>OW203662.1:17510000-20010000 GCA_934044485.1 Apeira syringaria | reverse complement strand
AGCAGTCCTTGAGAGCCAGTGAGCATTCTAGATCTATCGTGATGACATCTTCGACCAAAATATATCCACCAATATCCACTAACACCACTCCAATCCACAATATCAAGTGAGATAGTGGTCAAACGCTATATTATTATATAGTATAAAATAAAAATCGCATGCGCAAGATATTTGCGGTTATAGGTACTCAAGGCGGACCAGTCGTACATTGAGTCAGAATGCATGAATTGCTTTACCGGTATACAGGTTTGGCTACCATCACCCACGCATTGTCTACCGAGCTCTGTCATTCATAAAGTATGCATTATAGTAAAACGTAGTGCATATATCAATATGTAGATATGTATATTGTTCAAAAAAAATCACAATCACTCTTCTTTCGCCGTAACTGGGTAAAAACAAGGCTTAATTCAATTAATATCAGAGAGTACCAAGAGACAGAGGTCTTTTATGGAGCTATTTGAAGGTTTGGATATTCGGTTTCGTTTACGATTGTCGATTTAAATATTCCGTGTCCCCTTTTTTATGAATCTTAAAATGTATGAACATTATTGGACCGGAGTGATTCTGTTATCGCGGGGCAGACGATCTTAGCCTTTATTCGCGGTACTAGTGCTGCGCTCCTGCAGCGACCATTTAGGCTTTATGTAGCCATTTTCTTGGCTTGAGGCCTTTGAAAAACAATAATTAAAAAATAAATTTAAAAAAATTACTTTGTTTATTGCACTGAAGCAGACCATTTTTAACCGACTTGTACCTATACTGTCTGTATACCGATTACTCAGCCAACTGTTGACGATTTTGAAAATTCTTTTTTCTATTTATCGGTTTAGCAGTTTTTAATGGATCGAGGAAAATCCAAGTTCTTGAAAAAATACACGTGTATGAAGTCGGTTGTTTTTAAATAGATACGAACTTTTATTTAAAAGGAGCTTACGTTTTTTGGTTCATTGCATTGGCGACATGCTAACCCGAACTTACGCTCGGCTTCTATTGGGACTCGAACCCACGACCACAGAATACCGTCCCTATCGCATTACTTTCACATCCATACATATAGAATATACATTATGTATATTCCTCACCTCTTTCCCGTAGACAGATGCCACAGCCTTCCAATTGCTACAATCCCGACACACTTTCTTAGCTTCATCCACGCTCGTCAGACCTTTCATACAAGATCGTCGGTTTTGACCTAGTACTGGTACTAGTACCTGTTCTTGACCTGGCCCATTCTTAGAACTTCCTAAGTCTGATTTAGGGACGTTTGCTTAGGCCATATTCTTCCATCACTACCATTTACTTTTATTTGAACGTATTCAAATAATTTGAATGTAAAGCTTGTTTTCATTATGATTTGAAGATTGTTAGTTATTATAATGATATTTCTAATGTTCAAGGCCATTATAATATAATTATTAATATCTAACAAACCACAAATATGAACCTACGCAACGAGTGGTCTTTTTATTACCTACTTAATGTAGTTACATCACTCACAAGTAGCGCCTTAATGAATCACTTATTTATTTTCAATTTCGGTAGCGGCTTAGACTAGGAAACCAGTCCAGTTTCCTGTTGCTCTACTTCCAAGCCACAAACTACATACAGATTCCATGAAACCGGTAACAGTAATCATCTCAGACGTAGAGCATCCACTGCTGGAGGTAGGCCACCCCATGTCTTTTTATGGGAAATATGCCAGTACTCGCCACGCTTCACAGGCGCTGTATGTTGATTATCATCAGAAGGCGCTGCTGCTCGCCTTCTGGCGCGTGATGCATTACCCGACTCTTACGCCACCCACGGCTCTTGCTCTTATAATGGGTAAACATACACGTACAACATTACAGACGTACTTTTATGCCTATGTAGTAAGTGTTTTTTTTTTATACTGTAGATCTAGCGTATGACCACTATCTCACTTGATAGTCAGTGACGATGTGGTCGAAGATGCTATCACGCTAGATCTAGAATGCTTACTGGCTCTCAAGGACTGCTGCCTGAATACACTATGTGTTTGGTGACAGTTTTTCAAACTTGAGGGTGGTAGCTAGCCAGGCGGGTATTCGTAAGTACCCTACCACCATGCTGGGGATCGAACCAGTGTCCGTCATCTTGACAGGCGACGCTCCCCCCGCTGAGTTATCCTCGCCTCAACGAGTTCAGTTATAGTGTAGTATTACTATTATATTGTAGTTCAAGTTATAGTAAACCTGTCTTAAGACAACCAAAAGTGTTACCTCGGGAAAAGCTCGCACCATATTTAGAAAAAGACTAACGCTTAGGAAAACTTCAAGGGCAAGAATGAACAGTCGTTATCGGGATATTTACTGAATATTTTATTAGTTTGACTTTCTCGATGTTGCGGTACAGTTATGTGTCGAAATCAAAATTGAGTTTCGAGTGACTTGTTAGTGGTGAGAAAGAAAGAGGGTAGGTAGATTTGTTTGCTCCTTAAGAACGTCTACCCGCAGGTACTTCAGTTTATTGTATAGTGTTCCTACACTTTATTACCTGTAAAGAATAAAAATATAATCCTAATAACAATTCTTATATTAGTGGCCATGTCAGTTTAAAAACTGAAACAAGGTCAACTGTTTAGAGCGCCTCATCGTGAGAACAGTCAAAAATCAATATTAACTTCAAAGATGCGGTAATAAATACCATAATTATAGTTCACAAACACAACATTCAGTTAGAAAAGCAATCTCACCGCAAGGCGTGTCTAGCCACTGCCGATTACAACGGGCCCGGTAGCGTGCTGGTTGATAAAAACATAAGTAGAGATAAATTGGAAAGAGCGGATATGACTAATTGCTGGACCGATTTGGTGCGGTTGTACTGATGTGAAATGTACATTCTCTGTATTATTTTCCATTGTATAATCCAAATATTTTTTATTAGCACTAGTAACAATTAACATACATAAGGCTAATATAAGTATAGATTATGTTGTTCAATCAACCTACAACTTGTTAAATAAGAGGTGAAAATCCAAATTAGTATAATACTTACGAATGGCAATTCTAAAATTAAATCTTTTTATTAAAATGCGGGTAGTTTTCGATAAAATAAATAGTCACGTTATATGTTGCCTACTAAAACTACCCACGATTTGATTGAACTTTTCTAATGTTAGAGATAGCGTTGTAAGGGCCATTATAAATTTGAATTCAAGCGTTATTTAATTTAAACTTTAAAAGAATTTAAGCTAGTTTGATTGATTAACAGAATTACGACCATTGACCCTATAAAACTGTTCGCTATAAAACTTAACTTTGAAAAATAAGGAGTAGTATTGATTCAAATTTTTTTTTTTTTAATAATAAGCATTTTATAAACAAATACAACTAAATGATAGCCTTTCTTATTTGTAACTTACTTGCTCACTCGTTGTCTGCCCACTTCGGTGTCAATCAAAATGAACCGCGCGCGGATATTCATCATTTTGTCACATAGTTAGGTACTTATTGGCTCTAGCATTATAATCTACACGATGAAGCGAAATAGTATATTATGATACAAGTGAGATAAATTGCTCATTACACACGAGGCTTTGTAATGAGCAATTAACGTAATTCTGCTGAGTGTGTGATGAGCACAGCTTGAGTTTGATACTACATTTTTCAACACATTTGCGAAGAAAAATCAAACATTGTATTGCTCATATCTTTTAACTAATAAATTAAGAAAGCTCTGTTTACTTGGATATAACTTGCT
Source organism: Apeira syringaria (assembly GCA_934044485.1). Taxonomy (NCBI): domain Eukaryota; kingdom Metazoa; phylum Arthropoda; class Insecta; order Lepidoptera; family Geometridae; genus Apeira; species Apeira syringaria. The sequence continues at coordinate 20,006,277 of OW203662.1, read as the reverse complement.
CTAAAATAATTATTTAACTTTGTAGGGATAATTCACACAAGTGTGTAATGTTATTACGCACGTGTGTTATAGCTGTATTTATGACCGTAAAACCGATGTAATAAGGCTCACTTTACGAGCAAGTGTGTTGAGATAAGTAAGTATGCAGAAAACTAAGGTTTATATTGATAGCAATAAAACTGATGCGGAGGCACCCCTGCACCGCCTCAAATGTTCATATTATTAATTAATCATATCATTTGCCAACGCCCACTGCTAAGGAAATGATTGCTCGTGATTCGCTAAGTATTCCGATCTCTTTAGATTGTGTAAGAATATTCTAGATTTTTGAATAATTATGTATACTACAACTAAACTCTACAAGATCCTAGGTCCCGTCCTTTTTTTATTGTTTCATAATATTAAATTTATTTAACTTATTATTCTATTAATATAATTATATTATTTTATTAACACTTATTGATGAAACAAGATTATGTATATATTATATACATATTCCATGTATTTTACAGTTACATAATTTTGTTTCATCAAAAAAGTGTTGAATAACAAGTTAAATACAGGTACATTCGTCTTTATTGTAAGCGTTGAAGCGTTGAAGCACCAACACATACATCTAAAAGTACACAACGGCTTTTGAAAATTTGAAAATTCTCGTTTCAAACATCCAAGACTGCGGTATAACTGTGAGTAACAGACGCTGTCGCATTACCGCATAGTTGCTGGTCATAAATCAAACACACATTTACATAAAAAATATACTGCAATAGAATATGCAAAGTGACGGGGGTATCGATAGAAGTGATTATTGACTGGTGACTCAACTCAACGCTTGTGTCATTATGATATTTCTTTGGCCTCGTCAGTCTCTGGGCTTGGGCTGTTGAAAATCATAGTCTACTGGAAATCATTCCAATGTCTTTTGCTTATGTCTGGTCTAAAAGAAATCAATTGTTGTCATTCTATGTATGCATTTTCCACTAAAACATTACGCCGTTATGTTTATACCTATAGTTTGCAGAAAAGATAAGATGGATATTGAATGAAATTAAATGAATAATATTATTTGCAATATGACGATCGGAACTATTCAAAAGACTTTTAATAAATGACTAAACTAAATAGCGGGCCGCAAAAATCAGGCAATATACATGTAATGTTTAATGACAGTAAGACAACGCGACCGAGGTATTCCAATAGAAACTTATTTTTGACTGGCCGGTTGGCGCAGTTGGTAGCACTCTGCCTTCTGAGCCGCTGGTCCCGGGTTCGATTCCCGGACAGGTCAAACATTTGTGTGTATGAACATGTCTGTTTGACCTGTGTCTGGGTGTGTATATGTATATAAGTAAATATATCAGTCATCAGGTTACCATAGTACAGGCTCTGCCTAGTTTGGGACCTGAGGACCTTTTGTGACCGTTGTCCCATATATATATATATTGTGTTGAGCGTATACCGAACCGGGCTTGATCACGTGAATAGCATTTGTTAATTTATTTACCTCGACGTCTCCCAGTGACCACGACCAAAGCAACTTGGCCGCAACGTCGAGGTAAATAAATTACTTAATGTTTTTCACGCGTTGATCACACGTTCAAAAACATGTGGATCGCCCTGTTCGACATCTTAGAGCGAACGTTTAAAAATTACAACTGCTAACCTATTCCATATTTAAACTACATACAATAATTTTATTTGCAAGTTACTATACACTTATGAGTTTAATTACACCTATTTATAACCAACAAAACATTCAAACGATAATTACTTTATTTTGTATAAAAGGTGAGCGAGCCACCGAGAATCTGCCATTATATCGATGTTAGTACAAAACTAGTGAGGCAATAGACAATTCAATTCGACATCCAACCAAGAATGAAATTATTGATAGTAATTGCAGATATAAAGATAGGTTATGTTTCAAATCAGATTATAACAAAAGGTCATAGACGATGTTTTAGTTGTTTAAATTTCCTACACAGAAGGTAGAAAAAAAATCGATACTAAAATCCAAAAACTAAACCTGAGAGTAAGGCTGTTTTGTTTATAAATCTATAGCCATATTTTTAAAACTTTATAGACCCAGTGTTAGATCATTATTTTTATGGTTAGTTATGATGTGATCAAAGGTGCAATCATGCTAGACAGTTGACTGGCTCTAAAGGACAGCTAACTGTCCTATGGCTGAGATGATGATGATGAAAGGACAGCTAATTGCACACTGCGTGCGATGCTGACCATTCGTAGCACCAACAATTTCTGGTTAGAGAAAGAGTATTTTGAGCTATGTTGTGTGTAAATCTGAATAATTTAGATGTCGTGAAAGATACTCGGAATCTTAATTATTTAGATTTAAGTCTGCGATGCAGATGCATCTGCCACCACATCTAGTGATGATGGTTACGTTATGATGATATTATAGGCATCACGGATTATCAAGCTTAAACGGCATTGTCTAGGCCACATCGCGTGGAGCTCGCACATGCTGGTCAAAATCACTTAAGAGAATACCACGGAACAGCGCAGCGTGCGATAATATTATGCTTTGTAAGCTTTAAACCGGTCCTAGCAGAGATAAATAAAAGAGCCTTATGTACAGCACTGAACTACAATTGAAAATGAAGGTGATGACTCATTGTTCATATGTTTCAGAGTCTGTAAGTTAGAAAACCGCCGAGATATAACCACGATGTGGAAAACAAATCAATGAATCAATAGCACACTAAATGTCTATTTTGCCGAACAGGTGATACAGATTCGGGGCACAAAACAAATCTCTATGGTCTGACGAAAGCGGACAAGTTTCAAAGAATTCGTGACGCGGATAGTAATCGTGATCCTTATTGTGATGGACATACGGTTGAAATAAGTTCTTAAGAAGACTGTATTGTACGATTCGTATCGCTCACTCGAACATGTGGAGTATCTCATCGCGTTCCGATGGGCGAACACAGCCATTGTTTGGCGTAAACTCTTTTTGTCGGTTTCATCTTTTAGTTTCGAAGCATGGCACGGCCCGTAACTGTTACAAAAGTTTTGAAATATTGCTATGAACTTTAAAAAGTATCAAGCAATTACGCCGCGGCAATAAACTCTAACATAGCAAGGATTTAACGACCAAAAGGTACATAGTGGAAGCTTAGTCACGGTGTATTCAGGCCAAATCTCAAACCAAATATTTTCCGTGCTAATCCGACTGCCGTGGCAAATATAAGACAATCTCGTAGTCACGCTAAAATAAACCGAAACGATACGAAACCGATTATACGAGATGTACAAATATAACCATCACGAAGCTCTAACGAGTCTAATGACGGAATCAATAGCACAAAAATGTATGTACAGGCAGTGTAAATAAGTTAACATGCGGGTTCTTAGTATGCAAATTATAAAACAACCAGGAACACACACTTGAACGGTACCTCATCGATTCATCAATGTTCCGAGAGCAATTAATGTTGCTATAAAATTTACAAATTAGATGCACATAAGAGATAGTAATTTGGCCGTTATGTCTTTAGGCATACGAAGGGATTTCGTGGAAAGGGTGAAATGGAAACTCACGGTGTTACGATTATGATAGATAAATAGAGAAAGTAAATCGATGCTATTTCTTGATTGTGGTAAGTGTTGGGAGCACGCGCCGCGCTTTAATTTGATTGCAGTGGGAGAAATTGGGAATAATTGGCCCTTTATTACGGCTACCGTAACTGATGAAGGTTTAGGCAGTAATGAGCTCATTTGGTGCGATGACGAATCTCTCTATATGTATATCGTAGTTGGGTACCATGTTATAATACCATGGCATAATAATTTCATTCCACCATCCCCATTCCATCTTAGGACGACCACACGGACGGCAATGCGATATCCATACATTGTAGACGTTCCAACTTGTCGCACGAAGCGTTTTGCTTCCACATTCATAGTGCGTACAGCTAACGAATGGAACTCATTGCGTAAATCTGTATTTCTGCAAAGTACAACCTGGGTATCTTCAAGTCACGAGTGAACAGGTATCTTCTAGGCAGGCGTGCTCCATTGTAGACCGCATCATCGCTTAACAACAGGTGATATAGCGGTCAAACGCCTGCCTATTCCCAATAAAAAAATAAATAAAAAAACATGTTAAACTTTGTATTTAGCATTCATGATACTCGCAAAATATATCCGATTGAATAACGTTGGTGTTGTTGGGACGATATAACACAAAATAAATAATATTAAAGGTCTTATGAAGAATGAAATGCAGTAATGTTGGTATTCTGACTGCATATAGTAAATACAAATTTAGTTTGAAGTGCTAATCCCAAATACTGGGCCCTCTAAAACATTTTTTAAAAGTCTTGACAGCAAACGATATCATAAAAAAAAAAACGTGTCAAATTGAGAACCTCCTCCTTTTTTTGAAGTCGGTTAAAAATTCAAGACTAAATTCTAAATTTTTAAAAAAACCTCGACGTATAATTGTTGAAACACAGACATTTTCATAGAAGCTAAGAACACTCGATAAAATACGTTTTAAACAAATAAAAAGTCTGACCAAATTCGGTTCATCCTTTCCTGAACCACGAACACTGATAGACACGTCAAACGTATACGTCCGACTCTAACTTTCCTTTTGCGTTCCAGGGATAAAAGGATATCATAATAAAATATAAGTGGCCTTTATTTGTATGTTTATACAAATACAAGTAATCCTACAAATATCGACCAGAAAAGCGTCGAAACAAAAATAGCAGTCTAATAATTATTGTGTACTTATAAAAAAAACCGCTTTTTCAAACTAAACTAAGCAATACAACAAAATCATTTTGAGAAACCTGACATTAAAAACAACAAACAACTTTCTCAACCTTTTAGCAATGAGTATAAAACTAAGCTCTTATCAAATCATTCACTTTAATGATTTTTCAATTGTGATATTTAGGTAAATGTATTAATTGAGGATCTCAATTTGGGTTTTATTTTTGTCTATGCAACCACTTGTGACTTTGTCTATATTTTAGTACTTCAGAACTCCATCATTTATCAATAGATTTGAGAAAATCGTGACTTATTAATCCATACAGAAAGAAAATACTTTGGTAAACATGTCCAAGCAGGCTTGACCTATAACAGCTAACGGTGCTACACACTCGTTGATCATGTTCGATTCACACGCGTGTTTATGCAGACACTAAATGTTTTAATTGAATAAGCACGTGGATTAGGAAGTCGACGCTTACGGCTACATTCTCTCCATAGTCTACACAAAGCACAAAAAGTAGAGCAGATGGTTCAATCGGCCATAAAATTCAATTGGATAATTGTTTCCAAACAACTTTTGGAGTACTACAAACGTATAATAACAATTTGTATCAATGAGGAAATTGTTAATTAGTATTAATTGTTAATGTTACCTTTTTCAGATGTCAGTGTGGGGTGAGACATGACGCGCGACACATACGAGATGAAGCCGGGCCGGCTGTCACGCGGCGGGTCCCTTTTCGGGACGGATCCTCAAGTTCAACTCAGACTTGCACTCCAAAGTGGCGACTACGTAACCTTCAAGAAACTTGTGAGCTACGGAGCCGTCGACTTAGAACATGTATATCAATATCCAGACTACAAGACCTGCCTCGAAATGGCCGTGTCCGAACCGAACAAACATGAGTTTGTAAAGTTTTTACTACAACACGAAGTACAAGTGAATAATGTTAATGAAACGCATTCTGCTGCCCCGATACATTTTGCAGTAGAAAGTGGCAACATCGACGCTCTATCAGTTTTATTGGAAGATGACAGAATTGATGTCAACATCAAAAGCAAAGGCAACTCTGCGATACTTATGGCAATAAAGAAAATAGAAGATTTAGACGACGATCGCGAAAATGATTTGGCAAAGTATGAAGACATGATCGAACTTCTTTTAAAAGCGGGATGCAACGCAAACTCTCCAGATTCTAAAGGAGTTACGCCTGTGTACTCAGCAGCAAAGCAAGGCCTCGAAAGAGTAATAACACTAATATTGGATTATTCTAAAGAACCAGTCAATCTGGATACTTATAAAGACAGAAAAGGCAAGACGGCTCGTGATTATTTGAAAGAAGCTTTTCCACATCTTGAACCGAGGTTTGATACTTCGACTGTTGAAGAAGAAGTCATTGATAACGACAAATTATTTTCTTACATCAACAGACACGAAGAAGATAATTTCATACGAGATTTTACTAAACTGGCTAGTAAAAATGAACACCGTTCGGCGATGGCAGCCAATAATGGCACAGGCACAATGCTCCAACTCGCCACCGAGAAAGGCCTAGAAAGAGCAGTAGCAACTTTACTGAATTTTAAAGCAGATCCAAACGCAACATGTTCCAGCAATACGAACAAACCTATTGCGATAGCTTGTCACAACGGTTACTCGGGAATACTCAAAAAGTTCATTGATAACGAATCTACATTATTCGATCCAGTAAAATTAAATGACGATTCACTTTTGCAAATTACAATAAAAGGAATGCGGTCATATTCCAACAAACAAAATCCTAAAGTGAATTTCGATGAATGTTTGACATTACTTTTGAAACATCCAAAGCTGAATATCAATGTAAATCATACTGATATAAAAGATAACACGGCGTTGCATTATGCAGCCAGAAATGGTGATAATGATACAGTGTTAGATTTGTTGAGACACGGAGCTTGTATTGGACTGCGGAACAAATTCAATGAACCACCATTGGCTGATATCAACGCAAAAACTTTGGAAACTTATTTGGATGAATGCATAACGACCAACGGCGAGAGGCCCAGCGATGACGACTATGAGATTCGTATGAAATACAGCTTTCTAGTGTACCCAAATAATTCTCTCGAGAACGAACTGTGCAAAGTACCACTAATGGACAATTCTAACAATAATAACAAAGAATTTGACGCTATACTGGCCCCTGAAACAGATGCACTTTTGTACATGACGAGACACGAAGACTTGCGACCGCTTTTAAAACATCCAGTTATAACAAGCTTTCTTTACTTAAAATGGCAAAGGATCAGTTGCCTTTTTTATGCTAACATAACTTTTTACTCACTACTATGGTTGTGCCTTATCTTATACATTATACTGGGCTATGGAATTGAACAAAAAAAATCTGATTCAATAGAAGCCTTGAATGTCGTTACTCATATCGGCGCAGTAATTGGATTAATCCTCTTAATATTTCGAGAGCTGTTTCAACTGTTAGTATCGCCGACGAGATATTTGCAAAGCATCGAGAACTGGATGGAAATAGGGTTGATAGTCGTGACTACTTGGATTGTGTGCTCCGATTCAGCAGAAGAATCTACGAAACAACAATTATCTGCCATAGCAATTTTGCTTTCGTCGGCAGAGTTAGTTTTACTAATTGGACAATTCCCTACACTATCGACTAATATTGTGATGTTGAAAACCGTGTCATGGAATTTCTTCAAATTTTTACTATGGTATTGCATTTTAATTATTGCCTTTGCATTGAGTTTTTACACTTTGTTCAGGCAAGAAGTCCAAGAGGATCAGAAGGTTCCAAACCCTAACAATACTGGCAAAGAGGAGGAAGAAGAAGATTTCTTTGAAGACCCCGGAAGATCTTTATTTAAGACTATTGTAATGTTGACAGGCGAATTCGACGCCGGGTCTATCAAGTTCAGTACATTCCCAGTAACGAGTCACATTATTTTTATTATTTTTGTATTTATGATTCCTATTGTGCTCTTCAACTTACTAAACGGTCTAGCTGTGAGTGATACCCAGGAAATCAGGGCTGACGCTGAACTCGTAGGGCACATATCCAGAGTAAAACTGATCTCTTATTTTGAGAGTGTACTTATAGGTAATGCAAAGTCGTACTCGAAACCATCAAGACTTTGGGCTTGGCTTCCAAAGAATTTACAAGAAAAAAACTTCATTAAACCGAAGATGTTCTGCATTAAACCTTTCGCGACACGAATCAGCTTGTTCCCACATTTTTTACCAAAATATAAGATTATTGTAAAGCCAAATCAAGACAATAAAATCGAGATACCCCACGCTGAGCCCCTCGGCAAGTTCGGGGACGATTACGAAGACATAGAATCGGGTGGTTGTTGTTTCGAACGTTGCCAGAACTACAGGCTGGATCGGAAGATCGTGAAGAATGCTAAGCTTGTCGTTACAAAGAAGACAAATGTCACAGAATTTGACGAAATAAAAGACAAATTGAGTAAATACGAACTAAAGATTGAAAGCCTTGAGAATACGCTGAAAAAAGTTTTGCAGTCATTGGAATCGTATCAGAGATATTAATTTCTGATATTATTTTTATTCTATCCTGTTACATGCCTTAAAATATTATATTCTTACATATATGTTTTTTTTTATTACAGTGAAACATTGCTATCATTATTCCAACAACTGTGCATTTATATTACACTAATCACTAATCTTAATATACTGGTTTTCGATGTTATTTTAAATCAAGCTGTAGTTTTTAACTGAATCTCATTTTGTAAGTAAACCAATTAGTATGATCATAAGATTTTTTATTATCGTTTTATTTTAGATCAAATTCATTTATATCAAGACAATCTTCACTATAAGTAAATACTTATAACAATAATACGAATATTTTTTTTGATAATATTATAGATATTATATTATATACCTTACTGACATTATAACATACCTGGGGAAAACATTGGTAACAATAGTCAGTTTTAGTCCTTCTGCTTGTCTATGAATATATAGACAAATGAAACGTAATAAATTATTAACAAGGATTCTTTAGTCGAGACACGACTTCAAAGCCTGCAGCACCGACGTAGAGTCGCTAGCTTATCGGTTTTTTACCGGATACATTTCGGGTTGTGTGCTCTGGAGTTACATAACTTGGTATCTCCTTCCCCATTCCACCAAAAAACGACCGACGGACTGCAATGCGACATCCATACATGGTAGACGTTCCACCCTGTCGCACCAAGCGTTTTGCTTCCACATTCATAGTGCGTACAGCTAACGAGTGGAACTCATTGCCTAAGTCTGTGTTTCCACATGAATACAATCTGGGCATCTTCAAGTCGCGAGTGAACAGGTATCTTCTAGGCAGGCGTGAATCATCGTAGACCGCATCATCACTTAACATCAGGTGAGATAGTGGTCAAACGCCTGCCTATTGTGAATAAAATAAAAAAAAATTAAGTTAATTATTATTATTAATTAATTTAAGTTTGTGTGACTCAACGTTATAACATCAACGTTTGAGCCTGTACTCTAATCTCAAGGCAATCATTAGACAATAAATGTTTTTATGACAGAGCAACGGCATCTATTATTTCTCTCAAACATTTCGCGGTGTCTCAGACCATAGGTAATCAACCCTATGCCTGCTGCAACGGTAACAGTTTAAATCACACTAGAGGCCCGTCCCGCCTTTGCACAGTTATATTATTGAATCTTTAGTAGAGATCACTATTTTTTTCTAGTAATTAATGTATCCTATGCTACTTAGGGATAATGTAGCATTCTAATGGTGGAATAATTTTTGATATCGGCCTAGTAGTTTTTGAGTTTATTCATTACAAATATACAAAAATAAAAATATACAAAATAAAATAGCCGCCAATTTGCACTCTTGTACACATTTTGAGTGTGGAAAATCTCGAAAATGTATAAATGTCCCATTGGCGAAGTCCGGGCCGTACTATAAACGACTAGATACTAACATAGAGAAACATACTCTCAAAATATATTCATGTTATTTTTCCTAATTTTTAATTGACGTTAATACATGACATAATCGTAAGTGATAAAAAAACTCATATAGAATACGTTTTCAGCACTCAAAAATACATAAGATTTAGGTAAGTTAGTTTAAAAAGATATTGCAAAGATTTTTTGTTGGCCTGTGTTATTATTGTGCAAAAAGTTTTAACGCCGGACTACGATAGAACACTCTACGTTGTATTGGTACTAACCTCAAATGGTTTCTCCTTATGCACAGAGGTTGGTGTCAATCAGCATGCGTCCGTAGTATTGCAGGCAATCACTATAATAGGAGGATGGAATAATAATTTTCCTTTTTACCCGCCGGGATGGGCTAGTCCAAGCAGTACTTAGTTATAGCATGTCAATTTGGAGGGCGGATGGGGTTCCATTCCAAAGTAGGCCTTTGTTTACGAAGGGTCGTGGAGTTAAATGGAAAACTTAAACTACAGCTATGTCCTGTCACCATCAAATAGACACAAAATATCCATACAACCCTATAAACTATAAAAAAAATGCACTACCCCCGCACTAGGATTCCCTGTATCGCGGGAGGCATGGACACACACAAACATCCAAGACCCGGGACAAACGTCTACACTCATCGCACAAATGTTTGCCCCTGCCGGGATTTGAACCCAGGGTCCCCCCAGACACAGAAGTCATGTCACTGACACTAACCACTGCGCCACGGCGTCCGTCAAGTTGTCCGGGTAATTATATGTTACAGTAGGCTTATTTGTAGCGAAGAGTTTTATCAAATCAAATCAAAATTATTTATTTCAGGCAAATTACACCCATTTTTTTTTTCACATAAGAAAATACCAGAGTATACCAGTTTATACCAGAGCTCATTAATGTGATCTTAGGTAACAATCATCTAGATGAAGCTCCATTCTCTGCAGTCACAATTCTGATTGATCACCGAAAGAGTTAACTAAGCACGAGCACAAGCAAAGTCTCTATATGTAGTTGTCGGCGGGTTGCAGTTGCTACACCGAGTGGTGGTATTTTGGTCGGTGTCTTTCACATCAGCTGACCAGTTGTTCAGAATATCAGAATATGGCAAAAACACATAGATATGATTGCGGTTTATACACTTAGATTAAATTGTTACACATCGTTACTGTTATTAATCCATAAAATGTATAATTACGTCATTCATAAACTACAAAACACCGACTTCCTCAAGTAATGGGCGGAACATTGTCAATAATTTCTTGAAAAGAAGAGAAATACTTTATTTACTTTTACGAATAAGAATTATGGTCTAAATCGGTCTATGAATGACAGCGTTCCAAAGTTCCACGAAGGTCCAACAAACTACTATGTACACGAAAACTATGAACACCCATGGAAAGTTTTCAAAATTTTCTTGAAATCAAAGGAAAATTGAAATAATTTATTCTATCGATTGAAAAAATGACAAATCAGTTTACAAATAAAATGACAGAGTCCTGAGATAACAAACATAATAAAATTACAACTGAATTGCGAACCCCCTTCTATTATGGAAGTGGGTTACAAACACTTTTAGTGCAAGAGTTTTATGGTTTATTGCATTAACAATATGCTAGGCGGAACTTAAGTTCAAATATTTGAAGGAAAAAATTCGGCAGCTAGTGGGACTTGAACCCACGACTACAGAATACCGTCCTGTCGCTTTGTACAACTAAGCTATAGCAGCCCATACCACTAGGTTCAAGTCCCAATAGCAGCCGAATGTTTTCCTTCTAATATTTGAACTTTTAGTGCAGCTTAATTATTAGACTATTTGGATCGAGTTCAAAAAAGTAGGAGGTTCTCAATTCATCGGAATATTTTTTATGAATGCTCACCAATTACAAGAAGACGGCTGGAATGATTTGGAAAATTATTTTTTTTAGTTGAAAGGGTATACTTTCCATATGGTCCCGTAGTCATCAGGTCAGGGTCTGATGATGATATCTTGGAGAAATTGAGGGCATTCTTCAAATTTTACAGGTGCACATGTTGCGCTTTCGGTATTTTTCCAGAAATTGTTCACGGATTTTCAATTAAATTCAATTCAAATGCTATCTGTTTCTATCAAAAGCGCAACCACTGACTGAAAACTTTAGAAAATATATGGGAATGTTGACTGACCTTGTCAAGGTTCTGTATGAGCTGGCACCAGGAAGGCTCGATGACCTCCACGCACATGTAGTACTGCACGTGCTGGATGCAGCTCAGCATGCGCTGTCTGAGCGCGAACGCGTCCGCGTACAGGCGCGCTTCCGAGAAACGCTTCACCACTTTGTTGTACAACCAAACCCTGCACAAACGGACAAAACAAATATCAACACGAGGTATACGTTTTATCATGTCTAACCATGTGGGCCGTGGTGGTACCGGCCAAGAATAGTACTCCCCCATCTCTTCCCGCGGGTGCCGTAAGAGTCGGCTAAGGGACCACGTACGAGAAGGTGGGCAGCAGCGCCTTCTGAGGATTGGAAATCATCCTGCGCTCGCCAACCCGCCTGCCAAGCGTGGCGAGTATTGGCGAATCCCCCTCCCCCTATATGGGAGCAGATTTCCAGCAGTGGACGCACATGGCTGAGAGAATGAAAAAAAAAAACCATGTGCTCTTAGCTGATGTTTTGGATTAAGAAAGGTACTCCTCACACATTGGATCAGTGATTGCTAGTATCATTTTAAAAAGAGCGCTTCTGTCCAAAGTATGACACTTTGAGCCATCGGCTGAAAATCAGTGACTCAGGTCTCAGGCTCACTCTTATGCTGAGTCCGGACCGATACTCATGGCACCCACAACATTCTTATTTGTCCTCTGTTCCTGTCATTTTCTTGTCTGTATGTCTTGTATAATGTGCGTTGAGTGTCTTGAATAAATGTGTCTTCTTTCTTTTTTCTTTCCATTAATCCCGATTGTTGTTAAAGATAACCCATATTAGGCTTTGAATGGAATAGAATATACCTTTCACATAGTGGTAAGATACTATCGAGTAGCTGGCTACCTGGCTAGCTACCACCCTCAAGTTTGAAAAACTGTCACCAAACACTTAGTGAGTTCAGGTAGCAGTCCTTGAGGGCCAGTGAGTATTCTAGGTCTAACGTCATAAGCCTTTATTCAACACCCTCATAAAAAGGACAGCACATGAGTAATGTCACTATAGAATGAAATATATGTAATTACAGAACATTTAAACATTAAAAATTACAACATTCTTAAATTTAGTGAGATCGAATAGGTCCTGGCTCAGCAACGTGCCACATGCAGATACTAGCAATTGGCGCTTGTTTTCAGCCACAACCCGTTGTTGATAGGAGAAAAATCTCTAATAACGAATATCAGCAGTGATTAGCATTGACTATTGGCGAGAACCCACTGTTTAAGCTTCAATGCTCGCTTTGGATGCTTGTATATTTTTAATATACGGCTTTTTGAGAGATGGTACGTTGCAGTCTGAATTATGAGCCGATGCGCCCCGCACTAGACGCAATATACGGTGTATACTTATTCATATTAAAATATACATGCATATATTCACGCCTCTTTCCAGTAGGGGTAGGCAGAGACCACGGCCTTCCAATTGCTACGATCCCGAGACACTTCTTTTGCTTCATCCCCGATCATTCAACCTTTCATGCAAGAGCGTCGGTTTAGAGTACTCATGACCTGGCCCGTTATTTATTATATTACTAACCTGCACAAAAGCCTCTCCACATGTTTGCAATAGAACAAATGCCGGAATATCATCTGATAGCAAGCTATTGCTTTGTGGTTGAGTATTAAGGACACCGGCCATTTGACTTCCATTCCAAACGAAAACGTTTCTATTCCTGTAAGTGGGGGGCAGTCCTTGTTTTGTTTGTATTCTGAAAGTAAAAGGAAAACATTCAGTCAGGTATCATTGTATTAGAGTTTTCGTACTCCAGATACACTCTTTGCTGAACTAGACAAAAAATAAGCCATGGAACAAAATCAATATTTTAGTCGGAACTTCAGATTTGACTTTAGAAGGGAGCGGAATTCCTGATAAGAATAGGTATAGGTAATAAGAAAAGGTTTAAATGCAGACCAGACAAGTTAATCAGGTTTTTGAAACTACATTCTGATTTTAGTGAAGTGGGCGTGGTGCACTATGCAAAAAGATGTTTTCAAATAGGATATCCTTGTTGTGATCCAAAAATTTAGTTATATTAACCAGATATAACAGGACAACAATACTTTACAACACATAAATTAAGGACACAATAATGCACTGGGCCATAAAGGCCAAAGCACAGAAGCATTAAGGATGCGTTGTTGACACCTTGACGTTGTTGACGCTTGAGCGTAATGTGGGTTAGCCGTGTTATGGGCATGTCAGCTTTCAAAAAAATTAGTTCGGTGTTTACCTTTCTCTTCGTCAGTTTCTATGGATAAAATCTTGAACATCTGGAACTGCAAATCGTACGGCAAGAGTTCCACCCTCATATCCTCATTGTATGGGTCATGGCTCGCTGCAGAAAGTCTGTAAAACAGTAAAATGTGACGGTCACACTTCACTTATTAAATACTAGCTTCAGTCCCTGTAAAATTTGCCCCTGCGGAAACAAGTGGTGATGGGAAATGTTTAAAAAATAACATTTTTAATTAAAGGAAAATGTAAATGAATATTTTTCAACAAAATATCAGTGCTTTCACTCCGAGCACCGAGCAAGTTTAGTTGTTGTAATATAAATTAACTTTATAAAAGAACAGGTGTTTTATGTTTATTTCCTAGCTTAAATCTTGCACTTATATGTCAAAGGTCATTGGGCACCTAGTATAATATGGTATCTATACCCACGGCGTACAGAACAATAATATGGCATGTCAAACTTCTGCTCTACGAATATTACCCATTAGTTTACACATGAACACAGATCAATATCGGTCTACGTTTCCTCTGGTCAATAATGAAAAAAGAAAAAAAAGGATATCAACGTTAAATAATTATAATAAGGTTGAGCACACTTTTATCGGTTTCTTGTTAGTAGCTATTATTGAAAAAATGAAATAAGTAAAATAAGAGATAAACTTCTGCTCTACGAATATTACCCATTAGTTTACACATGAACACAGATCAATATCGCTCTACGTTTTCTCTGGTCAATAATGAAGAAAGAAAAATAAAATATCAACGTTAATTAATTATAATAAGGTTGAGCACACTTTTATCGGTTTCTTGTTAGTAGCTATTATTGAAAAAATGAAATAAGTAAAATAAACAAGTTAAAAAGGGTTTTGTAGATATGATCAATGTCTACAAGAATAATAATACTGTCTAATAACTCACCTCGCACATCTTCATGTCTGTCCCAAGATAAAATATTATTGTGATATGTTATGCTGAATACCGATTTTTAGATCATTTTTTACATTTTATTCCCATGGTTTAAAAATGAAAATAACGATATATAATTTTTAAGCAAATTAATATAAGTTTATCTTTTTGCAGGAAACCTTTCGGTCAGATTTTGTCCAATCACTCTTAAACGACTTATGCCAAAGTTTTAGTTTTGATGAACACTAATATTTTTCGATACTGCTTTCTTTGTGATTCAACTTTCAAGTTGGAATCTCAATAAGACACTAAGAAACAAATGAAATATGTCTTATTTACCTTAAGCATAATCCCAGAAGTGACTCTAATTTCGAGGGTATAATATCATCAATCTTCTTCGACAGCTCTTGTTCAGTCGCGTCCATGAATTGGACAATGAAGTCTCCCTGACTCATCAGGAAATAGTTCTTGACCGACTTCAACCTTCCCATCAGATCATACTCTTTGAGGAGTAATTCTAGAAGGGATTTGCTGGCGAAAGCGTACGCTTTTTGTATGGTTGCGCCGTAGTTTTGCTCTCTTAGTGAGTATTTTATTTCCTCGGTGTTGGTTTTGGTGATCGGTTTACCTGTGAATGCGAATAAAATCATTTTAGTACCAGGAAGATGGTGATCCCGAATGAACTATTACTTTATATTTTGATCTCTCTAATTTTAATAGTAGTTTATGAAACTGTATCATAATAAGAGTTCTTAAAACACGAGTGTAAGTTAAAAAAAACGATTTTTTAACTTACACTCGACAGATTTTTTTACAGCATTACATGAGTGTTTTAAGACCAAATTATGTGCAGTTTCATACACTACTTTATCTAATCTCATAAAATTGATAATGAAATTTACGTAAAATCACAGCATATGTTTGCATGTTTTGCAAACGTTTAGCGCCAAAATCCATTTGCTGGTCGCGCGTCCACAGACTATATTTAGAAAAACTGCATTGCTACCTCCTTGGTCTAGCGGAAGTTATATCTTAATGGTAAATAAGTTAACATTTCGATATAGTTGTCATAGAAGAGCTGTATCGGAATGTTAACTTAATTTATTTCGATATATGTCTATAAAGACTGTCATACAAGTTCTGTTTTTGATTTGTTTTAATCTTTATATTTCAGTATGAGATTAGATAAAATGATTTTACTGCATGCTAGTTGATATTGTTCTGTTAACTATCTTACCACACTGGCTGATAACATTCAAGTATTTCCCAGTCCTCAGTATGATGTCGGTGAATTTATCGAGAAACTTGGGCACTCGATCTCGCTGTATACTATATCTTTTCTCCCAGTAGTCAGCGGAGTAGTCCACCGGTAACTCCTCCTTGTTTATCAGTTCGTTGTCTTCTATCATGAACTCCTGGAAACAAGATGGCTGACATTAAATGAATTCACCTCGCATTCAAATTATGCTAAAGAATACAAACTAACTTTTCTGAGCCATTTGTGTTTGGCCTCAATTAGTACTTATCTACACTAATATTATAAAGAGGAAAAATCGATTAAAGATCGATTTTATAGCGATAATAGCTCAGCTGTCAAGCAGACAGACGCTGGTTCGATCCCCGCAAACGGCTTGAGGTTCCGGTGAAGCGTTATCAAATTCCTAGTATGGTGATAGAGGTTTCGAGTACCCGCCTGGATAGCTACCAACTTCAAGTTTGAAAAAACTGTGACCACACATATATACTGTGCTCAGGCAACAGTCCTTGAGACCAGGAAGCATTCTAGATCTAGCGTGATAACATCTTCGACCACATCGTCACTGAACATCAAGTGAGATAGTGGTCAAACGCGAAATCTGTACAGTATATAAAAAAAATTAAGTTTGTAAAATTATGTGTAACGGATGGAAAAAATCTTTCAACTATGGAAAGCTACATTAGTCCTAAGGAAAATGAACGATATTATTTATTTATATGTATTTAACATCTCTAAAAAACTTGTTATTCAAGAATTCAGCTTGAAGTTCGTGTCGACGGCAGCTGATGGGTGCCGAAGCGAAAAAAGAGAAAATATTATTTCTTCTTTTTCCTCTTTCGGCGCGGTGACCGGGCCCGCTAGCTATGTCTCCCATAAACTCAAGGGTGTTGTTTTACTTTTAATAAGAGTACCGTATACGAAAATCTAATGAGTCTCACTCACTTTAAACACCACTTGCGATTACTACATTTTGTGCATTTTTTTAATAGTCTTCTTTCCATGTCTTATCATATCATTTAGCTTTTTAGAGTAATTAGAAAAAACTGTTTAAAATAGTCCAACACTAGGGGTTTTTGAAATGTAATTGAAGGTATGTTACCTGGAAGGAATCAACTATAGTGCCCTTATGTATCCACTGGTCCAGTATGCTCAAGTAAGGACGACAAGCTCTCTCCGTCAGGAACAACGAGAGTTCTTGTGCTCTCGCATCGCCCATTAGAGCGTTCGTTTTGTCGTGAAGAACTGTGAGAACCGCTCCACCGCGTAATTCACTCTGAAGAAAGTATGACATAAGTAAGTTATTAATTCAGCAATTCACAGGCGTGGCCGTAGGAACATTCGAAGAGATCATCTTATATGTTTCGTAGATTTGTGGGGTCAAAGTGTCAGGCAGAAGGATTCAGACATGGCTTTGAAGCGGCCGGCGAGTGCCAGAATCAAATCGATCCCTGTTCATTATATATAAGGTAGAAATGCTATATTAATTTGCAATTAAGTGGTGGTCAAGATTTGGTGACCACTTACTAAATTTGGTGCTCAGTTATCAAATTTGGTGTTCGAATACAATCTTTGGTGATCCGTTAAACATAAGCCATTCTTATTGACCATGGTAAATGTACAAGTCTATAATAATACTATAAAGAGGAAAGATTTGATTGTTTGTAAGGTTAATGGAGGAACTCAAAAACTTCTAAATATATTTTAAAATATATCAACCATATATATAAAGCTAGGAGGCACGCCGAATCGCGAGACATACTATAACAAATTAATAATTATATCCTGAAGATAATTATGTATGTAGCCACAGTCAAATCAAATCAATATTTATAACTATAAAGTACATTTTCAAACAAGAAAAATTACTTTAATTTTAAAAATATATGTTTTATGACAATTACATTACAACAACCATATGACTGAATTTCATGTTACCAGGAAGTCTGAAACTAGGTGTATACAAGTGAATTTTTTCCCTGGGTAGTGTAAATTTTAGTGATTTCTTATCAACAAGTCTCCAAAAAGAAATTAAAATATTAATTATCTATTGTTGTTACTTCTAAAAGAGTTATTATATAATATTAATTTGTGATGTTTTTATAAATTAAAATGCATTAGTGACAGATTAGAAATAAAGTAATGCAGGAGGGTATGAGGAAAAAGCATTTTCCCTGTTAGTTTATACAAGATTTTCAGTTTCATCATAAGATAGGTTTACTTAGTAGTAATTATCTAAGTAACCTTTTGCATGTAAATGGGGAACAATTTACAATGTTGCACAATTTTGAAAACTTATTAGAGGTGTCAAGAATTCAAAAAATGCGACTACTGCGAATTATCAGCACAGTTGTAGTGAATTGGGAATAAATAGGCATTATTATGGCTTAAAGCTATATAATAATCATTATTATAATTTCTAATGTTTATCTTTGACTTCAACAAAACAAAGTAATACAAAATACCTTCCCAATATTTGTGACAATGGCGGCAAGTACTTGCATAGTGTGCATGGTTGGCAAGATATAGTACCACAGTTTTTGTAGTGTCAGGTTGCCTGTCATGTGTTCAGTCTCTAGTTGGGCCAGCATTGTCTGAAATAAAAATAACTATATTGAATTACATGTAGATGAACAAGTGAAATTCTAATTCGTATAACGCCATGTAACGCTATCCCTGATATTAGACGAGTTTTATTCGATTGCTGGCCGATTGCGGGTACTTTTGGTGGACACAAAATAAGTAGCTACATTTTTACTTAAAATTACCCGCAATTTCATTTTAAGTGTAATGTTTGTGTTGTCATTAATAAGTGTCGTAATAATTTGGACTTTATCATAACCATATAAGAATTTATCTTGCTTATCTTATTTTCCAGAACTTTAGTTTAGTTGAACAAGAGCATCACTACCAATATTTCGATATCGATATCGATCATGTAGGACTGTAGGTAAAGTAAAAAAAAGCAGTAAATATTTCAATAAAACATCAGTCATCACAGTCTAAAAAGAGTAAAATCGAAGACATGGTTCCTAAGAACAGATCTTTGTATCTTCAGTTCAAATATTTAAAGGAAAAAATTCGGCTGCTAGTGGGACTTGAACCCACTAGCAAGATCTTTGTATGTCTTACAGTTTCAGACGTGCCTATACTGACCCATCTAAATGGCTCACACTGTATACTAACTTAGGGACATAGGGCCGTGGTGGTACCGGTCTAGAATAGTACTCCCCCATCTCTTCCCTTGGGTGCCGTAAGAGTCGGCTAAGGGACCACGTACCAGAAGGTGGGCAGCAGCGCCTTCTGAATATTGGAAAACATACTGCGCTCGCCAACCCGCCTGCCAAGCATGGCAAGTATTGGCAAATCCCCCCTATATGGGGGAGGCGTATGTCCAGCAGTGAACGCATATGGCTGAAAGAAGAAGAAGAACAAGTGAAAACAGGTGACCTTTCAAAATATTGTGATGTGGTGGTCTTTGTGGCAACTTGAGTGAATCAGCATATGTATCCTGAACTATTCAACGCTTGTATATCAACTTGTTGATATACAAGCATAATCCGTTTTTTAATTTGACTGCAGAAATTTCCAGTTTGAGACAATTATGTCAAGTGGTGTACTATTGTAAAATTAATTTTACGTGCGTATGCGGTCAGACTTGGTGAATCTGCTAACACAAAATACCAGCTCATATTGAACATGTACGCGCGCATGCTGGTGCTATACCGCTATTATTTTAGATTAATTAGATACAAGGTGTACTTTTTACAAAACAAAGACTTACATAGTAATCTTTCAAAAGAATCTCAATAGCAGCAACCAATGCGTGCAGCACTTGTCCTGACCACATATTGCAATGTTCAATAAACCTTCTAACTATTGAGTAATTTGAGGCAAGAGGTAGCATCTGTTGTACAATTTGTTTCAGTGGATCGTCCAAGTCTTCACATATGAGGAATGTCCGAGGGTCATGTATGCCTTCTACTGGCTGATGTACAATGTAGTTTCCGGGGACTCCAGTAAAGATATATAACAGTTCATCCATGATGATGTTCTCTTGGGAAGACACTGGTATTCCAGCTGAAAGAAAGTAAATTATGTGTGAACTGTTGAAACATACCGTTTATTACATAAGTTAAGGCACTCTTATGGATGTAATATTTTAGTGAGTTTGCATACAACTTTCTCGTGAACTTTACCATAGTTCAGGGACTGATAAAAGTAAGCTTACTTACAGTTCATCTACGCTCATAGCCCATAAATAAACCGTAAATAACTATTATTATAAAAACCTTAATAAATAACTATTAACCTATACCATAAGTGCCAAAATAAATACCATAAAAGGCACACTTATATATTTAAAAGAGCTGCAGACCAGTATATAGCTATTTTAAGCATGGAGAGCTTAAATAAACATACATATTTAAAGAACCATTGTGGCATATTGCAGTAGAAGGTTTTTCAAAAATTTTGTTTTCTGATACAAAACATTAAGGAAATTGAATTTTGAATTAGATTCAACATTTGTGATCTTATAAAAATACATGAAAATTAAAGTAATATGTTTCTCAATACCATAAAATGGCGTTATAATGATATAAGTTTGCTGCTAGACTAATGTGTGATATGAAAATGAAGATTTAAATATAATTATTATAACTACATAGTATGCACAATATATGTGCGAATGAAATGCAGCTGAATTCAGTTAGGAATCTAAATATTATGCAACAGATTACCTAATAGTTGGTATTCCCTTGCAAACTCATGATGGGATTTGCTGGAGAAGTAGTTTTTCGTTTTTTCTGAATACAATTTGCAGGCAGTTTGGTTCTTATGGACCATAGTAATCCCCTGTTCCCCTGACTGATTTCTGTCAGTGATTTACTTATACAGAATTTGAATGATAATTGAGTAATTGCCCTTGGGGGGTGGAACTAATAGTTTTATATAATGGACTGTATAGTCGGGGTGGGTCAGCTTATTAAATAGAGTCTTTCTTCCAGTTGAAAACTATATTTCTATATACACAGAAGTGCATAACTTATCACTCCCGACCATTCTAATAATCAATCGCGCGACTCTCTGTGCAGTCTGCGCTGTAATTGGCCGGCGCAATCCAACTGCGCGGCGCGTTTCTAATCACGCAACTAGAGTATGGGTGAATAACGCGCAGGCGGCTTGCTTCGACCAACACGTTAAGGGCACTCCCGCACCGATTCACCCGCTATAACTACGGTTATCCCACTACCTCAATTATCCTACAGGAACTATACTTTTTCTAGCAAAAACGTGGCCTATGTGTTATTACACGGTAAAAGATATATATTTTTTCCAAATTTCATGTGTTCATTCCGTTCAAACGTATAAGTGTGAAGGAGTAACAAACATACAAACACCAGACAGACTATCACATTTATAATATTACTGTTAATTCTTTTCATATTTGTTAATTTGCCTATTAGATTTACCTAATGAAGCTGTAATAGGCACGGGCTCCTTAGGAAAGTCCCAAGACATGGCAGGGTGATCATTCTGCCAGTTGGGTAGATCTAAATTGGTGTACCAATTGGGTTGGACCTTCACTTCTCTCTCTTCAAATGATTTCCTGATCTTTTTGTTCTCTTCAACTGCTTTTAATAACTTGTCCTTGATCTGCAAAATATTAATTCAATGTTACAGTTTAACATGCATGAAAGTTTACGGTATGACTGTAGTTTTACAGAAATTTATTTTAACCTTTTGAGGTATTTTACTACTCACTACTCACTTTACCGTCAGTGAAAAGAGTTGTACCCTAAACCTAGGTTCGCAACTGTTTGCAAGATAGTACATAAAATAGGATATTTTCCCATCAGAGTAGGTAACATGACCTAGTCAAGAGATAAAATAAATTATTATGTATTAAACATTAGGCAGTATACAACATACCACTCTGTTATTTTTCATAATCATAATCATTTGAGCCATAGACATTATCAGTGCAGTGAGTGAAAAAAACAAATTGATACCCAGTGCACAGACAGTTAGTTCTACGCAAAGGTTCAGCTAACAACCAGTTCTTCCAGACTGCAGCAACAGACGAGCTGTGAGTACCTATTAAACCATTTATTAATACATTTCTCCAAAATATAACAAGTTTATGGTGAATTACACACCATCCTACCATTTGCTACATTTTATGAATGCTGTTATTTCCTTTTCATACACATAAATATAATATTTATTTTTTATTTTATTTTATTTGGAAAGCAAACAGTGATACATAACTTATTACAACTTCAAATTATGTAGCTAAACACCAATTAAATGCTTCTGCATATGCGGTTATAAATACCTGTGGAAGGTCATCCTTTGTGATCTGGTGTTTGTTATCCCCTAATATAGGTTTGGGTGATATTTTAGGTTTACATATTTTGGATTTCTTCTCTTCACAAACCAACTTGTAGAACAATGCAATGATGTCAAACAAATGATCAGTACTGGAATGATAAAAAAAATGTCTAATCTTAGAACTTTTTAAGTATTTCAACAAAACAGGTCATCATTTAAAACATATGATGGCATAAAGAGCAGGACTGCTCTATCTATCACTACTGTATCTAAGATCCACTGATAATCCCCGGAATTCTGTATAAGGTTGTCTGTCCTCTTGAAGGACATCCAGCGACAGGGTGGACAGAATATATTATGAGTAATGCAATAAATTTAGACCAAATATTAACAAGGAATGGACGTCTAAGGCTTGATTTGAAAATTATAGTCTGCTCTATAGAAAATTAAATAAACACTAGTAATTCCATTATTTATAGATATTAAAAAAGGATCCATATTTTTTCTCAATAGGATATTCCACGAAACACGAAAGCAAATGAGTAATCTTGTGAAGACAAAACCTCTTTTTACCTAGGTAGATACTGCTGACAAAAAGTACTTAACAAACGATACAAGGAATTGAAAAGTAACGTACTTTCTGTTGCGGAGGTCTTCGTACTTCTTCAGGAAACCCTTAGCGTTAGACGCCTTTAACGCCAGTCTCTGGGCATATTCGGCTGCTTGTTTAGACGAAAGATTGCTGTTGCCGTAGTTGGGATCATTCTGAATGTAGTCTAGAACTGTATCTGCTTCTAAGCTACACCTGAAAAACAATAAGCCCCAATTAGATTTCGTTTCCAACTGTTAAGCTATACAAGTTCGACAAACTCACCCCAAAGCATCTAAAAGCTCTTTAATAGTGCTTTGCATTTTAATTTTATCATTCGGCAATATCCAGTGTTGATGTTGATGCATCTATAATAAATACGTAGTGGTTCCTTACTTTAAAAATCAAAAGATTTTTGAAATTCTAATGGAGTTGTTTCTTTTCATGATTTGTTTGACTTTGACATTTATGGATATAAGTTTGACATTGCATGATTTCCATGTAAATCGTTTTTTTTTTTAAGTCCGCATAACTTTTACTCTCATCTCAGGTATAAATATCTACTTTGTATAATTTTATATCAATGTGAGCTCTATAAGCCCAATCAACTTCCTTGTAAATCTCCCGCAGCCCTCCTTGTTTTCCCCTTACATTATTAGTAGATTAGTGAGTTAGTGAACACCTTACTTGAAGCCAACCCAGCAGCGGTATGAAAGGTTTATCAATGCTTGAGTTTCCATGATTTTTAATAGGAATAATGAACATGTAAGTAACAATGTCGTCATTATCATCTCAGCCATAGGACGGCCACTGCCGGATAAAGGCCCACAAAGATCAAAAATCGACCATTACTATCTAAGGAACAAAATAGACGGCAAAAGGCCTAGAGTAGAGGCCGAAGCCCGAAACGATGATCTGACCAAGTGACTCAAGACTCAGGACTTACAACTGGAAATGCTGGTCAACGTAGCTCTCCACACAGCTAAAGACCGAAACAGGTGGAAAGAAGGAGTAAAAACAATTCATAGGTGTCACGATCCTTAAGGATGAGGGAACGACTGAGGAGGAGGACTACCTAAATAGGTACACATTTTTATCGAACGCATGTTAGACATTAGCGCAACAAAAACCACTAATTCTGAAATTTGAAAAAGTAAGTTTCGTGATTCAGTTTTAATATATTCGGGTTAAAATTAATGAGGTTCGAATTAATGAGGATAATAGTTATGTATATCTAAGAGAGTTCAAATATCAAAACTAAATGGAAATATTATAAAGGTGAGTCCTAACTATGATAATTATTATTCGAACTAGCTAAATCTCACCATATTTCTTCAAAATTAAATAGCTCGTATTATATTTCATGTAAAATTCAAATTCGTTTATCTCCATACAATGTAGTATTGGATGAGTTTTTTTCGATTTCTGCCCAATTGCGGGTAGTTTGGTGCCGGTTAATGGCACCAACACAAATGGCGACCATTTTACCTAAAATTACCCGCAATTTACTTAGCTACCATTTTTCTACCCTGCGGCATTACCGGGAATATTACGCATTATGAAATGTCAGTTCTTCTCCATTCTCATTGGTACATCCATCCAACGAATGTTATTGAATTAAGTGAATCTCTATTCACATTGGTGGTTCGTGTTTCAGCAACCAATGAGAATCGATACGAAGTGACGTTTCATAATGGGTAAAGATAGCCGGTACGGCTGCAGGTTCTAAAAATTTTTAGATTCGAGACTGGTTAAATAAGGAATTACTGTCATGTTGGTGCAGAGGAAGTATAATTCATATACCTACCGTATAAATACCGTCCGGACCGTACATATGCTGTATACATTTTCGCAAAGCTATTGCTAGTCCACAGTAGATGGCGCTAGCAAACAATTTAATATCACTATCTGTTAAGTTCACCAAAATGTAAACGTCCCGTTATCAATTAACCGTCGGTTAAATGTATAGTAAAAACTTATTAGAATAAGAAATATTAGAATTGAATACAACAAAAGTTAGCGTACCTACTGTCCTAATCACTATAGAGTTCATGGGCGTAACACCTTCTACACAATTTTCAATTATTAATTCTGAACTATATTACTTTCACTTAAACTGTTGCTACCGACTGTTTCGTAGATTCCGCAGTTTTATTCAATGAAGCGGATAAGTTAATTATTTTTCAAAATAATTGTAAACGTCAAATACCATTCTTCCCGGCTTTAGCATACTTCAGCTTATTTTGTTGAAAGTACTACATGTGTAACAAACTTTAAAATATACCAAAACAATCCTAACAAAACAGTTCCTACAAAATTTCATTTCATGTGCGTTTTAGACAAATAATATTTTCGTACGAACATATTTTTCATTTATCGAAAATTCTCACAGCAACGACAAATGCGCTTGAACAGTGTCTTAGAACAGAAGAAAGGATAATAAAGAGTCCAAAAATGTGTTTTTATTTATTTGAGCCCGTCTTATGTGCCCCAAAATCAAAAAGTACTTCTTGACGATCATGACCTCTCTGTCAAACGATAGAAAAGAAGATGTCATAAATGTAAGCACATATTTGTCTATTGTGATGCTGTTGTTTTTCTTTTATTTCTCTTTGCTGGTGTTTATCATAATGAATGTGATTGAACTTTTGTGTAATGTCACAAATAAAGTTTTTCTTTCTTTCTTTCTTTTCTTTCATATCCTCCGGTCCCGGATGACACATAGGCTACTTTTCGTCATCATCATCACCACACGGGTAAAACCGCGGTGCGCCGCAAGTTTGTAATTTATAGATCAATACGTATCAAGGATTTTCCCACCCTCCGACCTATAAATACCCGCTAGCCTATGATATGCCATCGGCATCCGTCAAGCCTTTAGTAGGTATAGTTTGTTATGACAGAAATATAAGAGTCGAAGAACTGAAAAATTCGTGCGTGATTGTCTTCCAGAGCGCACGGAGCGGTGGTGCTCGGGCAGCGAGGGGCGGAGCAATGAGTAACTGCGTCAGAGCAAGCGGTGCCACCCCCGTTATCTCAATTACCCCACGGGAACTATAATTTTTCCAGGATAAAAGTAGCCTATGTGTTATTCCAGGGTCTAATTAATAGCCTCCTTCCTCCTCTCTTCATAGCAAATTTCATCGAAATCAGTAAAGTCGTTTGAGCGTGAAGGAGTAACAGAGTTTTAGAATTATTTCCCACTAGTAGCACCCCGCGGTTTCACCCGCGTGGATTACGGTTTTCGCGCTACCTCAATTATCCCACAGTAACTATACTTTTTCCGGGATGTAAGTAGTCCTACTACCTCAATTATCCCACAGTAACTATACTTTTTCCGGGATAAAAGTAAGTCTATGAATCCAGGGTTTAATTTAAACTATCTTCATACCAAATTTCATCGAAATAGGTGAAGCCGTTGGAGCGTGAAGAAGTTACAAACATAAACACACTGTCTTTGTATATTATATAATATTTGATGTTTTTTTTTTTTATACCACGGATCCACCGGATACCACCAATAGACCACGGAGTACCAGCTCCGTGTAATAGGCTGTGCTTGCCACCAGTGAAAACTGCACCGTTGAGTATATGCCTACTGTGCATTGCGCCAACTATATATAACGAAATACCGCAATCTTGGTTATTGTAAACAATATCTAGCGTTTGACCACTATCTCACTCTATGGTCAGTGACGATGTGGTCATAGATGTTATCACGCTTCACCTAGAACGCTCACTAGCTCTTAAGGACTACTGCATGAACACAATATGTGTTTTGGTGACAGTTTTCAAACTTGAGGGTGGTAGCTAGCCAGGCGGGTACTCGAAAGTACCCTACCACCATGCTGGGAATTTGATAACGGTGTTACCTTCACCGGAAACTCAAGCTGTTGTTGGGGATCAAACCAGTGTCCGTCAGTTTTCTTTCTGTTTGTATTCTATTTTGAACAGTATACTAGGAAGGCAAAGTTATGATATTAATTTATTTGAATAAGTACAACTTTGAAAGTTACGCAGGATTTTAAAACAGTTATTAAAATGGTGTTGATGTTGATTCTTAGTGGGTAATAGATGAGGTTGTTTGGATCTACAGGCTTCGATGCTTACCTTCTAATGATAGTGTGACAAAGTTTGGTAAATAGATACTAATGACACTATTCATGAACCTAGAAACACTATTGATAAATTATTTGTACTGCAAAACACCGTCCTCCCACCAGCTAGAATAAATAATATTTTTTTTTATCTATAGGCCTCTTCTCAAATGAACTATTCTTGGAGCAAAAGGTAAATAAATAATCCGATTAAGTAAAAAATGATTAAAAAAATATGTGGGAATGGGAACAAAAAAAAAGAAGGTAATGTTGTGTCGCATGCGTACAACTTTTTTTGTGTGTCGGCGAATTACAAAAGCTAAATAACAAAGATTGGGCTGCAGTAGGGTGAGGACGCGATGCGACAAAAGGTCTCGAATTCTATTTTGATTGTTTGATAACAAATCTCGAGAATCGGCACTTGTAAAAGAAAAGTCGATTCAAGAAAGGAGAGTTTTGATTGTGCTCAAATCAATATGTGTTGGCATGACAGGCAAAAGTTCCGCCGCGTCAGACGTGTGTGCTTTTGTAATTTTTTTACCAAGCACTCAAATAACCTTAAATATTGAACTATTTTTTAGTGTCCCTGTAAAAGGTACGACTCACCTTACACAAGCTAGCCGTTTCATTAAAAACATCGCTTGATATTTTTAGGAGATACACATTCAATAACTTATTTATAGTCTCGGAATATTTCCTTATGAAAAAGGGGAGTTAAAAAAGCGTAAAAGTGACAATAACCCATAAACACCTGAGTTTATGGGCTCAATGAAAAACGAGGTGCCTTTGAAATCTGTTCGTGTGATGTTGGACAGGGCTCGCCATTCTTTCCGCTTGAATTTATGCGTTTTATACGGCTAGTCTATAAATGCCGCACTTTTATTGGCCGCGAGACTTTTACTGATTAATAAAGTGGGAGGAGATGCGGAAGATCCTAACGACGCCGTTTCCTAGAATTGTACCAGATTCGGTGATAGTTGCTTTACACATTTTTAATGGAAAGTTCTAATTAACACACTAACTAAGTAGGTATACTAAACGGCAGGCACCCCGCGGTTTTGATACCTACCGCTCAGTTTCAGTGATCAAATACCTACCTGGGTGCCAATTCTCTTATTTATTAAGACAATCCATTCATAAACAGTGCAATAGTCGTTCAAATGTTATTATCATAAATAAAGTTGATATTCCGCTAAAATAACAATTGCATTCGATTGCATTGTAGACAATCGAATTGCGGTAGAAATTAGATCTATGTCGCCATTACAATAATACTCCAAGTAGAATAGCAAAACTAGAAAAAACGACGATTCATTGACAATCTATGAGCAATGTGTTAGAAGAATTGATACCCAGTGTATTAACTAATTCTGTTCTATTGTAATTTGTAGACTTTCGCGATTCGAACACATTGTTAATAAATCAATCGGGGCTTGATATAATTCTGTGCTAGTTCCAATATAATTTCTCAATTCCAAAATAGCTCAAAATTAGCTAAAAATTTAGATGCTTTTTTAACTTAAATAAGTTTACTTCATAGTTCTCTTCATTAGTTTTACTTCAACTTTTCAATGAACGCTGTTTTGTAGGGCCATCTATATTTTTAATTCCGTGACTCACGACAACGAGTCAGGTCCATACTTAGTACATTTTAGATAAAGGATTCCACGAAATATTTTGTATCTGTGAAACGTTTTTGAAAAGTATCAGCGAACAGGTGAAGGTCATGCATTTATATACTTACTAGTAGCGCCCGGCGGTGTCACCCGCGTGGATAACGGTTTTCCTGCTACATTAATTATTAACGGGAATCAAATATTTTACCGGGATAAAAAGTAGTCTATGTGCTATTCCAGACTATAATATATCTCTGTTCCAAATATCATCTAGATTCGTTCAGTCGTCCTAGCCTGATTGAGGAACAAACATCCATCCATCCATACATCCATCCAAACTTTGACATATATTAGTGGGAGCGTTGTTAGGGTAAGTATCTAAAACGTCTAGTAAAACTTACATCGTTTACGAAGTACCTATATAAATCCCTGCATATATCACAATTTCCGCAATTGTATGGTCAAGCGCGAGTTGTCCATAAGTCATTTTGTTTCTATGTTTTTATTGAAATTGACTTAGTTTCATGTGAGAATTGTATCATTATATCGGGAGAAAAAAAGGAGAAATGTTAATTAAATTGAATAAAATGTTAACTCAGAAAAAAAACCAACCAGTTGCACTCCGGGAGTGCGAGTAGAAGTGAATACTTGAACATGATTGATGATGATGATGTAAAGTAGCCTATGTGTTATTCCGGGACCTGAAGTATTTACATGCCAAGTTGCATCCAAATCCGTTCAGCCGTTCTGGCGTGATTGAGTAACAAACATCCATCCATCTATCGATCCATCCAAACTTTCACATTTATAATATTAGAGTGGGGCACATATAATTAACATGATGACGTTTCTTTTAAACAATGAAATCTTTCCTCTTAATAATATCGGCGTTTTGATAACCAACTCAATAATACTTTGAACAAAACGACTTTATCAAATAAAACTACCAACAAACGAAAATGTTCCTTATTCGTAACACTTTTAAGTTTGAATTTCAACGGCGGTCTATTCTCCCTCCGTCTTACGAATTAGATGACGTCACGTCTTTACGTCCTGACGTTCTGACGTTCTAACACGAGGTGTCATGACGCGAGATTAACATTTTTTCCCCATACAAAAAAAAACGTAAGTAATACAGCTTCTCGTAAGCTTTTGGATCGGATAATTTTAATAAAACCTATTATTCTGTTACTTACGACAAGATCCACAAAATATTTTAGTAATAGCTGAGCGGACAATGATAACTCACCGCAGTCACCACTAGCATCCGCATAGCCACATGCCTTGCCGTGCGTTTCGACATAATCTGAATTACAATGTACAGGAATTCACAAAATCCCGCGCACCACGCACGTCCGTATCCGAGCGGAATAAGAAACAGCTTTACCGCGTTTGTCAGGGACGACTTCAGGCACAGGGGCTGGGTGACCCAACATAAATTATATATTATCTCAGATTTGTACTACCGACTCTGCTATTTTGAATGTATTGTAAACGAACCCTGTTTTAAATCGATATTATCTAATGATCTTGGGTTTAATTGCTACGTGTTTTGAATATACCACATTTACCGATGATTTATCTCACTGTCATCTGCCCCTAACGTGTGCCGGGTTCAAGCAACGGATTTATGTGCAGCGTGAATAGTGTTGCAATGAGCTTGAGCACACACAACGGAGCAACAAGCAGTCATAATGATATATTCCTAAGAAATTCTGATAACTTAGACCACATCTTCACTGACCATCAAGTGAGATAGTGGTCAAACGCTAGATCAATACAGTATAAAAAAACATAAGCTAGTGGGGAAGCTCTATGAAGAAAGCTCGCTTGTAGGACAAGGATAGCTTACTAATAACTGGCAATGTTTATGATTCTCATTGTGGCCAATAAACACTTAATTCTAGAATTTCACGCTTTGTGGCATATTATACACCAAATTACAGTATACTACGAATTCATTTTTATATTTAGCACATTTAAATTATTTTTATTCTGTAAAGTTGTAGAAGTCAATTACTTTGGATATTTATTTATTTAGCATTATATATTTTAGCATTTTACATTTTAGATGTACTCAGTATATGCTCATTTGATAATTAGACCTTGCTATTATATAGTGTAATGTGAGGTTTATCATAATAAAACTGATACACTCGATTTTAGGAATTGATAAACCACTTACCTGTGTACTTAGAGATTAGAGTCATATTTCTTTGTAACTTCACTACTGTTATTGGGTCCTCTCTCGCCTCCCCCTCGTAGGTGTCCTTATTACGTCCGCTACAAGTATGCACTAATCTGTGCATTTACTGTTAACTCCATTGTCTGTCGACACACCAAACAATGTATATTCGCCCAATATGGTTTTACGATTATGTCGACGCATGTGTTTTGTTTTTAAATAATTGTCCACGACGTAGGAATGGAGAATCGATGTTTAGGCGACATTCAGAATGAGCAAATTGAGTAATGTAACAACACAAGTACCTTTTATAACGGCCACGCATTATTAATACACGCAGGAATATAACAAGACCAATAATATGTATAACAAATAATGACGAAAAAATGCGTGTAAACTGTTTGTACTTGTACGTAGGCTTCGATTAAAGGAAAATAAATACTTAGGTACCTATGTATGTGTGTAAATGATTTGACCAACGAGGAATGCCAAACATCATGCGATGTGGAAGAGACCTCGCAAGAAAGCACACCTTTAGTAGTTAGGGATATATATTCGCTGAGATGAGAAAAAAGTGACATAGGTTTTAGACTTATACATGTATAAAAGGTACTTAAGCGCCGTGGATATACTTGAAGTGAAATTACCATAAGGATGTCCTCAGAAAAAGAGATTTTGATATTTTGACAGACTTCTGAAGCGGAGAAATACTAAATGCGGCTGTATTGTATATATTTAAGTATATATATCAGTCATCAGGTTACCATAGTACAGGCTCTGCCTAGTTTGGGACCTGAAGTCCTTGTGTTAATGTTGTCCCATATTATATTATTATTATTATTGTTTTTAAATCTGTTATCTCGGAACTCGATCATTTTTAAACAGGCCTTAAAAATATTGATTCCTTTGAAAGTATTTAAATTTAATTTCTGATCGTTTCTAAACTACAATCGATAATCAAGACAGTATAGCAACGTTTGGTATCTCCGGCATAGGATTTCCACTGCTGGACATATGCTTCGCTAATTGATTGCCACTAGGAAGCGGCCCGCAACCAAGCCTTACCTGCGATATAAGTCAGGTAGTCTGTCCACCTCGTCGGTGGCCGTCCTATGCCGCGGTTGCTATTCCGTGGTCTCCATTAGAGAACCTTTCGACCCCAACGTCCATCAGTTCTTCGAGCTATGTGCCCTGTCCCTGCCACATTTTTGGTTTGATGGAGTATACTTCCGAGGTGGTCCCATTTTGAATTTCATCAAAATCGGTGAATTGGATTTTGAGTTGTAACTCTAAAACCGGAACACTTTTCAGCTAATGGTGTGTCGTTCATCTTGATGACTTCCTTATAGACGGTGAATGACAATCGATCCCGTGAATAGCAAAGGTCACTGAAATGAGGAAAAAATCCGGGTTGTTTTATTGACATCTACACTGACGTGAGTGAAGTGCTAGGTTAGCGGAACGGTTTCAGTCCTGATAGAGGCATTAGTAGTTGTGGTAAGCCTGGTATAGTACCTACATGGTTACGTCAAAAGATGGCGTGTACTTTTGCATAACCTTACTGAGACTTGAACCCTTGAACTTAATAAAACATACAATAGCGACTTTTATATATACAATATATAGACCTAGCGTTTGACCACTATCTCACTTTATGGTCAGTGATGATGTGGCCGAGGATGGTAATCACGTAATATTAGTAGAATAGACCTAGAATGCTTACTGGCTCTCAGGGACTGCTGTCTGAACGCACTATGTATGGGATGTTATTTTTTTAACTTGAGAGTGGGAATTCAAAAGATGATAACTTCACCGGAAGCTCAATGGGGATCGAACCAGCATCTGTCAGTTTGCCAGCCGACGCTCCAACCGCTGAGCTATTATTAATGATATATGAATAGCTAGCTATTGGTAAGGCTTTCATATGTTTCCTTACCATAGGAAGACATCTATAGAAACAAACAAACAAACAAAATATTTTATTGCCACATAATAAAGTTACAAAGGTATATATATGAACCCGTAGGCTCCCGAACTAGTGTTACTGTGTTTCAAGAGCCAGCGGCTTCTCCCACTGCTATGTTACTATTTTCTATTTATTACATATCTACCAATTTTTTTAACTTTTATTTTAAGATAGTTGGTAGGTAGACAAATTAACGGTAACAATGTAAATAACAATTTACAAGAAAGCTAGCGCGGTGGTGTGTGGTGAAATTATTCCATAACCATATTCAAAAGTATTCAAAAATGCATAACGTTAATGTTCAAGTTTTGACTTCTGCCGGCATTCCCGGAGAGCAACCCGGTTTTCTTTTCTCCTCGAGGTTTTGTAGCGTTTGAAGACAATGCAACATCGCTTGGTGGTTAGTCAAAATGTGATCGAAGGCTGAATCACACTAGACGAAATAGACCATATAGCCACAATCCAGAGTAGCCGTTTTTATGGCCCTCATTATCCAAGGTCTAGTGTGTCTCAATAAGATCCTGATCTCATGATAGACTGTCAATGTGATTAGCTAGCCCAAAACGATAATGCGTTTCTAGCAAACCTATATAAGTTTAGTAGATATTGACGAACTACTGAACTGATTTATATCAAATCTGCCCCAAAGATATACATAGTCTCTTATTTCTGTTTGAACATATAAGTAGGTAAATCCGCAAAATTTTGAAATTATCGTGATAGAACTCAAACTGACGCGAACGAAGGTACAGCAAGCGGAGTGTATAGGAGTCTTATTTTTTGAACAAATCATTAAGGTCTTGCAGGTGTTATAGCTGAATAGGTTGCAATGGTCGGCACTGTGACACTGTCTTTGGCGATCAACCTGCCTGCAGCAAATCAAGCTTACAGCCATGAACAACGTCAACGGTGGGCACTCAAATAAGCATTAAAAGTTCCGGTGCGTTCATGGAAATGCCCATTTTCATAAGTATGCGCAGGCGCAAACGCACGTGGCCTGAAGGCAGAAGGATCAAGGAAGGGGACGAGGGGAGAGGAGTAGAGGTCGTATGTACATGTTTAAAAGCTATGATTTTGTTCTGTGACTGTTGGGAGTCGCTGACCGCGCATGCGCCGCCTTGCATAAGGAGCCGACCGCCTTTGTATTCAAGTGAGGTCGCGACTCCACAACTAGCGCGAACGCCGCGAAACTATTCATGTTGACACTTCTCGCGTACCTGTTAAACAATTGTCATTTTTTTATCATTGTCATTGTAATATTGATGAGTAACAACCGACGTTCCTTGAAAACAGCATATCATTAATATTCGGCGGCATTTGTCAACATTCACGGAACTTGTATGGTCAGCGACAGCGACAGTTTATGGAAGTAACTATGTATTCACAGTAATATCGCCAATGATCTAATTTGATACGTGATCACCAGCAAAGCAATGCATTAGATTTATAAAAGGTGTTTCCGACAACAATACTCCAATGGCTAGGTAGCTTTTTAATATAGGTAATTATGAGGGCTAGCGTTTGATCACTATCTCGCTTCATGCTCAGTGACGATGTTGTGGAAGGAAGAAACGCTTTAGACCTAGCATGTTAATTGACTCTCTCGAATATGTAATCATAATGATTACATATTTTTGTATTATTTAATATTAATAATATGGTGACTTGTTATGGAATATTACCAATTAATATTATCTATGACTAACATGAACAGTTGAACATCGATCACATACTCTCCAAACCATTTTGCTTGAAGCTTTTTATCTAGATATGTTGCCCATATCAAGCATCGACACAATAAATTTGTTTTTCCCTTAATAGTTCAAAGCTTATCCAAACTGTACAACCTATCATAACCACAAGAACAAAGTAGAGTACTCCTCAACACATTGGTATCCGTGACTTCTAAGAATAACTACCGTCAACTTGTGCGTTAATACCTGCCTAGTAGATATTGACATGAAATGAAGCGTACCCTGAGGTATGCCAAACGTCTCCGGGTTCCTGCAACCATTTAAAAAGACAAAGCACTGATGCATCAGTATGCGGCGACGCTCGACGCTTCCTGTTGGCCGCGTTCCCGCAACCGCTATGGTAATTTAATTGTATGTTACGATACAGCAGAATGGCACCCGGTAACTGAGCAATCATGGGGAAAACCAAGAACCTAATGTGAGCATTTTTATTTTTAAATGGCTCATTCGGTAGGCTAGTAGCGTACACGTTCATTTCTTCGTAGCTATACGGTTGGATGTGTTAGCTTCATTTGGTGACAATCCATTTTGTAGAATTGATGTTATTTTTTTTTCAAACAGCCTTATTATGCTACAATTTCCCAATCCTGCTTGAGAAGTAACTCCAAAGAAAGCTCACTAATGACGGTTCTTATTAGACCTCGTATAGAGAAATCCCGAGCATACCCTTCATCCTTCGATCAAGATTCTTGATCGAAGCCTTCCTCCCTCCTTTCGTTGACCTAGAGCTTACTTGCTGAATTTGAAGTAAACTTGAATGCAGGTATGATCTCTGTAAATGTTTCGTAATACATGCGGTGCAGAAGCTATGGACATATATCGAATACTGAATGCCCTGCAAAGAATCATGCAACAGTTTACAAACTATTTGTTTTTTAACTGTATAAACTCGAAAGTAGAACCTAAGCGCTACGAGAAATTGTATGTAAGTACCTACCTATTATTATCATGAATTTGCGTGCGATGGATCACATATAAGACTGTTTCAGTGAAACCTCTACAGAAGAACTACAACCTCTACAAACTATTTGTTTTGTTTTATTGTATAAACTCGAAAGTAGAACCTTCGAGCTACGGAACTATAATTAGTTTGTCTATGAGAGTGTGGAACAGTAAGAACTTTACAGAAGTCTCTACGGATAATTTACTGATGTTCATGTAGTATAGTAACTCTTATAGATACTGTAAGACCTACACTTTATCGCAGTTAGCATATAAACATATAATATCATTGCAGTTAGCAGTTTGAGTTAGTATGTTCGAGACTGTAACTTAAAGGATTTAAGTACTGATGGCATATAGATGATAGATTGCGGAGGAGCGGTAAATATTAACTAGCCTAACATGTTTTGGGCACGATACTAACATAAAAAAAGGTCAGTCGTTGGGAAGTTAAAGGAGGTAAAGATGTCACAATCGTAGACCTCACTAAACCACTTATTTACTTGCATGCAACTAATAGATCTTTATTAATGATGTTTTACTAAAGATGACGTATATTCACACTGCGCGGTGCTCAGAATTTGATCCTTTACGACATAAACATGCTTACTGCGACAGATAATACGGTACAAATAATATAGAAAAGGATAGCTATATGTTTAGACTTGCGCTTGAAATACGCGTCGCAATGAAAATTACTACAATGTACTGCGCTTGTGCGACATCTACCTCATATAAACATATAATATCATTGATCTTTATAGTTAAGCATTTATTTATTTTAAAGATCTAGTTAGCTACTCTCTCATTTTACAGTCAGTGACGATGTGGTCGAAGAGATGTTTACGGGCCCTCAAGAACTGCTGCCTGACCTGGGGGCTGACTCGTAACACTCGATTCCGATAGTAAAATGTGATTTCGATGACTTCGCGCAGTTTGATGAACCTACTCTTGAACGCAATACTAGCGCACGATTGGAATCGATTTCGATGGTTGTTTTTTTTTTTTTAACATATTCTAAGTTTGCGTTTGACCTGTCTCACCTGCTGTTAAGTGATGACGTTATCTAGAATTTAGCTTGCAAACCTAGAAGGTACCTATTCACTAGCGACTTGAAAAAAAAAACAAAATGACGTTGAATGAACTGATTTGGATTAGAATTGTATTGACATTGAAACAGAGTTGAAGAATAAGCCACACTGTGTGTTTTGGTGACAGATTGTTAAGTACGTACAACTTGTGTAATTTGTTGGCAATTGTATAGGTTACCTTTATTGTTACGCAAGTAATAAATCAAACGTATAATCTAGGAAACCTAAATGGATGAATAAAACATAAGCATTAAAAGTAGTAGTAGTATTACACCACATAGGTCAATGACCCCACAATCTAAGTCGGCAGAGTGCCAAAACTGAATAATAACTTGCGTAGTACATAGACAGAGCCAGCTCCACTATGATATTATAATATGTGTCTACACGCACGTAAGAATTAAATAGCATTGTTTGAGAATGGAATTACAATGGGCTGGGAACCCGAGCGGGACATTAGCTATGTACTTAGGTATACATATACTTATGTACTTCAATAAAATTTAAGTTTCTGTTTGTAACAGCAAAGCATGCCCGTACATGAGTATTATAATCATCATCTCAGCAATAGGACGTCCAAAGCTGGACAAATTCCTCTCCCATTCATTTCCACAGAGACGGCTGAAAGCGCCCCGCATCAAACCCTTACCTGCGATCTTAGTCAGATCGTCTGTCAACGTGGTCGGTGGCCGTACTATGCTGCACTTGCCATTCGATTGGTTTCCATTCGAGAAGTTTTCGACCCCAACGGCCATCGGTTCTTCGAGCTATGTGCCCTGCCAACTGCCACTTCAACTTGCTAATACACTGGGCTATATCGGTGACTTGCGTTCTTCTACGGATCTCCTCATTTCTGATTCGATCACGTACAGAAACCCCGAGCATAGCCCTCTCCATAGCTCGTTGTGCGACTCTGAGCCTGCTCATAAGGCCCATAGCCAGAGACCACGTTTCAGTTCCGTAAGTCATCACTGATAACACACACGGTTTGAGAACCTCCGTTTTCAGGCATTGCGGTATTTTGGACGAGAAGACGTACGACGACGAAGAGTTTCATTATATAATGTTTTTTTGTACATAAATGTTATTGCCTGTCAGCCTTTGACGGAACTTTCACTGCTAGATGGTTTTATAAGGAATGATTCAAGTAAGTGTAATTCTGTTATCCACTCACTATAACAAAAAATATTTAAAGTCCAAAAGCTCTTATTTTGTTATTATTTATTAATATTGCTATTCAATTAATAATGCTACTAAATTTATACATCTTATTTTAGAATTGCCATTCAATGGTGTTATACCAACTATAATGTCACTGTATAAATGTTTTCATATGTTCTAGATATTAGCAGTTAAGATTGTAAAACAACGCGGCG
This sequence comes from Apeira syringaria, assembly GCA_934044485.1. Lineage (NCBI taxonomy): Eukaryota > Metazoa > Arthropoda > Insecta > Lepidoptera > Geometridae > Apeira > Apeira syringaria. Next base: position 19,968,016 of record OW203662.1, on the reverse strand, counting down.
TATAGTAAAGCTACTCAACGTCAGATGGCGCAACGTATACTGTAATATTACATACTTTTTTAGCGCCATCTTGTATGGAGTTCTTATCGACTTTTAGTTAGCTAAATATGATCTAGATGGTGCTAAAAGTAGCAGTCATGAAGCAGTAAATTGTTCGTTGGGTGGTCCTATCCATAGTTAATTTAGCTACATGATATAATTCGGCGACATGCACGTGTATCGTTCAACACACACAATCTTACCTGATGATAAGTGATGACGCTGTTCTGTATGAATGACGCCAGACTAGAAAATAACTATTCACTGGTGACGGATACAAAAAGAAATTACCGAGAGTGATTCTTACATAAGGCTAGGGGTTGCTTCCAGGCAAGAATAACAGTTACTCACTAGATTGACAAGAATGTAAAACTGACATGATCCGACTACCATTGTCTAGTTAATATGACACCAACTACCTGTGCTGACGATTATGCTATATAAAAATGTCACGTTTATGGATATAACGCATATAATAATATATTTATTACATGTACAAATACAAGTTTTGGGATTAGAGTTAGAATCTAATCAGCAGAATTAGGGGCGCAATAAAGTCGTAGAATGTCGAGCAAATGCAGACTTATCTAGATATGAAATTATTTGTTATTCTATTTATAAAAATAAAGTAAGGCGTATCCGGCTTGCTAGAAAGAAAACTTATTTCTAGCTCCCTAAAAAGTAGCTACTTACTCGCTACAGGGTTCCTAAAATTATCACTAAAAACAATGTCATCTGAAAGCTATACTTGAGAGCCAATTCTACATCTGCTTGATCCCACCTATGAAGGTTTTTGACGCAGTATGAGCACATCGCTCATACTGCTTCAAAGACCATCAAGTGAGATACTGGTAAAATGATTTAGACTTATCCTACTAATATTATAAATGCGAAACTTTGTGTATATCTGTGTATGTTTGTTACTTCTTCACGCTCAAACGGCTACACCGATTTCGATGAAATTTGGTATTGAGATAGTTTAAACTCTGGATTAACACAAAGGCTTATATTCATCATCACCACCATCACCGTTTTTCATCACCACGCGGGTATAACCGCAGGGCGCAGCTAGTATGATATAAAATACACTTCGGTGAGTACATACTTAGGTATGTATTAGTTATTATTTAGTTAAGTACTTAAAGACAGCATTCCATAATAACGGAAACTGTCAGCCATTGTTCCCACGGTGTACGCCCATACCAAGTAGCTGACGACCAAAACATTTGGCTATTCCATATTCCGGTCAGCGCTTGACATCATAATAACTTACCAGTGGGTCTTATTGTTATGTGTAACGCACTTACCTATTTATTATACTTGAATACATAATGAGACTAATAGAAATAGCATCGATGGCTTACCCCGTGCTTGTCAGATGAACACGCAATAGCTTATAACATAAGTTCGATGGGCAAAACTGCCCCTGGTTTGGCCTGTAATCTTCATTGTAATTTCTAATTAATTCGAACGAGAATGTTTGGGTGTATTTGTTAGTATGTTTGCTTACAACTCAGCGCTAAGGCGGCTTAACGGATTTGCATGAGATTAGATAGGTTGGTAGATTGCTGAGATCATGAAAGAATAATGATATCCCAAAAAACAGCTCCTGTGATATTTATAAGTTTACACACGGTATCGAACAAATTGTAGTCCACGCGGATAAAACCACGAGGCGCCATTGAATAATAAAAAATACTCTGAGTTATTAATACACTTATTCAGTGTATGGATTTACACTGCCAATTATTATTAAGGTTCAAGTTAAGGGTTACTAAATTTAATAATAATATGGGACAAGATTCACACAAGGTCTTCAGGTCCCAAACTAAACAGAGCCTGTACTATGGTAACCTGATGACTGATATATACTTATATACATATACACACCCAGACACAGGTCAAACAGACATGTTCATACACACAAATGTTTGACCTGTCCGGGAATCGAACAAGGGACCAGCGGCTCAGAAGACAGAGTGCTACCAACTGCAGCAAAAGACCAGTCAAATTGATTGATTGATTAACACTTTATTGAAACACCATAAAAATAAAGCTTATAACATATTACAAAATTATATACCTACTTAGATATAACAATGAGCGGTCTTATCGCTCAGAGCAATCTAGCGATATATCAGGTAGGTTAAAACAGAAAAAAATAATTTCAAAACTAAGAAAAGAAATCAGAATTCATTGACTGTTGTGGCTCTATAAATAAACTATTTCTTATTGATATGAAAAAAGAGCTAGCATGGATGCGTATTTATATATTAGTCTATGAGATGGTATATAGACAGGCACACCGCTCAGATACCTTATAAAAGGTAAAGATGAAAATGTTTAATTGAAACTGAATATAAATAGACACATCCATGCTTGTAAACTGTCCACTCTTCTTTCATATTATTATAAAATGGTTTGTCCCGAGGTTAAGTATATATTTTAGTACTATAGGTACCAAGATATTGTCTGACTTTTAAACTGCAGTACTTACGACGCAGTGTCTTGGCGAACATCTGACTGTCTGGTCGATTGTAAAGGGCCCACGAACGTCGCCTTCTTATTGGAATGGCTTTGGCTTCAAGTGGCTTATTCTGCGGGTACATTGTCCTGGCTCATTGCGATCTGAGGGCTTCAGATACCTACATCCACTGTTGTTCGCTTGTTAAGAATTTGCGATATTTAATCATTTCATTGGCTTTATTGGTGTATTTGCTATACGTGGAGAATATTGATGTGATATAAATAATACAATACAAACACTGTTTATTATACACAAAAAATCATACAAAGTAACATATTATTATTATATATATATGTGATATCCGGCTTTACTCACGTTTATATTCGAAGTTTCGACCTAGGTTTCAAGCATGTCAGATGCTCATCCTCAGGTGAGTCGCCGCGTGTGGGTCGGTGGTGGCCGCCGCTATTTGGCAGCGTAAACTCACCCGAGGATGAGCATCGGACATGCTCGAAACCTAGGTCGAAACTTCGACTATAAACGTGAGTAAAGCCGGATACCACATAATATGTATAATAATGTGTCGAACTCACGAGAATTTTCAAGCAAAGTTACATATATAAAAACATAGTAAAAGGGGTGGACTTATAGCTGAAAGCGATCTCTTAAAGTCAACCTCGGGGTTACTGTAACAAAATTCGTGGGGCTCCTGGCCCCCACGCATCGCGCGATCAAGTCTACCCAACTCTAAAACTGACCGGTCAACATTAAAACCACATTGGCAGTGGTGAGGCATCAAAATGTGTCGAAGCAAAGATATGCGGCATTCAGAAGGATAAGGAAGCCAGCAGCGTTCCGGATTGGAGTAGGTCACCGGAGCAGTCTCACAAGTCTCTCTCACCCTGTCACCACAAACCTGAGAAATGGGTAAAAGACGGGCACATAAATGTTGTTTCGGCTTGAGAGATATCAATACTACAAATAGGTGGATTAACATTTCTAGATTCACCTCTTTCCCTTCTACACTTTGTGCAATAATTAAAAATGAGGAGAATGTGCTAAGATAATGTCGGTCACCCTGGCAATTCCGTATCGTTGTCCATTTTAGGTATCCAGGCGGGTATTTTATTTTATTTATTTTTTCGGCTATGTTACAGTAACGAAATAACAATAATAATTTATAGGGAAGAGATTTACAAGTCTCCACAGTAACAGACTGTAGGATGCAGTTTTCGATACATAGAGTCTAATGACTAATGTCGTAAGACACGATGAGAGTCTTGGTTAATGCTGTGTTTATTGACGTCAAACTACTCGCAAATAACTCAATCGCTGGTTTAGAGCATTGTTGAGAGTAATTATTGTTTAATGAGCGCTTAAAAAAGGAATTTTGACGATAGTTGGTGCGTTGGGAGTATATAGAAGATTTCACAATTGCCGGTTTTGGAGTCTCAATGGGACGTTTAATGTTAATTTAGGTACTAGTTCCTTACAATTAACTTTTGATTTTTTGAAATGAAAACGGCGAAAATATGTTAACCTAGGTAATGGATACATATTTGAACCGTTTGGGGTCGAGACATTGGGCCCGTGGGGACCTGGAGCTTATCGGATTTTCCAAAATTTATCAGAGCGTTTGATCGATGCGACGCGTGACCAAAATGCTGACACATATTTGGCTCAACGAATCAGCATTGCAATTCAACGTAGCAATGCTGCTAGCATTCTGGGCACGCTGCCAGCCGGTAGCGGGTTAGAACATTTGAGTTATCTTTAGGCTGCCAATAGCTGGTGGATTGCTCAGATGTTATTGTAGTAGCTGCAGTATTGTAATTAGTTATTAGTGTTTTATTTTAATTTACTTTTGACTGTGCCAATGTCGTAAGATATATCGTATATACCTATACCTATCTTCGAAGAGGTAACAAGTGGAAGCGAGACTTACGGTTATTATTGTTCGCATACGGGATCTTGAATTTATTGTCATGTACTGTGTGTCACTTTTTTGCATACGTTCATGTCGGTCGGAATGTACTGCGTACGTGAGATGGCTGCGGACATAGGCACAGTTTGATTTAGAGATTCTGCGTTGCGTATGACGAATTTCAATGCTGCAAAAGCATTTTTCGGAATATTATCGACACGGTAATCATCTGACACGAGTAGTATCTACCCACCAGTCATTTTTATTTTTATTTAAAGACTATCTGGACCCACATAAAAGTCTTAGTGAATCTAGATAAAACAAATAAATAAAATCTTTATTGTTGACGCATATTGATGACGCAATATTGACGATGGCGTGATATTTACTTGTGAGTTTCTCAGGACACCATGTGTGTCCATTTGATGGATTTAATAGGTTTCGTCAAATTTTAAATATTTATAAACACAATGTCGTAAACCTCGTAATGAGTAGGTAAGTTAATATCTATTACTATCTGCCACACAATTAGTACATTAAAATAATAACGATGCATTTTATATTAAAAATTGCGCGTTTCACCAGGAACTCACTGATGACCAGTGACGATATGATCTAAGGTGAGATCCACAGATCATAATATGCCCATCAGATTTTATAGTCAATCGTAGGATCGCGTTAGTACTTGAACGCAAAATTTTGAAGCAAAAAAAGGGTCACGTGGTCACTTGCCTTATCGGATGAAATTTTTTTCTTAAAGGAAAGACAACGGCGAAGGATAGTATTATAAAGCCAAGGAAGAACATATTTCCTACAAAAAAAAAATGTATTCCGTTATCTTTTTTCTATCCATGTAACAAATGAATATTAGGTACTTTTTGTGTTCACATTAATTCGCATACCTGCTGTACCTACTTACGTGGTATATCTACCTGATGTATCTAGTAGGTTATTGGCATTTACTCGAAGAGTATCAGGAAGCTATTCCTGCGCCTCACGAGGAATCTCGGTGGAGTCAGCGCCCGGCTCGGAGCCTGACGCCGCTTCCTGGCGAGCGGCCGGCCGGCTGCCACACATTCACAGACGAGCTAAATGTCAAGGTAGCACCGTTCACTTCCTTCGGCGGCGGCGAGCGCTCGCGCATGGAGCTTGCCTCTCTGCCTACACTGTGAACACATTGTGCGCATACTCTTTGAGTCCTTAATAACATCAATACGTAGTTCGAAGCCATACATCAGAAGAACATAGTAGTGGGTAAATAGTTAAATATAAATACAAAAAAGACTAAAATATATTTCAAGTTGTTTAGGCAAAGACACCAAAACACGACACGACGCAGCAGTGTCCAAGCACTGAGTTATTATTAAATAGTAAGCTCAGTGTGTCCAAGTAACCTTTGAGAGAGAGAGAGAGAGAGACGCGCCCACATATGAATATAGCGTTCCTTGAAAAATCCATCTGTGGAAACTATAGTCGGAACTAACCAACTTATTCACGGGTATTTTCTGTTTTTCTCATTTAAAAATCTTTTGTTTTTTTTTTACATATAATTTTGCGTTTGAAAACTGTCTCACCTGATGTTAAGTGATGACGTTGTCTAGGATTTAGCACGCAAACCTAGAAGGTACCTATTCACTCGCGACTTGAAGACTCCAGGATTGTACATATCGGGAAACACAGACTCGGGCAACGAGTTCCATTCCTTGGCAGTACGCATTAAGAAAGTGGAAGCAAAACGCTTCGTACGTATAGGTGGTATATCTACCATATAACGATGGTGAATTGCCGTACGTCGAGTCGACCGATGATAGAAACGAGATGGTGGAATTAAATTAATTAAATTAATCTGTAAGCCCCGTGCCAATTTGTCGTAAAATATTACCTTATTCCTATGTCTTTCCTCAATGAGTTTATAAAACAAGAAGTCGCGTTTTTTCTTTGATCATTTCCGACATAAGAGACGTAGCTACCGAGGTATTGCGGGCAACTAAATATTTTCATCTTGTTTTCAGCACGTATCAAAAAGAGCTATTTCAGGCATCAAACCACGTAAAATCGATCATCCTCATCATCATCTCTGTACCTAACTGGACGTCCGTTACTGGACATACATAAGTCTACCACATTGGTTCCACAAAGACCAGTTGGGTTACGGCCGGCATAGAAAGAGAAAGAAAGAAACCACATTTATTCAAGAATAGTGAATAGAATAGCATAGTGATATAATTGGTCAGGTTGTTGTATACATTGTTGGATTGACAACAACCTGACCTGTCCGTGGTTTTCAGTCGAGAATTGCCATTTCATCTTACGAGTCCACTGGGCTATGTCGATGACTTCCGTTTTTCTACGGACGTCTTCATTTAGGATTCGATCTCGTAGACGAATAACCAGGAGCATAGCTTTCTTCACTAGATCGGATGCAATGAGGAGTATCGTAGAATATATAATATATATATATATATATATATATATATATATATATATATATATATATATATATATATATATATATATATATAATACATATCACCTCGCTAACTTCACACGCCTCAAATTCACGAGCTGAAATGGCAGTGGGGGGGAAAGATACCACTCATAAGTCACTGATGGCCAATGGGGCAAAAGATTATCTGATGGAGACCATGGACTCTCAAGCGGAGCGTATCGGACTTCCACTGACAATGAGGACAGACGACCTGATAACGGTCGAGGGAGTAAACTAAATGTAGACTGCTTCTAGCTGGTATTTGCGGAGATCAATGTGGAGGACTGTTGTCGGCATGTAAATAGTATTTTTTTTTTTTTTTTTACAACATTCACACGAGGTCTTCAGGTCCCAAACTAGGCAGAGCCTGTACTATGGTAACCTGATGACTGATATATATACCTAAATATATACTTATATATATATACTTTTTATAAACATATATACACACCCAGACACAGGTCAAACAGACATGTTCATACACACAAATGTTTGACCTGTCCGGGAATCGAACCCGGAACCATCGGCTCAGAAGGCAGAGTGCTACCAACTGCGCCAACCGGCCAGTCATTATTAATTTAGTTATTAATTTAATGGTTAATAATTTTTTTTTTATCACACTCAGATCCCCGCACTAGGATTCCCTGTATCGCGGGAGACATGGACACACACAATCACAGCGCACAAACATCCAAGACCCGGGACAAACATCTACACTCATCGTACAAATGTTTGCCCTTGCCGGGATTCGAACCCAGGGTCGCGGTGACACAGAAGTCATGTCGATGACACAAACCACTGCGCCACGGAACCGCCTTGTAATTATAATGATGATGCTTGTAATGTAAAGGTTTTGCAGTGAATTATCGTATACGCTGTGGCCAATGTTTTGTGACCAAGCCAGATGGCAAGCAAGGCAAAGCAAAGGGCTCATCGTTAAGTTAAATGTAATCTGTGGCGTTAGGAGACGTGGTCAATGGAGCGTGATTCCACCAATCCTTAGGTACCTACTTATTATGTGCCGCTCTATGGACAATGACTCCATAGAATAGATTTGATTCATCTTGACTTATTAACTACTCCTGGCGCCCCTCAGTTCACACCTTTGACTACAGTTTTCCCGCTACCTCAATTATCCCACGGGAACTGTACTTTCCCGGGAAAAATAGCCTGAGTCACCCTCATTCTATATTTCATGCAAATCTGTTGAGCCATTTCAGCGTGAAAGAGTAACAAACATACAAGCGACAAACTTTCGCCTTTATATTATTAGTGTGATGGATGGAGCGGGGCAATGGAGAATAAATATTACGTAGCATGTAACATATTATAATATATAATTAACGATACGTTTATATTATGTACATGTGCGTAAAGTTGATCGTGGTCCAAAAAACGACTCCCCCGAGCGTAACAAAGGTTTTCAAAACACGAAACGCTACAAATACCCATGAGTGAACAAACAATAATTTTCCCCACACTAGCACTAAATAACGTACACGTGTACTCTTCTCTGATTGGTCGGCGAGTTGACATTAGCTTTGACAGGTGCGATCTCGAATTCTAAAATCTCCTTACTCACTTGTGAATAAAATATGCATTTCCCTGTTAGAAATCGATGAGTAAAACTATAGGGGATTGGTAGCTAGTGTGGTGAAAAGAGAGTTTAATGAAAGTAAGTACATTTTATTACAGAGGTACACATCTCCATGCCTTTTCCGAAGCTCTCGTTTAAACCAAGGCAGTGTTCGTGGCCGGTGAAGCGTCAAGTGTAAGCGATGAGCGATGACGTTACGCTTTCCCACCGCTGGGGTAACCCACGCCCAGGTAATGCTCATATTGAAGTAATCAAAGTATGAGAACCTATCTATTTTTTTATTATTCCTTTCGGTGCATCGGCCATCACCCTCCCTATTAAACAAATAGCAAAATTACCTATTTCAGTAGACATAGAAAAATTAATACTAACTAATAATATTGCCGAGGGATGTATCGACCTAGAATTTAACTACTACTATCCCCCTACTATCCCCCAATTTCTACCCATGGGTGCCTTAAGAGTGGGATAAGGAATCAGGTGCAAAAAGTGGGCAGCAGCAGTCTTTGGCAAGTACTGGCATGCCCCCTAAAAAGACAAGGAGAAGCATCCAGCAGTGGATAATGTACACTCACACAAAAACACTTGAGTCATTGTTGGGTCATTGGTAAACATGTGTGTTTATGTTACAAATGTTAGGAGTAGGTATATTATAATGATCTTGTATATTTTTACGGACTCAGTCATAGTTGAATAACAATGACCTACTGTCCGTTGCTTACCTACTACCCACCGAAAACCATAATGTCCCATCTCCAGCCGGTCAGTTGCAAACTCACTCTACTTGGACACTCAGTCACTTCATGCAAACGCGAAGAATACAGGGCCTGCACTGTTAAAGGCTAACTGTTCAGAGCTGCCCCTGTGAAAGCCTAAGAAAATCTATGATATGCCAGTACAAAGCATTCATAAAAAGACATGGATACAGTTTCTAAACAGCGCGCAATCTCTTGCGTCACTCGCGTGCGAGCGGTTACCATTCATGTAACTCAGCGAGAGTGCATTCCCAGCTATCTAATGACAATAACAGAGCATCCCCGCTTTCCAAGTTCATTGGCAACGAAAGTGGCGCGCATGCGTGTAAACTCGCGCCAATTACATCTGCACATCTGTGTTGTATTCAGCGTAGTGGATGCGCGGCTACAGGGTCCTGGATTGATACAGATTATATATTAGGATGCGTACTTGTACGCAGACGTTGCAGGGCCTTCTGCCAGCACGAAAAACTGCTCTCTATTCTTAATCACCATCGCATAAACAAAGGAATAACGTACACATCGTACTGTTATGAGGCCCTGTCGAGTGCTTTAAAAAAATCAAGTTGTCACTCACACACAAACATTTATTTTTTTAAATACACAATTCTCCAAGAAACACAAAGGCATTCTTGCACTTCACTTGGTACGCAGCTAAACTGGAGCCAAACTGGCAGCGAGACGGCTTTAGGAGCAAATAAGAACACTGTGATGATCCAAGACAGAAGAAGCGAGGGATTTTGGAAATCGGTATTTTTATTTTCGATTTATTCGTGTTTCGTGCTCGGCCAGTGTGGCTTTACAGAGTAGAATTTGTATCTAGGTCTACTTCTCAGATAAGATCTGTGCATTCTGAGAACGACAACAGCAATTAAAATACTTTTATACCTAAATAGTACAAAGATGTATTACTTGAGAGAATGAGACATATTATTTTAAATGTGTGACATACTTTTGCATAATAACAAATTGATAAATAATATCACATGTAGACATAATACAAGTTACTACATCCTCTGTTTGATTTGAAAATAATGTTAAAGCTTTTCTCTGGTTTAAGTTCAAAGTAAATACTGTATCCACCCCATTGCTCCAAAGCCGCCGAAGAGAGAGGATATCCCCTACATTTTGTTTTCCTAGTATAGTGCGCATACTAATGCATCCTATAAATATATTGCAATCTAGCCTAAAAAGCTAATAAGTAATTTAAGTCTAACTTAACTTGCTGAATTTACTGTACTAAGAATGTGTCCATTAACACTTTTCTTATTGTCTCTATTTAAGGGGGAGACACTTGGTTCGTGTGTTCTCTATGAGCAGTATTTTAACCACATTACACTAGCACACTGTCACTGAACACTACACTAATTAATCCCCCATATGAAATTATTTTAATAATTATTATAAAATGATTCATGTAAGTACCTACAAGATCATTTTTTGAGATTACACTAGCGGGCAGGACAGACTATTTAAAATCTATAAATCGACACCAATTAATTCATTCGATCAATTGAATTTTTACACAGAATAGTGTAGGCAAAGATTAAGTAATAGTAAATAAACGTCGACAACAGGTTACTAAATAGTTCCAAGCAACGCTTCACTGCCAAGGCCAGCCGTCGGCGGCAATCGTGCTTTCTCCAATTTACTGGCTATATTACGTGGCACTCGACTCCGCTTGTGTAATCCGATAATTGGGTTTCGACGGCGTTGTCCGTAACCGCAGTGTTTATTATATCGACGGTAATAATAAAACTTTGAGTATCCATCCTCTAAAATCAACAAAGTGTTCTCCTTTGAAACTTTTGGGTCATTTAGTATATAGCAGCTAGATTTTTATGGATTCATGAAAAATAGATTAAAGTAAGGAATAATTATAAAAACTTCTTTGTTTACATCTTCAGGAATGTTATAGTGTTTAATATATAATTTGATAATAATTTCAGAATCAAATCTATATGTAGTGTGCCTATGTATAGAGATCCCTCTACCCAGTGATTTATTGTCATTCAAGTTGTTATCGGTTTGAAACTTTGATCATGCACAAGTGCGAAGATGACATACATGAATTTTGGTTGAAATGTCATCCTATTTGAAAATAGAAAAGTAAAACTGATATAAGTTTAAGTGCGCACTAAGGAGGTCATAGTTAGAATTAAAACATAACCATGTGCTTTGGAAAGATAACAAGAAAAATTATTACTAAAAAATGAAACCGACATCAACACTCAAATGTGTGAAATAACTTTTTGAAGTCGGTACCATGATAGTGCAAAAGTAACTATCATCAAAATATTGTGCTAATGGCTTCGACAATTTTTTTCACACTTTTGAGTGCTAGTCGGTTCCATTTTTGGGTATAATATTTTTTATCACCCTTTTCAGTGACCTTTGCTACTCACGGGATCAATTGTCATACCGATGTCTTCACCCGCAACTATAATGTCGAGGTATGAGTAGCACTTTTCAGTTATTAGAGTGTAACTCAAAAACTGCTTGTCCGAGTTTGATGAAATTAAAATAGGACCACACGGGGAAGCATCATCTTTGAAATAAATAAAAAAGGATAATCAAAGAATCATCAAAATCGATTCACCCAGTCGATAGTTCCGAGGTAACAAAGAAACAAAAAAACATACGGGTCGAAATTGAGAACCTTCTCCTTTTTTTGAAGTAGGTTAAAAATTACATATACTCCGCGAGCGAAACCGCGGGAAAGAGATAATACACATAGATAAGAAACATTTCCTTGTTTAATTAAGAATCGATAAAGCTCAGTTGACAGTTGGTCAACCTTTAAATTCTCATAACTTATCAATAAATGTTATTTGTTACATTAACTGACTTTTAAACAGTTATCACGTAATACTTTGTGAGTATAATGCGTTGCTTCCGTCGTGTGTTATAATATAAAATAATAAAACGTGTGGGTCTGGTCGTACTTGACCCAATATCGCGATGGTAGAGCTCCTACGAATTTCCGTGTATCAATATTATGTACCCATGTAGTATGTACATATACCAACCGCCCATGTACTCTATTGTCACTAATAGAGTACATGTATATTCATATAACGTTTTACTATATTCAATATATTATATATTCAAATAAAGGGACCTCTGTTACGGTGATAAGGCTCTACAATAGTCAAGAAGAGACATGAGCATTTTCTGTAGAAACTTCATTGCGAACACTGAGGGGCATAGTTACCCCACGAATAAATGATTTATTAAAAAAAATACCAACAAAATGGAACCGACTTTAACAGTCAAAAGTATGAAATAACTTGTTGAAGTCGGTACCATGATAGTTCAAAACTAACTGATATCAAAATATTGTGCTCACGGTACCGACTCTTTTTAGTGAACTTTGTTACTCATGGGATCAATTGTCATTGTGGTGTAGGTATGTTCACCGATGTCTTCACCCGCTACTATAATATCGTGTACCTAGGTATAAGCACGCATTTTTCAGTTTTTGACTTGTAACTCAAAAAGTGCTCGTCGAATTTAGATGAAATGGACCACACGAGAAGAACCAGCTTTCAAATAAAAAAAGAACGATCAAAATCGGTTCACCCAGTCGGAAGTTATGCGGTAACAAACACAAATAAAAAATAAAAAACCAAAAAAACATACGGGTCGAATTGGGAACCTCCTCTTTTCTTGTAGTCGGTTAAAAATGAAGAATATGGGGTACCCTCAAAAATCACGTGACTAAAAACTGGACTAGACGCAAGTACAGGCAAACGCACATCCTGTTTTTAGTGTAAGATGAGCTATTTGTGCATTTTTTTAAGTCTCATGAAAGCATTATTTCTGTCTAATTATAATAATATTAAGTGAAAACCATAAGTGCTGCACAATTGCCGGCCGGCTAGAGCCGGGCGGGGACCGTATAAATTAGGTGCATGCACCAAATTTATACGGTCCCCGCCCGAGGAGTCTTGTACTAAACATATTATTGAGGGCTACTAAACTTGACACTGGCGAAATGTACACGAAATTCAGAGCCAAAACGAAGTGGCCTTTTTAAGTCTGCAGAAAACGGATGCCAAATATTTATATATCTAGAATCTATCCAGGCACGATAGGAAAAAAGGTGAATGGCAAAATCCTGTTGCAATAAAATATATGCGTTCTTTTACACGTAATACCTATACCTATTCCGGAAACAAGAATTTATCAGTTAAACTCAAGGCTGTGACGTAGACGAAACACTTAACAAATTGGAGAGGTCAAAAAAATAATTGATCAATCGACTCTATAGTAGGTAGGTAGTGCAATCGTGTGTGACTATCGCTTTAAACGTTTCCACATAGACAAACTTGACGCATTTTTCTTTCTATGAAGGAAATAGGACCTCTTTTGAAAAATCTAGCCTCACGTGTTGTCACTATTATGTTTCTAACTGAAGGGTATAGGAAATGCGCGGAGGAGGGAAATAAACCTTTTATTACGGTTTTTATTATAATTATAATCGTAGAACACGTTTTTACTTTTTTTTTTTAGGACATAGACATCAAGTATGATTATTCACCATCTCACCACAGACTTCATATGTTAGTGTTGTGCTACTTTTCTTATAGGGATGTGCCTAATAACACAAACCCCATCAAAAATGGTGATACGTTTGATACTTATGCACCTGTGTACTTGTCTGTGGCGTCGTCCATACGGAATGAAGCGACTTTGGAATGATCGAGACTATTTTTAGCTGCGATTACAATTATTATTTAACGGCAGGTTATCCGAGTCGCTTAGGCAACAAAACAATACCCCGATTGGGGAAGTATGGCTATCGATTTGACAAATATCGAATCGCATGCGATCGAGTGAGAATATAACTAATACAAGAAGTTGCTAATAACATAAGCGACGAATTGTTAAATAAATTAATAAAAAAATCAAGTTTATTGTTACCTGTTATGTCTTGAATAAAACACGAAATATGTTTAATCAATGTATTAGGCTAGGTAGCCCCAAATGGATTTAACAACTCATATTAGGTGGGTAGGCAACACAGTAAGTGAGTGATCACATATTATAAGAAGTGAGGGTAGATCTAAAATATATTACACACAATAATAATCAATGCTATCATAATATGTGCCAGTCACATACATAATATTACGCATAAAAATATCGGGCAATAGATTTTATCTTTACTAAATAATAATTACTAATTTTTTTTAAATTAATTGAACTTATTCTATAGACACAAAATGTGAATAAGAAAAGTGTCGGAGGCTCAGTCACGATTTTCTTCTATCGAGAGAAACAGTATAAGTCGTGAATGTATAAAACACGGGAATTACTCAAATAATAAGTCGGTTCGCCTAGTACTAGGCTAACCGTGACCGCGTTCGCGAGCGCCCCGTATTCTCCTTGCAAAAGACCACCGAATGTGGTTGAAACTATAGTCGGAACCCTCTGACTTATTACGTGAGTAATTCCTGTGTTGTATACATTCATAATGTGTCAAAACCACGTCAGTTTTAATAACAAAAAAGTATAAATCGTGTTTTGGATAGATTATTTTGTGTGTTTATATCCTATAGAATAACATATATATATCTTAATTTCATTTCTGCCCATATAGGTACAGTTTTTATAGGAAACGTGAAAAAATGACCATTTTGACCGCGAATGCTCACACCCCGTTTCATTAGCTATTTCCACAACACTAACTTTTTCGACGGTTTCCATAATTTAATTTTATATCCATCCCTCGGACGACTCAGTGAAATTATACCATGTCACTAGATCGTCCAGTAATGATAAATTGTTTATTGTTGGAAATCTATATATTTATAAATTATCTCTAAGTAGGTCGTGTTTTTAATTTAAGGGCTTACCAGGTGCCGATGACATTACAGATGCTCGTGGGTGTTTGTAGGCGGAGAGGGCGGGACAAAGCCTGATGCGTGTTGATTTGAAATATTACAAATATGTACTTTACAGATGATCTATGGACTCAAACAATAATTACTAATCACATTAATAAACTTTTTAATTTCCTTTCTTCTGGTGTACACAGTTCAAGTCGAGCGTATTTGTTGTTGCAGCTAGAATTTTTGATAATGGAAAAATATGGTCGCTCAAAAAAATTTTTACTACTAAATTATCAAATGAAATAAAATTTTGTTCAATGGGAAAGAACCTTCATGAACTGTTCTCATAAATTGTATTTTTTAAGACATGTAGTCAATAAAAAATCTCATATACGTTTTTACCTAATACTAAGTACTGATTTTATAATTAAATGTATAATTATATTGTAAGACAATAAAATAAGCTGAGAAGACTCAACATTATCTATTTAGCATAACTTTAATTAACCATGCTGGCTAAAAAGTTTCCTAGAAATGCCATCATACCTTTGCCAAATACAAGAATTCATTGAAACGTCGATTAATTAATTAATGTGTCATGCAACGGAAGAGACAAAGATAATGGCGTAAACAACCGCTGTATGTATATAATATAGGTATGTATGTACGACATCCGCACAATATCGATGTAATGTAATTACATGGGTATGTATTGTGTTTACTATTTTACATCTGTACCATGAGATGACACGTGCATGTGTATAAAAGTAGACTGTGTGTTATTTTTTTGTAATGATGTTAGTTACAATATTTACCAGACAGTACCACAGACCAGCAATCTTGCAGATAAGGCTTTTTAATATTAGAGGTTTTACAAAGAAGTATGTAAATTGTGTGACAGATCTGTGGCCATAATATTAGAAAAAAGAACCTCTTTACATTTTGGGACGATAGTGGCGGGAAGTTAATAGGGGGAAGGAAAGGGAGGAAGATCCACATTTTGTTTTGGTTTCCAAAATGAGTGTTTCTTCGGGTGTGTTCATATGAAAGGTAAGGCATGTAGGGTATACGAAAACGGAACAAAATTCCCTACACCACAGGGCAGTTTTCTTAAATTTCCGCAATAAATAAAGTTCCTGATTTTTATTTGTTGTGGGCAACATCTTAATTAATGGGGAAACGTGAAAGGAGTTTCGGGCCCAGCTTCGCTTACTCCCTGAATTTGATAGAAAAAAACTTGAAGATTGTTTTACTTGAAACTGGCAAAAAAATATCAAAAGTAACTTTTGGAAATCGTAATCATCGGCTGGAAGCACTTCTCTCCACTTGCGAACTGATAAACTCAATATGTCATTTAGTAAATAATAAACTTATATTTGTCCTGCTATTTATGTGTACATTGTAATGAGTGACAATAAACATTTTAAGATTTTATTTGATTTGATTCAGCTCATCGGTTAACGCACATGTGTCATTCGACATATTACATTGCTTATTCGTTACCTGAAAATCTATTGTTTGCATCCATCAAGGAAATTTAATTCCATCTTGGAATTAAATTTCGCTAATGATGATCTACACGATTAACAGTAGTAACATTTTATTTTGTTCCTTTGTTGAAAATACTTTCGGTCACAAGATTCGATCCAGTATTCTCAACATCGAACCAGCCTCAGTTAAACCGGCTTTCAATTATATTTCAAAGATTTTTTATTAATGTTCAATATATTTAATCTCCTTCGCGCTACAAATGAAATAAACACG
This sequence comes from Apeira syringaria, assembly GCA_934044485.1. Classification (NCBI taxonomy): domain Eukaryota; kingdom Metazoa; phylum Arthropoda; class Insecta; order Lepidoptera; family Geometridae; genus Apeira; species Apeira syringaria. The sequence goes on along the minus strand of OW203662.1, from coordinate 19,951,145 downwards.
ACTTTCACAGATAATAGCTGTTACACGCGTTACATCAACATTGTACCGTATAATAAGCTAACGTAACTGCATGCAATCGGTTATTGCGCTAGTGCACTGTAACATGTTGTAACCAAACGAGTTTGTTTATAATAATATACATTATTCATGCCTAGGTATATACTTATACAATCCGCTTCTGAAAATTTACAAATTTCTAAAATTCAGAGCATAAGGACAAATGAGGTTACGCAAGCACTTAAAACTTGATGTGCAGAGATGTTCCACATTAGCTGATGATGAATCGATAGCTACAAGCTACGTACTCCACGCCGGTGGTCATGGCTCTGAAGACTACGCTGCCTATGATCTATTTGGCTCACTTTTCGATTGACTCCAAAGCTTCAAGTTGGTATTTGGCTGAACCATCCCGAAGATGAGAACAGTACTTCACGTACGACCGGACTTGTGCTTGATGATGCTGATAGCGATTGAACAACTGCCCCGGCGTAAAGTGCTGTCTCACTTTTGCCAAAAATTCCTAATTTTTTGCAGTCTTTTTCTTTCTTTTCTCAGCCATGTGCGTCCACTGCTGGATGTATGCCTCCCCCATATAGGTTGATTTGCCAATACTCGCCCCGCTTGGCAGGCGGGTTAGCGAGCGCAGTATGATTTCCGATCCTCAGAAGGCGCTGCTGCCCACCTCCTGGTACGTTATCCCTTAGCCGACTCTTACGGCACCCACGGGATGAGATGGGGAGTACTATTCTAGGCCAGTACCACCACTTTTTTGCAGTCAATTGAGCTTAATTGAGTTATTATTTATAATTATTAGTTTGAGTTATGAGTCAGTGTTACTTGATAAATAAATGATTTTAATTTATTTTAATGCGGTTGCATCATTCTATACTTAAATCTCGAATCATCGATAATATTTAACAGGGATGTTTTTTTTCCTACGTTTTTGTTCAGTTTCTATGGCAATACAGATATAGCACTCTTAGTATATAGTTACTTATCTCTGTATAGCACCGAGGATATAGTAAATTCCTGGTAGCAGCTACCTAAAGATCTGTTTACTTACTGGCAGTTCAGTATTCATTCGTGCGATCCCATTGACGATCGTTGACCCGGGAAATGACAGTAAGCATCGCCCGCTTCAATCACAATAATAAATTAATGCAGTATCCATTCCTACAGCTTACTGAGTTACTCTCTTACGAATAAATGTATTTTAAAGGAAGGATATTAATATTTAGTTATGGTAGGTCAGCGTCAGGAGAGTTGGGAACGAGAAGAGCAAATCATTCGCTAGGAATGTATACTACACTGTATCTACTTTTCGGGATGACGTCACATATTGAAGGAACTAAATAGAGCGTGATCAAAGGTGATTGTACCAATACATATTACTAATGATCACTACCTATATATATACCGTCATCACCGATCATTCATTAGCACCGATCAGTACCTACGTTAGGAATATTTGTCCAAAATATTTTTCAACACGTGAATGTCTGGAAGTATCAAACGTAGAACTTACAACTTCATAATCCCAGGTAGTGAATGAGATAAACATTCCATCCGCTCACGCGACTCGCGCCAACTTCCTAGGCCTTCCTAGAATAATATCTAGGAAGTGATACTTAAGCATCTGCTTATGAGCCAAGATTCGACACTGCACTGACGACGCAAACAACGTGGGCGCGTCAGTTTGGCCAGGACTTCCGCGTCACTGTTTCAATTTATATAGGAAACTGCGAGCCGCGTCGCGCACCCACTGCGCTTCGAGCTGCTAATTTATGACGACCATTTGATACCGTGTCGCTAAATTGGAGCCGGGTATCTTTTTATCTAATTTGCATAAATATATTAAACGAGATGCCCGGTCACGCCAACACGAATCATTTCCTTTCGAGACGGCATTAAATACGTCCTTTTCTGTTGCGTGCAGTACAATTCCGACACCCGGATTTTTGGTGTTTGTGCCGACGGTATTCACTATAAAGCTTGCTATGGAAATTTAGAGCTACGAAAAGCCAATGAAGCAACGCGTCACTGGGCGTGTTTGCGTACCTTGTTTGTGCATTCACAAAGCCTACATTATTGCGCACCGATGAACAGAGAATACCCTCTAGGTACAAGGGGTGCAAAAAAGTGCTACATAATGCGATCGCGAGCGGACACCCACGTCGCAGATTCCTGCCCATTATCGCCGACATCCCACGGGTTCATGTGACGTACAGAAGCCAAAGCCAACCCTGGGCGGTGCACTACCGCACGGATTTACTTTTTGTATTGCAAAGACATTTTTCTCAGCTGATCACGCGAAAACCATTCTCAGCACAACATAACGCAACAGGAGTTGATTTTTTTGGAGGTTTCTGCAATTTACGAAACATAGGAAGTTTATATAGAGTTTAAAGTTTTTATTTTCATCATGTTTACTATTAAAAAGAACAAAATTGTATGTTAAGTCCGAATTAGTCTCCTTCATCCAAAAAAAAGTGTACTTATATTGTTATAGACTTATCGGACTTATTAATGTGACCACTACAACCTCATGCCACAAAACAGATAGGTGTTTTGTGCTCAAACGTTAGCTGAATAAGTACACATTATCTACAGTACATATGTAGTACAGAGTGGATACATTATCGTAGGCGCTTATTGCTATGATAAAAACGATTTGTTATTGTTTATGGACCACCATGCCACCAGCTAAGATAAGATCACCATAAACATTACGTATGTGGATTCCAGACTCCCCCGCAAAGATTTTCTGTCTGTGCGTGCACCTTCGTCTGTATTTTGTTTAATATTATTTTTAACGTTCTAAACAGGAGTGCAACACATGTGCTGCCCTGCCACCTGACCTCACTGAGCTTTCCCACGCTGAGCTTGATCGAATTCTTGAAGAGTAAACAACGAAATTCACTTTATCACCCCTATATACTCCGCCATAAGACCTTGGTTAAACGGAACTTATTTCGTTAGTCCGTTGAGAATGTCGGGTGTGTTTTCGGGAGCAAATGTCTCGGCTGCAGCGAGGCTTAAAGTTTTTTTGCTGTTTACTTAAATGATCTGGTGATTGTTTTTTAATTTATTTTGTCGCTCAACGACGTCATGTGGTTCCAATCAGAGTCTGTCGAGGCTTTTAATTTTTTGTGATCGATTAACGGGCCGTAGTCGGCGAGTTCAGTGTTAATTAATACACGGCTGTGGACTAAATGATCAGGATGATAACGAAGATATTTTAAGCATGAATAAATAACTATAATATTAATTAGTTATTGAAATCACGTGCATTGAAATCTCTTTTGTGATTACTTACATGCAAACGTCTCTGGTAATAATGTGATAACCCTTGCTTGACTGCCAGTCCTTGTTTTTTATTGAATTGTTTCTGTTGAAGTTCAAAGGGGTGAAATTTTGCCCGTCAATTGTACGTGGATAGGTAGGTACACGGTACAATGAATAGATGGGGTAATATTAGGTACAATGAGGATGGGGAAGTAATCCGATGTCGAATGGACATCCCGTGGTGCCACCCTGATTGCAACATCTGTCGCACTGACGACGGACTTGGGTCGTGTGTTTTACTGAAATGTTTCTTGTTTTAATTAATAAATATTTATCGGTAGGTACTAGGACATGCAACAATAAATTGTAGTACCAGCTGGACCCGGCTACACTATGCAGTGGGTTTGTGACAGGAAAGAATACTATCCCATATCGTGTACAAGTTGCATGTAAGTATATAATACGAGCGGCACCCCGCGGTTTTACCCGCGTGGTGATGATTGATATGATGACGACGAAAAGTAGCTTATATGTGTTATTCTGGGACCAGAAGTATCTACATACCAAGTTTCGTCCATATCCGTTCAGCCGTTCTGGCGTGACTGAGTAACAAACATCCACCCTATTCAAACTTTCACATTTTTAATATTAGTGGTATTGCAGACAATAACTACGGTTACCATGACAACCTCTAAGATTGACGAGCCTACGTCTGTTAGGGATGCTGTACTTTGATATAAATAAATATACTTCCCATTCCTGTGTGAATTTTCAGACACAACACTTACCTACGTTTGAAGCGATGATGGCTCAGCGGGAGCGTCGCCTGTCACACTGACGGACACTGGTTCGATCCCCAACAACAGCTTGAGCTTCCGGTGAAGGTAACACCGTTATCAAATTCCCAGTATGGTGGTAGGGTACTTTCGAATACCCGCCTGCCTAGCTATCATCCCTCAAGCTTGAAAAACTGTCACCTAACACATAGTGTGTTTAGGCAGAGCAGTCCTTGAGAGCCAGTGAGCATTCGCATTCTAGGTCTAGCGTGATAACATCTTCGACCACATCGTCACTGACCATCAAGCAAGTCAAACGCTAGATCTATACAGTATAAGAAAAACATGTTATGTAATGTAACTTTTGGGTCAAAATACTACATCTCAAAATTTTAAGTCAATCCAATGAGTGCTATCGAATTTTGCGACCACAAACATATGGAGCATTCTTATATTATTGCAATCAATCAATTTATAAATTGATTGTACTCACATATCCGTTCTCCGACCGAGTGTCGGTTATTCCATTGTTTTGCACTGCTAACACGATCACGTGGGTCAGTCAACAAGTTTTAAAACGTGTCAATTCTTGATAAAGCTCTTAAAAATTAGGCAAGCCGTTCGGAGGAGTTCGATAAAAAACACTATGACACAAGAATTTTATATATTTAGGACTTATATTAGTGACAGTAGCATGAAAAATTCGCCTCACAGTATTTGTATCGCAATCGTATAAACAATTATTTATCTACGTCAAAGTTGTACTATGATAAGTGACAGTTAGTGACGAGTTCAATTGTTTTTCATCTTATTTGAATTATACTTACCTATTACGAATCGTTACGATTTATAATTGCATCATAAAACATACTAAGTAACTAAATATTAACTTATATAAAATTATAAAAGTACACAGCCCCGAAATTTTAAATACATAATGGCTGAGATTAGGCATTACCACAGATCACGGTTCTAACCTGGTTACCAGCATAATCTGAATATAAATTAATTACATAAGTGTGAAAACTGCTCTAGGAAGTATACCCAGCTGAATATCAAAACTAAGGTATCTGCTATAAACGCCTAGATAGTAAATATATTTTAGAAAAACTGTATCGACTCCAAGTAAACGTTTCCGTTTGCGAAAATAGAAAATTTAGATCATATCTAGTAGTATAGTGTTATTATATCACTTTATTTTTCTTGTCCCTAACCCTAACCCACGTTTTGTGGGGTCAGCACAACATGCTTTTCGTTTCCACTACTACACTAGTTTCTACACTAGTTTTAGTACCCTTACTTCCTAAACTTATGAATTTGACACAGATATATATATCTCAGCCATAGCACGTCCACTGCTGGACATATAATGCCTCCCCCATTCATTTCCACAGGGACCGGTCGGTGGGAAGCGGCCCCCATACCTGCGATCTTAGTCAGGTCGTCTATCCACGATGTGGTGGCCGTCCTATGCTGCGCTTGTCAGTACAAATACAAATATGTTTATTTGCCAAGGTTACAAAGAACAAATAAATTAATTACACCAACTATAAAACTAAAGATTAACTTGAATAATATATGTTTGTGGTGCAATGTTCACTTTGGCAGCTGTGCTAGGTTCACAGTCTCACCGCAGTTCGCGGTCTCCATAGAACCTTTCGCTTGTACCACAGTAACGAGTTATTAACTAACGAATAGCGAAAATTCCTTTCTCTCTCTTTGAGTACGCAGAGGTTAGAGGTGAGATCAATATAACCGAAACATACAAATAGTCCCACATCTAAAATGTATCTTAACAATTGTCATCTCTCAAAACTGTCTAGTCACCCTATCGTCAATCCCATTAATACCAACGACCTCAGTTACTATAGTTTCAAGAATATCTGATATAAAACTTCGTGCTTATTATCACTAAATATCAGTTGATATAGTTGTAATGTAACAAACCGACTAGGACTTACGTGGTAAAAGAAAGAAAAAAAAAAGAAAAAGAAAAGAAAAGAAAGAAAGAAAAAGATAAAGAGATAATAAGAAAAAAAATAAAAAAATAAAAATAATAATAAGAAACTCGCGATAGTTTTCAGACTCAAGTTGATATAGTGGTCAAACGCATGTCTATAGTGTATAAAAAAAATATCAAACCGAATATATAGGTAATTAAGGTCTTTATAATAGATTTATATTCGTGCCATCTAGGAAATGTGTACGTAACTAATGAATTTCGTTTATTCCATCCCGCTTGTCCAATTATAACAGACCATAAGAGTCAAACTTCAATAGAGGTGAGATTAAAATGAAACATTTCTACAAATCGACACACGTCTAAGCCCGCCCAACCGTCAACCGCATCAAGAACTAAGCCCGACCCGCCAGCCCAGCAATTAATTCCAGCAAGTTGTTATTCCGCCGGTCGAATAGCGTACGACCGTCGAACAAGGAAGCGAAGCGATGACGTCGCCCGTCGCGCACCGAATTAACCCGATTCCGAGAATTGGACCGTTGTATGTCAGTGCACTTGTCTCGATCACACACGTGTCCACATACTTTGTAACTAGTGTCTAACTATATATATGGGTACCTATAACATGCGAGCTGATATTTATTTATGTGTATGCACGCACATAGTCACAAACGTTGAAGATTGTTTAGGGTCCTATCTGGACGGTAATAAAAGATGGTACCTACTTGTAGTGGACTGTATTTTAATTGTATTGATTGCAAACTAGATTATTTAATATTCCTAAATAAACTGACGTGCGCGTGCGCCTCGCTGCGCGAGCTGTGTCGAAGTGGTGGCAGGCGTGCGGGGGGCACACCTCGGTATCGATCAGCTGCCGCCGACACGAACTTCAAGCTGATGCTTGAGCAAAGATAGACCTACTATACTACTTAATATTAAGAAAACAGATGAATGTTATTAACTTAATCTACCACACATGCTTAAGATACATTATAATCCATACAAAATCTATAGACATTCCATAGGGAATCAGTAAAAATAAACCTATGATATAAAATCTATATACATACTTACATATTATATAGAGTTTTCTTTACGCAAAAATGAGAAACCAACACAATTTATTTTATTTTTGGGATAAGGTGACGGAACAAGCAAAAGTTCCACTGGATGGTACGTGGTAATCTCTGCCTATAGACAGATACAATTCGTAAAGAACTACACTACGCCCGTCCGCGTCACCCTGAAACATAAAGTCGGTAAGTATGTGCCTGTAATTTCACCGGAAACCATACCCTTCCAACCAGAACACAGTAATGCGAACACTACTGCCTGGCGGTAGAAATAGATATGGTTGCAGCACTTCCCCGGATGAACTTTCACATAGAGTGCTATACTGCTCTTGAACGCATAGATTGGTTATCGGAGTATGGTTGCTTTCGAATTTAAAATCAATTTTGCAACTGCAAATGAATACAAGAAGACACAGAACTTGGATAATCAAGATATAAGCGTAGATAGTATCATAGTACAGTACATAGAATGAGTCAAATACTACATCCTCATCATCTCAGCCATAGGACGTGCACCGTTGGACATCGGCTTCCCCCAATGATCTCCAGTAGGACCGGGTGGAAGCGGCTCATATCCACCCTTTTCCTGCTATCTTAGGTCGTCTGTCCACCTTTTCGGAGGATACATAATACATTTTAACCTTTCCATCATCACATTAGAATTTTTCTGGAAAATTATTGATATTAGTGTGTCGATTAGTAACGTGTGAACGGTCGAACATTTTTATTGGCCCTTTGTCTCAACATCTACAATATCTACAATTATGTCGTACAAAAAAATTTTTTACCAAAAAATGGAACCGACTTCAACACTCAAAAGTATGAAATAACTTGTTGAAGTCGGTACCATCATAGTTCAAAGTAACTCATATCAAAATGTTAACTCATGGTACCGACTTCGACAAGTTATTTCATACTTTTGAGTGTTCCAGTCGGTTCCATTTTTGGTAAACATTTTTTTTTACTCTTTTTAGTGACCTGTGTTACTCATGGGATCAATTATCATTGTGGTGTAGGTATGTTCACCAATGTCTTCACCCGCTATCGTGTAGTATGAGCACGGGAAGCACCAGCTTTCAAATAAAAAAAGAACGATTAAAATCGGTACACCCAGTCTGAAGATATGCGGTAACAAACACAAATAAAATAAAAAAACACAAAAAAAAGAAGGAAAAAAAAACATACGGGTCAAATTGAGAACCTCCTCCTTTTTTTGAAGTCGGTTAAAAACACCCAACCGTACTATATTTAAAGATCATAAAACATACGAAGTACTACTTTTCTTCTATAAAATAAAACCACGAAACACTTTCGGTTACTGCCGGCAGTAGACCGACCACCTAACGTCATAGCGATATAACAATACTTAATTATCGCTCTGGCGCTGCTGACTTATGAAACTGAGGTGTGTGGATTACACTTTGTTTAAGATATTATAAACATAATTAATCCCTGAAGCACATCACGAATTTGGTAATAAGTAGACGCTAATAGGCATTTTATTGCAACGATTATAAAACTGCTATGTAGCAGACATTAACCTGCGATTACGGTGTCGATAAAAGTTTTTTATTACATTTAAGTTATATTAAAATTTGATAACAGTTGGGAAGTGGCCTGAAATAAAATAAAAACTAAGAAATTCAGACTGTCTGTAACATACTTCGAAGAGTTTGTGAAGGAGCCATGTGCTCTTGTGATCTGACCCTGGATGGGTGGACATTTTAAACTGAGCGCTTCTGTGCTTCAGAGGGAACGACCGTCGCGATGGTCGTACGCTTCGAAGCACAGACAACAGTCAAAAAGACAGTCGCCGCGTCGGTAACGGTTGTTGTTATAGGTTATATATATATATATGTTTCTCCAAGAAATGTATCGGTCTGCTCGGGATTTTTAGTGGCTGGGTGTGCCGCCTTCAGGTGTGGTGGAGGCTCTTACATAACCACCGTGCCTCCCCAGGCCGGCGGCGGTATAAAAACAGGATTTTCCCGAATAAAAAATTTGGAGATTCTTGCGCGGCCTGAATACCTTAGACTGGCTACTATCCCATTAGCTAACGCGCATTGGTCAGCGTGGTGCATTATGCCAATACTCCTCTGAGACGAAGGCCCGTTTACCAACAGTGGGCACGTATTAGGCTGATTCTGCTGTAACATTACTTTATCAATAAGGAACAGGGAACGTCCATGGCTAAACACTGAAACTTCTTCGTATGCCACCTCTTGATGAATGATTAAATATTGAAGCATGTATGAAATCCCACACGTCTATTTCAATTTTGCACATTCGTAACATTTATAAAAGGAACCACTTGTAACAGGCTTTTTTACAGTGACATACATATAGGTCATATATTTTAACCAAAGTGGTCAGGGTAAGGGCATTTGTCAGGGCACGCGGATTCGTTATTGTCGGTCTCTTCCCTAGTTATGTTGCGTGTGTTTTTTATTATTCAAATGATATTTTTAAATACCCCGTGGGTAGGTACGAGTAGGTAGTGGATGTGACGATTTCCGCGTCGAGTGCACAGAACGGGCGATCTGCGGAAGATCACACGCAGAGATGTCGGCTTCGCTCCGGGAGTCTCCGAACAGCCGCGTGCGCACATACCTACAGTACTACTCGTATTCATGCTGGAGGTTACGTAATTATAGAAACGTCTAATGACTCATTCATGTGTAAACAAACAATGTAAAAGCACGGTTAAAAAGTCTTATCTGATGGATAGTAGGTACTTGCTAGATACTTTGCTACGGTAATTATAAATACTTTATTTTGTTACCATGTCGGGCGGTGTCCTTGCAGTGTAAGCTGTAGACCCTGAAAACTAGAAAGGAAAACTTTTCTATAACCACAGCCTTCGACTCTGCGTAGAATGTGTGAGCGTGAAAGACAATATGTGTAATTTCCCCATTATACTATCAGTTGCGTGGCTTGGTGGGGCAGATGATGATAGCTACAAAAACCCTCTTAGCTTTTGCTTGAAACATTTAAAAATACGATATTTAAGGATTATATAAATTTTATATACACAAACATAAGATTCAGAAGAAAGGGTGCAGACTTCACTATGGTTACAGGAGAGTTTAGATAGTACCGCGTTCTATGATTTAGTACTAGTGAAGATTAGTCGCAGACTCAAAAAGATTTTAGTTAAAGAAGGTTAATTAGCAAAAAAAAAAAATACAATATTTGAATACAATTTTAGGAGAGTTAACATCAGGTAGAATAAATACCATGTGTTGAGAAAATGAAGGTAATAAACAGGTCAATCAACATTTTTATTTAGAGATAATGAACAGCCATCCTTAATTTTTATAGAGCTTACAATGTTTTGGAAGCGCAGAACCACACACGAACCCGCTAATTAATTCTTAGTATAAGCAGCAGTAATATAAATTTTTATTAACTTTACATTACATTAAATGTTGATTAAATTTGTTGTATCATTTAATATAATTAACATATTTACTTGTAATGGAATTTTATCAATAAATTTATGACTATATATACATAGATAAAGTATTAATAATTAACGTATAGTTTTTTTTATTGTGTATGTTTAGATGTTAATGAGTAGTCGGAGAATCCTTTTAAAGATGCCCAATCGATTCTATTATTCGCCGAGTTAATTGAGCAGTCCGAAGAAAAGTATATACGGTCGAATTGAGAAACCTCCTCCTTTTTTTGAAGTCGGTTAAAAATAAAAGGTGAACACCATCGACCTGGAATGGCAAACACAATGAAAAACATTAATACTTATTCACGTTGCGTAAAAGAGTATCGCCCTGATAGGAAGCCGGAAGTAAAATCCCGGAAAGGCAAGAGGCCCGGATATTCTCCGGGCCTTCGCCTTCCGCCCCTCCCGCGTCCGGTCACGACACTTCCGGACCCCAAGTTTACAGCGGATATGTTTTCGCGATGGATATAAATAGATACGGGACATACTAACGCACGTGTAAGTATCGCTGTAAATGATATAGCAGTACATAGACAAAAATGGAAGTGTTTTACACAGTTATCTAGAATAACTGTGTAAAACACTTCCATTTTTGTCAGGAGCCTTTTTGTTTTCAGGAGCCTATGGACTCAAGAAAATGAATGTAATATTTATGTCAATAAAATATTTTGTATTTGTATTTGTATTTACCCGAAAATTAATCCCTCGCTAAGTTCAGGCTGAATTTTCCATACGAATAAAAAGTTTTGGTCGGAGTGGAGCACTGAAAGCGTCTAAAGTACGGACATTTTTGAATCTTTCCGTGAAGGGCTCAAATTCCTGAGTTCTTACCACTAGTTTACCGCAAAAAATGTATTTCGTAGAATCCCTTTATATACATAATTACGTAAGTATTTAAAAACTATAAAAACCGGCTTATACGTATCTGTCATTTACTGAAACGAATAGCGAGAAATTCTCGACCGGTTTTTATGAAATTTATATTGAATTTCTATGTGAGTAAATAAATAAATAGAAAATCTGAGGTTAATTTTTTTAATTGATTCGTGAATGATGGAGTCTTATTTTTATACTTTGAATCATCACTTGATTGTCAGTGATGATAAGGTCTAAGCTGTAATCCCGCTAGACCTGAATGCTTGTACTAGCTCTCAAGGACTGCTCCCTAAACACATTATGTGTTTGGTGACAGTTTTTCAAACTTCAGGGTAGTCGAAACTACCTGAACACCTTGATGGGAATTTGATAACGGTGTTACCTTCACCGGTTGGTTGGTATCGAACCAGCGTCCGTCAGTTTGACAGCAGAGCGACGACGCTCCCGAGGCTGAGCTATCATCGCTTCACTTGGCATATATTATAATACATGTATTATATGCTTACGTTTAGTAAATTATATTGGATATGTATAATTCCGTTTTTCTCATCAATATATATTAAATCTAAATCTATAATCTATAAAAACACAATCTTACGAATGCACATAGTTTTACATATTCAATAAGACCCGTTAAAAACATGGCACAGATTATTATGTACTACTTATATTATGTACTAGCAGCCGCGTGGTGATGATTGATGATGATGACGAAAAGTAGCCTATGTGTTATTCTGAGACCTAGAAGTATCTACATACCAAATTTCGTCCAAATCCGTTCAGCCGTTCTGGCGTGATTGAGTAACAAACATCCATCCATCCATACTTTCACATTTATAACATTAGTGCGATATAGTATATATATTTAGTCGCCAATCTAACTAAGCTAAATCAATCAACTTAATATAGACTTAATTCCTCAGTGTGTGTCTGTTGAAAATAAAATCATTTGTTTGCAGCGATACGGGAGTTTAAAATCTTTTATCGTCGGATGCATTTTGATCGTACCGAACCATCGTCAGTTGACTATAAATATCAATCATCCATCGTCTCATCTTCGCCAGTTGAAAAGAGAGCTAAAAGCAAATTGAATGCAATTATTCAAAGCTCGCTCGGTGTAAGTTACAGGACGCTCTGTCTCGGCTCGATTTACCGTGAACACATCGGAGCGTCTTCGCATATCGCTTTACGATTCTCGTATTAAGGCATTCTTTATCTCTGTGGTATTTGATACTCAATCGGCAGCTGCGACGACGGCGCCTACCGCTTCCGTAGAATAGCCTCAGATTCGATTCCATGCGGAATTCGATATTTTGTTGATGGAGGCGAGATTTGAGCCATTATCTGATGTGGGCGATCTGCAGTTGCCTCGTGCCCGTGCCATCTTCAGCAACCCGATACGTGCCAGCCTTTTGTGGTAGCTACAATAGATAATGCTGAATGACAAGATAATGGACAGCTTTAAATCCACATCATCGTCGCGTGTCACCAGAGTACCGCGCGCGCCACCGGTCATCAGACGTTTCCTTATGGCCCGATGTCGATATTGTCTCAAATATTCAATTACAGAAACGGTTAAACGTATAGCATATAACTCTGTTATATAATAATATGTACTACATATTAAACAAGCCATTAAACGTGCTAAATCCTAGACAATGTCATCACTTAACATCAGGTGAGACAGTTGTCAAACGCAAACTTATAATAAGTAAAAAAAAAAAACTTGTTCATTAAATCATTTTTTGGAAAAGGTAAAAAAGTCTCGCAAAATCTGTAGCATATCAGATGTTCAATACTACTACGACTATTCCGTTAGGACTACTCCTATCCTATCTTTCCTGAATGTACGCATGTTAGTCTGAGCTAGTCTTTCTCAGTGGGCCGATAACGCCCCCTTGTGGGTGCTGGAGGCATAGAGCCCAGAGCCCCAGAAAATACAGCACACTATAATAGTTAAAAAATTGGGAAGACGCTGCCAAATAATTTATTTTCAATATGGGTGGCATAGACGAAGTAAGTCTGATAACATCTGATTCAGCCATTATTGTTGTTTGTTTCACAAAATATGATTGAGAGGGCAGGAGGAACAGGCTTAAAAATGACGTCTGAAAGTCATTATTTAATACAGCACTGGGCAATAGATGCTTAGACTTATTTACTTATGATTGTAATGTAACAAACCGACTAGGACTCACGTGGTAAACACTGGAAAATTACTCTCCGACCAGTATCGAACTTATTTGCAGTTCTTCATCTGGGAGTTATGATCGTGTCAGGCGGCGAGCGCGAGCCTCAGCACGTAACTCCGTATTTACTTATGCTTGCTATTGCTTACCATGGTATCTTTTGTCTTATAGCGGCCTACGGTTTCCACCATGCATGTATTTATTTATCTTGCAGATGTCATCAGCCTTTTCTTGGAATATGAATGTCGTACAATTATTAACACACGGCTTCACGCGTTGTCGGTGCGCGGCGGCGGCGCGGGCGCTGCGACAGGCGTTAGGTTGTCTTGCGGGCGTGCGCCCTACATGCATAATGCGCGGTGTTACGGCGCATTACGTGCGCCCCGTTATGGCGCGCGTTATGCAAGTACGGGACCGGCCCGTGAGAAGCAGGCAGCACCTGTAACACGGCCTCGTCGCCGCCTCCAGCCGCGCGGCACACGCTCCGCTTGCAACCCGTATAACGGCTTCGCTCACTTATCGACAGCGCGGGTGATAGAGTTGAAGGAATTTAAATAAATCTTAGAGGTAGGACCAGATGATTGGAAACTTTCATTCTTTTTAAACGACTTCAAAAAAGAAGGAGGTTACTCAATTCGACCGTATATGTTTTTTTTTATGTGTGTGTTCGCGGATAACTTCGTCATTTATGAACCGATTTTGATGATTCTTTTTTTGTCCTAAAATCCTAAAATCCTAAATTCCTAAAATCAGCTAAGCACATACTAGCTGCTCCTATCTCATTCATCTGCAACCTAAGCCTAGATCTGGGTATTTTTCCAGATACCCTCAAGGTTGCAAATGTGTGTCCTATACACAAAGCAGGAGATACAGAAAATCCATCTAACTATCGCCCAATATCTCTGTTGACTTCTTTATCAAAGATTTTAGAAAAAGTTGTTAACAAGTGCCTCATTAGTTTTCTTGAAAAGGAAAACGTTCTTTCTTCCAATCAATACGGCTTCCGTGTCAGTAGGTCTACTGAAGACGCTGTCTCATCTTTGGTTGACTTTGTTGCTGGTAAACTGGATTCAGGTCAAAGATGTGTTGGCGTTTTCCTTGACCTAGCGAAGGCCTTTGATACCGTTTCTCGACCGATACTACTTAAGAAACTGGAAGGCCTTGGAGTCCGTGGAACTGCACTAGATTGGTTCCACTCGTACCTTTTTGAACGGGAACAGCGTGTACAAATCAATGAACACTCTAGTGACCTCCAAAATGTATGTTTTGGAGTTCCCCAGGGTAGTGTGCTTGGTCCATCATTGTTTATTATATATATGAACGATCTCTGTCTCCTTAATATCCCAAATGCTAAGCTCCTTGCATTTGCGGATGATACTGCTGTCATCTTTCATGGAGAAAGTTGGGATGCACTAGCCAAGACTACAAACGATGGACTGCGCGAGATAGTGAAATGGCTACAAACAAATTTGCTTACACTAAACTCTGATAAAACTAAAATACTTGCGTTTCATGTTTCAAGTCGTACTGCGCCTCCAAATTCAATGTGTATTAAATTACACAATTGTAGTATTGCTGCACAAGACAACCTATGTAATATGTGTCCCGTACTAGAAAAAGTAAAGCATGTTAAATATTTAGGAATATACATTGATGAACTCTTGTCTTGGACCAAACAAATAAGTGCTTTACGTAATCGCTTAAGAAAATTACTTTATGTTTTCAAAAAACTGCAACCTGTGGCAGATGTTAAAATTATAAAAATGGTCTACGCAGCCCTGTGCAAGTCACTTATAAACTACTGTGTAACATCATGGGGTGCTGCATACGCTACTCACCTAATGCCAGCAGAAAGAGCCCAGCGTGCTGTACTTAAAGTAGCACATAAAAAGCCTTTTAGGTACCCTACAAATGACTTGTACAGGGACACCAAAGAATTAAGGGTACGACAACTATTTGTGCTCGCGACTGCTTTACGCTTTCACAAATCCGCCCAACAAACCATGAAAGGTAATCCATTGAAACCTAAACGTCTGCAAAAATGGGAAACAGTGACAACAAGACGAAGAATCGGACAAAAATGTTTTAATTATTTGGGATCGTATATTTACCAACAATTAAATAAAACACTAAACATATTGCATGATACTAATTATGTAGCCAAGCGCAAAATAACGGAATATCTAGTGACATTAGACCAGTCAAGCACAGAAAAACTGCTTAGAATTAATATATAATTTCTTTATGCTATATTCATTTTATTTGATTGTTTTATTTATTTTTTTATTATTTGATTGTTTTATTTCTTATTTTTTGATTGTTTCATTTTTCATTAATTGTATTCTACTAAACTTAATTATTGAACTTTCAGCACAAACTCACAAATATTCAAAAATAGAACTATTTGGAAGCGAGCTAGCCCTCACAGACTCAGGGTATCCTACCGTGAGAGCTAGAGCTCAAACAAACTAACTTAATTTAAAAATGCATGCTAGCATTATATATAGATATACTTCTACATAGTCATAAGTTAGAATAAGTTAGTATGTAACATAATTATTGTATGTATTATATAAATAAATATATCCTGATATAAAAAAAAAAAATATATATCCTTTGTTAGATAGAGTATACTTTCGTTGTGATCCCGTTCAACTTTTATCAAAATCGGTTTTTGAGTTATACTCCAATAACTGAAAAGTGCTACGCGTATTTTGATGATATTATTGTCGCGGTTGAAGACATCGACATCCCGTGAGTAGCACAGGTCAATGAAAAGGATGAAAAAAAAATTTTTTAACAAAAAATGCAACCGACTTCAACACTCAAAAGTGTGAAATAACTTGTCGAACCATCTCTCCAAACCGTGCGAATAGGACTCTTCAGAAGAAGAGTTCGAAGGTTATTATTTATGGCCCCTCGAGGGTTGGTATGTATTTATGGCTGTATTATGTATCCTGGAAAAATAATTTCCAAATGTTTGATACCTTTGTTAAGCTTGAAAAGGTGTTGCAGCTGGTAAGTGTCAAGTACGACACGACTTGTGTTATGAGTAAATAGAGTGAATTCATTGCCGGTTATCTGGTGGAATATGATCGTCGCGTCGCTTCTAAATCAATGATACTCAAAGAATTTTACCTACCGCAGTGATTTGCTTCATTCAAGCGGAATAATAGTTACTGTTGATTAAATATTTAAACTTATGTATATGTTCTTATTTATGTTCATGTAGATACCTATAGTTGTTTTATTTTTATTATATACATATATAATATCATGTCACGCATATTAGTATTATTATTTGTCAATTATTTGAATGTATTCTATTATTATTAATGTACACCCTATACCTTGCATCACTTGGTGTGACTCCTTACTAAGGTTGACTGGAAGAGATCGCTTTCAGCGATAAGTCCGCTCTTTGTACTCTATTGTTACATTTAAGATTTATTTGTATATTGTTTTTCCTTATGTGTACAATAAAGTGTATTGCATTGTATTGTAAAGGGTATGTTTTAAGATCACATAACTAAAAACTAGACTAGATTTAACTACAAGATGCAAACGCACACCCAGGTTTAGTTTTACAAGAGCTAACCGTATTTCTGCAAGTACCAACAGGAAATCATACATTTTTGCCTAATTTTAAAGAAAACATTAATGGGAACTACGCATGCTGCACAACTGCCGACCCGATTACGACTAAAGGAAATAAGGTGCAGGAACCTAATGTATGACGTCCACCCTCTATATATATATTTGTTACACTTAGACCCCGCACTAGGATTCCCTGTATCGCAGGGGGTACGGACACACACAATCACAGCACACAAACATCCAAGACCCGGGACAAACATCTACACTCATCGCACAAATATTTGCCCCTGCCAGGATTCGAACCCAGGATTCCGGAGACGCAGAAGTCATGTCACTGACACTAACCACTGCGCCTCGGCGACCGTTAAATTATAACATTCATATTCTCAAAACCAATATTATTTCGGAACAGATCATATACTTATCTAAGTATTCTAAGTAACTCTTTTTGTTCGGTTTTTGTATTTTGAATCGTAAAATCATAGCGGTACCGATTAATAAGTACGTGATATCAAATTGTGATATCAACGTGAGATTTTATTTATTTTGCCGTAAGTTGATGCAGAAATTCCTCCTCAATCTGATGAAGCGATGTGGAATCTATCACTAATAGCGAGCCGTAATGCAATCAGTACTCCATATGCATGGCTTCCGGGTGTGCTGATTGGGGCTGATTAATATTGATTTTTATTATTGCCTCCGGCTATTGGTCTCCCGGACAAACATTCATTTCTAGCACTTATGCGGCTTGGCTACATGAATGATCAGTGAATAGGTTACATTGCATATATTATACATTATGTAGGAACCTATATCTATTGTGACAATGAGAACAATGATGATGCAACGGTAGGATTACAATGAACTTGGATGGGTGAGCGATAGTGCTATTTTCAACTGACTGTCTAACCATCGGTCGCAGTTGTTTACGTATCCTAACAACTTGTTTTAAGAAAACAGTTGTATGGACACTTCTGAGGTCCTCAGGGGGTACGAAACCTCCGTCATTAGCTGGCAAATCCGCAACGGACATTGTGGTAGATTTATTATTATTATCTCTTTATTTTCTTTTTTTCTTAGGTTTAGTTTTTTACAGTATAAATATCAAAAACAAAAATTAATAAAGATATTATAAAAAACCTAAACCTAGAGTTCCGCCAGCAGCGGGGCAGGGCCCAAGCTACCGGTGGTTAGGGCCGCAGAGTGAGGAACCTCCAGACAATACGCGCTGTTTCAAGGAGTACCGCCTTCTGCATCTGACCCTTGATCCAACCGTCTAGGGAGAGCCTCTTAAGATGTTGATCGAGGCTCTTCGCTATTAAGCCGTTCGTCGAAACGACTATCGGGACAATGATCGTCGAGTCAACATCCCACATGGCGGTTACCTCGTGAGCTAAGTCAAGGTACTATTATTATTATTATTATTATTTATTTATATCAGGTCATAGATATAACTTAAAATACTTTAAAATTAATTAAATACATTTAAAATACAATACAAATACACAACACATAGATGTGAGCAGATGTGCAAGTGGATGCGACTACCCACAGTGTAGACGCATCCAGTGAGCGAACAATGCGCTATCCCACCTATCTACCAGTGTTTTTAGAATGATGTTGGGGCTACCCCTCCACCTGCTCAGTAGGGAGGCACATCTCTCCCGGATGATGGCATGAAAACCATCGATCCGTGCCTCAGTAAACATGCCGGATTATGCCGAGTTATGCCGAACCCTCATCCTTCTGAGAGAAAGGCCTTTGGCACAGCTGTAGACTGAATTATGCTGCAATGCTAGGTAATTCGATAAATTTAACTGCATCACAAGCTGTAGCAAGAATTGGGCCAGGACAGACCTAAGTGGTAGCTCATTATTACCTATCGGAGGCCGAGACTTACTTTGGGTCGCTGCGTCATTGTATTAAGGTAATTCATAATTTTCTAAATGCTAAATTTTACTTTTAAGATATTTTTATAATATGAGAATTGACGGTATCTGCAAGAAATTAAAAAAGTTGATTTAATTTTTTGTCCATGCTATGGATGGATAGGCCGGATTAAAACGCACCTACGTATAGTCACTACTGTGTTTGCCTTTTTATTTGGTTTGATATAATATGCATTTTAAAATTATATAATATATGTTACAACTAAAATTATTTTCTGTAACACAAAGACAATCACAAAATATTTATATTATAATAGTTACTCGCCAGGTAAAATTAAATAACTCTATTTCAAACGTCAAAAGGATTTGAAGTAAGTCAACAAATACCTCCTCCCCGTTCCTTTGTATTATCTTAATTACGAACAATCCATGTTCCCTTTATTTACACCTTTGATGCGTTTAATCACTTATGTCATTCAAACAAAAATAAAAAAGCGATGCTCCGTTGAAAGGAATATTTATAATTTTATAAATACGGCCGACTTTGCCTTTTCGGAAACATTTAAAGGTTACATTTATTGTTAAAAATATATCTTTGCTTTATTAATAACACAAAACGTCTTTTACAATTTCATTTGAACGTTTCTTCAGATGTTCTATTCGGGGCACGAATTATCGACTCGGTTTGATCCCACGCCCAAAATAAAATATCATATTTCCTGTCAGACGAGCAAGCTTCAGCTTCGAGTGGCTTTTTTCTGAGCGTTTTTTTTTCAGAGTACATCAAGTTTTTTAAGGAACTGCACCGCACATGTTTGCTCAACAATCGTGTCGTCTCCTTGCTTGAACGGTTTTTTTTCACTATAGGATAGACAAAGACGGCATCGTACCAAACTTATTGTGCTGTGCAACATTGCGTCACATAATATTGGTAAGACTTTATAATTTTTAGTTCTTTATTTAAACTGTGTTCATCGTCATACAACTAAAGTACACAGCCATATGTACACAAATATGTACCTACATTTTGTTTTTCATTCATTCATCTCAGCTATTGGGTGTCCACTGTTGGACAAATGCAGGCATTTGGGCTGGGGGAGGCCCCAGCTGGGGGGAATTTCCGATACTCGCCCCGCTTGGCAGGCGGGTTGGCGAGCGCAGTATAATTTCCAATCCTCAGAAGGCGCCGCTGCCCACCTTCAGGTACGTGATCCCTTAGCCGACTCTTACGGCATCCACGGGAAGAGATGGGGGAGTACTTTTCTAGGCCGGTACCACCACGGCAAACATACAAATTAAAAGAAATAAATTACAATTACTTTGTTAGTAGCAATTTATTATACAAGAAGAAGGAGAAGAATAAAAAAACAAATTTATTCCCAACAAAAGACAAGCATTCGGTAGGTCCCTAAACAAACTCAAAAAATATCTAACAAAACAAATTTAAAGATACATAAAGTAATGTTATTTCTATTATAACTATTGTAATATCTCACGTTTGTGCGGTGGCAAGTTAAGCATGATAAGCAGAAGAATCTTGTCGCGTTCCTGTACCTACCTACTACCCACTACCCAGCCGGTCTCAGTTTCGACCTGTGGTGTGTGGACTAATGGGCCGCACTGTGCCGTTGGGTGAAGAACTAAGAAAATCTTACGAGCCAGGATAGACCCTCCATAGGGTACGAGAGTAACCCCCTAAAAAACAAATCGCACAATCAATAATCTATGTAATAGATCGATACTTATCGAAAAAAAAGTGGAAATTTACCAACTCTCAAATAATACCAATCCTGTTTATGTAGCCTAAGTACCTATCTAAGTTTTGGTTACATTGTTGTGTTTAGAACTTACTTATGTTTATATATAGGTAGGTACATGCTTTGTACGTATTACTTATTTCTTTATTTATTACACTGACATGACCTTTATTTACACCCCCTTAATTATTTTACCTATTTAATTAAACTTATTAATCATATAATTTTCAGTTTGATTAACATAAACAAACGTATGAACATTCATAGATCACGTTTTGTAAAATCTCGGGCAGATAGCTACCTTCCTGTGAAATTGATAATTAACTAATTCCCATAAGCACTAAAGTCCAAAGTTCAATAACAGTCCTAAAGAACGGAAGTATTACATTATTAGATAACATTGATAATGTCATCATCATTATCATCATTGATAATGTGATAAGTGCTAACCACAGATCTAACAATTGCTATATCTGTGGTACTTTTAATTGGACTATGTAATAGATTTGATGTGTGAAACTTAAATAATTTATCTGTTCCTGCGCCCATGTCATCGGCACTATAAAGTGGACACACTTTATAGTTACTTTACAGAAAGACTACCTCGCATCGGACTTAGCCATTTCGGCTGACGACGACGACGCCGCGTCGTTTGGTAACTCCCGCGATCGTCGCAGTTATCTGAATTAG
Organism: Apeira syringaria; assembly: GCA_934044485.1. Classification (NCBI taxonomy): domain Eukaryota; kingdom Metazoa; phylum Arthropoda; class Insecta; order Lepidoptera; family Geometridae; genus Apeira; species Apeira syringaria. The sequence goes on along the minus strand of OW203662.1, from coordinate 19,929,593 downwards.
AAACTTAAACTTACCTTTCCAGCCGCCTGATTCAGACCGATTGATAACTAACTGAATATATGACCAAATGCATATGTATATTATCTATAAGATAAATAAATTGATGATTATTGTTTATATTAATTGATGATTATGGTTCTCATTGTGGGGGCAGAGGTAAATTGTTTATAATTACTAATCTCAATATACCTACGTAAAGACCGGATGTTGTCGTCCTCGCCCCAACATCAATGTGGCCCCGATTTCATAATTGCCTTTTACCGCGCGAATCGGCGTCAAAGCCTGCACTCCCGCAGCCAGATGATGCTACAGCCACAGATTACAGAACAACTTTTATTTTATCACGTATTAAAAGTTTTAATCTCCATTCATCAAGTTGTCATAATTTAATTGTAGAGTTATTTTGGTGCATTTGCAGTGCCTACTTATACGTTTCTATGCATTCATAAAAAGCTGTTATTTCTATTTTATTTACGATACCATATTACATTTATTGTAGTTAAACTTCTTAAAAGTTCACATAAACGTATTATCTATGCATATACTTTTTTGATGATTGATCATCCAATTTTTATGTTTATTTTTAGGTACGTATAAGTGAGATTATTTATCAATTTAAATCTGTAGTATTAAAATTTTAAAGAATTAAAATATGTACATTATCTACACTCATAAACTATTTTCAATTAAATTACACCATTTTACTTAAAATTTTACCGAGACTTTAATAAGTACATAGACCTTTAAATGTCGACTTATGAAAACTGCTCCTAGAACACGCTGGGTATTTGGCGATAAATTCGCAAACCTGAGTACCAAATTACTACTATTTTTTATTTTTGAGTGAAATCTGCACAATAATCACTTCAATTATCCTGTTAATTTGATCACGAATATTTACCGAACAATCAATTTTCAATTTTCCAACCGGTCCTTGTGGAAATCAATAGGGGAGGCTTATGTCCAGCAGTGTGGACATCCTATGGCTGAGATGATGATGATGATGATGATGATTTACCGAAAGATTATGTTCAAAGCGTGACTCTCTACCGCCTAATTCAACGGTTCCTTTGCAAACGAAAAAGCCCGCGCATTGGAGTGCTTTCTCCATCTGACTGAAAAATAAAATAAGTAGTCAAGTTGCCATCATCAGGTGTTATGGCGGGTTGGAGGTTGTAAAAGTGGTCCTTACACTATGTTGATAGGGCAGTGACGGTGTCGTTGAGCCTATAAAACCGTCTCGAGTGTAAACATACGTAAATATCGCGCCGCACGCACTCGTAAAATCTATTTCTCGCGCCATTGCGGCCCGCAGAACACTCCAACTATTTTATATGGAGGACAATCAACACTGTTTATTTATACTACCAATCATCGTTCGATTTTAACTGGCTACTAATTAACCACCTACCCACTTTCACGTAAAATACACCAGTGCGGTATGATTTTTATTATTATAAATAGACGTATGACCTCTATTTGTTGACATCATCTGATATAAGTGATGATTCAGTTTACGATGGATCACGGCCTTTTAGGTGATACCTTTTCACTCGTAACTCGAAGACACCCAGATGGTATCTATGCGAAATCGAACTCAGAAAATGACTTCTGCTCGTGTGCTGTAACTTAACTACTATTCTAATTCTATGTTGGAGTGTTCTGTCCAGCACTAACGTCCCTATAGTGCATGCCCCACCAAATACCCTAGCCATCCCAACTCCTTCAAAGAGTGGAGTATGGCTTCAGGTTGCTGGCACATTTGCAACAGTTCTAGGTGAGTAGCTGTGTACTGTGTATGTTCTTGATTTGGATAGAAATTATAAAAAAAATATGCAGCTCAAGAGCACACTCTCGTGCATGATGATAACAAGGCGATTGACAATGTTGCTTACATGTAGGTAACACAAAACAACTATCAATCAATCTATGGTTTCGCGTTCGAGCTTCTATGCGGACACACAAACAGATTAGTAACTATAACACCCACGTATTCCATCCAGAGTTAAAAATACAGTGTCTACCATTCGGGCGTATGAAATCACCGAGAAACCCGCGAGGTATTTCACGGTGCGATCGTCAAAGCAGCGACTACTGGTGTAGCACAAAGGCAGTGAGTCACCGACGAGATTATTGGTCCTAATATTGTCCACATGTGGGGATACGGAGCTGCAAACGGCGCTAACCATTTGTCTTGATTGGTGCGCATTGCCCGTCACACATAGCCACAGATTACTTATTTGTTACAACGTACTTGTATCGCCGGCTATTTCAGAGTACCTAGGTATGTGAGAATGACGCAACTCAGAGGAAAAGTTATATAGACAGAACTCAGGATACTACCAGTAAGGAAAATATGTGTTAATCTATACTAATATTATAAAGAGGAAAGATTTAATTGTTTGTTTGTATTGAATAGGCTCCGAAACTACTGAACCGATTTGATAAGTTATTTCACTGTTGGGAAGCTACACTATCCCCGGGTGACATACTCTATATTTTCAAACTTTAGGGATCCTTATAATTTTTTCACTTTGAATTTTTATACGCGTGCGAAGCCGGGGCCTCGGGCTGGACCGCTAGTTTACAATATGAAGGTTCATAATTGGTTAATTACTATCAAATTTGTAGGTATATATATATATTTTTTTTATTTTTTTTTATTCACAATAGGCAGGCGTTTGACCACTATCTCACCTGATGTTAAGTGATGATGCGGTCTACGATGATTCACGCCTGCCTAGAAGATACCTGTTCACTCGTAATAATAATAATAATAATATATGTAATAACGTAGCGAACAGATATAGACATAGACTTTATTTTGTGACAAAAACATTATAAATACGAACAATCTATTCTAAATTAACATAGGTAGCATATAATATCATTTGTTTTTTGTCACAAAACCGGTTAAACCGATATCAGCATCTGATGTAGTTATTTATACACACTTCTATTAGGTACTTGCCAGTTCTGTCCCCCACGAAGCAACTCCATATCTTGTAAATAAAAGAAGCTATACATAAATTTTACAGTAGGTACTCTTTATCTTAGACGTAATAATAATGTCTAAGGAGCTACATCTGTTAAGTTTGGAGACTGTGTACAAAACTGACCAAAGACAATAATATAAAACTTAAGTACTTGATAATAATTAATATATATTTTTCCGACCCTATTCAGAAGTAAAAAGGACTCGTACTAGCTTGTACCCTTGAATGGTAGATAAGCTATTTATAACTGAAATAAAATGAGAACTTACTGACCAGTGTTATTAATAAAATAATTTCTAAAAAATTAACACTGAACTGAATCATGGAGGCATGTTTAAAACACGTGAATTGAGTCTCAGATAATTGGTACCTACAAATTTATACTTACTTTTTGTGTCAACTTTATGCAACTGGTTGTAGAGTTCTCGGTGACAATGGCTTTTGTAAGTCACGACAGCCACAAGCCATATAGGCTTAGATCATTGCTAATTATAGCATCCCGCCAGGCGATGCACCTCTGTCCAACCTTTTTCCGTTTGATTAAAGATTTTATTAAATCTATACATTTATTACACATAAAAAGTCTATGATAAATAGATACAACAAAACTATTTTACAAGTAAAACTAACCAACTTTAATATTAACCAAGATAATGAGAGTCATGTAAAATGGAGTTGTTTTTTTTCAATTAGGTACGTATTCGTTTGATACATCGCAGAGAATTTACACGTCGTAATGGCAGTAGGCAGAACATATTTAATTTTATTCCGCAGAAGTGATGATTTGACAACGGACGGGTTCGGATGGTTCTAGACTATATACAGACACCACGCATTGGAACCCGCAGGGTATACACTATACATCCACCCTCCACAGACAAGTCACCCAGGAGACCAAATACAAATCTAGGTAGGGAGCTGGATGCAAGCCGCTTCCAAACGGCCAGGTTATAGGTGGACATCCTCCTGTATTCTGTAATACAGTATGTACTAGTACGAGAGCAGGAGCTCTCACACCGAGATCATTAAACTATAATTTATTTTAGATCGTACGATTCTACCACTACCATATTAAAAAAATTATAGAGTTTATGAAAATGATTAGGATATCATCTTAATCATATTAATAAACTCTATAATGTTTTTGTCTCAAGAAATCGACAGGGCAATGTTGCTGTAGTATTCTTGGTACGCTGCCTACAGTGGGTACGGCCAGGAGGTGGGTTAGAACATTTGTGCCATCCATCTAGATAAGCGAATGTGCACTGGAATTACACAATGTAGTTCCATCACCTCCATTCTATCATCGGTCAACCAGAGGTACGGTTAAGCGCCACTGTTGCATAGTAGGTTATAGATATAACACCATCACGCAAGAAGAGTTTTGCTTCCACTTTCATAATGCGTAGGAAGTGGAACTCACTGCCTGGGTCTGTGATTCGCGATGGGTACAGCCACGGAGTCTTCAAGTCGCGTGTAAATAGGTACCTTCTAAGTTTGTGTGCTACACTTTAGACCACGTCGTCACCATCGGTTCTTCGAGCTAAGTGCCCTACCCACTGCCGCTTCAACTTGATAATCCATACATATAAGATTCATTCATTTATTCATAGCAGAAGATATTGAATACCAAATCAAAACAAGTCAAATCTTAAACCACTGCCAGGAAAATATTTAGAATTTAAATAATAAAACCAATGCATAGATTCGTCTATGAACAGTTTTTTCAATACATAAAGCTTTATTTACTTCTTTTTTTACTTTTACTACATTCGTTTATATTATTATTTTATACCATCTCGGTAAAATAACACACATCCATCTCCAACTTTAAATAATGGAACAAGGTGTCGCATAATGATATATATTGAATAATGCTGCATCATGCAATCAATTTAAAATAACCTAAAAGAAAGTTCTATCCTTCTCCATCCAAAACTGGCTCTCTGTAATTCAAAAACTTTACAGCTATCGGCACTGCAAAAAATCCAGTAACTTTGTCACGCTTGTGCGACGCTGCAAGCTGCAAGCTCATGTATGCACAGGATATAGGAGAAAGAACCTTTGGAGCAGCTTTGACAGAGAGTTCAGCCTTCAAACCTGGAGCCAGGTGAAACCGAGTGCGAGGATACGTTCGCCAGGTGGCTCCCAGGCGCGCCGCGTCGTTCCATAAACCGCAGCAGTGGACATAAATAGTGCGGGTGCCGCCGTTCCAGATCCTGGAATGAATTATGGTTTTATGTTCCTGGGTTTAGCGTGGACACTCTTATCTTAATTGACGGTCAGTGACCATGTGATCGCCGCGATCTGGCAGCGTAAACTCACCTGAGGATGAGCATCGGACATGCTCGAAACCTAGGTCGAAACTTCGACTATAAACGTGAGTAAAGCCGGATACCACATATATATAATAGTGACCATGTAGTCAAAAGTAGGAATGACGCTAGAGTTAGACTGTTGACTGGATCTTAAGGTCAGCTGCCTCAGCACGCTGAGTCTTTGTTGGCTGTTTTTCAAAATAGCCCGGCGGAAAGTATCCTAGTACCTACCACGCTGTGAATTATGTAACGATCATCACCGAAGCAACCCCGAGACTATCATCCTGATAAATGCAAAATACAAATGTAAATATGTACAAATGTTTCTTTATTGCAACTTAAAAGTTACAAAAATTGTTGTTTGCCCTGCCTTTTGTTTTATATTCAAAATATGTAATCGTATTACAAAAGGCAGTGTCTTCTTCTGAAGAATTCGTGCTTCTGAAATTTCACAATAAAGTTCTAATACTAATAGTTTAATATTATAAATATGAATTATTTCTAAAAAGTTCGAACATAAATACATTGCTTATGTTATGATATATAGATGCATGTATATATTATACATATATTTATAATATCCTAATAGCATAGAGATAGCAAAACTGAATGTTAATCTTGTACTATATAATGCTTAATTGTCAGGCGTCCATTTATTCACATAATTATATAATTTATTAATGATCATAACATATATATAATTATATATTATGTATATATATATTTGAAGTCATATCAAGTGCGTTGGTTGAGGACTGATTACATCATACATATAGTTCGCAAGCATTACAAGAATTTCTCGTTCAATAATATAAAAATCGATTTCTACTACTTTAGAAGTGGAATATTTTCTTGAAAATTAAGATAAATACTGAACTGATTATGATAACATTTTTACGTTTACTAGTATAGGTAGTGTATGAAATACAGCATAATATTCCAAATCAGTTAATAAATGTCTGAGTTAACTTTTTTATACCTAACCGTTACTTTAATATTAACATTACTATCCGGGATATTTACCATGTATTTTATACGAGAAAACTCGCGAGTTTTCTATACATATAGTCAACAGTGCGCATGCGACTGTGCAGAAATATCGAGCACTGAAAACAAAACAAAATCTTGTTAAAATCCCGATAATAATATTAATATTCGGATTTTATTCAATGTATTTAAAATAAAATACTAATAACTAATTACAATACTACAGCTACTACAAAAAACATTTGAGCAATCCACGAGATATTGTCAGACTATGGATTACTCAAATGCTCCAATCCGCTACCAGTTGACAACGTGCCCAGAATGCTAGCAGCATTGCCACGTTGAATTGCGATGTTGATTCGTTGAGCCAAATATGTGTCAGCATTTTGGTCACGCGTCGTATCGATCAAACGCTCTGATAAGTTTTGGAAAATCCGATGTGCTCCCGGTCCCCACGGGCCCAATGTCTCGACCCCAAACGGTTCAAATATATAACCACTACCTAGGTTAGCATATTTTCGCCGCTTTAATTGCTCCGCCGGAAAAGCCGCGGCGCCAGCTCTAAAATGTGTCTCGGGAAGATGTGACGGCGTCAAAGTATCAACGCATGTAGCGTCCCACAATAAAGGCGGTCCTAACTTCCAGGGAATAAGTGTCATCCGTCAGGTCTTTTACCATCGTCACGCATGAGACCAATCGGTTTATTGGATCAAATGAAATATAATGTTCCAAATAGGTTTATAAAAAGTGTTTACAACAATTTTTTTTAAATACTGCCGAAATGCGACATGCCACTTAATTTCGAGTTCGATAAATATATATATGTTTACATAAATGGATAGCTAAAGCAGTTCGTTGAGGAAATTGAGTGTAGTTATCGGTTGTGGAATTTTCCCGCTCAAAGATCGCGACCGGAATTACTGGTAATTCCTAAAACAATAATAACACCGGCTGCTACCTGTTATTCAGAATATCTAATATAGATCTTATTTTTATATAATAAAATAATAACGACATTAATAATTTAAGGCATTCTTCAACATTGCCTGTTTTTATGAAGTGGTTTAAATTATTAAGATTAGATGGTGAGAATTAAAAGGCCAAATATTTTTTCTGCATAGATCTAGTGTATGCCACTATATCACTAGATAATGAGTAAGGGTATAGTGGTCGAAAGTAAAATCACCTTAGAATATCTGGTTTATTTATATGAAGGAGGGCATCACAGACCTAGAATGTTGAAGCAAAGCTTTCTGAACACGCTACCTACTTGTTATCAGTTTTGCAAACCGACTGTATTTTTTTTTTATTGTTCTTATTTTGTGCTGGCTACTGGAAAGGCGCATATATAAATCGTTACTGACCACAATTTCCGAACAACTGGCTCCGTATCTAACTCGAAGTAGATCCGATCTGGTGACCAGATAATCGCGAGAGGATATTGAGGACACTGCTGTACTGCTGCTGACTCCGGGAAGGATGTGGGCGGTACATCGATCACTGGCCTCTCTTTCTTACGTACAAGCGGCTGTAGTAAAGTATTCGGGTTAATCTGGAGCAAAAATATAAGCTTATTAATATGTAAGATAGACACGGTAAACGTACCTACTAAATCTCAGTATGTACTGTACATAATTATTGATTCACGTATGACCCCTATGCTATCTCCAATAACAGCATGGCCTCTTCTGATTAATAAAAAAACAAAACATACAGAAGTTCTAAAACCAATCTTGTAGGATACAGATATACCTACTGTGTAGATACCGTCGACCGCCCTGCGCTTGAAGATCTTTTCACATCATAAAACAACAAGGTTGATTTTCCCTTGCAATAGTATATCTAGACTTCTAATATTTTTTTTTTTTTTTTTTTTATTTGAACCTTATCGCCTTTGTGATTAAAAACTTTTGTCAAAACTGGTAGACCATTTTCTTTGTAGACTGATCATGATCTAATCTTTATCTTCAGTTTTCATGTAGTTTAAAAGAAATTATATTCTCAATGATGCATACATACATACATTCTAGCCTCTTTCTCGTAGGGTTAGGCATACACCATATCCTTCCAATTGCGACACATTTCCTTTAGTTCATCAACGCTCATCAGACCTTTCATACAAGGCGTCGGTTTAGAGTATCTACTCTTGACCTGGCCCTTTCTTAGAACTTCCTCAATCTGGTTTCGTAACATTCGCCCTAGGCCTTCCTCTTCCAACACTATCATGATATTAAATTGAAATATAATTACTTCGGACAGGATTGGAACCTGCGTGTACTATTGCTTTATAAGGTATTCGAGATCCATATGAAAAGAGTCTATTATCATTCTCAATTACTTTGTAAAATCTTTATTCAATATTTATTTACACCTCTATAGCTGGATCAATCTTTGAAATCTTTGTGTAACACGTCGTTAAGGTCATCATGAAAAATCTTATAAATTCAGGTTAATTAAATAACTTTATGGGATGAGAAGCCACGTCACGGTACTGATGAGAGGTTTAAAGCCACGTGGAAATACACTCGGAACCATTATATCTTCCATAACTCGTTTTATTTTTATACTTTTGCGAAACATTGAATTAAGTTACTATGAGAGCCGGTGTGTGCTAGACAGTAGGTAGAACGAGTTTCTCACAGGGTATCTTGTAAGCGCAATCGATAATACATATTTAATATTAAAACAATTTAGTTTTAGAACGGAACTTCTGACAAAATTAGAAAGAACCCTACCTACTTTGCTAAGAGGTTTTTGCTACTTTTGCATGAGGAAATGATAATTATGAATGAAACTTAGGGTCTTCTCGGGAATATGATGATAAGTTGGCAGTTACGGGTATAATATTATGTATTACGTGTTGAATAGAAATTTAAAAAAAAAAAAAAAAAAATTTTTTTCTCTCCAACCCATTAAACTCAAGAATCGATAAGAATCAAAAACAATACAAAGATATATGACACTGGTAGTGATTCGCTTATTCAACTGAACTAAACTAAAATTTTGGAAAACTAAATCAGTTCTTATACGGTTACGATAAAGTCTAAATTGGTATGAGACTTATCAATAACATCACTAAAATTTAATGTATTTATTAAATTTGCGGGTAGTTTTAGGGAAATTAAGTCGCCACTCATTTGTTGCTTACTAAAACTACCCGCAATTGGCCAGCAATGGAATAAAACACTTCTATTATTAGTGAGAGCGTTCTATGGAGTTATACGAACTTGATTTTAGGTAAAATAGAATACGAACTATTTCAACTTGAAGAAATTTAGTGAGTTTTAGCTAGTTCGTGGGATTAACAGAATTAGGGCCAGTGTCATTGGAGACTAACATTTAACCCGCAAAGAAAATGCTACTTACCTACATGTATTTTATTTGCGGACGAGCAAGCAAGCGCATAGAAGGTAGGTATCCAATCATTTAGTGTTCTAGTGTACGCTTTTCTTTATGTTTAATTAATATTTTTAAATAGTATTATATAATTAAATTTTATCAAAAAAAAAGGTACGGATCATTAAGTCTGTAGTGTAGGTATAGTTTTAACCAATAAAAAAACAAAAAAACTTGAGAGGTGTCAAGGGACACCCGGATGAAACGAAGTTCCTTTCGATTAATTAGTGAAGGAATTGTAAATATTTGTTGTTGTTCAAGTGTGAAATAGAAATGAAAATATCTGGCTTGCTTTCTATAAGAGAGAGAGAGAGAGAGAGAGACAGACAGAGAAACATGCGCACGCCGCACAGCTTACAATAGCTTACTATAGCAAGAAGTGTCGTGACATCTTTTCGTAAGAATTTTTTCCGTCTAGCCCCCTTTCACAACGCGCGATAAGGAACTTCGTTCCAAAAACGGTAGGTGTCTACTCCACAGGGCACGATTAACAAAATATGCAATTCACTGAATCGGAACCTTTGCCACACATGTTTTGTCGTAGCCGCGAGCGAACTCAAGTGAGCTTTGGCACGACAGTCCCCAAAGCTTAAAAGCCCCCGCTAAATATTTTATAAAATGAATGTTAAATTATAGTTAAAATGTTAACTTAAAATTTAAGAGTTTTCGAAAATGATTATACGAGTATGAATTTAAGCATGAATCAATTAATAAGTTTAGGTTATGGGGGACGACATGGCTTATTAATTTAATCTTTAATGTGAAGCCATTTGACGTTATATAATATTAGTGTTTTCCGATCTTATATAAGTTTTATTGAAAAGCTTACGTTAAACAAGAGTTAGGTATTCCTATAATTAATATCCACGAAGACCTATTGGGAGCTAACGAGCTTTAGTACTTGTTATATCCCGGGACAAGAATCCGATGGGTCGAATCATGAGTGGTCTCCACGAATTCCTTGACACTTACCCCGATTGCGACATTTATTGTGATAAGTGGTCGGATATTTTAAAGTTATTCATGCAATTTTGTGAAATACATGCAATATATTTATATATATATATATATTTTATAAATGTGCTTCTATTTTTCCTCGTCACATTAACATTACAATCTAGCCGTCAGGCTAATAAGTAATTCGATAGACTACTCTAATTAGCAGCTTAAGTTAACATACATGCAATATGACTGCTAGTATAAGATTACTTTTTAAAACATTCCCTATAAAGTGAATGAAAAATTGTAGTCCTAAGATGTGTAATTAATAACTATATTTGTATAATTTTATTTTATGTGAGTACTTGCATATTGTTAATAAGTGTAGTTGCAATGTATTATCACACTACTAATATTATAAATGCGAAAGTTGGTGTGTATGTGTGTATGTTTGTTACAATCCGCTACACCGATTTGAATGAAATTTGGTATGGAGATGCTTAAACCCTGGCTGGATTAACACATAGGCTATTTTTTATCCCGAAAATAATTGCTGTTCACGTGGGATACGCAAATAATTCAAAAACCACTATTACTTTTTCACGCTCGAACGGCTGTACCGATTTCGATAAAATTTGATTTAATCATAAGTTAGACCCTGGAATAACACATAGGTTAGTTTTATCCCGGAAAAAGTGGCGCTACTATTTATTAAATAAATACGTCTAATAAAAATATACAAATAACTCCGCGCACATCCATGCGAATCAATATTACGTGTTTCTGAATAACAGTGTATTCACTCGCATCAAGGTTGTCATTTAGCGCATAAATATGTGCTAGGAAGTGGTTAGACATTTCTCGTGTAGATGCTGACTCGGTTAGGTCATTGACCGGCTGTCGGAAACGACATCCCAGTGGAAACGGAATGGCACTTCCGTTAGTTTCTCTCATACGGAAGTCTGATCGCCGTTTCCGAGTTTCAACTTACTTCCCACTTTTCCTAACCGTAATCTGAGCTGTAAATAAGTACCTATACAGTATTCCAATTTATGTTTAGTTGAAATAATTATTTATTATAAGTTTTACTCTATGTTACATTTTTTTTTTATAAAGCCTACAATATACAGTTTATGTATATTATAACAAATATGTACAGGTTCAGTATGGCAAATAAGGTGAATATGCATTATTACCTACAATAGTTTACATAACCTTTATTTAATTATATATTAGTTAGACCTACAAAAAGCCATTAGAATCTCGGTTTGAGTTTATATATAAAACTTACCATGCACCCCAGATATTATTTATTATTTTATTCTGTCTGTTTTACAAAACCTTAGATGTTTAACTAAATAGGTAACAAAAGGGTTATAATCGTTCGATTTGTCATATTTTCAGGTGTAGACACACACCGTCTTAATCTAAATCTTTGATGCCTTGCCTTACCCGTGAGGGATTTTTTTTTATATCCACCTCCTGGGGGTCATCCGCCTATGAATATTGCTTTGACTTTTGCTATAGTTTTCTACTTTTTTTCCAGCTTTTCGAACCTAAGAAAGTTTTAGTTAAATATATGTCTTACTTGTTCTGGTTCTATCTTCGCCCTTGGATTATTGATTAAAATGGGTGGCAAGATCCTCAACGAAACATTTTCTTCGTTTAGAGTTTTTTGACTCATAATTTTCAGTTAGCATAATACTTACTTCAAAATTTTCTGTTGAAAATCATAAATGAGTTAAGGGTCCGAATAATAATTTGAAAAAAAAATGCATAAACACTGTTTTAGTTATAAACACATCGTCATCATCATCATCATGCCAGCTATAAGAAGTCCACAGCTCGCATAGATCTCCCCCATCGTAGTTACGCGTATAAACTACAATTATACATCTGCTCATTCTGCATATTACGAACAATTTTGATAAAGAACTGTAGAAGGATCTTTTCTATTTATCATCTCAGCCATAGGATGTCTTATACAGAATATACCCTCCCCCATCCCCAGAACGACTGATTAGAAGCGGCAGGGCATCCAGCCTCTTCTAGCGATCTTGGTCAAGTCATTTGTCCACCTTAGTGCTGGAAGTTTGCTGGTCGGTGGTCTCCACTCAAGATCCTATTGATGCCATCGACAATCAATTCTACGAGATATTATTATGTGCCCTGCCTGCCCACGGACATCAATAACTTACAGAACTGCTGGGCTACGTGGCTGAATTTCAGCGTTCTTCAACGGATCTCCTAATGTGTTCTCGTACAAAAATCCCGGGTTAAGCTCTCTCCATAATTCGCTGTGCTGCTTTGAATTAACTGACAAGGCTACAGTAAGAATAATAAAGCAAATACTTGTAGAAGCGTATAACGCGCGAGTCATACGGTCATAACTGGAACGAACTCGGAAGCCCTGGGACTTGTGACCCACGGTGGTGAATTAAAGGCCCCTTTTACATCATGAAAACATTCTCTATCACTTCTGGTTCTTATGTTCCTCCATTTATAGCACACACAGAGAGATTTACCAGTTACAAGACATCTCAATAGATTACTCACAATTATTCCTATTCCCATTTATACCACGGGTTCTAAACCTAATTTAAGTTTCAGGTGCACCATTCAAGTGAAAAATGTTATGGTTTTTATGAACAATAAAGATTTTATTTTTTATTCATTTATTTTATTTATTCCTCTGCACGTCCGTTCGGTAAGAATTCCTCGCCTCGACTGTTTTCCGGGCACGGTTTCCAAAGCTTATGTACTACCTTGTCGTTCATACTACCCTCATTTATTGGCACAAATCGAATAACAAATGCTACCTACCATCATTTAGTTTTTTTGCAAAACGAGTACTAGCAAAACCTACAGTCTACTCTATTACTTTTAACGGCTTCTATTTTGTTTGAGTACCTCACACGCTCCGACATACTTGTTTTTTTTTCCAACAAGATAATATAAGTATTTACGAGAATTGCTCGTTAAAAACCGTTTTTTAGACTAACATGACATTGTACCTGTATGTTATTTATGTAGTTTGATCCGTGATATCTCCTATACCGTCATGTGTTAGCATAGCAACCAACCAACCAACTGGTAACAACCAACTGGTAGCAACCAACTAATATCAAGTTCACACACGTTTAAAGCAATACAAACATTTGTTTACCACATTATTTTTACTAACTGCACAAACTCATGTTCTCTTGATTATGCTATTAGTATCGTAGTATTATCTATATATATTCCAGATTCGTATACTGATTTATACCAATTATTTCCTGTCAATCTGTCAATATCTAAATCTATGTTTTCTGTATTCATCCTGATGTTGAATGCACAGAGCATATAATCTAGTGTTGTACCGCGGACATGCGGCATCTACACTAATATTATAAAGAGGAAAACTTTGTTTGTATGTTTGTTTGTTTGTACTGAATAGGCTCAAAAAATACTGGACCGATTTTAAAAATTCTTTCACCATTCGAAAGCTAAATTATCCACGAGTAACATAGGCTATATTTTATTTTGGAAAAAAATAGGGTTCCGTAAGATATTTGGGTTTTTCGGACACAAGGTGTAAAAAATCAACCAGAAAAGTTACTTATTTTGCGTGCGCTGCCTAAACTATAAAAGGTAGAACCATAAAATGTTCTAATTAATTGTAGATCTTATAAATATCTACAAAAAAGTCCGCAACACACTATACCTATCCATGTCGAGTGAGGCACAGCAACCATTTTTTTTTTTTTTTTGGACTACATTTAAACGCGTTTATTTTACTCATGCTATTAATCCTTATCGAAATAAATTATTTCTCCACTAAGTTTATGGAGATAATATTTGGTTTGGTTTGAATGATTAAAATTGGACGTTTGGTTTTGAAGTTATGGCGAAATTAAAATATTACGATTTTGCTGACCGTGTCTTTACTGGCTTACTGGCTGGTAGGCTTTTTGCAGCGGTAACCGACATCCACGCTGGCGGAGCCGCGGGCGACCGCTAGTCGTATATAAATTGGTTGTGCCGAGGACGAACTATTAATTATTGTGATCCTTCCATCAAGGTTGCATGCTGTATGTATGTTGAATGTATTATTTTTTCGTTTCAGCCACAGGTTAAGTATCCATACCCGTAGAATAAGAGGTATACCAATACTATATTATTTCAGGCATGGAAAGCTCAAAGTTTGCTATTGGCCCTAATTCTGTTAATCACACGAATTATTGAAAAATCACAAAAAAATATTCGAAATGTTCGAAGACCTTCGTTTCCAGCCATTGCAGTATTTTGGACGAAAAAACGTCGTGGAGTGTCCCGAAGAAGGCCTATGTCCAGCAGTGGAAGTGTTATGGCTGAGATAATGATGATGATCAAATTATCGCGTGATCTATAAATATATAGTTATGGTCAAAATAAACAATTCCATGTGTTCAACTCATAGTACGAGTACACCAGACATTTGACAAATCTATCTCCCATTCAATGGCATACATATATTATTATAGGTAAATACAGTTGCAGTTTTCCCTTCATAAAAATTAATTCTTTAATATTTTTGCAGTTATAATGTTTTTCTAAAATCGATTACCTTATTGCGACAAACGTCTCGTAGAAAAAGAAAAGGTTTCTTACGAGACGTCTTGTCATGCCCGCGCCATAAAGCTTTCATATAATCAGGCAAGCTGTTTCGGAGGAGTTCGATAACAAACACTGTGACACCCAATGATATTATATGTTTATATGAGGTAGATGTGGCACAAGTGCGCGGAAACTGAGGCGGCAAAATTAAGTCAATTGTAGTAATTTTCATTGCGACGCGTATTTCAAGCCAAGTCTAAACATATAGCTATCCTTTTCTATATTATTTGTACCGTATTATCTGTCGCAGTAAGCATGTTTATGTCAAGAACAAAATCTGAGCACCGCGCAGTATGAATATACCTCATCTTTAGTAAAACATCATTGGTGACACCAGATTTGTATATATTAGATAGATGCGGTTGATAAAACGATAGTCAACAAAAACTTTAATATACAATCGAAGGGCCGCGCCTTTTAAAAAAAAGTTAAACTGAGGATAGCACAGCAGTTCACTCCATGGCATAGTATTGGTAGGTACTGTAGCTTACTAATAGAACTTCCAAAAATATTTTTAGCAGAAAAATTTGCGATAATAAATAACGTGTAACGCGAAGGCCAAATAACGTAGACGGTAAATTAAATAGTTCCGCGCAGGCGCAGTGTGTAGATCAGTATAGAATACCCACCTTATATATAACAAGCGGTCCGCCCCGGCTTCGCACGGGTAAAACATTTCAAAGTTAATCATTATAAGAATCCCTATAATATAGTATATGTTACTCAGGGTGAATGTAGCTTTCCAATGGTGAAAGAATTTTTTAATTCGGTTCAGTACTTTTTGAGTCAATTCGTTACAAACATACTTACATACAAATGTTTCCTCTTTATAATATTATATATATAACTACTTATCGAAGTTTCATTTTGTTTGTTCAAACTCAGGAAACTACGAGAAAATGGAATATGCGTGCAGTTTGCGTCATATCAAGACATTTTCAAATGCGGGAAACACGACCGTTTGATGGTAAGCGTTACCGTTGCCGATGGACTTCAGCAATTCCGTTGGTACTTTCAATTCGTTGCCGACTAATTTTCTTTTTAAATTATCCCCTGTTATAACGTGGGAAAAACCGAAAATGTATGGTATTCTCGGGAAGAAGGACTCTTGTTGTCTAACAGCTACATTTTTATTATTTTGATTCTAAATATAATTTAATAACTTATAGAACTACTAGCTTTTACCCGTAGCTTCAATCGCGTTATTTTTTTCCAGATTGGTCTCATAAAAATTTCATCATCATCGGTTCTCACTTCTCATACTTTCAATAAAAGGTTCCAATGGTAAGTAGCGGACTTTCGTTTTAAATTAGGTACGTACCTAGTAAACCTCATATCTGATGTTTTTACATCAGGTTTGTGATACTCTTTACAAGATCATTATAAACAAATTTTTTAACAAAAAATGGAACCGATTTTAACACTCAAAAGTGTAAAATAACTTGTTGAAGTCGGTACCATGATATTTCACTAAAGTAACTATCATCACAATATTGTGCTCATGGTACCGACTTCGACAAGTTATTTCACACTTTTGAGTGTTAAAGTCGGTTGCATTTTTTGTTAAAAAAATTTTTTTTCACCCTTTTTAGTGACATTGAGCTACTCACGGGATCAATTAATTGTCATTGTGTGTTCTGCGATGTTTTCAACCGCGACAATAATATCATCAAGATACGCGTAGCACTTTTCAGTTATTGGAATATAACTCAAAAACCGCTTGTCCGATTTTGATGAAATTTAAATGGGACCACCACGGAAGTATACTCTATCTTACAAAAAATCATCAAAATCGGTTCATAAACGATGAAGTTATCCGCAAACACACATAAAAAAACATATATACGGTCGAATTGAGTAATCTGCTTTTTTTGAAGTTGGTTAAAAATGTCAAAACCCTGCATTACTCATTTCCATAAAGATGTTAAAGAGGAGTTAATGTAGGTGAGAGTGAATGGGCCGGGGCCGGTACGTTTAGTGTTTGAGCGCCTCGGTCATACGGCAGTCACACGTTGCCCTATTGAGTAATAAAGCGTTAATGATGCAAAGTTATTTATGGATGGAGTGTATTCACCGTGCAGTTGCAACACCATCTGAATAATATTGAGTAATCGTGAAAGGCGTGCGTTGGTAAGACACGGTTGCGCCCGCGCCGCGTGACGGCTCCCGCGGGAACGGAAGTCTTGCGCGCTTCCGGTCGACGCCGGCGCACGGCCCGGAGATCCGGTGCCACTGCGATGTACCGTCTGCCGTCACGACTTATCGCCTGCGCTTGCACACCTCAGAGGGAAGTCGTTACTCTTTGGTAACAATATTTTCCAAAACGGAAACTGACCTGTTTGTTACCGGATCCAATGCAAGCGCGGACGCGGCCGCGAGCGCGTGCTCTCTATGAAAAAGTGACTCAGAAAGTCATGAAACCGGTTGGCATACCCACTCGACTAATATACGTAATTTAAACCGTAGTCTAATCTAAATAACGTCGAATACTTACACAACTTTCAACCATGTGTTACCGGATGGTTTTCATTTCATATGAACTGCGTGCTGCGTATTTAGGGCTGCGATTGCCAACTCCATCGGCCAAGCCATATTTTGCTCTGGCAGTGGACATTCCGCGTTTACTTACTCCGACCATTATTTACTTTGAACAAATATGGAGTATTTATTTGATCATCTTGTTTATGCTAGCCTGTCAGGTCGAAATATACTGGTCAAGACCGAAGGCCGGCTAAGCCGAGAGATGACCAAAGTTCGGCTGAGGTAGAAACCTCAGCCGAACTTTGGTCATCTCTCAAAAGTGACATGTGTAACTGTCATCAACTGTATTTTCTATCAAACTCAAATGTTGGTATTGAGGGCGTTCGAGAGACAACGAACATTTAAATATTAGGTATGATATGAGTTTACTTCTAATAACATTGGGGACTACAAGAACAACAGAAATAGCATAATAGGCCTGGTATAATATAATTGGCTCAACGAATCAGCATTTCAATTCAACTTGGCTAATCGACAATGCTGCTAGCTTTCTGGATAAGCTACCAACTTTTTTAAAAAGTTTATAATATACATTTGACCACTGTCTCACCTGCTTTTAAGTGGCGACGCGGTCTAAGGTGTAGCACGCAAAATTAAAGAAAGGAACCTATTCACTCGCGACTTGAAGACTCCGGTTGCACCTATCAGGAAACACAGACTCAGGCAATGAGTTCCACTCCCTGGTAGCGGGTTAGAGCATTTGAGTTATCTATCGGCTGAAAATAGCTAGTGGATTGCTCAAATGTTATTGTAGTAGCTGCAGTATTATAATTATTTCTAAGTATTTAATTTTAATAAAGGCATCGGCCCCGTTACTTTTTTATTATAGGTAACTCAATAACAATGCTGCAAAACGGTATCAACTCAGCATTGCTGGTTATAAACCAGCGCTGGTCTTCTCTTGAGACAATGATGACAATTTAAATGTATATAAAAGTGATGCTATGACGAAATATACACAGAATATAACTCTTTTTTTGATTGGAAATTCTCGTGAGTTTGACACATTATTATATATATGTGGTATCCGGCTTAAGATTGATTAAGCCGGATACCACATATATATAATATAGAATATAACTCATAGTTTAATATGTATACCATCAACAGCGATAGTTAATTAGATTAGGTTTTTAAAAAATCAAATCCACGTCAGGAGCGATGATCCGCAAACAAAGACCCACGTCTGGCGCAGCAATGTTTGTTTACGTAATCAATAAAATGATCGTCGTGTAAGATCACACACCGCGTTATAATCTGATTTGTTTGGAATTAAAAGCGAACCAGCTAGACTAAACAATGAGCTCAGCGGTCAGCGTGGTCCTCATGCGGATAGAACAGTGATCGTTATTTATCAACGACATGGGTATTTAGGGATCGTGTTCTTATAGCCGGAACAAAGGGTATATTGTAACCGATACATATGTGTTCAGTTATGCTGTATAAGAAATGTAAACAAGGAAACCAGACCCGGGGTAGTCAAGTAAATGCTTATATAGGTTGCGTGCTTAACTGGTACCTACAACAGGTGCCAAGTAACATAAACAAGTAATTAGTTCCAAACATTAATGTACAAGTTATTTTTAGCCAAAACTTGGAACAACCGATTTCATTCACGATTTTTTTATAAGTTTTTCCTCCATATCATTATATAAATTTTATGTATTGATATCGTTATTAAATTAATTCAAATAAAATTATAGGAAGCGAATGTTTTTTTATAATCGGTCAACAGGTGGCCGAGAAATCAGGGAAGATACATAAAAATACATGGAGACATACAACATCCTCCTTTTTTGAAGTCTGTTAAAAAGAGATGACCTTACTATCACGTAGTATTGGTAGGATTTAACCCATATCGTAAAAATCCAACTAGATAGTTAGTAGGAAACTGGAGTAGGTAGGTACTTACAGGCAATCAAATCAGTCAGTCCGATAAAATTTGAAAAATAATGACTCATGTAAGGTTAATACATGATAGTTTATACATTCAGGCGTCCTTTTGTGGAAACCCATATCTCAAAGATATTAAATACACAATATTTAGTGAGTCGGATAATTCCGCGACTTTAAATTATTCCGAGCTCCATCTCAGCATTAGGACGTCCCATTGATTTCTACAAGAACCGGTTGGAAGTGGCCTGCATCAATTATGGTTTATATTTTTTATCATTTTAGGATAATATCTTTTTTAAATTTATGCACACTCCTAAAAATTAATAAGCTGTATATAATTCATGAAAACTGCTATAGCTAATGGGTTTTATATATCAAAACTCGAACAAACAAAATTCTATAATAGTTTAGGGCATATTGCACTTTTAAAAATGAGGTAGGTACTGAGTTTTGTCAGCCACAGCAAACAAAAGACACACAAGTAATACAATTGGTGTATTGAAAAGTGTGCCAATGACCGAATTAATGTAAAAAATATCATGACTGTAAATAGCTTTTTATTGATTCCGCCAATAAATACCGTATTATGAAATGTTTTGGCTTTTTGATTGCTCAATTTAACGTGGAGTGTATTGTAGGTAAGTGTCATATGTAATAGAAGACTGAGTAATTTGGTTTGTAAGAAAGGGTGTGAACGCGTTTCTTTTGGCAATAATGAGTCCGACCAATGGTAAACAAATATTGATCAGAAATAAGACAGCAAAAGTTTATTAAAAGAAAAACTTACGTTCCGCCTATCATGTTGTTAATGCGATACACAATGAAAACTCTTTATTAAAAGAATATGAACATTTACTCCGCGTTGAGATAATTAGATGTTTTATCTGCAGTAACACTAGCGCTAACACTAGCGGCATAAGTAGGTATCTAGTGTTGATTTCTAATAAACCGTCTGTCAACGGTTAGCCTGTTTAAAAATAGCACAGCATAGAAAATTCTCACGGCAGATATACAACGGGTAAGTAAGCAAACGTGAACTTTCTTGGAAGCCGAAAGACAGCGCCGCTCCGAGCTGAGTAACGGATGGTGTCCGTGGGAACGGCCTCACTTCCGGTGACTCTCAGCCTCAGCTATTTCCTTTACATGTAGGGTGACCCTTCCGAACGAGGAACTTTAACTAATTATATTGATTGTCTATCATCAATATCATTATCACCACACCAAAGTGGGTTGCCAAATATGTGATTCCGTTTCTCAAATAGTAAAAAAGATTTGGTGTCGCCGTTTTAGATGTGTCCTTGAACTCAATATTCAAGTTTCCACGTCTCCCGTTGGGCCTCCAACGCGGTCCAACGACTTTTCACATATATGACAACTGGCATTGACAGCTGAACATTCCAGCTGGAACACGGACGCTCTGAGATAAAACTCGCGGACGCTGCGGTCATTTCTTGGACGAGTCTAGGATATACCCATCCAAGAAATGAGCGCAGTATCCGATCAACCGGGTTGCTTAGTTGACCGGACAATTTCTCAATATTCATCAATTAATACCTAACATTCATAAACATTATTACACGTCATTTCTTTTGCGCAATAAATAAAGTGTAATATTATTATCATACAAGTTACATACCCAAATGAACACATCTAAGTATTATTATACATAAGGAAGTAGGTAACATGAAGCATTAAAATACTTAGATAGATAAGTGAGTCCCTGTAGAATTATCAACTTATCACGTAAGTATGCAGCTCACGTATTATATTTCTACTGAATCATTTCCCTAAGCCTATCGCAATATTATATCATTCGATGACGTACTGCAGATATGTTCCATAATCTACAATGAATCATCCTTATATCTAAAAAATAATTCTGTTTTTATCAAAACACCGAATCTTATCTATTAGTACTTACGTACTTAATACGTACTACGGTATTATAATCACCCAAATATCTACCTATCTATTTATTTAAAATTTAATCTATGATTAGAAGATAGCCCTACATAGGCATAATTTTCGTTATGGATGCACTAACATCAGACATACAGCACGAAGCACCCTAGTTTAACCTATGCTGTTCGCCGATGACATTGTCCTTGTTGGAGAAGATGCAACAGAGGTCCAGAACAGACTGGGAAAATGGCGGGGAAAATTGGAGAGTGCTAGATTGAATATCAGTAGAAGCAAAATCGAACACCTGTTTTGCGACTTCAGTGGATCATCCAATTATTCCCATAAAGCCTTAGATGGTGTTAGTCTGCTCCGATTTTAGTTACCTCGGTTGATTGATCCAAAATGACGGCAATATTGACCGAGACCTAAGAAACAGAATAACCATATGCGATCCGCGAATGCCCTTGAAACTCAAGGGCAAAATTCATAGACCATAGTTAGACCTGTCGTTATGTATGGATCTGAATGTTGGGCACCAAAAGAGGATTGTAGTGCGCAATGACGCACAAAACTTAAAAGCACAGTACCCGTGTAACACCGTACAATACATTTTACAAAGCTTGCGAATACAGTACACTGCAATTGTCAGGGACATAAATATTGTCACGGTAAGTAAGTAAGTAAGTATATATTATTGATTCGTTTGTAAACCAAACTACATATGCAAGATAAGTAAATAGACTTACGTGAAACGTAGTGAGGCATACCAAGACCGTTGACCGTTGCTATGTTGCTACGGTCCATGCTCGGCGCGGGCGCGGGCGCGGGTGCGCTCTTGTTGTTATCTGCCGGAAGCTCGGCGACGGAAGCGCGCAATCTCGACCAATTGGACGCCTGTCACGCTGCGCGCGCATGGCCCCTTGCGCTCCACTTGTTTCTATAGTGGAGTAGACTTAAATCTGTGAGTCCATAGTTCAATATTATAAAAAAACATCATCAATCTGACACGAAATCGATTCCCTTATCTTATGATTAGGTAAAGTTGTGATTAGTTAAAGTTGACACATGATTAAAATATTTACGAAGCGATGATAGCTAAGGGGTTTTGCGGGTCGACCGCTAATGAGATTGATTGTGCTGATTCATGCTCACGCTGATGATTGTTTTGGTCAATATCGGCCCGGCAATTGTGCAGGACGTGTAGATCTTGCTAGTTATATTTATAATTTGTCAGAAATCTTAAGCTTTCTGTGCTTTCACAAAATGCACAAGTAGCTCGTACAAAACTAACAACTGAGTGTGCATTGACACTGACAGCAACATGTACTTAGTTGTATCTAGTCCAGTTTTATTTACGTATATCTTCCTATCTTCCTCTTTTAATAATATCATTGGTGATATAATAAATATTATTAATAGTCCAGTGCAAATAATTATGGTTTTTAAATTCCTCAACTAAAGTAGCCTCTTCATATATTGTAAAACTGTCCGCAACAAGGAAGAGCCTGCCTTTTACCATAGTTACAGTTTTCAAAAGAGATATTTGTATTTATTTGATAACCATTATCGTCGTCAATAGTCAATGCTGTGTATCGCTGCAGGCAAAAGCCAGAGAATGGTCTACCGATAGGCCTATTACTTCGCCAGATATTAACGTCACCAGTTTTTGGTATTATTCGATTAATATTTGCACACCCATTTAGTTCGTTAGTATAAAGTCTTGTTAGTCCACCCATCGAATGTCATCAAACTTAACCGACTTGTAAAAAGAAGGAGGTTCTCAATTCGTTGGAATCTTGTGTAGTAACGCTGCAAACATGTCTACATGTTTTTTTTTAAACAATTATTAGTTTATCTTTATTTTCGCTATAATGTTCGATTGCGTAAGGTATCATATATAGTGTATCAATGGAGTAGAGGTGGGCGGAAATAGCTATACATACATACAAGTCGAAAAACTCGTGAAACCTAGTTACCTCTACCTACCTAGTTATTTTTGGTGATGATTTCCTTGTACAATGGGAAAACCATTTCGATTTTAATGACAATATCCTGCTACTAGGAATTATTCATGGAGATATAGGAAAAAACAAGTCGTATAATTAGGAATCTATTTAAATAGCTTTATATTACAATATTTATTTACCTAAATACTAACAATTAATATCGTAATCGTATTTACACCTAAATACGATTACGAATCGACATGCGACACTGCCGTGTTCGAGTGTCGGGGACAACGATGAGTTGCTCAAGCGTCTTTATTAAAAATAATAATATTTAGCAGTTTTTGATTATTTGTCAATTATCAAAGATAGTAGTGATTCTCTTGTTCAACTTAACTAAACTCCATAAAATATGGATACGATAAAGTCCAAATAAGTAAACAATACATTAACTATAATACTACAATAAGATGTTTTTATTAAAATTGCGGGTAGTATTAAGTAAAATATGTCGACATTTATTTCATGCCGCGATTGGCCGCGACCGTGATTGGATCGTCTAATATTAGAGATGGCGTTGTTTCTGAACCCTCAGAACTGTATATAGCCTGAAAATGTTAGGCTAAAAGTGTGGAGAAACGCGTGCGAGTTGTCGAATTACTTACAAGAAAACGTCTCAGCAACCCGACTACGGAAAATTATCATTATGTCACCAGCACTTTAGTAACGAATCGATCGATTGACATCTCAATCATGAAAAAAAAATGTAACAAACAATGCAACCGACTTCAACACTCAAAAGTGTGAAATAACTTGAAGTCGGTACCATGATAGTTCACACAAAAGTAACTATCATCACAATATTGTGCTCATGGTACCGACTTCGACAAGTTATTTCACACTTTTGAGTGTTGAAGTCGGTTGCATTTTTTGTTAAAAAAATTTTTTTTCACCCTTTTCAGTGACTTTTGCTACTCATGGGATCAATTAATTGTCATTGTGTGTTCTGCGATGTCTTCAACCGCGACAATATACGCGTACATCAAGATACGCGTAGCACTTTTCAGCTATTGGAGTATAACTCAAAAACCGCATGTCCGATTTTGATGAAATTTGAATGGGACTACCACGGAAGTATACTCTATCTAACAAAAAAAGAATCATCAAATCGGTTCATAAACGACGAAGTTATCCGCGAACACACATAAAAAAATAATTTAAAAAAACATATATACGGTCGAATTGAGTAACCTCCTTTTTTGAAGTCGGTAAAAAATCGGAACAATCGCTTCGGTGTAGAACATTCATAATTATTCCCCTTCGCTTTACCGTAGTCGAGAGTAAATAATACCACATAGGTATTGCCATCCCTATTATGATTTACGAAGTATTTGCCAATATTTAAGTGTATTGTGTGAGGTATTATACTTTTAGGATAGGTTTAAACTAAAACACTAATAACTAATTACAATACTACAGCTACTACAATAACATTTGAGCAATCCACTAGCTATTGGTAGCCTATAGATAACTCAAATGCTCTAACCCTCTACCGGCTGGCAGCGTGCCCAGAATGCCCATTCTATTGATTTCATAAACTAAAATCATACTTAACATTTATTTTAAAGTAGCTTCCATTAAATTTTAAAAAGGTGGTTACCTGCTTAATTTCTTTGTTATGTTCCTTACTTATCAGCATCTAATAACCGAAGACATTTTAGTAACAAATGTTAGTATAAAATAATAGTAGGTACCTATTTCAATACGAAGCGGAACTGACATAGTAACAAAATTTACAAGATCTCGGATGTTTTCACGGTCCTTCTAAGTTTACGTAGAGAAAGGGAAGTTGAACGTACCCCAGCGGCTCTAGAGTTAGTGGTCGGTGTGTTCTGACATTGACCTCTACGGCGGCGGCGGTCGTGGAGGCCTCTTCTGAGATTCTATACATATTCATATACATATTAATGAGTTTGGAGACGAGAACTAGATACCAACATGTTTAT
Source organism: Apeira syringaria (assembly GCA_934044485.1). Classification (NCBI taxonomy): domain Eukaryota; kingdom Metazoa; phylum Arthropoda; class Insecta; order Lepidoptera; family Geometridae; genus Apeira; species Apeira syringaria. The sequence continues at coordinate 19,904,028 of OW203662.1, read as the reverse complement.
CTCGACTCAACCGATGTCCCTTTAAACGTATTAATATTCTATACATATTTATAAAGGTACCTTCCTACTACCTGCACCTACAAAAGTGATTTATCTGTCAAATTGTTTCTGGCATAGTTGAAACTTGCCGTGAGGTATCAGTGCTGTCACACCGCACAACAGCCGTCTTGTTTTTAATGCAGCGTTTATACGATATAGATTTGTCAAAACTGGAAGACCACTTTCTTTGTCGACTGTACATGGCTATGTCAAATAAAGCAGACAGTGATGTAAAGGTGAGTCAGCTGCTGCGTCGTTCGTCCAAGCTGTTACTGCGAATGAGACCTTGGTTTCCTTGGTCAAATGATTAAATGAATACGGTAAGTAAACAATTATCAATCACAGTCTTCAACCAATCTGTGAATGTCCGCAGAAGGTAGGTACGAGTTCGAGCATTTGTCTTCCAAAAGTCGTACGCTACCTCCTAGTCATATATTAAGGAATCACAGACTCTTTGCACCATACACAAAACATACCTAGAAGAAGATCGAGTACCTAACGTCTAAGCAAAGTTTTTCAAGTCTGAATAACTTACGGGTTGTGTTCTTTTTTTAACTGACTTCAATAAACGAGTAGGTTCTCAATTCGACCCGTATGGTTTTTTTGTTACCTCAGAACTTTCGACTGGGTGCATCGATTTTGATGATTCTATTTTTAAGCTGGTGCTTCCCGTGTGGTCCCATTTAAATTTCATCAAAATCGGACGAGCGGTTTTTGAGTTATACTCCAATAACTGAAAAGTGCTACTCATACCTCGACATTATAGTTGCGGGCGAAGACATCGGTGAAAATACACAATGACAAATCATCCCGAGAGTAGAAAAGTGAAGAAAAAATGTGTACTTACTTAAAATGGAACTGACTTCAACACTCAAAAGTGTGAAATAACTTGTCGAAGTCATGTTGCCATGAGCACAATATTTTGATAGTATGTAGTTACTTTTGTACTATCATGGTACAGACTTCAACAAGTTATTTCACACTTTTGAGTGTTGAAGTCGGTTTGATTTTTTGGTAATTTTTTTTTGTGGTCCACAACCGCAATAATGTACCTACAGCAACTACCATGCAGAGCAATTCTAACAAAGACTTGACTTTCAGTTCTAAGCCGTATCATCAAATGTCAAAAATTAGCATATATACACACTATTGCGCTTTTTGTCTTTTTATGTTTATACTTTATTCGAAGATTCTTTTGAAATGTTAGTACACCAACAGACCAAAAAACAAAGCACAAAAAAATGTTAAAATGTTGCCTGCTCTATCAATTCCTCGAGCAAGTTTTTATTACTTCCTTCGTAATTCCAAATAAGAATAATTCTTGTTGAGATACGAGTTAGACTGGAGTTCCGCATGACCTTCAAACTGTCCATCGGTAAAAAGCTTGGTCCTCCACTGTAGGGTCGCCATCACTTATGCTAAAACTTGGAGAATTCAACGTGCCAAATCACAGAATAAACATTATTTCCTACTGCTAGCTTCTAGCTACGGTTCACTAAAATTTTAAACGTCCCATTATCAATTAATCCGTCGGTCGAACAGTTTTTACCGTACATTAACCGACAGTTAATTGATAATCAGACGTTTAAATTTTGATGAACAGTCACCTAAGTGGAAAGAAAAACGACGCAGTTATATCGCAACACTGAAATATATTTAAAAAACTAGTATCGTCCCGCGGTTTCACCCGCGTGGATTACAGTTTTCTCGTTACCTCAACTATCTCACGGGAACTATACTTTTTCGGGATTTTCTATCTCCATACCAAATTTCATCGAAATCGGTGTAGCCGTTTGAGCGTGAAGTAGTAACAAACATATACACACACACGCAAACTTTCGCATTTATAATATTAGTAGGATACCTATTATACTCGTAGTTAGTTCGGCAATTCACACGTGTGTCGATTGACGTACAGATAATCCTGAAAAAAGTGTGGTAAACTAGCTTCGGTATTATGATTTTATAATTAGTTTTTATTTATATTTTATATTAATTATAATATAATTATACATATTACTGACATTTTGATCAGGAAGAAAAAGTTCTGACAGTAATAAGAGACATAGACATTAAACTTTTTTGATAATATTTATTATAAGTCAATTTTCAGTCAATTACATGTTTTTTATATTGTTCGGTGTGGGTTTGATATGAACAGTCAATTATTCCTTGAAAACAATAAAGTGTGGTGACACTATCCACACATGTGTATGTGTGAGACAAAAAGCGAGTTAAATTAATATGTGATCGGAAAGTCCTGAGCCATCTCGTTTTCAGAATAACACTCGCTGGACCGGTCGCGGTCGCGCGCGAACCCGCCGCCAAATATCAACTTGTTTCCTTCCTCGTTGAAACTTCGCTGGTTACCTACCTACGTAGTCTTTATGTCGTTGAGGCACAACTTGAAAACACGACTAATACCTACCTACGTAGTCTTTATGTCGTTGAGGCACAACTTGAAAACACTACTAATACCTACCTCCGTAGTCTTTATGTCGTTGAGGCACAACTTGCAAACACGACTAATACCTACCTACGTAGTCTTTATGTCGTTGAGACACAACTTGAAAATACGACTAATACCTACCTACGTAGTCTTTATGTCGTTGAGGCACAACTTGAAAACACTACTAATACCTACCTACGTAGTCTTTATGTCGTTGAGGCACAACTTGCAAACACGACTAATACCTACCTACGTAGTCTTTATGTCGTTGAGGCACAACTTGAAAACACGACTAATACCTACCTACGTAGTCTTTATGTCGTTGAGGCACAACTTGAAAACACTACTAATACCTACCTACGTAGTCTTTATGTCGTTGAGGCACAACTTGCAAACACGACTAATACCTACCTACGTAGTCTTTATGTCGTTGAGGCACAACTTGAAAACACGACTAATACCTACCTACGTAGTCTTTATGTCGTTGAGGCACAACTTGAAAACACGACTAATACCTACCTACGTAGTCTTTATGTCGTTGAGGCACAACTTGAAAACACGACTAATACCTACCTACGTAGTCTTTATGCCGTTGAGGCACAACTTGAAAACACGACTAAAATTAATCACACTAATATTATAAAGGCGAAAGTTTGTTTCTCATGTGTATGTTTGTTACTCCTTCACGCTGAAACGGCTTAACGGATTTGCATGCAATTTGGAATGAAGATAGCTTAAGCCCTGGATTAACACATAGGCTACTTTTTATCCCTGAAAAGTATGCTTATAATAACTAAGGTGAGATAGCGGGAAAGCGTGGTAAACGCGGGTGAGACCGCCGGGTATAGCTAGTTATTTTATAAATTGAGTAAAACATCTCAACTCTAGCAATAGCGTGGGAGCCACCATAAATAATTATTAAGAATAGGTAAGGCCATTCCTCTTAATAAACAAATTTTGATCTAAAATAAAATTCTAGGCATGGAGACTGACTTTCTTCTTTATTTATTTTCTAAGTACTAATTCTCTTGGTTCACCATCCGTTCTCCACACTAACCAGCAAATTTTTGTTACGGTAGTAATACAATTTCTCACAATAGTACCAGTAGTGCAGCTACACAGAGAGCTTAGTGTAGAATGGCTGCTAAGAGCAAACGTCTCGCTCAACAGCAAGCGAACGAATGGCCATCTCGCTGCTTTATACAGTTAATACCAAAAAAGACCATTGGCGCTTCGAGTGTTATATATAATGTATAGGTACCTACCTCACTATACACGTGTAGTGATTGAATTAGCTGATAGGAAGTAGCAACTGAGCACCGGCTTAAGCAGTCAGGTTTATATTATCTACTTATTGACGTCATTGATTAATTTTAATCTATTCTTACCTATGGAATATTAAAAACAATGACAGTTTTAATTATAATGAGTTTGAAGTTAACACATCGATCGCTAAGCGTCAACTAATCTTTTATTTATGGATCTAGCGTTTGACACTTCCCGACTTGATAGTCAGTGACGATGTGGTCGTAGATCGCGCTAGAGCTCGACTGTTAACCTTTTTTCAAGGACAGCTGTCTGACAACTGAATGTCTATGGTGACAATTTTTTAAACTTGATGGTTGAATAGCTAGGCAGGTACTGGAAAGTGTCGTACCACATTGGTGTAGATTTGATAACGATGTTACGTTCACCGAAACTCAAACTGCTCAAATCTAGGATGGTAATCGAACCAGCGACTGGAAGCTTGACAGATGACGCTTACAACGCTAAGCCAGCATTAATAATAAGACCTAAAACGTTAGCATTCGAAAGCACAAACTACCTTAGTGCAGTGCAGTGCAGAGTTCCGCCTGAGGGTTTTGTTGCTAATAGAAGTCTGATCAATGAGTATTTATTTTTATACACAAAACATGACAGACAGACCTCGGTACACGTAGGTAGGTACCTAGTTCTGTATTGCGACGTTTGTATCGGAAAATCTAAATGTAAACAGGATACGGAAGTCGTAAGTAACGAACATGCAAAACCGAACGGATTTATCGATTTGTGTTCAGCAATATGGCGGCGTCGGCGGCGGTTTATTTATCTACGTACCCACTACCCACCTCCTGGCGCCGAACTTCCGCCGGAAACGATGTCGTCTCCGCTCTAACCCTTACCGCGGTTCCGGTTTCCGGCTGTCTTTGAAGTCGGTCCAAGTTTCCCCCCGCTGAGATCTACCCCTGGTCTGCAGGCTTTCCGCTTCGCCAGGCACTACTGATGACGTCTTTCGATAAAATGGTTGAAGTAAGAATATACTCTAATATATAGGCAATATTACTATTGTTGTATGTATTGCTTCCGGGCTGTTTGGCCGTGGTCTAAGTGAAACTTGTGTCCCAGACGTTTCGTCGATCACTGCGGTCGACATCTTCAGTGGTTCAGGTCCGAGCGGCGACAAGAGCGTAGAACTCACCTTCGCGGCGTCTTCTCTGATACTGATGTGGAGTCTTGAGTCACTTGTGTATTTAGAGTTTACAATATTACTATTCTTTACCCAACAAAACTTAATAATTATTATATCCTTTATTAGCATCATTCATTCATTCATCGCAGCCATAGGATGTCCACTGCTGGATGTCCTATGCCTCCCCAGATAAGGGGGATTTACCAATACTCGCCACGCTTGGCAGACGAGTTGGCGAGCGCAATATGGTTTCCTATCTTCAGAAGGCGCTGCTGCCCACCTCCTGGTACATGATCACAACTGACTTATCTAAGAAGTAATCTCTTCCAGAAATCATTTAGATGTCGATTGTACGTATAGGTAATTGATACAATATAATACACATGTATATAGTAGTATTATGATACATATAAGTACCTACTAGAATGGTGATTGATGTGTCACTTGGGCTATATAAATTTCTAATCAAGGGTTATATCGTCAGTGAACTGACGAATAACTATCTAAAAAATTGCCTATTACTCTATATCAAAATTTCCTAAGAGGTAAAGATACCTAATCAAAAAGAGGCGTTGTTTTTAATTGAGCCACTCTGGGCATTTTTAGTGATACATTCCATTAAATAAAGCTAATTTATTATACATTTTTTTATTCCCTAACTTACTGTATTCATTGAGTTTCTAACTGGTCTGTAAAGATGCGCTATAAAAGATAAACAACCTTTTGCCAGTTCACAGACGATATATCTAAATAAGTACAGTCCTACTAATATAATAATATAAATGCGAAAGTTTGTTTGTATGTGTGTATGTTTGTTACGTCTTCACGCTCAAACGGCTACACCGATTTCGATGAAATTTGGTATGGAGGTAGTTTAAGCCCTGGATTAACTCATAGGCTACTTTTATCCCGGAAAAATTATAGTTCCCGTGGGATAATTGTGGTAGCGGGAAAACCGTAATCCATGCGGGTGAAACCGCGGGGCGCTTATAGTAAAGGTTATAGGTTTAATACCAAGAGATGTTAACTAAAGAGGTTACAACAAATTATGCTCATTAAAGAGATATGATAAAGTCGGACCTTCCCTAACCTGTAAAACCTTTCTAGGATTGCATCAATATCCATGGCGGCTAATGAAATGATGTACCGCCACGAAAGGATCGATTACATTTTCTACGAGAAATCAGTATGTTCTAGAGCAAACATGAGAGAAATAAATAAGTACATACCTATTTATCTTCATTTGTCATTGACTGGCCGATTGGCGCAGTTGAGCACTCTGCCTTCTGAGCCGCTAGTCCCGGGTTCGATTCCCGGACAGGTCAAACATTTGTGTGCATGAACATATTTGTTTGACCTGTGTCTGGGTGTGTATATGTTTATAAGTATCTATATCAGTCATCAGGTAACCATAGCACAGGCTCTGCCTAGTTTGGGAACTGAAGACCTTGTGTGAATGTTAATAAATAAATAAGTTTATATATTTTGGAAAATATCAATAGATATGCTCGGAATTTTAACCGGATCAAGAAGCTAACGTCATCAACTCAATTAAAAAAATATCTTATAATAGTCCCACCATGGAGATATAGTTCTAACCTTCAGTTTTTGCGATCTGTGAGTCCAACACTTTTCATAAAATGGAACGGATCAGCTGTGATGGCTATTGCTAAAGCGTTAGGACTACGAATTCATCAAATTCCTAATTATCTGACTATCCTTTTACCTACCTTGATTAACCTACGAGTACTTATATCTAAAATATTTACGACCCACCACAGATCATATCAGTCAATGCTTCCCACATTAGTATAAAATAAAGAAATAAAAATCACCTGTGTGGTGGAACAGGAAATACTTAATGATTTAGAAATTGAACAGACATTAATATAAATAAATGAATTGACATGTAAATGCTTTGTGTGCGTCAATCACGAGTGACGCCATAGGTTAAAGGGCTATCTAGAATGTATCGAACACAGCCGATAACGATAACGTGAGAATTTCGTTTTAGATTTTAATAAATACATACATAATTATAATCAATAACAGATCTATTAGATTAGACCACATTACATTAGACCTTGACAGTTTTTTAATTGATCATAATTAGAAATGCTTGTGTAGAAAATACAAGTTAGAATGCCAGTAGGAAATAATGATATATTTATATTATTTTATTACATATTATATATTTTTACTATTCCAGTATGCATTATTGTATTACGTTGACAATGGAAGCATTTGCCTACATTAGTTAACACTACAGTATTAAATTAACGCAATATTTTGTGCTAGAAATTATGCACTGTGCTCTCAAACCGCACAGGTTTCGCAAGGTGTAGCGATGCGGGCGCTGGCGCTGTTGCAAGCTCATCCGATACCGCTTCCTTCATTGCTGCAAGCCTGCCGCCCGGCAGCCTCCGCCCAATTTCTGCGGTTGCATAGATTACGTACTAACTCGCTCCTTTCCTTTCCATCCTGTTTAAGCAATCATTTCCCAGCTACATTTCAAATACGAGTATTTCGTTATATATTTCAAAAAACATAAGTGTAGATAGTTTTATCGGGCGCCTCGTTAGGTAACTTTTGATCGTCGATTGATAAAGTTTGCACTAAAAGGATTCAGGTGAAATGTGCATACAGGTATTTCGACAATCTGTCTTTCTGTACCAACCAGAAGTAATATTCGAGTTTCTGAGTCGTTCCCATGCAATTGATGAAATAGCAATGTATGTAACACTAGCCGATTTAATTGGGGGCTCACATGCTATTACGCAAAAGATTAGGTCGTGTTGGCGCGTCTTGCATCTCAGCCTAGTTCGTGGCCTGCCGGTGCCGCGGTGGTGCGGTCGGGGCTTACGTCACGGTGCGGATTGGGTCAGCGTCGGCGGCGCCAGCGCATGTCCACGCGAGTTATGTCACATGGAGTGCGTGCGTAACATACATACGTGCTTTGACAACCCTTTTGTAGGTTACAAAATGTATTAGTGTCGGCTTTAGCGTTGTGGACATCCAACGGAATTGATTACAAATTAAGGTCACATAGCACTAGCAGACACTTTTACTCAATCGATCAAGGTTACATTTTCACACATTCTCGAATGTATAACAACCTGGTAATAAAGTTACAAAATAGCGTCGTTTATGTTAATTTTTGTATTTAATTACAATTTTATATCCGTCGTTTGCGACTCTATCGACGGCGGTGACTTCGGCATCGCAATCATAGGTGTTCTGTTCAGGTCTCAAACTATATAAGAATTCTGTATATATCATCCTCAAGCTACCTATATTTAGTAAACATCAGTATGCAGGCGCATTGCCAATTACAGCGGAGACCTACTTTCCTACCTTCGAACTTTTACTTCCTGCGGGCCAGGCAAGGCGGCCGGTCGCACTACGCAACGGATTACGAAAGTGGCGCGAAATGGTCGGCCGACATTCGCGCGGGGCGCTTGCGCCACCTTCAGGAAGTGCTGTTGCCGCGGGATTACGTAGCTGCAGCACTGCCTGCCGCCGCCCGCCCGGACACCCCCGGCGTGAGAAACCCAAACGGGACAGGAGTCTGTGGTCGCGACCTGTGTTACCACACCACCACCAGAGCCTCCGCCGCCACTGCTAGTCAACTATGTAACAGCGAGGACTGGTCTTTACTGGAATACTTGCCTTGTTTTCCTTTCTCTATCCAAGATGATGTAAAGTGTACGTAATTATATGTAGATACGCACTATTAGATCATTTAGTTACCTACATATTATATCTTCTTATCTTTCGACCCAATTCACCTAGATATCATATCTACGCAGTGTCAAGCTTATTTTTGACCAACTTCGCCGAAAGTTGCAAGTTAGAAGTGGGATTTGTATAGCTACTCAATAACAGTTCTAGCCATTTTTGATTTATGAGTTCAATTTTGCAATAATAATTTGCATTAATAAAGCATTTAAATATTACGATATATCAATGATGAGTCTTAAAGTCAAAGCCTTAGGGTACGTAATTTTACTATGTATTTAAGATACTTGAACCTCACCCTACTGAAGCATGCTGTCAAATTAATGATAAAAGTACATCTACTTGTAACTTCCGTCGATCATTAAAGTTATACATACGAATCAGACGGTCGCCTTGGCTCAGTCGCCAGGGGCATGGCTTCTGGTGTCCGGGGATTCCGGCTTCGATGGATGTTTCTCCCGAGTCTTGGATGTTTGTGATGTCATTGTGTGTGTCCATGCCTCCCGCGGCACAGGGGACCCTAGTGCGGGGGTGTGAGAGCGCATGCGTTACCTACGTACGAAATACAAAATCAGGTTGAAGTATTCACGTACTTACTACCTATCGTAAGTAAAGCAAATGTTAACAAGAAGTTGAGAAACAGACTGGCAGTTAGTCCGTAAAACAGGATGTAAAATCTCTCTCGGAACTATGCCACGTTACCTAAGCTCACAGGTTTGCTTAACGCAATACCTACCTACTCAAAATTGTTACGAAATTACTTGCAACCGTCTTGTAAAATTTTAATGTTATTTAATATTAAACACCTTCAATCTACGTACATTTAAATCTTTATATAATTATAGTGCATACCATACACATACGTACATAAATATACGTCCAATGTAAGGCAAGAATATTGAACAGTTTTGTGGTGTGATGTCAAAAGGTCATGTCTCAGCATAATTCCGCTCCTCGTGGGTACGACATAATTTTAACATGTAAACTTAAATGTAATAATGGCTAAAATCACAGCATGAAAATGTATAAAAAAACAAATTTGTTGAAATTAGTGTATAATAAGTTTTCTTAATAATTATACATTCCTATCTCTTCTTTATTCAACATTAAATTACTTTATATAGCAGGGTTTGGCATTAACTGTCGTTCATATTTTATTCTATATGCAAATGTAGGCATAAAGTTATTTTAAGTTAGACTAGATGTCAACACTTAGGCACTCCGGAGATCACGGACGCAGAGGCGGGCTGATTGGACCTGCACTCCGACTCAGCTGAGAGGCTTGGGGTGTTGCGGGGGCGTCTAGCCCCCGACAGCACATGTTCTCCGAGGTATCGCAACCCTCATGGCCGAGGGCATCGCACGAAGGGGTGGGGGAGGACGTCGGCTCTCCGAGGGACCGATGCGAGGTGAGTAACACCATCGACGGAGGCTGCGTAGAATGCGTGAGCGGGCCGTGCCCCCTACCGTGTCATTTCGACGCGACGGTGGAAACCTTCAGTTCTGGCAGAGATTCCCACATAACCACCTTGCCAGGCCGTTGGTATACATAAAGGATTTTCCCGGGTAAAAAAAAGGTCAACCCTCTTAATCAGCGAAGGAAAAATAACATGTTTTTTTACTTTCGCTGCTCTTAGCGTCTCTAGATTTAAACCGTGTCAATTTTCATAAGAACTAATCTAAGCAATCCACATTCAGAAATTAATGTACTTACACGCAGTAGATTCACAGTCGTGGCAACTGTTGCACAAGGTGCATTACAGAATCGGAAAAAGTGCACAGAAACGGTACTAGGGCGAGAAAATTCACATCGGTTGTGTTCCGTTACCCGAGCGCAATATTCGCTGCATAACCCCATCTTCTAACACGTAATGTGCGCAACGGTGCGCGCCCGATCTCGCACGACCGGTCTCGTATGTGGGTCATCTCTTTTTGTTCCACTACGTTATTCTGTAATTAGAAAGAGAGGGCTAGGGAATTGATGCACCGTCCTGACATACTTAATTTTACCTTTTAAAGTCATTAAGTGTGTGTGCATCCATGATAAATATTTTTCTTAAATTACATAAATATTGCACACATATGTATAATCTAGTTCGTTTCATAGTTTCTGGGCGGAATTTGTGTGCAAATTATAAGTACGTTAACAAGTCCAAAAAAAAATTTTAAAATTTTAGATTTTATTGTTAGGTACCGATAGACATGTGTGGTCGATATGCTGATCGGTAGGTAGGTACATGATTTATATTTGTTACTTATACGCTTGTAGGTATAGTGTATTTATACTCATACGCAATTAGCAAAATCAGCGCCAGGTACCGTCGATCAGCACATGCAATTGATTAACGCAAGTAGGCAATGTTTCTTCGTAAACTGTTTTATTTCTAAAATATGTTGTCCGCTGAATGTCTACTAATTAATGGACAAATGTTACCTATAAATACTTTGCAGAAAAAATTATGCAAATAGAATTCGTTTACCTTCAAGAATTACTTAAAATTAACTTAAAGGTAAATTTTACCTAAATTTTGTCTTCATAATATATATTTCAATTGTTCTACTGTAGCTTCCAAGCACCTAAGAAATAAGGTAGGTATGTATCTACATACCTTGCCATACAAGTATCTAATGATCGTTTAATGAATCGCATTCAAATTGTGTGTCTTCACTTTTCACCTATAAGCAGTTATGTATAAAATATATATACTTATATGTAGCTATAGTATATATATTATGTTCCATGAAACATGCCTGCGATCGAGTAAGCAATTTAATTCAGTGTAAGAAACGAGCGAATCTCACGAGGTGTCGGCAAGATGGCGGCACGCGGAAGTCGCACACACTTCCGCGTTGCCCTGCGTTGCGCGTGCGCACAACTCGTGACCGATACATACATAAGTGCTCAAACTCAAACACAGTAATTAGGAGAGGTATTTAATCAAAGATAGATTCGCATTTGTACATCTCTACGAATATTAACAATGGTAACATTGGTTACTTTATGATTTTCGTGATTCGATCACACCTGTAGTTTATAAAATTAAATGGAACTGGACTTAATTATTCTTGCGAAAATTGTTTGATTTTAGTCATAATACGCTAGTATAAAAAGTAGCTGAATAGAAAATCAGTTAATTACAGAAGAAGTTCAGTTAAGGACATAGTAATACATTGTATAACGTAGGTATATGCCGCATATGACACATTAATGTAGTAAGTATGTAGTTGAGGGCACACAAAAGGAAGGAGGGAGGTCCTCGGACAGCCTATATAGAGGGCTGTGGTACTCGTTTAGAATGTACACACATACTTATCATTATGCCTACAACATAATAGAATCTATAATGGTTTCGTTTGTAAGTTCAAGTACTTGTGTGAGTTATTAGGAACTGTTCATTTCAAAAACGGTTTGGTTTATGAAAGCAAAACATATATGAAACAATCTAACTCAGCGGTAGGAGCGCTGGCTATCAAACTGACGAACGCTGGTTCGATCCCAATCAACGGCTTGAGCTTCCGGTGAAGGTAAACACCGTCATCAAATTCCCATCATAGTGGTAGGCTGGTAGGGTATGTTCGACAACCTGCCTGGCTAGCCAACCACACTAAAGTTTAAAAAAATCTGTCACTGTGTTCAGTGAGCAGTTCTTGAGACTGAGAATTCTACATCGTGATAACATCCTCGACCACATCGTCACTGACCATCAAGTGTGAATGTGGTCAAACGCTAGATTTATAAAGTATATGAAAAAACGTGTTCCTGAACATTTGTAACTAGCTCCAGTATGCGAGGTCCAGTCTCCATTAACTTTGATAGTCGCGACGACCGCGCCGGGGTCGGTACTACGCCGCGCCCGGACATGCCTGCCGCAATTACTGCCAATTGTGCCAATTGAACCACCGCGGCTAGTACACCCTTCCGCTTTCTATCAACAACGGAGCCCGCGTTGTCATGCGCCTTCTGAACAGCTGCTATCATGTCGTAAATATGATAAATTGCTTGAGTGCTCGTTGTCTACGTACCAGGGGGACATATTCGGACGATCATTGTCTAGCTAGATATATCTGGATACCTGGACTCTTGAAGGGAAATAACATGTGTCAAAGGCCTTCTTACTATTGCCGTAGATAGATTATTCTTCATTGTAATACATAATAAAAAGAATTGGTACACTCTGTATGTACATAGAGTGCGAAAATAGGAGGCCTCATCGCTAATAGTGAATTTTACAAGGCAGGCAACATGTAGCACAGTTGTTACTAAAATTAGCGTATATTTAGTAACAACTTATGCGTTTATAATATTAGTACCACCTATATAATGTTTATATTAAAAAGAGTTCCAGGTAGTTTAAAAGATACAGAACTCTAAAAAGGATGAATTTCTGTAACATAGTGTTTTTTAGCATATATGAAATCGTATTAGTAAATTATCACATTCTTTCTAAAGATCTCACTTCCCGGTTCCTTCTCATACAATATTGTGATGTTAATTACATGGAAGAATGTTAATTACTTAGCCAGTTACGTGGACTTGTGCGTTCAGATCAAACGATCATACGAGTAATGCAATACTGTTGCAAAGTTCATTTATATGCTCAGTAACCACACGAGGAAACGATTAATGTGTTAAACACTTTGCTGGTGTACGCTTTTGTTAAGATTTATCGAGTTGTTTGTTGAAGCGATTTATAAGTATAATGCGGCCCGCGGTATTCACCCGCGTATCTCCTACGCGTGGACAATGCTATCCCCGCTACTTCGATAATCCCACGGGAACAATACGATTTTCAGGATAGAATAGAATAATAATTTAGCTCCCAAAAATTGAGTCCATAAATCCCGCTACTACCCACCTCCCGGTACGTGATCCCTTAGCCCACTCTTACGGCACCCACGGGAGAAGAGGGGAGAGTACTATTCTAGGCATGGTACCACCATGGGCACCACGGAATCTTACTTAGATAATAGATAAATGTTGATCTTTGATTTTTTTTAAATGTGTTGGAAATTAGTAACATAATTTTCATAATAGTCTTAGAAAAATATAAAAAAAAACTTTTGCTCTATGAAATGCGTTGTTTGAAGAACTGATATTTTTATAATCTGCGTGAAATTTTTGGAAATAATTGTAATATAGCTCATTCAGCTTTTATTCGATTTTTCTTTTACTTTGATTGAAAACTAGTTCTACCAAATTTCCTATTGTTTATTGTCCTGGCAACACATTCAGCAAAATTTTTATTTATGTTACGGAAACCGCAGTTAGTTGTATGCTCTTGCTATATGTTAGTAAGCTCGGCTTAGTCAATTTAGCTACATTACTATCTCATTCCACGGCATGAAACTGTAATTGGAGAGCAAGTGGTGCTCAGGATTTTGCAAGTGCCACAATTGTTTTCAATTGGCTGTAACCAGATGTTTGTTACTCTCCTACTTTTAAGTGTCAGTTATGAAATTTTGTTGTACATTATTTGGATTCTAAAATGTATTTCATAACAAATATTTTGTAATGTCTACAATTTTTTTATTGAAAAATAGTCAAGCGTTCGAACACTATCTCACCTGTGTTGTCATCATGCGGTCTACGATGGAGCACGTCTGCCTGGCAAATACCTACACACTCGCGACTTGAAGACACCCGGGTTGTAATTATGTGGCAACACAGATTTTGGCAATTACATTAATTAATTTATTATTATAAATTGGATTTTATGATTTGTGCGATTAACGTTTTGGACAACTGCACTAGGTAGAGGCCATTGAAAAGTAACTTCAACCATTTGTAGTAAGACATTAGGTAGCATTTATATATTTATACCTAGATAAAGAATTAAATTATCTATCCATTTGAGTAAATTATACGACAATAAATTTTCATTAGATGTCTTATTATATATTCAGTCCCAGCTTATTCATATATCGTTGCTACGTAGGTATTCAATAAAATAATAAATTTAAAAAAAGACATCCATTTAATGCCCAAATATAATAAGCTAGTAAAGTAAACATATTGAATTAAACACTAATGAAAATATCTTACTTATATAATTTTCTACTTAGTTTATACACTCACACATTAGTACAAGTAATTTTACATTGTAGCAAACGAAACGCTGTTTTTCAGTCTACCCATTTTTCTCGGATTAAGATTTTCGCCGAATTAATTAGCTAAGGTTATTAAAAAAAAACTTGGGATAAGCTTCGATTAAAGGAAAATATTTTCCTTTATAGTCGAATGGGATAAGCATAAAATTAAACGTGGGATTATGTGTTTTAAAGTGCTTAATTATTTATTAAATTAGTCGAGAAAAATCAGCAGAGATTCAAACCTATATCCTCCGGGCTACACGCCAATCAGCCATTCCCCTACCGAGAAACCATTGGTGAATTAAATTCATCTATAATTATTATTTTTTAACTTGTCAAGCGTTGTGGTGGCTCAACGGCAGCACCCGGGGTCATTGATCATCTCTCGTGTGAGTTCTATAATCACCTCAACTGTGAGATAACAAATCTATGCGATTTTTATAATAATAATAATAATAATATGGGACAACATTCACACAAGGTCTTCAGGTCCCAAACTAGGCAGAGCCTGTACTATGGTAACCTGACGACTGATATATATACTTAAATACATACTTATATATATACTTTTTTTATACATATACATACCCAGACACAGGTCAAACAGACATGTTCATACACACAAATGTTTGACCTGTCCGGGAATCGAACCCGGGACCAGCGGCTCAGAAGGCAGAGTGCTACCAACTGCGCCAACCGGCCAGTCAAACCAGTTTTACTGCTCGAGCTTAGCACAGACTCAAAGCCGAGGAAAATCACAATTTTAGCTATTATATATATACAGCTATTTCCTATGATTCCTCTCACCGCCCTGTTTGGATATAGGTACTGCTTAGAGCAGTGGAAACCATGCCCTCTGTCTTAGTTATTAATTAGAATGACGTTCAAACTTACGGACCTACTTGTGTACCTGTGTAAGTATGTACTATGTATATTAGACAATTAGGTATCCCGGCCAGATTCTGACTTTCCAATTTACATACAGCGCGTGGTCGCTATGGAAAAGTGACTCGGAAAGTCAAATAACGGGTCGGGATTCATACACGATTAATATACGTAAGTTAATCCATAATTGAAATAAATAATGTACAATACTTACGAAACGTTAATTAACGAAATTATCCCCTGATATAATTTTGTGTATTTCTTTAACAAATTGTTAGTAAATGTGTAAAGTAAATATTGTTGATAGTTATTAACAATATTTACTTGAAATATTAAAAATTGGATTATTTACTGTATGTATACTCTTACGTTCAAATTTTTTGAACGAATAAAATTGGCTATCTATCCAAAGGATTTGAACCCAGGACTACAGAATACCGTCCTGTCCCTTTGCCATGTAAGTAGCAAGACGGCTAGTGGAGTGCTTCTAGAGCTTAGATGGCAAAGCTACAGGACGGTATTCTGTAGTCATGGGTTTAAATCCAACTAGTAACCTGGATTTAACATAAGTTCCGCCTAGCATGATGTTAACACAATAAACCATAAAACTCTATTTATACTCTTATCTAATTGATATTATATTAATAATACGTAATTATCCTCATTATAGTGATATAGCGTGTCATTAATGCAACATAGCACGACACTTAGGGTTAGGTATATGGCACGATAGGATACTACGCCACAGACAAAAAAGACGCAGATAACGAGGATTATTTGATACTAGCTGCGCCCCGCGGTTTCACCCGCGTGGATTACGGTTTTCCCGTTACCTCAATTATCTCACGGTAACAATACTTTTTCCGGGATACAAGTAGCCCATGTGTTAATCTAGGGTTTAAACACTAATAACTGCGCCGACCGTCGGTCGCCGTACCGCAGTTGTCAGTGTCAGTGATATGACTTCTGTGTCTACGGGATCCTGTGTTCCCGGCAGGGGCAAACATTTGTGCGTAGAGTGTAGATTCACTCAGATTGTGTGTGTCCATGCCTCCCGCGACACAGGGAATCCTAGTGCGGGGGTATGAGTGTGATAAAAAAGAAAAACTATCTCCATACCAAATTCAATTTCATCGAAATCGGTATAGCCGTTTGAGCGTGAAAAAGTAACAAACATACACACATAAGATATCCTTAAAAAATAAAAAATATATGTATTGTATTTTTAATACTGTCTAGTACTAGCAAGTGGGATCTAGACCGCTTCCTACCAGTCCTTGGAGAGACAATGGAAGAGAAAAATATTATGTGCTGTAGTACCTTTGTAGGGCAGTGTACGTCATAAGGAGTTTTTATTTATATTTGTTACAAATGGGTCATTGTAACTGCAGTTACATAAAACAATGCATACTGTACTAATAATATAATAATGGCTACGCTAATAATGTACGAAATGTTTGATATATCGGTTTCAACGTCAGTAGTCACCTTGAGCTATGACCACGACGCTCATTTGCAAAATTAAAAGTCCACCTCGTTAATTGAAATAACAAGACTTTTGCTGTCCACACGAAATGTGGAAAAGTTCCTAAAAAAATCAAAATAAATTAAACAATACAATTCAATAGGACAACTAATAATACATATATGTATAAACATCATAGAGCATGTAACAACTTATTTTAGTAATAACACTTTATTACTCAAATAAGCGAAGCGATTGATAGCTCAGAGGGGGAACGTCGCCTGTCAAACTGACGGGCACTGATTCGATCCCCAACAACAGCTTGAGCTTCCGGTGAATTATCAAATTCCCAGCACGGTGGTAGGGTACTTTCGAATACCCGCCTGGCTAGCTACCACCCTCAAGTTTGTAAAACTGTCACAAACACACTTGAGAGCCAGTGAGCATTCTAGATCTAGGGTGATAACATCTTCGACCACATCGTCACTGACCATCAAGTGAGATAGTGGTCAAACGCTAGATCTATACAGTATAAAAACCGCCAGATGCATGAACTGAGTTTTTGTAACGTTCAATATAAAGCCATTGATTTGAACCAGCCATTTAGTTCGCAAGCCACATTCACGAACAGCCACGTCAAAGGCCTTTTGATAGATCGCAAAAAAATATCGCAACTAGCTGCTGATTGTCGCGAGCTTCCATAATGTGTTTAATGACTTCCCGAACCAGAGATGTCGTGGATCTACCTTTGCGGTATGCATACTGCCTATCCGACAAAGAATTGTACTTTGTCAGATGTTCGGTGACTTACCGAGTTGAGGTTATTGAAAATAATTTAAAGGATTTAATACGTTTTATCTATATGTATATAATAAGCTCCGAGACGTCTTCTCGTCCAAAATACCACAATGCTTGAAAACGAAGGTCTTCGAACAGTGTGTGTTACCAGTGATGACTTACGGATCTGAAACGTGGTCCCTGACTATGGGCCTTCTGAACAGGCTCAGAGTCGCACAACGAGCTATGGAGAGGGCTATGCTCGGAGTTTCTCTACGCGATCGAATCAGAAATGAGGAGATCCGTAGAAGAACAAAAGTCACCGACATAGCCCAGCGGATTAGCAAGTTGAAGTGGCAGTGGGCAGGGCACATAGCTCGAAGAACCGATGGCCGTTGGGGTCGAAAGGTTCTCGAGTGGAGACCACGGACTGGCAAGCGCAGCATAGGACGGCCACCAACCAGGTGGACAGACGACCTGACTAAGATCGCAGGCAAGGGCTGGATGCGGGCCGCTTCCAACCGGTCCTTGTGGAAATCAATGGGGGAGGCCTATGTCCAGCAGTGGACGTCCTATGGCTGAGATGATGATGATATGTATATAATATAAATGTAGCATTTTAACACTATCGCACTTGATTGTCAGTGACAATGTGGTCGAAGGTAGAATCACAGTTGACTACTGTTTTGGTTGAATCTTGTCACACAGATAGTTACATTACGTAAATAGGCATCTGCTAAGAATTTAATGTTTCAATGTTCAAAACTCTCGTTTGGATCAACTCACATTTACCGTAATCACAAGAAGTCTGGACTAAAATCACTATTTATATTAATTTCAGTTAAACTAAACACTTTTCGGGCGATTTTCTTAAATCAAAAATATATCGTAAGTATATTATACAGCTACCTGTACAATATTACGGCAAATCTCAAAATTCTTCCTCCAACCACATCGCAAACAGAATTTTTGCTTTCTCTGTCCACGAACCACACAGACCAAGCGCGAGATCAAGCTGTGCCGTCATCCTTTTTTTTTATACGCCTTCGCAACGTTAATGCATCAAGCGCGAGCAATTATTTTTGGATAAATATTTTTATGCGTTAGGGTTTTTTTATTTTTTCTTATTTCTTCTTTTTTTCTTTCTGTTTTTTTTTCATTAGAAAATCCACAGAGGTCTGAGCTTCCATACTTGCGCTGTGATGGTTGGCTCAATTTCCGGGACAGCTGGACGCGGACGCGATAACGCTTATCAGTCGCAGCAGCGAGGTAGTTGATCGATATATCGCTGTGGAAGTGCCGCACTTCATCGCGAATAAAGCTCTGTTTTACAATGTCCAGATATCTTACTTCGTTGTTATGTTATTACTCTAGCACTTCTTCTTTCGGTTGTTTGTTAGGAACCGGCAATAATCTATTACTTAAATTATTAAGTATTAATAATTAAATAATTAAAATTAAATTTGTGGGTTTTTTTTTTTAATTTTCCTAAGTTTATCTAGGCTGTATATATCTCAATAGGAAGTCGATTTACACAAACACACGACTTTGACGTATTTCGGCCGTCAGATTTAACCGACTTCCGAAGGAGTAGGTTATCAATTCGGATATTTATGTATTTTTTCATGTCCGTTCGGGAATAGCTCCGTCCATTTGTGAACCGACTTAAAATAAATATATTTTCATTCGATAACATAATAAACTTCCGAATGCGAATTTTTATGCGACCTCGGATACAAATTTCATCAAAATCGGTTCAATTTATCGATTATATATATTGAAGAAATAGTAACATAATACATTTTATAACACTTCTAAAAAACTCACTAGCGCAGCCATCGGCAGGCGCTACTAATAAAACGTAGGTATGAAGATTATTAACTAGGTACGTAAAAAAAAACACGAGTGTATATAATAAATACAGATAAATAATAAAGATAGTAAATTAATTTTATCATATGAAATCCACGTGTGAAATATTTGTTGAGTTATAATGACAAGAGTTTACTGTAAGCAGGCTTCCAATAGATAAGTCTACATCGACATAAATTATGAAATACCGGTATTATAAGAAGATAAACCGTATATGCCATATCAAACAAAATAATTCTTGGCAAGCATTAAATTAAGTATTATATAAAAATGTAACAGCACCGCTTGAAAGGTCATCCACATTATATTGACTCATATGGGAGTCACACACTGTGCGATTCTTCCGATCGTTTTTGCCATACACCTGCAAAATGAACGAGCTTCCTCCATCAGCATTCCGTTTAGCTAGCTACAATATTTGCATTTTACGTAGGTACATTTAGACGGTCCTGTGGCGCAGTGGTTTGTGGCATCGACATGAATTCTGTGTCTCCGGGATCCCTGGGTTCGAATCCCGGCAGGGGCAAACATTTGTGCGATGAGTGTAGATGTTTGTCCCGGGTCTTGGATGTTTGTGTTCTGTGATTGTGTGTGTCCATGCCACCCGCGATACAGGGGATTCTTTCAAAGGAGAGTTAACAGTCTTAAAAAGGACTGAAAACGTATCGTTATCTCCCAGTGCTACAGATTTTCATAGGTGACGGTGATCGCTTACCATCAGGCGGTATCGTCTGCTTATTTGCCACCTATTACATAAAAAGTGTCGAAGCACGCGCAGATCGGATATGGAATTTACCTTCAGTTCTCTATTTTTAGCACACTTTAAAAAGGGGGAGGTACTCAATTCGTCAAAATCTTTTTTTTATGTATGTTGTTACCCCTAGAGCTCATGCCTGAACCGATTTAGAAAATTCTTTTATTGTTTAAAAGAGTATACTTTCCAGGTGGTCACGTGGTCATCATTTTTCAATTTGGCTATTTCGTTAATTTTAATAATTATCGAAATAGCTAAATTACAACAATTCTAACTTAACTTAGTCTTAAATTAAGTCAAGTTAATGAATAAGTCTATTATTAGAAGAAGAAACAAGAAGAAGAAGAAGAAAATTCGGTTATTTATGATATAACACGTACACAGGTACATTAAAACGCAATTAGAAAAACAGCACAATAGTTACAATTGGTCCCCAACTCAGCAAATGCTAGGTTTTAAACAAGCGCTGATCTTCCGTTGGGTTCCAGTTTTTAATAACCCCCAATTTAGTTATGAATTCAGTATTCATTAAAAATATTTCAAAACAATTACTCGTAATAACATGTCACAAATTAATAATGACAGGTGAAATTACAAAAACGTGTTTTAGTTTTGTTTATTACAGAGGCACAGCATCTGAGTTTAAAAAAAAGCAAAACTTGTTAATATGAAGCATGAATCTCATTGATCACGTTCGCATTCTCATTTTTTTTCTGGATAATAATCGTAGAAATCTCATTGTACCTCTCTCTCGGGCAGACGAGAGTGACAGCGGTGTTGCGTGCGCGCAGTCGACGCCCTCGGTTTCTAAGCGCAACACGCGTGACCAATTGATATCATGTGTCTTCAATTTGAATGTATGTATAAGCATCTGTTCTGTTACATAGCCTAGTCGGTAAACGAAACGCTTTAGTTAGACATAGGGAAGGTAATAATAGTTTGAATTGAGAATCCTACGTAGGTACATTAAAAAGTGTGGCGAGATTTAATATGAGTTATACAAGTGACTTTAGTGACATTGGGAACGTCGTCGTACGCATTAGAGGGTAGATCGATTTGCCCGTACTTATTATTAACTGGTTACCCTCCAGTATAACCTATAAATTTAATCGCCGTCATCATGGCGCTTGTAAGCGTGGAAAAATATCGAGGGTCTCATATACCAAAATACCGTATATGTAAACGTATATGTCCGTGCACATCTGTCGGTCTGTCTATCAATTGTTCCCGCTAATCTTCAGAAAGGCTAGACTTATTTTGAAGCGACTCGCGCTACTAGATAGCTAATGTATTGACTTCTATTTAATTTACTTGTCTACTTCAAAATAACGCTTGAAAGCTCGAACCTTAGATAGTAGGATAATACATCAGTTGTACTTAATATCTTCTGTCTACCCTCAAAGGAACAAGTATTCAATCGTGTCCTCTTAGTACGTAACCAGAAAATGTGTATACCTAATAGATTTTGGAAAACAATTGAAATGTGACTAGGTTATTTAAACTTTCATGGACACTAAGTCACTGCCACTATCGTGAAAATTAAAATTTGAGTTTCCTTTGTTGCGGGGCCATGATCACCGATGACATATCTCAAATCGCTTCCACATAACCACGGTAATTACCTATCCCGCTTTTAATTTCAACAATATGGATTTTTCAGCGTTTGACCACTATCTCACTTGATAGTCAGTGACGATGTGGTCGAAGATGTTATCAAGCTAGAGCTAGAATACTCACTGGCTCTCAAGGACTGCTGCCTGAACACACTATGTGTTTAGTGACAGTTTTTCAGTTGAGGGTGGTAGCTAGCCAGGCGGGTATTCGAATATACCCTGCCACCATGCTGGGGATTTGATATCGGTGTTACCTTCACCGGAAGCTCAAGCTGTTGTTGGGGATCGAACCAGTGTCCGTCAGTTTGACAGCCGACGCTCTTCCCGCTGAGCTATAATCGCTTCAAAATATTTATTCCTACCATACTTATGTAAAGCCGCTATATATATTACTATTATTATTAATCAGTAAACGTTATCCAGTTGTGATCCGGGAGAGCGCCACTGCTGTGTTTACAAACAATTAATATCTCAAAGCCTGTTTGCATCCTGCACCGCGCGCTCATCGAGGAAGTGCGAGGAGCGAAGCGGTCAGACGAGTGCCGTAATAAAACGTCGCTGCACGGGGACGTAGTTAAGGTAGGGCAATAGGGGCGAGTGCCCCAATCGTAGTAATGTTATTAGTATTTTATTTTTAAAATGTATAGCAATTAAATGAAATGACAACAATTTATTCAGGACAGAACAGCACACATTAACATAAAATATGAACAAGATGGTTAATATCATACTTAAATATTGTGCATGTCGCACTGCTATCATATTATGCAGTTTTGCCAGAAAAGGTCGGAGCTCAGCATTATGCCGTGAATTATTCCACGACGCTTTTCAGTATTGACCCACGATGACATACGGACACGAAAAACACTATTACAAAATCTAGATTTATAAATACAATGCTCATAAATTAGTATTCTATGCAAAAAAACTTACCTATTAAAATAACATATAAAAAACAAGACACAAAGTGTAAATATAAATTAAATGATAGAATAGTTTAGCTTACTACCTGGCCAGTAATATATAATAATACAGCTGACACATTGATCTATTATGAAAATTAATCATTTGGCAATTCTCTTACAAGGATCAAGGAGACCAGGACACATCTTGCATGGTGGTAAAGTGCTTTCGAATACCTACACACAGACACATATAGTGTTTTGTCAGCAGTCCTTGAGAGCCAGCGAACATCTAGGTTTAACGACATTACACCTTCGCTACATAGTCACTGACCCTCAAGTGAGATAGATATACCTATCACTCATCCATAATTATTCACTACATACCTAGATGTAATCTAACAAGCGAGATATAATGATGCTATTGAAACTGCTGTCATTACACCGCATTGTAATATAAGGTAGCAATCAACATAAACCGCTTGGGTATTTCGGCTCCCCCTTTTGCCAATGTCCTGAGTACGGCCTGACCAGCGACCACTACATCTGATAATTAACCGATCGTGTGAACCCTTCAACATCCGGCTATGATTCCATTCATTTTCCTTTTTCTCTAGTTTTTCTCGCATCGTAACGCTCGACGCAATCAAGGATGCTATCTTGTTAGGCTCCTTGGCAACTTAGAAGCACTGGATTTTTATGTCTCTCATAAAAAGAAATATTTCTAATAATAATAAACGAATAATTTACTTGTTGTATGTATTGCTTCCGGGCTGTTTGGCCGTGGTCTATGTGAAACTTTTGTTCCAGACGTTTCGTCGATCACTGCGGCCGACATCTACAGTGGTTCAGGTCCGAGCGGCGACAAGAGCGTAGAACTCTCCTCCGCGGCGTCTTCTCTGATACTGATGTGGAGTCTTGATAAATAAATTACTTATTTTAAACTTTTTATCACCGTTGTGTGGAATGCTATGTTATTCCACAGTATATGATATTAAATGATCCTACTCATAGGCATAGATCGATAGATAACTCTTTATTTGCGCACTATTTCAAAAACACACACATGTAGATAACAAACAAGTATAAAAATATTCATAAAAAAGGGCGGCCTTATCGCTTAAAGAGATTTCTTTCAGGCAGCCAAACAGACAGGAATTTTCATGTGCGAGCATGAGCATGTTAAACTAAGGTTTTTTTTTTTTACATATTATAAGTTTGCGTTTGACAACTGTCTCACCTGATGTTAAGTGATGACGTTGTCTAGGATTTAGCACGCAAACCTAGAAAGTACCTATTCACTCGCGACTTGAAGACTCCAGGATTGTACATATCGGGAAACACAGACTCGGGCGACGAGTTCCATTCCTTGGCAGTACCTACGCATTAAGAAAGTGGAAGCATAACGCTTCGTGCGTATAGGTGGTATATCTAGGATAAATGGTAAATATAAGTATAAAGAGTTATGTTTCCCTAGCGTTCAAGGTAGGTAGGCTAGGTAGCATTGGTTGAATTTCACTTCAAAAATAATGATCGATCTATATCGAAACATTTGTATACCGCAGTTTTATATATATTTAATTCCGGACAATAGATAAATTAACATTGATATTTTCAATAAATTATACTCAATCACACTAATATTGTAAAGCCGACAGTTTGTCTGTCGTTCGTATGATTGTTACTCCTTGACGCTGAAACGGCCGAACGCATTCGATAAAATTTGGAATGAAAATAGCTTATACCCTGGAAAGTAGCCTATGCGTAAACTATTTTCTATCCCGGAAAAAGTATAGTTCCCGTGGGACGACTGACCACCTCGCAGGTGCAACCGTGGGGCGCAGCTTGTTATGTATATATAAAGAGTAATTATTACTATTCCGACCATTAACATCTTCATTCTACAAATAAAAATTTACCATTTATCAAATTCTCTAGCAACAATATTTTAGATTTTTATACTCCTACGTAGATTCTGCTAATTATAGAAATAAAATTACCGGAGTCAGTTCTGTTAAAATAACAAAAATAGTACAAGAACATAATGTAATCGTAATCATCATCCACAATTTTGGCCTTAAGACCCCCACGGCTGGACAAATGGCGTGCCCATTCCACGAAAATAATACGCATACCTACCTAAGAAAAAAAAATGGATTCCACAAATCGTTGCTTTTATCAATAAAAGACAAGACTTCACAAACTATATTATGATTTGTTGTACCAATGCATTACGTATTTTTTATGTTAATTTGTACCAAATTAAGAAACAAAAAACTTATTTGCATTTGTAATTATGAGTTAGAGCTAAGGTAGGTTATTTCTATACATATTATGCATAAAAAACAGTTTATGTATACAATATGCATAGCGACAGTGTTAACATCATAATCTTTTAAATTTTCAAAGTTCTTCGAACAGTTCGAATTCTGATCTTTAACTCGTCCATATAATGTAAAGAAGCAAATAGCGACATTGCGAGGCATTCTAATGCCTGCTACGCATAATATTAGCCAATGTTGCCAGTGACAATGTTGAAAATTGGCTAATAGCTAAGACGGCCTCTCCTGATATCCTGACGTCCTCGGCAGGTTCTTCAGGCTTTGTTGTGCTGAGAAATGTTCATGTGGCGTGGCTCACAACTCGCAAAAAGGCGGATCGAAGCACCCGACAGCGTCCATTCGTTACAGTAGCAGCAACAGCAGCAGCGGCGGCAGCAGCAGCTGCTGCCACCCGAACTCGTGTGCCACGAGACCCCACCTTCAACAAGCAAGCAAAGAGTAAACACACAGCGCACATTTGCCGCGCCAAAACAGCATGTGTAGTTGCCTATTTTTTCATTCATCACACAATCAAGGCCCTCTATCAGCGATACACTCCGAGCTATACCTATGTGAGCTAAATCTCTTCTATACATTCATCACACACGTTTAACATAATAGTACGTGAGCGTGTCATACGTATATTATTATGTATGCTAATTATCTATTAAAAATCCTCTGTGAAAAATATGTACAACTACAAGTGGTTGAGCCTAAAGAAAAAACTACGAATGAATGATATGCCCAAGATCTGTAGAAAGTGGAGACCTTGGCATTAGCCTTGCGCTTGCCGTGGAAACGATTGACGATGCGGAAGCTACGGAGCATTGTTTCAACGTAGATTACGTAGACGAGGGGCGGGGCGGGGCGGCAAGACGGTGAAGGGGCAGGGGCGGAGGAAACGGATACAGTAATAGCAACAGCTAATGACTTGTATTTGAGTTAATAACCCTCCAGACTAGACTATAGTATTGAGTAAGTTTCTCAGTAGGTAAGAGTTAGTTGGAAATTGAAGGGTTTATTTAAACATGGAATGAACTCTTTGTATGTTTTGATAGAACAGAAATATGTATATTCAAATCCGATAGTTATATAACGATGTCGCGACAACTGTGCCCACTGTCGTGAATTTTATAAATAAATGGTATTTTTGTCCAATTACAATATAGAAGATTTGGCGTTATTATTATTAAAAAAAGAGAGATATGAACATCTGACTATAATTTATATTTTAATTTAGTTATTTGGAAATTATGAGTTCCTTCTGAAAATCAGCGCTAGGTTGCCAAACTCTAGCACAATGCTGAGTAGAGACTCATTGCCTATGTTAAAATTGTTGAACGTCGTTTTTCTATAGTTTTTAAACTACGATTTGATTAACATTCTAGATGGTTTATGAGATTATGAGAATTTATAATTTCTTCTGATTGTGCCTCTGCTCTGCTGTCAACTGTTTTGATTGCTTAATACCATCTAACAGATTAGATTTGACTGACTCGTTGTCAGTCCAAATATTAAAAGAAATTTCAGAGACCTACTTGATAGTCAAAAAAATAAACAATTATTGTTTTCTTACTTCAAATAAGATCAATTACAATGTTATCACAATCACCGGACGAACAGTTCAATTACACAGAAGTATCAGTTTATAAATATAAATAAATGGTACATACCACAAGATCAATATTGTGATATTGATCTTATGGTATGTACCATTTATTTTTATAGCATATTTTATAGCTCCTCACAGAAAAAAGCAGTATTTACCATTTCTATACAAAGCTGGGAGGTTAAGCGAATAAGCTGTTGAGCAGCCTAAGTACCAAATATATTGTTAAAAATATTAGTTGAAATGGTCACAAGCGGTAGACGATAAATATTTATGTTCTGTGCGGATTCTGATAACTGTAATCATCCTGCAAAAGAAGGTTGTAAGCAACGAGTACAGTACAAATTGTGTTTCAACGATGTTTTAAGAAACTTACTGTAGCTTAATTCAATTCAATCATTTTATTCGCATGAATATGGGTACATTATGATATAAAATTAATTACAATATTTGTAGTCTGCCATAACAACCTCATACGAGGTATGCAAATGTTAAAATAAAACTATATAAATTCAAAATATATTAAAATTAGTAACTATTTGTCATGGAAAACGGAATATCTGCAGGATGTTATAACATTCCCTTTCCTACCCTTATTATAACAGTTCATGAAGGTTAATTCTACTTGAAAAAAAATGATTATATTTCATAATTGATTTGTGTAAAAATATTTTCAAGCAACCATATTATTGCTTTATCAAAAATTCTCGCTCGCTAGCGACAAATGCGCTTGAACTGTGTCTCACACCAGAAGAAATGAAAAAGAAGAAAAGAAAAATCTATAAATGTGATTCTTAGACAAAGACATTTATAATTGAGCCCGTAGGTTATTTTTATTTATTATATTTTACTTTCTTGTTATATTTTAAGTCAACGCGCATCCCATGACAGCCCGCTGTCTCCGTAACTTCATTGGCATCCATTAAATCTTTAAACACAAGGAACCCTTAAGGGCTTAAATCCGGGCTGATTGGTGGCCGACACTTCCGAGACCCTGTGCGATCTTCAGATGGAATTCGAACTTTATAATCACGTTGGTATTTTATAGCACGTATTAACTACGGATAACAAGGACAAGTGGCAGCGGGCAGGGCACATAGCTCGATGAACTGATGACCCGTTGGGGTCGAAAGGAATGGAGACCACGGACTAGCAAGCGCAGGATAAGACGGTCATCGAACAGCTGGACAGACGACCCGACTTTAATCGCAGCAAGGGCTGGATGCGGGCCGCTTCCAACCGGCCCTTGTGGAAATCAACAATTTAAAGTTTGACAACCTGTCACCAAACAAATAGTGTGTTCAAGCAGCAGTCCTTGAGAGCCAGTAAGCATTCTGGATCTAGAGTGATAATATCTTCGACCACATCGTCACTGACCATCAAATGATCTAGTAATCAAACGTATCTGTAAAGTATATAAACAAAAACAATTTGATATTTAAGTAAAAAATTTCCTTTTTGCACTGGGTGTTATAAGTACTCTATGCAAACAAGTATTTATCGGACACCATAGAGTATAGTTATTACAGAGTGGCTGCCACTGCCAGTGGTCAGGCCCTCGCCTCGTGTTGCATTACGGCGACCGCATCAGAACAAAAACAAGTCGAGATCATGTCCTCAATCGTGCGTGTCCTGAGGGTCTGCTGCATGGCTCTAGGGTTATCTATACTTAAATTCACATCTTGAGTTTAATGAGATTTGCATATTTTTTTTAATTACCCTAAAAAAGCAACCGACTTCAACACTCAAAAGTTTGAAATAACTTGTCGATGTCTGTACCATGATAGTTCAAAAGAAACTATTATCAAAATATTGTGCTCATATTACGGACTTCTACAAGTTATTTCACACTTTTGAGTGTTGAAGTCGGTTCCATTTTTTAGTGGTCTTTGCTACTCACGGGATCAATTGTCATTGTGTATGTTCACCGATGTCTTCAACCGCAAGTAAAATGTCGTCGAGGCATGTGTAGTACTTTTCAGTTATTAGAGTGTAACTCAAAAACCGCCTGTCCGATTTTTATGAAATTTAAATGCGACTTCCTCGGAAGTATACTCTAACAAACAAAACACAATCATCGAAATTGGTTCGTAAACTACAAAATTATACGCAAACACACCCAAAAAAAGCATATACGGTGGAATTAGGTAACCTCCTTTTTTAAAGTCGGTTGAAATACATCGACACGTCCTATGTCCTATGAGAATCCAATATTTGTTGTAGGAAAATCCAAAAGGAATAAAAATTCCGACTTCTAGAGCAGGATTCTACGTAATTTCTTACTTTTTTAATCCGAAGGCTTCATAACCAAACTACAAAAGTGAAGTGATATAATTAAAAATAGAAATAGAAATATTTTTATTCTCCAAAGATTAAACTAAACATGTAATTAATTAAGTACCTATGTAAAATAAACAGTAACTTAGGATAAAGGTTTAGTGAAGTGCTTGTGAATCCAGCACTAGGCGAACCTGTATCGCAGGACCCACGAATTTGCGTTCAAACAGTTTTTATTTTAGTAAATGTATGGTGCGGTTAATACAGTGAACAAGATTGGATACCTACAATTTTAGCTAAGCATTTTTTTATTTTTACAATTTCCCTTAGAAGTATGATGTATGTGGTAATAGTGTGTGGTAATGTGTAGTGGTAATTTCACACAAATTTGCGTATTCCTCCTCTAGCGGATGAATGATTAATATCCAACTGTTATTATCTCTATGTTTACAGCTGTTACAGATCAATAACTCTAGTTGTTTACATATGTATAAGTATGTAACGAAACAAGTGCAATAAGACGGAAAAAGTCTATAGTACCTATTGATCTGTTTAACATGGGTTAGAACAGTCGCTCATTTATAATATGTTACGATATATCTTTAGTATAATCCATTTTAAGCTTTTGGTTTAGTTTTGTTATAAAAATTGCTAAGGAAGATTAATAGTGTCCCTCACAATATTCTACAGCTGAATCTTATAGAAACAAGCCTAAACGTTTTATTTAGTTTATGATACATACATAACATCAAACTGTCTCCTAAAGGGGTAGGCAAAGATCACGGATTTCCATTTGCTTCTATTCTCGCATATAATCATGGTCTGCTTCCTGTCCTCACTCTCCTTCCTATCATTAGATTCTTTCTACGTGTCTTTCTATGAAGAGTAATCATCTTGTCAAAATACGTTCGTCATGTCAACTTTGCTACTTGCTTTGTCACTCTATGTTACCTTATTATCATCATTTATATACCTTTGTTATCTAATGTCTGTAAAACCTCTTTAAATCTTCATGTTTATCTTATAGCACAGTTTTTCCATCTATCTTTCAAAGTACAACCACACAAACTTGAAATTCCCATAATTCATTGGACTAAGTTCACGATTAAAATCTTGAAATTATGTTACTATGATAGTAAAATTAAATCAAGTCAATTTCCTTGGCATCCCACAACCCTGAAAGCCTCAGTAAGGCTGCCGTGGAAAGAGGGGCAGAGGCGGGGGCAGGAAGCCGCAGGACATCCGACACGTACAGGAAGCTAAACCAGTTCCAGAGCCTTTGTCCCTCACAACCTCCCGGCCCTTCCCCGCACCCGCGCCGCTCTCCGCTCCGCTTGTTCAACCGCATTCCTTTATAGACTCCGCTGCGCGAGCGCATCGCACCCTTTCTCAAAACTGTAACGATCACTGTTCATTTTTAATAGAAAAGTATCTCTATGTTTCGGAAGAAACCAGGACAATATTTTATTTAAGTTGTGAGTAACGAAAGCGAAATCAAGGCATAAAAAAAACTAGTACATTTTTTTGAAAATCTTTAAGTATAACTATTTACGTCTACTTTCTATATTATAACATTTATTTGTTCAATTGTTTCTAAAATCCAAGCTATTTGTCCGAATGACTATTTAATAACTCGTATTATATTTATAGAACCAAGTTTGTATGATTTACATAGCGATTAGCGATCCTTCCTATTAGATTGGACAGTATTATGCAGAACATATAAGCACTTAATATTTTTATAAGATTATTTGTATGTAAATGTGTAACTAAACTTAGCATTGTTTTGGTTCGTTTGACCGTTGATGAGCGAAGGTGGTGAGACGAAGTCGGACCAGTTATTGACCGTGATAGGGGTAGCCCAGGGCTCATTAGTGTCTAACATCCTATTTACTCCTGTTAAACGATTTGCTGTTGTCGTCTGTGGAGATTTTTGTATGGATACGGATGTCGTAGTACCTACCTAGGTATTATCATTGCACGATCAGTTGACGAACTCAAAAAACGCTATCATCATCATCATCATCATCTCAGCCATAGGATGTCCACAGCTGGACATAGGCCTCCCCCATTGATTTCCACAAGGACCTGTTGGAAGCGGCCCGCATCCAGCCCTTGCCTGCGATCTTAGTCAGGTCGTCTGTCCACCTGGTCGGTGGCCGTCCTATGCTGCGCTTGCCAGTCCGAGCATAGCCCTCTCCGTAGCTCGTTGTGTGACTCTGAGCCTGCTCAGAAGGCCCATAGTCAGAGACCACGTTTCGGTTCCGTAAGTCATCACTGGTAACACACACCGCAAAAACGCTTTAGTTTCATCAAAACGCACTGGCTCTCAATCTGACAAAAACCAATTTCCTTCAACTCTCCCTATCGGGGCTTCTTTCAGCCCCATGAAGGTACGTGTCGATGGCGCCGACACGTCGAACTTTTCTAGGGTTTGAAAACGACCGCGGGTTGACTTGGAGCCCCCACATTGACAAATTATGCTCCAAACTGGAAACGACTAGCGCGTGTGGTATCTGACGTTGTCCGTACATGTTATTTCGCAACCATCCACTCAACTCTTCAATACGGTACAGAGGTCTGGGGTCGGGCAGCTGATAGGCTGAGATCATTTCGTATGCAAAAAGAGCTGTAAGACTAATAGCGAATATCTCATCGATCAATATCGTCTAAGTTGCGACAAAACCTAGATGTGTTCGATACGTGTGGAGACAGACATACGTATAACACTCGTCCCAAGAACAAGATCACCGATGTGTCACAGAGGCTCACGCGGTCCAATAATGTGACGCATGTTATGGGACCAGCGCTGTGGCTGCGGTGTACAATCGTTTACCAGAGCATATTGCATCAGCGTGTAACCTGACATCATTTTAACATAAACTGAAGTTCTGGCTGTCCAAGAACGCATTCTATATGACGAATATTTGCAATGATCAAGATTGGATATAAAGGGAATACATAAATCATTATTTTTACTTTATGGATTGAGATGTTAGCGTATATATTTTTTTAAAATTATACGTCAACATGGTTAATCAGTTTATCCTTTATACTTGTGACTTTAAGTAACGAGTAAGCGACAACCAGATTGTATCTGTGAATTTAAAAATATTTCGATGCCACATATTTGAATCATAATATATACCTAAAGGTACCTATACAGTTAAAAATCACAGGCATAAGAATTTATTTTAATATTCACTATTGAAACATTATTGAACATAAAAAAGATAGATAGTATCATTACAAGCAAATTACGACTTCCTAAAACTTTAATTTGTCTGGGCGAGCAATTTAATCTATAAATACAGCAGTCTCACCGTCAAAATATAAGTATGATTAACTTCGGATGTCTCCGTTGAACGGAAAAACGTCGACAACCAAAATAACCGCTGAATATTTCCGACTAGCATCGTATCCAGCTCAGCTTGTGAAAATGGCATCTAAAGACGGACGGCGGCGCGGCGCGCGCGCAACTTCCGGAGACGCGATAAACATGGCGGCAGCGAGCCAACATGGCGATGTTTCCGGTCGCGCTGATTCACATATTATTATGGCGACTGATTCTGGCTTGCTCACTGCATTTTTGTATTGTGAATCAGACTTACACAATATGTACAGAGGTATCCAGACACAGTGGTGAAGGAATTTGCTGTCTAGCATGTAAACACTCGTCCGCACAAGGACACTGCAGTGTACTCCTGTGGACTTTTTCTTTATATATATATACATAAATTAATGTTAAATACGGGTATAAATTGTAATGTACCTGTAACCTACCTTCGAACATATTATATTATTACTTTTCTTTGTCTTCTGTACTCCAAACACCTCCTGTTTCGCATGTTAATCTGTTCACATTGGAAGAAGTCATCAGCAGCTGTACCTGTGTACGGGTATGACCTTGAACAGCTGTTTATGCACCGATTGTATCAAACTGATGAAAAAATATAAAATGTTCTAGAGTTAAGTAGGTACTTAAGTAGTGTTGGTACAATTAGATTAACTCTGAAATTACTATTGTTTCTAATAAATATTCTAGTTTAATGTACTAGGTTATGATTTTCAACTACTATTTTAATGTATTCCGTTCCCACTGCTGAGACACAGACACTCTCAGAGTGAGAAGTGTTGCCCAGCATTCATCCTGACTTGAAGACTCCAAAATTATACGTATCGGGAAACACAGACTCGGGCAGCGAGTTCCATTCCTTGTACGTATCGGGAAACACAGACTCGGGCAGCGAGTTCCATTCCTTGGCAGTACACAATAAGAAAGTTGAAGAAAAACGCTTCCTACGTATAGGTGGTATATCTACCATATAGCGATGGCCAATTGACATGCAATAAATATAAATAAAAGAATAAATTGTTATAAAATTATTTGCGTTTATTTGGTAGGTTTGAGAATAGGTCGTGTATAATTTTTCACTCTCCTACCTTTGTTTGTATAAACAAACAAATAGCCAAATAATTTAACCGTCGAGAATTGACGTAAAATAATTTAATTGAAGTGTCGTGTCGCTTCGACACTTCGATAAATTATGTGACAGAACAAAGTTTAGCAGGTTTTCTACTTCCTGATAAATAAACAATTCAATTAATTTTCAGACAATTTAAAATTATCAGTAATTACGATAACGTAGATAAAGAATTAGGCGAGTCCGGTAAAGTTAATCATTTATCGAC
Organism: Apeira syringaria; assembly: GCA_934044485.1. NCBI lineage: Eukaryota > Metazoa > Arthropoda > Insecta > Lepidoptera > Geometridae > Apeira > Apeira syringaria. The sequence continues at coordinate 19,870,096 of OW203662.1, read as the reverse complement.
ATGTCACATATCCGCTTACGCATCAATAAACATCCACCGGCCGGTTACGAATAGCGGTATAGTACAATATTATTTTCCTTGTCCGTGCCACCCGGAGAACCGGATTAGCAGTTCCACCAAGCAACGGTGCATCGATGGAGCTTTAGTTTAGATCTCGGCTCTCTGGCTACATTTTATTTCAGAGCATCGGCATCGCTAGCAGATGACGATACAAATCCTTATAGCATCATCCATATACACATAGGCAATAAAAAATCAATATACATTTTATATTAATTTATTAGAAATGTGATGCAAAAAATTATACGTAAAAAATTGTTAATAAAACGTAAAAAAATAACAAATCTGTAAAAAAAATTTCATGGTTCCTGGTATATATGACACGGAGGAGAAACTAAACCTGCATTATACAATACAATACAAAAAAGTACCAACAGAAAATTACTTTGATTAAAACGTAACTAACAATATATAACAAAATATCTTTTGGACTTTGACTAGACTTTATGCTCGCCCGCTGTAAGTCGGGATCTACTTACGGGACGTACGTGCGGCGGACTAGAGGCAAAAGTAACTTTGTACAACTCGCCAAACTGTCATCCGTATAGGCCAAGGGGCTTTCCTTTATTTAAAAAAGGTATCTCGTAACGTTTTGGCACTAATCTAATTTTAGTGTTAAATTTATTATAATAAAAAATGTTTCGAATTATCAACCCATTTAATTAAATTGTTTTAATGTAAGTACCATTCGACATTTACCTTTTAGGTAATTTCGATGAGAACCAGCCAGAATTGGTTGAGTTACGTTTTATTTGTTAAATTATTGTTAAATGCCGTGGTGGTACCGGTCTAGAATAGTACTCCCCCATCTCTTCCCGCGGGTGCCGTAAGCTAAGAGATCACGTACCAGAAGGTGGGCAGCAGCGCCTTCTGAGGATCGGAAATCATACTGCGCTCGCCAACCCGCCTGCCAAGCGTGGCGAGTATTGGCAAATCCCCCCTATATGAGGGAGGCATATGTCCAGCAGTGGACGCACATGGCTGAAAGAAGAATGTAAGTACGTACTGTATTATTATTATTTTAAAATGATTCATGTACTCTGCCTATTTTGGGTAAGACACTGTCTGCTGCAACACAGTGTATACTAAAGCAGCAGGCAGGGCTTTCAATATGTATTTCGTTTTAATTTTTCTATGAATAAAGAAATTTGTATTTGTACTTGTATTAATTTACAATGAAAAAAAGAACGTTCTGAGTACTTCTGAGGGTTGTCATTTATTTTTCTTATAGATTTATTTATACATTATTAATGTGCGCTGTGAATAAAACATTTAATTTAAAATATGTATGTACAATAGTCTATACATACATACATCATACATATCTTATATACATTGTACAGCACGAGCAAAATATTATGCTTTATTCGGGTATTAAGGACATGTCACTAGTTCGCCGGACAGGAATTCTAACAATAATAATGTTACATTGTGGTGTCATGTAGGTTAGTGTAATGTGTGATATGTTATAGGTATATAGCACAACTAGCGTGATATGGCAGCAGATAAATGTTACGTTAGCAGTGGAGACTCCGCAGACAAGGTTGTCGCACCGCGGCCGTGGCAGTGAACTTACTTTCTTCGACGCACAACTCGCGCCGACCAACCGTGAACCGCGTTTCGTTAAATAATACCTATTACCGAACCAGCTCCGTCTCATTTAGACGTATTCAAGTACATAACAGTAGCGATTTCATTATATCTTTCGAGTAGTAATTACTTCATCGAACGTGCTCATTCACAATAAGCACTTCACCTATATGAAAGTATTAGATTTGTGCCATGTATATCTGTATTATGTAAACGATGTCAAGGAAGTTTCTTTTTTGAACTTTATGCATGTTGTGATACGGCTTAGAGCATTTTGACGTGATAACGTTTTATAAATTGATGAATACCAGCAACACTCATGAAAAATAGTAAGGTTCCGCGTAACGTTCCACCTAAGTTTTGTATTACTTAAAATAATCAATGTCAAAGTCAAAGTCAAAGTCAAAGTCAGTCAAAGTCAAAGTTAGTCAAAGTCAAAGTCGAAGTCGAAGTCGAGTCAAAGTCAAAGTCAAAGTCAGTCAAAGTCAAAGTCATAAATGATTATGACGTTATCACGTAAATCTATCGTCCGTAAACCGACTTTACAGACAACCAATTTTTTTATTTTTACCTACAATGCGATTTGATAATGGTCACAACGGGATATAATTTCTGTATAAACATTGCCGCACATTTAGCAGCAAAAAGTCGGCGCCAACGCGCAAGAACGCAGTGTTGTCGTATGCCAACCGACACACTACCGTAGCGCGAGAACTAAGGTATATCCACCTCGTCATCAAGTTGGCATCTCTCTATTGAATAAAATACAGCGAATAAGGGTGCACGATTTTCAAAAATACGGACATATATAATTATTTATTCTAATTTTGATCTGAGGTATACCATTGACGGACTCTTGAACACACAATCTATGTGGTCCATAGGTAAGGAAAATAATATAGTTAGAGGTGAGTAGGGTACAGTTAAGTACCTTAGGTACCTTTAATAATATTATTTAATAATTTATAGGCCTGGAATTTCGACTATCTCTGACTTATCCATGAGGATGTGGTCAAAGCTGTCGAATCACGCTACACATAGAATGGCAGCTGGTTCTCAAAGACTGCTGCCTGCACACACTGTATGTGTTTGGTGATAAATTTCAAACCATCCAGGCAGGTACTAGAGAAAGCTTTACCACCACACTGTAAATTTGATTAAAATGTTATCCACACAAAAGCAAGCAGTCAGCTTGCAAGTCCGTGGTCTCATCCGAAAACCTTTCGACACCAACGGGCATCAGTTCTTCGAGTTATGTGGCCTGCCCACTGCCACTTCAACTTGCTAATCGGCTGGGCTATCGCTCGGTGACTTTTTTTCTTCTACGGATCTCCTCATTTCTGATTCGTTCGCATAGAGAAACTCTCGATAGTCTTCTCTATAGCTTGTTGTACCACTTTGAGCCTGCTCACAAGGCCCATAGTCAGAGACCTCATAACAACATCTGAACTCACGCCCTGAGTACCGATACTAATAATTGCTGTAACTACTGATCAGCTATGGCTGCAATAAGATGTGTCGCGACAACACTTGTAAAGTAACGTATCGCAGCAATGTTATGAGTTGAGCGTATACAGAGACTACTTGATCGCATGAAATCAGTCTTCTCGTGACCACGACGAATGCAACTTGGTCGAAACGTCGAGGTAAATAAATTACTAAATGTTTTTGACGCGATCAAGCCTCGATGGATTAATTAACAACGAGCTGCGTCCCGCGGTTGTACCCTCGTGGTGATGAGAAACGGTGATGATGAAAATAAGCCTATGTGTTAATCCAGGGTATAAGCTATCTCCATACCAAATTTCATCGAAATCGGTATAGCCATTTGAGCGTGAAGAGGTAACAAACATACACACAAGCTTTCGCATTTATAATATTAGTAGGATGTGTTCGAATCGAGAAAGTAAAAATTACAGAGACTATGCACTTGTTGAAGCTTTAATACTGGAGTACACGGCACGCTGGCTTTAATCGGCGTCCGAGATCCCACTTCCGCGTAGCTCATCCCGCTGCGCGACCTAGCCCGGCCCGGCCTGCCCGTTATCGGCGAGCCCGTTACGTGACGCGCGTGACCCGGATCCGACACGATCCGATGAAATACGGGAGAAAAAGCACACTAATTGCCGCTTATTACCCATATCTCCTTCTACGTCGTTCTGGGAAACACAATCATACTAACGCAGCAGTATTGAAGTGTGTACGCTTCTGAAGATGTGATTCCGGTTTAAGGAGTTCCAACAGGCCCCTCTTTCCCACTGGGCAAGTGCCGAGGGCCCCGCGATCGATAGGGGCCCAGTTCCTGCCAGATCACTAAGTGATTACTGAAAGACATATTAATTATGTATAAAACAAACAATAATGACTCTTCCATCCCATTACCTTCTCACTTATTAGCTTTTGCATTCGTGAAGTTGATGTCTTTGGGTGCTTTTGGATTGTAAAGTAATAATATACAATCTGGAATTCTAAAAAAAACTGCTCTATCAAGGTAGGGTAGGGTAAGGGGTAGGTATAGGGGTATTATACTAATACACCCAGGTCCTGCAATAAGTTACTGACGGCTCCGAGTACTATAAGGTGTTCCATAAAGGAAATACGAAAAATGTCTTCAGGCTTGACGGTATGACACTTCTTACCTGAGAGTTAGGGCGGCCTTTAGTATGGGATGCTACATGCGTTGATACTTTGGCGCTGTTCCCGAGATACATGTTAGTGCTGGCGCCGCAGCTTATTCGGCGGAGCATTTGAAGCGGCGAAAATATGCTAACCTAGGTAGTGGTTGTATATTTGAACAGTTTAGGATCGAGACATTGGGCCCTTCGGGGCCGGGAGCTCTGAAATCTGAAAATCGTTCTACAATTAACGGAGAAATCAGTGGACATACCAGCTCATCAGCATATGTCATGTGCATCCTTTCATTCCAATAACTAAACTTCCATATTGGTCCAATGAGGAGGGTTTTACCAATACTCGCCACGCTTGACCGGCGGGTTGGCGAGCGCAGTATATTTTGTGACCCTCAGAAGGCGCTGCTGCCCACTTTCTGGTACGTGATCCTTTAGCCGACTCTTACGGCACCCACGGGAAGGGATGGAAGGGGGGGGGGCGGTACAATTCTGAGCCGGTACCACCACGGCCCTTCTATTTTAAACTGAGTAATTTCTGTACATCTCAACAAATCATCACAGGCTCATTACAAGCCATACAAACCTACTCGTATTATGGCTGTCGATTATTAACCGTTACCCGTTAATCCTTCAGTAGCAATCAGCGGCTCATTAATGTATCGTAATTAAACACACAAGTAGAGTGCAAGGTGGACCGTTACTCTTGGTGACACTTATGAAGCAGGCTGGAAGGCAACGGCGTCAGTCGCCGTGAAGCATGTCGCGCTTGTTGGAGAACCGGCAGCTTAGTAGCACCGTGCAGTACTTTGGTGAGTTACATTAATTGCATGCATTTAGTCATCTAGAAATGACTAGGTTGGATAGACGTAATTCATCAAAAGGGCTTGCGAAACCACCGCTTATAATTGACTTGACAACAATAACATAAACAAATATGTAGCTTAAAAAGCATCACATTATACTTATTCCCCCTTAAGTTTTCCGTGTCACACGCTTTCTGAAACTCAGTCTTGTCGAGATTAAGTTAGTAAAAGGCCATAACCACATTCGACATTTTCTGTGTATAATTATGTTGCAAAATCTTTCCTTATACACTTATGATTCAAATTTGGTTACCGAGTACAGGTTACCGTAATCAGTAGATTATACTTTACAATGGTTTTTATGGCTGGATTATATGGTTGATGACTGTTGCATTCTTCGTCAGTCTTTGGTTGTATCCAAAATCCATGATCCAGAGGTCGTACGAGCGCTAGTTTATCTTGTCCATTGTCTAGCACTCTGTTAGTGATTTGGAATGACATTGATGATGTCGTTTCTAGGATATTTGTTGATTACTTGAACCAAGATTCATTCCCGAAGGATCCTTTCTGTTGATGGCTTTTGATATCTGAAGCATTTCCGGTGTCGTGAATATAACTAAGTATTTCAATCTTTTATCAGTACCCCTCATTCTCCACGGAACAGGTGGCCATTCGATTCCCTCTATTAGCCGCTATCCGTATAGACACCATCACGATGTTTGTGGTCGACGAGTAATGCCTAGTAATTATGTATTATGTTCACTTAAATTCATTTATTTATGAAATAACATTCCCTAAATGCTCTAGATAAGTTAAGTGGTTTTCCTTCCCGAAAAGAATTGCACATCCTACACGTAAATTGATATTTGATTGGATTGATTAGATTATACTTACACATTATCACAACGTAACTTGTACCCACTTACCTAACAGTCACCCAGTGTTGAGTGGAATAGAAGTGGAACGCATTGTAGAACGACTTCATGCTAGGTGGAGCCACGATCTTCGCAGATATGCTACTAGAACTGGGTGCGTGAAGACGAGAATCATGTTCACCGTAGTGCAATTGGAGAGAACTTTTTCTAGCAGCCGCTCGCGATTTATGATTTTTTCGAGCCGTGACAGAAACTTGATGGATAGATTACCTTTATTTTGCGCCATATCATATTATGAATTTGAGGCCCATGGAATTGCCGCCCGGGACAGGCACCCGCTGTTGGTTGTGTTTTATCAATTTATTTCCATTCATAATTTTGCATGCCATTCCAGTATCACAACAGACGATAGAGCGAAATTACTAAAGCAAAAAAATAAAACAAACAGCGAAAGCCTTGCTTACAGCATGATTTGGCAAATATTGGCTCTTATCGTACAGTAGCACTGGCTAGTTCGATAGTTGCGTCAAATGAAGATTCGCTCTTTTTTTAATTATGGGTTTTGTTAAGAACTTACCGCTGCACTAATGTTGAACCCACTGCCATAGGTAGAACAATTTAAATAGCGTATTTTTTTATTGATGTAGTTGAATCGCTAATAAAAAAACCACTTGGTACATCTATACTAATATTATAAAGAGGAAAGATTTGATTGTTTGTTTGTTTGCATTGCATATGCTGCGAAACTACTAAACCGATTTGAAAAATTCTTTCACTTTTGGGAAGCTAGACTATACCCCGGGTGACATAGGCTGTATTGTATTTTCAAAAAATTTAAGATCCTTATAATTCTTAATTATTTAATTTGTTTCCTGTGCGTAGCCGGGGTGCCGCTAGTTGTTATATAAATGGGAGAGGTTATATATATACATATATAATACAGAGGTTATGTATAATGGGGCCTCCCCCATTATTACAGAGTATATTATAACTTCTGACGGCCTCCACGGGCTCAAAAATTACTAAGTTATCATATTGGAACTTTTTAATTTTCTTTATGCAGGTGTAAGACAATTCAAGCACAATTTATCCTTACAGCGTGAATTTTTGATAAATGATGGAAAAATACGATCGCTCACTAATATTTTAGCACGAATAATAATCTAGAACTTTCAACAAAATTAGCTGAAAAGACTCTAAACTGAGTTTTTTGTGAACGTAGCAATGACTAGAATGATAATAAATTTATATTGGAACACATAAGAGCCCTAACCGAAACAGAAAAAAATTGCGAACTATAATTTAATAAAACAAGAAATGGCGTATATGGCGCCCATCGTGCGATTACATACACAACATTTGTTATGAACTTAGTTGTTCTGAAACACAAAAAAGAGCATAACATTTAGGGATAGAACAATATTCAATTGAGTACTATTTATAGATTAGTGTTTGTAGTTATTTTAAAACATCAGGAAATTAATTTTTCAACTGCAATATCAGCAAAAACATTTTAATATCAATATGACACTTCCTCACTCTACGTGACCGGGAATTTTAATAACACTTCTGCATTGTATTGAATGTATATGTTTGTACTCATAAATACACGTAGCATGTTTCATCTTCATTTATAATAAATTATTAATAATTAGTACAAAAATAATTTAAAATGGGGGAGGCCTTTGTCCAGCAGTGGACGTCCTATGGCTGAGATGATGATGATCACAAAAAATAATTCAGTTTAGTCTTCATGTACATACCTATTTTTTTTTTAATTACATATAGTGTTTAACATCACACACATCCAGAAGCACCCATGCTACATACACACACACACTCAAACATGAATAAGTACATTTATTTATACTACATAGTATATATATTATGTTAGGCATGTTAGAAGAATTTGAATACATCTTTGACGGTAGGCATATTTCATACAGGTTTATTTAAAACATTTAAGTGACAAAAAAAAGAAAAATAATGTACCTACGTCGTGTAATAATATCGTGTGTTACTTTACTATGTATGTACTTAGAATTGTATTCTGTTTTATATAAATCTGTTAGTTAACAAATTTGTCGATCGGAGTATATGGAGGGTAATGATTTTAAAAAACTTGAGTTTTAGGTTAAACTAGCCTTTTGATTTTATTAACAATTAAGAGATATATATACTTATTATATGAAAATAACCCTCATCAGTATAACTATATTCAATTTCAATTTCAAAATATCTTTATTATCAACATAGAAGGTTATATATATGTACATTTTTAGTGTAAGTTAAATCCTAAAAGATCAATGAAATAAATAGTATTACACGTTTTCCAAGCAGCCACTTATATAAAACTTGTAGCATGTTATTCGGTAGTTTCAAAATGTGCATATTACTATCCATAAGTAATGTATTTTCTATACAATAACAGTAATAATTATGTAAGTTTTAGTAAAGAACATTACATTTTTAGCTTGTATTAAACAATATTAAACAACAACTCACCGACCTGCGGGAGTAAACAACAGCACTCACTCATACCCTCGGTAAGTCAATTTTACAACAAGAACCAAATGAGTGGGCATACCTAACGTCAAAATTATGTCTTAATCATAAGGAAGTATAGATAATTTTAGCGCGACGTGAGGCGGTGACATATTATAGCAGCTCCGCTCGTTATTCGCTAAACTGGTTATCGGTGAACGTCAGAACTGTAGTTAGCAGTCGAGGAATAGGTGATGAGGCAGTTTATATCGATGGTATTTATCGATATAATCTAAATTGTTTGACCGGGTCTTACATATATTTTGGATGAGTTTATTTTTGTTTTTGGGATTACTGTGAAGGTAAAATTTTTTGGCTAATGTGTATATATAAGTATGCAATGGAGGCAGCCCTATGGTTTCATGCATTTTATAAAGGTTCGTGTACAGTGGTGTTTTAAATGAGTATTTGATCGCTTTATTTTGTATGACTTGCAGCTTTTTAATATTTGTGATGCTAGTACTGCTCCATACTGGACAAGCGTATGTTATACAGGGACGAACTAAAGTGCGATAAATGCTAAGTTTTGTGTGACAGCTAAGGCATGATTTCCTGTTGAAAAGTGGGCTTAATGCATTAAGCGATTTTATACCTTTCAGTCGTAATCTGTAGGTGTTTTCAGACCAGTTAAGCTTGTTATCTAAGACAAAAGTATAACTATATACCAATCTCTAAAAGACTTAGGGCCAGTTTTGTAATTCATAGTCAATCCAAGAAATGGTTAAAAATTTAATAATTTTGTTTTCTGTTCAATACGTATTTGTATACGTATAGTCAAAACCTGCGACCATGGATTAACACTTTCGATCAGGTATTTATCAAGAAGTTTTCAATTATTTCATTTAACAATTAGATACTTTCTTACCCTTTGGTACCCTTTTGCAGATCAATAAACAGCGCAAAAAAAAACCGTTGGATATTGGTCAGATGACCAAAATGTTCGGTTACGTTTGAAACAATTTGTATAATTACAAACGTTAATTACGCAAGCCATTCATTTGAATGGCTCGGAGAGGGCGTCCCAGGAAGTGAGCAAAGATACCAATAAAATCTCGAGAACCTGTTTCTTTGAAGCGATCATCGTCATAATGATGTCCGCGCAAACGCCGCAAATCGCTGCTTAAGATCATCTACAAAAAGTATATACATATGCATGCATTTTTATATTATTTTGCGAACAGGAAATGTCGACACGCGGCCACACTTGAGTCGAGACTAAAGAACAAAAAAACATAGCGTTGACTACCTACATATTATATTAAGTAGGTATCTATGGTATTCGTTGCCAATAAGTAACATTGGAAAATTCACTAGCCACAAACTCTAAAACTGGTTTAAATCATAGATCAAAGGTTGCGTCACCGACCTCGTCGTTCGATTTAGGAAAGAAAAGCTACACGGTACGCTCAAATAATTACACCCGAAATTTTCCTATTTCACCACTAATAGCTCAACCCGGCCCAAACGCTATTTGACCTTTTTAATACATTCGATTATATATTCGATTAGCCTGTATGTCAGATGACACATCCAAAAAACATTCTAGAGGACTATTTATTAGGTTATCTAGGTTTACCTACATACGTTTTATTAGAAATATGAAAATTTTAAATATAAATGTATAATGGCTTTTTTACACGTGGGTTTAGTTGATTTTTTGCGTGAGTGCTTGAAAAAACGAAACGCTAATAAACTTTACCCATGAGTAAAACACAACAATTTTCCCCACACTTACTGACGAGGAACTTTCGCTTTTTTATTCAAGGCGCGCCGCGGGAAGAATTCTTTCACAAGATTCTTACGCAGGCTTCGTATTACCCTCTTCTCTGATAGATCGGCGAGTTGACATTAGCTTTGTCAGCTGCGTTCTCTAATTTTAAAATATTTTAACTCACTAGTGAATAAAATAGAAACTTCCTGTCAGAAATCGATGATTAAAACGAGCTATTGACAAGCTAATGTGGTGAAAAAGTATGCTATATTATAATATTATTAGCTATATGTAAATAAATTAAGTAGGTACAATTTATTTATTCTGTTATCTGGCGATACATGTGGAATCCACCTATTACGTCAACGGGGAAACATAAAATCGCATGCACACAGCCAGAGGTATAAAAATATCTTATCTTATGGCTCGAGAACAAATAATTTATAAGAAGTCTCATTCAAATATGAAATTAATCAAAGAATGTAAGTTTGTGCATTTTTTATAAACGACCTAAATTTGAAGCAAGATGAATCGACGTACCTACACACTAAAAAAACTCCAAGTCATTCAGTGTTGTCAGCAAAAGGCAGTCAATAAACCTTAAAATGTGACAATTGCAGTGAGTTCATCAATCTTCGCCATTTCAAAGGATCCTAGGATGGGGAGGTGGCTCAACAATGACTCCGGTCATCCAGAGAAATTATTAATTGGCCTCGAAGTCATGACAAAGAAGCGGAAATATAAAACTTCTGCGATGGAACCCCGCGGCGCGACGTGAGGCGCTTTACCTGACTCTTGCCCTACCTTTTGTGCTTTCGATCAAAAGGTATTTGCTTTTGAGAATCTGTGGGAAATTGCGCAACGGCCGACAGTTACGCGTTACACAAGAAATCATTCATCCATCCTCGAATCGAAGCATATCATATCGAACAAAATTCAGCAGGCGTAAGACGAAATCTTCTTTATCAACCCTTTAGATATTGTAAGGGTTAATGTCAGAAAAGTAAAAGAATTACTTACGGGGTCCTGAGTATGAGGCATAACCATTAAAAAATATAATACATGGATGAACTTGAAAACTGACAATGGGTGTAGATAAACTGGCATAAAAATACATAGTAGTATTACCCGCACACCCGTTGAAAACACACGAAAAGCGAAAATTCCATTATTATATTTGTGATAAATTAACATTGAAATGGTACTCTAGATTCAACAGTTTGACCACTACAAAGGTGTTATCAGGTTTAACATCTTTATTGCTTTTATATCTAAGATCTCGTCGAAGTGCTTTTGGTTCATGCAAAAGTTGTGAATTCACACTTCATTGTCTCCTCAAAGGACGAAGACGACAAGACTCGATTCGGCGAACAATCCTGTCCGCTGGCCGCTCTATATCTCACAGATGAGTGTCAAACGGATCTGAAGCCGAGGCCGCTTCCTAGAAGGGGCCTAGCGGCGCCTTAAGGCCCTTACATTTTTTGTACCCTTTAAGATAATAAATGATGCACTTAAAAAAAGAATCCGACCTGTTCAGAGAGATAACGATCAGAATTATTTTTATGGTAATACTCGTAGGAATTATAATGATCAGGAATCTTTTGGGATGTGCTGGAGCGAGCAGACAATGCGTCGGCGAAGACGAAAAGGTGAGCTTAGGTGATGCTTACTTCGACTCACTTATATCGGGGGTGCGATCTAAATGTGCGCATTAACAAAATCGGAAGATAATAGAGGATACAGTGTAACTAAAGAGTATGGCCATTTCTAATGTTGGTGAGATGAATTATATTATAATATATATATGACTAAAAACAGCGTGTTCGCGGCATTTTTAGCCAATGATATCCAAGAACTCGTGTGGTCGTGGCAGAAGAGAACACAAATCAAATTACCCATTGAACAAATAAAGTTAAGTTACCTCCCTCATGTACTCATAATATGCAACAGTTCAATTAACTATTTACTCTAATAAATAATACAATAATATTTTTTTTAAAGTTGATAATATTATTATTCTATTGTCTTTCAGACTTTCAATTGAAGTGATTTAGTTATAAAGTCACTTTAATCCTAAGCTTGTCATGGCCCTCACCATTGAGGAAAAGGACATGAGAATGTTTGTCAGTATTAATTTAATTCCGAGACTCGTATAATTCCTTTCTATTATTTTTCTTTAGTTCGGGCCACAGCCAGATTAATAAGGTCCTAAATAAAACTCGTAATTATACGTTTTCTAAATACAAACTGTAAATCACCCATTTATTTTGTGAGAGCAAATTTAATAATGTTAATACTTCTGATGATTGAAACTCTTGGCTTAGAGACTATATATAATATAATATACATAGTATAGAGGGTAGACAAAACTGCGAAACGCCGGCGTTTACATAGGCGCCTTTGTAAAGAAGCCTTCTCAATGCCCTTTGTATTTCCACAGAATGGAATAACCAAAAAGCACTCGAAACTTTTAGTTCCTTGCGTATTTCAATGGTTTTCAAGATTTGTAATGGTCAATATCCTATTAGAGCTTAGTTTGGCCAGTTTCTGAGAAAAGGATTTTAATAGAATTTCTTATTACGCGTATACACAGAAGTTTAAGATTGTTTATTTTCTGGGGTTTGAATTTCCTACGCAGAAAGGATTTCGTTATGAATTTTGAAGTTTCAATGACCCGATTGCTTCAGATAGGTAGCTGGTAAAAACATTACTTCAAATAATTCAGCGTTTCGCACGCGTGTAGATCCGCCGGCCAAATGGTTAAGAACATAAACCAATGTACTTAACTCAATGTAAGTAATTAAGTTTAATTATATCGGCCATGTAGAGAATTGATAATTATTTAATTAGTTATATATTTTTAATATTGAGATCTAATTTTAGAATGTTGATCGATTGAAAAACTTTCAATACTAAATGAGCCCCGCCGTTTCACCCGCGTGCACTACGTTTTTCCCGCTGACTGTTATCCCACGGGAATCATACTTTTTCCAGGACTAAAAGTAGCCTATGTCCTTCTCCAATGTCCCATCTATCTGTATACCAAATTTATCTAAATAGGTCAAGCCGATCATGCGTGATGCCGTGACCAAGGAAAATAGCGATTCATTTTTAACGGGTTTCAAAAAAGGAGGAGGTTCTCAATTCGACCCGTATGTTTTTTTTTCTTTTTTATGTTTGTTACCGCATAACTTCCGACTGGGAAGGGGGGAAAAGAGTGAAAAAACTAAGTTTTTACCAAAAAAAAATGGAACCTATTTCAACACTCAAAAGTGTGAAATAACTTGTCGTAGTCGAAGCACAATATATTGATAATAGTTACTTTTGAATTATCATGGTACTGACTTCAACAAGGTATTTCACACTTTTGAGCGTTGAAGTTGGTTCTATTTTTTGGTACTTTTTATTTTATATATATTATAAAGATATGACAAAATGCCAATCCATCAGTGCCATGATCAACGCACGCTGCCCACCTCAGTAGTCGGTCAGTACCAGTTATGTTTGCAAAGGAACCACTGTTTACCACTTCGCTTCCTATTCAATCTATTGTTCGGAAGTGAAGAAGTGCTCTGTACTTGGAAATATAATGTTCCCCTATTGTGCGAAAGTTAATATTATACCCGATAGAAATACGCAGCCATTGTGCACCGCAAACGTTACCTGCCGATGAAAATAAATATAAGTGCGTATCGCGGAACGCGCCATTATATGCGGAGGGTGTCAATACTATTTGCAATAAAAAAGTAGGTAAGCAGAATGATGAATGAAAGAAATGAATGATGAATGAAAAAAAAAAAATGAAAAAACAATGAAGCTGATCATTGTAACCGACCTCAAAAAGGAGGAGGTTCTCAATCCACCCGTAGGTATGATTTTTTTTTATTATGTTTGTTACCTCAGAGCTTTCGACTGGGTGAACCGATTTTGATCTTTCTTTTTTTATTTGAAAGCTGGTGCTATCCGTGTGGTATCAAATTTCATCAAAATCGGTCAAGCGGTTTTTGAGTTACACTCCAATAACTGAAAAGTGCCACGCATACATCGATGACATTATAGTTGCGGGTGGAGAAATCGGTGAACATAATGACAATTGATCCCATGAGTAGCAAAGGTCAGTGAAATGGAAGAAAAAAAAATGTTACCAAAAAATGGAACCGACTTCAACACTCAAAAGTGTGAAATAACTTGTCGAAGTCCATGGTACCATGCTTACAATATTTTGATAATAGTTACTTTTGAACTATCACGGTACCGACTTCAACAAGTTATTTCACACTTTTGAGTGTTGAAGTCGGCTCCATTTCTTTTTTAAACAAATGACGCATCACATGGGTCTTCGTTATCCAAAGTAAAACAATCAAGAATGTAAGTATTTGCAGCGCAGATTACACGAGTACATAGACGCAGGGAGATAATTATACAAATGTAATACCATGTCAAACAGCGAGGAAGTAACATATGTTACACGTTATTATATAAGCTAATAAGGCGAAACGTTTCAAATTGTAGAACAATGCAGGCAAACGACACACGGCACGGCCTTATGGCTTGTGTGGTGGATGGAATGGAAGTCGTCGCGCGGTCGACCTTGGATGACGCTAGAACGTTTTCCTACTTCACTTCCTGCTTCATGCCATCTTGGACTGGCTCCACTCGACTCTTGACCGGCGCAGGCGCAGGCGCCTCAAACAGCAGGCTTTATCCACTCAGAACGTGACTCAGAGTCAGCATGTATTCGATATGAAGACGGATATTACTTTTTGTAGCGGCGTACACAGTTTTGCCATACGCAAGACTTACAAACATTTGCATATGTTGATACTACTAATATTCAAAATGCGAAATTTTGAGTATGGATGATGGATGGCTATACCTATGTCTACTGGGTTATTCCCAAAGTACTCCATTCTTATGTTCTCAAAAGATAAGGACGTTAATTCTCGAACTACTCTCACGCAATAACTACTCAATGGATTTGGATGAAAATTGGAATACAGATAGATTATACCCTGGATTAACACATAGGCTTATTTTCATCATCACCGTTTTTCATCACCACGCGGGTAAAACGGATTTGCATGAAATTTGGTATTTAGATACTTCAGGTCCCGGAATAACACATACGCTACTTTCATCATCATTAATTATCAACACGCGGTACAACCACGGGGCGCATATATGTATATAGTATGTCATATATGTTATAAAATAGTTAAATCACATATTATATGCATATATTTATTTTAATCCATAATAAAGACATCACTTTTTTTCGTTTGAGGGTTTAATTGTAAATAATGTTCGTTTAAAACCAGTGATGTATGCAAATAAATTCTAAATATTAAATTATATAATTATTATCAACTTAATAACAACTAAGTATATGCATACGAAATAACCATTGCATGCTCACTTGAGATCTAAAAATAAGTTATTCATACATTCTACTACATAATAATACAACATAGTAATACATACTAGCTGTCCGCCCCGGGTTATAAATATTTCAAAAATTATGAACTCACTTAGCAGATTTTTCATGCTTCGAATTTTTTTTAACTAAACAATCTGAACTAAGCATAGGAAGCAGACTGAAGTGAAATATTTTTTAAAATCGGTTCATTGGTTTTTGATTTAATTCGTTACAAACATACAAAAACAGAAATAGTTCCTCTGTATAATATTAGTGTAGATTAAGCACTAAACGTCTTCTGAGTAATATTTCTGTAATTTCTTAAGATAATAAATATTTTTAAAACTAACTTTTGACTGTTATTAAATCAAACGGGGCTTAATCGCGAGCAAAACATTTAGTAATTTATTTACCTCGACGTTTCGACCAAGTTGCATTGGTCGTGGTCACGAGAAGACTGGACGACTTTTGACTATTTCAATAACGATGGTTAGTGACAATATACTCGAATGTTGAATCACGCTATCTAAAATGTCAACTGGCACACAACTGTAGCTGTGTAATCACAGAGTGTGTTTGGTGACATGAAATCTGTCTCGAAAACTCGAAAGCATTAGTTAGCCGGGGTACGAGAAAGTACCATACCATCATACGAAATGTTAATTAAATAAATGTGCATGTATCTCAAAGATGTATGAATGACGAAACATCCGACGCGACGTGATAATTGTAAAAAACAATCTGCTAGTCTACTACGTAGGTATGTACATAGCAACACGACCATGTGTAATATCAGTGATGGACACAAATAACACGTCATTCCATTCCTTTTCCGCTTAGTCTATACCTACATAACCCGAATGCACTTTCTTTGTGACGCAGCCTCGTTTCTATTATGAAAATACTCCGCAAAAACTTCCTGGGTCTATGCAAGGCTGTGGCCAGGGTATAGAGCTAGAATGGAGATAGACACGGCGTGCCAGAGACAATGATGGAAGTACCGTGACATGCGAGGATAGACAATGTTTTCCCATTGCTTCGCGCCCTCGCAATCTTCCTAATGAGTGAACCCTTTCACACTTCGGACAAAGCCGGGGTTTCGCGGGTGATGTGACGTGAATTCACTGCGTCCGTCTTTGTTAATGTTACTAGCGAAATGTTGGAGTTCTAGTAAAGCAGATTCTTGATGTTACATCTGAATCTACCTGAAAATCACTCATATTATTGTAAGTTTAATAATATATAGGTTAATAATAGCTGATTGAGTGGGTGTTTGTAGATAATCCTGACAATAATTAATCGTAGACTAGAACTAGTGTTGTATAATTTATATTTATTGTTATTTTATATTATTGTATAATCGATTAAGTGATTCTACCGATTATTGTATCTTCATACCGAATCGTCAATTTGCGTGTAGCAACACCACGAACGATGGTGTTATAGTCTATGAAGAAGGAACGGCAATATATATTTCGAACCGTCGAACTGAGTGGTTGTTTTGTTTCCGTCAATATCGCCCGAATCTTCTTCGTTACTTTCTGGGATATGGAATTGATCTTTCATTATTATTTGGTATGAATGTGCAAATGGTATGAAAATACCATTGCATAGGTACCATGAATGTGCAAGCCATCTGATATTTTATCATCACAAATATATCAAATATCACAGATATCCTGACCGCCCAAGATGCCTCCCATGTGGCCAAACGACTTTTATCTTAAGATAACAACCGGGCGCGTCTGCCTAACCTACCCTCCCTCTCTCTAAAATCATCTTAGCCCATTCGAAAATGTTAAGATTTAATTACTATACTTATATAAACTTTTTTAATTAAATTAATGTATTGATGTCGTTCATGAACTTTTTACGCAAAAATAAAAAAAAATACCAATCGTTTGACTTATTATGTGAGTACCAAATAGCAATTGCTTACCAGCATACGCATAAGGCACAACTCACGGCATTATTTATTTATAATCTTACGAATCAACCTAATTTAAAGTGAAGTCACGACTACTATGAAACCAGGACGCACCTGCGTTTACGTCATAATGGTTGAGCTTGAGTTGATAGGGGGTGAACTTGGCCTCTCTTCTCACGCTTCCAAAAGATTTTTTCTCCTAAAGGTTAGGTACCTGTACGAATAAGGTATTAATCGTCAACGGAATTCCTTTCCGGGGCAATGATCTTGTGTTTGTTTTGGAATATATGCTCGCGTCATACTTGTACTATGTATTCTGTGCTTGCGTAAATATCTAAGCTTTTGTAAACAGGTAAAATTCTACGATATTCCGTTGCCTCCCAATAATATTTATTAACTAAAGCCTACATACGAAGCTGTTTGCCCGTGATTCTACATTTTCTTAATGTAAAACCTCACAAACGTTTATCTAAATAGACACATTGATAAGAGACTAGTAGCGCCCCGCGGTTTTACCCGCGTGGTGATGATTGATGATGATGGTGAAAAGTAGCCTATGTGTTACTCCAGGGTCTAAACTATCTCCATATCAAGTTTCATTGAAATTGGTGTAGCCTTTTGAGCGTGAAGAGGTAACAAACATACACACTAACTTTCGCATTTATAATATTAGTATAGATTCCAATGCCTCCCAATAATCTTTCATAGCGATATCTTAATCAGTTACTCACGAAGCAGCTTGCCCGTGATTACGTCATTTTGCTAATATGAAACCTTACAAACTGTTGTCCCTCGCCACTTTCCTTCGTCGAGAACATTATCCGTAACCACTGTAATTGCATTATCGGCTACAATGCACACTACCGCAAACAAATCTAGTTCCGCGTCCGGAAACGAATCTCTTCATAGGTTTGAATAGGGTGTCGATAGAATCGAGTACACATCTCAAAATTGTAGCGTGGCTTCCAAACCAAAATTTGATCCTATAATAATTATGACGTTTTGATGTCGAAGATATTTTTTTTTTTTTTTTTTCTTTTTATTTTTCAATCACACTCAGACCCCCGCACTAGGATTCCCTGTATCGCGGGAGGCATGGACACACACAATCACAGCACACAAACATCTAAGACCCGGGACCAACATTTACACTCATCACACAAATGTTTGCCCCTGCCGGGATTCGAACCCAGGGTCCCGGAGACACAGAATTCATGTCGATGACACTAACCACTGCGCCACGGGACCGTTGGTGCTATGGAAGCGGACGATATTATAATACTGAGTGCGCAACACAGCACATGCACGCTGGTATATCACACAGGAATCAGGGTCAACGCCGCACGGATCAATAACTCACTTCTTTGCAAGAACAGAAAGAGATATTTTAGACTACAAACTTGACCAAACTAGCTTAAAATTCATTTCGCATTGAAATATTACGTTATACAAATGTTTTCCAACCTAATTCATTTAAGAAGTTTTAAGCGATGATATTATGATGTATCAATGTTGCGAACCGCATTATTGCCATTGGATATTGGATATTATGAACTGAATCTACAAATTTAAATGTGGTTACCAATGATATTATATGTTTAAATGAGGTAGATGTCGCACAAGCGCGAGGAAACTGAGGCGGCAAAATGAAGTCAATTGTAGTAATTTTCATTGCGATATAGCTATAGCATCAAACATATAGCTATCCTTTTCTATATTATTTGTACCGTATTATCTGTCGCAGTAAGCATGTTTATGTCGTAAAGGAACAAAATCTGAGCACCACGCAGTATGAATATACGTCATCTTTAGTAAAACATCATTGGTGGTTACTAATAAAATGGCATATACGAATATGATTTTTTTTTAAGTGACATGTGCACAACACGTTTAAAAAGTAATCCCTAACCCTTATCGAAATCATTTAATGGTAATGCTGGGGATGTATCTAATCCGAAGGCGACAGATGCGAGGGACTGGGGGCAGAGCAAGCATTCATAGATTTCCCTCCCGGAGTGCGAATGGACGGACCCTCCCCATTTGTGCAAGCTTTGTGTCATGAGGTGCATCTGTCCACTTGCATACCTAGTGTTGGCTGTTATTAGGTTTTTGCAAATATCGAAAGTATGGTTTAGGGAGCTTCATTGGCAACCTAAAAGAATCCGCGGCTACAATCAATTTATTTCCTTGCTTACTATGCTATTACTTACGAGTTGTAGAATATTAGTAATAACTAGTAATCGCCCATGGGTCGAAATTCGATTATAATTAAGTATTATTACTTAACATACACACGCATAGTCGCATATATACCCTTTTGTTTATTGTTAAAGTATGTAGTCAAATACATGGTAGTGTGTATGTTTTTATTGGTAAATATGTATTTTGATGCATAATTTTTTAAAAAAACATTTTGTACCTACTCCTCCGTCTGCGCAAATTTCGTAAAAAGGGGCACAAAGTATTTACTCAATGTATAATATGTATTATGATGATTAAAATATTTCAGGTCACTTTTCTTTACATTTTACATTAGAACTATTTTAAATCGAATATTCAAATAATAAGATGTGCTTGTTCCAATGCCAACTTAAACTTAGGTACTTTAAATATAGACGCATATGCTTCCTGTACTAAATCTGGCATTGTTCAACCTACATAATAACATTGCGATTCTTAACAAATACTTTGAGCAACTCAATCACTGTGCCCACTTCCTGAAAACGAGTTCAGTTTAGCAAATACAACGGAACTGGTATTGTTTCATATACCGCGAACGGCGCGGGCGCAGGCGCGGGCTTGAGACACACCACAACGGACTTTATACTTCCTGTTTCCAATGCGAATTATAAACACAACGTTCATTGTTTTGTTCGGTCCAAGTAGTGTGTTACTTTCCTAATATGCACTAGAATAATCGATATGGGTATCAATGATGATCGTAAATGTCACCGCTGGTCATTCAATGTATTTAATTAGCATCACGAATCAGTAAAGTTACTCGTCATGGATGCATATAATAGCACGTCAAAATCATACCTTATTACAATACTCGATATGCTTAATATTACGTTAAACCCTGTCCCCACCCTAACGTAATCGGACTCTGCACTACGATATATCCCTCGCTGAGATAAAGTCGCCCTCGCATTCAAACAAGTGGCTCACGCACACACTGACACATAATCAGGAAGTACAATAAAGATTAAAGAGACTCGATAGGTACACACATGCACGATTAATGTAATATTCGTATCGTCGAGGTGCCATCCCGCGAGAAGTAGCTGAATATAAATAATATTGCGTACGCACACAAAGGGAGAATTTAAATAAAGCGCTTCTCGCGTTGTACCAGGAAGTAGCAGCTCACTTACACACACATCGAAAACGGTTATATCAACTGTTAGGTAGGTATGTGGATGTGGCGCTGGCGCACACTTGTGCGTCAACTATGCGTGGGACCGCGCGCACATGGCCTGATTGGGACATACCAAGTGAGCCCCCAGACGATACACTTTTTACGACCTGTAGTATAAGTGTCACAAGATATTTTATGGCTTCTAGCTCAAGCATCTTCGCCAGTCTAAAACTATAGAACATACTATATTAGCATGATTACTTTTCAAGAAAAGGGGAGTTGGTACGTCGCATTGTCAAAATTCAACATATTTAAATAATTCATATTTTAATATCGATATTAAATTAAACTTCTTAATAAGACTGGGTTGAGTTCAGTATGTAATCTTCAAATCAGATAATATCTAATATCTCATACTGTAAATAATCTAATCAGACAATACCTGCATATGGTTAGGCGAATAGAAACTATTTACTATTATAATTATTTATAATATGATCGGTAGCTACAATGAGATAAAGAACAGTCAATATAATTATTCAGATAGAAAATGACGTCCCATGAGAGACAAATCTGTAATAATTTTGCCCTCGGTTTACAACCGTACGGGTGCCTGACACCCAACCCGGTTTTTTACATCACGCTTGAGTTCGAATAAACGGAGGGTCTTTTTGTCATGTGACACTTGTACGCCCGGAAACTTGCCCAGGGGGATGCTCGTTAAAATCATGGATAAATCCCATTGAGAGTGACGATGACGACGCGACGGCGGCGCGGCGACTATATGGCATTCATATCGATTTATACATATATAGTTATGTGAAAAAATCGACTTATAACTTACTAACAAACTGATTTTGTCTGATATGTCTTCGTTAAAGAAAAGAAGGAACACACACGTGTATTTCTCAATTTGTACCCAATGACCTTCTATATATAAATAAACACCGGAAAAGCAGAAAACAATACGATTAATTATTTAAAGTTAATGTACGATTGGATAAAGTGTCATTGGGTTATTTATTTCCGTACAAAATTATTTCAGTTTTGGCAATAATGAAATTATGTGATTGACACCAATAACTGCATTAATGTATACCTCTATATCCTGTCATTTTCTGATTTGCATAATATTTGAATGTAAATAAGTGAATCGTTCACATTTTAATTTCATTTGCGTGACCACAAGCGGTTGGTATCGGATGAGATCGACGGAAGCGAAGGGTTTCTTAACTCACCATAATTACCAACAGCCTCGAAAAACGTCAGTGGACACGTAAAGACAATAAGATCACCGACTCAATAATAAATTAAATACGTAATAAGCGTTCTTACTACGAACACCTTTGACTCACCGATGCAAACATACTAGGTAGTAAATTACATTTAACAAGGCAAGAATGTTTTCGCGGTATTTGTGGATAATAAAAAGGCCTATAAAAACAAGACAGAGATGTCATGGCTATCAATTAAACAGTTTTAAAACGGTAGATGCGAATGCGATTCAGAAATTGTCGTAATCGGTTAAGTTTTACTACAAATTTGCTAACTGAAATATAAGGATATTTTACCCCGTGTCTCTCCATCACTGAAGGTCGGTCGGAGTGATCTTTTTTATCTTTACCCAGTTAAGAGCAGTTCTTCGTCACTTAATAAATTCCTATACCCTTTTTTATGTTCCGAAGGCATGACAATTGCCTCTCTACACACCTTACCTACCGTATATACCTTAAAAAGTTTATACACGTCTGCAAATAAAATATCACTTACCAACCAAGAAAAGAGGACATTAAAAAGGTCATTAAGCTAAGAATAAGACGATAAAACTTCGTAACTCTTACCCAATAACAAAATTTAATAAGCAGGCTGAGATTTGTTGGTGTTAGGCTGTAAGTGGCGCAATTTCGGCGTGACATCGTTGCCTAGTTCTTTGTACCACTTGATTATGTAATCCGAGAACAACAGTGGAAACGGGGTCGCAGACTTGCAAGCAAGCGTGCGCTCGGAAGTGCGTTCGGATTTAAAACACTTGCAATATTATAAATCACTAGCGGCGCCCGGCTTCCCTTGTGAGCGATTTAAATTTCATATTAATTTTAATTTTTTTACTACCATACTATCATCGAAATTCCTGTAAAATCAAAACTTAATGATGTTGAAATTTCAGTTTCAAAGTAGGCATATTTTATGGCTGAGAACATAGACCTACCTGAGAGAGAGAACGCGCGGGCGATTTCCTTGGATAGGGATTTTTTTTAAATCTAAAAGCGCGACTAAAAATAGGTGGGTGGGGGTAGGAGGGTGAAAAATAGTTTACGGCCCATTTTCAAACCCACCAAAAAATTTCATAAAAATCGGTCAATCTGTTTCGGAAGAGTTCAATAACAAACACTGTGACCTGTGACACCAGAGTTCTCTATACTAAAAGATGTTGTTTGCGTCTGCCACAACTCACAGAAAAGTAATAGGGGAATCCCGATGTTGATGATTGAGGACAAACATCGAGTTTTATGAATAGATATTTAAAATATTTACTTAGTGTTTCCGCTGTCGCAAAAAAATATATTTCGAGGAAATATATTATATGAATGTGTCTAAGGGTACTCGGTCGAATCGCCGAATTATTATAATTCAATATGGTGGGTCATCGACAATTCAATAAGGTATACGAATGTTTATTGTACAAGCAAATACTTACTCGGACTCGTAATGATTTATATTATAAAGTAAAAACCCAACTTCAAATAGGTTATCTATTCGGAATCTTCTTTTTATGCATATATGTATGATTAATCGATTTTGATGATTATTTCTTTGTTCAGTAAGTCATTCCTCCTAGGTGTTCCCATAGGTATACATTTTATTAAAATGTGTCTAGTAGTTTGGTTTTTAAATTCAAATAACTGAAAAACATGCCATCCAAGTAAACAAATTAAGGCGATTGAAGACATTTGTCCCCATTTTTTATCAATTAGTAATAATAATTAATAAAAATTAGCATAAAAAAATGAAAGTATTTACGAGTTCCTATCCTACACAGGTACTTAGTTTTCACTTGGTAGGTAAGTAGGTACAAATTAAACCAAATGTTTATAGGTACTTACTGTCATGGAATGCAATCTTAAATTTTATCAATATTCAATTAATATTCTTCTACCTCTTGGCTGGCGGGACCAATTCATTTCACTGAAATACATAATGTAAAATGTAGGTACTAAAAAATAGGAGTCGCAGATTGAATCAGTGGAAGTTCTATTGCAAACAATATTAGTTATTATATAAGTTAAATTATAACAGTTCAAAAAACAATATAGATCAGTGCAGTTTTTACACATTACATTATACTTACTTATATATATATATATATATATATATATATATATATATATAGGCTACCATAGCACAGGTTCTGCCTAGTTTGGGACCCGAAGACTTTGTGTGAATGTTAATAATAATAAATAAATAAATAAATCTGATTAGTTAGATACCTACTACATCAGGAATAAGAAAGTCGTAAGTAATCAAGACAAGTTTACCGTTGGCCTTATTACCATCAGAGCCAGTTTATATTCGGTGATTGGCACGCATGTGTCGAACGACACAACTCAATCAATCATTTTATACCAATTTTTGTTGGCTGTGGTCTAATGATTAAAAGACACATCGGACATATAGAAGAGACAAGTTACTAAAACGCTGTAATCCTCTTTCTTGTTCAGAGAATCATTCAGAGATTGTTGTTTGCGAAAAGCGAAGGAAAATTCCTTGGCTATTTACCTTCGAAACTATTTACGAAGGGTTGCTGGCCAAAGAGCAGCTGACATTTCCATAAAGTTGTCCATTGGTAAAGTTCCGGTAACCCAGTTTGTTCGACTCTTACTATTAAAAGCTTTTATTTTATATTTTAGTTAATAAAAACTTAAAAAAAAATTAATAAAATTAAATGACGTGGAATTCTATAATCCAAAGATTTCAGTAGAATACCTTTGCATTAATAGCAAGTCCGCTGGCCTGTTTCAAGACGCCAAATTGATATATTAGACTTTAATAATATTTTCTCAAATTTGAAGTCAAGGAAGCAGTACTAAAACCAGTATAAGCCGCACTGCCAATCTAGGCCACCACATCACATAGGAAGCGCAGCTAACGGGTGCACTGTAACCGGCCGCGGCTCCGACGGTGTCCGGTTTGCGCTTCCGGCAAATATACGCAAGTTTGCAACACTTTCCCATCTTTGCTCAAGATAATATTTGAAAATTGACACGATTTGTAGACAAAAAATGGATAAGTGCAATCGCCTCCAATAACTGAAAAGTGCTACGTAGGTATATCTCGACAACATTATAATTGCGGGGGAAGGTATCGGTGAACATACACAATGACAATGGATCCTGTGAGTAGCAAAGGTCACTGAAAGGGTGAACAAATACCAAAAAATGGAACAGACTTCAACACCCAAAAGTGTGAAATAACTTGTCGAAGTCAGCACCATGCACACAATATTTTGATAATTGTTACTTTTGCACTATCATGGTACCGACTTCAACAAGTTACTTCACACTTTCGAGTGTTGAAGTCGGTTCCACTTTTTTGTATTTTTTTTATAAATAT
Source organism: Apeira syringaria (assembly GCA_934044485.1). NCBI lineage: Eukaryota > Metazoa > Arthropoda > Insecta > Lepidoptera > Geometridae > Apeira > Apeira syringaria. The sequence goes on along the minus strand of OW203662.1, from coordinate 19,844,571 downwards.
ATTATACTCATATACATATATAATATAAATATTATATATAATGAATTGGCATGTATCCGTGCGTCACAATACTATTAATCGGTAGTTATTTGTATGATAAATCTTCTTGTCTTATTGGCCATGTCATGAGGGTGGATGAAAAACAAATAACGAAAAGAGTAGTAACATGAATGTAGATGGATACAGAGGTAGAGGAACGCCGACGAAGGCATGGATGGACTGTGACGAATGATATGTTTATGAAAGGTGTGAGCACTGAGATGATTAAAATATGCAGTCCTTGATTACTGCCAAATACTAGCACTAACAAGTTTCTTCGAAATGCTTCTTCGAAAAGGTACCATGGGCATGATACTAGTCGCCTAATGCTTATTCTATGTTTATGTTAAGCATAAACATTTTCGCAGGCCTGGGATATGAGCCTTGGTCATAGGAAGGATAAAAAAGGCAGTCAGCTTTTTTTTTAAAATATTCACGCAGTCGTTAAAATCTTTCACCCAGCTTCGTTTTCATATTCGCGAGTTCCGTGACCATTTGCCGGAAGTAGGAAGACGTTGCGCCCCCCCTTCACCCCGTTCCCTGACATCCGGTGCCCGTACGCCCGTAGGCGTCCAATTTCCTTTTTCCGCATGTATTAATTTCCGGCTGAAACTATTCTGTCTTTCGTTTCCTAATAATATCTGACGATGTTTTCGAGACCGATGGCTCAGAGTTCAATGTTAATCCTTATCTACCGCGAGCAATTGATTTCGTGGAAACCTTTTCGCTACGATTTACCACCGTCACTATTACTAGTAGCTGAATTAACTTGTTTATGAAAGCCATTTCATGCAACCAGCCGTCCTTGCAACCATAATATGTTTGTGAATGTAATACCTATAATCCAAAAATAAGTACATATTCAGTACAAGTACCTCATCATCAAATACAGTACCTACCTACCTACCTACAGTACCTACCTAAAAAAAAATGGTTCCGCTTCGATAATGTCATTCTAATTATACAATAAAAGAAAAGGGGGCACAAATGTGAAAACAAAGTAAAATATACAATGTAAGTAAGTATATTTTACTTACTTACTCCATTTTAAAGCCACAACGACATATAAAACATACTAATAAGGAATTTCGAAGAGCTTGTATAAATGTGTAAATCACCCGAAAACTTTCCGTTTCACGACTGACATTTTGTCCGATTCCACTACATTAAGTACTTACCTACGTTTCACAAGAGGCCAGCAAAGCAGGTAGGTAGTTACTTATGGACGATGCGGGCCCCGAGATAAAAACGCAGTGTCAACTGGGGGGTAAGTATTTAATAAAACAACCAATTTTAATAAACTAACAAATGTCAGTCACGTAGGAACAATATTTCGGGTTTGGAATTTAACTTTCATTGTGATCTGTGTGTGAGTATGACTGACATATTTTGTTCGTTGAGGTCAATGATATTATATGTTTATATGAGGTAGATGTCGCACAAGCGCGCGGAAACTGCGGCGGCAAAATTAAATCAATTGTAGTAATTTTGACTACGACGCGTATTTCAAGCGCAAGTCTAAACATATAGCTATCCTTTTCTATATTATTTGTACCGTATTATCTGTCGCAGTAAGCATGTTTATGTCAAGAACAAAATCTGAGCACCGCGCAGTATGAATATACCTACGTCATCTTTAGTAAAACATCATTCGTTGAGGTAGGTTCTGGGATTTGTCGCTTTATGAAATAGTTATGCCTCGGTCATAGGAAGGTAATAATTAAATTCGGGGAGCGCGTATACACTCCCATTTAATTGAAATTGGGTCGAGTAGATGATTCTTTTTCGTTATTTGCGAGCTATCAATAAATAGTCATATAGTTAAGTAGATATATACTCGTAAGTATACTTACTTCTTTCAACTACTCCATATTATCATAAATGATCCTCATTGTACATTTTAGACAAAAGATTTCAACGAAATCATTCCTTCGCAACAGCTCCAAAAAAATGGTTCCGCTTAGATAATGACATTCTAATTATAAAATAAAATAAAAGAAAAGGGGGCACAAATGTGAAAACAAAGTAAAATATACAATGTAAGTAAGTATATTTTACTTACTTACTCCATTTTAAAGCCACAACGACATTTAAAACATGAACTGCCAAATGCAGCGGCCCAGATTATATTCATACCTATCATAAGTTCATAACCCAACCTCAAGAAGTAGGTATCTATACAAACTTACCGACATCTGTGAACACGGGTTTGAACAAACATGTAAAAAAAACGATCACGCAATAAGTTTTAAACAATAATTATAAATCAATGGGTAGGTAGTGAATTAGTGATGCCGGGACTGTAATCGAGTTGAGAGACTTATTTCTGGCACTTCCGCATGAGTTCGGATTTGAGTCCGATGCGACCGCTCGCTGCATTCCGGACAGGTCGCGCTCGCGTCGCATATCCCCATCATCAGCCGCGAGCTTGGCTTGTTGAAAAAATATCGATATATCGATGTATCGATATAAAATTCTAAGTATCGAAAAGGTATAAAAATCGATATTTTTTCAGACCAATAAACATTTATAAGTTTTAAGATTTAAAAATCCCTAAAAGAAAATTGATTTTGTTGTTTGATTTATTAAAAATTATGTCTATTAATTAGTATTTATCTAGAAATGTAAGATGATTGAATTAGATTAGACCAAATTAATTAATTTTTAGAGCACGAATATTCTCTGTCAAATCATACCGATGTATCGATATTTTTTAATAAAAATATTAATATCGATATTTTCAAAAAACATCGATACGATATATATCGATACTTTATTGCATTTTCGACATCCCTACCGCGAGCCGCTACCGCTCGCCTCTTCGTCCAAATGAATTGCATACATTTTATTACAAGCCCACATCCGCCCGACCACTTTATTGGTCACTCAAAGTTGAATAACTACGTCATAATCTTTTTCTAAATCGCAACGGGAAGAATGTTTCAGAAGTGCTTACACAGATATTTATGGACTACACTTACCTGTCTAGCTACCTACACCTACTATTTTAAATGTTTATCTATATTTAATAGGCATCGATATAGGTACATCATGTATACGGTGTAGGTATACCTATATACATACATCCACCATAGGACTTTCCTAGGTAGGTATTTAGTATTAAGTATTTTAGTTATTTAATTTATTTTTATTTATTACATACTTATCTATTGCATTTGTGTTGATGTAGGTAGGTATGGCTATATAAATCTTAACGTCTTATAAGTAAGAACAACACTCCTAAATCCGTCTGTTCTTTGTGGATTCTTACTTGTCATAATTATTTATTGTACCTAGGTACCAAATATGGCTGTCCTGAAAAACTTTCTGAGCGCAATGAGCCGTGGTTCCATGATGGATTTGCCCACACACAGTAGGTATCTCATAGGCAAAGGTAAAACTTTTGTATTTCCAAAATAAATGTTTTATAAATTATCCTGTAATGATAGGTAGGCACCTAATACAGGGATAAATAATGGTCGTTGTGGCTGAATCAAAACACAAAAACCATAAAATTAACGGAATTATTTAAAAGTTGGTATGTAAGTATAGTTGCTAGTTATAGGTACCTAGGTCTTATAACTTATTTAATGACATGATAACAATGATGTTTTATCACTGCATGATAAGTAAAAAATTATCAACATTTCAGTGCTCGTGCCATTCCATCCAAACTGCAGTAAAGAAATATACCTAGGTAAGTATCTACACCTTACACGAGATCCATTTAAAAACAACTACTGAAGCCGATTACAAACGGAGACAAGTAAACAATCTTAAATAGGTACTTTATGATAATGTCAGCTGAGATAATGTTCACGCAACACTACACGCGTAATAATAAGAATGGTACCTAACAAAGAAAGCAGAAGCAAATCTGCGGTCACGGTCACGTATAACCGAACGAACATCACCCTTTTATTCCCTAAATTACTGCACATAACTCCACAACGAATTTAATGTGGTAAGCGACATCGACATGGCGTCACAACCTGTAGGCGAGAGGGAGACAGAGATAGCAAAGAGTGCGGGGCGGGAGAAGGGAGCAACAGGTAAAGATTCCGAGGCCACTTCCGTCTTGGCTGCCGAATATTTCTGTCTCGAACCGGTAGTGGGACGGCGGCCAGGGCGCAACATAAGATTATCTCAATTCTCGACAGTCTCGACCTACGCTTACACTCACATAACAACACGTTTCGTCTGCCACAAGCCACGAGCCCGTCTATAACGAGAAACGTTGGCCAAATGATGTAAGATGTAACTATTCACCTGCCCGTGATTCACGAGCACATCTCCCGAATGTATGTGGCGTTTCTCCAGTCTGTTACTGAAGAATCTAAAATAAATTCCAGAGGATATTTAGATAGACGATTTTAAAACCGATACATTCTTTAATGATATTACCATAAAGTCATCGTCACTATGGCCATATAGGTAGGTACTTATATATGCACGATACCGAGTCGAATGAGCTCAGCTCAAACCGGTTAGTACCTACTCATATTGTCTCACTCTACACCAGGAAACTGCCGGCCGGCTGCTGAGACATTTCCTGTGCTTTGTCTCAGTGCTGCTGTGAAATCACGGAATTATCTTGTCTAAGTACCTAATGTACCTACCTACCCAACATTACTGTGATCGACTTTTACATTTACCTATTTGTATTCTTATTAATACATACTATATCAGGATATAGGTCTTACCTTATAATTACCACATATAAACATACAATATCATTGATTACCACTTACAAATACATATTACCTTATAACTTTCATATAGGTAAGTAGGTACCTACATATACATGTTTGGCACGTATGGGAAAGGAAAGGAATAGCCTGTTTAAAAATACAAGAAGCTTTTTCTTATTTTTCTTCACTTACTACAAGTAGGTAGGTACCTACAATCTACTAAAGGTCTGATATATGATAGGTATGAAATAATTGGTCACAGTGAGACTGGTTCATACCTAGTAGTAATTAACATTTCAAATAACATTATCTGTCCGGAAACTTACCTATACACATTGGTTGTTAGGTATCAAAATCTTGCGGCACTTTACAAACAAGGAAATATTGCGAGTTATTAAAAACTGGCGCGCTGACGTAATCCTACCACACAGCAAGAACTTCCGCGTGCCCTAGGCGCGCACAGTCGACTTAAAACATTATCCTATTTCGACATAGTAACCGACAGTGTATTGGTAGATGTACAACAAATTATTCATAATCAGTAATGGATGCCACAAGTACTTGGGCGTCGTCCGTCAACAAACACTACGATAACGGTTTGCGGAAACAATGTTCATGTGTTCAGTTGAAAATGGGACTCGGTCTGGCTCCCGAAGTTTTATCTCAGTTTGTGAGGTGGCACGCTCGGGCCGGCGCGGGGCCGGTGTAGGGCGCGGGGGGATTGGCGGGCGCACGTCCGTCCACCCGCGCCGCCACCGCATCATCAGTCCGCGTCGAAGAGCTGCCCGCGACGCTAGTCTGCGAGCTTGATCCCTCAGATACGCTGCTGGTTTACGGTGTGCCGTAACACGACACGTTTGGAGGGACCGCCGCTGCAACGCGTGTGTTTCGTGCTCAGTGAACACTGGATACTGTGATTTTAGTGTTGTGAAGATCATGTGCTGATATTCGGACTCATCGTCTACCTCCAGGATTTTTACGACACAACTAGTTCCGGATCAACTCAGCCGGTAAGTAGCGGTGCTTATCGCAAACCGTGCTATCGCGGACTCACGCATTTCCGACCGCGCCCGATAAGGCTAACTGTATATGGTGCCTAAAGATAGTTCGAAATCCATACAACACAATCAAAAAAACTCGTCCCTCATATCAATTTAAACCAATTCACTTCCAAAACAGATAGTCCCAAAAGAATTATACTGGTAGTATGTACAGAAACTGTCTCAACTTTACTCATGAAACTCTCCTTGATTTTCCCAAAGCGATTACAATCTAATCGCTTTGGGAAAAACAAGGACTAAAGTACCTACAACTTGCCAAACAAGAATCTATATGTTCGTAGGTATTACTGAGGATCTAATGAGCTAAACAAACTTTTGAACGTCAAATTCGTAAACACGCAGGCCCGGAATAGATTTAACACCAAAGTGTGGAACATGTCTACAAGATTATAGCAAGGGATTGTATGAATGCCTCCCCTGCCCCAGCCATAAACGTGATTTTATCCTCGCCTTTTGTTCAATGAACTGTACAAAAAATGCCGGAGTAACAGGTGGCTGTCACTAGAATCGCCCTTATTGCAATGCGGGGAAGAAACTCTTAGAACACGGGTTCAGCCTACTTCCGGAATAGGTAACTAGTAAACTGAAGTGGTAAACTGTAGATGATATTACAAAACCTGTTATCTAATAAAATATATTATTACGTATGTGTCGAGCTGTTTCACGATGCCCATAAAGGTGTAATATTATATCAGATGTCTTGATGTAAAACATGTCCTCAAATATTTTTATCATATTTAACCTATACCCATGGTATACATCCAAGAAGTGCGGTCATGATTGACGTTCTCAAAAGGTGACTCATTAAAAAAATACATATGGGTCGAATTGAAGACCTCCTCCTTGTTTGAAGTTGGTAAAAAATATCTCGTAAAGAGCATGTATGTATTCATATATGTACCTACTTATGGATATTAAAACAAATCCAAAATCAATAAGTTGTTTGCTTTACCTAGGTATATATTTCGACTACATTTATACCGACTCATTGAATGACGAACTGACTATCCACTTATAAGAAATGTATTAAAATGTGTCGATCGACACGCGGGCAATGTTCAAATAATTTAATACCTACCTACCATTAGTACCTATTCACGCATTGTCTTCACAATTAAGTATTGCTCCACCAATTGAAATTAGGTACATTTAGTAGACTGATTTAAAAATGCATATCCTTATCCATATAGGTAGGTATTATGCAAACTTGCTTAATATATGGATGCATTACATTACATTATTGAGCAATGCGTAATGTAATGTCCTCGACTTGATTACCCTTCCGCTGAAAGATACAAAAGGTTTCACGGCAAATACTACCTAAAATGTAGCACCGTAGTTGAATCGCAGTTACAAAAACGTGTCTCATAAAATAGTCGAATACTGGCTGCGCCCCGCGGTTATTGATGGTGATGATGAAAAGTAGCCTATGTTTTATTCCGGGACCTGAAGTATTTACATACCAAATTTCATCTAAATCCGTCCAGCCGTTTGAGCGTGAAAGAGTAACAAACATACATCCATACTCACAAACATTCGCATTTATAATATTAGTAAGATAATAAGTATTTCTCACTTAAGAAAGTTATGAATCATAATAAACCGGAAAATGGTCTCTTTTCCACCAAATATATTTTGATTCGGTAACTCGCGTATGGTACGTTATTTACAATGGAATTTTGAAATATCTTTACCTAGTACCGTCTGGACGTTAGTAGCACGGTAATATTATCTAACAGAGATGTTTCGGACTTCGTGGAGTTCACCAAAATTTAAACGTTCGATTAATCAATTAATATTAACCGTCGCGACGGTTAAAGAAAGAAGAAAGAAAGAAAAATCCTCCTCACAGCGCTGATTTTCAGCCAAGACCTGAGTGTCGTGGAAAGACTACAGATATAATACTAAATAGAACAAAAAAAGAGTAAATAAACATATCTATTTTTAAACTTTAAGTTAACTGTATGGTAAAAACTGTTTGACCGACGCGTCGGTTAAATTGATAATCGGACGTTATAAATTTTGGTGAACAGCAGCCTTCAGCCTTAGTCATCACAATTAATAAATTCAGGCTATGCAACATGTAAACACTAAAAATAAAAAGAAATAGGTTTTATATTTCAGGCGAGTCAAATTGTACGATCTCGTTAAACCGTAAAAGGAGTGGTTTTATACAACACGACAATGTTATCGTTTAATAATTTCTTTTGTACATATTTTAAGCAATAAAATGAAACTGATATCCTAGTGCGAAACTTAACGAGTAAAATGAGAAAATTGCTGATGAGTAGCGCCATCTGTTATTGAATAGCGACGACGGATAGTCAATATGATATGATTGCAAACAAGGAAAAAGTTAACACGTGTTTCACGTGAGTCACACAAGCTATCCATCATGCTTACATATTATAAATATTGTATGAAATCAAAGACAAAATTACTTGCTTTCACAGAAACAAAGTCATATCGATAAGGTTGTATTACTTTGAAAGTCACCTTGTTAAATTGATTATTTCTTTTTTTTACAGACTATCGTGATGAAAGTTGTCAGCCTTCAACTGCCTTCCGGGCCTAGCATGGAGCGGTTACCGTTACCATTCAGCCCAACAGAATTGCTGTGGAGGTACCCATTACCATGGGCTCCACCACCCCCATCACCCCTTGGTGACACCAAGGCTCAACTGCCCGCCGGCCTTCCCCCAGAACCAAGACTGTGGACTAGAGAAGACGTTGTAGTCTTTCTGAAATGGTGTGAAAGAGAATTCGACCTTCCCAACTTCGATATGGATCTCTTCCAGATGAATGGTAATTTACACTCATACTCATCAAACTAATACTACTTACGACAAATGTGTTTGTATTCAAGATTACTAAATTTCTCTTTTTTTTTTCAGGCAAGGCTTTATGTCTTCTAACCAAAACCGATTTGGGTGAGCGTTGTCCAGGCGCGGGCGATGTGCTACACAATGTTTTACAAATGCTAGTGCGTGATGCAGCGCTATTGGGACGAGTCCCATCTTCACCAGTGACGCCAACAGCGAGAGCTGCTCCTTACCCTCCTTCTCCTCATTCGCATCCTCCTACCCCGACATGGGCAGTAGACAGTTTCCACCACTTTCACAGTGCTGCAGCAGCGGCAGCCCAACCTAACTCCGTTACCTTAAGTCCTGCGCCTTCGGTTGATAGCTCAGGAAGCCCTCAGAGAGGAGATACCGTGAACTATGCTACCACATATGCGCCTCCTGTTGCTCAGAACACCCAAGTCAGCTCTGGGAGCAACCATTCGGATTCCGACGAAGAAGCACACTTTGCACATACGCCGCGCTCGCCCAAAGACACACCGTTAACAAGCCCGGCGCCGCAAACCCACATCGTGCCGCAACACTCGCACTTCCGCACTCAACATCGAGAATTCTTTCCAAACGATATGCCAGAATCCAACACAAGTAAGTACAACTTTATCTTGATAAACTTTAGAGTCCCCCAAACATATTTAAAAATGTCTAATTCTTTTATTAGCTGTTGACTTACCGAATTTATTACATTCCAGATGGCAGACTGTTATGGGACTTCCTTCAACAGCTGCTTAATGATCCCACACAACGCTACACCAACTACATTGCATGGAAGAACCGAGAAACTGGTGTATTCAAAATCGTAGACCCTGCTGGACTGGCGAAACTCTGGGGAATTCAAAAGAACCATCTCTCGATGAACTATGACAAGATGTCACGAGCACTCAGATACTACTACAGAGTAAATATTCTGCGGAAAGTACAAGGCGAGCGTCATTGTTACCAGTAAGTATTTATTTACGACATTTTTACATTCTATACTGATTTGAGATTAATATGGTCAATCGCACAAAATTTAATGAAATGTAAACTAATTTTTGTTTGTTTGCCTACAGATTTCTAAGGAATCCAACTGAATTGAAGAACATCAAGAACATTTCTTTGCTGCGACAACAAATGAGCCCTACTCGAGTCGTGCCACAATCTGTGGTAAAGACCGAGATGAAAGAAGAACGCTGCGAAGATGAAAACGTAGACGAAGATATGCCAACTGACCTCAGTATGGCGGCTTCAGAGCCCTGGAGGAAACGGGCCCGGCCCGATAACGGTCCTCTGCAGCATGACAAACATCGCATCAGTGCTCTTATAGGTGAAAACATGATGATCAAGAGAGAGTCTGAATACACGGCCGACCACTACGCTCTCAATCTTAGTGAAAAATGTGAACAATGATCATGATACAAGCCTTTACGTGGGACACTTACAGTGCGATACGCCTAATATTACGTATTAATAGTGTGCAACCGGCTCCACCCACTAAAATTCTAGTCAAATTCCTCTCAGAAAGGATCTGTCTTCCTCTAAAATATTATTACGTGATTATATAATTTAAAAAACATATATTACTGAGAGTACTTTGACAGATTTATAATGGTTACTGGAGTTAACAGGGTATGGACCTTAAATGATGCCTTTGTGCCAAGTGATTTTGATAACTGTTAGTGTCAATTACCTGTAATAGTTAAAGTGCGAATACGGACATAATTTGAGCTAAATGTGTATTATAATTGAGTATGTGCAATGGACACCATTTACTTTATCGCTAAATGTTTAGCAGTGGAGGTTAAAGTTGTTGCCAAAACATTATTTGTAAACTATCCGTAGATGTGTGTGGTATATACGCACTCGTTAATGCATTTGCCTAATTTAATAAGTAAGAAGAATGAATGGTCTATAGATATACTTAGAATTCGCTAAAATAAGTGCTGACAAGCGAAAACTGGATATGTAACAAAAATATATAAATAGAGATAAATAGAGATAAATATCGATGTTTGAATTATTATTGTCTTCCATTTTGTTCTTTTTGGCAAACATTTCAATTGTAGCATGAGAATGGAGAAAGTTACTACACTACCACACTGTTTACATGATTGTATTATATAATTAGGCAGCTCTAAAGTAACGTAACTACCTAACTATCTAAACACATTATAAACAAAAGACAATAATGATGGTTAATCAAAAAATATACGAAATGCCTTTGAAAAAGTATAAATGGTCACCTGCTGTGATAAAATTTAAAGTGGTAGACAAAATGTAGAATACGCTAGAACTTTTAACGCAAAGATTTCCAGCTACAATTTTCTGTGATCTCTTTTAACAACATAGATATATAATATGTTATCCTTTAGATAGAGAGTATTCTCCTTGTACATATTAGTTAAGTGTTCAACGATAAGTTACAATAAGAAATGACTGTAAAGAGAGTGTATGATTTGTAAAACAAAATGTGGAGCTTTATCAAAGTACCTAGTATAAATATAAGTAAGTTCAGTGACCACTGAGTTTGTATTTTTACATGTATTTCTATTTTGGCGCTGGAGCCAATAATTTCCAACTTGTACACAATAATGGTAAACAAAAGATTGAAATATTGTGTCAGATTACTATAACTTAAAAATAAATGAAGATAACGTTACTCAATTTTATTATTTACACCCTTGATGCATACAAAATATGTAAAAATCATAATGTCCCTGGCGAAATATTAGGCACCGAAAACATAGTGCTCGTTCATTGTTTCTGCAAATATGTTGAATTACGAGTAGGTTTTCCGAGTTTCCGACTGATTTTCTAGTCGTGTTACTTTCCTAGGCTAAAAATAGACTCGGAAATCATATATCACGAGTTAATAGGTATCGCGTTGTCACCTTGGTATCTGGCGAAACATTCATCAAACGCAAACATAATTATGATGGTTAAAAAATAATATGCCATCCTAGCACATACATCAATAATTGTACAGTGTCACTGCGCTACCTAGGTATTTATTTAATTAATGATTTACCTCACAGAATCAAATTCTAAGACGTACATTAATAAATGAAAAGGAAATTAACTGGCAAGCGCAGCATATGTCCATGACAGACGACCTGACTAAGATCGCAGGAAAGAGCTGAATGTGGACCGCTTCCAACCGGTCCTTGTCGAAATCAACAGGGGAGACATATATCCAGCAGTGGACGTCCTATGGCTGAAATGGTGATGAGGACGGAAATTAAAGTCGTAAGTCATAAGTTGGTAAATAAAAATTACAAAGAAAATGTCATATATATATACATTATTATCTATATATATGAAGTGATTGTTGAAATTTAAGAAAAATTTCATCAATCATTCGTACTCTAACTCATTTAAGTTCGACTAATAGTGCATTGAAGTGCTCGTGTTTTTGGTAAGGTCTTTGTGTTATTCCACTGCACTATCGTTATATCTATAGCTTAAATAAGCAAGTCTTTTTGTTACATTCTAGCGATTGCAGTACACAAGTGTAAATTTATAGTAGTACTGACACTACATTTTCAATTCCTGCCTCCATGAAGAGAACCTTACGGCGAATATTTTAGTCTCCAGTGAGACACATGGTAGGCACCGAAACATCACGCACTACGGCGCGCACGCATCCACAGTTGTGATATTTGTCAAAATAAATAAGCTATACAAAAGAGTAAAACCAATGGGTAGTAATCCCAAAAAATATTGTGGGAAATACGATAACAAAATATCATATTTTAGAGCTCATAAGTTTTTATCGAATATTAAATAACTAGATTAATGATTGTCATTGTGTATGTTCTACGATGTCTTCACCCACAACTGTCATATCGTGGAGGTACGAAGCACTTTTTAGTTATTGGATTGTAACTCAAAAACAGCATGTCTGATTTTGATGAAATTTAAATGGGACCACTACGGAAGTATACTCTATCTAACAAATAAATATTCAACAAAATCGATTCATAAACGACAAAGTTTTATCCGCAAACACATATAGTTATGCGGTAACGAACATAAAAAAACATACGGGTCACATTGAAAACCAACTTCTTTTTTGAAGTCGGTTAAAAAAATAAAACTGAATTTAAGTACAGTAGAACCCTCAGTTATACAAATTGGTAAAAAGTACAGTAACACTCAAATAATATCACCAATTTAATACGGGAATATTTTTAATTCTTAGCAAACTATCACATTTTCTGCACTTTAACTTATAAACTAAACAACAATGACTTTATCGCTGGTATACTAGTTACTAGTCTACTGAGAGGATTCTGGTTGAGTCTGGAAAAATATAACGTCATCAGCTATTATAGTAGAGGCTGTCCTGACTTGACCGTCATCTGTTTTGACTTCTCCATAAGAGATTTTACCAGTTACATAAACCCTCGATCCTTTTTTTAAGTATTTATAAACCGTGTCTCTTAGGCCCGGTTTGAAGATGCTTATCCGGTGCCAGTCAGTCCTCTGTAGAATGTCGCCGGATTCATACTTATAGCTGAAGTGTGTTGCCAATGGGAAATTGATGACTGGATGTTCTTCGTTACCTCTTTTTTGTGGATCTGCCCCAACTCTCCCCAATAGAGTAACATGATTGATTGCTGGAAAAAAATTTCGTTATTCCACAGCTAACTTCGTGGACTACGGTTTTCACGCTGCCTCAATTGAGGTATAGTTCCATGGGAACTATACTTTTTCTGGGATAAAAAGTAGCCTATGTGTTAATCCAGGTTTTAAGCTATCTTCGTTACAAATTTCATACAAATCCGTTCAGCCGTTTCATCATTTTTACATCACATTTTTCAGACAAATTTTCGCCTTTATAATATTAGTGTGACTGTGATCTATTATTCTTTAGGGTCCGTCGTCGTCGTGTGTAGATAAATAGATTCAAAATTCATTATTTTCACACTGTTTCAAAAAACACAAATATAACAAACAAGTATAAATATAGCTATACAAAGGGAGCCCTTATCGCCAACCAGACAGAGACGAATGTTCATAAATGTATAACATAGATAGCGATAGGATTAAAGGAAAAACAAAAATCAGGTGGGCCCCTCCTTTCTAAAATCTTTGGCTGTGTCCGTGTCTGGTTCATATGAATTCGGGGCCATATTAATGGCACAATTAATATGATTCCACATGATCAGCACAAAAAAGTTGCTATCAGGCTGTCCAGAGTCGTCATCATCATCATCATCTCAGCCATACAAATACAAAGGACTTCTACTGCTGGACATATGCCTCCCCTATTGATTTCCACAAGGACCGGTTGCAAGGGCCCGCATTCAGCCCTTGCCTGCTATCTTAGTCAGGTTGTCTGTCCATCTGGTTGGTGGTCGTCCTATGCTGTGCGTGCCAGTTCGTGGTCTCCATTCGAGAAGTTTTCGATCCCATCGGCCATCAGTTCTTCGAGCTATGTGCCCTGCCAACTGCCACTTCAACTTGCTAATCCGTTGGGCAATATCGGTGACTTTCGTTCTACTACGGATATCCTCATTTCTGATTCGAACGCGTAGAGAAACCCGGAGCATAGCCTTCTCCATAGCTCGTTGTACGACTCTGAGACTGCTCAGAAGGCCCATAGTCAGAGACCACGTTTCAGTTCCGTAAGTCTGACTGATAACACACATTGTTCGAAGATCTTCGTTTTCAGGCATTGCGGTATTTTGGATGAGAAGACGTCTCGGCAAATGTTGTTAAGTACCTACTTCACGCGCACGGCGCGCTTGACCACGCTTTTTGTTTTGAGTAGTTAAAGATACATTTGGCAAATATTAGGCACCTATTTCTTACGTAAATAGAACAAGAATCGAGTACTCAGCGCTCTAAATCAATATGTAAAGTGTTCAACCAGTTACCGTGTATACATTACATAACTTACTCTTCTCTGACTTCTGCGCGTCTAATCTCAAGGAAGTTGTGTGGAAACACTGACTCCCAGCTATTTGTCGAGTAATTCTTGGTACCTGGAAACAAAGTATGAAATATATGAAAAATTAACTCCTTACCGATAACACTGTATAGGGCAGACATATCGGTTTGTGTTCGCGCAAATAATAGTGTGAAATTTGAGTGGTGCAGTGGAAATTCGTATAAAAAGTTTTTGCACCTTTCATAGTTTAAGGTTTTTTGAATAAAAATTAGTTCTCTAAGAGATTTCTAGGCTAGAACCTGGAGGAATTGAATTATCAAACGGTATGTAGTGATATTCGTGCTCCGACCTTAAACTGATAAGTGCTGGCATTTCACAGGGTCCTGTGTTGTCGCCAACGCTCTTTTTACTCCATATCAATGACATGATGCATAATATCAGCATGCATTGTTGAATATCGCGTCTCCCTCGAGACAAGCTCGGGGTAGCGAGCAAGATGCCCGAAATGGCGGGAAATAAATGATCAGGATCAGGAGAATCAGCGACAGAATGTTTAATAGAATAAGTACAGAGCAAGTGGGTGT
Organism: Apeira syringaria; assembly: GCA_934044485.1. Classification (NCBI taxonomy): domain Eukaryota; kingdom Metazoa; phylum Arthropoda; class Insecta; order Lepidoptera; family Geometridae; genus Apeira; species Apeira syringaria. Next base: position 19,829,463 of record OW203662.1, on the reverse strand, counting down.
ACGTATTTAGCGTTCTGGGGCAAGAAACCGGCTTGGGACTTAGCAGCGGCTCAACCCGGCGATCCGCAGGGATGGGCTGGCGCCTGGAGAGTAGGTCTTTGTTGGGCGATGCGCTAGATGCAGCTCCCCTGCGGTCAGCTCTGACAGGAAGCCGGCTAGGTGTGGTTCAAGTGCGCTCGGATTAGCGAGAGGGTGGGCGAAGACTCCCGCCGGTTAGAAAAGCTCGCAAGAAGATGCCGAAACAAGGAGATCCAGTAGATACAAGAGACGTATAAGACCTTTGAAAACGCCATTCAACCTAGTGAGGTCGGGTACTCAGAGGTTTGGCTGCCGACATCCTTTCATTAATAATGAGACCATCTGCTCAGTCCCGAGCTTGGGACGACGGTAGCTAAATTTCACAGAGGTAGTAAAAGGGATTGCCTGAAGGGCCAAGGTTCCTTTATAATAGTTTATGTACAACTTACATAAAATTAAAAAAGGAGCTTTCTGAAGGGTTCCGTTTCATTAGTGAAGTTACAATTTCCAATGATGTGCCAAAGAGTGCACTCACACAACAAACACACTAAGTAGAAAGTAGATAATACACAAAGAAAATGGTCAGTAATTCAGATGCAGTGGTATACAATCAAAATAAAACTAGCAACAAGGAAATCAGATGTTAAGAGTCTTCGTAAAAAGGTGGCTTACAATAATTCAGGGTTCCTGATTTTAGCTCCAGTACGATTATCATAGTATCAAGAAAGTCGGTCAGAGCCGACTGTCATGGGAGCGGTCCATCCAGGTATGCTGGCTGACACACAGATCTGCCATGAAGATTTTTAGGAGATAGATTGCATGAAAAATATGTTTTTAATTTTTTTCATGTTTATTGTGGTATTTCTGGTCTATCTTGCTGTATTATTCCATGCGGCTTAGCTTTAGATGATAAAATGCTGCTCGCCTATTACTTAAATAAATAAACAATAAGTGAAATACTTTTACCTTACATAACCTCCACGATAAATATATAATGGCAGAACCAAATACTATTCTGGAAAGAATTAATTGAAATTCGTACCATTTACCAATTACCAACTTCTGCCATGGAACGTTCCATTTTACTTATTATCACAATACCGCTCACTTTTTTTAATGGCTTTTCACATCTATGTATTAAGGCATTGTCAAGTTTCTTGGACTTGAATGAAGCTAGTGCAGACGATATCACACAAAGTCGTGTTTTTCAACTTTGATACACTAGTTCTCGAAAATAATACTATAAACCTAGATACTTTTTTAAAATTAAAACTTTGTTGAAAACCTGTAATTGGTATAGTTTTTAGTCTGTCTGTTCAAAATATCAAAATACATCAAATTCATAAAACAAAACATATTGCTGACTTTTGCCTAGGTTGTTTACAAAACACACACATTATTTTTAATCCACAAATATGATCCAGGTAAATATGATGACAGAACTTAATCTGCCAACCTCGACTCTACCTTGTACTTGTCTGCCCTACCCCGCCGGGTAATAATTGGACGCGGAGGGAGAGCAGCACCCGCCCCCCCCGCGCCGTAACAAAGCGTAGACATCAAGTGAGCTGCGGAGGCGAACATTGATGTCTGTGCTTTGTTACCCAAGGGCGGAGGGACTCAATTAATGCATATAACCTCAAAAAAAATCTAAATCTTAAAACTAAAGCACAAAAGGGGTGTTGTCGCAAACTACTCTTCATAGGAGAGGTCCCACCCTCTCACCCCTTCGCCCTTTTCCCATCCCCAAAATCAATGTTTGAAAGTAGTGAGGTTAGAAAATTAAAAACGACCATATCTCTGAAAGAGGGGTTCCGCAACTTTTCCTTCACAGGTGGGGGTCTACCACAGCCCCCTCACATCCCTTCCCCCTTAAAATCAATGTATAAACTAAAGTTGAACCTTCCATGGCTCTTAATAGTTACAATGTTGCTGATTAACAAACAAACATTCTAAAACCAAGTTAGTTTAAGCATAATATTATGTAAATAGAACATTAATATACATTACTTAGTTTTGAGGAATTGAGCACCTTTTACTTTATTCTGACAAATCTGAAAACTGATTCAAGGTTAAGTTACTTAAAGTATAACACACCCCAAATAGGAAATATAGTAGGTAAGAATAGGTAATAATAAATATAATGATCTCATAACATATTATGACTACACATAGTCTTGTTTAACACGCCTTGAAGTATAGTCGGCGTCAAAACTGGCGCCCAAACAGTACTTCTGCACATATATTGATAGGAGTTAGTACTTTACCGAACGATTCGAGGCAGCAGGGAGCAATGACATTTTTAAGTTAGTTTAAGTATATAATTCATCACAGATACAAACTAAAACAAGATGATCTTGAACACAAATTAGACACAATGAAGGAAAACCGATATCAAGCGTAGTTTTAGGTTATTTTCGAACATGAACATGAGGACACTCAAAATACTTACATTGCTTAGAAAAGACATCGAGCACGATTAATACAAAACAATCACGAAATAAAGATAACAACACTATTAATTTGCAACAAAATAAATATTGCAAGATGTATTGTTTTGTCAATATACACCATAGAGTATGTAACAAAGAGATTACAATATTAAGTAGGGAATATGTATTTTATCTGATCTATGCCATAGATAAGTAACTCAGTCATTTAGACGGATAATTATAAACACAGGCGTGCGTTCAGCAGCTCCATCGGCCAAGCCATATCTTGCTCTGACAGCGGATGTGCGGCGTTTACGAACTCAACTAGAGCATTATTTGCTCCACCCAATATTTGATCATGACTGCTTACGTCAACCTGTCAGAGCAAATTATGCTCGACGAGACCATAATCTTTCTACCTCTAGAATCGATCAAATCTTGGTCGGCTGTCAAAAGTGGCCTATGCAGTAGTAACTATCATGTGATCCATGAACAATGTAAATGACTTCTTCTCATTCTTCTGTAACATGCTACGAAGTAGCCGTTCGTGAGACATCGATCAAATATTGGTCGATCAATATTTGGCCGACGAAGCTCCTGAACGCAGCCCAGATATATTGGTAGTTACAAGACCACAGCCTTTAAAGGATAGAGCAGCCGCCGCTCGGCCCGCCCCCTCCGGTGAAACTGCCCCTCCGGTGAAGCTGTCCCTCCGGTGAAGCTGTTCCTCCGACGAAGCTGACCCTCCGGTGAAGCTGACCCTTCGGTGAAGCTGTAAATGCCGGTAGAGGCAAACAGCATTAGTCCGTTAGAAAAAAAAAAAGCCGTCCGGCCCGTTCTGCGAGCGCGACTGCGTTACTTGCCTAAACGTTACGCACCCGCTAGGGTCTTGGGGCCTTACTACCAGCTTTGTAAAATCCATTCAAGTTCCGAATAATTCTAAAACCTGACTTATACCGCTTAGTGTAAAGTCATACCATCACCACCGCATCACGCTCCTTTCGGTGAACGTTTTGAACATTGATATCCTCAAAGGTGAACGGTTATTGTTGTCTCTGGCATGTTTAAGCTTAGAACTGCTCGGAACTTGAATGGATTTTACAAAGCTGATAGTAAGGCCCCTGTATTCCTTTTCGGCCGCCGGCGCTAGCCACACTGACGCGTCGCCGTAATCGCCCTATTTTGGAGGTAGAAATCTAACATAGATTTCAGAGTGCGAAATGCGATTTTAAGGCGGCCGTGACTATGGAGTAGCTAGCTGTTCTATAAGCTGTGTAGATATTTATCTGAGGATATTAATTTAAAGGAGTGTGAAGAATCGCCAGCCAGACGCCGCCGCCCGGCGCCCCGGCGGCAGCGGCGGCGCTCAGGGAATTGCCGCCCTGATAATTACCGGCCCAATAAAAACCACCCTAATAATCCATGACCATGTACTTCCTTCAACAGTTATTTCGGCCGCCTCCGGATAGAAAAAATCCGACAAAGTACAATTAAACCCGCATTTTTTCTGTTAAATAATAAAATGGATATAATATGCATAATAATTAAGGTACCAGCATATTAGCATGACTTAAGGATCTAATGCAGATATTTTTATTTTTTATTTTACAGTCTATTGAAAACGGAACATTCATGAAGTTTTCAAATTAAATTTCGTTTACTTGAGTAAATAAGGCATATGGATACAATAAAAGTTCACCTGGGTCTCAAAGTAGGCTCGCGATCTGTGGCAAGGCCTGTTACGTCTAAATTACAGAAGTACCTACTGCCTAAAGAATGTAGTGGTTATAGCAAACAATAAACTCAGAATTTTACGGCACTAGTGATAGATAAAATACTTTCAGCACTTTTTGACAGATAACTAAGGATAATTGGATAATGTTGTGTGTGTACAAAATAATCTAACAAGTTTTTTAAAATACCCCTAGTTATCCGTCAAAAAGTGCTGAAAATATTTTATCCATCAGTAATGCCGTAAAATTCTGAATTTAAATATAAACGGATAACATTAACTACGATTACATGTCCAAAAAGAATAAAATATAGGTCAAGACTCCTTTTCCACTCCTTCTTTAATGAAATGTAATGTATCAAATTCATTAGCATTGAATCATAAAAAAAAGATATTTGCAGTAGAACGTCTTTTTGATCGTGAATCGTGTTAAACGATTACCGCTGTCGGATGTCAATTTTAATATGCTAATTTTTATAAAAGGTTACATGTACATACCTCAAGCAAAATTACGATTAATAATAGCCTTATTTCTACCTACTTTATTATCGAAATAAATAAATGTGTTTTATTGTTCTTTCTACTTCTTTTTGTTATATCTAGTAGCGCCCCGCGGTTTCACCCGCGTGTGTGACGGTTTTCCCGTTACATCTATCATCCCACTATAATTTTTCCAGAATAAAAGTAGCCTATGTGTTAATCCATGGTTTCAACCATCTCCATACCAAATTTCATCGAAATCGGTGTAGCCGTTTGAGCGTGAAGAAGTAACAAACATACACACAAACTTTCGCATTTATAATATAAGTAGGATTTATCTCAGTCTATATGCAGTACCTATAGGTTTTATATGGTTAATTTTTGACGGTTAAAATATTGTCTCTACCGATTAATGAAGTTAACTTCTTAACACTAACTTGATTTAATTAATGGTCATGGATTGGTATGCTTCGTAAACTATTATGTTCGAGTGAAATGTGAATGGTAGCTTACTTGGAGCAATCGAACTAAACTTGCTAGTGTTTTCTGTGTCTAGTACATAATTAAAATATCTTTCGTGTAGGAATTTGTACTCTATGGTCCTTTGTGTCGTTCTTTCTTGAACCTCGAATGACAGTTGATTTTAGTTAGATGGATAGATGATACAAAATTTTATCTCTTCTACAACCACCACCAATACCACCATACGCAATCCAAGAAAAGTTGTTGCCTGTGAAGGATGCCTTCAGCTGCGAATGCTAAATCTGAAAAACCTCCCTCTTCGGAGGCAATGGATAATACCCCAATACGACAGGTTATGACGGTTATTGAACACAAAATCCGCAATTTGGAGAAGAGAAAGGTAAGTTGATTTACATTTACCAACATCAATAACATTCAAGATGCATGATTTTATTCGGTTCTTTGTTATTTGATTGTATCATCTCATGCCGGTTTGTCAGCCCCAGAGTGTGATCTGTTATGTTCGATTGATACCATGAATAAAGCTACTTTAAAGTGACGCCATTTTCGCCCATGTGCTCTTACAATGTTGACGATACTAAACTATGACGCCTTCCGAAAACTTAATTATAATGTTGTTAGCTCTACGGTTTACATCGATATAATTGACTACTCTTTCCCATCATGTGAGATTCGTAGGAACTGGGTGTAAATTAAAAAATTGTATAGTGATGTATTTTGTTTTACTGATAAAAATCTATAATGTAATAATTTGCAAATTATCTCATATTAAAGCCATGTATAAGTTTTAATTTCCTTGCTGAATCTGTTAAGTACAGACCTAGGAACTTATATAATCTATATATAAAAAAATAATATACTTTAACTTTAACAAAACCTAATGTGTAAATCTATTATTATTATGATATATATATATATATATAACACAATGAAATAGATATCTTTAATCATGCATCTCTATATGATTATTCTTGTAGATAATCATCAGTTAATCATCATGTTCTTGAATGAATCTTCTCATTGATCATTTTCTTACTCAACTTCTACATGGCTGAAATTAGCCTAAACCTAAACATAGATTGGTAGATTTGTGACAAAAAGCCACAGAAGCCATAACATAAAAAAGCTTGCATGGACTACATTGGGTGACTCAGTGGTCCAATGATATCTTATTATAAGCCGGCATTTGGCTGCTGTCAGGATCATTTAAAAAGTTATGATGATAATATTTTTTTATTCATAAAGCTATGCACTTACAGTGCGAGTAGCTTTATGGTTTTAATACATTATTTAATAATCGCGTTTTTTGACAATAAATTAGTTGCAGTAACTTCTGAAACATTATAATTATTATTCATAACCTGAAGTCAAACTGCAACAATGTTGGATGAGGCCTAATGTGTAAATCTATTTATTTGTGTTCTCATGGCCACAGTCAATTCAATATGGCTGAAGTGTATTCAAAATTTTATTATGCTTTATAGATGTATGTGTAATAGACCCAATGTTCTTACCAAATCAAGAATCCTGAAAGCACTTGTACAGAAACATGTGCTAGACACATTAACCATGCATTTCTTTGCAAAATTTGGCAAAGCCACACCTCTTACCCGTAAGGGTAGGCAGAGATCACACCCTTCCAGTGACTACAATCCAGACACACTTTATTCGCTTCATCCCCTCTTATCACACCTTTCATACAAGAGTGTCAGCTTAGTGTACTCTTGAACTGCCCCTTTCTTAGAATATCTGCAATCTGATTTTGCAACTTTCACCTAGACATTTCTTTTCCAATTTTACCATAAACTTCACCCATTTATATATGCTTAGTCAATCTCTTTCTCTACATGACCACACCATCTTAACATACTTTTTTCATTATCACAATACTGACTAGGTCTTTTGATCCATAGTTAAGGTAGCCAATGATTGATGGCTTACACTTATGTGTAAAGGCAAAATGCAGCTAGTAGAAAATATGCATTTTTAGAAAAAGTGTGCAATTGTTTGTGAACCTAAAGTTGATTTAAACATCTTTATATATATAATTCTACCATATAATAAATCAGCCCTGCAGATAGTGCTGCAGTCGGTTTTTTAATATATTGCAATAATCTTGAAGTCTATTTTAAATGTCATATAATTTATTAACATATTCAGAAAAGTCAAACTCTACATTGCATAATGTATGCTCACAAGCTCAAAAGTAATAATAACATGCTGTCAGTTGCAAAAATTCACAATGTTATATTTATAAGTAGGATTCAAGCATCAATAACACAACATCAGCTTAACATAAAAATGAAGATTGTTTGATTGATTTACACTGGAACTGAGATGTATATTATTAAATGATTATATAGTAAATATGATATTCACTTACTATTCTGCTGCTACTAACTTTAAATTTAAAGATTAGACATTTGATTCATACATATTATCTAATGAAATGAATGATTATGATAATGCATGAAAGATAAATATCTGTTATTCCTTTAATTCTAGAGCAAATTAACACAATACCGTGACTGGCAGAAAGCTGGCAAAGAACTAAACAGCGATCAGCGAGTAGCAGTTGCTAAATATGATGAAGTTGCTCAGACTCTGGAGTTTGCAAGAGATATTGCAAAGCAAATTGCGACTATCAATACTGTAGCTGAGCGTGATGCAAAAAAACAAGCCAAGAAGGTAAATTTTGTATTATAAGTAGATTTAAAACTGCAAATATGACTAAGCCCATTCTATCTGAGGTTTAACTTCTAATTTTTTTTCCATTATGCTTTCAGTACTCTTGAGACATGATCTGCATATTTATGGTTTTAATTATCATGTAGCAGTGCCTGGAACTAACTCAGCCAACCCATAAAGGAATACAAAAATATTTAAATTGGATTAAAATATGATATTGTTATAATTGAGCTCATGATTGAGTTTTGTTGATATTTAGTCAATCATTCCATTTAATTATTTTATTAACACAAAGTATGGTGGATTGCTCCTCATGCAGTAGAATTTATGTCTCTTCAATTAATACTTAATGTTACAATATTCTCGTTAAAATACTACACTTGAATTTTTACTTCGAGTATGTGCAAATTTTGTTTGTTTAGCTGCTAATGGTTTTGGCAAGATTCACTGTTACTAGGTTCATTCTATTTTTACTTACCAATTCTTTTACAGCTATGACTATTGGCCTTAGGAGCATTTTGATACCACAACCTCTTGATTGCCAGTCCAGATGCTTTAGTAAATCTATAAAATTAGTTTCTGAAGTAAAAAGGTGCTGCTTACAAATTTATTTTAATACTTGCAGTCCCTTACTTAGGAAAGCTTGAACCATTTTGTTATGAGAAGTAGCTCCTGGCTCTCCTTCAAGTAAGGGGGTGCTAATATTGACCATAGGATATATGAATATATCCTTGTCCTTGTATAATACATTCTTGATTTTGTCTTTCTTGTGCTCATAGGTCGTAAGTAGTCTGCCTTTGCCTCAAAAGCCTTGTTGGACATTAACTAAAAAATAAATACTAATTTTATGTGTCTTGCTACTTCACAGGATGCATGGGTTCGTAATGCTACAGAAACCAGTAAAATCCGTGAAGTTCTACTCATTTTGGATTGTCTTACACAAATGGGAACCCATGAAGTAAGAGAGGATTTCCTGAATGGTACCAATGGAGCAGCCAAATTGAGTGAAGATGATCTCAAAATTCTAGATGATCTGTAAGTAGTAAAAGTTTTAGCATATTAATTTTAAATCTTCTGTTCTTAGGTTGAAAGGAAAAATAAAAAGTTCCTTGGATTATAAGTCAACAAATCCACAGAGGGTAGCTCTCTATTACCTAGTCACCTGACTGGCTTCTTTCCTTAATTTGAAAATTTGTCACTACTAGAAATTCTAGGTCTAGTATGATTTTACTTTCAAACAAATCATCTCTGACTATCAAGTGAGAGATAGTGGTCAAACTGTACATATGCTACTATTATATACTTTAGTATAAAGTGTAGTATAAAAAGGTAAATACAAAAAATATTTTGAATTTGGAAACTATTGTGAGTTTCGCCAATTTGGCACTTGTAACATTGTAATTCTAATATAATAATAGCCTATATATTATTTACACACATTACACATGACACAATGTATGTTAATTCATTTCAGTCTTGTGAGATTTGGTTAAATTTATAAGCTTAAAACAAAATAATTATACCATTTTAACAGTAAAAAATAAGCCAGCACTCATGTAATATTTAGCGGCAATTTTAGATAACATTTATGAGAAACTTGCAATAGTTTACAAACTCAAAACAATTTTTGCCTCAATATTTTACACATTTTATAAATCTACAATTTGTTCACTATCTATCTATCTATCTCACTTAATGGTCAAAGACATTGTGGTTGAAGGTGGAATCACACTAGACCTAGAATGTTAACTGGCATTGCAGTCATCTTTGGCCTTCGCTTAGGATAAATTTAGGGCGCTGTGAGTGCTGTGCATTCACAATAGAGCAAACTGTCATATCTATGTCTATTTCTCAATTTTGTAGTGGAGTATAAGTCCAGTCCACCTCGATTTTGATTGATTGTATGTGTCAGGATATCTGTTCATTTAGTTTTGCATCTAATGTGAGATGTAATGAGAAATGCTTCTGTCAACTTTGTCCAATAGTTTCACAAATCTGTTTTTTTTTAACATATTTTGTATGTTGTGTCTATTTTATCCCTGGTTACATGTTAAAATTATGTTGATGATTTGCCAGTGAAGTCACCATTTCTTCGATTTTCTGTTCTGTCTGCTCCATATTTAACGATGTGGAGTGGAATTATGCTGAGAAGACCTTTTTGACACCATTTCATAAATACCCAAAAGTTTCTTACCTACCTTAAATTTGTACCCTTATTATTAATTTTTTTGGCATGTATTATAATTATAGGAAGAACTAAATGTATGTAGATTTAAGTATTTTTATTATTTGTTTGATGTCAAATAAATGTATTTCATTTCATTTCAGACATAAAATGCTCCTTTCCATACCATAGTAAATGACTTATAGATAATACTATTTAGTTAAATTATTCTTTTATTTTTTCTTACTTACAGGTATCCAGAAGTGACACCCAAACATGAACCTAATGAGGAAGGGCAACCTGGATTCCACACTCAAACATCTAAAGCGGCAGAACATTTGTGCTCAATAATTGATGGCAAGTCAAAAGAAGTACTAGGAACAACTTATTCACGGATAAAAGAAATTATAGGTGCTGTTCACCAATGTGGTTATTTCGATCGTGTGGAGGTGGAAACAGTGGTTGAGGTGGAGGAGTTGCGGCCTGAGGAACAGTTGGAAGTTGCAGAGTTGGAACCCGAGCCAGAGTTGCAACAACAAGTATACCCACCAGCGGGAGCGTTGCCCGTGCCGCCTGCGCCCGCTGTCGTACCGACACCGGCATATCCTTTACGTCCGCTGCCTCCCATTACCTTACAGGAAGTAGAGCACGCATACTTCGCCCAACAATACCCACAGCAGAGACCCATCGCCGAAGTGATTGGATCACAAAACTTCTTCTTCCTGCAAGAGTCTGAGATAGACAGTCCGGTGGGTACTCCACAGCCGCCGGTGATTCCTAACCAGCCGTCGCCGCCAGGACCTATCCCTACGCAGACATTTACAAACCAACACTTTATTCAGGTAGGGCCGGGGCGCGTGCCGGAACCTGGGACGATGGCGATGCCGCCTCAACCTCACTTCGCGCCGCTGCCAGAGCACGGCTTCCCGGGCGGAGTTCCGATGGCGCACCCCCACGCGGCGCTAATGGCCGCCACCGGCCCGCCGCCCCCGCACGTGGTCCAGCAGCCTGTGCCGCCACCGCCCACCGTGCTGCCTCCGCCCCCCACCCCTGTCGCCGTCTCTGTCGCACCCGCTCCTGCCCCCGGCCCCGCCCCAGCCTCCGTCCACCCGACCGAGGAACGTCCTCCCCCTTCACCGGCGGATAACAAGCCCGACGATGACTGGATAGAGAGTACGAGTCCTGAGCGAGACGACACTGGCGAGCGCAAGACGCAAGGCCAGGGTGACGGCCAGGGCAGGTTCCGAAGATATGGCCGCGGCGGCAGAGGGGCTCCCAACGGCCATCGTGGCGGTCGAGGATCTTATCAGGGCAGACAGGGTGGCGATGGCTACCGCGGTCGACATGGCGACTACCAAGGCAGGTCCAATAGAGACGAGGGGGGCTACCAAGGAAGATCGAACAAGGACGATAATGGCTACCAAGGTAGATCCAACAGGGACGACAGTGGCTACCAAGGTAGATCCAACAGGGACGACAGTGGCTACCAAGGCAGATCTAACAGGGATGATAGTGGCTATCAAGGCAGATCAAATAGGGATGACGGCTATCAGGGCCGGTCTAACAAGGATGACGGCGGCTATCAGGGGAGATCCAACAAGGATGATAGTGGATACCAGGGGAGGTCCAATAGAGAAGACGGAGGCTATAGAAACAGACAGTATGATGGCTATCAAAACCGTAACAATAAGGATACTTACCAGAGTAAAGGCGGCGACGACAATTATTATGGAAATGGAGACACCGGAGATAGCCACCGGGAGCATGAGAACGGCGGCCGGGAGCGATACAACGACGGCAACCAGAACTACCAGGGAGGGTTCAAGGGACGCGGCAGGGGAGGCCCGCGAGGCGCCCCGCGGGGCACCTCACGCCCCCCGAGGTCTAACCAAAACTACAACAATCGCAAACAAGAGAATGTTGAATAGTTGCTATGAGAGCAAAAATTACGCGTTCTCAAAGTTTCACGCTATTTTATGACAGACAAAATCATTCGTGCAAGGCAGATTTCACCGGCAACAACGCTCTGTGGTAACAAGTTACTGAGAGATTATGGTATTAAAAAAATTAAAAAACTAAAAAAAAAAGTAAAACATTAAAACTGAAACTGAATAAAAAATAAGTTACTTGAATTTAGATGTATGATATATGCGACTATATTGTAAGTTACGTAATTCTAGATTCTTGTATAGGTAATGTAAAGTGATGGTGGGAGCGGGCCGCATCCCGCATCCCGCTCTCTCGTGCGGGCCTCGTCTCGTGATAATAATATAAGTACAGGAGCGGTGCACACAACATTCAAACACTACCTACCTGATGGGACCCTTTCCAAATCTCATAGATCTATGTACGCTTGTTCACTTATACTGTAACTTTATTAATGTATTTTATGAATGTTTGTTTCCGATATAAAAATTGAATGAAGCTTAGTTTTTTTTTGTATGATTACTGTGAAAATTTTAATTAATAGATATGAATTTTCTTTTGGATTTAAAAATTCTTTTGGAGTGTGCATGTATATTGAAACTGTAAATGTTTGAAGAGTCCAAAATGAGCTTTTTAACCTTAATTTGAAAAATGTTTCCAATAGTGTATTACTAATGAGGTTTTTTTATTAAGATTCAAATTTCAATGAATAGCAGGCTAGTTTTTTTTTAATAGGTTGCTGGCCTTATTTTTTTATTGGTTGCGATAAAGCTAATGGTAATGTTTTCTTCCAACTTCTTCAATAGAGGCTGTGTGCAAGCAAATTAAAAGTATTCTATGACATTCTATCGTTTTCATTAAGGCTTCTTGCCTTGCCCACTCCCTTATTACATATTTTAGTTTCACCTCGACTAACAATGAGAATTGCACAAATTTCAGATTTAAATAGTTGCAAGTGTAGATACTGAACGAGAATAACAGCAATGCTGTTGTGGACTGGCGTACCTACCAGCACACACAGCATTGAGGAAATTAGATGGCCGTGAAGTGAACCCTTTATGGAAAAAGTAGACAAGTGTGTTGGGTCTAGAGAAAATATACGTCTCGCAGTTTGATTCTTACTAATGTTATCTGTGGTCGGACAACAGTAGACTTCCTGTGGCTGAGACGATGATGATCAATACAATGTAAATTACTTATTATAAGCTTACAAACGAAAGCTTATAATAAGGAATATATATATTTGGGTAATATATACGTTTGGGCAAGGGGCATTTAGGGGAGGCATTTTTGACTGAGCGTAGTCCTACGCTTGTTGACTTTATTTATAGATGACATATTGTTATAAATATTGACATGAATAAAATATATATAGTCTAGTGTACATTTTGGAGTATTAGAATTATAATATATTATATATATATCAGAACTAGCTCCAGTCACTAACGCCGCTACCTTCAAAGCTCATCTTCGTTCCTCTTGTTTCTGACACAGAAGAAGAATTATGAAGGTTTGTTATTCGTACCCAAAATTACAGTTGTAAGCATGATAATATATTACAAATACAAAACTCAACTATTTATTTATTAAGATTCACACAAGGTGACTATGAAGGTCAGGTTCCCGCTTCTTCAAGACTTGTTTAGTTAGTAAACCAATAGTGATGAAGAGTGCTATGGGATGGGTAGCAATTCATAAACAATGCAATCGTAACTTAAATCTATACTAGTAATATTATAAAGAGGAAAGATTTGTATATAAGTATGTTTGTAACGAATTGGCTGAAAAAGTACATGACAGATTTAAAAAATTCTTTCACCATTGGAAAGTTACATTCACCCTGAGTAACATAGGCTATATTGTGTTTTCGAAAACATCCTGTCTATTATTAATTTTCAAATTTTTTACCCTTGCGAAGCCGGAGCGGACTGCTAGTATGTCATATGTAAATAAATTTGGTACTCCGCTAATATGGCATTACATGTTAGGTAATTTACATTTTTTATTATATATATATATATATATATTTTTTTATTATATAAATAAATTGCATTCCGGTAGAAATAAATCCGTTGATTTACGACAAAGCGAAACGATGCAAGCCACGTCTACATTTTTTTGTGCGGCCACTTTGTTAAAATGGCGGCGTAAAATTATAATTAAAATTAATTAATGCCTCTACAAGGTCTAGTCCCCTTCTTTAACGATCACTTCCACACGCTTCTTTTCCACGCGCTGTGTTAACGCCGGACAAGTACTTCAAGTTTTCTCCTACACTAATATTGCTCATATTTGAAAGAATTTTAATAAACTGGATAGATATGAATAAAACGCCCACATTCGATTTGCTAGTAAAGGTTTTTATTCAATAAAATTGCCATTTATTAGAATTTATGTATGAATCACCAATCGTTTTAGGTACTTGTTCAACTTGAACATAATAAATAGTTTCTTAACTGTATTAAGAAAAAAAGAACCTGTTTTTTTACATTGCTACTTATGTATGTACTTATAAACTATGTTTGCAGTAGTAGGTAATAAGCCTATACAACCTAACGCAATTATACAAAATATTATTTGCCATGTACTTATTCCTTAAGTAGAACCTATAATATAATAGTCACATTTTGTTCACGTTGTATGAATGACAGGCTTTATTACTGCACGCGGTGCGCGGTGTGTTACGTATATATATATATAAAGATTTTTTATACGAGGAGCTGATTATGATTACGAAGCTTTTAAATAATCATCTCCATTCTATTTTAGTCAACTTGAAGCTTTCCAAATTAGAATGGATCGCACTCCCGGATCATTGTCAAGTTTGCGCTAGCTCAGGAATGTATCTTTAAAATACGGTAACTTTACAAGAAAAGAAATATTAATTTGTAAAACTTATTTTATTTAGGTATTGCTTTTCATATACATACAACATTTTCCGCGTTATATACCTACTTATGTTTTAAAATGGCTCTATATGCTAAGTATCCTTTTTCCCAAATACGCGTTGGCATGTTGTAGTCTCATTATACACTGTTAGGTACTAAACTTTGAATACTAGGCAGGCTATTCTTGATCATGTATGGTGAGGTTTTTAATTCACTACCTACAAACCAACTATAGAGTAATCGATATATAAAGGCCTTACACCACTTCATCATCATCATCATTTCAGCCATAGGAGGTCCACAGCTGGACATAGCCGTGATTTCCACAAGGACCGGTTGGAAGCGGCCCGCATCCAGCCCTTGCCTGCGATCTTATTCAGGTCGTCTGTCCACCTGGTCGGTGGCCGTACTATGCTGCGCTTGCCAGTCCGTGGTCTCCATTCGAGAACCTTTCGACCCCAACGGCCATCGGTTCTTCGAACTATATGCCCTGCCCACTGCCACTTCAACTTGCTAATGCGCTGGGCTATATCGGTAACTTTCGTTCTTCTACGGATCTCCTCATTTCTGATTCGATTACGTAGAAAAACCCCGAGCATAGCCCTCTCCATAGCTCGTGCGACTCTGAGCCTGTTCAGAAGCCCCATAGTCAGAGACCACGTCTCAGTTCCGTAAGTCATCACTGGTAACACACATTGTTCGAAGACCCTCGTTTTCAGGCATTGCGGTATTTTGGACGAGAAGACGTCTCGGAGCTTTCCGAACGCTGCCCAGCCGAGTTGGATTCGACGATTGGCCTCTTTCTCAAAGCTGGACTTACCTAATTGTATGTCCTAGGTAGACGTAATGGTCAACAACTTTGAGAGTCGAGTTCCCAATTGATATGGGGGGCGGGCGCAACATGGGCATTTGACATAATTTTCGTCTTGTCCATGTTCATTTTAAGGCCCACCCTTAGGGAAACTCTGTTGAGGCCTTCGAGCATCGTGCTGAGGTCTTCCATCGATTCTGCCATGACCACAATATCGTCGGCAAACCGAAGGTGAGTGATGTACTCGCCGTTGATGTTGATGCCGAATCCTTGCCATCCCAAGAGCTTGAAGGCGTCTTCCAATGCGGCAGTGAACAGTTTCTGAGAAATAACGTCTCCCTGTCTCACGCCTCTTTGCAATGGAATCGCCCTCGAAATTTGCTCTTGTACTCGGACCGACATGGTGGCGTTATTGTAAAAACACTTCAACACTTCGATATACCGATGGTCAATATGGCACCGCTGGATAGACTCAAGCACCGCCCACGTCTCGATCGAATCAAAGGCTTTCTTATAGTCGACAAACGCTAAACATAAGGGCAAGTTATACTCTTCGGTCTTCTGTATAACTTGCCGCAGCGTATGGATGTCGTTCATCCTCATACATAGCCTCTACCTCCTCATCGGTTCCGAGTTTCGAGGTCGGTGCATATACCTGAATGACCTTCAACGAATATCTGCTTGATATTCTGAGTATTAGGTATGGCACCCTGCTCGAAACGCTGTCGATGGTGATGATGTTGTTAACGAGGGACTTGCGAACGAGAAATCCGACACCACCTTGGGACTTTTGGTCACCTTCACACTTCACTTGTATTCAAAGAAATCGTGATTGTATTATGCTTAGATAGCTCCAATAAAGAGGGATATCCGAGATACCGAGTCGCGGTGAGGTCGACTCGCCGAAAAAACGAACACTAATTGCGACAAAGTACATTATTACATTATTCGCGGCATTTTATGCCTCTCTCAGCAGAGACAACTTTCACTGTACGGGTTTAGTTAAGGATAATGGAGTCCCTACGCTCGGGTTTACAGTTTATATTTACTAGTCATTAATTATTCAATGAGAATGAGTTTCATTCAAGGCATCTTCAAAGCAGTTCAAGAACTTCATGTAAAATTAAACCTGAATTCCTCCAAAAACCCTTTATCTTACAGATTGAATATGGGTCTCTGTAGGCGTCTGCTTTGCGAGCCACAGCTAACAGCGTAATGTCACAACCCTCGTCTACATTGCATAAATCGTGGCACAGGTATGTATTACGTTGAAATGACACTAAATTGAATTAGTCTGACGATGGCAAGTCCTGACGTCCCGCTTGACTGACGTACCCAAGTACGTGATAACCGGTTTGGGTTGTAAGACGTCTCTTCCGGGTTGTCTGACATTCCACTTGGGTCCAATTCACCCTTGGAGACTTGGACACCACAGAAGGAACCCTATGTTTCTTCTGTATGCTAATGCTATGCAAAAATACTAATGTTTAAACTGTACTCTAGAAATTCTATCGTACAAGTACTTGTAATCGAGATTCAATCGTGAACAGTGAAATAAAATGTTCTATTACAATATAATCACATTATTAGGCCTTAATCTAATTACATAAACCACCAATGCATCGCAAGTCAAAGATAGCTATAAACCAAAACAAGATTTGTTCACAATTAAATACTTAAAGGGAATCAATGTTACAAAAGCTGCCTACGCTTTTGTAAAAAATATACAATCGAAGTGAAGATATTAAACAGTTTACAGTATATCACTATTCAAATATAAAAAAAATACATGCCGAGGACCATTTAAGGATGTTTAATTAATTTCAATATATACATTAATTTTTATTTCTCCTTGTGGGGAAGCCTATAATTTTTTTAAATTTCTTGTCTAATTTGTTTACACATTTTATTTCAGGAGCTGTTCCATACGTCCATTTTCACTTGAACTCTGCGAAATTAAAAATAAACTGTTTTCGTCGTATTTATATAGTTTTCTTACAGTAACATTATAACGGTCACACGTAAATGGCACCAGAATATACTGAACAAGCATTCGCTCGCATCCATCATTCCACTCCATCCGTGGAAATATAAGTCGGCTTAGATGGATGTGAAGGAGAAGAGAACCTTATGCTCAGAACTGTATATTGCATTTTTAACCCATCGACAGAGAGCAATAGACAAGGGCAAACATTTGTGTGATGAGTGTAGATGTTTGTCCCGGGTCTTGGTTGTTTGTGTGTTGTGATTGTGCCATGCCTCCTCGTACAGGGAATCCTAGTGCGAGGGTCTGAGTGTAATAAAAAATAATAGGCGAAACAGAACAGTAGCTAGATAACATTTCTAGCACATTCTCGAAAATGTCTGCGACCTCCATATTTGCCATATCAGTTTTGGCCATTCCGGAATGTATTATGTTATGATTCAAAATGTTTTGTTATTAAAATATCATGTAGTAGAAGCACACTAACGATGAAACGGCGTTATTTAATTGCATCACTAGTTCTAGATATTTATGAACAAACTATTACTCTTTCGAAAATTTGTACATTAATTCATTACTTTTCTCAATCTATAATATATCATTATATCGTGTCACGGTGTTGGCGGTCGCACTCCTCTGAAACGGTTCGACAGATTTTAAAGTAAATTATTTTTCAACCGCCTACCCTCACCATGAAAATGGTCAATGACTGCCAGGTCATGTAGTAAAATTATATACACAATATTTAGATACACTTCATCACAAAAAGACCTCTGGTTTATGATGCATTGCAGAGGCGAAACAAATTGTCAGAGGCTCCATCACTATGTGAATTGTTGATGGTTTTTGCAGCCGTAACACGTCCACAGCTTTGTATAGGTATTCCCTACTTGCTCCCGCATCCAGCGTCCTCCCGCGATCCTAATCAAGTTGTCTGTTCACCTTATCGGTGGACGTACTTCGCTGCACCTGCACTTGCCACTCCGTGCAATGGTCTCGAATCTTTCGGCCCCATCGATCATCAGTTCGCCATGCCTTGCCCACTACAATTTCACCTTACCAATCCATTGGGCTATGTTGGTGAGTTTCTTTCTTCTATGGATCTCCCTCAATTCTGATTCGAAACCCCAAGCGTAGACCTCTCCATAACTCATTGAGCAACTGAGGTCACTTATAAAGCCTTTATATAGTTGGTGTTATTATCGTACTGCATTCATTCTGCTTCTAAGCACTGCACACTGCATCCTAAGCCAGAACACTTTTTGTGTGACATTTGCTATTCTGTTAATCACTCAAACTAGCTAAAATTTCCTAAATCTCTTTGAAATCGGAATCATCTTCATATTATTTACGGTAAAATCCAAAATTATGTAACGTCTTACAGCTCTATCTTTAATAATAAAGGAGTTGTATTCAATTGCTAATAGTTTTAGTAGATTCCAAACAACGTGACGATTTATTTTACATTAAAATACCATTTAAAAAAAGACGTAACGTCATTGAAAGGTGTCATACTAATTTAGACTTTACCGTAACCACATAAAAACTATCACACAATTTTAGATACTTTGATAGAGCAGCGGAATCACAACTAATACCAAAAAATATTGTATATTTAGCGTATTTTTTTGCTCTCTCCTATAATAGCGTATGTAATGTAGATAGATATATACGTGCTAAGTAACAGCCAATAAGGTTCTATAAGACAAACATAAATTCGACAACTTAATATATCTGTATATATAAGTATAGCTACGTAAGATCCTGCCCCGGTTTTTGCACGATACGATTTATTCGTAAATGCTACATTATAATTATTATAGAGACGCGTCACGTGTGTCACGCGCGTGATACGTTTGTAAATGAAATGTGAAATAGTTCTTGTCCCTAAGTGGCGCGGCAGTCACATGGGCTTGCACTGATGTTAAATCATTTGGCGAGACATGGACTGTCTCATCTTGCGCTCCCACGCCTCCGCTTCCGCCCATGTGTGTCTCACGTCTCGGAACAACTGCAACAACATACAACTTTTATAATAATAAAAAATAACGATGCCTATTAGAATAGATTATTATGGCCGTGGTGGTACCGGCCTAGAATAGTACTACCCCATCTCCTCCCGCGGGTGACGTAAGAACCGGCTAAGGGATCACGTACCAGAAAGTGGGCAGCAGCGCCTTCTAAGGATCGGAAATTATACTGCGCTCGTCAACCCGCCTGCCAAGCGTGGCGAGTATTGGCAAATCCCTCCTATATGGAGGAGGCTAATGTCCAGCAGTGGAAATCCTACGGCTGGGATGATAATGATGATATATTAGAATAGAATAATAATAACTAATTACAATACTATAGCTACTATAAAAACATTTGAGCCATCAAAAGAGCTATTGTCAGCCTATAGATAACTCATATACTATAACCCACTACCAGCTGGCAGCGTGCCCAGAATGCTAGCAGCATTGCCACGTTGAATTGGAATGCTGATCCGTTGAGCCAAATATGTGCCAGCATTTTGGTCACTAATGATTTAGTAATATAATATAATGATTAATATACTAATTAGACATACTATGCACAGGACTGAAAATGTCTACTGTCAATGAAGCGATAATATGATAAGGTGATTGACGGTTGTTATGGCTGTGTGGAAATGAGAGCTTCTACAAGTATGATTGGAGTCAAACTGAGTGACAGGGTAAAGAAAAGTGTGATAAGGGAATGTTGTGGTGTGAACGAAGATGTAAGTGATGACTAATATTGAGATAAGCATTTTTAGAAGGTTCGGTCATGTAGAGAGAATGAACGAAGGGAGATTGACTAAGCAGGTATAATATGGGACAACATTCACACAAGGTCTTCAGGTCCCAAAATAGGCAGAGCCTGTACTATGGTAATCTGATGACTGATATACATACTTATATATATACTTACATACATATACACACCCAGACACAGGTCAAACAGACATGTTCATACACACAAATGTTTGACCTGTCCGGGAATCGAACCCGGGACCAGCGGCTCAGAAGGCAGAGTGCTACCAACTGCGCCAACCGGCCGGTATAGATGGGTGAAGTGAATGGTAGTGTTGGAAGTGTACTTGTGATGTTAACTGTAAATTAATATTTAGTTCTACGTTATCCACGAATATTATCTATATTTTTAGCACATAATATATATGATTTTATATGGTACTCCAACATGTGTTTTTGTTTTTATTCAATTGGAAGTTATTCCAATGAGCGTTAGCTCATGGTACATTTTAGAATAAGGGTTTCTGGGAAATATTTTGTATCCAACTGTGAAAGGGTAAACTTTGTAAATTGTAAACAAAAGAAAAAATTTCATTCACAGGTGGGCCCCTCGACACACTTAGGCACAATGCTATGCTTCCTTAAAATATTTTGTTTTTGGAGGCCTAAATGTTAGGAGAGCTTTGATACTTTGATTTTAGATATGAGTTTTCCTAAGCAACCCACGTAGACCATTTAATTCTTATTTTATTTCTACCACCCCGCTGCAGAATAAAACATTGTTTGGGAAATAATAATCTAAAATGTATCACAGCAGCGAAAAACTAAATCGTTGGAATTTATAAAATTTATTGATTTTAAAATTACGAGACTCAATAACATTGATAAAAAGCCAAAATTTACTTAACGTAGGGCGTGCGAAGCCAAAACTCATAATAAGCTAAAAAAATGAATTGTGAAAATAGTCGATCACACGCAATAGACAAAAGATTGCGATCTGCATTCGGTACTCGAACAAATCGTGATAATATGATGAATTTGATGATCGACTAATTTATGGACACGAGTTCGGTACTTGCACTGCAGCTTCGGACCGCACTTGCGTACTAGCTTTGTTGTACATGGGCGTACACTGTTACTTGTAATAACTGATCTATTGAGTTAATAGCATAAAAAGTACCTATTACAAGTAATAGAAATTCACAACTACCCCCTGATATGCTATGAGGACATTGTTCATCCTGTATATCACCTGTTTCTGCAGACGATTATGTATGGCATTGCATAAGATATAATAATAGTAAATTGTATATACCTGTGCGACCCAAAGTTCATCGGCGAGCAGCTCGTTGAGTATGACCGTGGTGTCTTTCCCTGGATTTTGAATCC
Source organism: Apeira syringaria (assembly GCA_934044485.1). Taxonomy (NCBI): domain Eukaryota; kingdom Metazoa; phylum Arthropoda; class Insecta; order Lepidoptera; family Geometridae; genus Apeira; species Apeira syringaria. Next base: position 19,807,715 of record OW203662.1, on the reverse strand, counting down.
GTTTGTCTTCGACCCGTTTCCTGCATTCGCCGAACATCAAATACTTCTGATGCGATATCCTCGAATATAACTGCACTCTGCCACAACACGATGAGCATAACAGGAACTCCTGAAATCATTATAGTAATCAATTTAATCTTCATCGCCATATCACGTTGGGCCAGTTTATTTTGCATACTTCAACAGCGTAATATGGGTTACTGCTTTGGGTTTAGTTGCGAAACAGAAGCTAGTTTTGTCTTGCAAAAGCGGCCTTTTAGCGAAATGGGATCCCTAGAATCTTTAAAAGATTCATTTAAATATATAATTTTTAAACTGTTTTCATCATACATTTCACAAAATTGTATGTTTGTAGAAACTGTTTACTGTTTTTGTCTGTAGAAACTGTACGAGTTTAAATTAATCAAAGAATTTCACAATTTAAATAAGGAAATAAGGATAAAATAGTTGAAACTAGTTTAAGATTAGTAAAAAATAAATCCCTAGAGAATCGTATTCGTTTTTACAATAAAGTCAAAAAAAAATTAAGCAGCAGTCACAGAACAGAACACAGAATTAATATTTCAAACTTCTTTTCTCTTCATTTTGTAACCAAATGCTACTATACCATCAAATAATATAATTTTAAATATTACATTTGTATGAGTTGTTCAAATAATAAGTAGGTAATTTTTATGATGTATTCAAAATGTGATATGTACACGGTATATGAAAGCTGAGGAGAAAAGACGGCAATGTAGCGTCGACCAAAGCAGATCTGCTAGTGGAGGGGGAGAGAGGTTCTATGGACACCTATACTCTTCGGTCGCTAAACCTGTTGACAGCTCGGCCAAAGACCCAAGAGCCATGCTGACCCGACACTATACCGAAGACATCCCGGACATCAGCCTGTACGAAATTTTAGAGTGGCTCTGAAACAGCTTAACAACAAGGTGGAATAAGTTACACCTCAACTTTGTCATCCGGCCGACGAAGGTGTAACATATTGCAAATGTGGGTACGGACGTAGCGATATTGAATATACCGTTAGTTTCCACTGGCCGTGTTGCATTGTTGTACCAGAAGGAATCACATCAGAGCTTCTGAGAGGCTGGCTCACCGATACTGAAAATCCTTAAGAAGCTCTTTAATTCCATTGTTTTCAAGAGTCATCGCGAATCGTCTCGAACATAAGTTTGGTGACTTCCAGCCTCCCGAACAAGCCGGTTTTTTAAAAAGCTACAGCACCATAGACCACATCCATACGCTGCGGCAAATTATACAGAAGACCGAAGAGTATAACTTGCCCTTATGTTAAGCGTTTGTGGACTATGAGAAAGCCTTTGATTTGATCGAGACGTGGGCGGTGCTAGTCTCTCCAGCGGTGCCGTATTAACCATTGGTATATCGAAGTGTTCAATTGTTTGTACAATAACGCCACCATGTCGGTCCGAGTACAAGAGCAACTTCCGAAGGATATTCTATTGCAGAGGCGTGAGACAGGGAGATGTTATCTCTCCGAAACTGTTCACTGCCGCATTGGAAGACGCCTTCACGCACTTGGAATGGCAAGGATTCAACATCAACGGCGAGTACACCATTCACCTTCGATTTGCCGACGATATTGTGGTCATGGCAAAATCGAGGGTAGACCTCAGCATGATGCTCGAAGGCCTCAACAGTTTCCTAATGAATGGGCCTAAAAATGAACGTGGACAAGACGAAAATTATTTCAAATGCACATGTTACGCCCGCCTTAGTATCAGTTGGGAATTCGATTCTCGAAGTTGTTGACCATTACATCTACCTAGGATAAACAGTCCAATTAGGTAAGTCCAACTTTGCTCCGCAACGTCTTCTCCTCAAAAATACCGCAATGCCTGAAAACGAAGGTCTTCGAACAGTGTGTGTTACCAGTGATGACTTACGGAACTGAAACATGATCTCTGACTATGGGCCTCCTGACTAGGCTCAGAGTTGCACCAACGAGCTATGGAGAGGGCTATGCTTGGGGTTTCTCTACGCGTTCGAATCAGAAATGAGGAGATCCGTAGAAGAACGAAAGTCACCGATATAGCCCAGCGGATTAGCAAGTTGAAGTGTCTGTGCACTAAGCTCGAATAACTGATTTTTAACGTTGTCTTATTGGCATCGAATCGGTCTCGCATTGGACTGAATTTGAAGATGGGTAGACAGACGACATGACTAAGATTGCAGGCAAGGGCTGGATGCGGGCTGCTTCCAACCGAACCTTGGGGAAATCATGGGGGAGACTATGACTAAGATGATGATGATAAAATAAATAAATCACATTAATATTATAAAGGCGATAGTTTGCCATTTGTGTGTATTTTTGTTACTCTTTCACGCTAAAACGGCTGACGGATTTTCTTGAAATTTGGAATGACCATAGCCTACCTATACCATGGAATAAAACATACAGGCTACTTTTCCCCAAAAATATTGCCGCTTCCCGTGGGATGACGAAAAGACAGATAAATACCACGTAATTCGGTATTGAATAAGTACCTATACATAACCTCGGTACTTATACATACTTAACATACGGAACCATCCCTGAAGGAGGTTGGAGATATTTTCACTCGAGTTAACTCACCGGCTAGCACAAAACAATGGCATGTTTGAGAGAAATACCTTTTCATAGGCGAGTCGCGCATCCGGTTGGACCGGTTCGAGTGTGGCCGGGTTGTACGGCTGCCCGTAGAGCAGCAGCCGCGCGAGCGCCGGCCGCGCGCACGCGCGGCACGCGCCCGCGCCCGCGCCGCCCACCACGCTGAGCTCCGGCCACGCGCCCACCGCCACGTCCAACGCGCGCGCGCCCGCGCCTCCGCCGCCGGACACGCGCGCGCGCACGCTTTCCGTCACCTCGTCCACGGTCTTCACGTTCGACAGGAAGTACTCGTCTGAAAGTGGAAAAACAGTTGTTGGCGTGGGGTGGCATCCGGTCCCGATCACGGAGACGCGCGGTGTTTCTCCCGCTTCGCATACTCTAACTAAATTGACACCGAGGACGGCCGAAGAAAATATACTTATATATATTTTTATTCATATTTATTATATATTTTTATAAGTGAACGTTCATTGAGGGCTGATTATGAATTTCCAAAAATAGACACCTTCGGGGCCATACATAAATTACGTCACACCTTTTTTTGGGGGAGTCTTAAGCTCTGTAACGTCCGATTCAAAGGCGAAAGATTCAAATTTTAAATTAATAACTCTCAGAAAACAAGGAGAATCTTCATTTTCACAAAATTACTAATTGCTTAGTGTGTGATGTCACACCCGGGGGTAGAGGTGGTGACAAATGACAAAGTCATGAAATTCGTGACGTAATTTATGAATGCCCAGGCTCCTTAAAATGCCTTTGCTTAGGGAATGCATTGGTTGTTACGAGGGCAACGTTTAACTTAACTCATGGCACTGAATGTGAACAAACACACTATTACCTTGTTCTTGAAATATTTCCATAAGAAAGTTAGGGTCCAAAGCGTGTGAGATTAATGTCTGAATGTAGACTTCAAAGTTATCTTGATACATCTGCATTTCCAACATTCTCTTTTCAATAAAACTACCGTCGTCTGTCGCCAGCTCGCTTCTAATGAGTTCTACTATTGTTTCCAGGTGTGTTTGTGATCGGACCTTCACATGCACCTGTGTGTACAGTTTCTTGTTGTCAGGGTTCCACACTGTATACTGTAATATAAACAATATTACCTACTATTAGTTGTCTCAATGTCAAATAAAAACTATGAAATCCTCAGGTGTGGTGTTGGGCTTTATACAACTTTATCAGCGTTTACATTCTTTGAATATAGTATTTTTTTACATTAGCGATTTGAACATATGTTTTGTAAAATCTTTAGACTTAACTGCGTAAAAAATATTTTCTTCTATTTTACTCTCTACCTTTCCTACGATCGGTCTCGGTCGCGAGAACACATAGCTTACCCATTTTATTATTTTTTAATATTATTAATACACAGTGAGATACTGGTCAAGTGCTAGGATTGATCAGTGGTACACTAGCTGGTCAGTGACCACTGTGTCAAGAGACGCTCAGAAGAATCCTACAGAAATATAATGTTGAAGTTGAGTGTGGTAGCAAGCCGGGCGGGTATTGCAAAGTACACTACCACCATGCTGTAGACTTAATGACGATGTTAGCTACACTGACAGCTTCTGCCCTTGGTAGATATTACCGCTTAATATACATAGATTACAATAGTTTTGCCCAACCCCAATATGTACAACTTACTTACTATCCTGTTATCCCTGAATTAAAAACAAACTTCTATAGTACAATATAAACTTCTGATTAAAATTACTTAAACATCACACTAGAGTAGTTTAGTTTTTTGGCCTGTAGATTGGGTGGGAACTGACATACTCGCAAATATAGCATAATTGAAATATATATTTTTTTATATTTTTCATAAATAGCGTAAGAATCTACAACTTGTATGGTAAGGTGGTGTAGAATATAGGATAGAACGCACATTGAGTTGACTTTGAAGCATTTGTACGCTAAAGTTGAATCTAAAAAAAAACAATTTTAAAAACTTCATTAGTTATCTCATTTTTTGAGCACATATCGCTGTACTATTTTAGGGATAAGAAATAGGCATAAACTATGGTCATGGACCTTGGTCCGATTGAGGAAGTTGTAGTAAATAACACAGCATTTACGGTTGCAGTGCTCGACCACACACACTGTAAGATAAGGGAAGAGTGGTGGATAGAGTGGAGCATAGTAAAAAGTATTACTTACTGTAGAAATATTCCGATATAAAACTTTTCCATTTTCTTCAAAAGGCTCATATTTTTGCAATAATGTTTTACCGTCTACCCTCCATATCGTAGGCCACATATCGTTTAGCTCCGTTTTTAGTGCAATGAACTCTCCAGACTGAAGGGAAAACAACTTATTAGCACAAAACAAATAACAACATTTGTCAAATCATCTAAATAGTTTTAATTTAATATATCTATTACTATTACATAATTTGTTCATTGATATTAAATAGTGAGTATGCATAAAGTGAGTATACAAGAACAGAATGTGTAAGGTTGGAAATGTTTCTTTTTACCTGGTATGGCATTTCTTCAATTGGTCTCGTGCTGTCAGCTTGTCCACTTTGCACATGAGATTTTATATGATGAAGTTTCCTATTTGGGTTACTCTCAGTTTCCGTCGCCCCATAAGTACCATAACCCAAGCTAGCACCATGGGCTAAAATAGAAAATCATTGCAAAAGGCTTTTTATTATGAACAATATAAACTTGGAAATAGACTTAGGCACTTAATATGTAGGGCACCTACCTGTTGTAAAATTTCTTCGTTGTACTCATATTATTATGTGAGAGTAAAGATCGATTATGAAGAGGGTAGGAGTGGTTAGGAGATAGGAATGCCATCTGACCAACAAAGGTCACATTAGGGACAACATGTACAAAGTTACAAGTACATATTTACAATTAGTAACTTAAGACAATATATTACAACAAATTTTCACAATTTATCAACGACCTTGCACATGTCATCCCTATATGGCGACGTGAGGGGTGCTACCAGGAATAATTAAAATAATTATAGATTAAAATTATTTAACACATAATCAGTAATATACTTGTGTTTATTTTAGATCTTCTCCTATTATACAAAATTATTTACATAATATATTGAGAATTTTGTGCATAAACAAATAACAATAAAATAGAAACACAAAAAATAAGGTAAGGCCATGGCCTTCTAATACAGTATTTTGCACTTACTGATAGCTGTCAATGTATTATGCATCTCATTCTTACAATATAAAATCACTGTCACCTAGAACATTATGCGTACACTAGGATAAGTACTAACTAAACTCCAATACTGTAAAATACATTACATTATTATATACAACAGACACCCACTGGTATGAATTCCATATAAAAATATACCATAATTTTGGAATTATTAATGGTAGCACCCCTTCATTAGCGAGTATGACAAGAGTCACAAAATCTACAATTTACAATTAAATGGCACTGAAAATGTGTCATTAACAACAAAATGAAGTGAAATCTTGTTACAGACTAACCCTAGGACATCGACGATTGCTAAGATAGTTACAACACATTTTTTTCACAAACATATTTACAAAGGTATAAATCATAGATTTTATCTAATGAAAATGTACATTATCACAGTTAAAATGTAACAAGTTTTCACGGAAGACTGCCCAAACGGCAGCTAGCTTGCTCCTGTCATACAAGCTTCAGGGCTAGCTCTTCACCATCGCGCTCTACTTCTCAGATGGAAATCGAGTAAATTGAACGCACCTTCATCAGGCTGGTGTTGGTAATAGTATTGGTGTTGCGGCGCTGCCTGCAGCGCGGGCACGGGCGGCGGCGCCGGCGGTCGTGGCTTCTTGGGCGCGGCCGGCTGAGGCGCCACTACAGCCGATGGCGTCGGCTTATTCATGGGGGGCGCTCGCCCCTTCTTATTTTTGTCATTCAGGGGTGTGCTGGGCACGTTTAGAACTGGCTTGTTGAGCCGTCTCGCTTCCTCTTCCGCGTCATAAACAGCTTCTTCGCTGCCATCGTATTTACGTTTTCTGTCTTTATTCATATTATAATAACGTGGATCTTCCATCTCAACAGTTTTTGCTTGCGAGCTGAGAAGATTCGACGTTGCGCCATGTAACTGGCCACCCAACAAGCCAGCTGTACTCATGCTACTGGAAGTGCTCATTACTGGGTTACTGAGCGACATACCTGAGTTTAACATGTTTGAGGAAGCCATCGCACCGTTAGCACTCTGCTGAGTGGAATCACATTTGTTGTGATCATTGTGTGAATAAGTCTTATTGTTTGCATTGTTATTAGTGTTCGATCTAGACCAAGTCGATTTTCTGGCGCCTCTACCGGCCGGCGGAGGAGATGTATCCCGTTCCCCTTGTAAAAATTTCAAATAAGAAGCCATGAAACCAGACCCCGGGCCCGTGACAGGAACACTGAATTTTTTATCCATTATTTTCGCGTCTTGTGAAGTGTTGTTTATTGTCTGCTGTTGTGAAGAGGGTGCTACCGATGATGCAGTATTTGTCCGTTGTTCTGCAAGGAAACCAAGTTCTTCCTCTATATTAGGTACTACCACCTTAGGCTGTTCCTCTTCACGCGTCTCAGGCGTCGAAAAAGAAGACGAGGAAGCCGAAGGCGGAGTTTCACTAAATGACGATAGCGGTGTTAACTCCACCGAGGATTGGAAATCAGGATGGGCTAAGTGAAATGGAGGAAAGTATGCCAATGCATGGCCATGCTGCATGGCTAGTGCTTGATGTTGGTTAGCAAAGTTTGTAGCATGTAATGGAGCTTGTGACCCAAAAGCAGAAGTGCCAGGAAACATTTTAGGAGGTGGTGGCGGAAGGTTCCACCTCTCAAAATCGAAGTAACTACCATTTTGTTGTTGACTACTGGTAGAGCTATGTGCAGGTGGAGGGATTCTATTCGCTAAGTAATCAGCCATTACTGCACTGGATAATTCATTCATGCTTGCAGGAAGAGGTGGTTTTTCTGCACTCTTTCTCCGTGCAACTGTTTTAACTGGTGCTGGTTGAGGGATTGCAGGGGGTGGAACTACTGCAGCTGGTGGTTGGCTTTTAGTGGTTTTTAACTCTTGTAACTGACAACTTTGTTGAAGGCTTTGTAAATTTTTAACTATACTCATAGGATCACCACGACAACTAGAAAGATCTTGTAATGCTATATTATTGCTGTCAAAATATGTCTGTTTTTCAGTTGAACTTGTACTTCTACTGTGCAGTTGTGTTGCTGGTTCTTCTTTCCGAGTGGTGTTTTCTGGTAATGTACTGCTGTTGTAACTATTACTAGTACTATTGCTTGCATATTTTCTAGCCGCCTGGCGGTCATTTTCCCAACAACTTTGACTCTGACTGGAAGATTGGGTTTGATTTCGATCAAATCGATTGGTCTCATTGTATGTTTTATTTTGTTCGAGACCTAAAGCTCTGGTAATTACAGATGGGTAAGCTATTTGACTATTTTGTGATGGTGGTCTTGTGACTGATGCATCTAAAGGAGATCTAGGTGCAGCATTATTGACTTTACTATAGTGATCTATATGTTGTTGGGGCGAATTTGTGGAATTCATAGGACTATGATACATAGGATAAGCCGGACTAGAAACATGACCTAAGGGTGAATTTTGGGGTGGGGCTTGAGATGGACTCTGCCGTCTCGTAACACCACCACAATCAGGACCATTTTGAGAGCTGCTGCTAGAATAACCAGTATCTGTACTTGAACTACTCTTGGCTCGAACATGATAATCTGATTCAACATTATTACCACTTTGGTAATGTCTAAAACTAGAACCTTGAGAAGTGAACTGTGAACCACCAAGTCTACTTGACTTTGAAGAATTTCCACTGTAACTCAGTCTTCCTGGAGCATCCATTATGGAATAGCTAATGGGAGAAGACTGAGGTTGCAGTTTATCATTCGATTCACAACCTTTTCTTTGTTCATTGCTGATATCTGGGTATATTTTACTTTGTGCTTTAGTTTGGACTTGGGGGGGTTTTGCTGTAGGAGAAATAAAGTTACTATTATTGTTGCTGGTTGTGGACCTCGTGGATTTTTCAGCACTAGAACTCTTGGGAGATTGAGAATTATATATAGATGCAGAAGGGCGAGTAGAGGAGTTGGATGAAGGCCGGTAATCTTTGTTATTTGGAGTGGGGGATGAAGTAACAGGTGGAGTTGACACTATACATGATTGCTGAGAATGAGTAGTTGTACTTGCAGAACTTGAATAAGACTTACTTCCAGCATAATCCTGCTGTGATGAAAGCTGACCACTCTTTGCACTGCTTGCACTATATGAATTTTCAGTCTGATTGCCAAATGATGAAGGGGATTGAAAAAATGTTGATGATGATGTTGAAGATACAGGCTGCTTTGATGCAGCTGCTGGCGATGCAGACCTATTTGCTTGTTTGCTGGCACTAGATAATTGAGAATTAAGGTGATTATTTAGAGTTTGCGCAGCTGCAAAATGGGCATTGAAATTTTCATATGTTCCAGAAGATTTTGTGGTCGCTGGACTTGGTGATGAGGGCACAACACTTTCGTGAGGTAATATTCCAAAGGGGCTAGGAAGTTGATTATTCCCTTGCCAACTCAGGGCTGCTGCACTGCCTGGACCACTAGGCTGATCAAAGAATGATGTGCCTTGTGCAGCTAATGTTTGATGAGAATAATTCTCTCTTAGAGTTGAAAGTTCAGATTCTACAGAAGTTTGCTTAGATGCAGCTGCTGCTTGCGCTTGGGCTATAACCTGACGATGCTGCGCTTGAAGGGAAGAACTATAATGTGCCGGTTTTGGATTAGCTGGGTGAAACAGTGGTGAGAACACAGCATCGTAGCTAACAGCTGGTGTAGACAGAAACCCTCCAGGGTTAAAAGGTGATGCAGTTGATGATCCAAGTTGCCCTGCTAGAGATGCTGTTGTATGTGCTGCTTGCAGTAACAACTGACTTGTGGTTGAGGGCACTGACTGTCCTCCTAGTCCTGTGCCACTTCCGGCTAGGTGGTGATGAAAGTCTCCACTTGCAGCACCAGCCTGAACACCCGCTAGCCGATTGTACGAAGCATAGGCTGACCATGGTCCTACTGGATCCATTACCACCTCCGTGATGTTTGGTTACAATACAGTTAATATGTCAACAGAAGTCCACACTTTCATCCATAGTTTGTATTACACGGTCAATTCTTAGATCTTGTCACTTAGAGCACACAACTCATAATGATTACTTATTTATCACACAGAAACTGCACTCCTGAAAAGAACGAAAGACATCATTAGCATCAAAACAAGATTTGGTTATTATAAGATCTCGATAGAATGATGATATATGGGGAAAATACATAAACAAATATCCACATATTGAGATGAAAAAACCATCAACAATCAATGGATATACAAATAAATCGCCGCTATTCATTGGAAGCGTCGTTGAGTGACGGAACAATACCAGTTTCCGCGTAGATGAATTAACAGTGAAATCGACATTTATTTATAGGAGAACCGTACCATCGCCTTGTTTTTCCAACAGCATTTGGAAATGTAGATTCAGAGGACGCTCACAAAACAGATAACATCATAAATATGGCCTCGACTCGACCGACTCCTTGAGAGCTCCCTGCGACGGGTTTTGTCTATATTGTGAAACCAACCCGAGCAGTATTTTACGTAAATAGTTCACTTTTGAGGCAGCACTTAGAGAGACCTGAGGGTCCTTTGTGTAATAATCAGTAAAGTTGCATTAAAAAACGATTTACTTTATTTACAACTAGAAATACGACAACGTTTTGCCTTTCACATTATTCGCCGCCATCTTACTTTACTTGTCGAATCTGTCGGTCGGTCGAAAGAACGAAAGACAAGAAACAAATTTATTGGATATAAGCGCCATCTATTTCATATTTAGGTAGTACGTTTGAGCAAGCCGCCGGAAAAATGCTGCTCAACGATATCCCATAAAGCTTGTCTAGTAAAAGAACAAGATTTGATATTTTACGATACGGGTACTTGATGGTGTTTAGGTCGTCGTCCGACTTCAACCAAACAAATTAAACACGCCTGGGACATGTTACAGCGGGGAGCATTAAGGGTGCATTTGAGTTGAGGGATTTTCCGCCCAACTTGAAAGTTGACAACTTTTCAAACGTTTACAAAGAACTTGAGACCCAAGCAAATCATTGACACCCTTTTTGACACCATAATTTTATATATAAAAAATCATTGCCACTGTTTGATTAATGTCAGGCAATAAGAGGAGGCAATACCGATTAAACTCAAAAAAATGATTTAAAATTTTAATATGAATAAAAAGTTTATGTTCACTCAGTAATTTTCCATGGCTTAATTAATTTAACACCTATTTAAAAAACAAATAAGCATTGTGATGTTAATGTTACAAATAAGCCATGATATTTACTTCAATTCTTCCATCTGCAGTTAGCAGTTTTTCTTTAGTTTTAAGCTATTGCATAGCTTCTATCGCGGGTCTTGAGCGTGGAGACCGAATCCAGAAATTCAGGTATGGTAAAAGCTGCACTTTGCGACTTTGTTTTGCCGCAAACAAAAGGATTTGTGGAAAATGAATTACGCCGTACTAAAACTTACCGAACTAATTAAACATATAAATATTACATGTGTTACTCCGCTCATGGAATAATAAGTAGGTTAATTCAATTGGATTATGTTAAAATTGTGTTCGCGTCTCTCGAACAAAAAAAAAACCTTTTTTTGCAGTGACGATGAACTTTATGGAATCTGTAATCGTAATTCGTAGTAATTAAGTGAACACTTCGTAGCACGCTCGGATGCACAGGGCTGCGATTAGCATCTGCTTCGGTCAACACTTGATCGATGTCTCAGAAACGGCTAAGTTTATCCATAGTATGTTACAGAAGAAGAACTAGAGGTCATTTACACTCGTCACGTGATAGTTACTACTGCGTCACTTTTGACAGCCGACCAAGATTTTATAGAATATATACGTAGAAAGATGATGGTCTCGTCGAGCATATTTTGGTCTGACTGCTTGACATGACGTGCACGGTTATAATCAAATATTAGGTGGAGCAAATAATGCTCGAATGAAGCTCGTGAACACCGCACATACGCTGTCAGAGCAAGATAATTATGACTTGGTCGATGGAGCTGCCGAACGCACGCCAAGCAGCAACATCGCAATTACCGTTACGTTTGAACTTTTTGGCGCGAAATCAATTAATCGCCTTTGAAACTATACAATGAAGAAAGTTTGCAGATTCAAGTGTTAATTTGCTGAAATCTATATAAACATTATATTATATAGTCAATATGTATTGTTAATTCTGCGAGTTGAATTATTCCAGGCTATCATACAGTGTGCACCGCCCTCCCTCCCGCATAAATTGCATTTTTTTATACACTATGGGCAGACGTTTGACCACTATCTCATCTGATGTTAAGTGATGATGCGGTCTACGAAGGATCACGCCTGCCTAGAAGGTTGTGTTCCCGTTCACTCGTGACTTGCAAATGCCCGAATCAAGTTATGTACCTCCAGAGCGCACTCCCCGAAATGTTACCCGGTAAAAAACCGATAAACTAGCGACTAAACGTCGGTGCTGCAAGTCTTGTCTGGAATAAATTAATGAGCCTTTTAGCACGCGCAAGAGCCTCAAATTGGTGTTTAGCCGAGCCGTCCCACAAATGAGAACAGTATGTACTCCAAAAAAGATCGAACTTGTGCTTGATATAAGTTGAGCAGTTCTTTCGGTGTAAAGTAAGCTCGCAAAGCTTCAGCTTTGCGAGGATACCCAACTGCTTGGCTCCCAACTGAACTTTATACTCAAAAAGGAACCAAAATTGAGACCAACACCAACTTCAAACATGGATTTAAACATGCATAAAAAAGAACGACCTATCCAAATAGACAGGTCACCTTCTTGAAAGAGGTCAAATGTCGATTCCCAATCGGCTGGAAAACTATCGGTCTTCTCTTTATGAAACCTCATTACGACAGTCTGATCAGTGTGCGTCTGCAGGCGACATAATAGAGCTGTAACGGTGGGTGCCGATTCTCTTATTGATTAAGGTAAGCAATACATAAACAATGCAACAGTAATTTAAATGTAATTATAAATAAACTTGGTATTCCGCTAAAGTAGCAATTGCGTCTCGAATGCATTGTAGGTAGCTAATTGCATTGCGGCAGAAATTAGATCTGTGTAGGCATTATAACAATAATTATAATAAATATATACAACAAGTAGAATAGCAAAAGCTATATTTTTTAGATGTGTGAGCAATGAGTGTTTACTATAATTGATATCCTGGTAAGGTAGGTTTTATGTTTAAATAAAACGCGTGATGTAGTTTTATTACATACATACTTTATTTCATTCCACATATTTTCACTTTGAATATGTATTACTAATCTTTGGTAATCATTTCTAGATATAATTGTCAGTAAATAAATTCGGAAGACAAAATTACAAAAAATAACATTAAAAAAACAAACATCATTTCATAAGTTTTAAGAAATACACCAATTACCTATAGTACTTTTGAATTTAAGGTTAGATCTTTAAATATTGACGAGTATTGTATGAGCTGTAACTGATTGAGTATGGATAGTTACATAATACGTCAAATTAACGATGCTTTTGAGTTTAAATGTATGGAAACAGTTATCTATAGGAAATAACGACATACATAAAACTGTATCTATCAGTTGGTTTATACCTAGCTATTTCCTATACATATATAGTAGTGCTAACATTGGCTGTACAATAACTTAGTAATTAATTTCGACTAATAACAGTAGCTGTTGAGAGCAGTGGACATCATATATCTGAGATGATGATGATGATGATGAATAACAGTGTGATTTTATTGCAAATAAAGTACACAACTATACCGAAATTTTCAAGTGATGGTCCTCCCCTAATGTGAATTATGTACTTTCCCAAAACCTAACATCAGAGACAGAGATCGGTTGTATATACGTCATTCGTCATATACGCCTTCTATACGTCAATACTAATAGTATAAAGAGGAAAGATTTGATCAGTTTGTTTGTTTGCATAGAATAGGCTCCGAAAGTACTGACCCGATTTTAAAGAAATATTTTACTGTTAGGAAGCTATGCTATCCCCGGGTGACACGGGCTATATTTTCAAAAATATAGGGATCCTTACAATTTTATTTTTACACAAGATGACCATTCGTTTCTGGTTTCAGAGATAGCAAAATAAGGAGTGACGAGCGACATTGTGAAAAAAAACGGGTTGCACTCCGGGATTGCTGACAGAAGTGAAAACTTGCATTTATGTGGTGATATACAATATTCATTTATTGCGCTATCGTACACATACATGACAATAGGTATTACAGTTTATTAATTTTATTTACCTACACATTAAACACTATAGTGAGGGCGATAGAGCATACAATAGAATGAAGTCAAAATCAACATGTAAAACGGGCGCGCGAGGTGAGCGCGGTCTGCTTTAAAAAGGTCGTTTTAAACCTACCAGCAAACGAAAATGTTCCTTATTCGTAACACATTTTAGTTTAAATTTCAACTACTCTTCCTCCTTCTTACAAATTTTTGACATCGCGCGCCTCAAGAATTTTAGCGAGTATAACATTTTTTCCCCATACAAGAGTGCACAATGCCGCTAAAGGAGTTTTCACTTGAACATCAAACAATGAAAAACGTCAAAATGCAATGGTACGTATGTAAAGTCAAATATATATTTTTTTGCCTTAAGAATTCTTTATTCGGTTAAATGTTGATAAAAATTGTAGAATAATTATTGAGACTAGAATTAGCCATCTCGGTGTCATAAATATTTTCAGAATGAGCTTCAGTAATGTCATGCAATGTGAAAAACATATTGATTTCGGAAAATGAAGCGGGTGATCGACACATTTAATTACAAGTTTTCCTACTACTTTTTGGTAGTGGTTGTCTAAAGGTTAAAGTAACGTTCGACATGTAGGTACATATGTATACGTATTAATGATATGTGAATGTCCAGTTTCTTAAGGTGTAGTCGAAACCGCTATCTTTTTGATGGATGTTACGATATGAATATGAAGACGGTAGAGATTTTGGCACAATTTAAAAAAAAACACGTACCTATTCATAACTTTTAAAAGGCTAATCTTTAACATGAGCAACAGAAGTAGCTACAATTAGGAGAGCCTAGCTAGATTACAACAGTGAACACAAATATGTAGTTGTAATGCAACAAACCGACTCACGTGGTAAACACTGGAAAATTACTCTCCGACCAGTTTCGAACTTATTTGTAATTCTTCATCTGGGAGTTATGATCGTGCAGCCGTCTCAACGCCAGTTACGTGGTGAGGCTCGCGCTCGCCGCCTAGCACGATCATAACTCCCAGATGAAGAACTGCAAGCAAGTTCGAAACTGGTCGGAGAGTAATTTTCCAGTGTTTACCACGTGAGTCCTAGTCGGTTTGTTACATTACAATTATGGAAGAAACTCGCGATAGTTTTCAGACACAAATATGTAGGACGGTGAAAGCTACAAACAACGCGAAAAGGACGTTTGAGGGATGAGTTATATATAAATTAATATAATACATTATATTATTTATATTAAATTATAACATTATATTAAATTATATATAATACAAAAAAATTGTACGGTGAGTTAATTAACGTCGTACATAGACATCTGATAAAAACTTGCATATACAATCTTAACTAACATTTGTATGTAAGTATGTATATAATTATTAAGTAAAGATAAAATAGATAAGTTCTGATTTTTTTTTATTACCGAAACCCCCTTTCTCCTACATGGTATTGGGTGAAGTTCGGCTCGGCATCCTTCTTCCTTTCTTAAACGCTCCTCCATGCCTTATATTTTAATTGAGATGACGAAATAATACGATACAAAGTAAAAGATAATTCATAATTACATAATACGATAAAGTGATATCGTACAATAAGTATTCCCAAAATACTAATATCATAAACTTACGACGACTACACGTTTTTGATAGCATGCACTTAATTACATATATGTATAAATATTGCCGTATAGGGCAATAGATCACGGTCGTGTATTGGCATAGTCATGGATTTTTACAAATATAAGCAAACGTAGGAAAACTTGCTAAAAAAGATATGTTTGCTGCGCTCTTATTGGGTTTTTTCCTATAGTTTATCACATAGTTGTATGATGATAGACCAATTTTTTGTTCGCATATCAACAAAACGGGCGGATAAAGTAGACTGTGCTTGTCACCAGCGAAAACCGCATTGCATACTGTGCATTGCGCCAACTATATATAACGAAAGACCGCATTCCATTTTGGACAAAAGGGATAGTTTGTTTAGAAAGGATCTAAAATGTATGATAATCAATATTATTGTACTATTAAAGATTTTTTCAATGACAAATTTTCATTACCATTAGTAGTTATATCAATTCTTTATTTTCTTTAGTTTTAGTAGTTCTTTATTCATATTTGTAATATATTTTTATTTATTTTTGACATTGTATTATATAATAGTAATGACATTCAATTTTTGACATTTGCATCATATATAATATGGATTTCGTACAAATATAAGGTCTTGCATGGCCAGCTGCTTGTCTGAAGTTTTTGTACACCTTTATAGGTAACACATGACATGACCACAACTCCGTCAACTGCCGATAATTCATTTTATATTTATATACCCATGTTTTCACAAATAAAATTATCTTATCTTATGAAGAAGTAAAAAAAGGATGAATAAGATGAATTATAAATTGAGAACGCAAGAAACACCTTAAATCTTGCTTGATTTATTAATATTAATGTCTTATGGCATTTACTTTGACAAAAGACAGTTGCCCAAAGTAAAGGAATTAACTGAAGGTTAATTGAGTCATAATAAGAAATAACTACACGTGACGTAATTTTCTGATAACATACGAATATAGGAGGATAGCTTTATGAAACTGTTAAGTGTGTTACTAGATGTACACATCGTTGAGTTCGACTTTTTCGAAGGACGAACTTGACTGTAGTCAACAGCTGTAGAATAACATTAATAAAACAGAACACACTATGACAAAAAATAGATTACGTCTACTAATTCGACTTGAGAACTAATCTAACACATAATTAAACGTCATAACTTCTTAAATATAAGAAACACAAATTATTATTACAAACTAATTTATGCGGTGGATGGTCATTTAAATCTTAATTAACTACATATTACACTATAAAAATAATGTGAACTTCCATCAACTACACACATAGACGATCTTCAGCTTGCACGATTTACAATATAATTACATAAATACATTTAAAAAATTGACGCGAATCGAGTTGGAAACAAATTAATAAAACTGGTCATGATAGCACGTTATGCTAATCAGTTTTACACAATGTCAAATAGCATTTTAAGAACCCTGTTATAAAACGCTAAATATACTGAGAAATATATAAATAAATTATAATTAATTATAACTAACAAATAGTTTGCTCATAAATAGCATCACACAGTTAGTAGCCTCCAAAAAGTTTAACTAAGAAATATCATAAGCACCGTTACAAAAAAAAACAACAATCTTTGGGCAGGGCAGGCAAGTAAAAAAATAATCACAATGATCAAACTTAACAATACAACGTTCGCAATATCAGACCTTGAACATTATTTACTTGCTAATATCAATAACTAAATACAAAATGAGTATTTTCGACATATATTAAAAAACATTTTTATTTTCAATTGATGGACTCACTGGTTTTACCACTTTAGAGAAACAAGACATTGTTTCAATAACAAATATGTTTTACATCTAACGGACAGAAATAAGTTTAACACAAATCCAAATATACTTCTATCTGTACATTAGTCTACTCACAACGCTACCTTTCAATTACCAAGAAAATAAACGCATTATCAGCTGCCGTATCAGCACAATTGTTACCGACTCTTTCGTACTGAACAATCAATTAGAAAAGAAAAGTATGTTAACTTCCGTTCATCATCTCCAATCTATGACCAAATGGTTTGGTCATGTAGAGATAGTGAAAGAAAAGAAATTGAATAAGCTGGTATACATGGGGTTACATAAGTAAACTGTTGGAAGAGGAAGGTCTAGGCGAACGCTCCGAAATCGGATTGAGAAAGTTCTACGAAAGGCCAGACACCAAGAGAGCATCTATGGAGAACGCAAACCATGAATTTGCACTCTTTAGTTGCACGAATTATAAATGTGTATGCCCTTGCGTCCAAAATCATATTATGTTTTATATCACTTCGTGTTAAAAAGTTGGTTCTGTTAGGGATATTTTGCATTATCGTTGGTTCGCAATGGAATGGGATGGAGGTATCTCTCACATGTTCTGTACATATGTAATAAATAATTTTCGCCATTTCATTCCAACTCTCGTGTAGGCTAAGTTTAGGACTAGGTCTATGGACATAATATATAATGCAGAATATTGTGAAAACTTCACCATCCCAAAACTTTATTTATATTTTGAAATGACCAGCTTTCGCAATGTATATTTACAATGTAATTTTATGTAACGTCACCCATTTTAATATTGTCGATAATTGAAATTAGTGTTGTATAGAAGTCGTCGAGAAACATGGCACATCGAAGAATTTGACTCACCGAAAATTTTTTGAACAGCAACCTCCTTGCGCAGCATAGTTTTATAATGGAAATAATTATTTTATGTAAAAAAAATCTTTCAGTCAGTACGGGACGTATTTGAAACGTTTACGTTACGTACGAGTAAGTTCTCTGTTTTGAGAATTGCTGACAAAATCGTGGAGGGAAGGTTTTATTGAAAAGGTGAATTGTCATTTCACTCGTCGAGAACCTTATTACCGGGATCTTAACATGTGGCAATGATATCTGCACGATTGCAGATCGATGCACGACATCGGGAGCACGAACAATCAAGTTCAAGTTACGTTGCGTAGTCGCTGCGCACTCTCCCAGGATATTGCCGTCAAATAAATGTACATGATACCATCAGTAGCAACGGCGTTATAAATATATGAATATGTAGGCTGAATTCGACCAGACAAGAACAATTCAAATTCCTGAATATAGCTGACAAAATGAAATCGAAGTATAAGAGATTCAATTTTGACTGGCCGGTTGGCGCAGTTGGTAGCACTCTGCCTTCTGAGCCGCTGGTCCCGGGTTCGATTCCCGGACAGGTCAAACATTTGTGTGTATGAACATGTCTGTTTGACCTGTGTCTAGGTGTGTATATGTATATAAGTATGTATATCAGTCATCAGGTTACCATAGTACAGGCTCTGCCTAGTTTGGAACCTGAAGACCTTGTGAGTTTAAAAAAAAAAAACAAAAAAAAAAAGATTTTCGACTGACTAAACCACAGTTTGCCGTTAAAAATAGTGATTTAATTCTAGATCAGGCGAAAATCTTGGATAATATGCTTTGTGCAAAGCGGCCTTAACATCTTTTCTATAAATAAATCTTTTGACCAGTGTTTATTCTATGAATACTCTTAAAACATCTCTTTCATAAAGTAATTTTTTTGAGCAATAAGATTAGAAGTAGAAACGATTTATAATGCTTGACGCACAGTCACACAAAAATATTTACTGTGTTATTGTCATAATAAAAACCTTATAAACTGTCATGTGCAAAGCCAAACGTTTCAAATTGTTAATAAGGAGGTTAAGTTATTATTCTTGTCTGGTCAGTTTACAGTTAATATTATCGAACGCTACCATAGTATTGCTCAAGGCAATTTTAAGATCGGTACAATAAAGGGTTATCTAAATGCCTTGAGTGAGCGAGTTCTCGAGAACGATGTCGAACTCATCAAGCGGCTCCAGTATTTGTTTGAGGAATGTGAGAAGGCCCCGTTTGCGGAGGAAACTCTGCTCCTCGTACATCTCGGCCGTGACACGCGTCAGAGACATCGGGACCAGCATCCGGTGTAGCCAGTGTTCTCTATGGATGACAAATTTATATATTTTTACTTATTACGCTCAAACTCCCGCACTAGGATTCCCTGTGTCGCGGGAGGCATGGACACAGACAATCATAGCACACAAGCAACCAAGAACCGGGACAAACACCTATACTCATAGCACAAATGTTTGCCCCTGCCGGGATTACAACTCAGGGAGACACAGAAGTCATGTCATCCACCATACCAAAAATATATACAGGATTTTTTTATATTCATATATTTAAAAAAAAACCGCTGCTTATGATACTTGAACCCTTTAGAATACTATACCTGTCGCTTTGCCAACTAAGCTATCGTAGCACTCCACTAGCAGTACGAGTACCTTCATTACAGATACATCTGAGAGTATGTTACAATCCTCAAAGCGATAGGAACGGTACTCTGTAGGCGTCGGTTCAAGTTCCACTAGTGGCCGAATTATTTCCATCAGAAAGTGACATGGACAAAAATGTGGTATACACTACTTCAACCATATCCTAGAAAATGAAATTACTTGTCAAATACTTCAATAACTCAACAGTAGTACCCGCAAAATGAATGCTTAAGGATCCGGGTACAATTGGATCTGTTATGGGCAAGCGTGTTGTACCGTCAAATATACAACTTTCTCGTCCCATCAATTAATACTATAAAAGAGCTCCTATAGTTACAGCCCTAGGCCATACAACCAACATAAGATAACATCAGAATCATATGGCTCAGTTCTCCTGCAGTTTTCTCTAACTAGAACCCCGAGAAATTGTGACTTACCGCAAACTAAGACATATAAACAGCTGAAACTTCCCATCTTTTCCAAGCGTCCGGCCAACAGAATTGATCTCGTCCATGAGATGGCAGTAGCACCGCCAGATTGCTCTGTGCTCCTGGTCCTGTCTGCAGTTGTAGGCAACTCCGCAGCTTTTGTTCGTCATCGAGGTAGGCTCGTCGCATAGACTCATCTTGAACTCATCTTTTACTCTGGCTGTAATTTAAAAAAAAACATATTTCAGCGACTCCAAATTCACATTTACGTGTAACTTATCCAATACGCGATTCGAAATAGCGGTGTTTGACAACCACACTATTAAGACTTATAACGGGTGCAGGCTTTGTTGTGAGCTTATTAAAAAGAAAATTTTGCGAAACAAAGTAAAGGCTTTATAAAAACGCTAACAGTTTACGAAAAGGATAGGTTACGCTTCAACCGTATCATTAATCCACGCCAACGGGCCATACAACTTCCCCTACAAGCGATATGACCCTTGGCAGTAATAATTACAAGTAATTTCAAATAAATATTTATCTTACAGCAAAGACGTTTTAAGTTAACTAGGAAGGAAGGAATTGTTCCAGCTATCCAGGCCTTAAGAGGTAATAATATTCAAAACACATGGTTTCAAGGAGGATTAGGAATCAGGCTATCGTTGGACTTGAATTGTTTCCACTAGTAAAATTTCTCACTCTTTTCGATGAGGTCGATCTTGAAATAACCTTGAAAATGAGGTTCAAGATAAAATCAGAGGTAACCGTTGGATTCCTCGTTGAAAGTTACCTAGGGTATGTTTCACGACTAACCTCGTGCGGTTTTCCGAATTTTCCGGGGTTTCCATTCTTGTTCCTCGCCCGGTATAATAATTGTGTCATAGTCTCATAGTGAATTAGTTTCGAAGCGGCGAACAAACCAACGGCACAGTATAGTATATTTTATTACGAGTGCGGAAAGCCTGTCATTGCAAAGAGTTCCGACAAATATCTACCCGTGCATTTATATTTAGTGTTATTTAAAGTGACGTAGAAGATATACTTATATTGAAAATGAGATCATCCGAAACTTTTATCAATACACCAGTCACTTAGACTATTATTTTTTAGGGAAATACACAAACACGTCAACGTAACGATAATCATTTCAGATAGGATTATGTCTTGTAATGCTCCTTTTGCATCAATTTTTAATTAAATTCAAATATTAGTAGGATTAGAAGGATGTACGTGGCCAGTTCCAGAAACTTTTCGTGTGACCTATGTATATATTACACGGTTGATTAAGTAACCTCCTTTTTTTAAAACGTTTAATAAGTCTTGAAGAAATGGCAACCAGATCTTCAAAATATAGTTTTGTATTTGTAATAAACGTATGATGTGTCCTGTAGTCAAGGAAATTAAATGAGTAACGTTATCAAATACTTATTCTAGTGAGCAATGCTGAAATGAGGTCATCCTCGAACACTTATTTATGGACATATCACGGTGACAACGGATTTATATACCAAGCCAATTGAAAAAAATACAATGTCATGTTTACAGCTGTAGTTTTGGGTACGAATAACAAACCTTCGTAATTCTGCTTCGATGTCAGTTAGTCACAGAAGAAGAACGAAGATGAAAAATACAATGTCATGTTTACAGCTGTAGTTTTGGGTATGAATAACAAACCTTCGTAATTCTGCTTCGATGTCAGTTAGTCACAGAAGAAGAACGAAGATGAAAAATACAATGTCATGTTTACAGCTGTAGTTTTGGGTATGAATAACAAACCTTCGTAATTCTGCTTCGATGTCAGTTAGTCACAGAAGAAGAACGAAGATGAAAAATACAATGTCATGTTTACAGCTGTAGTTTTGGGTACGAATAACAAACCTTCGTAATTCTGCTTCGATGTCAGTTAGTCACAGAAGAAGAATGAAGATGAAAAATACAATGTCATGTTTACAGCTGTAGTTTTGGTTACGAATAACAAACCTTCGTAATTCTGCTTCGATGTCAGTTAGTCACAGAAGAAGAACGAAGATGAAAAATACAATGTCATGTTTACAGCTGTAGTTTTGGGTATGAATAACAAACCTTCGTAATTCTGCTTCGATGTCAGTTAGTCACAGAAGAAGAATGAAGATGAAAAATACAATGTCATGTTTACAGCTGTAGTTTTGGGTACGAATAACAAACCTTCGTAATTCTGCTTCGATGTCAGTTAGTCACAGAAGAAGAACGAAGATGAAAAATACAATGTCATGTTTACAGCTGTAGTTTTGGGTACGAATAACAAACCTTCGTAATTCTGCTTCGATGTCAGTTAGTCACAGAAGAAGAATGAAGATGAAAAATACAATGTCATGTTTACAGCTGTAGTTTTGGGTACGAATAACAAACCTTCGTAATTCTGCTTCGATGTCAGTTAGTCACAGAAGAAGAACGAAGATGAAAAATACAATGTCATGTTTACAGCTGTAGTTTTGGGTACGAATAACAAACCTTCGTAATTCTGCTTCGATGTCAGTTAGTCACAGAAGAAGAATGAAGATGAAAAATACAATGTCATGTTTACAGCTGTAGTTTTGGGTACGAATAACAAACCTTCGTAATTCTGCTTCGATGTCAGTTAGTCACAGAAGAAGAACGAAGATGAAAAATACAATGTCATGTTTACAGCTGTAGTTTTGGGTACGAATAACAAACCTTCGTAATTCTTCTTCGATGTCAGTTAGTCACAGAAGAAGAACGAAGATGAGCCTCGAAGGTAAAGACGTCGTTAGTGACAGAAGCTAGTTCTGGAGAAGCATTGGAGCGTCGACACCTATTTATAGTTGCTGAGGGAGCTGAGGTCTTCATAGTCACCGGATATTTTACCTATCTCTCCCCACAACGAACCTTGCTAAGCTCCCGGAAGTGTGACCTAAAGAACCAGAGGCCGAAGCGTGCAGCACCACCGCAGTCGTAGGGCAGCCGTATCGCAGCATTAAAGTAACTATTTATCTAGCTAGTACAACTGTGACACACAAGATGATAGTTTGTAGGGACTGTACGTGCGTAATTCCATTGTTTATACTAGTCTTTCTCGAAGTGAGCGATCACGCCCCCTTGTGGGCGCTGCTGGAGGCCTAGAGAGTGGAGGGCCCAGAAAATATAGCACACTTTAACTAATTGTTTATACTTAATTTGGGGTTTCAGGTAAAGTAAAAAAATGGGGTGCGCTGTATATTTATTGATGTTGAAAATGGGTGGTAGACGAAATAAGATTCATATCCTTTGGTTTATATTTATACGTTCGCGACACGATTTCGGAGACGCGAGTTACCGCTGGTTCAGGCACAGCCCAAATAAACAGATGCGGCCTCTCCCGTCAAATAAATTATTGCATTAGATAATACTAATTGTTATACTTGCAATTACGCTCTATTGATAATCACATTACGGAGAATAATAAATAGTAATAAAATTAATAATAATAAAGAACTATGGTTAGTTATCATTTTTTATTTTGTTATTTTACATTGTATTTTAACACCATACATACGTGTATAGGTATACACTTATTGATGTTTAGATATATTTATTTGAATTTTTATCAAGATAGTTTAAACGTAGTTAAACTTAGTTGATTTTCACCACCGATGAGCAGCACTCCCACTCCACATAGAGGTGACAATATTTTCTTGTTTCATACGATTTTTCAGTATTCAGGTTTTGTTTACGAACACAATTTTTACTTATAACATCTCAAGGTTATATTTTACATTATTTATTTTGTTTTGACCAATTCACAAAATGTAGGCCTTTAATAAGACACTTATCAATATTGATATCATCATTATAAGAATAAGAATAAGAATAGAATAAGAATAACTTTATTTCCACGGTCACAAAGGTAATAATATAATAACAATCTTAAATTATCAATAAACGTATGCATTTCCTTTCAAACGAAGTGGTAAACAGCAATATCTAATTGTATTATATATTTTTGTTAAAGATATAAGATATATATTGTATATCTTACATCTTTAACAAAAATATATTATACAATTAGATATTTTTATTAGATATATCAATTTTTCGAAAATATTCATGGATTGCTTTTATTATTAATAAAAGCATTCCATGAATATTTTCGAAAAATTGAAGACAAATTAATGATTTATTTATTTTAACATGTTAGATTCACGTGGTGTGCATATATATATATACTTTAAAAGTACACAGACAGGTACATAAAACAGGTAACCTAATAATACCTTTTAGTCGATACGTTGAATAATTGATTACACGAGTATACACCTCTATCACACACACAAGTCACGATGACTAATGGATTTCATACAAGCAGACTAGATAGGACACACGACAGTGATTACGATAACGACTTTGGGCACGGATATAAAGCCTCGTAGCGCTTTGCGTGAATCAGTCAAACACAGACCGAGAACGAAAATGAGTTTTGAGGGGAAAGTGGTGTTGGTTACTGGAGCCAGTTCTGGCATTGGCGCTGCCACGGCTATTGCCTTCGCTGCTGAGGGCGCTAAGGTCGTCATGGTCGGCCGAAATGAAACCAAACTCAAAGCAGTATTTGAAATATGCCAAAATAAGGGCAGCAAACCATTGGTCATCAACGCCGATGTATCGAAAGATGCAGATGCCAAAAGGATCGTTACAGAAACTATTTCTCAATTCGGAAAACTCGACGTACTCGTTAATAACGCTGGCATAATGAAGAACGGAAGTATTCTGGCTCCGGATGCAATGGAAGTGTTCGACAGCATTATGGCCACGAATTTACGCGCAGTTGTGTATCTGACAAATCTCGCAGGGCCACATCTAGTCGCCTCTAAAGGCAACATCGTTAATGTATCGAGCGTGGCGGGAATAAGTGTTATAACCGATCAATCTTTTGCCTATCACTGTTTAAAAGCAGGATTAGATCACTTAACCAGGGCTGTAGCTCTAGAGCTAGGTGCGAAAGGTGTTCGTGTCAACGCTGTTAATCCTGGACCGGTGAAAACTGATATCATGGAAAGCTCTGGCGTAACTGCAGACCAGCGTGATGCCATGGGGGAGGTTATGGCAAAACTGTGTCCTTTAGGAAGGTTTGGAGAACCAGAAGAAATTGCTGATCTAATCCTATTCTTGGCAAGCGACAAGGCAAAGAGCATTACTGGATCAACGTATGTTTCGGATAATGGAGCTTTGCTCAATGGTCTCATGAAAATTAATCTGTAATTTTGCATTGTTCTTATGTGTGAATAATTATTCAATCAGTTTTGATGACTTGCTAAATAGGAATTTGAAGTGTTTGCAAATAAAACGTGTGATTGTTATTCTTTGTGTTTAAATGAAACTGTGCACGCTTGTATGATGAAATATTCTCTTTTTGAATTAAAACTTGGAGAATATTTTTGTTTTTTACTGTGACAAATCTTATGTCTAATTGACACTAATTAAAAAATAAGTAAATTGCTGGACTGGACTCTAACATGTCATTACCAGAATTCTCCTGATAAAAATAAATGGTAGTTATTAACCAAAATATATGATTTTTCCCCATGTTATAAAAAGAACTGAAAGCTAGGTTAATAGTTTAGTTATACAGTTTAGGTTTATAGGCTATATATTAAAAGGCCATTGCTAATTAGTTGGAAAAACGCGTCAAGCGAGATGGGTAAAAAATAATGTAAATATAATACCTTTATTCAACTAAAGGTTTTTTCAATGGAACTAAACGTATGTTATTATAATGCACCATATATGTATAGCATTTTATTATAATGCTTTATCACTTAGTAAACATTACATGTAGTAAACATGTAATGTTTACTGAGTGATAAAGCATTATAATAAAAAAACAAGAAACAAAGCATTACTCTTATACCTTGAATGGTTAATAGGTAAGCTAGCAATGGTTAATAGATTGCATAACAAATCTTATGATTTCGATAATAGTAATGTATTGTTTCTTACTTATCATATATATATAGTTTATATTTACACTTTTTAGACTACTTTGGTTCCAGGAAATCAATATATAATTATATATTATCCATCAAAAAATAAAAATATTTAAACATGCTATTGTGGCCATCCACATTCTTAATTGTTACTTTTAAGACCAAAAACAACAACTTACACAAAGAATATTAGTATAAGATACGGCTTAAGAAATGTTATTATATACTAATCTGTTATTTAATTATTCTTTACCTTCACTTACATATACATACATTAGTTCTATACATACTGCTTATATTTACTAAACCACGCTGTGTGCACATATTTTGAAATATGGACGAGTTTTATTATGCTTAAAATTTTACAACTTTTTTGGAGTATTTCGTTCTGTGAGCCAAATTAAATAAATAAATTAGTATATAATAAAGTTAAATAAGTATCAGGTACAGGATGAGCGACATACCCAACATAAGCGTTTTGCTTCCACTTTTATATTGCGTACTGCCAGGGAGTGGAACTCACTGCCTGAGTCTGTGTTTCCCGATAGGTACAACCCCGGAGTCTTCGAGTCGCGAGTGAATAGATTCCTTCTAAGTTTGCGTGCTCCACCTTAGACCGCGTCGTCGCTTAACATCAGGCGAGACAGTGGTCGAAAGCAAGCTTATAATCTTTAAAAAAAATGACGATAGAAAATCGATTCCCATTATGGGTACGGCAACCTAGAAGAAAAAGTATCTTTAGCTGACGAGGTACTTACCGAAGTAGTCCCAGATGAATAGATTCTTCCCAAAGAGCCTGGCCGATTTGAAGCCGCACAGGAATGCTTGCTCTAAACATTTAACGAGACCGTTTTCGCCACAAAGGAGAACGCTCAGCGAGTTCGCATCCTTGTCTCTTTTGGATTGGTAGTGCCATTTTACTATTGCGTTAACGCAATCACCTGAAGAAAAAAGTATTTAAAAATACTAATCTTATACATATCTGGACTTACGAAGTATTCGCTATATCACCCATCAGTTTGGCCTTGCCACAGTTGAAAGCCGGTTAGTACTTTAGCTATCAGTGTATACGACGTAATCAATAGTGTCTATATCGACCCGTCTGTTGGTCCGTGCTACGATTGGAGCCGGTAAAAACCTTCTCTAATTGACCGTATGAAGTACATAGTCAATATGTGCAATACCTAACAGAAGGTTTGATTTCCACAGATAAAGCCACTCTATGCAATTTTTTCATCCACCTGAGAGGAAATATGTCGATTTTCATTTCCCCTCGCAGAGTGAGCTCTAAAAAAGGTATGGGGTCTCAATCCACTAAAAATCCCTCCCGTGGCATTCTTAACTTTGAATCGCAGCGTTAGTCTTAGAATATCAATCTATAGACGTTCATAACAGTGTCCTTGATGCCTTATTGAATAAATTATTTTTTTACGACTGACTTGTTTGGCCTGACCTTTGTGAGCAATCATTTACCGAGGAAAAGCGAGATGGTATTGCGCTTGCATTGACTATTACGGCACGGCAGCATGCCCGGTCTTTTACGATGGCCTCCACATTGGAGGGAGTCCCTGGTCACCACGACCAGTATAGTCATGAAACCCCCACGATACAAAGCGAGGAGGAGGTAGAGTACAGTTGATGCCGGTTAGTACCTCCTGTACTTGGCCGTGTAAACGATGTCATCGATAAGCAGAGACATTTTGATTCGATCCGTCGGTTTCACCTTGATACAGTTGATGCCGGTCATTACTATAACAGTTTCTAAAAATAACGTAATCAATATGTCCAGTATCGAACCGTTTCAGCGTCTGTTTGACTTCGTTGATAAAATGGTGTTTTGTCCCTACTGAAGAACTGAGTTTCATCAAAATTACATTTCATTGTTCATTCAGGCTGGCCGGTTGGCGCAGTTGGTAGCACTCTGCCTTCTGAGCCGCCGGTCCCGGGTTCGATTCCCGGAAAGGTCAAACATTTGTGTGTATGAACATGTCTGTTTGATCTGTGTCTGGGTGTGTATACGTATATAAGTATGTAAATAAGTATATATCATTTATCAGGTTACCATAGTACAGGCTCTGCCTAGTTTGGGACCTGAAGACCTTGTGTGAATGTTGTCCCATATTATTATATTATTATTATATCATTGTTAGTGATACAATATTTTCGACCAACCACGTTTTTCCTTTTGATAAAGGAAAAACGTGGTTGGTCGAAAATATTGTAATCACTTCTCGCGGTGTCCACAAAGTTATGCGCTTAAACTGTGTTTAACACCAAAAGAAAGGTAATTAAGAAGTTTTAAATTGTGATTACTATTTTTTTAGCCCGTTATCTGTATTTAACGTTTCTGTAATATTTATTATCATGACACATCAAGATTTTCCCGCTCCTTCTGCCTGTAAACACCCGCGAGTCTCTGTATATGTAATCAGCACCTCATAAACCCTTAAAAGCCTAAATTTGTGTAACGGTCCATATAGTGAGGCGATCAATAGTCTATATCGTATTGTCAGTTTGACCTTGTTATGGGTGAAATCGATAAACATTTGTTTGCTGTAGGAGAAATTGTTTAGCTTTTGTACATTCTTAAAAATTATGTGATCAATAAGTAGTTTCTTAGGAAACAAATTGTTTTAACCTCGATACTGTCTTTCCCGATGAGTACTATAATTCTTTATTATCCACTCACCAATCATATGTTGTATAGTGGACGTAGACAGATGAGTAGTGGTCGGTGTCATAGGCGTTGCGTTTTGCGGAGCGTGTGGCGCTGGGGTGCGCGGAGTGGAGTCATTATTGCGTAGGCGTGACGCCACGAGCAGCCTTTCTGTTGAGCCATCGTCTACACCCGTTCCGAGCCAACGGTTGCAAGGGAATCTGTGTCAGTTATGGAACTTTAAATATTACCACTTGCTACATTATTTTATAACAAAATTTATTAAGCATAGATGCGATAGCACGCCTCGAAACACCAAACTGAAAATTAGTCAGAAGCCAGCGTTTATTGAACAGAGGATTCAATTTAATGTTATTTACTTCTAATTTTATAGATTTGAAGTTGCGACACTTTTAAAAAATATGGCCAGAGTGAAATTCATAATCATTGGAATTTACACAGTTAACGCAAGTTCTTAATTGGGATCAACGCAGCTTGGGTTGTGGGATGTATCCAAGTAAACTATCAGTAATAATAAAAATATGGTACTGAGAGGTTCAGCCGTGGACAAGCTTGTTATTACTACTCCAGTATAGCGACCTTAGCACACGGGGTTTTGGTGACAGAATTTCTAACTTGATGCGTGGCAGTCAAAAAATTATACTAGCGCCGGCGGAATAAGACTTAGTATCGCTACTTAAAAAGTCCTTGATTGGTTCAGCGATTGCCACGTCTGTCAATTGATACAATTATATAACATATTTCCGAAAGTCTTCTTGGCAAGCGGCAAAGGATGAATGAAAATGCATGTTTGAGCCCGGGCCAGTATTACATATTACTTACGGAGCAGTTTACGCGGATCTTATTAAAGACCTATGAATAATTGTAGTGGTTATTAAAGGGGTTGAATTATCGTAATTCTTAATTTCATTTTCCACTAAGACGAGCAAGGAAGAGTGTAAACATGTAAACTGGGAAAAGGAAGCGGGGCACGCGTGTACCCGGTAATGCAAGGCCGAAATGTTATTCAGTTAGATTTTTACTAATTATTTGTTTTATATTTATTACTCATAAATACATTTAAAAAAATAGACAATCACATACAGTCATCGATTCGAACGTTTTCAATGAGGTATATATGTATACAGTGTATATATGTGTATTTTGTGGGTGACCAATAAGCGTGAAACTCGCGTCATCGTCACCGCACGATTTCCATGTTAGCTTAGAAACCATGTAGTTATATATATAATATATATGTACAATCCTGGAGTCTTCAAGACGCGAGTGAACAGGTACCTTCTAGGTTTGCGTGCTAAATCCTAGACAACGTCATCACTTAACATCAGGTGAGACAGTTGTCAAACGCAAACTTATAATATGTAAAAAAAAAAAAAGTTTTTACTTCTATCGGCAGTCCCCCAAGACTGCCCCTTTGCTTTTTTCGAACTCCTGAGGATTACGACTTAACGAGGTTAGATAGATATTATTTTCATTTTCAATTATCATAATTTCCAAACTTATGACATACGTTAGAAGCTTTGTTTATAATTATTTCTCGCGCCACTGTATTTTTCCTTCTTCGAAAACTCTTAACATAGTAAATTCCGTCGCTCAATGTGCGTCCGCTGCAAAACGACTCTGACTACATGTCAGATGAGAAGTCGATAAACAATCAATCAATCAATCAAATATTTATTTGCATAAAACATGTGTTTGCATACTTAAATTATTTAAGCATGCAGGATCTTATAAATAAAGTTGAACAAACATGTTTTGCCTGTCAAGGCATACAAATATAATATTGACAAGAGTTTTATAATATGTACTTCTACTCGTATACTAGTTATTACAATTGTCGAATTTTTCATGTCACTACTTAATGTCAAATAATAGCGTAATTTAAATATATCTAAAATGGTTAAATGTCAATAAATTTCAAAATTGTTCAAATAAATTTATCCGTCAGAAATTCACTTAAATGGTAATAGCACTTGTCGGTTAGTAATGAATGCATCCTTTGTTTAAATAAATTGGCATTTAAGTTTTTTATTGATGTCGGTACTCTGTTATATATAACCGGTGCCATGCAGTAGACGCTTTTATTCATAAGTGCTGTATTAGAGGTTTGCATGCAAAGTCTTGTGTTTTCTCTTCTGTTACGTATAACTCTATCAGCTAAACGTTGAAACAGTTCTGGATTCTCTTTAACAAATATTACAATTTCACGTAAACGTACGAAAAGATACTTTATTACCATATTTAGCACAGGAACTATCATTAATTAATTATATTATTCAAGTAGATACCGATCCTATATCGATAAGATCGGTACTTTGAGAAGGTATCTAAAGACGATAAAATGGTTTGCTCAAATCAGTTGTTTGTGTCATTTAAATAGGTATTTACGTGCTATGATAGTAATGAAGGAAATAAATGGAGGAGGCATATTTCCAGCAGTGGACGTCCTATGGCTGAGATGATGATAGTAATCATTTAGCCTACGTTATTACAAAAACAATTTAAATATCTTAAATGTATCAATGTCAAAGTCATAGTAATTTTTTAATAATCAGGTACATGTTAGAAAAAGGAATCCGGCTACACTCAGGATTTTTATCGTATCGGGTTAATGCAGACGAAGTAGTGTGCGCGACGCGAACTGCAAGCCGGTGTACGCAAATTGAAAAAGACGTCTTACACGTACAAAATGTCGTCAGCAGTAATTCGATACGATAAAAAAAATACCAAAAAATGGAACCGGATTCAATACTTAAAAGTGTGAAATGACTTGTCGAAGTGAAATTTTTTTTTACCCTTTTCAGTGACCTTTTTTTACTCACCGCATCAATTGTCATTGTGTATGTTCTCTGATGTCTTCAACCGCAAATATAATATTAAGAGATATGCGTAGCACTTTTCATTTATTGGAGTGTAACTCAAAAACCGCTCGTCCGATTTTGATGAAATTGGGAAAATTGTGAAAATCATGTGATGTCATTTAAGGATGGCCCCTAACGACTAGTACAGATTATAAACATTTTTTTTATAAAGGGCATTGTCCATTTTCGGCCTTACATGGATAGGATGCCCAACATAATTCAATTTCATCAATAAATCTATTTATTTTAAAAAATAATGTATCAAAAATAATATATAATAATTTTATTTTGACTATATCCCAGCGATTTCGGTTTTATCAAAGCAGTGTTGCCATTATGATTACTTCCTGATTTAATAGATTCATCTCGAACAAAAGTTGATATTACGATGCAGTCAAGAACACGCGATATACGAACTTAATTATGGAAACACAGGGTCGCGGCCGGCGCGTCGCGCGTCTTCACATGACGAGAAAAGAGAACGTTTGTTTCGACTGAAGCGGTTGTTTCGAGATTTGTTAAAAATGCTTTTGTCCGTCAGTTTGTCTGTTCTCGCCTACAGGTCGCATTTTTCAACTGATTTTGACGCACGCAGGTTGCCCATTTTAGTCAAAATCGGTCGAAAAATGCGCTTGATAATCCGATCCAAAGGGACCGTCGATATTAAATTATACCACACCAAAGATTTGAAACAAAATTAGGACACAAATCTAAATAATCTTCAAGGGGAAAACGGGCAAATTTTATCGGATTTGTTTGGATTCTGAGATAGGGTTTCTTCTACGTACAATTTTATATTTATTGCAAAACCAAGAAATGCTCGGTAAAATTATTTTAGTACTATAAAATCACAAAGATCGATATAACCTTCCTTTCTTATAAGGAATCGCTGGAAAAGTAAAAATTTTGAGGTTGAATAACTGCGACAAGTACAATCCTGTTTTTACGGACATGAACTATTTTTACGAATACACTAAGGGAAGATATGAGATAACCGTGTATTGATATCGCTGGTGTTATCTATACAATAAAACAGATAGTGCGTGCATTTCAATGCCAAGCGATATGGCGAATGGTGATAGATAACTTCGATCACTTTGGTAAATCTGTTGTTATTGATTGAATGAAGTTCAGGTCTAAGGCTGTGTTTCCAGCAGATGTGCGAGGATGGGTAGCGAGGAGTGTGTTTGAAAATAACCACTAGAATCGCTTAATTTCTCTAGCCTCGCTCAGCGCAGGTCTAGTGGAAACGGCTCAGCGGAGCGACGTTTTTGTACATGCAAAACAAGGGAAAATGTGTGCTAGGGATGTGTGCGAAGGACGGACACAAGCGAAAAAATAGCAGTCACTAGGGAATCCTCGCACCGCTCAGCGGCCTAGCTTATCTCCGGTGGAAACACTCACACCGTTTCACAGCCTCGCACTGCCCAGATGCCTCGCACATCTTTGTTGGAAACGCATCCTAGAAGTTTATTTTTAACCGACTTCAAAAAAAGGAGGAGGTTCGCAATTACAGCACACGTGACGCACCAGCTTTCAAATAAAAAAAAACGATCAAAATTGGTTCACCCAGTCGCAACTTGTGCGGTAACAAACATAAAAAAAGCATACGGGTCGAATTGAGAACCTCCTTCTTTTTCCGAATTTTTACCGAAAAATAGAGAATCGCTTCTTGTTATGGTAATCGGAGCGTGATTTTTTTAGTCGTCGTGTTTCAGTATAAGAACTTATTTTTTAATTTAAAAATTTGTTAAATATGTGAAGGTAGGTAGCACGTGTTATTCGATGTGTGGTAACCGTTGCCGGCGAACAGTCTAGGCGTGGAAGCCGTACCGAACGGACGCGTTAACAGTGAAGTGTTTAGTGTCACTATCCAACGGGAGTCTCTCTTTATTATACTGAGACGCGCAGTGGAAAAAATGTGAGTAAACTATGTGATACCATCCTGATGACCGCGTTTGAGAGTTTTGGCTCTCTCTTGCGCTTACGCGCCTACATACAAATCATGTATGACTTACGTTAGTAGTTAGTATTCTAAGTTATAAAAAACTAGGATTATTATTATTATAGAAAATCAAATTATTAGTTATATAAGAAGGATTTCGGTATATTAGATCTACAGGAGAAATAAAAGCTTTTTTATTATTTATTTTATGACTTACGTATATGTGTGTCCCGTGACTTCGTTTCTCACATACACACTGTCGAGGAGCCATCGAGGCGACAGTCCGGAGTTGTCGTGTCCTATCCGCAATGTTGAAAGCGTACCTAAATTTTTATGCTGAAATACAAACGAAAAACATGTATTTCAATATAATTTTTTCATCGCACACATCACATTCTTACTCAAATATTTTACACACTTATTACAACAGGCGAAATTGTGAACATAAGAAATAATTTGATGGTATAATAATATTTTCGTGGTTTCAGACCCAGACACAGATCAAACAGACATGTTCACGCACACAAATGTTTGACCTGTCCGGGAATCGAACCCGGGACCAGCGGCTCAGAAGGCAGAGTGCTACCAACTGCGCCAACCGGCCTGTCAACCATCTTGTTCGTATTTTATGTTGTTGTGTGCGGTTCTGTCTTGAATAAATGATTTTCATTTTATTCATTTCATATTACTTTAATGTAATAATATTATTGAGATAATAGTTGCGCCCCGCGGTTTTACGCGTGTGGTAATGATTGATGATAATTATGAAAGCCTGTGTTATTCCGGGACCTGAAGTATCTTCATAACAAATTTAATCCAAATCCGTGCAGTAGTTTTTGTGTGAAAGAGCAACAAATATCCACCCATACAAACTTTCACATATATATTAGTGGGGTTCTTGACTTGTAATGTTGAATTTACCAATAAAATGACTATGACTATTTTTATAAAAATATAAGTCTGCGTTTGGCCACTGTTTCGCTTAATGTTAAGTGATGACGTGGTCTAAGATGCAGCTCCTAGAAAGTACTTATTCACACGGGAGTTGAAGACTCAGTAATGTAAGTATCGGGATTTAAAATATATATATATATATATATATATATATATATATATATATATATATATATATATATATATATATATATATATATATATATATATATATATATATATATATATATATATATATATATTATGTACCCACTTAATTATTATTTCAAAAGTTTTTTTACTATTTATTTCAGTGTATACAAAATATCTTGCCAGTTTTACAAAACTAGTTTTGGTGCTAAATTATATAACTGTTTTGTAGATGTGTGTTACGGAGCTGAAACATGGTATTTGACTGTGGGCCTTGTAAGCAAGCTCGGAACCGCACAACGAGATATGAAAAGGGCTATGCTCAAGTTTACCTACGCCATCAAACAAGAAATGAGGAGATCTGTAGAAGAACGAAAGTCACCGACATTGCCCGGCGCATTAGCAAGTTCAATTCACAGTGGGCAGGGCACATAGCTGGAATAAATAATGGCCGTTGGGATCAAGTTCTCGAATGGAGATCACAGACTGGCAAGCGCTGCATAAGATGACACCGACGAGGTGGACAGACGACCTGACTAAGATTGCAGGAAAGGGCTGGATGCGGGTAGCTTCCAACCGATCCTTGTGGAAATCAATGGGGGAGGCAGTGGACGTCCTATTATGGCTGAGATGATGACGATGAAGCTAAGTCTATGTTTCCACATAGATACAGTTTAGTTATCTTCAAGTCAATATCGAGTATGTATCTAGGATCTATAGATATCTGGGCAGGCATGGTACTTCGTAGACCGCATCACTTAACGTCAAGTGAGATAGGGGACAAACAGCTGCCTATTCTGAATAAAAAAGGTTTAGATTCACAGAGGCATAAGTCTCGCAGTAAATATCGATAACAATAAGTTCCCATCGATAAACTCACGTGGAAGACGAATTCGTTGGTGTTCCTCGGTATTGGAATCTTCGGCGTGGATTCACCATTAGCCCCAGATATCGAGATCCAACAGTTGGCGGTCGTCTGACTGGCCTTGCGCGATGGCGAAATGAACACTCGGTAGGGCAACTCTGTTGACATAAAAACTATATTAGACCTCAGAGGTTATCAAACCTACTACGTATACAACCCCTACTTTGAAAATATTTGATTTGTGTATATTGAGTAAGTCTGAGAATAGGTCAAGTATCGTTCACCCCCCATTTGATCATCAAACGCGATTTTAGTATTTAGTATGAACTAAATAATCTAACCGTCGATCATTAACTTGAAGTAATTTAAATGAAGTGCCGTGTCACTTTGATATTTAGATAACTTATATAGTAGAACAACGTTGAATCAATAAATACAGATATTTAGTCAATTTATTTTTATATTTTACCACAGCTGACAAAGATGATGAAAAAAGTATGAAAGGCATGCAATGGCTAAAATTAAAATTATAATACATATATGTAATAGATTCTAAAATTATATGTATTAGGAGGCATTTTAGCCCATTCGACATTTACCTTTTAGGTAATTTCGATGAGAACCAGCCAGAATTGGTTGAGTTACGTTTTATTTGTTAAATTATTGTTAAATGCCGCGGTGGTACCGGCCTAGAATAGTACTCCCCCATCTCTTCCCGCGGGTGCCGTAAGAGTCGGCTGAGGGATCACGTACCAGAAGATGGGCAGCAGCGCCTTCTGAGGATCGGAAAACATACTGCGCTCGCCAACCCGCCTGCCAAGCGTGGTGAGTATTGGCAAATCCCCCCTATATGGGGGAGGTATATGTCCAGCAGTGGACGTCCTATGGCTGGCATGATGATATGGTTAAATTTGTGTAAACTAGTAATTATCTGCATCGAAAAAGTACTGAGGGCTCAGAATAAGCTTCCAGACTGACTACCGTGATACAAGCTTACTTGTGGTGGGATAAGTGTTGGTGAAGCAGAAGTAATCTACGGCATTCAGAGTGAGCAAATGGTACAGGAACTGTTCCCTCTCCTCTTCGCAACGCAGAAACGCCGTCCTTTTGTATTGAGATCTTAGTAACGTTGTGTCGGCGAGCAGTTCTCGAAGGTGATGAGAGAGCAGCTTCTTCTCTAGAGACAAGCGGACCCAGGCACGCGCGTAACCTATCTCAGTCTTGATGTCAGTCATGGCTTGTACGTTTCTGAAATAAATCATCCGTATGTGTTTTAAGATTCTTGGCTAACTGCCGGAAGACACCGGATAGTTCGTAACAGATTTAGAAAGTTAAGGCTGTTAGTTTGTAAATGTTTAAGCAATTTTAGGCGTCCTTGGGACCTTGGGTCTTCTGTAACCTAAAAGTTGGAAACTCTGTCACGAAGCATCTTGTGTCTTTCGCTACCTTCAAGTTATAAATCTGTAATAAAGTATTTTATGGCTTTTGCAATCTTGAAGTTATAACTGTCACCATAAATTTGTCACAAATCATCCTCAGTCTAACGCAAGCTTCAAGTTTGAAATGTGTCACGAAGCACCTCGTGTGTTAAGGCATCGGGCCATCGCTCCTTGAATGCCTTTAAAATTATTAGACCTATCGTTTAAAATTATCGCACCAGATCCACAATATGAACTTACACTCAATGAGCTGAACACAGTCAGTGTTTGGTGACAGATTAAAGTTAAGGGTGGTACAGTAGAACTCCAATTATCCGAACTCCGACTATCCGAATCGCCGATTATCCGAACCACAAAAAAATGTCCAAAAAAAGTCTAAGTGCGCTATTATTCTTCCCCCCACGAAGCCAGTGTTTGGATGGAGCGTCAGCCCGAGTGTGACCACTTGCAACTGCTCACCGTCAAGCGAATGCGTGACCTGGCTGCCCGAAAACGGTTGAAGACCGCAAAACAGCTTACATTGACGGAGATGTTTAAAAAACAATGATTTTTATTTCTAAACTTGTACAGAAGTACATTTTATTTATATTTAAAACATGTGAAAATTTCATGTTTCTTTCATTTAATTCAATAAAAAAATAGTGCAATATCAAAACGTAGCTTTTATTCTCTCCAATGGCAATTTTTAAAAAAAAAATCCGATTATCCGAATGGGTCCCGGTCCCCATTAATTCGGATAATTGGAGTTCTACTGTAGTTAACTAGAAGACCACTTTGAAAGTATCCGAACAGCATGTTGGGGTTCCTCTAGATTTTACATACACTGACAGCTGATGTTACTGCAACGAACGCGAAAACGGTAGTATTTATTGATTGATTATACTACAGTCACAATAATCACGGATGTAATAATTATCTTCCATGATCCTACGATCATGGCAGGGTTACTAATCATCTCGCATCATACAATTGTGAAGCGATGATAGCTCAGCAGAGAGAGCGTCGCCTTTCAAACTGACGGGCACTGGTTCGATTCCCAACAACAATTTGTGCTACCGGTGAATTATCAAATTCCCAGCACGGTGGTAGGGTACTTTCGAATACCCGCCTGGCTAGCTACCACCCTCAAGATTGAAAAACTGTCACCATCACATAGTGTGTTCAGGCAGCAGTCCTTGAGAGCCAATGAGCATTCTAGGTCTAGCGTAATAAAATCTTCGACCACATCTTTACTGACCATCAAGTGAGATAGTGGTCAAACCCTAGATCTATAGAGTATAAAAAAACATTTATTAATTGCAAGTATCTTCAGATTACTCGCGTAGATGAAACGTGAAAGTGCAAAAGAAACTCACCTCATATCAAAAGTGAGACTTTCTGGTAGCGGCCTCAACGGGTTCACTGGTTTGAGTGATTTCCGTTCTAAAGTTCCAGAGTTGCTGAGTCGGTCACGAGAACTGTCCCGAGAGCCGCTGCGCGAGCTGTCCCGGGATCGGCTGCTCGAACTTGGGCTTTGTTGGGCCTCCACTTCGGCTCCCACTGATGACAGGTCTGGAACATTTGGTTTTCTTAACAACTCAGAGCTAATGTCTCCGCTTAACAAATTGTAATAACTTACAAATAAGAAGAAATCGATTAAACCATCAAAATTAACAAACGATTCTGTGTAAAACAAAAATTAATGGATTGGTACAACATTGTAACTATAAAAAATATTATGTCACCTCGTTCTGCATGTGCTTATACTTAATAAAGCTTTTTGTAGTTTAAAAGGGGGTTCGAATGGGGGAGGTTTATGTCCAGCGGACGTACTATGGCTGAGATGATGATGACTGTTTGAAGCAAACGAGTCAGATAAAATAAAAAAAAGATAATTGCTTGTTATAAAAAAAGACAAAGGTTTGGGGTAGAAAAATATTACTGAAAATTAAAAAGCAACTTTTGTTTCACATGAACTGAAATCCGGAACTGAAGTTGTATATAAATGTACTTACAATCAAGTCGTTTGCGCAAAACACACCACGCCAAAGCTGCATTTCCCAATGAGGATAGAAGATTATTAATAATGATGTAATTACAACTTATACTAACTGGATTCTACTGCTCATCCGTGGAACATTCTCAACGTTTTCTTGCAAAATGAAGACAGAATCAATGGATTCCAAGTTAATTAAATTAATATTATATTAAACATAAACTATGAATGTATAAAACACGGAAATTACTCACGTAACAAGAGGGTTCCGACTATAGTTTCGACCACATTCGGTGGTCTTTTTCTAGAATACAGGGCGCTCAAGAACGCGGTCGCGATTCGCCTAGTACTGGCGTGAAGCGAATAACGTGAGTAATTCCCGTGTTGTATACATTCATAATGTGTTAAAACCTCGTCAGTTTTAATAACAAAATTATACATAAATAATAAATATTGAAGTATTTGTGATTAGTGTGTTCTATGTTACGTGAAAATAAATAGTTTTAGGTCACCTACAATTCTTAAGGACGACACAAAAACTGAAAACTCAGACAGGTCAGATCTTGAACAGAAATGAGCATACTGTGCTACGTTTATTTCAAATCCAAATTAGTCTGTTTTGACCGACGTCATAATAAGTTCCCCCTTTTCCGCGCTAAACTGATTAATGATACATGACTAATTGTACTGTACCGAACTTGTGTCAAATATTCACCTACAGTAGGAAAATTGGCCATCAACGAATAACAATACATACCAGGAGTAAGATAATTCGGATCTATGGGCTGAGTAGAATTACTGCACTGCTCCAACTCTTGGTAATTTGTGAGATGCATCCAAAGCGCTGATTTCCCCATTTTGTGCTGAAGTCCGTGAGACCACAGCCGTTCCAACAAGTCACATAACGACGCGATCATGGTGCTCTCTTCCACGCCAGTGATTGATACTTCACACCCCAATCCCAGGTCTGATTCTTCAGTTCCCATCTTTTCCACGAGCATTCTTTTAGTTTTGCTTTTACATTCCTGAAACAGCAATTAATGAGGCAACATTTTCTTGTAAATTTAAGCATTTTATCTGATAATACATATCTATCTCGGACCTGAGATACACAATTTAAATTTTTAAAATTGCATATAATAATTTAAATCTAAATTTATTGATTTAAATATATACCAATCTTATAAAGAGATAAATTTTGTGAGTTTGTTGGGTTGTAGAGGGTAATCGCTGGATCTACTGAACCGTTTGACTGACTGACTACAAGAAAGATCGTGAAGGCCCCGTTCCGCCCTCGCGAAGAAGATGTGTTCAAAACTACGGTGAGAGAAAAACTCACAAATAAAATAATTGCAAATTTATTGTCAAAACGAATACCTTTCTAGGAATGGGAAATAGGATTTATTCGTGTGTGCTAATCTAAAGCTAGAAAAAAAATACGATTATTTTATCCTTATTTCTAGTGTTGAAATTGTGACATTCACTAATCAACTCGATCTTATTTTGTTTCTTTAGATTTTGAGGTTTTTTGGAATGTATTCAACGCGTATACAATATCACTACATATGAGATCCCAGCGGGTAAAGTGTGCACCAACCTTACCTTTAGAAGTTTCTCCACAAAAGTCCTGTTATTTTGAGCGATCGCTGCAGGCGTCACTTCAGTAGACAGTCTTCTACTAATATCTCCTAACAGTAACTCCGGCGGACAATCTTTCACTTGCCACTTGGCATTTTTAATTCTCTTCAAACTATTTGTTCTGAAATATCAAACATACTTTACCTAATATCGACAAATGGAACATAGATGTTGTAATTAAAACTGACGTGGTTTTGACACATTATGAATGTATAAAACATGGGAGTTACTCACGTAATAAGTCAGAGGGTTCCGACTATAGTTTCAACCACATTCGGTGGTCTTTTTCAAGGAGAATACGGGGCGGACGCGGTTCGCCTAGTACCGTAAAAGACCACCGAATGTGGTTGAAACTATAGTCGGATTCCTCTGACTTATTACGTGAGTGACTCCCTTGTTTTAAACATTCATAGATGTTGTAAGCACATAAAGCAGGCGAAGCGAACCTGTGTTTCACGAACAAACCACATACAAACTATGTTAAATACAGTGCATGCGTGTGAGACTTGTGCAATCGTTGTTTGAGAACATCAGACAATTTATAGACATTGGCGACATATACGTACGTTCTACAAATATAAAACAAACGGAGTACGAGTTACGCAAAATAATACAGGTAATGGCAGTAATATATTATTCAATCATACTAACTGAAATTGTACATATAAAGAGTTATTATACAGTTAAGTCAAACTCCACATTGGTGCTCTACATATCAATGAAAATCCAAACATTTAAAAAAAAATTGAATTAAGTGGTCTTTACAATACCGCAGTCGAGCTGTTCTATTATTCGGAATCACATAGAGAGTTCGTGCGACAATTTGGAACATCTACCAAGTATGGATGTGTTGCAATTTATTTTAGGAATTAAATTATTTAGCTCCAGAGCGGCGTCCTCTAAATGTATCCAGTGAAAAACCGATAAACTAGTGCAATCATAAGATCTTCTGATTTTAAAGAATTTTCGCTAGTTTGAGTGAATAACAGAATTAGCACCAAAGAACACATATACACAATTATCACTAAAATAACATTGCAATATTAAATAATGTTTAATGGGACTTACCTTTTTTAAAGTTTTGTAAGTATTAAACTTTACTTATT
This sequence comes from Apeira syringaria, assembly GCA_934044485.1. Classification (NCBI taxonomy): domain Eukaryota; kingdom Metazoa; phylum Arthropoda; class Insecta; order Lepidoptera; family Geometridae; genus Apeira; species Apeira syringaria. Next base: position 19,765,855 of record OW203662.1, on the reverse strand, counting down.
TAAAATGCTTACCTCTTTTAGGCTTTGCTGTTAGCTCATAGATAACACGAAACTCCCAGCCGATTATCTATTAGCAGCCTACTAAAACTCCTTACTTAGTGTTTAACTAATTTTAATATAATCATAGAAATTAATGTAGTTTGACATAGAACTACATCTGTGCTCACCTTTCACAAATAAGCGTTGCAGAGATTCAATTCTACGTGGATATGTAGAATTGAATCACTGTGATTTTTAAAAGCCCAGTTTGACTGGGCTTTTCCCCAGGCTAGGTGCCTTATTATTGATAAATTTGTTAATTATAAAGTTATCAGCATACAAAAGAAGAAAATGTCTGATTCTATTGTATACGATCCTATCATAAATACTGTAAGCTAGTGAGCACAATATCTGTGTTTATTGTGGACTACCGTATTTGGAGCTAGGGAGTAATTATAGTTTTATACGACACTTAATTAGGCACGTTTAGTAATATAATTATATTTTACTTTTTTATAATTATGACTAATTTAACGATTGCACAAAACTCAATATTCAAGACAACAAAACAGACAATACACATTGCAAAGGACAAAGGTACATAAACATTCAAAAACCAAAAATCACAAACAAATAATTTTATTTTCATTTTTATATATTAATATTTACATAATAAAAACTATAACTTATTTATTAGTTGCATCTTTTAGTGGCCTAAGATCTGGATGAACATTATGTAATAGCCGCTACAAATGTTGAGAAGTGTAAAATCAATGAATTGCAAACTCAAAATCAAGATTGACAATATCAACAGGCACTCTTAGAATAATATTTAAAGATTCTTATCTCAATTTAAATTCGTTAAAGGTGGAAGAATACATTTACGTTCTGCTATATACTAATTAACATGTAAAACAAATAATAAATAAATAATATCATTAAACGTTGTTAACACGTAAAATAACAACAGAAACAATTGAATACTTCATGCAACATCAAAAAAAGTCATGCAATTTTAGTACAAAATGAAAAAAATAACAAGTTAAATAATATACGTAATAATGTACCTACGCACTAAACATTGATTTAAATTATGCAATTGCATGCAATGACAATTGCGTTAAATTATGCAACGAACTACTGTGTTCATCGTACTTGCTCTTAACATGGGTTAAATCACGGTTAAGACACTCATAACCAAGTTACGAGAGACACATGTCTTTTTTACTTTACACTTTTCCCGCCCTAGTTTTACGTGGCTAAAACAGTGCATATTATCCAGAATATTTAATCAATTGTGCATCTTTTATTAAAGAAAATTTAATTTAACGATGTTATTTAAAATGAGCAATAGGATATATTGCAATAATATAATCATTTCATTTATTATATTTTTAATAGAAACTGCACGTGAAAGCACTTGAGCATGCGCGCATTTGAATCGTATCTGGCCAACGACAATTGGCGAACTAAAGAAAACTGTGCTCTATTTCGGGAGGTATGGACACACAATCAGATTTCACAAACGTCCAAGACTTGAGAACAAACATGTATGCTTATCACAAAAATGTTGGCCCCAATAAGGATTTGAGCCCGGGGTCGCGGATCTAATGTCACTGATCACTGAGCCACGACAACCGTCCAATACACGTGATGAAATCCGTTTAAAGGTCCATTGGGCCGAGCCGAACGCACGGTACGCAACACATTTTAGTTTGCTTTGTATGGTTTTACATAGAGCTGCGTCCACTATCCGCGATGTCCGCACCGAAATCATCAAAGAAAATATCAGAAATCAATATGTTAATATGTTATTACTTTAGAACTCAAATTAAATAATAATTTCGGCAAGCTGCGTATTTTAGTAGTCATAGTCGAGACACAAGTATTTATCATCACAATTCCCATAGTGTACATAACACTAATGGTGAATATATATTTTGTTTTAAAGGGAAATCCAAGAAATAAGACACTGTTTTTAGTCAAGCCCATGACTATTCAATACTTTAGTTATAGTTATTTATTTGTAAAAATTAAGAGCACAAACACCCATTTATTTTTTATTTTTTTTATTCACAATAGGCAGGCGTTTGACCACTATCTCATCTGATGTTAAGTGATGATGCGGTCTACGATGATTCACGCCTGCCTAGAAGATACCTGTTCACTCGTGACTTGAAGATGCCCAGATTGTATTCATGTGGAAACACAGACTTAGGCAATGAGTTCCACTCGTTAGCTGTACGCGCTATGAATGTGGAAGCAAAACGCTTGGTGCGACAGGGTGGAACGTCTACCATGTATGGATGTCGCATAGCAGTCCGTCTATATATTTATTATATATATAATTATAATTATATTACATATAATATTTATATATTATATATTTCCTTGTGACACTGTAGCTAGTGTACAAATTAGCGCGGGTTAGCTATACTCGTATAATAAAACACATTACTGTACCTCCTTTAAAAAAATATAATCTTTCTGTTCTTTAATAATATTGATGTCAAAATAGTCTTCTGTTATTTTTACCTTTTTTCATTTTGGACTCGCACACGTACAGATGACTGAATGGAGTATGCTGAGGAGTTGTTTAGATAAACATCGACAAATTTCCAGTATTTTAGATCGTGAGGTGAACCATTTAGAGCGTTTCTCCACAATAGCTAACCCGACTTGTCACCCCAGTATTAAAATCTAGAGGGAATTTGAACAAAATTCCGAAAATTTACAGAACTATGTTACCTTGTTCTAATATTTGCTAAAAAAAAGCTGCGAATTAAATTCAAGGTTATTTATTTTCACTTAGTTTTAATACTTTTAATGTCCTTACGCGATCCATACTAGTTAACATAATCAGAAAACTAAATGTAAGATATTGCATGAGTAGCTAAAACTTATTTTATAGTAACAAGTTATTACTTAAAGTTTCTTCGAGGTAAGAAGTACATGTTTATACTGTCACAGGGCTCATATCTTTAAAAGACGCATTACTTAATAAGATAGACATACGTGTTATACAAGTATGAGTTCTACATAATTTATTTTATCGAATACTGAGTATCACACTTTTTTGTTCTGTGGTATCACAGACTTTGTTGTGCTTACTGATACTAAACTGTTAGAATATTCAAATATCGATTACTTTTTAATTTCAGTGTATATTGATCTGTTCTTACAGATAATTGAGATAAGAACGATGTATATATAATAAATGGGCATAAAGCCAGTTCATTAGTTTTTTTGAGATTCTCATAATTGCACATCTTAATTATTTCCCTAAAAATCTTAAAATAATTAATAATTAACGCCATCTTAATAAAAATAATTTCAGCCTATTTATTAAATAAATATTTCAATTATAAAATAGCAATAAACACATTCAAATATCAGCTGCACTTCCAAATACCTTACCAGCAATAAAAAAACTCACATATTTTTACAATCACATGCTACACAATAAAGCAGGCATAATTTAGGATCCTATACATCATCAGATCATCACATCAAAATTATGCTTTGACAATAATATGGCATGACAAAGCGGAGAAACAAACAATAGCATGTTCAAGGGAAATCAATAAATAATACTCATGATTGTTATAATATCATACTAATGGCAATAAATTAAGATTATTTATCTAGAAATAAACAGAGATTTCTGAGTATTAAAATCAAAGCTAGATGCAAAACATCGTTTTCTTTTATTATGCGAGATATAGTTTATAATGTTTCAACAACTAGAACTAAATTAGTACTAGTTTAGAGCGCTAGCCCACTCGGTCAACTGGTCGCAGATTATTCAATAAAATTTCGTATTTTAGTGTAACTGTACCCAAAAAGCGTATCATACGCACTACAAGCACGTAACATATACAAACACTATGTTCTATATATTGCTCGTTAATTATTTAAATAGTCGTAAACTTAATTAAGAGATTAAAACATAAGCCAACATTTTTTTCTACGCATCGACATGCTTTAATATTGTCTACCAGACACAAGACAACGGTATGTGAACACCTCGAGTTAACAATACATTACACCACATAATTAATATTATATGCAACATACTGTAATAACAATAAAATCAACAATGAAATATGCCAATATCATTGATGGTAGTGATACTCTTGTTCAAGCAAACTAAACTAAAATTATGGAATATGAGATAGTTCTTGTACGGTCACGATAAAGTCCAAACTAGTATGACACATATCACTAAAATTTGATCTTTTAAATAAGTCTAGATTTATTTGGTGCCGACAAAACTACTCCTCGTAAAACTCACCGAATATTAGAGAAAGAGTTGTAAGGAGTTGTACGAATTTGAATTTTAGCGTAAATAGATTAAGAACGTTTTGAATTGGAATAATTTTAGTTAGTTGGTGTGATTGACAGAATCAGGAGCATGTCTCGTTGATGGTGATGAACTTACTTGGACTGTGTACCGTATTGTTATCTCGAGGCAAGAACATAATCGTTGACATGCAAGTGAACACCGAGGATTCCATGTTGAGTGCAGAATAGTGCAACATGCTATTTAGTAAGCTGACCTCCAGGCTTTGTCTCTAATAGTTTGTATACGTATGACATCGCTCATAAATGTTGTATATACAGTTATTTATACAATGTTACATAATTATGCACTCATTACATTCTTTTAAAATTACCAAATAACGGAGAAAACGTAATTTCAAGTTCTTTAAATCATTATTTGATTTTGATTTATTTGATAAACATTATTTGATTTTGATTTATTTGATAAACATTATTTGATTTTGATTTATTTGATAAACATTATTTGATTTTGATTTATTTGATAAACATTATTTGATTGTGTCATTAAGTTTTCTCTGTGAATTTTTTTTAATATAAGTGTTCTATCCTACGACGTTGACAAACTACATTTTACTTTGAAGGTACATTGAAGTTTTAACTTCTGATTATAGGCAAAAAGCGTTTGCGTATGCTTCACTCGGGGTAAATTGTAATAAACTACAGCTTGCAGGAGGCACAACTATGCATGTAGTGTATGCTATATAATAATTTCTGACGAGAAGCAGATTAAAGTGGTTCATTGGATAAAATTAATAAATTGAGAATTAGGAAATTTAAAACTATCATTACTTTAGGTGGAAGCTTCAAATAGAATTAGGGGGTCGAGTAGGACTATAACTGTCGTTATAAACACGTGAGAGATTATTGACGTGATAACGTTTTATAAATTGATGAATACCAGCAACACTCATGAAAAATAGTAACGTTCCGCGTAACGTTCTACCTGAGTTTTGTATTACATAAAATAATCAAAGTCAAAGTCGAAGTCGAAGTCAAAGTCATAAATGATTATGACGTTATCACGTAAATCTCTCGTCCGTAAATCGACTTTACAGACAACCAATTTTTTTTATTTTGTTAACAAAAGTCGATAGAGGTACGACGACGGCGACAGTCCCATCTATTTTAGAGTAGAGAGCACGAGTCCCGGGGTCCAAGTCTTTAGGGGGAGCGGAATAGCTGTATATTCGCTATTCATATGAAACACGAAGCTTTAAGTCGAGGTAGTCTCATTTATAATTGATTTATTACGGAGGTTTGAGCGTCAATGTTCGAATCACAAAGTCGTTAAGGAAGTTATTAAATTAGTATTCTATTCCGGCGGAGCTTACTGTAATTACCAAGAGAGCCGTAATGTAATATGTTTTTTTGTAGTTTCTAAAGGGGATGGTTACATGAGTGCCCCGACTACAGCCGTAGTTTAGTACTATGTATGTGGAGGCGGGCGTGTGGCGTCGCACCTGGAGTCCGGAGCGGCGTGAGGCCGCGCGAGCGCGTGCGCGTCGAGGCGCGCGGGGAACGCGCGGTAGTACGCGGCGCGGTGCGGCAGCCGTTCGGCCGGCGCGCCCACCTCCAGCTCCGCGCCGCGCCCCGCCGCGCACCCCCCCGCGCCCACGCCCGCCCACACGCTGTACCCGCGCGTCGCCAGCCCGCCCTCGCCCAGGCGCCGTCTGCAACCAGCGCCGCCTTAATACTCGAGCCGCCGGTACACTCGCTTCACGTGGGTGTAAGTACAACTACACGTTTTACTCGTGTACGAAGGAAAATTTGTGTACGAATACGTGGCTAGACTTTCTATTATCAAATCTCAAATACCTTAATGCCTGAAAACGAAGGTCTTCGAAGCTACCAGTGATGACTTACTTTGTTAATTTTTTTGACTTAACTGAAACGCAGTCTCTATGGGCCCGGTGAGCGGGCTCAAAGTAACACAACGAGCTATGGAGAGGGCTATGCTCGGGGTTTCTCTACGCGATCAAATCAGAAATAAGGAGATACGTAGAAGAACGAAAGTCACCGACATAGCCCAGCGGATTAGCAAGTTGAAGTGGCAGTAGACAGGGCACATAGCTCGATAAACTGATGGCTGTTGGGGTCGAAGGGTTCTCGAATGGTCTTCAAACATGGACTGGCAAGCGCAGCATAGGACGGCCACCGACATTGTGGATGGACGACTTGACTAAGAACGCAGGTAAGCTGGATGCGGGCCGTTTCCATCCGGTCCTTGTAGAAATTAATGGGGAAGTCCTAAGTCTAGCAGTGAACGTCCTATGGCTGAAAAGATGATGATGATGATGACGATGATGAATTAAACCCGTTGGGTAAAAAAATACATGATCTTCTAGTGTAAGACCGTAATAGAAGATAGGAAGGGCTTACATGGTTTATCTATTGAGCGGCGCAAATCCGTTAGATAAAAGAGTACACGATCGTACCAAGGTAAAACCGGTTTAAATGATGCACGGCATCAAATTAATTGAGTATGAGAGTTCAGAGTCAGCCCAATGGATCAAGGGTGGCTGTAATAGAAGGTTGGAAAGAGTTACATGTTTTTAGAATCATTTAACGGCATTGTTGGGAATAGTCTTCCAACGAATCAAGTGTGGTCATAAAAAAGGTAAGGGTTTAATTGAGTGACGCAATTAAATCCATTGTGAAAAATAAAGCGGGCTGAAGATAGATCGATTCAAAACGTAACAAAAGGTAACAGTAGGATTAATTTCAAAACTACCAACTGAATGTTGCAATTAAACACAATAGTAGAAATATGTTTCCTATGAGTTCTCAATTCCATTGCAACAGCGCGAAAATATCTATCAAACACGCGTATGAAATAAAATACATGGAACATTTCCCGTATACATTTTGGTGGTATATAAATTCCCTTCAAGCCGGCTTATCGTCTTTATAGATAATGAAATGTCACTCATCTGCTTTTACATTGGGCGTTTCATCCAACCAAGTTCTTATTGGTGGTTTCATAGAACCGACCTTCATTGAATGAAATTCGTCTCTATTCTCATTGGCGATTTAATCACAAAACACCAATAAGAACGCCGGTGAAGTGACATTTAATTATGGGTACATATAGACAGCAAGTCTGCTCTGTTTCCCCACAACTCTTAGGAATTATAGACATAGAGGTAAGCTAACCAACTCATATTGTCTACTTTGCGCGAGTATTAAGGAGTGCAATTTCTTTTCCCTGATACGAGAAAAAGTTATTTACATTTGTGATGGCAGTCTCTTCTTAATTTGTGTTTTAAAACGGTGTTAGTAAGATTGATTATTGTGATGCTTGAGGCGTAGAGTGCCGTGCATTATGTATATGACGCCCGCAGACGCTCCCGAAGTGCGAAACCAGTTGTTAAATTCAGATCAACATGTCAAGTAAGTTTCAAACAAAATATTGTTAGAGCCCCAACCATTCTCCATAATCAAACAGCACTCACAATCCATGCATTATTGAAAGTACATACCTCACAGACTTTATCCTGTGCTCGAACACTTGAAGATTTGCATCGTAATCGCCCCAATTTGCCATTATTTTATTGTCAATGAGTGAAGCGAACATCTGCGTTTCGAGGAAGCGCGATAGAAACGGTCGGTGTCGTTGTGGCTGGTCCGAGAGGAATGAGGCTTTGTCGAAGTTTAGCATTGACTCGCGCGCGCTGAGCCACGAATCTCTATCCTGAAATATTTCAAAATGATTGCATTTTATACTTATTTTTCTAAAGGTGTTATTTTATACAAATAATATATAAAAGTACTATTATGGACAGAATAAAATAAATGTCATTCAGTGTCTCATTGATATGCGATATAGGGGACATTTCTTTTTGCTGCAACTTCTCATGTGTAGATTACCCCACTTATCAGTATAAATATTATTGATTTTTTTAAAATAAATATAACGCTTAATAAACCATTAATCATCCTTTAAGGAAATTACCCATAAAGAGATACAAATATTTGCATCATGGGTAAATTTACCAAAATGCTAACGTGATTTGAAACTAGCTAAAAATATGAATATAGCTGAGTGTACTGAGCTGCACGAGTCAGCTATGTTTCAGCGCAGTATATATATAGTAAAACTTTTCTAACTAAGGCGTGAGATGAGGACTAGTTATTTTCCATAACAACATCAAAATGAAAATATTTTATTTAAATTTTATTTTATTTATCAACATTAACACAAGTTCTTCAGGTCCCAAACTAGGCAGAGCCTGTACTATGGTAACCTGATGACTGATATACATACTTATATACATATACACACCCAGACACAGGTCAAACAGACATGTTCATACACACAAATGTTTGACCTGTCCGGGAATCGAACCCGGGACCAGCGGCTCAGAAGGCAGAGTGCTACCAACTGCGCCAATCGGCCAGTCAAAAAATAGAAAAGGTATAAAGTTTAGTTGGTGGAACTTTCCATACATTTTTATACCAATATTATACGTTTTAATCCCACATTGTTTCAATTTCAGTACCTAAAGTATTATACCAATTATCAACATCTATTCATACAATCAAACATACTCTAAAAGTTATAATATAAGTGTGGATTACACAGATATCAGGAAGTCACAAACTGATATGACTCCATAAGCTTTATTTAATCACATGTTTAGAATACAAAAGATTTATTGGAAAAAACCCCTGAAAACACTTTTGTTATTAGGCTTACACCCAGAATGGAGATGAAAATGTTGTGGCGTTATAACAACTATAGTTTCTCAGGCCGCGCCGGGCCACGGCACCTGGACTAAGAAAGTGTGATTTACCTGATCGGGCATTATGACAAAGTTCTCGTACATGAGGAATATATGGACGAATCGGTTCAGAAACGTTTCTCTGATGGCGTGATTGAATCGTATGTCCTCATTGTACTGCTCTTCGTCGTTCAGTATTTTCTTTTTTGTGGTCGGCATCACTGTTTCCGCGTCGACATCGTCTATGTTTACACCTGCAATGTCACGTACATTTCAACTCGTGGAGGATTCAATTCGGATTTCAAGGTGTAAATATATCCTCAAAATAACTGTTAATAATCGACACGTCAAGCATTCATACATGTAAATACTAAAGATAGTTGATAAAATCTCTTTGGACTCTAAATTTCGGTAAAAGTAGCATCATGATTTTTTTTATCTCACTTAGACCCCCGCACTAGGATTCCCTGTGTCGCGGGAGGCATGGACTCACACAAACAGCCAAGACCCGAGACAAACATCTACACTCATCGCACAAATGTTTGGGACACAACATCGGCACATCTACCGGGATTCGAACCCAGGGTCCCGGAGACACAGAGGTCATGTCACTGACATTGACCACTTAACCACGGTGACTGTCGCATCAGATGAAATAATATAGAGTAGTAAGCAAGGGTAGAGACCAGTCCGTTTGACGATATCGACGATGCGTTGCAGGGCGTCCATCCGCAGCGGCGCGCGGCGCGTGGGCGAGCCGGGCGGGGACGCGGTCAGCGGCCGGCTCTCGTCCCAATCCAACACGTCGTTGTACGAGTGCTTCCTGCGGAGACCACCTGCCGGACCAACGCTTCCATCAATATCCAGGGTATAATATCTAAGTGTTTAGATTGCAATTGTATGAAGCGATACTAAAAAGTCTAAAAAAGTTTTTAGAATAAAATCCCTACACGTAACAAAGATCACGGTATAAAGATTGACCCAAAACTGGTTTGGTGCTGTTCCCTGTCTTGTTTCTTATAACCGATATTATGCTGTACAATATCTGTTTTTTGTACATGTTAGATTCGTAAGTTATATGTTGTCAAGCAAACAAGCTTATTATAGGTTTTGTATGCGAAAACTTTTTAATGGTGTATAGAATCTTATATTTTATTACATTAGTTATATAACACTGTATGTTTTCCGAAGAAAATAAAATAAATAAATAAATAAAATAAAACCAAATAATCTATAGTCGAATTAAAAATCATCAGTTTTTTTTTTTTTTTTTTTTTAAATATTATTTATTATAAGTTTGCGTTTGACAACTGTCTCACCTGATGTTAAGTGATGACGTTGTCTAGGATTTAGCACGCAAACCTAGAAGGTAGCTATTCACTCGCGACTTGAAGACTCCAGGATTGTACATATCGGGAAACACAGACTCGGGCAACGAGTTCCATTCCTTGGCAGTACGCATTAAGAAAGTGGAAGCATAACGCTTCGTGCGTATAGGTGGTATATGTACCATATAGCGATGGCGAATTGCCGTACGTCGAGTCGACCGATGATAAAAAGGGGATGGTGGAATCAGATTGTGTAATTCCAGTGCACATTCTCCGAAATGCACCCGATAGAAAACCGTAACATCAGTAACACATTTAGTCATGTGCGAGACATTACTTAGAAGATAAAACTGCTTGCAGTGTTCCGCTAGCGCTGCAACGTGTTAATGTATATATGTGTAAGGTAAAACCTCTACGGTCTAGTAAAATTAAAGGCAAAAAGTTGCCCTTAGTTTCTAGCCGTATGTTTTCGGCTCTTAATAATTTAAAAGGTGTCGTTATTTTTAACACGCTTTTATTAGCTCGGTATGTATTTATGTATGTAACGGAATCCATGACCCTGATTGTCACTCCTTTCAAAAAGTCGGAATGATTGATGGCCGGTTGGCGCAGTTGGTAGCACTCTGCCTTCTGAGCCGCTGGTCCCGGGTTCCATTCCCGGACAGGTCAAACATTTGTGTGTATGAACATGTCTGTTTGACCTGTGTCTGGGTGTGTATATAAGTATATATAAGTATGTATATAAGTATATATCAGTCATCAGGTTACCATAGTACAGGCTCTGTCTAATTTGGGACCTGAAGACCTTGTGTGAATGTTGTTATTAAATCAAACGGGGATTAATCGCGAGAAAAAAAAAAGATTTAGTAGGTAATTTATTTACCTCGACGTTTCGACCAAGTTGCATTGGTCGTGGTCACGAGAAGGCTGATGAATGTTGTCCCATATAATTATTATTATTTGAAACTTGAACTTTGCACATGTATCAAGGATCGATGACAATGCAATGATTAAAATTTTTTCCCATTATCTTTACCAGTATCCTGGATTAATGATTTTTTTTAATATATAGTACCTGGTATCTTCTTTTTTAATTCGGTTATCTACTAATGCGTGTTTTTTTAGCCTTTATTGAGTTTTTTTTTAAAGTTCTGTTACCGACACCTACCACGCCTGTCGCGTATCACTGACAAATTAGCAAAAGCCTTGTATTGTATAGAAGTTAAAACATGGTAATAAGCATAATCATACTTGATGTGAAAAAACTTTACAATGTTTTTATACTAAACACAGATTGTGCTGCAGTAAAATATAAAACAAATGCAAGTAATGCGTACCTGACGGAAGCGTGCAGCTGCTGCTCATGTCATTCATGTGTTTGTAAGTAGTTCCGTTTATAGGAACGGCGAGTTTGGTCGGCTCAGTTTCTGGTCTTTGGATCTGTAACGTCCAAACAGTTATTGATAAGTGATCGCGATATTTCAAATATGAGTAATGTCAACGGTCACCGTGGCTCAGTGGTCAGTGACATGACTTCTGTGTCTCCGGGACCCTGAGTTAGAATCCCGACAGGGGATAACCGGCCAAACAGCCCGGAAGCAATACATACAACATGCATCGCCGGCCGTGAAAGCCTTAGAGTTTACTTACATACATTATTGCCGGCTTGTGTTTGACCACTATCAGTCTTCATAGTCAGACGATGTGGTTGAAGGAACAAACCTAGAACTATGTTAATTGGCTTTCAAGGACAGTTACCTGAAGGTACTGAGTGTCAGGTGATAGTTTTTTTTTTAAGATGGAGGCAGCCATCCAGTTGTACTCAACTATCACGCCGTGATTTGATCATCGTCATTAATTTCACAGCGTGATTGTAGAGTAGTTTTCAGTGCCGGGGGGTGGAAATCAAACCAACGACGGTCAAGTTGTCAACCGACGCTTACACTACTAGGCTATCATCGCTTCAGGTATGTAAAGAATGGCTCGACTTTTACCTGATGTTTATCCAGGACGTGATTGAGTTCTTCAACGAAGGGCGTCCGATGGGGTAGAATCGGTAGTTCTTCAGGCAATTGTATGTCGGACTTGTCGATATCAACTAAACATAACGCGGCTTCAGACCCTAGTGCTACGCTCCTAGGTCCGTTAGCGCTCATACTTATTGAGGTGCTCTCAGCGTGGAGGCCTGCACAAAAACAAAAAAAATAATAAACAACAAAACATAAGGAAAATCATGCCCAACCTAATAAGTTGCCACTGCTATTATCACAATTTATTCATCCTCTGGGACCTTACTTCAATGAACCAATCGAAGGTAATGCAGAACCTATGACACAAGAATCATTTCTTAGTGTAGATTCTGCACGTCAATATTTAAGTGGAATTTGTATCCTTTTTATGATAACAAATTGAAATTGAATTAGCCTTTTTACGGGAGAGGAGTTTACCTAAAAAGGCTTATAGGGGCCTCTTTCTAGTAAATTGGCCATAATTGACTATGCTGGCAAATGCAGGTAAGCGGACAGGCTAATGGCTAGTCCAATTCGAGAGCAAGCACCCAAGCACCTCTGATCATCTCTATTCTCTTTGGTGGTACGTATAATGGTAAGAGTATAATAATGCACAATACACCCCAAGGGGGACGTCATTGCAGGACGTATCGCCCCCACATAGAAAAATAATGGGTAAGGACATCTCAAGATAGCTGGTGAGCCTGCTGGCGAAACCACTTATCCTAGATAATGAATAATAAACGACTGATTAACATGGCTTTGGAAATTTCGTTTTATTCACTCCCCTCTATAATTCCAATATCATCATCGGAAGTGTACCCTGTAAGGCATACAACCGAAAGCGCCAGCTTAGAATAAAATATGTAAATGATTTCGTCCCGTTTGCTTATTTAATTGTTATTATATAAAATTCCACTATTCCCTTAATCAATGCTCATAGGCATAGTTAAAGCCGGTGATTGAGTACCAATGGGCCGATAACCTCTTAGAAACAAACAAAAGCTATTGTCTTATCCGTGACAAATGTCTCCCATGAACCCAATTGGCCGAGACATGATGCTAAAAATTATTGAATTGATGCTTCACAATTTATTATATATAGAGGGCTTGCTTAGCTTTCATTACAAAGTATTCTTAAAATTAACTTAAGAAGAGACAACAACAGGCCTCCACAGATTGCAAATGAAATGCATATTATAAGTATAGACAAGGGTACACGTAAATAGTTACATATAGTATTAGCATACATATGTAGCTAATCGAATAAGTATATACCTACTATAACTACTGTGGGATTTTTTACGTTATTAAATCATACAAATTAAAGTGCTGTTCAAATGAAGATAGTTGCTAGGTAAATGTTTACTACTAACTTCGTACTACTACTAACTAGTTTACTAAACTGGTTACTGGTCGAGAGAGGATTGGTCAAGATAAGGTACTTATTGAAAGCTATTGATGTTCTTATTATAAATGAATTATGTCGATAATTAGTACGCGTGCATGGTGTGTGGCGCGACTTTCTTGGTCTTGCATGGCTTCCACCTCCTTAATTCGTTCGCCTCATGTCTGAGGGTCAAGGGTCCTTCACTTGCATGGCTTGGGGGAACATATATCTCCGTATAGATGTTATATTTCTTACCCATAACGAAGGGTACTGGCGCGTCTAGGAAATGGTAGAGCGGCGCAGGCAATATGGGCACGTAGACGTGCGCCCACGTGAACGGAAGCAGTAGAGAAACTATGCATTCCGCCACCAGCATTAGTTTGTTGTAATCTGGAATGTAAACATTACCATGTAAGATCCACTGTTTGTTTTTAGACATCGAGTTGCTTACGCATAAACAAGAAGCGACTATTTATATCTATATAAAATGTATGAAACGCTGAGTCATGCTAGGCGGAATACACATTTTTTGGAGATCACACGACTACAGAAAATACCGTCCCTATCGCTTTGCCAACTAAGCTATAGTAGCGATCCGAATTGGTTCGTTCATTACAGATACATCCGAAAGGTTGTTGACAAGAATGCATGGCCAGGGTCAATTGTAAAGCCATGGAGATGATAATTATTCGACAACATTGCTTGGAGCACGTCTAAGATAAGTACGAGGACAGATTAAGATCGTGGGACTTACTTGAATGCAAGCTGCTTCTGGTTCTTGTTCTAATCTTTGGAGAAGAATTCGTCCATATTTCATACCTATGCATGGCTGCGAAGGATGTTATATTCTCGTATAAGAATGAAAATTGTACGCGGGCAACCCGGACATGGGCTGCGAGCATGGATCGTCGACTCGGTGAAATTCGACAGTAAGTGTTTGTTCAGACATAAGTTATACTAATACAACAAAAGTATATCCATAAAAGTAGTTCAACTACAAGGGACATTTTATGTATGGATACAAAAACAAAACAAAAATGTCATACGATACTGCAAGACCTATGAAATGATGATGTCATCATTAGATAAAAAAGGATTGATAGAAATACTCACGTGCAAGCAAATATTGCAACAGTTTATTTTAAGTGTATAGAATGTGATGGCATAAAATATAATGTATGTAAATTGTAGATACGACGGAAGATCGTGATTGGTAAGTTAGAAATGCTTAGCATAATCATTTGATTTATGCGAAAAAACAGATATAACATATATAATGCTTGAGGGCAAAAAACAATGGTGTATTTTATACATTGATGGATTTTTTCTATCTTACTTGATAATCAGTGACGATGTGGTCAAAGTCGTTATTACGCTAGAATACTTACTCGCTCTCTAAGTTATCCTTAGATAAAGGTCAGGGATTAGAGAAAACTAGTTGGGTCGCCTTTAGAACTGTAGTTCATTTTATCAAAGTGCTAAGAATTGGATCAAAATCACCCAATATAACAGCAAAGAAGCCCTGAGATCCTTTACTAAACTGGTTGGTTAACTTGACCAGTTACTATCACACAAAGACTTCTCTTTAATTATGATATACTGAGAAATTATGGGCAAGATTTGAATTTCCAATCTCTAGGTCAATTTTCGGTAGTTATTTTTTAAAAATTGAGCCGCCTGGCTCAATTTCTAAAAAATGATTACTGAAAAATGAGTATGTTTGATCATTTAACTCAAGTTAAGTGTGAGTCAGTCTTAAGGCATGACCCTTGGAGTGAGTTTCCACCTGAAACGGGGGGTAGCAACTACACGAACTGTGAACTTACCACTGGATCGTAACAACACTTGATGTTCTAATAGCACACAAGTGAATAGCTGCACAACACATTCGACGCCCAGCATTGAAAACATCACGCGCAGAGGGTAGTCTAGAAGCGGTAACTCTTCTGGTGGATTTGGCATTCTTATCACCTGTAATAAATATTTATTCAAATTTATCAGGCTCAAAACCAACCTCGGGCAAGTTCTAGCTTGCGGCGAAAGGTAACATTGTGCTAAAATCCAAAGAAAAGAACACATTTTACTGCTTCACTTTCGTTTTAATAAAATCTGACTTCAATCATCTAATGTGTTAAAGGGCCGGATGCCAGTTTCATTCTACATCTAGCTTCGATTAAAAAGAAAAAAAAAGACAAAATAATCAATAAGGAGTGTTGTTGCACAGTACTTGTTTAGCTGGTGGAAAGTCACCGGTAAGTCAGTATGTCAGTATAGGCGAGTCACGACTTAACAAACCCATAACAGCAATTAGCACGCGTGTTGCTAGGCACACTAAGATAAAGCTTTTTGTGATTTTTTTGTTTGTGATGATAAGTGTTTTGCAGTCATGCATTTTCTGTGATTGATCGACTTACAACTGGTACAGGATCGAGATGAGGTTCTGATGGTGGCACATAGAGACGTAAAGCTTGCCCTGGGAGAGGCACTGGTACTTCGTACAGGAGATTGTATACATATGACTCGGGGCTAAGCCCCGGGCCCGGCTGTCTTGGAAGAGATCTAAAACATACAAATATCTTTAGTTATGTGATCATAAAACTGTGTTAAATAGAAGTGTATTAAACTAATGTGAGTTCTGAGCGACTTGCTCAATTCGTGATTTGAAAAATGGTGAACAACTTTTTATAACTTAAGTTTTACAAAGGAAAATAAAAAAACATACATAACAATATGGGAAACAAGGATAAATGTTTTTATTCACTGTTTTAAAAAAAATCATGTTAGAAATACAGAGGTCAGGTTGAAATTCATATCAAACAGTCACGTCTACAGTCGCTTGAAGCTGTGCAAAAATTAGCCTCTGCCTTTTTGAAGCTGCTTAGGAACAATAAGATGTCATGTCTATGGAAGCAGCGGAGTATGTAGGCAATTAATATCTAGATCTTATCGTAAGTATATATAACTCGGTACCTTATAGCCTGACGATGTGAGGTTGACAATTTATGACAATGTCCAAGATTGTACGAAGTGGAGGAGAGTGAGAAGACTGACAAGCGGAGAAGGACAGCAAATAGCAGTAATAGACGCAAGAATGATGAAGATTCACTCTCAATAATAGTTAATGCTACCGGCGGTAAAGCCTTACTAACTACAGATAAATGTCATAGATCAGCATCCTAAATTGAACTATGTTACATTCAATGGCGAAACGTAGCGATTGAATGTTATATGTTGTGGAATAATAAAAATAAATATATATTTTAAAGAAATGATTCAAGTATAAAATGCAAATCTTATTTACAAGATGTTTTTGATGCCGATAAAGGTTAAGTACTTTTAAACATTATACAGAATATGCAAAATAATATTAAATAATTATGTAAAAGCTAAACAGATACAGTTTGCTTTAGAATCAAATATAAGTACTTTTTATAAGCACCTGATATACTTTGCCTTACACAAGAAGGCCCGTGCAAGCAAAAATTAAATTTTCCTTAGGATTTGCTACAAATTTTTGACTTTGTCCAGCAAACAGCCAAGAATCGTTAAGGATCCCAAATTAACTGACAAGCTGGAATCGCTTATTATCTACAGATATGGGCTTATTTGTGTATCATACAATGGAGAATGCTTTGACATACTTTTTAAGAATATTCTACCACCGTAGGACTGGTTAGTGTTATCATTGAACGGCTTGACACCATCTTAATGCCCAAACTCAATATACTTGGGCATTCAGCATGGTATGTTCATAGATCACGCGGCAATGATGACCACTTACCATCAGGCGGGTCGTATGATTGATTACATAGATCATCTTATTATAAAAAACTTGAAGACAAATATTATTTTGTCTGGGATAAATCTCTTCTTAGCGATAAGACTGCCAATTTTAAGTTGATGTATTTGTACAATAAAGTATTATCTATCTAATTTTAAATTAAATCTACTTACCTAAATAAATTTTCTAAAAATAATTGCGCCACCCGTATGTAGGGATATTGGCATATGAGAGCTATGCTTTTAGCTACATATAGTTTGTCTTTGGCAACATCATAGTATGTCAGAGCTGCACCAGTGTGAGGTGTGAGTTTGAAGGATCGAGGAAGAGATCTTGAACTTTCTTTGCCTGAATTCTTTCTGTGCCCAGGAGGTGTCTGCCCACTGGATAATTCTGTGATATACATTGCCTGACAAACAAAACAAACTCATGAATAATATTTTCTATATATCCTACTGCTATAATGATCGTGTAACTATGTATGTATGTTTGTTACTCAGTCATCACCTTAACAGATATGGATGAAAAGTGGCACAGAACAAACATATGATTATAGTCTGGAGAAACATAGGTTATGTTATATCTCAGTAAAATTTATGGTTTTCAATGGATAACCGAGGTAACGAGAAGCCTGTTGTTCTAGAGACAAAACTGTGGAGTGCAGTATTTTGCTTCAAACTTCAAAATAATACACCTAACCACAACCTACAAGTCACTCTATGTAGTCAGACAAGTTATTTTTTCTATAAATTCCTGGAAGCCCAATCTGTATACACAAAGATCACAATATAATCTATTCCAGCTAGGTTTCATAAATCTTAAACTGATGTTTTCTTTGGGATCTTGTGCCTTGCAATTTTCCCGCTACACTTACAGTACTGCTTAAGGTTGAAACATATTATTATTAATTTAGTTCCCCCCAATGAAGAGGTTAAAAAGCTAACAAAAATATTTAGTGGGTGTTGAACTCTTGTTCGTATCTAATTATATGCCAATTAAGCCTAGTTGATAATTAGTACAGGAGCATGAATTTAATTGGAGTTCTGCTATGACATCATTACTTCTGAAGTCATAATCAAAGTAGTGTATTTAATAGCATGACAAGATAAATGAAAAATAAAAATGGACCTACTGATTTTAGCATGTAGAAAAATCCTACTATTGTATATTGAGGTATATATTGTTCAATCACAACAGAACGGCCAAACAGACCTGACAAAAATTTGTGACAGAGATAGCTTATAGTCTGGAATAGCACATAGGCTTAGTAAGGTATGTGCTACTTTTTATCCTGAAAAATGTATAGCAACAGGAAAACCATAGATCATACATATAAAACTGAGTATCGCAGCTAGTGTTAAATAAATCAAAGATACCCTATAGCTTGTAATGCCAAATAATAGTTTTCCATGGAAACAGGACGGGAATGGTTAAATCATAGCACACCAGGTGGTCTCTTATTAACTTTCCCCCCTCATAAATAATTACTGATAAGGAAATCCTTTGTTTTAGAGCATTTTCATAGATACTAGTCAAACCTCACCCAAAAACTACCATTCCAGTATTTATGTACATTAAAGAAAAGAAGCGAAATCTTATTATATTTAACAACCAGCTGTGTCCCACGGTTTTACCCTGATGGACTATAGTTTGTACGCTACCCCATTATCCCATGGGATATATTTGGACCTAAGGGTTTGAGATTCAGAAGTCAGGTCAATGACCACTGAGCCACAACAACCATCATTATCATTATATTATTTAAGGTCATATAATTAGTGTCATAGTTTTACTATAAGAAAATTGATTTAGTCTTGATAAGATATACCGGGTGAGTGCTAATTGACCTAGGAGAATGTCCTAGGTCAATTAGCACTCACCCGGTATATCTCTGCCATTGTTATTTCATGTATTCCCAACAGGCTGATGTAAAGAAGCTTACCTGCAATGTATGCATGGCGCTACATATGTTCTTGTTCCTGACCTCCTCATAAAATATAAGACTAAATCCATAATATCTTGATGCATTTTCTCTCGTCACAACAAAACTATGGAACTTAGGTTCTAGTGAGTGTTTTTGTGTTCTGAATTGCAGTCCAGCTGGCAAACACAACTGCAACAAACAAAATTATAATAAATGAAATTGGTTGATTGGTAAACATAGAACTTTATTTAGAATATTCTAAAGTAGAAAC
Organism: Apeira syringaria; assembly: GCA_934044485.1. Lineage (NCBI taxonomy): Eukaryota > Metazoa > Arthropoda > Insecta > Lepidoptera > Geometridae > Apeira > Apeira syringaria. Next base: position 19,746,108 of record OW203662.1, on the reverse strand, counting down.
ACATCCCACCACAATTTGGTACCACATTTTAGGTTCAGTAACAAATAATTGGTTTAGTTGGATTCAAATATAAATTACTTGCAAGAATAACCACAATAAAATACTTCTATGTTAACATTATTTCACATTTCAATGGATGGCAGATTAGTGGCTAGTAGATTGCATATTTGATGCGATAAACAGCTAAATATTCATTGTTCCTCCAGTGACCTAATTTAGTGCTTGTTGAGACGAGTATATATTATTATAATCATATATATACAGTATACATCTCATCAAATACACAATGTCGAGAGTCAATATTATTTTCGCTACATGAGCTCCTACTATGTCTGTACTAGTACAAGTCCCATGATAATTTGTAATATATTGCAAAAAAAAATAGAATGTTGGTATTTGAACTTGTTGATGTGTACACTACTACAACTAAAGTGGAGCCCTTTATCTCTGAGCTTGTGGTGGACTTGGGGATCAGTTTAAGAGTGGGCAGAACCTTATTGTATGAAACAATACAGAAATAATGCTTAATTTAGTATTATACACACTCTAAATGAATAAAAAAATTGTTAACTAAAATTTGGATAACTTTGGCAGAATATTTTACTCACCATACACACAGCATGTTCATCAAAAGCATTGCTTGGAATATTGTCAGGATAATGAGCCAAAACTTTCCCCTTATATGAGCGGTCCAGAGGAGAAACATGTAAGTTATCACCTAGAGAAAATATTGATTACAATACAATCTTTTCGTCGGATATATTAACGACATATTGTGGGTTATAAACAAGACATTTTCTTACCACAAAGTCTATCTGGCTCTAAACCAGAGTCAAAATCAAGCCCACATATGGCGAAATAGTCAGCAAACCGACACCCAGCGGATAAATCAGGGACAGACATATTTCTATCGACCCGTTATTTACTATCTGAGACACTTTCTCTTCGAATCGTCACATTTACGTTTGGACATAGCATTTTATGATAACGATATACGTTTGGGTGAATTGTAATTAATGGTATATCAACACATATTTATTATAAAATTGAGCCTAACGTAACGATAAATCGCTAAATAGTAGCTAAAATTAATCTAAACAACGAACAATCCATCTACTACATAGAGTTAGTGTTGCCAGATGCCCTGAGAATTTTATCTGTAGTAGGAACTGGTAAAATCTGTACGATATTTTATGTTATATTCTGTATACAATCTGTATGATCAATTAAACCAAATTAGAATATTAATCATCCTCATGATTGCTTATCTTGTAAAACAAGGAATAAGTACTAACGTGAGAATGTTTGACTATCGTATATTAATTTAAAATATACACTAAGTAATTAATAAAATTGCCGTTTTATTTAACTATGTACATACAACTACATAATATGTACTGGCAATAGTAAAATTAAACACAATTACGCTATTGAAAGAAAGAAAGCAAGAAAATTATTTATTCCTGACAGCAACACTACATATAAAACAAAAAGAAAACACATTTAGGTCAAATATACATTTAACTTATAAGTACGAAACATTAAGGGAAGACAAAACAACATTTAGGATATGATAGATATAGATAATAGTAAGATTTGACCAAAAAATAACCTATTTAAGCGAAATACTAAACAGTTTCATTTGTAGTGTTGCGTAATGCCAGAAATGAGGCCCTACTCAGCGTTATGTGAGGGTTTGACAACCTTCGCGCTGAATATTGCATAGCTTCTATCGCGGGCCTTGAGCGTGAAGACCGAATCCAGAAATTCCGTAACGAAAATAACCTAACACCCCCCACTCCGATCGGCACAGCGGTGATACTTTTTAGTTTTGCCATCTATCGATGAATAGCAGAACTTTTATTGACTTTTTGGAAATATCACGCTCGTCTATTTAATTCAACAACTCGCCTCTAGGTGGCATTGATTGTATCGGCGTTACTGCATAAGTTATTTATTGCATAAGTTGATAAAAATGCGCAATAGTTTTACCGCGGCAGTCCCCGAGTGCCACACGTATTTTTTTGTTTGATTATGTTGCTTACATATCTAAATTCAAACATTTTGCATTAAACAAAATTATGATGACTTTATTATATTCAGTTCTAATTAGATATTTTTTTAAAACTTTCAACAGTAGATAATTTATTATCAACTTTTAGGTTAGGTATAGCAAGGTTTTTCACCAATCAGTTGCATTGTATGCAAAAGACCTTCAATAGTATATTTTGTATTAGGTAGGCAAATTTATTGCGTTCACATAATTACAAGCTTAATAAATATATTTTGATTGATAATAAAACAAATTAAATATTCTGCAGTGCTCCTTTAAGCAATTCTATCTTTTGATCATCGATCATCTAAAACTCAAGGAGGATCGTTCCCGAAATGTCCATCGACTCACATGCTAATAACCGAATCAGTCACATATTGCTCTCTCCTTGGAATAAAGCGATAGGCGATCTAATAATGTATCAAGTGGCATTGTTAAAAATACATGAACCTTAGTTTCATTAAAAAACATTTTAATTATAAGCATCCATTTTTTTGCATTTTTTTAAATATTGGTGCTTCATACTACATATTTGTCACCACCAAAAATACCTAACTAAACCACAAATACTCGAAATCGTGATAAAATACCTGTACTGTCAACATTGGCAGAGAGTATCACAAAGTATGATTTTTTCACAGACTAAGCTAGACAGTTTTACGGGCCTCGAATCACAGATACACATATTATGTTTCGTTCGAGCGAGCCATCTCAAAAATAATAGTCCCAAATATATGAAGCCGATTACGAAACGACATTATGTATTTCGTACGGCCAATAAATTTGTTGAAAATAAATTTTATAAATACAGGAATTTTATTATTACTACCAGCATTCCTGTCTTCGGTTCATGTTACGTACAAATTGGTAGAAAAAATTCTTGCACCATCTTTAGGCAATTTAGATGTAGCTTATTTGAACGAAGCCAAGAATGCTTGGGAGATGGCTTGCTCAAACACTGAGATTCCGAAAGCTTTGGCATTACAGAGACAGTGGGATCGGCCGCTTTGCGAACTAGCACGGAATAATCTTTTAAATACGTGTTCTAACGTCGCAGATCCTGCTCGTATTCTTGCTGTTTCTGTGTGGGAATCTGGTCTTTGGTTACAGACAATTCCTTCTTTTAGTACAGATAATCTTTTAGACCCATCTGCTTTTCGTTTAGCTGCTAGCTTACGTTTGAGTGCAAAATGCTATGAAACCCATCACTGCCAGTGTGGTACTGCAGTTGATCATTTGGTCACCACGGGATTTCTTGTTCCAGAAGTGCTGGTCGAATTTCCGGCCACGCTAGCATTAACGATATCATCCGTCGGGCTTTTACCAGCGCTAATGTTGCAACCATTCTTGAACCGAATGGTCTCATGCGTGACGATGGTAAATGACCTGACGGCATGACACTTATTCCCTGGAAGTTAGGGCGGCCTTTAGTGTGGGACGCTACATGCGTTGACACTTTGGTGCCGTCACATCTTCCTGAGACACATGTTAGGGCTGGCGCCGCGGCTTATTCGGCGGAGCAATTGAAACGGCGAAAATATGCTAACCTAGGTAGTGGTTACATATTTGAACCGTTTGGGGTCGAGACATTGGGCCCGGGGGGACCTGGAGCTCATCGGATTTTCCAAAATTTATCTGAGCGTTTGATCGATGCGACGCGTGACCAAAATGCTGGCACATATTTGGCTCAACGAATCAGCATTGCAATTCAGCGTGGCAATGCTGCTAGCATTCTGGGTTAGAACATTTGAATTATCTATAGGCTACCAATAGCTAGTGGATTGCTCAAATGTTATTGTAGTAGCTGCATAGCTATTGTAATAAAGGCATTTGCCCCATGAAAAAAAAATACAGGATTAAAAACCATTGTTGTTATAGAATATGTATCAACATTTTTCGTTGCTGGTTTTTAGGTAGGAACTAAAAATTGCAGGTAGCCATTGTTTTTTTCATAGCATACAAATCCGCATTCCGATACACGCAAGTTAAATTAAAAATACTTGTTTTAAACTTTCATGGCTTTTCACAATAAAAATATTGTTTAACACGGGATACGCACCATGATTTAGATTTTGATTGATTTTCTGATATTTCGGCGCGGTTCCACGCACCATGATCACGGAGAGACTGAAGAAAGCGGTAGATGTAAAAATAAATATATTAATGTTAAGGACAGACATATCTGTCTACCCTCTTTTTTAGTCTTTTGCTACGGGTACCACTGGCACTAGAACTCGATTGCAAGTTTCTACAAAACACACTCACTGTATCACTGCGGGTATTCGGACGGTCACAATGTGCGCGAGTTGTTTTTTATGCACCCTAATACTGGATTCCATGTGTTTGAGAGCTAGAAACCATCACCTCGGTTAAAGTTCTCGTATTTTGAGATCTCGATTGCCTCTTTAAGCAGTCTCGGGATATAGTGTACTTTACTTTGTTGTAATGCTTTATACATTTTACGTTTTGTAATGTAACAAATCGACTAGGACTCACGTGGTAAACACTGGAAAATTACTCTCCGACCAGTTTCGAACTTATTACAATTATGGAAGAAACTCGCGATAGTTTTCAGACTCAAATTTTACGTTTTGACCACTATCTCACTTGATGGTCGGTGACGATGTGGTCACAGATGCAATAACAGAACTAGAATGCTTAGTGGCTCTCAAGAACTGCTGCCTGAACGTACTATGTGTTTGGGGGACAGGTTTTCTAGCTTGAAGGTGGTAGCTAGCCAGGCGGGTACTCAAATCGAAAGTAGGTACCTTAACACCATGCTGGGGAAATGATAATGGTGTTACCCCAATACTGAAAGATAACATTACCATGGCTTTTACTTCCAGGGAATATGACTGTGTCAGGAGATTTTTTTAAACTGTCATACAACTGTAAGTACTTATTTTTTAAATATTTTTGGGCATCATATTGTACATAATTTTTTTCAAATAATTATCTTGTTATTGAGTTTTTCATAATCGTATCATTGGTTGGAAAAGCTTATTGTTGTTCCGTATGTTATATGCATGTGTATCTCCATTTTAAAGTAAATTATCAATATCCATATGTATGTAAAGCAAGCAACAGTAAACAACAGTAAAAGAGATAAGTTATATAAGCTATAAGCTGTTATAAGTTCTAGCATATCTTCGTTCCTTGAATCCATTTATAAATCTGATGAGCCTTTTCTGGCACCATACCATTTTATCCATATCTGCGCCGTTGTCCCCACACACTAATTTTGTATCTTATTGTCGAAGAAATATTATATTCGTAGTAAACTGATATTAAAGACTGGCAGTGTGTTATTCATTGATTAATTTACTTATACTTATTTGTAGGCTTCAATTAACCATCGTCCTAGAGAGCTAGTGCACTTTCTAGTTAGCGTGATTTTAACTTCAACCATATTACCACTGACGATCAAGTGGCATAGTGGTCAAATACTAAATCCATAAAAGTATTAAAAAATCGTTAAAGTGACTGATCACCTGTCTAACACTCAGTCAACGTATTATCAATATAATTATGTGTTTATTTAGTGTAGATTCATAACAAATGGCAGTAGTTGTATGATAATTGACTAAATTTAAAAAAATAAAAGTGATTATAATATTATTTTTTAAATATACTAGCAGTCCGCCTCGGCTTTGCGCGGGTCAAAAATTTCAATTCTAAAAAATTTAAGGATCTCTGATTTAAAAAAATATGATAATATTGCCTATGTCATCCTGGGATAGTGTAGCTTAACAGTGAAATAATTTTTAAATCGGTTCAGTAGTTTCAGAGACTATTCAATGGAAAGAAGCAAACGATCAAATCTTTCCTCCTTATTATATTAGTATAGGTATAAAATCTTATCACTATATACTATATAAGTATAATACTTACTATTTATATGGCAACTAGATGAATGGTCAAACATCGTTCCGCCTTAAAAATTATCGAAATAACTAAGGGTGGAAGTTTAACAAAATTTAATACGTCCGATTATCAATTTAATCGTCAGCCTAACAGTTTTTACCAAGCAGTTAAACTATTTGACCTTTGAGTATACAGCCTCCGCCTCCTCAATCTATTGACGTGACAACGTCTTATAAATTGGTTTGCCGGGTGACACTTCAAGAAACTGCGTTACGCTCCGCTCACGTTATGCGCTCACAATGAGAGCGAGTGAGAGGCACGCGTCCCTTCCACTCGGGCATGGTTAGCCCGCCTAAGAGCGAGAGAGACAGACATAAAAAGTGAAAGGCACTCAAAGTCGTTGTCACGTAAAACTTTCGCCCGTATACCGACTTTACAGGCAACCAATTTTTTTTTATCTGAGTATTTGACCGACGGCGACGGACGGTTTAATTGATAATCAGACGTTTACATTTTGGTGAACCACCCATAATGACACAACACATAATTTAAGTTACTTCACGGCAATGCTCGACGATTGAATTATTTGTTGATATTTGTTCATACAAAAATACTTAAATAGCGATAAAATTTGTATATTAAAATGTGGGTACAAACTATACTCAGACCTACCAAATATACATAAATATGTTATAAAAATCAGGCAAGCCGTTTCGGAGGAGTTCTATGACAAAATACTGGGACAAGAGTTTTATATAATATTATTAGATTAGAATTTTGATTCAGTACATGTTTTTATCAATCATTATTTTTAGTTTTGTACATTTGTGTGAATAATTACAAAATATATAGCTAAAAAAATTTAATTGCTTTTTAAATTACATGCGCTACAATTCAGCTAGCTACATATGTATTGCATAGGCGCACATCGAAGCACAGTTGTAGCGTTGCACCGCTTTGAGAATGTCAACATAATCGTCTGACGATGACGATTTCTTGATGTGGTGGTTAAAAAGAAAAAATTACAATATTGGGTTCATTCGTTTAATCAAGATTGTACAATTTACGAGAATTTCAATGAATCTTAATCCAAATAATTTCTGTAATCCGTCTGTTGCTTTAATCAGTGAGCGTATTATTGAAATAGTTTTTTCAACCACTGTAATAAACTCAACGTAAAATTCAATGCTGTTTTTCATTTTTGCAAGCCAACGCGACACAAAAAACGAACGTGTTCGATCTTGAATTCGTGTAGCGTAGCCAACTTCCCGTCACACAGTGCACCCGCTACAATTGTGTCCTTGATCTACCTGCTGCTAATCTATCTATCTGCCTTCTCGCGAACAGATATACGGGGGCGTTAAATGTGTCGCGTTTAAAATGTGGCGCCACAGTTATCGAGATACAAATTGTATGCTGTGCGGGCGTGCGTTCAGCAGCTCCATCGGCCAAGCCATATCTTGCTCTGACAGCGGATGTGCGGCGTTCACGATTCACGAACTCAACTGGAGCATTATTTGCTCCACCCAATACTTATTTGATCATGACCGTTCACGTCAACCTATCCGAGCAAATTATGCTCGACGAGACCATAATCTTTCTAACTCTAGAATCGATCAAATCTTGGTCGGCTGTCAAATGTCGTATATGCATTAGTAACTATCATGTGATCCATGAACAATGTAAGTGACTTGTTCTTCTTCTTTTGTGACATGCATGGAATGACCGTTCCTGAGACCTCGATCAAATATTGGTCGATCAATATTTGGCCGACGAAGCTCCTGAACGCAGCCCGACCTGCTTAAGCAAACGGTTTGCTTAATACCTACGGGAAAGCAGTGTTTGGTATAGAATCCTCTTAACATATTTACGCACAGCACATCCGTACTCTTTTGGGATTTTTGGGAGATAAAATTAAGTAAATTGTTAATATGAACTTTTAAGTTGTACCAGTTGCAACGCTTGACATCAGACAAAATGTGGCTGTGCCATGTCTGCTGCCTGTCACTCTAATGAATGGACTAATTAATTTTAAATGAGAATATTACATATTTTGTTCAATAGACGTCGCGACACCATCTGATCTGTCTCTTCTAAAACAATATGGATTATGTTAATATGACAAATTTCAGAAAGAAGCAGATAGCGCTGTACTATTCGCTGTATTGATTCTTGACTGTATTTCATTTGAATCTTATAGTTGCATGCATAATATTTAATGCTCAAACTGGGAAGGCTGTAGAAACCATTTTAAATTATCTATATTATATTATCACACAGTTGTTCAATATTTCTGTTTTCTGATATCTAATTTCTGTGACAATATATTCACATCACAGCTTAGAAAGAGAAGGAACGATGTGGTCCTCCTTCTAGGCATCACACATTCACAAACTTTAAGAGCTAGCGCATGATATTCACACATTCATCCATATCACACGATTAACGAACTGACGGCTACGCCACGGCAGTAAAGTGCATGGTAGTATTACATTCTCTAGGAGTAAAGTGTATGTGTACTGCTGCTACTTGTTCTGTGTTTTGTTTGCCTAGTAGATGAATATCGTTTCGGTTCGTTACATATTTTCTGCTGCTTTCGTTTTCAGCTTTCGGCGTATTTGAGCGGTGGTCGGGGTGTGTTCGTAAAAAATAAAATGAATATAATGCTGACGCAGTGTGTGATGCATCAGAATAACTGATTGAAGGCTTTCAATTAAAGTAAAAATGTTGTAGACATACATATTATTTTTATAATTATTATATATACGGATTTGTTACATATCCACAGTCAAGGTAAGTTATTGACATAATTTAGCGAAAATTATTTTCTAATACTCTGTTTATACGTAAATCTTCAATTGTTCATTGTATTTAACTACATTTTGCAATGATTTTGCAATAATTATTTGTATAAACTTAATATATATAATAGTACCTATATTTGAAGACCTAGGTTTAAGGTTTATGGATTTTATCCCAATAACGTTTAGCTCATATTAAATTTATTAATTGAAAACATAAAATTAAAAAATATATCCATTATAATTCTTTTGCTTAATTTAGGAACTATCGTAAATAATTCGAGCCCAAGGTCTTAAACTCAAATCAACATAAATAAGTCATGAGAATTAAATATATTATACCTACCTATTATAGTTGTCTCATTCAAATGTACAATTGATATAAAACATTGGTATTCTTCCAGTTGGCTAATTAATTTTAAAAGTCAGTCTCAGTCTTTTAAGGAACATTTGTGTATTCCAGGATGATACGAGGAAGAGTGAAACATTTTCTCCATTGCACCAGTTTCATGGGCTTTATATATTTCTTCCTTGTTTTTGCTGGTGCCATCAATCTCAATGAAAAAGAGAAAGAATATGTGGACCCGTGGGAAGCATATGGAATACTGGGTGCAATTACATTATACATCCTTAGACTGTTCACTTTGCTGACACTGCCCCAAGTTTTGTGTAATTTTGCAGGACTGACCTTATTTAATGCATTTCCTGGAAAAGTAAAAATCAAAGGCTCCCCTTTGCTATCTCCTTTTATTTGTATCCGTGTGGTCACAAGAGGGGATTTCCCCAAGCTTGTCAGAGATAATGTTACCAGGAACATGAACTTGTGCTTAGATGCTGGAATGGAGAATTTCATGATTGAAGTTGTAACTGATAAGCCAATTAATCTTCCAAAGCACAGGAGGGTGAAAGAAGTAGTTGTGCCAGGAGAGTACAAGACTAAAACTGGTGCTCTATTCAAATCTAGAGCTTTACAGTATTGTTTAGAAGATGATGTCAATATACTGGCTGACACTGACTGGATTGTACATTTGGATGAAGAGACATTGCTCACAGATAATTCTGTTCGTGGCATTCTTAACTTTGTGCTTGATGGACAACATCAGTTTGGACAGGGACTTATTACATATGCTAATGAGGATATAGTCAATTGGCTCACAACATTGGCAGACAGTTTTCGTGTTGCTGATGATATGGGTAAACTAAGGCTGCAATTCTATCTTTTTCACAAACCGCTATTCAGTTGGAAAGGATCCTATGTTGTGACACAAGTAAGTCTATGACCTCATGCTTTTATCATGGCTTTACTATTTACAAAAGCTTATCTATCCATTGTGTACTTTCAGGTGGGTGCAGAAAAAAAGGTGTCCTTTGATAATGGTCTTGACGGATCAGTAGCTGAGGACTGCTATTTTGCGATGAAGGCTTACACAGAAGGTTACACTTTCAACTTTGTAGAAGGAGAAATGTGGGAAAAGTCACCATTTACTTTGTGGGATTTCATGCAGCAGAGAAAGAGGTGGATTCAAGGTATTCTACTTGTAGTACATTCTAAAGAAATACCATTGTTTCAAAAGATTTTCCTGGCCATATCTTGCTATTCTTGGGTGACACTTCCATTCTCAACGAGTAATGTGTTTTTGGCAGCCGTGTGCCCTATCCCTTGTCCTCACTTTCTGGACTTGGTATGCGGTTTCATTGGTGCTGTGAATATTTACATGTACATTTTTGGAGTGGTCAAATCCTTCCCCATGCATAGGTTTGGGCCCCTGAAGTGTACATTGTTTGTGGCTGGAGCATTGGCCACTATACCGTTTAATATAGTCATTGAAAATGTGGCTGTTATCTGGGGAGTATTAGGAAAAAAGCACAAATTTTACATAGTCAATAAAGAGGTAAAACTACCAGTGACTGTTTAATGTTAAAAATGCTTCATATCATATTGATGTTTTACTTGTATAAGATAGCAAATGCACAAATACTTAAAGTCCTAGAGTGAATGATACTATGAGTGGTTCAATGGTTGTTTGCCTAAGATAAGATTGCTTCTAATGTAAACCAGCGACTGAATAATAGTTATGTTACCAAAGTGATATAAATAAATGATTTAGGAAAAACCTGCTAAATTCATGTATCCAACTACAGTTTCATAATATTAATAATGCACAAGGTTGATAGATGTTGGCAAATGAAGCCTTATTTTTATTAGGACATAGTATTTTATTTTTGGATTTTATATTATTTTTATTTTAAACACTTTCATACTCTGACATATCTTAATTATTTTTCTGTTTGAATATCTTTGGTTTAAAATGTTGTCTGATACATGTATTATACATACAATTTGGCAAGACTTAAATAAATAATCCCATACAGTCTTTCCCATTTTTCATGACACTGATACTTGACAGTGGTTTTGGGATGTTTTTTATGCCTTTATCATAGCAGATATTTAAAGAAGACATTTTTGAAAAAAAGACATTTAAAACCAAACGTTTTAAATTTGAAGCTTTTGTTTTGATATTCAATAACATGCAGTTCCTTCTCCTGCTTTATCTACACTCATGGAAGAAAATAAACAATACTGTATATTACAGCAATAGTTTGTCTCTGCAGTGCTTTTCACAACACAGTATAAAGTATGGGCTTGGGAAAGGCTCTATGGACTGACAGTGTACTATAATAGTATAAGAGCTGTATTAAAGCAGCATTTATTTATTTTAAAAAACTGCTATGACTCTCAGCAACATAAATGATTAATGTTTTATTATTTGATTAATTTACTAGTGGGCCTTACTTTACTGAGTGTAAATAAAGTTTGTTATTCATCTACACCATTACTGAAGAACATTTGAAGGTGCTTGCCTTTTTGTTTTTTTATTCAGGGTAATATCGATTTTATATTTCACACTGGGAAAACTATCAAAATTTGAGTATATGGAACCATTTAAATAGCAGTACTGAAAATAGTTTTTTATGCACCTAGTGAAGACTTTTAAAACTGCTCCTGCCTAATTATTGCTGCGTTTGTTAAAAAGAGCTTGTTTGTATGAGAGATACATTTTTCCAATTTGAATGCTGTTGATAATACAGAGCACTATCCATATATACTACATGATAAATAATGGTGTAAAAGTGCTACTATCAAGTACATCACTTAGTCATAATGCTCATAACTACTGCCACTCCACAGAGAAACATAATATACGGAATATTAATACAGTTCTGACAGTTTTCCTAGTAGCTAGTTACAAAAATTGTACCTTAAAAGTGAGAACTTCGTTTTCTATTTCAATATTAACTAAAATATTAAAGTGTTCCAGCTCAATAGCGGTGTGGTAATGATTAAGTACTTGAAGGGCAGTTGATAAGTGTGTCATTGTTTTAGTCCAGACACTTAACTTATAACATTGCACCATTGATCTCAAATCAACATTTGGATGAGCACTTGAAATTAATCTATATGTTGTATACTTATAGAAAAGACAACATGTTCACTGTTTGTAACAATAATCACAAGTAGGTAGCTAATTAATTTATTAAACAAATATAGGTATTGGTTGTATAGTTGAATAAATGTTAGATTACATTATACTCGAACAAATATTTCACATTATTAATTCATTGTAATTAAGTATTCAATTATGAGTAAAATTTATGACAATTTTCGCCAGAACCAAACGGGCTAAGAGTATTGTGTAACGTACAAATTAGAATCCTGTATTTGTTATTTGTAAATCCCAGTAAGTCCAGTAAAATATCGAATATAAAACTAAATACCTCCTAAACTATTTAGAAAGTAATATTTATTAGTTTGTGTATGTCTTTAAATTGTTTAGTTTGTAAAGTTAAGCAATATATTTTGCTTGAAAAATGTACTAATACCGCACTTGACTAGTCATGCGATAACTTTTACGAATAAAACACTAGTTAGATGTTATAAATTAGTTGTAATTGAGATCATGACATCTATCGAGGATCTCAATTTGAGATCTACATTCCAGGGCGCCGGCTTACACCAAATTTCTAGAACAAGCTCAATATAACAAATTATTGAATAAGTAGTTGTATCCTTTGTAAATTGTTACATAAGTGAGACAAACAAATGTTTTGACGTGTGAAGGTGTTTTTATTGTTTTATTGTGCATGACACATACGTAAATGCAAAGTGCACATTTTATTTTAATTGTATAGGTATTTTATATTTCCTGTCAACTCAATCTGTGTCATATCCTGTGATCACGAATGCTATGTGATAACCGAGGTGGTGACCCTAATGTCAGCTAATGTTTTCTGAGACAAAGGCCAGTCAAGGTTTTAATATGGCTGACCTCGGCGTTTAATTGAGCTTGTAGCTTATTGGATATAATTGTTTTGTAATCTGAATACTTTTATTGTTCTCTTACACGGTGTTAGTAGGCGTCAATATCGCTTCAATACAATATTAATTATTTTAACAGACTTCAAACTGTACCTATAGGGTTTATTTTTGTATCATCGATGCATTATCGGCTTTGTAAAGACTAGCACAAAGCTTGCTTGGCTTGTAAGTATATCGGATCTTAAAGAGTATTACTGCCCTCGTCTTCAGATTTGTCTGCACTGCGATTATTAATCCGATTAGCGTATTAAAAATGTCGTCATTCATTATAGACTTGAACGAGGGGTTAAGATAATATACATCATATGCGATCAATAATTAATACATTCAATTTGTAATAACAATGGATAAAAGGATATATAATTACTATGATACGGATATAATACGAAATAATATAACGGATATATGTAATAATGTAATAATAATAATAAATGTTTTATTTCGGGTAGTAAATTCCCATAGCAGTAGTACACACAAAGTCAAAACTAAACTAAAATATAAAATGAAGCAGGTATGTATATGGTACCTACTTCGGTCATCTAAGTTGGTCTAAGTCATCTTAAGTATAACTTTAAAAATATGTCATTTTTTATTACCGTCCAGGTGAACAGAAATCCAGTGCCGAAATAAGGGACTACTAAAATTGTCCGCGACAGCCCTCAGTATGCTATTCTCGGAACGTCTCAATCGATGCCAAAAAGATGCGATTCTTAACCTGATGATTGCAAAAAAGTCAGGGACCCCCGCTTCTGCAAACATGCTCGACGACTCACTACAATATCTGGGTAGCTTCATGAGAGTTCGGTAGGCATCGTTATACTGGACTCTCATGGAGCTGAGAGTCTTCTTTGTGAAGTTGCACCAAAGTTGGCAGGTGTACATCGATAGACAGTAGACTCGGTATAAAGTTAGTTTAACATCTTTGGTGCACCTCACTAATTTACGGGCGAGCATGTTGCATCTGACCGCTAGGGCCCTTCGTTCCCGTTCAATATCGCAATCCTAATAAGTAAGAAAGGCTATCGTTGGGCTTATCATTTTTACTCGAACATGAATAGTAAATAAACACTGTAGCGTGTTATCATTAAGGCAGGTGGCAATAATGAAACGTTACTCACTTCATTCGTATGGAAAAAGGTCTTCATCATCATCTCCGCCATAGGAAGTCCACTGCTGGACATAAGCCTCCCCCATTGAACCGACCGGTCCACAAGGACCGGATCCGACCAGTCCACAAGGACCGGTCGGAAGCGGCCCGCATCCAGGCCTTGCCCGCGATCTTAGTCAGATCGTCTGTCAAAAGGTCTTACATAAATGATTTATTGTACGTACGATATGTACAGTCAACAAGGATAATGATCTACCAGATTTGGAAACAGTTTCCGTATGATCACAATAGCGATATGGTTGAACCTATCTCTCGGTCAGAATATTATTGCACGGGAAAATCAACCTTTTTATTTTATGATGTTAAGGTATTCAACTATAGGGAGGTAGACGATATATTTGGCTGACTGTACCTACGTACGTACATATTCGTAACAAAATATATTATCGGTAGTCTGAAATGAAGCTCAACAGGCTTAATACGTAAGTGAAACGTCAAGGTGCGAATGGTAGGTATACCTAAGTTTCCTACTATTTTATCTCTTTCGCAGCCTTATCAACAATATCAACAACAATAAGCCCGCATAACAATCAATGATCATTTAGTATTACATAGAGATTAACACTCAGTATTACGTTTATTGATATTAGTGGTGATTCTAACGAAAACAAATTATAAATTAGTTACTCACATTTAAGTTGTTTAAATTTAAGACATTTCTAGACCTCACTATATACCGACTTCGCTTGGAAGGTCATCCACATTATATTGACTCATGGGAGTCACACACTGTGCGATTCTTCCGATCGTTTTTGCCATACACCTGCAAAATGTGGAACGAGCTTCCTCGGCATTACGAGTAGCTACAATATGGGTTTCTTTAAAAGGGGAGTTAATAGTCTTAAAATGGACTGGAAACTTATCGTAATTTAAATAATACTTAATTGTAATTTCGCAGTGCTACAGATTTTAAGTGCTTCTTAACATAAGACCGCTCGTCTGCTTGTTTTGACATCTGTTACGCACAAAAGAAAACAGATTTAACTTGAACCCAAATTTAAAACATTTCATTGAGATTTCGTATAGTAAATAAGCTTGAGCCTAAGTTAATTTTTTGATGGTTTATGACGTTTTAATAGCTAAAGAACCTCTTGACTAGCATTGTCGCAAAGTTTTAAAGTTTAGTTAGTTTTAAATGTTATTTACTTATATATAACAATGGGCGCAATCAGCGCAGGCTTTTAGGTGGTATCAAGCTATCAAGCGTCAAATTTCTTAAAACAACTACTAAAAACTATTTTCTTTAATCTTACGAAGTGTGCTGACTAACATTAATTTGTGAAGTCATTATTTGTTTCACATAGAAACGTACTATTACATTTTAATTAGTTGCTCAGTTCGTCGTTTAAACCAATTCGTAATTAATAATATATTAATAGATTTGTGCCCGCTAAAGGTAAAATTACGTGTAAGAAAAACACATTTATATTGATTAGAAATAGTCTAAATTATGTATATAATATATTATACTTATATAGAATTATTGTCAGTCATTGAAACTGACGTGGTTGCAGCACATTATGAATGTATAAAACACGGGAGTTACTCACGTAATAAATCAGTGTTCCGACTATAGTTTCAACCACATTCGGTGGTTATCAAGGAATACTCGCGGTTCGCCTAGTACGCCTTACGATACAATATTCAACTTATTTAATCGTATTTATTTTTAAATATTTTCGTTGTAGATATTCAAATTTCGAAAGGTCATGTCAGAGTCACTACTAATATCGCTATTACAGTGTATTATCCCAAGTTATCGTTCACGCTGTTATCTGTCTGTTGTTTTGGAAGTGCTTTTTTAGCAATCTTAGTTTATTTTCAATAGGTATGCTTCTGTTTATAAGACATTTTGGGATGTGAAGTTGCTTTTACGTATGTGAAGTCCGAAACTTGTGGATATTAATTCGAGATTTGTACTAAAATTAGATGTATCCAATCGTACCTACCCATTTCAGCACGAGATCTCTTCGTACTTACAGTTACGTTTTTATCTGTACAAGGCAGTTTACAAGTAGGTATAAAACAAGTTTATAATTTACGGGGAATTAGTTAGAAATTAATTTACATTTAATATTTACGGGACGTATTGGTGTGATGCACCAATGAGTATTATTTTGTTAGATCTTACTACGCGGACTTAATTATTATTCGAGACGATTTTTCTTACTAAGATATTTTTATTGTTTAAATTTAAAATTCACTAAGTATTATTCATCACATATTGTTATAATTGTCGTGTACGATGCTGCGTTTTGCTGAACTGTATATGTTGTGCCTTTTATTTCTCTCGTAAATTTATCTTTACTTCCATTGCATTTTCAGTAGGTGTTTTATTTGAAGTGTATAGATTAACTGCGTTGCTTAGCTAAAGTTATCCTTCTCGAGTGCCATGGAAACCGTCGTACTGTAAAAGCTCACCGGATCAAATCTTTCATAGGTATAGTAGGCGCAACCTACCTTTGTCGCTCTGCAGTTGGGTCGGCTGACAATTGTGCAAGTATCAAAAGTCTACCAGACTGCGCTTGCTCACCCCATCGGCCAAGCCAAATTTTGCTCCATCGAGCAGTTTCTGAGATCGTTGATAAAAATGGTCATGATCGAATATTCGCGTCTTCGCGCTTCCTTTACTCCACTCAGAGTAAAAGGACCAAGAAGACGCTGCGTATGGGCCAGTCAGAGCAAAATTTGGCTTGGCCGGTGGGGCCAATGCAGCGGACAAAGTAGGAAGATGCGACAAACGTAAGAAAGTCGCTAACTTTCTTACGTTTGTCGATCTTCCGCAGTTTTATAATAATTCAAGAAAGTTCATATTGACTTACAAAGCAGCTAAATACTGTAGAGCAGCTAACATCATCAGGGATTCAAACGTGCGTTGTCCCTACCATGGTTGAATATATGATCAGAAATATTTAGTGTTACAAAACCGATGTTTTCAATTAAGGCCACTCCTGTCTCCGTATGTTCGAAGGCATCTTGTTTCCAGCAGTATTATATATATTTTAATTTAAAAGAAGCTTTCGTTTGGCTGCTGTCTCACCTAATTTTAAGTGACGACGCGGTCTAAGGTGTATTACGCAAGCTAAGAAGGCACCTATACACTATAAAATTTAATTATATTATTCAGCATATAATGATAAGATGTAGCAAGAATGAGTAACAATAAACTAAAAACTAATAAAAAATAATTGTAATGTAACAAACCGACTAGGACTCACGTGGTAAACACTGGAAAATTACTCTCCGACCAGTTTCGAACTTATTTGCAGTTCTTCATCTGGGAGTTATGATGGTGCCAGGCGGCGAGCGCGAGCCTCAGCACGTAACACGTAAGTCCTAGTCGGTTTGTTACATTACAATTATGGAAGAAACTCGCGATAGTTTTCAGACCCTAATAAAAAATAGTAAACTAAAGCAAACTTCATTGGTCGAGGAGTGGCCTAGTGTTGAAGACACATACCTGTGTCTTCAACACTAGGCCTTTAGTGCAGATGTATAAATGTTGAAGCATTTGCAATTCAACAAAGCGCTGCTTGTATGTACGGTGTTTGTTTGTTACTTTTGTATATTATTTTTAATTTGTTAATAGATTATTGGCACATGCGGAGCATCACTTGAATTGCGTTATTTAGAGTCCGGATGGGACATTTAGTGTTAGAGCTAAATAAAAATGATTAACTGAATTTATGTCTTTTTATTTTCCTTTTCATGCTTTTTATAAATCAAGTGTTTGACCACTATCTCACGTGATGGCCAGTGACGATGTGGTCGAATATGTAATCACACTTAACCTAGAATGTTAACTAGTTCCTAAAGACTACATACATACCTACTGCCCGAACACATCACTTTATAAATACCTTGGACCGTAGGTAGGTCTTTATTTATAAACGACTTCAAAAAAGGAGGAGGTTCTCAATTCGACCCGTATGTGTTTTTTATGTTTGTTACCGCATAACTTCCGTCGGCGTGAACCGATTTTGATTGTTATTTGAAAGCAGGTGCTTCCCATTTAAATTTCATCAAAATCGGACAAGCGGTTTTTTAGTTACACTCCAATAACGGAAATATGCGTGCTTATACCTAGACGATATTATAGTAGCGGGTGAAGACATCTGTGAACATACATACACCACAATGACAATAAAATTGATCCCATGAGTAACAAAGGTCACTAAAAAGAGTGAAAAAAAAAATTATACCAAAATTGTCGTTTATTGATAAGCAGTATTTATTTTTTATTTCTTTATTTTATTTTACATGGAAAACAAACAGCTTTATTTAACAAACGATTGTAGGTTCAAGATGACAAACTTACATTTAGCCTTAAATAGTTTTCACTTTTAGAACTAGAATAAACGAGCGACCCTTATAGATACCTAACACGACGGGATAAAAATAATAATAATATAATCACCACCGCTCATAATAAGCGGGAGTACTAATCACATGCTGACTATCAAAGTGCTATGGTTACTTATATGTTATTGGTGAAAGTCACATAATCATTTAGAAGGAATCTAACTTTGGCATACTTCGACAATAGTTTCCTATACAGATTGTCTTTGAAACTCGCTCCTCAGAATCTCCTCTCCGAGTGTACGCAGATATACCTATGTACTTATAATTATTAATTATATTCGTAATCATTATTTACTAATTCAAGCAGACTTTAACATTAATCATGAAACATTTTAGATAATTTTAGCTCTTTAACAACAAAATTACCACTAATATTAATTTATTTGATCATTTATTTAATAACACATACCTACTTACTTACCTACATAAATACTTTCTACTAAGAAAACACGTAAGCAAATACGAGCCTCATGGATGTACTATACAGTCCTTATTACATATCTACGACCAGTCGATTATTTTGTGCTTGTAGGTAACATAGTTACCGTGTCAAAAAACTGATAAGGTTCGGTTATCTACAAACATAGTAGACCCGTGCCAGACAGAAATGTGATTTTGGAACTATCGGCAATCCACAATCAATAATGTATTATCTTATCTTGTTAAATAAACAGTAGTAATGTCAATATTGTACATGAACCTCGCTTCTTTTGTGGATTTGTAACCTTGACATTGCATTGCTATGCATTTTTATGAATGATTATCTGTACCTAATCTTTATGTTTCTACAGAGGCGGCTTGATTGATTCCAGCCCAAGTGTGTAGAGGACGCCCTATAGCTGAAATGATGGTGTTGTAGATGATGTCTTTATGTTCAGTGGTGGCATCCACTCCTTTATTTCGACTAGGGTATTAGCTGAGTTCTCCAGCGCACTTCACCAAGAGGTTGCGCGTCGCTTTGCCGGTAGATTAGCAGCTCCGTTCTGGGTGTCTCCGGATGAAAATTAATTTGAATTCGGCGCACGGTAATGTGAAAAGTGATGATAGTGATTTTGTGGCAAAAAACAGTTGCGTAAGTTGTTATGACAGTAATGATGTAAGCGATCATGGTGTAGCGGTGGGAGCTTCCACTGACTAACTGACAGATGCTGGTTTGATCCTCACCAACGGCTTGGGCTTCCGGTAAAAGCTATACCGTTATCAAACTCTCAGCATGGTGGTAGGATACTTTCCAATGCCTGCCCGGCTAGCAATCTTTAATTTGAAAAACCGTCACCAAAACAATGTGTTCACGCAGAAGTCCTTGAGAGCCAGTTAATATTGGCCACAAAATGGTAGCCACCAATTTCATAAAAAAATACGGCTATCTAAGTACGTAGAATCGCGCCGGCCGAAGAGATAGTATCTAGGTAAATATAGAGTACGTAATACAGACGCGGGCATAAAATCTCATTTTTTTGTTTTAAACATGTTTAATGTTACTATTACCGTAAGTAGGCACTCATATTAGGGTTATTCCAATAACGCAATGCGAGATGAAAGGAAAAATAAAAGTTTCCTGTGAGTTCAGTTCATTTTGTTTTAAACAGCTAATGTTACCTACTATTACAGTAAGTAGTCACTTATATTATGGTTATTCCAATAACGCAATGCAAGATGAACAGAAAAATAAAAGTTTCCTGTGAGTTCAGTTCATTTTGTTTTAAACAGCTAATGTTACCTACTATTACAGTAAGTAGTCACTTATATTATGGTTATTCCAATAACGCAATGCAAGATGAACAGAAAAATAAAAGTTTCCTGTGAGTTCAGTTCATTTTGTTTTAAACAGCTAATGTTACCTACTATTACAATAAGTAGTCACTTATATTATGGTTATTCCAATAACGCAATGCAAGATGAACAGAAAAATAAAAGTTTCCTGTGAGTTCAGTTCATTTTGTTTTAAACAGCTAATGTTACCTACTATTACAGTAAGTGGGCACTTACATTATGGTTATTCCAATAACGCAATGCGAGATGAAAGGAAAAAATAATAGTTTTCTGGGTTGACCGCAGGGCGTGGATACTGAAAAGTATGATTATTATTATTCTATATTTATTTTAAATATAGAATTCGTATCTAAACAATCAGATGTCGATCTCTACCAGTTTAACTGCCTGGCAAGTGGCAACTAGATCTAATTTAGATACTTATAGGTAATAATTACCGTAGACTCACTTATAATAATGAGAATAGTCCATAGGTATATAGCTAATGAAGTGATAAGTAAGTATTTAATGACCTAAGTATCAAAGCTATGCGTCATCCATGAAAATAAACTGTTTTCATTAATTTTTTATCTATCTAAGCTATAGTACTAAGGTTCTTGTATACCCATGAATCACTAGATAGATACGATGCATTGCTCCGTTATCTAGCACCTAACAGTCTGTTATCTTATTCACGCTATTACCACAACTATTTCGAGTGATAGGATTCACTATAATGAGAATATGAAATCAGTTGGAAGTGTTTTGAGCTGGGCTTTGCCAATAGGCTACGTAATTAAATACGTGGACTATCCCAAAATAGTTAGCAGTAAAATGGAAAATAATTCGAATATGAAAAAGGTTTTTTAAAAGCTTTTCAAAAAATTCCTTACCAACCCCCCTATGCACTTATACATTCGGGTACGAACCAGGTTATCAATTATACTAACACATTGCTCATAGATTGTTAATGAATCGTCGTTTTTTCTGGTTTTGCTATTCTACTTGGAGTATAATTGTAATGGCTACACAGATCTAATTTCTGACGCAATTCAATTGTCCACAATGGAATCGAATGCAATTATTATTTTAGCGGAATATCAAGTTTATTTAGGATAACATTTGAACGACTATTGCATTGTTTATGAATGGATTATTTGATTATATTATGGATGTCTTAATAAATAAGAGAATTGGCACCCTGCTTTCAAACATTTGAAAAATATATCTTGCGGGGGTCGAAAAATAACCGGGAACCTCGTCTGCAGTGTTGAATTTTCGTCCAAGAAGCATTTTTTTACTGTAGGAAATAAAAAAAAGGAATTGCATGGGCTGTACGGAGGATTGGGTAAGATTTGTACCCCTGAAGTCGTCAAGCAGTCCTGGTTCTGAAGCTGTGTGAGCGGGGGCTGCCCGCGCTCGTCCATTGTTGGAAATAAAAGAAGAGTGACAATGTTTAAAATATGTAAAAAAAACATGTTTACATGTTTTTTTTAAAAAGGAGGTTACTCAATTCGACCGTATACATACGGTCGAATTGGGTAACCTCCTTTTTTAAGTCGGTTAAAAAGAACTAGCCACAAATAGCCAATCATTTTTACCAGGGAGATTTGTATTGAAATTAGCCGTCAATTCAATATAGGTAGTTTCAGGAATAGGTTATAATTTTTCTGTGGCTAACAATTTTCGGAACCACCTTTTGGCGCCATCTACAGGATATAAATTCAAAATTTGCCACGTTGGGACTGTTGGGCATCAAAAGAGCAAAGAACATGAGCAAATTTCAAAAATGTACCTATTATGTTGTTGCTTGCGGCTTGTCTTGCATGAGTAATTTGCTGTCGTAGTACAAGACCCACTTTGGGATCAACGCGACATTAGTAAGTTCAACCTGGGCTCCGCTAGAATTACTTTCAGGGAGGTGCATCTGTTTAGGGTCCTATGTGGACGGTAATAAAAGATGGTATTGGATAGTGGACTGTATTTTATAGTTTAGTTAGGAAGGTAGGTACATATATGGAAGGTAAAATGATTTTATATAAAACTGCAATGCGCGTGCGCCTCGCTAAGCGGGCTGTGGAGAAGTGAAGGCGAGGAGGGTAATTGATACCCGAACTAAGATTGACCAGTGGAATGGCGTACCAACGCCGACCTCTCGAGCGAGACAGGTATTTATGCACAGGTATGGGGGCGTCCATAATTTACGTGAGGTACTTTTAGTGATTTTTCGACCCCCCCTCTCCCATTGGTGAGATGTCGTGAGATTTTGCTAGACCCCCTCCCCCCACCCATAATCTCACGTGAGACTTTTGAAAATACATATTTAAAAATTACGTGAGTATTTGTCGAACCCACCCCATGTGAGTTTGGGTGAGATTCGGCTTGACCCCCTCCCCCCCGTAAACACCTCACGTAATTAATGGACGCCCCCTATGTAGAGATAAATAGAGGAAACCTTTTCTTGGGCCTTCGCTTGTCCTACTTCAGCCAAATATATTGGTCCTCCAATGATTGATCGATGTCTCACGAACGGCTACTCCATCAATATTTAAGTATATGTCAGATAAGATAAAGATGAAGTTACATCGATAACGGATCACGTAATAGTAAATACTACAGGTTATTAAGTAATTTTTGACAGCCGAGTAGAAATAATATCATTTCGTCGAGCATAATTTAGTCTGACAGATTGACGTGGTCATGATCAAGTGTTGGGTGAAGCAAAAAATACTCGTATTGAGTTTGTGAACGTCGCATAGCCATTTTCAGGTCAAGTGTTATTTATTATTATTGGGAATAAGCAATCGTTTGACCGATATGGCTGGGCCGATCGAGCCGAGTGCACGCCTGCAGAACGACTGGTCGGTTGGCGCAGTTGGCAGCACTCTGCCTTCTGAGCCAGGTCCTGGGTTCGATTCCCGGACAGGTCAAACATTTGCGTGTGTGAACATGTCTGTTTGACCTGTGTATATGTATATAAGTATGTATTTAAGTATATATATCGGGCATCAAGTTACCATAGTACAGGCTCTGCCTAGTTTGGGACCTGAAGATCTTGTGTGAATGTTGTCCCATATTATAAAAAATATTAAAAAAAAACATACGGGTCTTCACTACAAATAGCGCGATATATACGCGCAGAGAAGACTGCAAATTGGCACGGTCTGTTATGATTAGGTATGACTGGATAATGGTATGATAGATAATGACTAAAACTGCTCACCTACTTAACTACCACCTACTATTATCCGAAATATCTCTAAAATTGTTATCTTCCTTTTGAGCAATGAGCGAACATACCCAAGTATTCTACTAGCTGACCGGTATGAACAGATATTGAGTAGTCGGCAAACAGTCACTTGGGCCATTACGGTAAGTACCGGCGATCGATGGCAATCTATTAAAAGTTGGTCGGCGGCCGGTCTGATTGAACAGCTTATTTTATTTGCTCTACGTGTCACAAGGGACTAATGGATGAAACGCAGATAGAGATGCCCCAGAACTACAGCTAGAACGATTTAGATTAAAGACGGTAATTAAAAAAAAAAACTTGTGCCCTTGACATAGTATGTCAAATATGTTCATATTTTGCACTTTATTTCTAAATATAGATATATAGAGATGCCCCAGAACTACAGTTAGAACGATTTAGATTAAAGGTGGTAATTTAAAAAAAAAGAAACTTGTGCCCTTGACATAATAACTATGTCAAATATTATGCATATCTGCACTTTCTTTTTCTATTATTTTTTTCAATTCGTTTATTAATTCGATGAATTCATTTTGTACTGTCATTTCATAGCCACTCGAACAGCTATTTATGCGTACGTAGGTACTATTTTTTATTGGTAATTTGGCCTTATGTGTGAATTTCTCAGTTATTTTTCTATTTACTTATGTAAAATTTTCAATAGTAGTATCTAAAGTATAAGTATATAGTTATCTGTACCTATTATATAAAACCGAATGTTAAATACCGTTATTACCTCATTGTTAACTATGAAAAAGTGTATTTGTTGTTGAATCGTGCTATGACGTCATGTAACTGGGACTCAAAAGAAGACCAGCTCTGCTTTAAAAAAAAGAAAAAAAACATACGGGTCGAGAGAGATTTGAGGACCTCCTCCTTTTTTGAAGATGGTTAAAAACTAGCATACATGCTGAGTTGGAGACTAATTTATGACATGCACTTATGATACATGTATTATTTTACATATATATAGAGGTATTAGTCAAATGCTAGATATATACCTACATCATTAAAAAAAACTTTCTGTTTTCCTTTACCCGTGTATGTATGTTGTCATAAATAAATAAATTTCTTCTATTTATTCTAAAGGGTTTTTATTTATTTATTACTTAGTTTACGTCCCGCCCCGGCTTCGCACGGGTGTAAAGTAGTTACCTACTAATGTGGTGTCAGTGTGGCGTGACAATATTACTATCATAATTATGCATGTAGATAATTAAATAAAATACATTTATTTATATATTTAATGGAGAACAAACAGCCTATGTTTAGTCTATAGAACTTAAAGTACAAACAAGCTAAGACAGTTTCCACATGGAATATTTACATAGACCTTCGGAAAAAAAAAAAACACCCTGTCTATTGATAGAAACTCCATCAAATTCTGATGAGTAGGTACTAAGCGTACAGACGACGGCGACGGCGGGAAGCAACTTTGTTTTATACTACGGGTATCAATGATATTATATGTTTATATGAGGTAGATGTCACACAAGCGCGCAGAAACTGAGGCGGCAAAATTAAGTCAAGGGTAGTAATTTTGATTACGATGCGTATTTCAAGCGCAAGTCTAAACATATAGCTATCCTTTTCTATATTATTTGTACCGTATTATCTGTCGCGGTAAGCATGTTAATGTCATAAAGGAACAAAATCTGAGCACCGCGCAGTATGCATATACGTCATCTTTAGTAAAACATCATTGTCTTCATCTCCTTCGCGGCGTCTTCTCTGATACTGATACTCTCTCAGTATCAGAGAAGACACCGCGAAGGAGAGTTCTACGCTCTTGTCGCCGCTCGGACCTGAACCACTGAAGATGTCGACCGCAGTGATCGACGAAACGTCTTGAACAAAAGTTTCACATAGACCACGGCCAAACAGCCCGGAAGCAATACATACAACATGCAACGCCGGCCGTGAAAGCCTTAGAGTTTACATAAAACATCATTGTTCTTAATATGTTATTGGATAATAGTAAATGGCAGGAGTGTACAGACTTCTTTTTCATACTCGTTTGCTTTAGATTGATGGAGAAATCAGCTTATAGTGATGCTTGTACGCGCGTGTACTGGCTACGCATAAGTGAGGACCAACGAACGCGATGCGGATCGAAAGCTGAGGTGAATTTCGAGGTTTCTCAATACCAAAGGGATAATTTATCACATCGGTCTCACCGCGACATATACGTTCCTGCTGTTCAATGAAGAATGCAGTTCATCGGCCGTCTTGGCCTTGCTTCCAACATAGTGCGCAGTGAGATACAGAATCATACATAGGAAACAGACAATACGTTAATTTCATAAAGTTATTTCTTATATGGTTCAGTCAATGATGTTTTACTAAAGATGACGTATATTCATACTGCGCGGTGCTCAGATTTGTTCCTTTACGACATAAACATGCTTACTGCGACAGATAATACGGTACAAATAATATAGAAAAGGATAGCTATATGTTTAGACTTGCGCTTGAAATACGCGTCGCGTTAATCAAAATTACTACAATTGACTTAATTTTGCCGCCTCAGTTTCCGCGCGCTTATGTGGTGCGACATTTACCTCATATAAACATTTATAATATTATTGGGTTCAGTTTTGAGGTGAGATGATACTATGACATATCAATTCAATAGACAACGGGTCACGTGACCGATATGCTAATCACATCGTACTCCAAAGCTATTTATCTATGTCGGTATAACAAGCAAACTACTCTTTAAAGGGATTAGTTAGCTGAAGCCCCGAGTGTGCGTTCGTGACCCGCTTGCCGTCGACGGCGCATGCTTATGTGCCTCATGTCTGCAAGCTAACTTTGCTTAATTTAATAAGGTACTTGTAGTAATGGTAATCTTTTAGCAAGGGCGATGGCTGTCAGTGTGCGGTGTTGGAGCGCCGCGGCTCGGTCGGGTTCGGTCGTTGCAGCGCGAGCGGTCGGCAATGAGTGCACTGCCTGAAGTGATCGTTGAGCAGTGCAATGGTGTGGATGAACCTGACGCGGCGCCTGGCGCCGGTCACGTGGTTGATCAGAACGGAGATGATGGGTGAGTTTCAGTGAATCCGAAAACCTAGGGATATAACTTGTAGAAAATGCTAGGAACCAAAGCTAGGACACGTATGTAGAAAATTAATAATTGAATCATCCGGTAATTCATTTTGATAGCAACCATTATGAGTCATATATTATGTCTGTATGTTTCCCTTTTGACATATCCTTTAGCATTTACGGCGATGTCATACAATGAGACAAGACGCAACAATGATCACTTTGGACAGATTCCAACTAAATTATATGTTAGAAGATATAGTTAAATATACAAAATGTTAATGTTAAAAGCATGAAATAAACAGCGAGAAGACGAGACTGAATTGGTATTTTCTATTTTGTAGATTGGCCATTGACCCCAAACTGGGATACCGTGTGCGTTTCCCGAGTGACGTCATACGAGAAACGTGAGTTATCTACTCTACTCCCTACCGCCGTCTGAGGGCGACCCGATGTCCGTGACGTCATCGTTCTATCCTTCTAATCCGATGACGTTAGTGTATCTACACAAACAAGCCACGCTCGCTTTGCTCATTCATAATCATAATCCATTTAATTCACTGGCCGTGCACTTAGCTTTCACTGATACTGTGTTCACAGGGAATTATTTAGTACGCACTTATTTTGTTCACTAACTGCTCAACGTTCCCGCTATGTTTGTTCGACGGAATCAGGTAGATCGTGTGTAAACAATTTAGGTAAAGCCAATTTGCAACTGCATTTGCTAACTAAATTTACCTATTTATGGATGCATGACCGTTTATACGTATTTTGTAAATTGGTTTTTAAAACACTGCTCACATCGTCAAATTTATATAAATAGAGATATAAAACAGCCGGAACAAATCTAATAGAAATGTACCTCGAACCATCTTTACACGTGTGTTACTTAACAACGTCATTACATCAACTAGATAATTGTATAATAATAATAACTGTATGATTTACAGTCAACCGAAAGGCCAGCCAAAAAGATCTTCGGTAATGACTCTCTGGTAGAATATTAGAGACGGTTCAGCTTTGACATTATGTTCACTCAAAGGGTCCAAGGGTGCCCGGCAAAACTGTGTCCGCTTTTACCCGGCCGTCTTCATTGGTCATTTTTATTTTAGAAATTCAAATATCAGTTTGTTTCTGGCGAAGCTTTTAGTCTTTCCGCTTTATTAAAGTAAGACAGATCATGTATTATGTAAGTCTCTGAAACGAACGAAACGTGAAACGAAATTCTATGACAGAATACAATTGCGTATTAAATAAATAAGTAACTTAGTTCAGAAGCGAACGTAATAAATAAGCCGGTCGAAAACACCATTCTTCTTCTTACCATTGTTTGTAAATAAATAAAAATGTGAAATACATTTAAATAAGAAATAAATAAAAACATCGTTCCACCAACAGTTATTCATCAAAGCGTACAGAAAATCACGAACAACACATTATCCTATTTATTTATTAACATTCACACAAGGTCTTCAGGTCCCAAACTAGGCAGAGCCTGTACTATGGTAACCTGATGACTGATATATATACTTATATACATTTACACACCCAGACACAGGTCAAACAGACATGTTCATACACACAAATGTTTGACCTGTCCGGGAATCGAACCCGGGACCAGCGGCTCAGAAGGCAGAGTGCTACCAACTGCGCCAACCGGCCAGCCAATTTAATACTTACATTTACAAATCAATTTATAAGTCTAAATATAATAGATTATTAAGGTTTGTATAGATAAGAGATCAGGTATGGCCGTCGAAAAAATGCGTTTGACAGTTCCAGATCTTATTGCCTTTGTGGTTTTTAAATGAAGTGAAACATACATACTTAAATTAAGAAACAAAGAAAATGCAGTTATTATATAAACAAACAAAAAAATACCAAAAAATGGAACAGACTCCAACACTCAAAAGTGTGAAAGAACATGTTGAAGTCGGTATCATGATTTGTTTTCACCCTTTTAGTGACCTTCGCTACTCACGGTATCAATGGTCATTGTGTATGCTCACCGATGTCTTCACTATAATATCGTCGAGATATGCGTAGCACTTTTTAGTTATTGGAGTACCTAACGAGTAGTGTAGTATTAGTAGTAGTAGAGTAGCGAGAGTAACCTAAAAACGGCTAGACCGGTTTTGATGAAATTTAAATGAGACTACCACGGAAGTATACTCTATCAAACTAAAAAATAATCATCCAAATCGGTTCATAAACGACAAAGTTATCCGCGAACATATTTCAATATTTTAAAAATCATATATACCGTCTTATTGAGTGACCTCCTTTTTTGAAATCGATTAATAAGAATAATTATATTATGACACACACTTTTTCATAAGTTTGTACTGAAAAGGCGTTGGCTCAGCAATGTGCTTATATGTATAATATGGCTTTGACAATAACCGCTGATTTTCTGTCAATAACTGTAATTAATGTTTAGATATGAATTACTCGTATACTCGCCAGTAATAAACCGTGCTACAATTTTATTTCTTACTGTAACTACCCGCAGTTCAATAAAATTCTAAGATTCTCGTCTATTATTAGATATAGCATTGTAAGGAGTTATGTGAATTTGAATTTTAGGCTAAATACATATAAGACCTTGTTTTATTTTAAACAATTTTAGCCAGTTTCATAGAACGAACAGAATATAACAGAATATTATAGAAGAATTATAGAATTTAACAGAATAACAGCCGATGTCTTTATCACTCTCAACTGGAGAATATATTTACAAAACAAAAGCATTATTTCAATGGCCGCTCTTTAGGTGAAAATATATCTTTGTAATAAGAAAATCGAGACTAAAATAGAAGTAGTATACTGATTACTACTAGACTACTAGACTGATAGAATACATGGTATTCACATAGTAAGAGTTTCTTTTGTGTTTCGTGCACAGAACCCTATAAAATGGGCTAGTTTACGCACTTGTACTGTAACGCTATGCGGTTTAGAGATATCCACTTAAGTACTTGAATACCTTTTATCTGATAAATAATCCTATTGGCTATAATATACTATCAATAATCGCGATATCTGACAAATAGCTGTATACTTGACATAATTATGATAAGAACTTATCTACTACTTGTTTGTACCCATTCAGTGTTTACTTATTTGTGATTAGTAGTGTGTAATATTATAAAGATAGTATCTTAAGGAATACTTAAGTAATATAATTATAATATGGGACAACGGTCACACAAGGTCTTCAGGTCCCAAACTAGGCAGTTCCTGTACTATGGTAACCTGATGACTGATATATATACTTATATACATATCTTTCGTTTTTAAGCAAGAGTCACTTCAGAACCGTTTTTGTTTCTCAAGTACTTTTAGGCTGGTCATGTAGGGATCGAAAATCTTTCCAGCCAAATTAAGTTACTTATCATCATAGTTCTTTGGATACAGCATGAGTGTATTTAAATTTAGTATTTCCAAGAACTAGTTACGCTTACGGCAATTGAGCAACAAGAAAAATATTTTTAGGGGGTTTTTTGTAATCACTATGTAAAGTTTGTCATATCCCTGTCCATATTTTGGTCTCCAAGTTTCTGCCAATATTCAAATGTACTGTATTATTAACGCAAAGGCTGAACAATTTTAATGAAAAAAATTATGCCAAAAGCAGAATAAAAAACTTGCTAAGAGCATGCCGACCTTTCATGCTTAATAATAATCATCAGAAAGCCTCTATTTTCCGAAAATTTTTACAGTAATTTAAAACTACACCTGTTTACAATATGCCTTTAATTTCGCTGTGCCTGACGCAAAGGCCTTCTCCAACTCTAACCACTGCTTCCTATCTGCTGCACCCTGATCTACTGGAGTCATAAAGTAATTTTGAAGTCTTCCTCTCATCTCCTTCATTGACGACCACGCCACTTCTAACGTCAAGTTTTGGGTACCAAACTGTGACCTTGTTTCATTCATGCTTATGTACATTATTATATTGTGTCAAATATTAAAAGAGGAAAATGAATGTACAAGAATTTGATGAGATGAGATCATTTACAAATCCTTGTACATTCATTTTTCATGTACATTAATGTACAAGGATTTGTAAATGAGATCATTTACAAATCCTTGTATATTCATTTTTCATGTACATTAATGTACAAGGATTTGTAAATGAGATCATTTACAAATCCTTGTACATTCATTTTTCATGTACATTAATGTACAAAGATTTGTAAATGAGATCATTTACAAATCCTTGTACATTCATTTTTCATTTACATTAATGTACAAGGATTTGTAAATGAGATCATTTACAAATCCTTGTACATTCATTTTCCTCGATGGGGTATTTTTTTGGATAATCCTAATAATTATTTATTTCTTTTCAGGTAAGTGTAGAGTCTAAGAATAAAAACTGCTGCAGACAAGACAGAAGAAATGAGCAGCTGAAAAACCAGGACTTTCATTACAACTTCAATCATGCTGATCGAAGCATTACAACAAACACCACTAAATATTTTTTGGGTGACTTTAGGAATAACCTAGAAATGGCATGATAAATGAAATAAAAAACGACGTCTGGTAGACACAACATTCATTTTTTAATTATACACTAGAAATGACAATTAATTTAACATAAAGAAAAATAAAACTTATCCATCCGATGCATTTAAAACAAAAAGCGGTCTGTAGGATTAATTGTACAGAAACTATAAGGATATGTAAATATATAATAATGCATATGGTAATATTATGTATATATTATTAAATATAAACGTGCAAGTTTGTATGTATGGATGTTTGTTAATCTTTCACGTTGAAATGGCTGAACGGATTTGCATGAAATTTGGAATGAAGATAGCTTAAGCCCTGGAATAACACATAGGCTACTTTTTATCCCGCAAATATAGACTGTTTCCGTGGCAAATGGGAAGACACAAATTCGACAATACCACCGATTCACCGCGGTTGAAACCATGGGGCGTAGCTAGTGGATAATATTCAGAACTGGCCGCAATAACTGAACAGGCCGCAGATTTGTTCACATCTTTTGATGTGGTATCCATAGATTTTATAAAAACTCTGGTGGTATCCATCATCGAGCTACTTCTTGTACACAACACTCTAATTTTATTACACGTCTAGTTACCATACAATTTCATTTAAATAACTTCATTTCAGCACTGCCTTAAATTGTGATTTACCAATATTTTAACAAAAAGGTAATCAATATGGTCCCGGCTGGTCCCGGTCACGTGTCACTGGTATCGTTTACATTAGCTTTATTCGTGAAATCTTCTGTAGGCAGAAGTCTTATACTCTGTAAGAAAGAGTGCATTCTTGGGAAAAAAGTAAAACAGAAAAGCTATTATGAAGTTTGGGTCGTCCTTTCGCCTTTTAGCCCTTTATAACGAAGGTCTGGCATTCACGGGCTCTTGCTCTATTAGAGTACGCGTTACAAACCAACCTTAACTGATTATCTAGAGAATGATTCCACAAATTTTTGAAAATAAAAACATCCTTGATCGATTGACATTTCTATGGAACCAAACCAATTCAATCGGTTAGTAAATGACGGAGTTATAATACGATTTTTGTGGATATCAAAAAGGGAGGGCCTATGTTCAGCAGTAGACGTCTTATGACTGATACGATTTATTTTGGTAAATAGGTAAGCATTTGACCTTTATCTCAGCTGATGTTGAGTGTTGATACCGTCATCACTCGACAATATAAGCTTATGGAACTTGAGTGAACAGTTCTGACACTCTACTACCTTTTGACTCATAAGTAATTTAACAGCCAGTTTTAACACTCATTGAAGATTCCCAAATAATAGGTGATACAAACGCTACCTCAAACATTTCTCTCAAACTATTGAATGAGGGAACTTAATCAGACTCCTATTTGGGATGGAAATAGGAGTCTGGAATGAAAACCATGACTTTAAAAATTAAAAACAAAGATCAAAGTTCTGCAAAAAGCTATGAAAATACTAGCTGCTAGAAGTCTAGCCGTCTGCTCTTCCAACACAGTATACTTGTAATTAGGATTACGAGCTAACGTAGGTACGTGAAACGGTGGGAGTGAACAACGCCCGGCGGTCAAACTGAAGGACGCTGGTTCGATCCCTACCAACGGCTTGAACTTCCGGTGAAGGTAACAGCTGCTATCATATTCCCAGTATTGTGGAAGGGTACTTTCGAGTATCCACCTGGCTAGCTACCAGCCTCAAGTTTGAAAAACTGTCACCAAACACATATTGTATTTGGGAAGCAGTCTAGGGTCTAGCGTGATAACATCTTCGGCCACATCGTCACTGACGATCAAGTAAGATAGTGGTCAATCGCTAGATCTAGTATACAGTATAAAAAAACGTACGAGTTCAAACTAACTACGTATACATGTATAAATAATATAATAGCTACAGCTACGTGTATTATCTTTACGAACTCTAATCTTTAAGTAGCTATGAATTTATTACACAATATATATTTATTCAACTTTAAAACTATACCTATGTACTAATGGAGTACCTATATACAAATTATTAATTATAACTAATACTACCTGCGCCCCGCGGTTGCACCCGCGTGATGATGATGATGATGGTGATGAAAAGTAGCTTATGTGTAATTCCAGGGTGTCACCTACCTCCATATACTAAATTTCAATGAAGAAATTGGTATATGTGAGAAAGCGTAACAAAGACTAATTCCAGTCAAATTTATAATATTAGTAAGGATTAATTATGAACATTCCTAAAATTAACACATTTTCAAATTAGTTAATCATACATCCAGGAGGTGCGCTCGCCCCGCCCTATACGCTGATTAATTAATTGTATGGAGCTAAATTAAGAAGCAGTGCTTTTGTTCCTCCATCAACCGTTTGTCTCATGGAATTACTTTATTATGTTTTGAAAGGGTAGAAAAATGTATACGCACAAAGTTTATAATGATAGCTAAAGTGGAATCTATGTATTCTATACCTATTCCTACAGTTCCTACTAATATTATAAATGCGAAAGTTTGTTTGTATGTTTGTTACTTCTTCACTCTCAAACGGCTACACCGATTTCGATGAAATTTGGCATGGAGACAGTTTATACCCTGGATTAACATATAGGCTACTTTTCATAATCATCATTAATCATCACCACGCGAGTAAAACCGCGGGGCGTAGCTAGTAATATATAATTTCAATGAAGCCATCCTTCAAAATTATAGATTGCTTTGTTAACCTTTTCCTTTCAGAAAATGTTAATTGGTGTATATTTTAAGCTTAAAATTAGTTAAAGTGAAGATAAATATGATTTACGAGTAACAGTTTAGTTACAAAAGGATATTAAACAGATAACGTAAACGTAAGGTTTTTGTTCGTATCTATGATTTAACCGTTCTGGATCTCATACCATAAATATCTGTTAGACATATCCGCCGCCGCGAAAAAAAGCTGAAGATGTGTTAAACCAGGGTTTAAACTATCTCCATATCAAGTTAAGAGAGAAGTAACAAACATACACACATACATACACGCTTTTGCATTTATAAATATTAGTAAGATTATTAATAGAATAGTGTAGAATAAAGTGCCGTGGTGGTACCGGCCTAGAATTGTACCATAAGCTAGGAATCTATAGGACAAAACAGAGTGATCAAGCACAGGTCCGGCGTTGAAACTAGCTGTGGTCACGTGACACTGGGTGGCAGTAGGTAATATGTAGGTATATCCCCGGAATATCTTTAAGACGGCTTTATTTTTATTTAGTTGGAATTAAGATTTAACTTACGTATATTAGTCGAGTAGGTATCCCGATCGGTTTCGTGACATTTTGAGCCACTAATGACTAAATACAATACTACAGCTACTAAAAATAACATTTGAGCAATCTACTAGCTATTGGTAACCTATAGATAACTCAAATGCTCCAACCCGCTACCGGCTGGCAGCGGTATATGTTATTATTATATGTATTTTGTTATTATTATTTGTTTATACATAATACATCTCATGCATGGAATGCAGCCAACATCTTTCAAATAATGACGTTTCATGTCCATAAAGTCATGTAGTCACAAAGTCATATATTTTGTATTTTTTTAACGGTAATTGAATCAGTGGAAGGTGATCTAAACAAAGACGTATTTAAATCGTTGCTGTAATTGTGTAAGTGGACCTTATAACATTTAGGTACATGATTAAGCTTATTATTTATTTCTGTACGACTAAAAACACGCTAAATTCGCCGCAATTTAATATCTCCGCCCCAGGCTCCAGTTACTCAGCCTGAAGAAATGGTTTAGTTTGCACCATATTAAAACACAAATCAGAGAAGTAAAAGTAGGTAAGTACCCGCAATAAAATAAAAAAAAAGACGTGTGGCACTCGGGGACTGCCGCGGTAAAGCTATTGCATAGCATTTTTAGCAACTTTGCAATATATATATTAATAACTTATGCAGTAACGCCGATACAACTAATGCCACCTAGAGGCGAGTTGCTGAACTAAACAGGCAAGCGTGATATTTCAAAAAAGTCATTAAAATTTCTGCTAATCATCGATAGATGGCAAAACTAAAAAGTATCACCACTGTGCCGGTCGGAGTGGGGGGTGTTAGGTTATTTTTGTTACGGAATTTCTGGATTCGGTCTACACGCTCAAGGCCCGTGATAGAAGCTATGCAATAGCTTAAAAACAAATATTAGATGTTTCATGATTCATATATAATTATTCAGTTTATTAGTTTTTTTTTATTACATAACAAAATTGCAAATCTCTATACGGGCAAGTAGGACTATATAAAGGGAAACGGTTTATTAGTGTTTTTGGCGAAAATATATTCATTATTCTTAAGTACTATACAATCCGTTACAAT
This sequence comes from Apeira syringaria, assembly GCA_934044485.1. Taxonomy (NCBI): domain Eukaryota; kingdom Metazoa; phylum Arthropoda; class Insecta; order Lepidoptera; family Geometridae; genus Apeira; species Apeira syringaria. The sequence continues at coordinate 19,710,590 of OW203662.1, read as the reverse complement.
GTAATCTTGTATACCGAATGTCTTTTTAAATATAATTTTAATCAGTTCGGTATATTTTTATTTTATGGTTATAATAACTAATAACTCGTTACAATAGTACAGCTACTAAATACAATCACATTTGTGCAATCCTCTAGCTGTTGTCCTATATACACACCTCAAAGTACCAACCCGCTACCAGTTAGCAGCGTACCTAGAATGCTACTGCATTGCCCCGTTAAATTGCAATGCTGAGGTATGTGTGAGCGTTTTGGTCACGGTTCGCATCGACAAAGCATTTTGCTATGACTGGCCGGTTGGCGCAGTTGGTAGCACAATGCCTTCTGAGCCGCTGGTCCTGGGTTCCATTCCCGGGCAGGTCAAACATTTGTGTGTAAGAACATCTCTGTTTGACCAGTGTCTGGGTGTGTATATATGTATATAAGTATATATATATATATGAGTCATCAGGTCACCATAGTACAGGCTCTGGCTAGTTTGGGACCTTTACACCTTGTGTAAATGTTAGACCTTGTGTGATATACGTTTCAGAAATTCCGATTTAACTATGCCAGTATGGTTGAACTTCAGAATCACTTAAGTATATATGACTATATGTTGAAACATTGCATGAAGATTGAAACTTACATATATGGAATTGATTCACATACAGTACAAGCGATTTTAGTGAAATTCTGGAAAACCATATCCTAAAAGCGTGGTTCGACTAAGCAATAATAAAATTCCGCCCACTTGAACATGTTTGTGTACCCAAAGGTCCATAAGTAGATAAGTTAGGCTCCAAATCCCCGTGGACTTTTCTTGAACTTATAAACTTTGGGGACCCATTTTATTTTCGTGACATATATTTAGGCCGACATTTATATATCGACTGTTAGCAGAGTTTCTAACGTTTTAGGAATTCTATAAGATGATTTTACAATAATTTAATTTTTTTAAGTAAGTGTCATCGTGGCATTCTGACACAGTCGCTCATGGCGACAACAGTGCTGAAATTATCATCATCACTATTTCAGCCATAGGATGTCCACTGCTGGACACAACCTCCCACATCGTACTTGACAAGAACAGGTTGGGAGTTGCCCGCATGCAGCCTCTTCCTGCGATCTTAGGTCGTCTGTTCCGATGGCCGTCCTATGCCGTCTCCGCTGACTACGATCCTGTGGAAACCAATGGGGAGGCGTATATCCAGCAGTGGATATACTATGCCCGTGATTATAATGATAACGATGATGACTAGTGATAATCATGTAACCGCTAAGAAAGAAGTCATTGATTTAAAACAAGCACTGATTTCATTTATTCATTAATTTTGATATTATATTAGTTAAGAGTCATTTTCTTATACAGATTCCATCCCACAGTTCCGTCCTTAAAGAATTGTGTTCGTTTTTATTAATATCCCTAAAAGTTTCACAAAGCTCATTGAAAGAGAAGTTAAAACGGCTATAATCATTCCAACACCTGTATAACTTTACGTAATTATTTTTATTTTAACTTAACCGTCACTAGCGTTTTGGCGTTCTCGATACAGTCTTAACAAAGCAGTTATAGTGTGATCTTGATAATGTAATACAAATACAAAATTCTTTATTGTTATTAGACTTCGTACATAATAGCATAGGTGGCCCTGCCTGCTGCTTTAGCGTTAGCTGTGTTGCAGCAGTCAGTGTCTTCCCAAGGTTGGCTTATTTAACAATAAAAAAAAGGAAAAAAAACAAACTATATTACAACAACAAAACAAAAAAAAAAGAAGACCTCAGTCAATGCCTGTGCATAGTAAATGCACAGGTGATAGTGATGTATGTAAGTGCATGTACACACAACCGTATGTCAGTTACTTTTAGATAAGAGATTTTTAACATACTTATATTCTAACTGTTGTAACCAATCTTTTACAGTAGTTTTCAAATTGTATGAAGACATATTTTTTACAGGTGTTTTAGAGTTCAGTCTGTTATATAAGATAGGTGCCATATGATAATAGTGTCTCCACACCAAGTCACACTTGTACCTTGGTATTGGACATTTCGCTACTCGTTTTGTGGTTACTGGTGAGAATGGGACTGTATCTATGTGGTATCTTCTGATGCACTGGTCAACAAACATTTTTCTAACTGAAAAGGTTTTACAATCTTTTTAAAGATCTGCGGTGGGATATCTGAAGGGCAGAAGAAGAAGAAAATAGGTTTAATTGATTTGATCGCGTTCTTTGCATTTGGTATGCCATCATGGTCACGCGTCGAAATCGTTTCTTGGTCATATTCGTCACGTAGGCCGCGCACAAAATGCCAACACAAACAAAACAATCAATACAAATCAAATTGAAATCCCAGTGCGTGCCGTGCCCTGGGTGTGGGGAATCGGTCGCGTCAAGTCCACCCTAATACATGTTAAAAGTGAGGGGCGTAGTTAACCTTACTGTTTATTTATTTGCTGGCAACCCTACGAAGTGTCACTAAAAACTTTGTTGTTGCTGCCGATCCACTGAGTATCAGTGACTTAGGCCTTTGCTTTTGAGTTATGCTGAGACAAGTTGCATATTCATGAAACACGAATCACCACTTTACCCAATGTCTGTTTTCCTTTTATAATTTTCTTGTGTTTTATATTTGTGTCTTGAGTAAAAGTGTTTACTTTTTTTGTTTTTAAAAGTCCGTACACGCACATGAAATAATAATAATCATAATAATATGGGACAACATTCACACAAGGTCTTCAGGTAATAAATAAATCCCACTAATATTATAAATGTCAAAGTTTGGATGGATGGATAGATGGATGGATGGATGGATGGATGTTCGTTACTCAATCACGCCAGAACGGTTGAACGGATCTGAATAGAATTTGGCACAGAGATAGATTATAGTCTGGAATAGGACATAGGTTACTTTTTATCCCGGTAAATGTATGATTCCCGTGGAATAATTGATGCAGCGGGAAAACCGTAATCCACGCGGGTGAAACCGCGGGGCGCTACAAGTTAAACAATAAATGACAGCACTGCTTGTTTTTTTTTTTTGAAAGAAGAAATTCAATTAATATAACTAAACAATCAAACTCATTAAGATAAACTGAAGAAGAAGAAGAAGAAGAAAAAAGCTTTATTTGTGACATTACACCAACGTTCAGACACATTCAAGTTATACACCAGCAAAGAGAAATAAAAAAATGCAGTACAAAATGGCCCCAACTCAGCATAATGCCGGGTGTAAGCCAGCGCTGGTCTTCCGTTGGAGCCATTCGGTGATGTCACGCAATGTAGGCCTATACACAGCACGTATCTAGGCTGACCAAAAACATAAAAGCCAAGGATAATAAACAGATTTAGAAGAAGGCATAATGTAGGATACTGAGAGTCCTTTTCAGTAAGAAAGTGGATATATTATCACGAGTCTTCCGTTACTGTCCATTCGCCTTATATTCAAAACCAATGATTTCTTTATTTTGACGGTGTCAAAATCAAGAAATCACTTATGAAAATTGTTCCCGCGCTATTGAACCGCAAATCTTTATTAGTCCCTTTTCGGCCAGTGGGAGTAACCTACAAGTCTTGAAACTAAGAAGTTATTATTTTTAAGACTGTACGACAAACAAGTGTAAGTGAGCGAGACAGTTATACATTCATCATGCTGGAATCATTCTATAAAATATTAGTCCTATACGTTTCAAAACGAAAAACAACCAGATATGTGCATTATGTTTTCATCACTGTGTAGCGATGATGGCTCACTGGTGGGAGCGTCGGCTGTCAAACGGACGAACGCTGGTTCGATCCCCACCAACGAGTTAAGGTTCTGGTGAATGCAACACCGTTATCAAATTCACAGCATAGTGGTGGTACTCTCATGTACCTACCCGCTTAGCTAGATACCACCATCGAGTTTGAGTAACTGTTACCAAAAAACAAGTAGTACGTTGAGGCCTTTGATAGCCAGTAATCATCTGGGCTTACCGTGATAACACTTTCGACCACATCGTCAATGACCATCAAGTGAGATTGTGGTCAATATCCACTATGGTAATAATCCACCAATAATAGGTATAGACATAGATAGGTACTAGCTGCTGCCTGTGGCTTCACTAGGTGCTATAGTTTTCCCGTTTCTATAGTTATTCCTCGGCAACACGTATTTTCCAGGCTAAAAAGTAGACTACGTACGGTCTTGTTATTTTTTTTCAATTTCTTCAATTCAAATTAAATTTTTTTTCAATTTTTTATCCGTATTAGTTCTGCTGTTACGTCGTGATTGATTAACAAGCATGCATCGATGCAAACATTCTTACAAACAGTCGTAAGATTTACAACCAAAGAAACTATTATTTTTAAATAAATTAAAAATCAATATTCTGAACAAACAAGAGAACAGATATCTTCTAGCTGCCAAGCTGAGCTACCACAGCCGTCTGAATTGGAATACAAACTCTAGCCTACTTATAATAATAAAAAAATGTACATAGAATGTATAGGTAAATGCTTCCGTAATCAGAATTGGTAATGACTCAAGAAAACATGCACCAAATTCAAATTGTTGAAGGATCTTAACCGTAGCGATTGCAAATTATATGCAAAAAGTTTCAATTTTGAAATAAAATGTAGACATTATTTCATTTTATGTAGGTACCTATTTCATCGTATTGATTGAATATATTACTGCGCCGCGCGGTCTACGGTTTTCCTGTTGAATTAGTTATCCCACGGGAACCTTACATTGTTAAGGATACAAATTTTACCAAAAAATTGGAACCGACTTCATCACTCAAAAGTGTGAAATAACTTGTTGAAGTCGGTACCATGATAGTTCACAAAAGTAAATAATATCTTCGTAACAAACTTCGCTTTTATAATATTAGTAGGATGGGCTAGTTTCTGATATGATGATTGATGATTGATGATGATGATGAAAAGCCTATGTGTTATTCCGATACATACATACCAAATTTCATCCAAATCCGCCCCGCCCATTTGTTTTTAAAGGTACAAAGCTTACGTTTGACCGCTGTCTCACCTGATGTTAAGTGACGACGCGGTCTTGTTTTACATCATTTAGTAGTAGGTATAGGTACACTAAATCGGACACCTGCTATTAAATGATAAATCCTTGAATACAAATAACAAAAAAATGCTTACACACCACACACACACACACACACACACACACACACACACACACACACACACACACACACACACACACACGGATTCTTTGTGTCGTATGGACAAGACAGATACACTCAACACTCACAAGCGTCCACGGCATGGGAATTGGGAACAACCATCTATGCTCATAACCATGGATAACAACTATAGTTAAACCCAACCTAAGGTGGTTCGATTTCCATACAAGCGCGTTTTTCCGTTTATGTGAAAATAGAGTACCTAGGTATATTTTCACACTGGTTAAACTGTGGTTTTGATATTGGTCTTTATTTGCGGCAAATCACATTTCATCAGAAAAAGTAACACCGAATTATCAATTCATTGTTGTAAATTCGGTGTTATTTTTTCTGATGAAATGTGATTTAGATAAATAAAGACAAAAATCAAAACAACAGTTTAACCAGTGTGAAAATATAGGTACTCTATTTTTACATAGACGGAAAAATAAGTTTTTATAGAAAGAAAGAAAGAAAGAAAGAAAAATATAATTGTAACAAACAAAACAGAAATCGAACCACCTTGAAACTATTAGTTGAACGATTAAAACCTGAGTTAGGGTATGTGCTCTTAACAGAAATATTCGCCCCGGCCAGGATTAGAACTCAGGGTTACGTGCTCAGAAGTAAGGGTTACTAAATGCTGAGCAACGAAGAATGTCAATATCTCTAAGCTATGTCGAAAACGGCTTTAACGGATTGGATGAAAAACTGTATATGGACAACGTTTTGTTTAAAAAGTTTGTCATGGTATACCTACGAGTTGGTATTGCTTGGAAAACCGCCGAACGAACTGGGGCCATCAAACGCCTATTTAATATTTTGTCACGTTCAACTTTTGAACGTGTCACACAAAGAAAGTTAATATTTTTTAAAAATATTGCTTAGTTCTTTATAGGGCCGATACTTGGATGGAGTGTACAGCACGATGTCCTGTCCTGTTTACATATGAATACATGTAAAAATTAACATTTGATGTAATCAGATGTACCCCTGTTGTTTGTGTTTGAATTGTAAACCTCTACAGATGTCTAAGAAATCTTATGAAGACATCTTTATATATTGTATAAAATTGAGTAACAGGGTTTAATATAAACAATGGTGTGTTAGGGGAATGTTGTGGTGTAAACGAAGATGTAACTAGTGATTGAGAAAAGTGTGTTAAGATGGTTTGGTCATGTAGAGAAAATGAACGAAAGGAGATCGATTAAGCAGGTATACATGGGTGAAATTAGTCGTAGTGTTGGAAGAGGAAGGCCTAGGTGGTCGTTCCGAAACCAGATTGAGGAAGTTCTAAGTAAAGGTCAGGTCAGGAGTACTCTAAGCCGACGCTCTTGTGTGAAAGGTTTGATAAGCGTCGGGAATGTGGCATTTGCAAGGCCGTGGTGCCTACCCCTACGGGAAAGAGGCGTGAATATATGTATGTTTGTGTATACATTTCTTTCGTATGTAAATATTTCAGACTTTAAGTTTTTAAAAACTGACATGGTCAATAATGCAAGAACTGTCATTTTAACGAGATATTCACTGTGTGTTTTGGTAGTTTTCGTTGCTCGATACATTACCTGGTTTATAAATGGAAGTTTATATGCAGCATTCCAGGTCTAGGGTGATAACATCTTCGACCACATCGTCACTGACTATCATGTGAGGTGAGATAGTGGTCAAACGCTAGATACATTTTTAGTACTGTATAACTAAAAATGTATATTGAGGTCAATGATGGGAGAGACCATCCAGCTTTTGATACCCTACAGCTGTAATACTGCTTTTAATAGCACGTAAACGAAAATTTCATTAAACGTTTACCACTAATTAAGGTCATGAGGCTAAATTGAGCAAAAGTTGCGCTACCAACCGCAATTATAAGGGCTTCGATAAACACTTTAAAAAAAGTATGAACGGCATGTGAAGAATGTAAGGCATCGGGCGCGGAGCGAGGGCGGCAGGGCTGCGGCCGCCCGCCCAAACGGCACGGTATGGGCGTCAGTGTCCCGATTACCCGTAGGCGCGCACAGTCGCTCGCTCGCAGTACGACTCAGTTGACTCAACTCGCGTAAACATAATTCGTGTGTGACTCACTTTTTTGCTCAACGATAAATAATTTCCATTACTTGTGAGGACTTTAGGGCTGTTGTTTTGGTGGAAGAGGGTCACAATGTGTGGTCACAACGAGGCCGCGTCTGCCGGCTGACTGTACCCATCGCCACACCGCCATCACCACGTGCTTTGGTAAGTATTTTAATTAATTATTCTGTATTAAACAAGTTGGAATAATAAATACGTTCGTGGAACATTGTAGGCAGACAATTTACCTTTGCCATTATGATTACACCCGTTTGTTTATCTGTTGTGTTAGGAGTTTCTCCTTAGTTTAATTTACGTATTAATTAATAACACGGCTGGTATTGTATTCTTATGTTATATAATACGTATTTAATAGCTAAATATAAATAAGTAAATAATTTGTGATTCGCTTGACTCTACTTTTATTTGAGATAGGTTTTTTTTCAACAGGTAAGTAAAATTGTATTATTATTGTAAAAAGTAACAACATTAGTATCAAAACACTAAAACAAATAGTAAACAGATGTCAAAACTAAACCTTAAAATAAGTTATGAAAATTTGTATAGGACCTAGGTATATTATTTATATTTAGTAATACACTAAGTATGTTATATAATTAATTTTACATTTTATTTAAAAATTAAATATTGAATTGAAATATGATATGCAGGTATATTTTGTATGGGTTTATAGTGTTGTAAACACTTATTCAACTTTATTAGTATAGTTTTATTAAAATAAAGCCATCGGCCCCTTAACTAAGTGGTCACTTTACCTTTACACATTTACAATTTATAAATTGAACTAAATTTTAAAGTAATTAAAGTCAAGTCATTCGCAGGTATTTCAAATAGAATTATAAATAAGCTTAATTACGAATGTAGTATGAGAGTTTTTAATTCAAAAGTCACAAAGTGGATTTAACTAATCACCAGCCCCCCGATTCAGAATTCTTCCATTAAGTGACCGAATCAATTCGGCCATGGATAAATCCCGTATTACCGAATTCTATAGAATTATTTTAAACGTGCGTTAAACAATTTTCCCAATGTAAACTCTAAGGCTTTCACGGCCGGCGTTGCATGTTGTATGTATTGCTTCCGGGCTGTTATCCGCAGAGAAGACGTCGCGAAGATCACAAGTTTCACATAGACCACGGCCAAACAGCCCGGAAGCAATACATACAACAATTTTCCTAATAATAGAAGTAAATATTAGAATATTGCATTACATTCACGAGGTATGTGCGAATTAAAAAGTTTAAAAATTCGGTAAGTTATCGAGCGTTCTGAATAAGGGGCGGATCGATACGTATTGTTAACTCAGCTACTTATTATACAACTATAATAAGTACCTACGTCTATACATTTGTACGGTGTTATAAAATACACGAGATTAATATCGAAAATGATACAAGGTTATCAACCATCTGCCTTCAACGGGTCCTACAGTACTTCGGTGACGTAGCAAGCAGGCATACTGACCACCTGGAAAGACTAATCGTTACCTGAAAAATAGAAGCTGTAAAGATAAGAAATCAGTTTAACAGAGTTGTACTAATTTGGAATTTATCGTAACCATAATAAGAACTATCTTATTTTTCACAATTTACATTCAGTTTGGTTGAATAAAAGAATAATTACCATTATCATTAGTACACGATACTTTATTTCAACCACCAGAAAATTTATTCGGACGCTCATGATATTTCCTTTCAAATCCATGACATGTTATAATAAATATATATTATATTATAAGATACCATAATTAATAAAATCAAAGAAATGTATACCTAGGTTAGTCCTAGGTATACATACAGTACCTAGGTTAGAGTGTTAGATCCCAGTCAAACAATTATAAAGCGATGGTGGCCTAGTGGTGAAATTGCGGGCTGTCAGCCTGATGGACGCTGGGTCAATCCCCACCAACCGGATAAGCTTCCGGAAAATGAAAGCAATAAAGTTATCAAAATCACAGCATGCGTACCATCAGTATCTGCCTGGCTAGCCACTTTACACCCTCGTGTTTGGAAACCAAATACAAAGTGTGTACAGCAGTTCTTGAGATCCAGGTCTAGCGCGACTATACCTCCGACCACATGCTCATTGAACATCAAATGAGATGACGATGTGTTCAAACGCTAAATCTATGGAGTGTGATAAAACGATATTCAAATACTTTCCAAATAGGTAATTGACTGTGAAACAAGCCACTCATAATCTCATTTTCGTAACAAGATGAAATTTGTATTTTTCAGTTCACTGAAGTGTGGTATCACTAGGTAATGGTTATACCACAGACCGCCGCGATAGTTTCGGGGTTCACTCAGTGTTGCTAGTGAGATGGTATACATACTTATGTAAAGTAAAATAATAATATTTAGTAATAAAGTTTTATTTCTTTCCACCCCTCTGCCCTCGATACGGAATAATTAACATGCTTTACAAATATGGAGTCTCTAGTCTTCTAATGATATCTTCATTTTCTAATGTCATATTCTAATTAGAAAAAGAGAAACGGTTTTGAATTAATGTTTTTATATATATTTTTAATATATCATATACCAAAGAGCTTTTAATAATTATTTATTGCAAACCTTCGCCACATCCCTTTGGCAGCCCAATCTGTTTTCATTCAACGGCACGACTGCGTCGGATGTACATAACAATATCAAATCTGCGCTAACAATAGCCTAATACATATTACCATAGCTATTCCCAGTTTATTATCGCACATGGAGCCGGGGATACGATTTACAACTCAACACTATAAAATGGATATAACTCAGATTCACTGTTCAGCTTCACACACAAACAATACAGGCTACAATCTACAATACTTCTAATGTTAAAGCATAGGTGCGTATCTCTTTACAATACGTTGAAATGGCTATTTTTGCAGATGCAGTGTTATCCATTAAGCACACAATAATGTCGTAGTCTATTGTAACAAAATGCTCATATCGATATGGCTCTTAAACAAACTTAATCTTTACTTTAGAACTAGAACTCGCATACAAGTATAAATATTATTGTCAGAATATGTTGTTTCATAATAATGTGTATCTACCGACGTTAGAGTCCTGAGACCTAAACCACGGGTTAGAATTTAAATACGAACCTAGTTTAGGTTTCAGGTGCACCATTTATGAAAAATCACGTTTCTTCAAAAAGTCATGTGTCTATGAACAATAAAGGTTTATTTATTACACGCAGTACAAGCACAGTAGTGTGTTTGTACACACTACTGTGCTTGTACTCTACGTGCACAGTGCTTTACAAAGCCGCTGCGAAAATATTATTAAAACACGTTCATTTCAATGCTCTGATCGACAAGCATGCGAATCGCTGAACTCAAGAATTCGTTTATGTTCCGTTTACAATAACCCACCAAGAATCAGATTACAAATACAGAACAAGTAGAATCGAATTCAAATTAAAAATGGAATTTAATTTAGTCTACAACTTATATTGATATATAAAAAAATAAAACGTTAATTAGTCAGATAACTAACACAAAGGAAATTAACAGTTGCTCATAATAAATAATTTGCAAGCAACAAACAACTTAAAATAGTAACAATAGAAATCAAGTTAACCTTAAAAACAAGAAGACTTTGTACAACGGCAGAAAAGAAATTGTCGGCGGACTCATCGGAGAAAAACCGTTCATAATAATTCGTAGTTCCATCGACAAAACCTTCGATTGTTTCAGAGTTGTTGACTAAAAAGCTTTTTCATGTTTTTTCTTTTCAAAGAGTATTGTTGGATGAGATGTTTGTTCATTCCTCTACGAAAGGACTTGACTATATAAATACATTTTAGGATTGTATAAATTCGTGTGATGTTGTAATTCGTTTGACACTTTGATCGATGCCGCCTTTCCGTGACCTAAAGGACGGTATGAGGGAAACGTAAAAGCAGCTTAATACATATCCATAGCTCTGATAGTAGTAGGTTGTTCCGAAAATCGTTAGCCACAAATACATCCTCTTTATTCCCGAAACTATTTTAAGTTGACGACTAATTTAAATACGAATCTCCTTGGTCAAAATCATTGGGCACTTATGGGTAGTCCTTTTTTAAATATTATCTGTCACTCTTCTTTTCTATCTATCTTCTCTATCTCTATCTCTTACAATAATGGACGTCTCGTGAGAAGCCCACGGTGCGAAAACTGTCAAAAAAGTGCGAAAATTCAATACTGCAGAGGAGCCCGCGAAGAATTTCGGCAGTTATTATTCGACGTCCGCAAGATACGTTTTTCAAATGTTTTGAAGGCTTCACTCGAATGCACAAGTGTATAAGGGTCCGTGGGAAATATTTAGAAATGCTGTAAATAAAGTTTTTCCATAATCAAAGAATTTTCATTTCACTAACTATTTTTGGAATAGTAATATAGCAATAATACAGAATATAATATGGCCTTTACTTTTTTAACCTTCGCTTAGTGATTACGATAGGGCTGTCAACTGGCTTTTGACATAATGTGTACCGTTGTTGTTGTTTGTTTGTTTGTTACGCTTTCACGCTTAAACTGCTGGACAAATTTGGTATAGAAGTAGCTGACACCTTTGAATAAACGCTCCTTTTCATCATCATCGCCACCGTTTATCATCACAACGCGGGTAAAACCGCAGGGCGCAGCTAGTCTATAAATATATATGTAATAGATTTACGCTATGTATATGCATACATAAATATTTTCACGCCTCTATCCAGTAGGGGTAGGCAGAGACGACAGCCTTCCAATGCTACGATCCCAAAACACTTCGTTCACTTCATTCTCGCTCATGAAACTTTTCATACAGGAGCGTCGGTTTGGAGTACTCTTGACCTAGCCCTTTCTTATATACGCTATGTACCTATATGTAAAAGCGTTATTTCCCCCGTTCACAGACGCGAAACACAGCTGGTTAAAACAGAGATACCACCATAATTCCAAGTTGAGTAATAGTTACAAATAAATAGGTTCGTGCAGCCCGCAGCGCCCGCAGCGCCAATTTTATGAATAGGTATTTCTCCAACCAACGATGTTCATTAGCAGAAAGGAACCTGCATTGAGCGCTGCTGGAGCAGAAAAATCTCCGGCAACTGATACTTTAAGCTGCAAAAGCTAGATCCATTTTAATTAATTATTTTGCTTTGCTTGTGCTTATAAACTGGTTGGTTTTCATCATAGACGAATATACTACACGTAGTATTTTGGTCCATGGTTCTTTTGTACGTACCACTCGACACTTGATAATGGATTTTTTTTTCAATTCTGTATAGATCTCTAGCCTTTGGCCACTATCTCACTTGATGGTCAGTGACGATGTGGTCGAAAATGTTATCACGCTAGACCTAGAATGATCACTGTCTCTCAAGGGCTGCTGCCTGAACATACTATGTGTTTAGTGACAGTTTTTACAACTTGAGGGTGCCAGGCTATAGCCAGGCGGGTACTCGAAAGTACCTATATACCCTACCACCATGCATATACTGATATGCACATCACTACAACAGATTTCAATACACATATTTTAGTCTACGATTTGCTCGTAGTGTAGCGAGATTAGCAAATGCTAGGAGGCCCCGCGCATTTGGGGTTCCCGAGTAGGTACCAACGATTTCTGGCTGCAAAAAAGTACATTATTGTGAAGTGAAGTGAAAGCGTGAAAATATTTATTCTATTGCTTAAGACTGGAACTGAAGTTTAACAAGTTTTCATTAAATAATTATTTATTGAATACCATAAACTTGATAACCTAACCCTACCAAACCTAGCATTCTAAGGTCCCCTTGATAGAATTTGCTAAAGGCCCCGCGCTGCCTCGATCCGGCACTGTACAAATCAGAAGCCTGAATACATCGTGTGTTTTTTGAAAGCTTTTCAAATGACGGTGGAAGCTCGCCACGTGGGTACAGGAAAATACCAGGAAGTTGTTAGTGGAGATTGAACCACTAACACTGTTAACCTATCATTCCTCTGAAATAAAAAGGCGCGTGCGTTCATACATAATTCTTAGTATTATGCTTACATGAAGTGATGATAGCTCAGCGGAGGGAGCGTCGGCTGTCAAACTGACTGACACTGGTTCGATTCTCAACAACAGCTTGAGCTTCCGGTGTAGGTAACACTTCACCAAATCCAGCATGGTGGTAGGGTACTTTTGAGTACCCGCCTGGCTAGCTACCATCCACAAGTTTGAAAAACTGTCACCAAACACATCGTGTGTTCAGGCAGAAGTCCTTGAGAGCCAGTGAGCATTCTAGGTCTAGTGATAACATCTTCGTCCACATCGTTACTGACCATCAAGATGGTCAATCTAGATCTAAACAGTATAAAAAAACAATCACATATACATATACACATAGGCACACACCGATGAGGTATTTGATTTTTTTTATTACTTTGCATCATAATTTCATCCGTTCCCAGCTGGACGCCGGTGGGGTAATTATATTTAACTTTTTTTTATCAATCTTGTAAAGTATTGTAATTAAAAATCCCTCGCAACATACGAGCAATAATAAATCAGTGTATTCTGGATGCGAAAAAATCTAAAAGTAAATCCATCAATTTCGGGTAACAACTTTCGGAATTGGGTTTATTGATGTGTTAATAAATACCCCACGCTCGCCGGGTACCGCGCCACTCAGGAATCGTTATTCAATCTTTTGATTGCTCATGTCAAGATCGCAATTTAGATTTCCGAATTTAATGAAAAGAAAATAAATTCACATGATATAGAATTGTACAGATAGGAGTATGCTAAATGGAAATGTTAAAAAAAACCACATTTCAGTCTCAATATAAAACTAGTTCCAAAATATAAAAAGTTTAAGCATGTTTTGCAATACATCACAACCATAATGGCTTAACCCTGAGCAAAACCCGATGATGTAAAACAAGGAGATGGACACTTGTTCCCCGAGGTGGATCGTATAAATTAGGTTCATGTACCTTATTTGCTGAAGTGGCAATCGGGCTGCCACTTGCATGAAATAATGCCTTCCTGAGCTTTCACAAAATGCTCGAATAACTCGTGTAAAACTGTGCGTGTGTGCGTGTGCGCCTGCCTGTGATTGTATCGAAGTAGATACCTAGTCCAATTTTGAGTTCCGTGATCTTCATTTTTTTCATAATATAATTGGCAAAACCTCCGTTTTTGGAAAGGCGTAGGTGTTAAGTAAGTAGTCTTTCGTCGTCAATGACGTCATCGCCAACCATCGCCACGCCTGCGTGACTTCCTCGAACGAGAGGTGGGTTTTCGCGGTCGTTTGTATTTGCCTATGAATGCGGCAAGAATTACGTCAAAACACTTTTAGAACTTACAAACCATCACCATTGAAAGCAAACTGAAGAAAATATGAATGACGTTCTTAACGTTTTTTTTCAAGTTTCGTTGACGCTGTCAACAGAAGAACGTCATAGATGACGTCATTGTCGGCGCCATGATTTGGTTCCCACGCGATCTCACAGAGCGGCGTCACAGAATAGAGTAGAACTCACTGAATCAATCTCAAACTCGCCCTAACTTTTTCATGTTTTAGCCGTGTTTTTTTGCGCGATGCATTAATTAAACGTTCAACTGATTTAATACAGAAGAAATTATTTCAATTTAACATAAAAGTGCTTGTTTTATTCTTTGAGGTTAAGTTAAAGAACAAAATAATGCGTGTGGTACGCAATCCCTTAGCCGAATCTTATGGGTAAAGATGAAGTGTCGGGATTCGAACCTAAAGCCGAACAGAAGTCATGTCACTGACAACTGGGCCATGGCGACCGTTAAATATAATAAGTTATCAATAAAATTATTCATTATTTAAATAAATAGATGAAAGTATATAGGAGTACTTCCACAACTTTCCGTTGAGCAGGTTCATTTGTCTATACTATAATATTATCAAGAGGAAAGATTTGATTGTTTGTTTGTTTCCATTGAATAGGCTCAGCGACTTCTGAATTAATTTAAAAAAATTCTTTCTTTGTTGGACAGCTACACTATCCCCGGGTGACATAGCTAATGTTATATTTTCTAAAATATTAAGGATCCTTATAATTTTTAATTTTGAAATATATTACCCGTGCAAAGTCGTGGCGGTCCGCTAGTATGTAGTAATAATAAATGATAAATGAAGGCTTACGATACGGTATCGTTTTGTAAGCCGAATTTGAACACGGTTATCCACTTGGCTCTGTGCAACTGTAAAGTCACTTTCAGTGTCACTTTCAAATTTGCCTGCCGCAAACCATTGCTTTCATGAAATTCCATTGTATGAAATGCACATAAGACACTATAACCAGACGCTAAATTTATAACTATCTACTGTTAGTTCGGTTTCTGTTTGCAAGTTGAGCAGTCGGCAGGTTTTAGACTTCGCTATCGGTTGTTTATCTAATGTTAGAGTATTATGCTATATTGCTTAAGGATTCGTTACCAAGTTTATTGTAACACGAAATTGGCTTCCGTTATGTTAGCATGGATAATAATTTACTAGTGAATGAGCCATTCTTTAATAATCGTTTATTGATATCTAGGATATTGCTCCAAAGATTTGGATAAAAACTCGTACTTTGAATTTTTTTGCGTTTCAAGATAAACTTTCATAGTAATGTGTGATAAAATAGTTATTTGATTTACATGGGAGTAAAGTTGTTTTTGGCGTGAGTGCTTGGATTTAAACCTGAGCAACCCAACGTTCCTAGGATTGAACTGCGAGCGAAGTGAGGGGGTCAGAAGAAGAACGCTGAGCGTAGCGAAGTTTTCAAAACACGAAACGCTCATGTCAAGAGCATAAAAATAAAAAAATCAAATAAAAAGATAAATCAAAATGTCAAATTAAACGTTCAACTTAAAGTCCATTGTAAAAGTAAATCATTCACTATCAGTATTTTCGGGATTACCCAATGATGTTTTACTAAAGATGACGTATATTCATACTGCACGGTGCTCAGATTTTGTTCCTTACGACATAAACATGCTTACTGCGACAGATAATACGTTACAAATAATATAGAAAAGGATAGCTATATGTCTAGACTTGCGCTTGAAATACGCATCGTAATCAAAATTACTACAATTGACTTAATTTTGCCGCCTCAGTTTCCGCGCGCTTATACGACATCTACCTCATATAAACATATAACACTGGGATTATCCATATTAAACCATTGGTCTATGATGCCTTCACAGTGCGTTAATACTGCGGAAACGATGGTAGACCACTTGTCAAAAGAAAAGTCAAAATCAGTGTTGGCAACATGGAGTGCATTGAGATGGAGAAGGGGTCGAACTAGAGGAGACATCGATCTCGCCTTTGTGTGACCCATGTCTCGATGGACAAGATTGTGTTGCCTACAGTGACCACGCCTACTTATCGGGACTTCGATTTCATCAGGAACTTGGAAAAGCCAAGAATTTGCAAGGCGCCCAAGGTGGGATCCATTCACAGGATTCTTTCACACTTTGTACAGGCTTCATTCAAGTTCGAAACATAAAAACATTGTGTTGAAACTGCCACTATCGGACACACATCCAAAGTGTAACCAAGGAGCTTGCTTCGTTGCCTGTGTAAGTGATCCCCAAGTGATCGTTTTAAATCGCATTGGTAAACTCTGCCACGAGCACTTCAAGAGGTAGTTGGTTGAGTTTCTGTTGATCATGAATATTAGCTTAAATTTATGAAAAGCTCTTATTCTATTTATCTCTCTCTCTCTCAGCCATGTGCGTCCACTGCTGGACAGAAGCCTCCCCCGTATAGGGGGGATTTGCCAATACTCGCCACGCTTGGCAGGCGGGTTGGCGAGCGCAGTATGATTTCCAATCCTCAGAAGGTGCTGCTGCCCACCTCCTGGTACGTGGTCCCTTAGCCGACTCTTACGGCACCCGCGGGAAGAGATGGGGGAGTACTATTCTAGGCCGGTACTACCACGGCTTATTCTATTTATACTAAAGTTCAAATTCGTATATCCAATTGTGGGCACTTTTAGTCGGTTCTAAAGAACGTGACGACTTGTTTTACCAAATCCAACCCGCATTTTGATAAAAAAGATTAGTGATGTCATTAAACTTTATCGTAACCCTATAAAAACTATGTAGCTTATCACCATTAGATACTTTGGTTGAACAACAGAATCACTATCACTGCTCTGTTTTAATCTTAATGATGTTTAGTCTTGCAAAACTTTTTTGTAAACATTGGATATCGGCTGCTGTATAAAATGCGGCATTTGTTACCTTTGTTCTTTGTTAGAGTCCACTAACTATTATATAACCTGTGGTTCGTAACGGTCGCGACTACATTATATACAAAACGTTTTTATGTCTAATTGTATGTTTGATTAAAAATTGCTTGGAATCAAATTAAAATGACTGAGGGGCTTCGACCACAGGGGGCCTCAGCCACGAACCCTTAACACCATTATCATGTCAGCCATAAGACCTCCACAACTGGACATACGCTTTCCCCCTTACAAACAGCTAGCAAATCTTTAACATTTTTTATGGAACTTGGCGTTATTTTGTTAAATGGATTTCGAAAAGGATAATAGGCATTGACTATCTGGTGGAACGTAGGCTTCAGATCCTTAAACACGCAAAATTGCTTGTCTACGGCCGTACCTACTAGGTATTCGATACATTTCGGCGAATGTGCATTAAAATTACATAATTTAATTCTACCATCCCTATTTTATCATCAGTGAACCAGAAGTACAGCAACGCGCCATCGCTATATGGTACACATACCACCTATACGTACTAAGCGTTTTCTTCAACTTTCTTAGTGCGTAGTGCCAAGATATGGAACTTGTTGCCTGAGTCTGTGTTTCCAGATATATATAATCCTAGAGTCTTCAAGTCACGAGTGAATAGGTACCTTCTAGGCTTGCGTGCTCCATCTTAAAGCGCGTCATTGCTTACCGTCAATCGAGACCGTGGTCAAACGCAAGCTTATAATATTTGAAGGATAAAAAGGATTACTTAACTAATTCGCCGAATCGGAATAGTGTTCATGATAGATTTTTTTTTTTGCCCGGATGAGGTCGGTGGAGCATGAGTACCTATGAGGTTACGTGACTTACATAGTGTTTCTGCATTTTTATAATTTTCCACGAAATCACTTCAATCAAATATACTATAGAGAAAATCAAACTTCAAAAGTGCCCCTCGCCAGTGTTTACTTTAATAATGAACTTTAACAACCTAGCAATAGGGTTGCAAACATTTGTGAGAGTTTTTGAACTATTTGGAATCTCACTTCGGCATTGCAACACACGATTGGCGCGGTCACACGCGACTTAGAGGAAAAAAAGGCATATGCCTTGTTTTGACAGTGCCGTTTTCGAGCGGGCGATCGGGTGTCTACCCTATTTTATATCGCTGCGAAATAATTATTTTCGTAGCTTAGCTCGCAAGTTATAATATTTTTATATATCAGATGATCAGATCATGATGGATCAAAAAAATCTTTTCGCAATCACACAATACTTACGATTAGTGCAAAGCCATGAACGATAAAACAGCTACGTAACGCACGGAATTAATAATGGTGTGTCGAAACACAACAAGAATAAAACTAATTGAACCGTCAAATAATAGGTAATGTACAATTTCGCCTGCTAAAGAAAAACCCAATCGGGAAAGAAAAGGACGTGTCGTTGCTATTGTGTAGTCTGTGGCCGGTTGAGGCTTACCCGGTTGAACCACGAACGAGTTTGACTTATTAGAATATAATACTCGTTTGATATTTTAATTTAATTGAATTAGATATTATTATACTTACTTACATTATTTACTAGCTGCTCCCCTTGGTTTCACTCGCGTGTATTACGGCTTTCCCGTTACCTCAATTATGCCACGGGAACTATAGTTTTTCCAGGACAAAAAGTAGTGTATGTGTTATTCCAGGATATATGCTAATTCATTCAGAGTTTCATGCAAATCCGTTCAGCCATTTGAGCTTAGAAAAGTAACAAATATACAAACGATACGCGACAAGCAGACAAACAAACTTTCGCCTA
This sequence comes from Apeira syringaria, assembly GCA_934044485.1. Lineage (NCBI taxonomy): Eukaryota > Metazoa > Arthropoda > Insecta > Lepidoptera > Geometridae > Apeira > Apeira syringaria. Next base: position 19,691,356 of record OW203662.1, on the reverse strand, counting down.
TATAATATTAGAGTGAGTCTCTGTAGTGCCTACTCCCTTCTGGCATCGACGTACTTGAACTAAGTAGTCGCACAAAACACTTATAAAATAATATACACAATTTTGTTAGTACCAAGTTGCATTGGTCGTGGTCACGAGAAAAATTCGACGACACGACTAGTCTTCTCGTGACCACGACCAATGTAACTTGGTAGAAACATTGAGATAAATAAATTACTAATTTTTTTTCTCGCGATCAAGCCCCGATTTATTTATTAACAATGTGTTCGAATCGCGAAAGTCTATAATTTACAAATATACACAACGATAGTTAAAATCTTCAAAATGTAAAGCTCTTAATAAACCTTCGTCCGCCTGTTAATAAATATGTGAAGCAGAAGTTTAGCGGAGCCATGTAGTTGGAACAAGCCAAGCGTAGTGGTTGAATTTGTTGAAATATTTCATGAAGGCGGGCGCGTTCTACTGGACATAGACATTTACGCCGATATTCCAAATACCGTTTGTTGTCCGTGTAAAGATAGTCCAGAGATAGATGAGACTGCAGACTTTACTAGATAGCGTACTTGTCCATATAAACATAAATAAATTAATAGTTACTCTTGACCTATCATAATAAGATATATTTTATTTGTCTTACGAAACATGAGTGTGAAAATAGCATCCGAAATAAACTTATAGTCAATAGTTTATTGCATCATATGTGTACGAAAAATATTTTTACCAAAAAATGGAACAGACTTCAAGACGCACAAGTGTGAAATAACTTGTTGAAGTAGGTACCATGATAGTTCACAAAAGTAACTATCATCACAATATTGTTACGAGTTCGACAAGTTATTTCACACTTTTGAGTGGTGAAGTCAGTTCCATTTTTAATTAAAAAATTTTTTTTCACCCTATTCAGTGACCTTTGCTACTCACGGGATAAATTGTCATTTTGTGTTCTCCGATGTCTTCAACCGCAACAATAATACCGTCGAGATATGCGTAGCACTTTTCAGTTATTGGAGTATAACTCAAAAACCGCTTGTCCGATTTTGACGAAATTTAAATGGGACCACCACGGAAGTCTACTCTATCTAACAAGTCAGAATATCAAACAACGTCCGGCCAATCTTTCGAATAGCTTCCTACGCTCGGATAGCGTCCTACGGACACTCTCGCTAGCGCGAGCGTCGATATAGTGAAGCGATGCTATGACGTCAATGTTGCTTTATGATTCAATCTGACGTTAACTGAGCTCTACTCCAGCTGAGTGCAGCCCGTTCTAAATATATCCAAACAATATTCCTAGCGTTGTAAACTAACGGGAGAACCTACTGAACTGTTGAGGACGTGCCTTTGTTACGGTTAGAATTACAAAGGTTACCGGTATATACGCCCAGCTGATGTAGCGTAGTATGTAGTATTCAGTAATCTAAGTCACAGATAATAAAATAAATGATATAATGGATATTGTGGCGGGAAGTGTTGATGAAGCAGATCTACTATTCGTATTGTTTTTATTATTATATATGTGTGTATATGTATATAAAAAAAAAAAAAGTATATATATAAGTATGTATTTAAGTATATATATCAGTCGTCAGGTCACCATAGTACAGGCTCTGCCTAGTTTGGGACCTGAAGACCTTGTGTGAATGTTGTCCCATATTTATTATTATTATTATTTATTATTTTCCAAAGTAAATTTTTCCTTCGGTTTATGCGTATGTACTGGATCGAAGTAGAAACGGATTGAGAGTTTCGGTTTAAGCTTTTATATTTACTATATTCTATGATAAACAGTGTTTCTGCATTTTTATAATTTTGCACGAAATAACTTCAATCAAATATACTATAGATCAAAGTCTTTATGAAAATCAAACCTCAAAAGTGCCCCTCGCCAGTGTTTACTTTAATAATGAACTTTAACAACCTAGCAATAGCGTTGTAAACATTTGTGAGAGTTTTTGAACTATTTGGATTCTCACTTAGTCTAGTTCATACTAGTAATATACTCATAAATACGAAAGTGCGGGCGTATGTGTGTTTGTTGCCTTTTCACGCAAAAACTACTATGGATTTTAATGAAACCTCCCAATATAATGTAGTTCATATAAATGACAATAACACATAAGCTATAATTCTATAGCTAGCTAGCTAGCTACTATAGCTTCTTAAGCTACAATAGGATATTGTGTAACTTGGCTAAAATATAAAGATAAGTGTATGTTATCTGCGAGCTATATTGGCGTGCGGTGCAAATACTATAAAAACCTATGAATATAATCTATGGTGGAATTGTTAACTAGTCAGCTACAGTATTTATCTATATTTAATGTAAATAATATGCCATTATTACCTATCTACTGAACCGGAACATTAAAAGTCGATACCTTATTCTCTAATGCACATTTTACAGTAAGTAACTAATTCAAAGTAGATAAAATTTGTCTTTTACGTAATTCGGTGAAATATTTTAAAAACTACGGTGATATAAATCGTGGTTTTATTGTGTATCGCATTAACATCATGCTAGGCAGATCTTCAGTTCAAATATTTGAAGGAAAAAATTCGGCAGCTAGTGGGACTTGAACCCACGACTACAGGACGGTATTTTGTAGTCGTGGGTTCAAGTCCCACTAGCAGCCGTATTTTTTCCTTCAAATATTTGAACTGAAGATAAATCGTGGTGCCTGGCGCGCTCTGTTGGCCTAGACGAAGTAACATTCTAAGAGCGGTAAGGCTGAAGGAAAACTTATAAAATTTATAGGATTGACACTTCAAAGCGATATATATCACGTGATCGACGAAAGCGAATAAAAAATTGTCAGACAATGTACAATACCTTTCTATTCTTCCGAGCGCCGAATCCATCAAATTCGTAGACAAATGCCATTTTCACAAGCGATAGCGACAGCTGCGCGGACAAGCGACAGCGGAAGCGGTTAGAGAAAGAGAATCGCTATGAAGCGATGCATCTTGTCTAAGCCTTAGCACACGCTTGGAGCGCATCTAGTCTTGAATAAAAGAAAAGATTCAGCTTTCTAAGTGTAGGCAAGTCTTTCAACTTGAAAGCTACTCTTAACGACACATTTCGTAAAACAAAAATACATAATGAATTAGTAAATTTGTTTACATAACCCAGTGATCAGTGTAATATTAGATTTACGAGGTAATGTGAATGCCGTTATTGGATCTCAAGGCTGTCTCAAGGCTCATCGTAGGATACGATTAACTTGACGCCAAACTCAATGTACCTACCATGGTGCTTTTACAGAAACTCAATGTACCTACCATGGTGCTTTTACAGGGTATACTTTCACTTATACTACACTAGATTGTTAGTTTTATCACCCTTGTTGATATTATACTTCTTCTTCGTCTTGTCCTTATCCTACACTAGGTGGGGTCGGCTCAGAATGTTTTCCTCTTCCATTCTTTTCTATCATTGGTCGTCTCCTTGTAGATATTATACTATTAATAAAAAATATCTATCATTTTAAATTTGTCTTTTACGTAATTCGGTGAAATATTTTAAAAACTACGGTGATATAAATCGTGGTTTTATTGTGTATCGCATTAACATCATGCTAGGCAGAACTTCAGTTCAAATATTTGAAGGAACTAAAATTAAACATGATTTTGTTAGACTTTTAATATTATATAGTATTTAGGATACATTCAGAGCAAGAGTTTCTTATATTGAAAAACTTACTTGGAAAATGTTTGTCAATCGACACATTAAAGGCTAAGTGCGTGCAGGTTCCATAGTCTCTTCATTAATTCGAAAAACGAAAATAAACCCTAAAAATAACGGAAAAAAACGGAGTCTTCGATTAAAAAATAGTTTTTATTTGCTTTATGTCTTTGGTGTTGAAAACGTGATGCTGTCATATAATATTATAAACAAAGTATACGTATCATCATCATCATCTCAGCCATAGGACGTCCACTGCTGGACATAGGCCTCAAGTATACGTATATATTCAGGTAAATATATATATGGTCTACCACCCCACGCTTCAAGATCATTTGACATCATAAAACAGTAAGGTCAACTTTCTTTTGCATCTCATTTATTGTTCGATATGTATTATCTGGCTTTACTCACGTTTCTAGTCGAAGCGTCGACCTAAACCTAAGTCGAAACTTCGACTAACTAATCCCTATTATATCCTACATACCATAGGCAGCACCGGCAGCGTACGTAAAATGACAGCAGGTTTTTGCAATTTACAATGCCAATTTATTGAGTGTAATATTGTGTATATGATGTCTGTGCTAACGTATTAGTCACGCATCACATCGACCAATCTTTTTGATAAATCTCACAAAGCCATATGAGTTCCCGCGATCCCCATAGACGGGCCTAATGTTTTATCATCAAACGAAAAAAAAAATGTAACAATAGTTATTTGTTTTACGTATGGCTAAAGTTATTTTTTAGCTTAAGTGTTAGGATTCGTGTTTTGAAGCCTTTAAAAAAAACCCTTTAAACCATCCCCTTTCTATCATCGGTCGACTCGACGTACGGCAATTCGCCATCGCTATATGGTAGATATACCACCTATACGTACTAAGCGTTTTGCTTCCACTTTCTTAATGCGTACTGGCAAGGAATAGAACTCGTTGCCCGAGTCTGTGTTTCCCGATATGTACAATCCTGGAGTCTTCAAGTCGCGAGTGAATAGGTACCTTCTAGGTTTGCGTGCTAAACCCTAGACAACGTCATCACTTAACATCAGGTGAGACAGTTGTCAAACGCAAACTTATATTATGTAAAAAAAAAAACCTTCGCTTGCTCAGGTTTCAAAACACGAAACGCTTAAAAACATTACTCATGTAACACAACAGTGAAACACAACAATTTTTACCACTAACGAGGAACTCGCAAGGCGCGCAGCGAGAAGATTTCTTTCACAGGATTCTTCCAGACTTTTCACGGGCTTCTTTCAAGTACATACACTCTTCCCTGATTGGTCGGCGGGTTGACATTAGCCGTGTCAGGAGCGTTCTCGAATTTTAAAACCTTTTTAGTCACTTGTAAATAGTATAGTTTTCCTGTCAGAAATCGATGAGTAAATCAGGCGATTGAAAGCTGGTGTAGTAAAAAAAACTATTGACACCAATTCTCTGGGTGAGCGTAGGCTTCGGAGCTGCTATCGGGTACATTTTGAAGAGTGTGCGCTGTAATTATTCTATTTAATTTTATCTCTATTTCACTATGTGATCTCAGACGTACCGTAGAAAAAGTTTTGCCTCCACATTCAAAATAGCAAGGACTCTTATCTATCAGGAGTTTTAAATGCAGAGATAGTGCAGAAAAGCTCGCAATATCTCGGCCATTAACTTGACCAAATACTTATCATTAATATTTACTATTATATTTACATGTACCAAAAAAACATAAATTGTTGACATTTCGTCATCACAGTGCAAACATATTAATTAACCATTCTGATTTCTCACACTGACTATCTCAAAAGTTATCTGAAGATGTTATTTAATTTTTTATTTAATTTTATCGCATATATGTAATAACGGTACACATAATACAACTATATTATATATAGTTATAATATAATATACTCATTGAGTTTACCAGTTGAGCACAGGAAAGGACTAGAAAATAGTCTTGAAAAGAATCGTTCAAAAACTACCGAAACTAAAGAACGTGACGAAGACGTGGGCCTCGTTACTGTTTGTGCTTGAGAAGATATCGCTTCTCGTTTTATCCCGGGATAAGTGAACTTGTTATTCTTCGATAGACGGGCAAATCGTATTTACTCTATTGAAACCTTTTTGGTATTGGGAACTTTCAAATTGAATATATATTTAGGAGTATCGAATTTAAGGATTTATATAAAGGAAAGCTTTGGCATACTTACACTTTGGCAATAAAGAATTTGCAGATCCAGTGAACTGAAATACATGTAATCATTTCGATAAACGACTACGTAATATTGTGATACATGTTCAACTATTTCTGATATCAAAATGTCTAAAAACTCTTCTAACATCAATGTTATTTTTAAAGAATTCTTATTCCTATAACATAATACCGCACTAGCCGACATCGCTAGAAAACTCATCCATAATATAATTGACTAATGGGAGTCGCACTGTGTGATACAACAAATAATTTTTGCCATACACCTGCAAAACGTGGTACGAGCTTTCTTCTTCTGTATTCTCGAGCAACTACAATATGGGGTTCTTCAAAATGAGAATTAATCTAATCTTACAAGGATTGGTACCCTCTGCTACATATGTTTCTATAAGTGACAGAAATAGCTTACCATAAGGCAGCCCGTCAGCTTTTCTTAAAAAAGCAAATTTATATACTGAGTGCCTGTAAGCTCTGCACAGTAGACCCGCTTGGATATCTGGCAAATGCCCAATACCCAAACGCCTCCAGCGGGGGAAATCGCCCGCTCAGCCTGGCATATCTGTAAATATCATACGAGTAACTCTCACACATCGAAATGTATTTATTTTTGTAAAAGATCGCCAACAAGGTACACCCGATACATTTGAATCGGAGAAAGCATTATGTAAAAGATCGCCAACACGATATACCCGATACATTTGAATCGGAGAAAGCATTATGTAAAAGATCGCCAACACGATATACCCGATACATTTGAATCGGAAAAAGCATTATGTAAAAGATCGCCAACACGGTATCCCGATACATTTGAATCAGAGAAAGCATTATGTAAAAGATCGCCAACACGGTATCACGATACATTTGAATCGGAGAAAGCATTATGTAAAAGATCGCCAACACGGTATCCCGATACATTTGAATCAGAGAAAGCATTATGTAAAAGATCGCCAACACGCTATACCCGATACATTTGAATCGGAGAAAGCATTATGAAAGAAATCCAAGTGTGTCATCAATTAAAGGTGAAAACGGCATGTGGAAGTTTGAGATAGAATCCTAAATATAATGAACAAACGGTCGGCTACATTTGTTCATGTTATTTTTGTGATTTTATCGGACAGTGATATAAAAATATGTTCATGGATGAAGTGAAGAGGTAGAGCAAAGATGTATAGAATTGATCAAAGACTATCATGGGTAAAAACGGCGTGACTGATAGAAGATAAATAATTTCTGACCCGACTCCAAATACAATAGGGAAAATGCCCCGTTTCATTTGTGAAGAAGATGTGTTTGATCCGTAACTTTTTTAATCTACGGATCTCTAAGATAACTTCATCGCCTCCATTTATCTAGTAGGTTAGTAGTTCTGTATAGAGTATGGTGTATGTAGATAATATATTCAACAAGTATGCTACCTCGCGCGGTACATGAGGTAATTGCGGTTATTGTGGTCGAGATGATCGCATTGTTCCGCGTTGGTTACGCAATAAAATAACTAATAAAGCATATTATATTAATATCCATATCAGCGGTTCCAGTGGCGTTGTTCTAGGGTCCAATTGTAAATCTAAACCATTCTGAATGTAATATCAACAAACAAACAGTGGTTTAGGAAGGGTTCAGTGATACACGACAATTTTTTTTTTAAAGATTATAAGTTTACGACTTATATTAGTTTGACCACTGTCTCACCTGATGTTAAGCGAGGACGCGGTTCAAGGTGGAGCACGCAAAAAATCCGAAATAATATTATGAATGCGAAGGATAATGCGTTGGTATGTATATAATCACTCCGTGACCGAGCGGATATAAATGAAATATATGCGAAGAATCCAAAGAATGGAATATCTTTTAACTTCATTAATACTGAAATAAATGTATTGAGTATAGAATAGCAGGAATTAAGACAAAATTGCAATGTCCACCTCGACTTCCTGCCATGATATCTTTTTTTAATCACTTATTTATTTAAGTACTAGCTGCGTCCGCGGTGTCACCCGCGTGGATTACGGTTTTCCCGCTACCTCAATTATCCCACGGGAACTATACTTTTTCAAGGATAAAAGTAACCAATGTGTTCATCCAGGGCTTAAACTATACCATATTTCATCGAAATCAGTGTAGTCGTTTGAGCGTGAATAGTAACAAACATACACACAAACCTTCGCATTTATAATATTAGTACGACGATTAGAATGAGCGCCAGATAAACTAAATATGAACTTTATTTGCGGTATCTCCCGAGAAACATTGTATTTTTCGTAAATTCATAAATTTAATCGATTTGTTTTAGTTCAGCAATAAGTTACAATATAGATAAAACACCCCATTTTTTTTCTATAGGGAAAGTTGTTATATGTCATATACGCTACAGTCGTAGATCATAATTATTGTTGTTAGTTTGTTGTTTTTTTTTAAGCTGCTATTAATTTGTTTTTAAAAAAACTTCTTGCATTTGCGTGAAAGATTTCAGTAAACTTAACAAGTAAATTCTCGGTCGTTGACTTGTTTTGCTAAGATAAGACAAACAAGATTTCGTGGAAATCCTGTACTGAAGCATGCCCTTACTATACATAAGGGTTTATGACTAAAAGAAGCGGAAATGTAGAGGAAATAATATCGCTTTAGATTATTACATGGTATTATTTACAGTGTGTATTTTCAACCGCAGATAAAAGTATAGAGTAGGTACCTGTTTGGTTGCTGTAGGCAAAGCCAGCCAAGCTGCGATTGTGTCAGCTAGTAATCAATAAACTCAGTAACTACAGGACCGATTCTACAATTTAGTTCACCAATATAATGTTTATAGTTCACAGAAAATCACATTGGTTCTATTTAAAAAAAAATGAACTGACTTCAACACTCAAAAGTGTGAAATAACTTGTCGAAGTCGGTACCATGACAGTTCAAAAGTGACTTCAAAAAACTAGGGGGTTCTCAATTTGACCTGTAATAAAAAACCTTTCTTCCTCTTAAACCTTTAAAATATACTTAACCATAAATTCACCCCTTTTCTTGCGCTTTCCAAAATAATTTTATGTAAGTGTGCCGAAAAAACACGCGTGCATATCGCCAAATTAGTTCAAAAGCGAACTACATAATAATTGAGTAGCTACATAAGCTTATAATATAATATCTGATGCCAGAGAAAAGTCTTCTTAAAGGAATGGACAGTCAAACACATACATCCTCGTCAGTGATTAGACAGACATGTTGAATCGGTAATTTGAAAGTATTGATTTAACCAATGGCTCAGCTCTGACAAAAATAGTAGCCGAATTTTCCATTTCGAAATGTCTTTTCGCATCGAGTCGAGTGGGAGCTGTAACGAACAGCCAACAGACGATATATATTATATATATATGGGTAAATATCTTGTTTGTCTTCCTCGGTAAGAGGCTAAGGCCGCATTAGTCCATCATCGCGTTTTCTCCACTTCGCAAACGAGCAAACTTGAACTCAATTCCTTTTCAGATGATACTGAAGGGCCGTTTGATTGGCCCTTGGGCTTATATTAATTCAGTTGGCTTTGAATGGATCAAATTAACTCTTAACACTCGTAAAATTATACGCACAAAGAGAGATGAACTTGTAAAGATCGCAGAAGGGATAGAATGCGGGCCGCTTTCTATAGCTACCTACTTTGTTGAGACCATTGGGGAATATTCCTGGAATAATAAAAAAAAATGATACTTATTCGAATATGGAAACCACGAAACACATTCGTATGTAAGTTGTTTAGTTCCAATAACAGTTTCAACCACTTGATGTGGTCTTTTTCAATAAGCGCAGATGACACGCGGGCTTGCCTGATTCAATTTGAACACAAATGTTTCGAGTTTTTTGATATTGAAATGTTTGTAATCTACGTCAGAAATCAAAATACAAAAATAAAATACAAAATACTTTATTGACATAATTCGTGTTCAAACAAATAGTGAACCCAAAGACTCCTGAACTAGTGGGACTGTGTTTCAGGAGCCAATGGCCTCTCCCAGAGCTTAGCAAGACTTAGCTTACGTGTGTTCCCGGATAACTACGTCGCTTATGAACCGACATAGATGATTCATTTTTGTGGTCCCATTTAAATTTTATCAAAATCAGTCAAGCAGTTTGAGTCTCCAATCCAATAACTGAAAAGTTCTACGTCTACCTGGATGACTTCCTTATTGAGGGTGAAGAAATCGGTGAACATACCTAATGACAATTGATCCCGTGAGTAGCAAAGGTCACTGAAAAGAGTCAAAATAAAATGATTACCAAAAAATAAAACCGACTTTAACACTTAAAAGTGTGAAAAAAGTTGTCTAAGTCGGTCCCATAAAGACAAAAGTCTGTATCATACATATAATTACATATAACATATTTTCCTACACAAAAACGAAACACGCATTGAGCACGCAACAAACAATCTACAATTTATTTAATTTCTGTCAGCCCGTCCTTTTGTCTGTCTCTTTGTCTGTTATTAGTATTACCTTATTAAATACTTCAAGAACTGCTGAAAATGATTGGATGCTGTTTTCACGGCTGGATGTTCCTATCAGTCTATGTCCGATTCTTAAACATTTACGGGTCTTGGATGTTTGTGTACTGTGATTGTGAGTGTCCATGCCTCCCGCGATACAGGGAACCCTAGTCCGAGTGTGATGAAAAAAAAAAAAAAAAACTTTATTAATTTCAATAGGACGTCAGGAAACCAAGTAATAGATTTTAACTAAGGAATTGCTAATTATAACCCGGTCTCGATCATAATATATATAATTGTGTATAAATGAAATGAAAAAAAAAAAACTTGTATTATATCAAATTTATATCTGTGTAACTGTAATTTACAATTCAAATAAAATAAAATTTAGACCAAGAACATCAATTTGTATTTCAATAAAATATGTCATAAGAATCTGCTTGAAGCAGTATATGAGGCTTAATAAGGAGAATAAGGAAAATTCCAAACCAAAACAAAGCTGCAATAATAAGACATCAAAGTTTGTAGCTTATACCTGCAGACCACAGAGAAAAGCCGCGAGCGGATGATCAATTAGGAGGATTTTGCGGTATCAATACGATGTCAAAACAGTCAGATATTAAGTTAGTAAAAGCTGTACACACTGTCAATGTAAGCTATGTTATATATGTGTAAGGAGATAAAAACTTGTGTTATGAACTTAGAGTGGAGTTCACAAAAATATAAACGTTCGATTTTCAAATTTAACCGTCGTCGGTGAAACAGTTTTTACCAACTGTTTGACCGACGGTTAAATTAATAATCAGACGTATAAATTTTGGTGAACGCCACCCTTAGTAGGTACCTATCAATAAATCGACAGAATCAGAACCAATCTCATACACATAAATAATATCTACATATGATTTGACTGGAGAGTGACAGCTGACGTCTGATCTGGAGGGAGACGCGGCGCGCGGCTGCGGTGGTGTGCTCAAATATTTATATACATTCAACTGCAGCCTGGAACAATACATTTTATGGAAAAATCATCTAAGCTTTACAAAGGATTCATACGTTTTGACATGGTTAGATCAATATTGACTGGTCAGTTGGCGCAGTTGGTAGCACTCTGCCTTCTGAGCCGCTGGTCCCGGATTAGATTCTCGGACAGGTCAAACATTTGTGTGCATGAACATGTCTGTTTGACCTGTGTCTGGGTGTGTATATGTATATAAGTATGTATATCAGTCATCAGGTTACCATAGTACAGGCTCTGCCTAGTTTGGGACCTGAAGACCTTGTGTCAATGTTGTCCCATATTATATTATTATTTAAATATTTTTCTCATATTAGGTAATATGTGAACACACGCCCTCCAGGAATATATCTAAAATATATAATAAATTTAGCTAGCAAGGTGTTGGTAGGGGTAGGTATGCTCTACAAAGCTTTCGAATGGTGAACATCAGGATTAGTGAGCCGAAAATGGCTGATCTCTGCAGAGACCATCAATGATGAGAGGCGTGTCTAAGAAATTTGTCACAGATGTCAGTTCTCACTGCCCGGTGGTTAGTAAGATAAATTAATGCTATCTTCTAGGTTCTATAAAGATTTTCAATTTAAAGATTTTTAAAACATTACAGAAAAATTAATTATTTTAACATCATTTTCATTATTAAAACTCACGTTCATAATTACTTTATGCTGTTGCTGCGGTTATAACGTGGCACTTACGCGTAGTCGATATCACGACGATTGACAGTAATTCTTTCGGCTTCTTTCTGAAGCCTTCATCAGGATCTTCGGCGGTGCGTTCGTCGTAACCCGAGACTCAGTGCGAGACGGGACATTACGACCATAGAGTACATTTGTATATAATGATACGACGAACGCACCGGACTCAAGATCCTGATGAAGGCTTCCAGAAGAAGTAGAAACAATTGTCGATCGTGATATCGACTACGCGTAAGTACCACGTTATACCCGTAGAGACAGTATAAAGTAATCATTTTCATTCTTGAACACTCTCACCGTGTTCATTGTTTAAGCCAACATGACCCTTTTGACCATCGTTTGTAAATCAGCTGACCCAACTGATTCGTTGAGTAATCCAAGTTCTTGGTACACTCAGTCCGATATCTATTGATCGTAGTTGGACTTCGCTCAGTCTGCTCATGGCGAAATTTGGCAAGCATATACTCAGCATATACTTAGCAAATACTAAAGTTTTGAATTTATAGTTTCCGCGATGCTATAAGAAATTACTTAGTAATAGCTAAGTGTGAAAAAAGTGCCAGAGTTAAAGTTTTTCTGTGACAAGAGCGAGAAGCGTTATATTGCTTCTTACGGCAAAACTTCCCTTTAATTACCTAAACAATATGTGTGAAAAATGTTGGCACATGTGCAAAAATGAAATACTTTCATGAAGTTTTATTAAGCTGTGTTGTTCTTGACTAAAAATAAAGTAAATGATCATTAGTTGAATTAAAGTTTATCTGTAAAAATAATCGAAACGCATCGGTGTGATTTGCTTATCATACTGTTCTTTAAAGCCTATGTCCAGCAGTGGACAGCCTATGGCTGAGATGATGATGATGATGATGATGACTGTTCTTTAATACGGCTAACATCTTAATATTCCCCAAGTAGGTAGTCGATTGCGTCGACTTTAACTTTACTTATTAAATGCTTATCCTAATAAGAACAAATTATTTAAGTAGGGCCGATGCTTTTAATAAAATAAAATACTAATAGCTAATTACAATAATGCAGCTACTACAATAACATTTGAGCAATCCACTAGCTATTGGTAAATAGCTAATAAAGTTAAAATTTTAAAGTTGAGCTTATTGCATAAGCTAATCACTTAATATCAGGTGAAACTGTGGTCAAACGCAAGCTTATAATATTAAAATAATATATATTCTATATGGAGGCATACTAATATACTAATATTTTGGAAAACAAACAATAAGAGCCAATTATTTATCCATAGTTAAAACAAAGATAATAAATTCATATGTAATATAATAAAAAGTTACCTCAAAGTTATAACCGTTGGTCAACATTTTTACGACGGCTACAGAACATCGATGTATTTTTCCTTTTAATGATAAAAAGAAAAACACGACGATGTTCTGTAGTCGTTAGTTAAAACCCCCGGAAAAAAAGACGATTTTTCCCATTAATCAGTTGAACGTAAATAAATAAATTGCTATAAAATACCTGTTTTTTCGTTGGTTAAAAATGTTGACCAACGGTTATAAGCTTTACATAACTTTTTATCAGACTACGTATTTATCGATAATCGTACATTTGGTTATGTTTTTTAACTATCAATAACCAATTTTAACAGAAACCGACATTATTTCCCATATTCACAATTCTCAACTAAGATCGTATTCGAGCAAAGAAGTACGCTGAAAACCAGCCCTGTGTAAACTTTAAGGTTAAGCGGATTAGTGCTGGCTGTGCCTACCCCTATTCCAAAAAAAAGGTGTTAGTACTGTTTTAACTGACTTAAAAAAGAGGAGGTTCTCAAGTCGTCTGTTTTTCTTTTTCATGTTTGTTACCTCAGAACTTTGGACAAGGTGAACCAATTTTGATGATTCTTTGTTTATTTGAAAGCTGGTACTTTTGCGTGTGCTCCCATTTAATTTCACTAAAATCGGTCAAGTTGTTTTGATTTACACTTTAATAACTGAAAAGTCTGGGTTTTTAGTTTTCTGAAAACCCAAGCAAATTGCAAGACATGATACAACTTTCAAATGAAAGCGCCAAAGTAGGTCTTATCAATGAACCTATCAAAAATGAAGGTAATGACTAATTTAATTAAAACAGATATTAAAATAAACGATGAACACAGAGTTATATTACTTATATAGAGTTATATTCTATATTCTAAGATAGCGAACATTTGGAAACGATTTTGGTCGCTGAGTGAGGTAATGAAGGACAAAGATATGCCCATCAAGGCAAAAAGAAAAATATTTGACACATGTATACTTCCATGCTTATCTTATGGATGTCAAACGTGGGTACTAACTGAGCAACAACTCAAGAAAATACAAATATGCCAAAATGGAATGGAAAGAAGCGTGTGTAGAGTCAAAAGAAGAGACAAGATAAGATTAAAAACTATAAAGACAAAAACTAAATTTAAAAATATACAAACCGTGTACAAATATCTGAAATGGAGATGGACAGGACACATGCCAAGGGAACCAATAGAGAAATGGACAAGACTAGTAACAGAATGGTACCCACGTGATAGCAAAAGGAACAAAGGTAGGCAAACTAAACTAACGACATAAAACAGACTGTTGGGCCAGAATGGACACGCATTGCAAAGGAAAGAATACAATGGAAAGCTTGAGGCCTTTGTCGAAGGATAAGCTGTAAAAGAAAAACCGGTTGCCGATGCAAATACATAATTTATATAGTTTTGTAGTTTAAGTTATGTAGTTATAGTAATTTAAGTAGTGAACAAGTAAATTTTAGCCCGTACTAATTTACTACACTATGTTTAAAGTACAGCAATAAAAGCTTATTTTATTTTATTTTTATTTTATTTTATTTAACTGAAAAGTGTTACGTCACCTTGGATGACTTCCTTATTGGGGGTGGAGAACTCTGTGAACATGCACAATGAAAATCGATCGTGGGTAGCAAACTGAGAAGTGTGAAAAAAATGGAACCGACTTCAACACTCAAAACTGTGAATGTCGAAGACGGTACCATGCGCAAAATATTTTGACAATAGTTACATTTCAACTATCACGGTTACGACTTCAACAAGTTATTTCACACTTTTGAGTGTTGAAGTCGGCTCCATTTCTGGTATTTTTTATTTATTTATTCATATGTGTAAATAATTTTGTTGGCAATACATACATTCTTATTCTCAATTGTAACATTTGGACTATGGCTACAAAGCAGATAATTTCCTGGAAGAGCTAGAGATCTCATTGTGGCGAATAACTTCATTAATTACAAATTTCTATAATAAAGTATGCACACTAAACTGCGTATTTTATATACATACAGAAGATATAATTATAGCTACAGAATTATGTATGAAAATGAGATTCCTTCAATATAAATTGTCATTTCTTGGAAATGTGTGTGGGTAGCGATATATCTAAATATGTTCTCAGATTACTAATATTAGACGTCATAGACTTGTTTCACAAGGATACTTTATAATCAACTCAATGTCGAGACTGGCAATATATACTCTATTATTATATTTAATATTATATTTGACTGGCCGGTTGGCGCAGTTGGTAGCACTCTGCCTTCTGAGCCGCTGGTCCCGGGTTCGATTCCCGGACAGGTCAAACATTTGTGTGCATGAACATGTCTGTTTGACCTGTGTCTGGGTGTGTATATGTATATAAGTATATATATCAGTCAACAGGTTACCATAGTACAGGCTCTGCCTAGTTTGGGACCTGAAGACCTAGTGTGAATGTTAATAAATGAAATAAATAAAATAAAATAAATAAAAATAAATAAATTCTCAGAATTCAAATAACAAATACAAGAACACAAAAACGATTTAATGGGATGATGGCTCAGCGGTGAGAACGTTGATTGTCAAACTGACGGATGTTTGTTCGATCCCCACTACAATTTGCCGATTACAGAATAAATATACTTACATTTTACAGGCATCTCTTGAAGCTTCAGTTTTAATATTAACCAAGAAATGACATGCTTGCGAAGCACTAATTCAATGTGGCTATGGATATTTTTATTCTTGCTTATCATGACATAATATTTGTGTAGAACAAAACTTGAATGACAGTTTTTACAGACAAGCCATCGAAATAACTTAAAAATATTACATTATGATACAGCTCTTTTATTGACAACTGTATCATAATGTAACTTTACTTCTACTGGACCAAGGACTCTCTACATAATCTGTGGATGCAGCACAACACGCATGCGCGCAAACAAAAATGCTGTAGTTTCACGTAAATTTAATTATCTATTTTATGAGATTAGATAAAGTGGTGTATGAAACTCCACATAATTTGGTCTTAAAACTCTCGTGTAATGCTATATAAAAACACTCGCATACGGCTCGTCCTTTTCACTTAAGTGCGCTCGTATCATAATATCCTTATTATGAAACAGTTTCATAAACTACTATTAAGAGAAGTCAAAGTTTGTTAAACCAATATCAAAACTTGTTTGTCGCATTTTTATTTGACATTGATGACTCTCCAAAATATGTATATGAGATTGGGTCCAATCTATATCCATTGCTTGCGAACCTCGAAACGTTCTCAGGTATCTCACCCTTTTGTAAAAACATACCTCAATGTCGCACAAAATATTTGTTTACTGACGCTACCCAATTTAGGATTTTGTTACATGTTTGTGAGTCTTCTCTTTGTTCATACTCTATTGTATTTCAATAAACCCTTCTAAAGCGATATCGGGAACAAGTGCCCGTGAAGAGGTGGAGTCTCAAGATTTTTAACGGTTTCTTTCACTCTGAGTAAGAAGAAATTATGTAAACGTTTTGTTATTATATTTGAAACTATCTGACCCGTTCGCGACTTCCTTCACGTGGTCTACAGGTAAAGGGTACAAACCTTTATCTCTATCTAGAATACACTGAACAATTAAAAATTAAAAGTAAACAGAATGGAAACAGAGCTATCATCAAAAACAGAGCGATAGCGAGCTCCAGTATCGATAGCGATACTGGAGCTGTCTCAAGAATAGCTTACTTAACTGTGTGTTTGGTTTGGGGACAGATTGTTAAACTCGAGGGTGGTAACTAGATAGGCCAACTCGAAAGTACCCCCTATCATCATGACGTTTCGTAACGGGTTGACAGGTTACGTAACGATGCTACCTAACCTATACCTAAATCTCAAGCCGGAGGTAGGAAAAACAGTGACTGACAGATAAACAGCCCACAGCGAATTTTTTATTTATTTTTCTTTTGCTTTGTTTAGCGTGATAGCATCTTCGACCACATCGTCACTGACCATCGAGTAAGATAGTGGATACAGTATAAAAAAATACCAAAAAATGGAACCGACATCAACACTCAAAATTAGTGTGAAATAACTTGTCGAAGTCGTTACCATGAGCATAATATGAAAATAGTTACTTTTGAACTATCATGGTACCCGACTTCAACAAGGAGTGTTGAGAGTTGGTTCAATTTTTTAGGTAATTTTTTTTAAAGCAATTCTTATTTATTGCCATGTAAAGACACACTTTTTCTTATTCTTTAAAGATCTAGCGTTTGACCATCATCTCATTTGATGGTCAGTGACGGTGTGGTAGAAGATTTTATCACGCTAGACCTAAGATGCGTACTTTCTCTAAAGGACATCTGCCTGAATACGCTATGTATTTGGTGACAGTTTCTCGGACTTGTGAACGCGCCAATCAAGCTACCACCCGTAGCTTAATTAAGCAAGCAGAACTAAGCACAGAGTCCATAAGTTCAACCGCCGCCGCTTTGACTTGTGTCGACTACAATATTATTTAGTATTTTTATCCCCAGCACTATGCTGAAACCAGGGGCCTAAGTCTACTATTCAACATGGCAATATGATCGGCTCACAGTCGGCGATTTTGACAGCTTTGGTAGTCTGCTACTTATAATTCGTCCATATAGAATCAATCTCGATTCAATTCTAGATTCAATGACACAGCGCGTTATTTCCGTAGTCTGTTAGCACATTAAATGTCAAATGCCCTTCTAAATCGACATAGGGTGAGCATAGATTCAACATAGACTCAGGCCGCTATGACTTAGCAGACTACGGATTATTGACGTTGTCTTATTGGCATCGGCCCGGCCTCGCAGCAGACTGAATATGAACTTCGAATTAGTAGACTTGACACCCTGTTCAAAACCACCAGAAACCAAGTTAATATTGGAATTCTCTAAAATTAGTACATGACCGACGATGTTTTGGACGTGTTGGACTACCTTTTAAATACGCGCACTTGGAGTTAGCTTAGTGCGCCGCTTGCCAAACGTCATCGGCCTTAACTTCTTCTTCTTCCGAGTATTATTAATCCCATTTGATTTGGGTTGGCTCTCCTAGACCTACTCCTGCGTCATGATGCGTGATCGTGACAAACGTTTTGAAGGTTCGATAAAAGGCTTGAGCAAAGCCGGTTTCTTAAAATGTGTAATACTAACGATAGTTTTCAATCTTTGAATTGTTGTTAGGTAGGTATGTAGGTACGTCTTATATCGCGTCGTCGCTTAACGTCACGTGAGACAGGAGTCCTGCGCAGATTTACGCAAACATTTCTATAATCTGATTTGTACTTTACAGTCACAGAAAATAAACTCATTTTGGAAAATAAAGTAATAGAAGGTACAATATCTACGTCCTAACGTCCCACCTTCAAGTTTGTCATATACATTATTTATGAAGCCTGCGAGTCACAGTCCCACATTGCCTGTGACATGCTAATAATGCATTGTCTATGTCAACACCCATTTTTCAGACATACATATGTATACGTTTTCGTGTAGACGCGAGTACAGAGAATGCTGCATATCACATGAGATCATTATAATACCCCAAGGGCCGACTTGTACGAGGTTGTATTAGATACAAAAGGCTATATATGTATATACCTAGTCCGCCCATAAGTTCTGTTATAAATGAAAATTCATTTGTAATTTTTAGACTTTCGCGATTCGAACACATTGTTACATTACATACATTGTGTGGTCACAAGACCGTCTTCTTGTGTAATTTTTAGGCTTTCGCGATTCGAACACATTGTTATTAAATCAAACGGGGCTTATTCGCGAGAAAAACATTTAGTAATTTATTTACCTCGACGTTTCGACCAAGTTGCATTGGTCGTGGTCACGAGAAGACCAGAAGAGGTAAATAAATTACTAAATGTTTTTCTCGCGATTAAGCCCCGTTTGATTTAATAACAACGTCTTCTCGTGACCACGACCAATGCAACTTGGTCGAAACGTCGAGGTAAATAAATTACTAAATGTTTTTTTCTCGCGATCAAGCCCCGATTGATTTATCAACAATGAAAATTCATTGTCAAGTCTCGGGTGATAAGCAAGTATGTCGGTGCGGTTGCTGATATGACCAATTTCACATCCATTCTTGTGAATATAATCCCACATAGTGTATCTATTTACACTGGGATATTAAAACTATATATTAAAAATCATGATTGATGTAGAAAACGTAACTATGGCCATTGATGCAATTGCCCCGTCGTCCTCTTATATTTGTTCACCTGAAAACTGCATACATTATATAGATACGAATAAAAAGTCCTTGAAAATATTTCATGTTAACATTCGTAGCCTCAATTGCAACCATAGTGCACTTTTAACTGTCCTTTCTATTATACGCCCTCAGTGCGACATTATTGTGCTATCTGAATGTTGGCTACGCTTTGTTAACAACATACCTATTATTGATGGTTACTTGTCCTACCGTACAGATAGGATTTATAATCAGAATGACGGAGTAGTTATGTATGTTAAAGATACCATTGAATGTACTGTTAGTGAGCCTGAGTTCAGAGATGGGGACTGCTTGGTGTGCTGTATTGGTAACCTAACAGCTGTGGTAGGAGTATACAGATCACCATCGTATAAATGCATAGACACTTTTAATGTCAGCCTAAATGCAGTTTTTGAATCTCTCTCCAATTTTAGAAACATTTGTCTGATGGGCGATGTTAATATTGATATTAAACCCGGTAGTACTGACAGACTACTAAACGATTACCTCAATTTAACAGCCTCATACGGCTTACTACCAGCTCATCAGCTACCTACAAGACTCGATAACTGTCTAGACCATATTCTTATCAAAACAACTCAGGAAGCATGTGCAATGGTACTTTTGTCCTCTATTACTGATCACAGTCCCCTTCTTTTCTGTTTGTATAATGGGAACATTCATAAACCTCATACCATCCAAACTCGTATTGACTACTATTCAGTGGGCTGCGAAATTAATTCGACTGACTTTTCGCAAATTATGTCACAAGGAAATGCCAGTGATGCGACTGATCTATTAATTTTAATGATAAAGACTATCGTTGATAAACACACTCGCGTTTGTTTGAACTCTAGACGAAAGGTGATCCTTAAACCCTGGGTGACACCTGGTCTGCTCCGATGTACTCGTCATCGTGATAACCTGCACAGTAAACTTCGTAAATACCCTAATAATATAATACTCAAAGTGACCTATACCAGATACCGAAATTTTTTAAATAATCTTTTGAAAAAACTTAAAATAGACTACGAGCGCTTAGAATTTGATAAAGCCAAAAATAACTGTAAACTAACATGGAAAGTTGTTAAAGCGGTTACTCATGTGCAGAGATCACCCCCCATACCTCTCGAGCTTTTGAAACTCAAAGCTAATTCAATACAATCAATTAATGAAGTCAATTTTCATTTTGCTAACATAGGGCGCATTCTAGCTGATAAAATAACTACTAGAGATACCAACCTAATACCAGATGTACCTAATTGCTTTTCGCAACTGAACTCTTTGGCCATACTTCCTACGGATAATACTGAGGTAGAGCTTATAATTCTAGGCCTACGCAGTGAGTGTTCAGTAGGTTGGGATGGTATATCCTCAAAAATGCTGAAGCAACATCGCCAAATTTTTATTCCTTTGCTTGTGTATATTTTTAATCTAGCCATTTCTACTGGCGAATTTCCTAATCCACTTAAGAAAGCCTTGGTACATCCAATCTTTAAATCTGGGAATAGAGACAGTGTCAATAATTACAGACCCATTTCAGTTCTCCCTGCCATGTCTAAGGTCTTTGAAAAGATCCTGAACAACAGGCTAATAAAATATCTTGATGCCAACAACATTATAGCCGAAAACCAATATGGCTTTCGAAAAGGCAAATCGACAGAAGACGCACTTGGTGATCTTGTTGATACTATTGCCAAGACTCTGGATGCCAAAGACAATTGCTTGACTATCTTTTTAGACTTATCTAAGGCCTTTGACACTGTCTCTATCCCAATTCTACTCAATAAATTAGAGAGGATTGGAGTTCGCGGAGTGGCTCTGGATATATTTAGAAGCTACCTAACCGATCGCCAACAACAAGTGAAGATTGGTAACGTGGTGAGCGGTGAGGAACACTTGTTTTATGGCGTCCCACAGGGTAGCATATTGGGACCCACTCTATTCCAAATATATATAAACGACTTGTGTCGTCTTTCTCTGGAACACTGTCGTATTTTTTGTTATGCAGACGATACCGCGATATTGGTTTGTGCTGATAACTGGAGTAAAGCAAAACAATATGCAGAAAATGCTATGCGAACAATAATGTCCTGGTTAGCACACAACCTTCTCACTCTGAATATAGGTAAAACTAAATATATAACCTTCTCGTTAAAATCATCCACTCTACCATGTCACGACAGCTACGAAATTAAAGCTCATGCGTGTTTAAAGTCAACAGACAAGTGTTCTTGTTCTAGCTTAGACAGAACAGACAAATTGAGGTATCTTGGAGTTCTTGTGGACGAACTGCTAAACTGGCATGCTCACATAGACTTACTAACAGCACGAACTAGAAAGCTTATTTATATATTTAAAACACTTAGGAGTGCCGCCAGCCAAGAAACATTAAAAATAGTTTACCAGTCTCTTGGTGAATCTTTACTGAGATATTGTGTCTCGGTTTGGGGCGGCGCTTCGATGACTAAAATCTTGCAACTGGAGAGGGCTCAAAGAGCTGTGCTGAAAGTCATGCTAAAAAAACCCTTTCATTTCTCAACATCCGAATTATATTTCGAAACTAGAGTGCTTTCCGTTAGACGTATCTTCATTCTTCAAGTAATGGTCCGTAAACACTTGTCCCTACCATATGATCTTCATAAAGTTAGCACGAAGAGACGAAGCGATCTTGTCTGTGCTATACCCGAACACAGAACCCGTTTTTATAGTCGGTTCTTTCCTATTGTAGGCTGTTACTTATATAACATCATTAATAAACGATTGAACCTATATCCCTTGACCAAGTATAGCTGTAAGCTAAAAGTCACAAACTGGCTACTGGGACTTAACTATGCTGAAACCGAAGAACTTCTTCGACTCAATTTCTAAACAAAAAAAAAAAAAAAGATGCTTTAACTGTTCGTATTCTATAACTAAACCTGAATTACTTACATTCACTTACTCAGACACACCGTAAATACACGCACCAAACTACACGTACACAAAACACACAGTCACTCACACACAGTTACGAACATAACCCACTCACACACATGAAAACTCTAGTTTTAGTTTTACTATTATATCTATTCTCTTTCGGATACTACATTATATTTATATCTAGTTTATTTGTAATTTAGTCTACCGGGAGCGACAGAAAAATACTTGTACTATAATTAGTTTGATACCCTACTACAGGACTAATCCTAACAGGGTATCAATAGCTAAATAATGTTTGATAAAGGTGACTAATTGTTTGTCTTCATTCTTTATGTAGTATACTTATAGTATAATACCTACTATATATATATGTATAAATAGAGTAACGTGTGCATGCGTAACTTGTGCGCAGATTTACTACCGTACTATCTGCACTATTTCTAGCCGCTATCTATCTGGGGAGGTCTCTGTTATCCGAGATACAAGTTATTAACTTAGTTCGGAAACAGGACTTTCTTTTGATGGCTCGGTGGCTGGACAATGGCTGCAGACAAGTACGAATACATAATGCATATGTAACGGAAGCAATGTAAATTTACGTATGTAGATGTAACTATAAATGAGGACAACATTGTTACCATTTTTTGGAAATAAAGAATATTGATTGATTGATTGATTGATTTATTTTATGTAGTAATGTGATATTACTACAACTTATATGTACATATTATTAAAGTCTCAGCAAAAAATATATAAAAAATTCTAGTCGTAATGGTTGGGTTTTATGGAGGCCTTTAATCTGTCTGGTTAAGGATCTATGGATTCACGCACTGTTTCTATGGGAAATTGGAAAGGATGACCTTTCCGACCACTTGGGAAGCTTCTTAGAACTGTGAGCGTACACTTTATCATTTTGCTTATTGTAGTGAAATGAAATGAAATAATTTATTCACACAGATATAACGATGTAGGTACAGTACTACCAGTACTAGGCGAATCGCGACCACGTCCGCGAGCGCCCCGTATTCTCCTTGAAAAAGACCACCGAATGTGGTTGAAACAATAGTCGGAACCCCTGACTTATTACGTGAGTAACTCCCGTGTTTTATACATTCATAATGTAGGTACAATTTACAAGGGCTTAAATGGCTACATATTTGATACATTACTAGATTAAAGTACTTTAGTGACTTTCTGTTCCCTGCACTAGGTCTCTGATGAGCCTGTATAGCTGGCTCACAGTAAGTGCTTTTCAATCGGCAATTTTTTTTCACTGGTAAAGAGGATATTCCTGTGCCTTTCACCTGCGTATCGCGACTCTAGGCGTTTTGATCGATGTACTCTCCTTATTAGTAAATATTGATTTAGGGCATGTTCTGTATATCGACGATAAGCACCGAGCTTCAGGTGTTGTTTTATAATACGGGACAGAGTTCTAGCGGGATTCTTCATTTCTTGCGATAAGATTTTTTGTCTCCTAATGGGGTTTCGACGAATTCTGGCTTTGACAGCATTAACAGCCTTTGTAGTTCTAACAGCTCGCGGCCGCCTCGATATTTTATGGTCTTCGACAGAGGAAGTGTTGTTGTATCTGTTAACAGTACGATATACGAACATACGGCTGATACCAAGCTTTTGAAGTGTATGGAATATGACCGACGCCCGACGGCTCCACACCCACTTTGTGCAAGGCGATCACTGCAATCCTATTTTCTTTAACACCCCATTATTTATTGTAATTTGATAATGAACACGAAGAAATATGTGAAATGGCGCGTAATCGAAGTAAGTTTTTAAAATAATAAACGCGTGCCGAATTTAAAATAATTAAAAAGTTGAAAAGATTAGAGTTGTTATGTAACAGTATTTATGGCCAGACTAGTTTTATATATTAGGAGTATACTACGAGTATAGCGAACTAGAGATGGTCTCTAACTATGGGCCTTGTGAGCAAGCTCAAAGTCGCACAACGAGCTATGGAGAAGGCTTCGGACTACTCTCCGCGGAATGTGGAGATTCGTAGAGGAGCAAAAGCCACCGACAGAGCCCAACGGATAAGAAATTTGAAGAGGCACTAGGCAGGGCACATAGCTCGGAGAACTATGGCAGCTGGAGACGAATAGAGATCACGGATTGGCAAGCGCAGCATAGGACGGCCACCGACCAGGTGGACAGACGACCTGACTAAGATCGCAGTATGAGGCTGAATGCGGGCTGCTTCCATCCGGCTCTTGTGGACATCAATGGGGGAGGACTTTAGCCAGCAGTAGACCTCCTATGGCTGAGATAAAGCTGAGCTCCGTGGTTTTACCCGCGTGGACTACGATATTCTCGTTACCTCGTTACACCGCGGGTAAGGATTTTTTTCCGGGACAAAAAGTAACCAATGTTATATTTCATACTATATATAATTGAATAACAAACTTCCATGTTATAAACTCTCATTTCCCTCAGGTTGCGGGAAAACCGTAATCCAGGTGGGTGAAATCGCGGGGCGCTCCTAGTAACTTATAACTCAAGAACTGCGCACACATTGATAATATTTGTACAACTGTATAGATTATAATTGAGATTCTGTACCTGAGTAGGGTATATTTCATTTCAATCGGATGTCAGGGAGCCAAGTTACCAACAAAATATGGAAAGAATCAATTTTAGACTCTTACAACAATATTGTTATTATATCAAACGGGGCTTAATTGCGAGAAAAACATTTAGTAATTTATTTACCTCGATTTTTCGACCAAGTTGCATTGGTCGTGGTCTTTACAACAATAATCGTGCAAATGCATGCGATCGACCAAAGATCTGAGTTCAGTACTCGCAAAATTCGTAAATATGACGAATATAGCGAAATGACTGAATGGACTGAATGGACTCTCGTTCGCGGCACTATATCCGGTTCGACAAAGCTCAAGTGTTGGCACGAGAGAAGCTTTACGTGCCACGAAAGATAAGAGAAGCGATCGAAATAGGAAGGCGCCCTAATTTCAATCGAGACAGAGGATGGACTCTGCCACCAACCTGGAAGCCATGTCTCCGTGGAGCGTACACGAGTGTGTGTGAAGTGCCCGGTGATGAGGATACAGTGAGTACTGTGTGCCTGAGTGTTCCCGACACCATCCCAGAGGACACCTGCAGTGACGAAGAGGACTCACACCGGGATGCACCGACGCAGCTAGTAGCACCCCGCTCCCCGCAACAGCATTTGTCATCGCGTGCGCTGCGCGCGGCCGCCCGCAGTACTAGGCGAATCGCGACCGCGTCCGCGAGCGCCCCGTATTCTCCTTGAAAAAGACCACCGAATGTGGTTGAAACTATAGTCGGAACCCTCTGACTTATTACGTGAGTAACTCCCGTGTTTTATACATTGATAATAGCGAAATGAGTTTGGTGCTTGCACTGTGAAATTTACTTTGGCTAAACCTACGTATGCATATATTTATATATCTGAACTTTTAAAGATTTTAATTATTTTTAAGTCCTGCCTTAACCAACAGTATATTTTTAATGATAATCCATTTTTTTTCTATCATATGGCTGTTCCTTTTACGAAAAAGAACTTAAAATTTGTTGCAGAATAGATACTACCCGCCATTCGTATATTAGAATGAGTATCGTTACGTGAAGGGAATTTCGAAGTAAACAGATTAAAAACATCAGATCCGTTTCTTATGATATCAAGCCTGGTCTCTTGATTGATTGATCAAGATTGATCTGTGTTGATTGGAAGGATAGAGTAGTATTCCTGGAAAACAGTACACGTGTAGGAAGCATATAGGTAGATACTTAGTATTATCAGTTGGAATTGGGAATATTGCCAACAGAAATAGATTCTTGTTTCAAATAGATTCTAACAATACATTCTGTAAAGCTACACTTTGTAAATGTATACAATTGGTGTCGTAACAGCAACGGAAACTGGGTTCTAACAATCCCAGATACTGTTTGGAGATATATAAAACTGTTAGTTGCGTTAAATGACAAAAGATGGCGCTACAAGACATTTATACAATTTTTTATTACTCAGAGTATAATTTCTAGATCGTGCAAGTGTTTGTGTGTGTGTGTTTTTTAAAACAAATCAAAAGTACCTTAGCGGTAGACAGTTGGAGTATGGAATTTGTGGAATGTCCCTCAGTTAGGGACAGTCATATAAGTTCATAAGTTTTTATTTTAAAATATATTTATAACAAGCTTTTATACATATAAATAAACAAGACCACCATCATAGTTTCAGCAAACCCTTTTAGATGAGCACAAACTCGATGGATTTTTCTTTTTTAGTTTAGAAGTTCCTACGGCCACCTTACAACTTTATCATCAGACCCTAATATTATGTAGTAGGTACCAAAGCTCATTTGTATTGCATTGGTGAGTATCAAGACAAAACAAATGAGCCCAAACTCGATGAAATTATCTTGTTTAGTTCAGGAGTTCCTATGGCCGTCTTCCGGCTCCATCATCAGTATTCCGTGGTACCATATTATCTTATAGTCACCAAAGATACATAAGTGTACCAAATTTCAGCTCAATCGCTTAAAGATAACTGATTTAAATTTCCGTTGCAAGATGCCACCCGAACAAACATACATAAGTACATTTCAAGTTAAGTAAAAGCTTGTGTTGTAACATACAGCAAAAGATTGTATGCGTTTTTACGATGGAAGTACCTACTGAGTGGCAAAATTCACTTTCATTTCAGAAATGGCCCTAATTCTGTTAATACCTCGAAATAGCTACGATTTACTATATATTTCTTCAAAATGAAATAGCTCGTATTCTATTTGCGCTAAAATTCAATTCGGTAAAACCCACACAACCCTATCTCTAATATTAGACGACTTTTATCCGATTGGTGGCCAATCGCGGGTAGTTTTAGTCGACACAAAATTAGTGGCGACTTATCTTATTTAAAACTATCCGCAATTTTGATAAATACATCTCATTTTGTTTTTTTTATAAGTGCCATACTGATTTGGACGTTATCGTAACCAGATAAGAAATTGTGTTACTTATCTTATTTATCAGAATTGTAGTTTGGTTTAGTTGTAGAAGAGAATCACTGCTACTATACATTTTGTACATCACTTTTTTAACCCACTTCATACTAAGATTGCGTATCGAACTCGAAGTCGTAGATCGTTCGACTGAATTCGCTATGAATTATTATGTTATAATTATATAATTATTATATAATTAATATGTTCTGCCGTGGGGTACCGGCTTAGAATAGTACCCCCCCATGTCTTCCCGTGGGTGTCGTAAGAGTCGACTAAGGGATCACGTACCAGAAGGATGGGCAGCAGCGCCTTCTGAGGGTCGTATTTTATATACTGCGCTCGCCAACCCGCCTGCCAAGCGTGGCGAGTATTGGCAAACCCCCCCCCATTATGATGAGACATAATTCGACCAGGCCCCCAGTCCCCGGCAGCTCCGCTAATGCTGGCTCCGGTAGCGGCCAGTGTAACGGTGGAGCAGGGGGTGCTAAGAATCTCCGGCAGATTCCCGGCTACCACTCCCTGAAAAAACGACCTCTGGCCCTGGTAACACACAATATAAGATCTTTGTTGGCAGACGAAAAGATCGTCGAACTGGAAGAAGAAATGAGTAAGTTACACTGGGATATCTTAGGGTTATGTGAAGTCCGTAGAGAGGATGAGGACACCATAACTCTCAAATCCGGTAACTTGCTCTACTACCGGGAAGGCGACCAAAAGTCCCAAGGTGGTGTCGGATTTCTCGTTCGCAAGTCCCTCGTTAACAACATCATCACCATCGACAGCGTTTCGAGCAGGGTGGCATACCTAATACTCAGAATATCAAGCAGATATTCGTTGAAGGTCATTCAGGTATATGCACCGACCTCGAAGCTCGGAACCGATGAGGAGGTGGAGGCTATGTGTGAGGACATTAGTAGGGCCATGCATACCTCCAAGACCCATTATACTGTTGTTATGGGAGACTTTAACGCAAAGTTGGGCAAAAGAAGTGATGGAGAGTTGAGAGTGGGGCAATTTGGTTATGGACAACGAAACCCTAGGGGACAGAGGCTGGCCGACTTCATGGAGAAAGAGGGACTCTTTATGATGAACTCTTTCTTTCAGAAGCCGCCTCAAAGGAAATGGACCTGGTTGAGCCCCAACGGTTCCACAAGAAATGAGATCGATTTCATCATGACCACCAAGAAACAAATATTCAATGATGTCTCTGTGATCAACATGGTCAAGACCGGTAGTGATCACCGCATGGTAAGAGGCACATTGAATATTAATGTTAAACTTGAGAGGTCCCGTTTGATGAAATCCACGCTCCGACCTCAAAATGTCCATATCCAAAACCCCGAGAGCTTTCAACTTGAGTTATCCAATCGCTTTGCTTGCCTTGAGAACTCTGCGTCGGTGGACGAGACCAACAACAGGTTTGTAGAAACTGTCCACGAAGTGGGGTCTAAGTTCTTTAAACCCCGCCGTACAAATGGACCTCAAAAACTCTCCAGCCATACCCTTGACCTCATGGCTGAACGACGCTCGTTGCAACTGCAATCATCCGATGATGCTGCGTCATATAGGCAGCTCAATAGACGAATATGGAAATCCTTGCGCCACGACATCCGTACCTTTAGTACAAATCGTATTAAAGATACGATCGAACGGAGAAAAGGCTCCAAAGTGTTTGCAAGAGATAGGTCTATTGGGCAAAGCCAGATGACTAAGCTGAAGAGAGATGATGGCAGCATAGCGTCGACCAAAGCAGAGGTGCTTGGAGAGATCGAGAGGTTCTATGGACAGCTATACACTTCGGTCGCTAAACCTGTTGACAGCTTGGCCAAAGACCCAAGAGCCAAGCTGACCCGGCACTATACCGAAGACATCCCGGACATCAGCCTATACGAGATTAGGATGGCTCTGAAGCAGCTTAAGAACAACAAGGCACCGGGTGACGACGGAATCACATCAGAGCTTCTGAAAGCGGGTGGCTCACCGATACTGAAAGTCCTTCAGAAGCTCTTTAATTCCGTTGTCCTTGAAGGGTCAACGCCGGAAGCATGGAACAGAAGCGTAGCGGTGTTGTTCTTTAAGAAGGGTGACAACACGTTGCTTAAGAACTACAGACCCATTTCGCTTCTGAGCCATGTTTACAAGCTGTTTTCAAGAGTCATCGCGAATCGTCTCGAACGTAGGTTTGATGACTTCCAGCCTCCCGAACAAGCCGGTTTCCGAAAAGGCTACAGCACCATAGACCACATCCATACGCTGCGGCAAGTTATACAGAAGACCGAAGAGTATAACTTGCCCTTATGTCTAGCGTTTGTGGACTATGAGAAAGCCTTTGATTCGATCGAGACGTGGGCGGTGCTTGAGTCTCTCCAGCGGTGCCGTATTGACCATCGGTATATCGAGGTGTTGAAGTGTTTGTACAATAACGCCGCCATGTCGGTCCGAGTACAAGAGCAAATTTCGAGGGCGATTCCATTGCAAAGAGGCGTGAGACAGGGAGACGTTATTTCTCCGAAACTGTTCACTGCCGCATTGGAAGACGCCTTCAAGCTCTTGGAATGGCAGGGATTCGGCATCAACATCAACGGCGAGTACATCACTCACCTTCGGTTTGCCGACGATATTGTGGTCATGGCAGAATCGATGGAAGACCTCAGCACGATGCTCGAAGGCCTCAACAGAGTTTCCCTAAGGGTGGGCCTTAAAATGAACATGGACAAGACGAAAATTATGTCAAATGCCCATGTTGCGCCCGCCCCCATATCAATTGGGAACTCGACTCTCAAAGTTGTTGACCATTACGTCTACCTAGGACATACAGTCCAATTAGGTAAGTCCAACTTTGAGAAAGAGGCCAATCGTCGAATCCAACTCGGCTGGGCAGCGTTCGGAAAGCTCCGAGACGTCTTCTCGTCCAAAATACCGCAATGCCTGAAAACGAGGGTCTTCGAACAATGTGTGTTACCAGTGATGACTTACGGAACTGAAACGTGGTCTCTGACTATAGGCCTTCTGAACAGGCTCAGAGTCGCACAACGAGCTATGGAGAGGGCTATGCTCGGGGTTTCTCTACGTGATCGAATCAGAAATGAGGAGATCCGTAGAAGAACGAAAGTCACCGACATAGCCCAGCGGATTAGCAAGTTGAAGTGGCAGTGGGCAGGGCATATAGTTCGAAGAACCGATGGCCGTTGAGGCCGAAAGGTTCTCGAATGGAGACCACGGACTGGCAAGCGCAGCATAGGACGGCCACCGACTAGGTGGACAGACGACCTGACTAAGATCGCAGGCAAGGGCTGGATGCGGGCCGCTTCCAACCGGTCCTTGTGGAAATCAATGGGGGAGGCCTTTGTCCAGCAGTGGACGTCCTATGGCTGAGATGAATATGTTCAATCCAATTCATCCCGACACGAGCTATTTGAAAGGAAACAAAAATCATAGTCCATCGAATCGATGGACAAAGTCGAATGGATGACAGGTTCATTTCGCTTTGAATCGTGAATGCCTGACACAACATTTTTCGGCGCAAATGTGAAGTTATTATACTTACCTACAATGGTGAGTGAAATAGAGCGAGTGGGTAGCTTTGATGATAGCGTGTATTGAACTTGTTTCACGGGGGTTAAAAAGGCAGGAAGTATGTAGGAGGTTGGAAAATCGATAGTTTGCTTATCGGGAATGTGTGCAGCCACGTCAAATCGGTGTGCGCAAAGCACGGGTACGGTGGGCAGGTGCTTTATTATTTCAGAGGAGGATATTATGTACCGGGCAAGCGGTGTTTCATTTAAAATGTTTTATGTAGTTCCGTTCAAAAATAATTCAGCACAATGAGGCATTTCCAATAATTAATTGGTTCAATTTATTTAAAAATGTAATCCTATATATATATGTTGATTAGCTGAAAACGTTTCTATTTTACATCCAAACTTAAAGTATTGCAAGGTGGTAGGGTAGGTCCTTTTGAGTATCCGCCTGGCTAGCTAGCACCCTCAAGTTTGAATAACTGTCACCAAACACATTTTTTTTTTTTTTTACATATTATAAGTTTGCGTTTGACAACTGTCTCACCTGATGTTAAGTGATGACGTAAACACATAGTGTGTTCAGGCAGCAGTCCTTGAGAGCCAGTAAGCATTCTAGGTCTAGCGTGATAACATCTTCGACTACATCGTCACCCATCAAGTGAGATAGTGCTGAACGCTAGATCTATACAGTATAAACAAGTATATATCTTCCAAATTTTGTACTAATATCTAAATAATATGTAGGTATTGGGAAGGAAATTAAAAGAAATACGATCGAATTGATAACGGCCCCGTTTTCTCTTTTTTTAAAGTTGAAAATGACCTATATACGTGAGTTAGAAAATTATATAGAAGTACTTCTTAGTTCTGTATGTTTGATCAATTCAAAATAGACGAATAATTCATGGAAGCGTTCATCATTACATTTCACGGAAAATCTCATACAAAATGTGAGAGCATTTAATTTAATTGAAACCAGAGCTAACATCATAATTACCAAAAGAGTTGACTTTAGGAACGCGATATTCACCGTAAGTTATTAATGTTTATGGCTCTCGATATCTCGGCACTGCTGCCAGCGCCCGCGCTATCGACACCAGTCAACTCTAAGGGAACATACCATGATGTACACATGTTTTACAATTATTTATCCCCCTTTCAGTTTACTACTCAGCAACTCTTATTTAGGATACAAACATTGTACCTATTGTAAACTCTAAGGCTTTCACGGCCGGCGTTGCATGTTGTATGTATTGCTTGACTGACCACGGCCAAACAGCCCGGAAGCAATACATACAACATTGTACCTATTATTACCTATCCTCATTATAACTTTAGATTTTATGTATTTTTTCTACGATTTCAACAATATAATAATTAAAAATTGGGGTTGCATAGCAATTTATAAACCATTAAGCTTGTGTTGTGACACATTATGAATGTATAAAACCGAGAACAACTCACGTAGTAGGTATGTCAGAGGGGTTCGACTATATAGTTTCGACTTAAGAATAATGTTTCGACCACTGTCGGTCGAATCTGTCGTCATCGGTGGTTCGCCCAAACAAGGAAATGAGAAAAAAGTTCCAACCCAGGCTTATTTTAAAAGTGGAAGCATATCCTCTAGAGTAGACAAAGAAAACCGCATGAGTGAGGATTCTAATTAAAAGTTTTTCTTTGCCGTAACTTCTTGGCGTTACATTATTCTCTACTAAAAGTAACTAGCCTACTAATTTTGTATCTTACAATAGAATGGTAAATAAATAACATGGCAGTTATTCTATTAGGAACTCTCGTGTTTCAGGAATTTTAGTTAGTTTGACTAACTAAACTTGTAAACAACACGAAAGTTCTTGTTCTAATATTGTTGCAATGTAAATTTGTATATTCCCAACAATGCCTATCCTAATATTACAGTAATGGGTGACCGAACGCGCGATTAATTGTTAATTCATTAGCAGTTCATTCAATATCATTTTGCTTATTGCTTAGATGGTTCGGAGGGTACTACAAATCGTTGATCCGGGTTTTTATCTTAGGAGAACAGTCGCTAGGTCACGTCGGAGGCTCTTGGGTGGTCTGGAAACTCCGAGGAAAGGTGCCTTGGGCCAGCTTGTTGGATAATAGTAAACACTCAAGGCCCTTGTTTCATGTGAGTTAGTAATCGGCTGCTTATGAACGACACTCCCCAATAGCGGATAGGTGACATGAGCCAGGCCTTTGTCAGGGATTTCAAACCACCCAAGAGCGTTATTCAACTAACTTATTATTAGAGTTTGTAGAGCAGCCGAAGGTTTCCGGTGCTCGCTGAATCACGAATCTCTCAGTTTAAAATGCCACAAACAGTCATACATTTCTAATGTGTGAGCGCTGTGTATGTAAAGAATGAAGTTCGCGTGGGGGAACTCGGCTTTAATCAAGTATAATGCGGGATTATTATTACTAACATAATCATTTCAATAAATAACTTTATTATCAAGATATTTATCCTGTATAGTATTTATTTTTGTTTGTCGATATATAGGCTACTGCGTCATGCGCTATGTTCACGATTAAACTAAAGTTTCTTCGGGTTTTAAGAGCAGACAAATCGCTGTACCCTCTTCTTTCACGTTTGTTGCATTTAATGGTGTTTACAATTTCGTTATTACAAATGTTACTCAAAACTCAATACTCAAAAGTCACACTACAAGAACTAAGCTCAGCACGGAAATATTTGCTCCGACTGAGATTCGTACCCAGAACTGCGGATTTGAAGTCTGTGACACTGATCAAGTAATCATTGATCCACGCACGGGCACGTCGAATTTATTACAGAAACACATACTCTAAAAGGTCACATTTTTGTTGTATAATGTATAATTTCAACTTTAAATCATAGCAAATTATGTTGATTATGCTGTTAAATTTTAAAGGGTGAAAACGTTTTACTCCCGAAGCCATAATGCATTAAGTCACAACCTACATCTGTTACTCTCTCTACCGCCCGGCCGGGGAGCAGAGAGGCACTAATAAGATTGTCAAATATGCCTAGTGCTTCAAAAGCTCACGGCATGACACTCCACTTAGAAGCTTACAAAATTAGAAGCAAAAGTTTTGATATTTGCCGTATGATAAGTACCCAGTCGGCCAGTTCTAAAGAATGCTATTTATCTGGCTTAAAAGCTAGTACGTATTAGATAAAGTTCAGTTTATTCCAGACCACTGGTCCGTAGTGAGGCCAGTGAAAATGTTACTACACAGTTTTATTGCTCGTTTAAAGCTGTGTTACAGACTACGGCTTCTGATAAAATGTTATTTGTGGTCATTTAGTTTCATCTTTATCAATGTGTTTACCGTTCTAAAATCACTTCTGATATTCGAAGTATGCAAATTTAATATGTATGTAATAAACTTTGATTCTTGAAGACAGCGTCGTATTTAATGGGCTTTTTAGGGTTCCGTACCCAAAGGGTAAAACGGGACCCTATTTCTAAGACTCCGCTGTCCATCGTTCTTTCTGTCTGTCCAGGGCTGTATCTCATGAACCGCGATTGTTAGACAGTTGACATTTTCACAGATTTCTGTTGCCGCCATAACAACAAAGACTAAAAAACGAAATAAAATAAAAATTTAAAGGAGCTCCCATACAACAAGCGTGATCATTTTACTTCTTTTTGCTCGATAATGATAAAGGCAACAGGTAGATACTTGAAATATTTACAGAATATTTAGTTATATATTCAATTCACTTCAAATATAAATAATTAAATTAAAATGTATAGGTAATGCTCCCATAAAACAGACATGATTTTTTTTGCTGTTCTTATAGATAATGATACAGAAACCTTCATGAGCAAGTCCGAATCGCACTTGGCTGGTTTTATTTTATTCAGGTGGTTTACAGCCATAGTTACAAAATAACAGTGAAAAAGAGTAAAAGCCAAGGCAAGGCAAAAGACAAGGATCCGCGGATAATAGATACTTAAAACAAAATGCCATTTTCTTTAAGGCGAGTTTTTTCCGACAGTTTTCCAAACAAATTAATTCCAAATTAAAAACTTGAATGTAGCAATAAAAATCCTAAACATATCGAGATATATCGATCTATACCAATACCTCTCAAAATGCTTTTTTTTCTTCAAAAACGTGCTTTTAAATATTCTAAAACGTACCTTCTAAATTAATATGAATATTCATACATAACTTCGATTGTTGGTTAGGTATTCATTTTGAGAGAATTATACTTGCAATAAGTCAAAGATTGGATTTAGTTTTAGGGTTTTATTGAGAGCTGTAATGATCATGTTAGAATCTCGATGAGACTTCAATGATAATTTAGAGTGGGTAGTACTTTAGTAGTAGATAAACAATTTTGTATGATAGATACACATATTTATTGAAACTGCACGAAATAACTTATAAATAGGTACTAACTACAATAATACTTACTAATTATTCATAGTAAGTGATACAAGGGGCAGTTTATCGCTCAGAGCGATCTCTTCAAACCCCCTAGTGAAGGAGAACTAAATCAATTCAATTGGGAGTTGTTTAATAACATTACAAATATTAAAATATTTAAAAATATTAATCTTTTTGAAGTTGCGTGAAAAAGCAACATTATTTATCCCACGGGAATATCATGTTTTTTAAAGTAACAAGTGTGCTATTTCAGACTATATCCTGTAGATCTTTATGGCATATTGTTTAATACCACTATGTCAGTACATGGAGGACTTAACGCTATGTAGAGTTTCTACCGGACACGCTTAGCTGTTCTGTCGTGAGTAAGTAAAAAATATGCATCCATTCAAATCTTCGCATTTATATACTACTTACATAGGATAGTATGTTTAGTTATGTTCAGTCATGATATTATAATATATATAATTCAGCAACTTCCCATCCCCGTGGTATATTTTCCTTCGAAACAAAATGATTTCCATAGTATATTTTGCTCGCAGCAGTGAAAACGTTCCTTAGTCTGACAGAAGCTGTAATAGTAGAGTCATTTATTTTAGTAAATGGAATGTTGTTACAGTGGGAACCCATCCACAGTACCCACCCGCAGTAGAGAGGAGAGAAATGTGCTAACGTCACCCGACTAAAGTGGGTTTTTAGTCGTCTATTTAAGATCCAAATTACTTTCCTTTTCTTAAACATTGCGCTGTCTTTGCACAAGAGCCGTGAACATTTTTAATGTCGTTCTGATGTAGTGAACAATAAAATTTCATTCTCAATTTTAATTTGTTGAGCGTGGGATGTTTTAGTAGGCAATATACTCACCATACTGAAGATATTTATATCCGAGACCTTGTTCTCATTCAGCAGAATAGTTGGAAGACTAAAAGAATAGTATTGTCGGCAGCCCGTCGGCACGTCTCGGCATGCCACCCGCGCCATCTGATACACAATAGACCAGGACAAAGGCGTGCCTGCACTGGCATGTTTACTCTCCTTGCGATATTTGTTATATAATACTTCTCAAGTAATAAAAGAACACTCTAGCTAAACTGGAGTTCGTGTGCCTTTCACAATAGACACTAAAACTGGCATCTGCACGCCAAGTACATACTTTATGGCCAATGCATGTTTTCCGATGTTAAAAGAATATAATTAGGTACCCTTAATGTGTGAAGTATGCTACTATTTTAGTTATACGTTCATAATGTCGTTTGAACTACACCAAATCAGGTATCATTTTAAATATCCTACCCGCTAGGCATAGTCTGGTGACCTGTGCCACAGATTATATAACCTATTTCAGCTAAAATTAGGTTTTTACATTTTGGATTCTTTAAAATGTGTTTATTTTATACGAAACCTTAGTGAAAAGAAAATAAATATTTTTTTAATTTGATTTGATAACGAAATTAACCTTCTAGAATGTGTAGTTTGTGAATAAATAACATGTGTATCTGATACGTGAGTTATTCTATGTTTAAATGGATACGTCTTAATTAATATGTATTACGTAATGTTTGACAAGGCGGTACGGGTATAAAGACTTTTTTAGCCTGCCCAAATGGGCAAATGGAAAAACAAACTATGTATTATTACCTACGCCATAAATGTTTTCGAAATTTGACACGTAATATGAGTTTTGTGGAGGAACTTTGCTTATTTCTGAGTTTAGTTGAGAATGTTTTGGGAGTAAACAATATTATAATATTGTTCCGAGGAGTAAGCAAGATTTACATAATTTCTTTTAGAATGAAATTTTGTGCTTGGTTCATATTTTGTTTATTCTTTGTTACGCATAATGCGTAGTATAAGCTAATCTCTTATAAAATAAGTGAAATAAACGAAGCAGAAGTTAATTGCTAGAAGTAGGAAATTTTACTCTATATAAGCCCTGGTGCCCCATAGTCTGTGGTTTGAATCCCAACCCCGCTTTAGTTTTTGGCGTAGGCAACATCGTTACCAAATCCACAGCTTAGTGGTAGCGTACTTTCTGACATCCACCTGGCTAGCTACCTTTAAACTTGATCAACTATCACGGAAGACACAGCGTGTACACTCTACAGGCTGTACAGTCCTTAAGAAACAGCTTAAATTTGAAAACTAGCATGATTTCTCCTTCGACCACTTCGTCCCTACCGGTATCACTAGATATACCCAACGCTAACCCTGAAAATTATAAGAAACGAATCAAAAGTTAAAAGTATTTTCTAACTTTTTTTTTCAACTAACTTTAAGGCATCAATTGTCTGTGGTTTGTGTGCATAGACAAGATATTTCACGGAGCCCCACAGAGAGTAATCGAGCGGTGAGATCCGGTGAGTCCGGGTGAAATCACGAAGCCCTCTAACTTTTACATTTATTTTTTATTTTTATTTATTTATCAACATTCACACAAGGTCTTCAGGTCCCAAACTAGGCAGAGCCTGTACTATGGTAACCTGATGACTGATATATATACTTATATACATATACACACCCAGACACAGGTCAAACAGACATGTTCATGCACACAAATGTTTGACCTGTCCGGGAATCGAACCCGGGACCAGCGGCTCAGAAGGCAGAGTGCTACCAACTGCGCCAACCGGCCAGTCAAAATTAATCACTTTACATTTGACAGGTGACTTTCGAATAGGTCCTATAAAAAATATCTGAATCTGTTCAGCATTCCTCTCTAATATGAAAAAAAATAACATTGAACATTATTCACGGATATTAGGTAGTGCACTCATGATAGTATTGTCTTTAAAATAACTATTTTATATATACCATACATTTCTAATCTTATACTGTTAGGGATCTATAGATGAAACTCAAAACTCTTGAGTTTTATTTAATCATACAGTTTGGATAATATATATTTACTAGCTGCACCACGCCGTATTTCCCGCGGTGAAATGGTTGTTGTCGATTTTTGTGTCTACCCGTCATCCCAGAGGACGAGTCCATATTTTCGTTGTAAAAAGTATCCTATGTATTATTACAGTGTATAAGCTATCTTCATTGCAAATTTCATGCAAATCCGTTTGGCCATTTTAGCGTGAAGGAGTAACAAACATAGAAATGACAAACTACAGACAAACTTTCGCCTTTATAAGACTAGTCTAGCAATTTTTGCATGTATGAGTGTGAATGCGTTAGTCCTTTTGTCAAATAAAATATTCACAGAATATTATTGAAATGCTTTGAGTTATTTATCTGAGTTTGAATAAGAAGAATAAGAATAACTTTATTTCAACAGTCACAAAGGTAATAATATAATAACAATCTTAAAGTAAGTACTAATCTAGTTGGTAACACTAAGTAGTGGTTTAGATTCTGGTCTCCACACTAGGATTCCCTGTGTTGTGGAGAACAGTTTCACACAAACATAGATAATAGCCAAGTGCGTTACAAGTGGTGTGTGGACTTATTACAAAATAGCTTGAGACAGACTGTGTTGAACGGAGTACACAGTGTATTAAGTAGCAGTAGTGTAGCTTACAATTATTATTAACATAGTACATCGTTGTAATAAAAAAATAAAAAAAGAATGTATCGTTTGACACACGTGCAAATGTCCACACTGAATAAAATCCATCATGCACATAAATTAACCCGTCAAATGAAACATTCAAATTGACCCCGTCGCGTCGGTTGTGGTTGGAAATTGAAAACGTGTGTGATGTTACCGATGTGGTTTTGATGTAAACAATGTGTGTGTATTCACCCTCAACCCTAAACCGATGACATACATTACTAAGGACAGGGCGTTACAAACTCCCCGCCTTCAAGCGTTTTTCGTCACACTTTGAACGGTACCTGCTTCTTCTAATTCTCCTTATTCTAGATGTTGCTATCAATCCCACATAGAAAAAAAAGAAATACATAATATACGCCTGCCCAAGTTAGGCGCCAGTGAAAGACTTATGTACCTTAGGTTTTGAAGATTTGTGACCTAAAGTCATTCGTAGAAGCATGCCTTCCGCATAGCTAACCTCAGTTGGTTCTAATATCGATCTTTACTGAGACGAGTATTAATGAATAATAATGAACCTAAAGCCATGGACAAGTCCTTGACATAGATGTCAATGCATGAGGGTATTTCCTTACATAAAGACGGCCGTCTTCAATATACAAGTGAACAAGGGTGACGGCCGAAGAGCCCTTATGATAGAGGTTATGTTTTAGTAGGTACTCTAATAGTGTTTTGTATTGATTTTGTCATCTGAAAGATCTACGATATTTAAAAAAATAATAATAGTGAGCTAACATCCGAGTTCATGGATTCTGTGCTAGGAAATTTCATTTTTTTATTCTTAGTAATCTGAAATAAAATATATTTTATTTGTCGAGCCTTTCTAGTGTTTGCATACCAACAGCTTCAGACAGAAAGTCTATCTTGGGCAAATGTATTTACGCACTTCCGCCTACCCGGGGATATAGGGGTATGTCGGGCATCACGATCACCGCGAAGTTCAGGGGCAGCCAGGCCCAACACCACCAACACCAACTGCACCCACAGCAGCAAGGCTCCACTACCGACTAAAATCACCACGGTATCCGTCCTGCCGCTTTTACGGTGGGCACGCAGGGTCATCGTAGCAGTCACCACGTACCCGCCACGGCCGTCCTTTGCCGGACCCCTCCAGGGGGAGGAACACTGTGGTCGCTCCACCTCGGGACCACAAAGTCTAACAGCTGCCAGACTACCCCGCATCTGGCGCCCGTGGCCCCCTGCAATGGTTCAGACTCAGCAGCCCCATCCGTAATTTTTTTTTCCACTCACTCACACCCCCGCACTAGGATACCCTGTGTCGCGGGAGACATAGACACATACAATGACAATACTCAAACATCCAAGACCCGAGAACAAACATCTTTGCTCGTCACAGAAATGTCTGCCCCGGCCGGGATTCGAACCCGGGGTCGCGGTTCCAAAGTCAGTGTCGCTGATCACTGAGCCACGACCACCGTCAAATAAATACTTATGTGTAATATATACCGCACCTTCCCCGATAATCTGCTGGAATGTGACGGTAACTTCCGTTCTTTTATGGATCTCCCATTTCTAGTCCGATCTCGAAGAGAAACACCAAATAATCCCCTCAGCATAGCTCGTGCGACATTGAGCTTGCTGACGAGACCCTTATTTCTAGTTATAGTGATTTAGTTTTGATACTAGTTGCGTCAAGCCACACCCTGCTGCCCTTATTATCAGCGTTCTGTCAGTGTTCCAACAAATATACACAGGTGCACTATTTGCCCGGGCGTCAATACATAAACAGATAGATAAAAATAGAATAAACAACGCATACAACGATATATTTACCCAATCCCCAAAAACCTTCCGATTTCTCATGTTTACCATCAATATCTAATGCAAATATGTTTATCATAATGGCCACTTGAATCTATTGTAGTAATTGTGCGTGTACTGCTCACATATTTTTTTATAATATGACCCAAAACAAGCAAAAATGTTAACCTTGTTACTAGATAACAGCCAAACGACCGATAAGAGCGGATAGGAATAGAAACGTGTATCCAACGTACTCTGCAGTCGTACACAACTTGGGTGAGTGGTGGCTAGTAACTTCTTTTTTCATCCCTAAAGTCTTGCTCAAACGACATTAATTCCGTTTGATCTTCATTACTCCCGTGAGTATCTTCCACTAAGAGCTAGCCGATGCTTCAAGCAGGTCGTTAAGGGACCATGATAACGTATTGCCCTGATCGTGCTATTATATTATGTAAATGGTTGGAATGGAGTAGAAAAATAAGTAATTCATGCCCGTATTTCAGTGGATAAAAATCACCCACTCTATTAGGTATTAGTGGGTTATGATTACACGCCTGCCTGTAGAGGTTTGACTACGCAGACTTCAACCTCTTTTAATGATAGGCAATGATATTAGATGTTTATATGAGGTAGATGTCGCACAAGCGCGCGGAAACTGAGGCGGCAAAGTTAAGTCAATTGTAGTCATTTTCATTACGATGCGTATTTCAAGCGCAAGTCTAAACATATAGCTATCCTTTTCTATATTATTAATACCGTATTATCTGTCGCAGTAAGCATGTTTATGTCGTAAAGGAACAAAATCTGGGCACCGCGCAGTATGAATATACGTCATCTTTAGTAAAACATCATTGATGATAGGTATATTTTTTGTGACAGTGACTATCTAATTATTGGGGAATCAAATAAAGCTATTTCTATTTATTTTTATTTTCATTTTATATTTTTCGTAACGAAACATATTTTCATGTAATGAAAAGGTTTAATGAAAACCAATTGGTCACCGCAATGGCATTAAATCCATACAGAACATAAAGACAGGATCGAAAGTTTAGGATTTCTACAAATTTTGAATCAATAAAAAAATAATACATACTCGCATATCCTACGTACGTACGACCCTACTTACGCCTTATTTTTCACTTGTCATTTCCTTGTGATAAAAGTGAACTTCCGTTTCATTATTTGTCCACGACAATCCATAAATTACTGCCCCGCCATAAAGTCTACGATTTGATTAATCGTATTTAGTATTAGGTACAAAAAGTATATTTATAGTGGCATGTAACGTTTTATAAGTCTTATTTTGAAGTGACTGAAGTTTGTTTTGGTGTGAAGCCGGAGAGGTTTTGAGTAACCAGTATTTTTTCGATAGAGTTTGGTTTCTTTGAACGCGAATGAGTAACAAACATACTTAGGTACATATTGTTACTTCTTCACGCTCAAACGGCTACACCGATTTCTATGAAAATTAGCATGGAGATAGATTAAACCCTGGATTAACACACAGGCTACTTTTATCCCGGGAAAAGTATAGTTTCCGTGGGATAATTGAGGTAGCGAGAAAACCGTAATCCACGCGGGTGAAACCCCGGGGCGCTACTAGTATTTAATAAATGCATGGATGGAATAACTTTATGGCAATATTCAGAGAATACATTAACAAAAGATATTATAATAGAATACAACAATATATTAACCAAGCCTTAGCAGGTGTCGAATTATTTCCACTGAATTCGACCGCGTATTTTTTGTTTATCTTTTAACTTCGCTGCGGCACGGTCAAACATAATAATCAGATTATATACATATACATAATATATGAGGGGACCTTTACAGAGTGTTAGTCATTTATGTAGACAAGATGTGAAAGTGGCTCACCAGTTATGCCAAACATCCCTTTTGAAATGCAAATGTGGCTGAGGTTGAAAAGTCTGTTCATCTAAATGGCCGCAAATAGACCTTGGCCTTCTTTTAGCGCTAACTAAATTCAGGTAAATCTCGGGTCTCAATGGGGCTTG
Source organism: Apeira syringaria (assembly GCA_934044485.1). Lineage (NCBI taxonomy): Eukaryota > Metazoa > Arthropoda > Insecta > Lepidoptera > Geometridae > Apeira > Apeira syringaria. Next base: position 19,648,574 of record OW203662.1, on the reverse strand, counting down.
CTACAATGTTTAAATATATGGACGGACGTAATCGTTCAGCATTGAACTAATATTTACTTCAGTTTAACACCCCATGGAACCTATGGAAAGTTGAAGAAGTAGCCAGGAAAACCATTACACAAAAACTATATCATATAGGCCAATATCCCTATTACCAGGTAATGTCGAAACTTTTCGAAAAACGACTCAACCCGCTTTAGACAATAATAAACTATAAACTCATTTATATAAATAATAAACTCTAAACGACAATAATAAGCTTAGTTAGACAACGCGACAGGACGGTTTTTTGTAGTCGTGGGTTCAAGTCCCACTAGCAGTCGAATTTTTTCCTTCAAATATTTGAACTTAAATAATAAACTCATTACCGAGTACCAATTTGGTTTTCGAGTAAACACTCAATTCTGGGACAAGTATAAAGAATTACAAATATATTAGAAAATCTCTATAATTATGAGAAAATGGTACGGATAACCGTTTTCTTTGATGTATGTGCTTTAGATAATATTATAGTGTGGCATAAAACACTTAAAATAAAATGTCCGAAAAAGTTTTCGGAAATATTAGAAAAATAGAATAGAATGCAAATATAGTGATTGAATGGAATTGAATTGAATTGAATATAAACTTATATCTGAGATAGAGCATTCCGAGTAAGGCTAAACTCAGATATCAAGGTAATAAAAGCTGGAGTACAACAAGTGAGTGTCTAAAGTCTGATCCTGTACCTATTATACACCTGCGATATTCCAATTATAGAAAATATCATTATTGCTACTTCTGCCGATGATACTGCTATAATGGCATTAGGAAATACCCACAACGAGGCTGTGGACAAAGTACAAAATAGTTATAAATAAGTTTAACGAATGAACTAAGGAATGGCGAATTAAACTCAATGAAACAAAATTTCTTTTTCAGTTTTTTTTTTTCAAATTTTTTTTCAGTTATAAATGACAATTGTCCAGTGTACATTAATAATAAGAAGGGGCACAGCTAGTGTTTAATATTTTTTGTATGGTAGACATACGTAAGAACTATGGCTCTTAATTATTACGTGTCATGCACGGAAATTCCGAATTCAAAAGTAATAGTGTGGTAACACGCGAAAAATATGTTGGTAAGTACCTACCTACTTAACTTTAATTTAAAACTGCTGCCGCCACTGAGTTGAATAATATATTACCATTCTTAATCATACGCTGTTATAACCACTGTTGATGTAAGAATGAATTTATTTTATAACATTTTTCTTGATTTTGGGTATTTATATTTTATGGTACTATACTTATAGTCCGCGCCGGAGCTTCGAGGATTCTTATGGAATGTTCACGTAATGAGCTAAAGTTGTGCATGAGTTAGTCGATAATGCGCTATCGATACTAACAAATATTTTTCTTTCTTTCTTTCTTTCTTTCTTTCAATCTTCTTTTCTGACTTGCGAGATAGCATTTTCTTCAGTCTTGTCAGATAAAAATCGGAAATAATGTTATGTTCGTAGTAGTGATGTTCCAGTATCCGCAGATATCCGAGGGAAACGAAACATCTGTAGCCATATCCGTATCCGTCTCCATTAATTTTCACTGGGTGATAGCTCTGATAGTATATACATATAGTATATATACATATAGTAGGTAGTATATATACACACAAATATATTTATGAATGGATTTTAGTGTATACATTATATATGTCGTTAGAAACACCATCAGCCTTTGCTATTAAAAATAGTAACAAATGGCCTGACGCCTGATTTTTACTCATTAAGTTTTAGTGATTCCATTATATTTGTCCAAATGTAAAAAGATATTCGGATTCTGGCAGGCGTTTGGTTTCTGCACGCGCAATATAATCATTTCCAATTAATGAACCACACCGTCACTGACCATGAAAAGAGATGACAGTCAAACGAATATCTATGATGAATAAGAAAAAGTGTGTCTTTACATGGCAATAAATAAGAATTGTACACCCTTTATGTTAAAAAAGATACCAAAAAATTGAACCGACTTCAACACTCAAAAGTGTGAATGATCAAAGGTTCAAAGTGTTCAAAAGTAACAGTTATTAAATTATTGTGCACAGGGTAATACTGTTTAAAAAGTGAAGCACAGTTTAATAATGAACAATACTCGCCGTCCAGCGCAGTAGGCACGGATTTTATAAAATCGTCGGTACGTTTTGATGTCTATATATAAGAAGAATGTACGTAAGCATCCAGACGTGGGAAGCAGACGAGTGGGCACCAATCGGCTTAAGAGATTTATCGGAACTGATCTGAGGTATCGTCGAACTGTTTCTTTTCTGTTTCTTGGTCTCATCTATCCATCCATCCATCCATCTATCCATATTGTAAATTACTAAAATCCTAGAATTTTGTCATACTACGTTCAACGGCGTATGGACGTTCTAAATGTACTAGATGCTGAAATATAAAAAGACAAATCTTACGATCTAATTTTTTAAGGATATAATTTAGCTTCTCGTACATGAACCGACGACTACAGAATACCGTCCCTGTCGCTTTGTCAACTAAGCTATTGTGGCGTTCCACAAGCAGTCCGGATTTTTTCCTTCATTGTGGTCGTCATCTTTAGGAATATTTTTAAGCTATTGCATAGCTTCTATCGCCGGCCTTGAGCATGGAGACCTAATCCAGAAATTCCGTAACGAAAATAACCTAACACCCCCCACTCCGACCGGCACAGCGGTGATACTTTTTAGTTTTGCCAACTATCGATGAATAGCAGAACTTTTAATGACTTTTTTGAAATATCACGCTTGTCTGTTTAGTTCAGCAACTCGCCTTTAGGTTGCATTGGTTGTATGGGCGTTACTGCATAAGTTATTAATATATTAATTGCATAAGTTGATAAAAAATGCTATGCAATAGCTTTACCGCGGCAGTCCCCGAGTGCCACACGTCTTTTTTCGTTGTTTTTTTGTGCAAGTACAACTAAGAGCCGCAACTATATCCTTCAACAATTTGGTAGTAGGTACATAGTTCCGCCCACGATGACGTCAATGGACCAATAAAAATCCATACAATACAAATGTTTATTACGATCTATGGTATTATACAGAAATAAAGAAACTACTGAACTCCGAAACTATTGAAACGACCCGAAAAATTATTTCAACTTTAGAATGTTGCTTATCACATATTAACGAATATTGGCTTTTTAATTAAAAAATAATTACGAATCCATATGAAAACCTCAATAAAGGCAACACAAACTATGAAAATTTTTACAGATAGAAACCTTATATCGCGTGGGAAAACTGCGAAAACTATTGACAATAGAACTAAGTGATTTTCTACAATTTTATAGAGCAAAGTAATATATACAAATAGTTCATTATATCATATGTTTAACTATTACAGTTATGTCACAATAACTACATTATGATGTTAAAATATGCAGTGAAGATGCCGGTACAAGCTACGCCTTATTATTTGTACAATAATATTGATCAAAATAAATAAATTCGTATTCAGAGCAACTTGTTAATAACTTTTTGAATTATTAAAATCAGACACACCCTCCCAAAGTTGTAATGAGTTTATTAAATAATTATCATAATATCAAACCGAAATATAAGAAACAACGCTCTGAGTGACTCGAATGGTTTTCCACAACAGAGGGAAGGCACATTAAATTCAGCCGAATTTAATGTGCCTACCCTCTGTTGTAAAATATAATATGTGTATGAGTGAAATATCTCCCCTATATCGTTTACAGACTTGACTAAAATCCTTAAACAAAGCCAATAAGATGCCTTAGGTACATTGATGAATCCCTTCGAATTCTGATACGTATTCATTTGCAGGATTGAACCCTTATAACTATTCCATTCTATTAAATATCTGTGTAAATTTGATTCTCATTTTTAACCTTCAAACAAAGAAGGAGGTTTCTGAATTCAACTTCGTCGTTTATGAATCGATTCTGATTATTATTTTTTGTTTGATATAAAAATTGGTTGCCTGTAAAGTCGGTATACGGGCGAAAGTTTTACGTGACAACGACTTTGAGTGCCTTTCACTTTTTATGTCTGTCTCTCTCGCTCTTAGGCGGGCTAACCATGCCCGAGCGGAAGGGACGCGTGCCTCTCACTCGCTCTCATTGTGAGCGCATAACGTGAGCGGAGCGTAACGCAGTTTCTTGAAGTGTCACCCGGCAAACCAATTTATAAGACGTTGTCACGTCAATATACTCCTAAGGTGATCCCATTTAAATTTTATCAAAATTTGTTGGGCAAGCTGTTTTGAGTTACACTCCAATAAATGAAAAGTGTTACGTCTATCTAGATGATTTCCTTAATGAGGGTGAATGAAAATGAATCCCGTGAGTAGCGAAGGTCACTGAAAGTGTTGATACATTTTTTTTACACAATTATGGAACCGACTTACAATTGAAAAAAAATACTAAAACTTAGTTAAATTGCTAAATCCTTATTATACCTTAACAAATTCCGTTTTTAAACAGAAGTTCTTTTTATATAGAACAAACTAAAGTTTAGAATAATTATTTTTATAGGCCGGACAAACAAAATATATTATGCTACTTTGCTCCATAAATCATGAATAAATGGTCTAATAAGTAGGGTAGACCAGACAAACGTGCCCCACTTGAATACGTGCCCCACCTTAACAATTCCCAAAGTAATTTCTAATTTGGCGCTAAATTAATCGAAGCGTTCAGGGCTGCGTACGGGGTCGGCTTCGGCCTAGCCATATCTTGCTCTGAGAGCGGATGTACGGCGTTCGCGAACTCAATTAGAGCATTATTTGTTCCATCCCAAATTTGATCATGACCGTTCACGTCAACCTGTGAGAGCAAATTATGCTCCACGAGACCATAATCTTTTTACCTCTAGAATCGATCAAATCTTGGTCGGCTGTCAAACGTGACATACGTAGTAGTAACTATCATAATATGATTAACAATGTAAGTCACTTCTTCTTCTTCTTCTATAAGATGAAGTAGCCGTTCGTGAGACATTCATCAAATATTGTTCGATCAATATTTGGCCGACGAAGGTCCTGAACGCAGCCCTGTCACACCGTACTTGGGTAATGACGGACGTGTGAGCAATTTGCTGCCAGTTTTATTTTGATTCGAGTGAGAAAAATGACTAAATGGTATGTATGACACTGAAAATTTGTTTTATAAGTTATATTATCTTATTGAACAGCACGAACCCAGTAAGATTTCGATTATTTTTAAGTACTATTTATTTGAAAGTAAACTTGTCAACTTACTTGTTGTTTTGATAACTTGGGCTTGTGACTGGCTTTGTCAGTAGGCTCAGAGTCGCACAACGAGCTATGGAAAGGGCTATGCTTGGGGTTTCTCTACGCGATCGAATCAGAAATGAGGAGCTCCGTAGAAGAACGAAACTAACTGACATAGTCTAACGGATTATCAAGTAGAAGTAGCAATGGGCAGGGCACATAGTTCGAAAAACTGATGGCCGTTGGGGTCAGAAGGTACTCGAATGGAGACCACAGACTGACAAGCGCAGTGCATAGGACGGCCACCGAAAAAGTGGGCAGACGACCTGACTCAGATAGCAGGCAAGGGCTGGTTGCCGGTCGTTTTCAACCGGTTTTTATGGAAATCAATTGGGTAGGTCTATCTTCTGCAGTGGATGGCCGAGATGATGAAACTTGTCAAAGACTTTTATGTTAACTGACGTTTCGTTTCTGACAAATAGATGATATATTATTAAAATATTTATAGTGTATAATATTTATGTATTTTAGGTCGTTTTTTCCCCTATTGAAAATATACTATGAAATATTATGAAAGGTTATCATAATGGCAAAGGTAGATTTAGAGCAAAATATTTGAAAGTTTTATTATCATTAAAAGTATTACTAAACTATGTCCAAAAATAATAGTCTTTAGTTACTAAAGAAATCGGATATTATCAATGCGCATTACATAACACTTTACAAGAATCAGAGGACATTATGTATCACAAGGCTGTTTTAATGTAAAACTGTGTAAGTTTTACACTTACTGAAATCAATTTGTGAATTGAAAAAATTGAAATATGTAAGTGTGAGTAAAGTGTTTTGTATAGTTAATAGATTTCGTATTAGGAGTGTGTTTTATATAGTGAGTTGTCTTATTGGAGTAGTGCGTGTGTTTGTTGTGTAGTGGTGGTGAGAGTGTGCGCGGGGCGCGTGTGCGGTCGGTGCGGCGGCGGGGCGGGCGGTGCGCGCGCAGCCCGCCCCGGCCGCCATGCAGCGCCTGCGCACCACCTTCAAACGGTCGCGCACGCCCACGCCCGCAGACATGAAAACGCAAAGCAGCCTGGAGGTGCCCAAGCAGGTGAGCATACTTACTATCATGCGAAAAATCTATACATAGGGAAAGTTTTTAGGGGATGATTTACCAGCTTACATAAGAAGGGGAATTTGGAAACCGGAATTATTATTATAATATATTTAATGAGAAATCAAAAAGATTCAGTCGTACATGGTTGATCGAGCATAGAATGAATAATTGTACAAGGCTTTGAAGTGGATAGGAATTTACTACTTTTAATTTTATTTTTGTGTAGGTAGAAGCTATAATATTAACTTTCCCGCCAAAGGTAGTAACGGAGAGCTTAGTCGGGTTAAGGTCAAGTTTGTTTACATGACAGTATTCTTCTAGTGTCAATCGATCGTCCTCTAACGTCTTCCAAAGTACATATGCTGGGGAAAATATTCATGTCATGGGCGAGACATAACAATTTAAAGTTAATGAAACATTCATTGACAAAAACTGCAAAAAGTGGAGGCCCCAGCATTATGTCATATTCAGCTTTTATTAAAACATTAAGAAAAGTTTTAATATGCTGCCAATTTATGTTCCCCTTTAGACCTAAGCAAGCAAAACTGTGTCTAGAAAAGCAATATCTAAATGTGTTAATCGAAAACCTTATGCTTGATTTGTATTTACTAACTTTTCACACATTCCTTTGCTCAATCAGAATAATTTGCCACAACAACTAGAATATGTATCGTGCTTAATCAAGTAGTTTGCTGTGTGCATTAAGCTTCCTGTCTAAACAAGATGCAAATTCTATGTGATTGGCATAGCCCCTCTGCCGTAGCAATCATTGGGTTTTCGGAAACCATTATCTAATTTACTATGCCATTCAAACTAATCGCCTAACAAAGCAGCTAGCCCGTTTCAAAATCCCACTTAATTTTTCATACACTTATAATAATCCTTAAAACCTAAATCCTTAAAATTCGCATGACTGACAGTGTGAAATGAAAGCATAAGTGACATTTTGCTCAGCCAGGCAACGCAATAACTAACGTATTAGGTTCTTTGTCAAACTGGCCGCTTTGATCTTAAATATCTATCTTTTATTTTTTCGGTTCGGAATTCGAAATTCAAATTTATTTAAATATAGGCTTTGTATTTGTGTTTACAATGTAATTCATTTGTATTCGCTTACTAACTATAACTGCACAACAGACGGTCGATATATTAGAGGAGCTGCTATTGTAATGTCTCCGACACCCCCCGCACTCCCCGGACCTTATTGCAAGGTAAATAATTGAATTCCGACGAGGCTGTCAAAAACGCCTTTATAGATTTTATCGATTCTCGCTCCCACAATTTTTTCAAGGGAATCCATGCACTACCAATATAGGCATAATATGGCAAAAGTGCACACTTTAACCGATTAATTAAAATAAATTTATTTAAATCTTTTTACTTGATGACGTTACATTTTTTCCGCACAAAACGCCAATTTCTTAATGTAAAGACTTTATAATTCAGTAATGTTGTTCAACCAAACTTAAATAAATTGGTGGGAAATAAGATAGTCCTTTTTATTGGCAAAAGGCAAGGGTTTGACCACTATCTCACCTGATGTTAAATGATGATGCGGTCTACGATAGAGCACGCCTGCCTAGAAGATATCGTCACTCGTGTAAATAGGTATATTTTAGTTATCTATTCTAGCTATCTTGCTGTAGATTGACTAGGAATCAACGGATAAAAGTTAATTAATACATTCACAGACTAAAACCAAGATAATATAGGATTATACTAATATGTTTTATAGGTTGATACAGTCTGTATGTATGATCCTGGCCATTTTGTTATCTAAATGGAGAGATCGTTTCGTACGAGACAGGTCCGGTCGGCGTCGTTCGATGAGATCCAGCTGGAGGCGGCGCGCGGCGCCGGTGGTGGAGGCCTACTGGCGGTGCCGCAGCACAGTGGCGGCCGCAGCCGCTCCTTCGACTCAGCTGGATCTGACGACTCGGGCACCTACCTCGAGGTACGTACAAACACTATACTACTTTTGTAAAAAAACAAATAGCTTGACAGTAATATTTTATTGTCCAATCTCAAAAAAGTATAATAAATTGAAATTAGTAATTAAAGTTTTGGCACAAAAATATTTTTACTGCACTTCTCGACATTTTATTTTTTATTTTTACTAACAGCATTTGTCTCAGGCCGATTTAGAATTCTTCAGGACGTCTGCGTATCCATTCCACTAACATATCGATTGTTGATTAATTGTAGTTTTTGCTAGTTTAGCTCTACGTCATGGAGTATAATTGTAATGGCTACACATATCTAATTTCTACCGCAACGCACACCACGCAACCTACACTGCATTCGAGGTGCAATTGTTATTTTAGCAGAATACCAAGTTTTGCACACTGGTATTAGTAGGTACTCTGTCGAATCTGTTTACTCTGGATTCGATCACACACAAATGCAATGAATACTCACAACAAACATACACTCAACAAATACTACGAAACTGATTGTACTTCTTTATCTAAAGTGCGATTGTAGCCGGCAGTTACGTTTATAAAATCAACAAATAAATATAAATAAACTGGAGAGTTGGATATTAACCACTTCCGCGTAAATTACTTTGCATGTACCAACTGAACAATCTGGTGCAAATTACTCACTTCCGGAAATGAAGTGAAACGTGTTGTCTGCGGAATATAAAAGAGGGATCATTTTGGTTTCCGGTTTTTCAGGCGGGAAGAATACAGTTGAGACTTATTATGCGAAATTTGAATATTACGGTATGGTTATACCTCTTTACGAGCAGAGCCATAGATCACAAATAAAAAATCTAGTACATACATTGCTTTTATACCAAGATTACACAATATGTTAGAGGTGGTATTTTTTTATGGTGGCAAACACGCACGGGCAACAGGCTACCTGGCGGTAAGCCTGCCGTTGTAACACTGGGGGCGTTGATGAATGAACTCTTTAGAGTTTTCTCCATTGTTCACAGTTACACAGTTGTTACAGTATATACTCCGTATAGGTAAGGCTTGATATGTAGCAAGATCTAATGTACTGAGTGCCTCTAGGTCTTTAGTGAGAATGGGATCGCTGACAATTCTGATAGCTCTGAACCGCTTTGTCTTGTTTAGCACTTTACGTAAAAATTGTTGGCATTAATAAACTATTCAGAGCCATGAGCTAGCTCACCAGTATCGCCACTATCTTTGAGTGAACGATTTCCGCATAATGTGACATAATTCTATTTTAAAAGTAAACGGGTTTATTTAGGAAGAATAAGACCAAAATAAGGATACTAATTATGTTACGTTTCAGGTTCCGCGATTGTGGTCCCGACGTCGATCCGGCAAGGGTACGCCACCACCATGCGTACACTGTCGCCACATGGAAACATGGCTGGCGCGGCGCAGCGAGGAACGAATTACTCCTGAGCGCGCGCCAGCCTCTTCTTCCGCGGAGGACGAAGAAGAGGATGACGAGAGTGACGCGGATTCCCCCCAAGTGCTGCTGGCACCTCCACCACCCCCGCGCACCTTCCTGCCGCCGCCACCACCGCAGTCGCCACCGCCCTCGCCCGGCGCGCCTTCCTTCGAGCTCCAACCGCCAGTCGACGAACCGCCCCAATTTCCCCAACGCAGGCGTTCCATATCACGCCAAGAAGCGTTCTTCGTCGAGCCCACAGGCAGCTCTTTAGAAAACGTTCGCGCATCGGAAGAAGGTGCAGCGACAGCAACCCGCGACCCTCTCGTTCACGACATCTACCTCGCAGTGCCGGAACTGAAACGCGATCGCGCCGCGTCCGTCGACTCCTGCTTCTCTAAAGTGTCCGGTGGTGCTAGAGCGGAACAGTTAAACGGGACGGGAGTCTCTCTCACAGTTCCCGGGACTGGTCTACGTTCGCGTTCCGTAGATATTGTGTTACCGACCGCCGAACAGTCGCGGTACAAGGCTTTGGCTCTGACGGCGTCGCAACCCGCTCCGCCGGTGCACCAGCACGCTTCCGAGAAACCTGTTCCTCAGCTTGTCGCCGTTGAGAGCAGGTTAGTTTATTTTATTCATAGATTCTCACTTGCTTTAATAAATATTTTGGTTGCAGTTTCTTTTATTTATTTTTCCTTTGACTAAGTTTTCGATCTTTACGTTTTGGCTATTAGGGGCTTCGCATTAAAGGGTCTCCCTTGAGATTTAACTTAGGAAAGTGCGACGTATTAACAAGCAAGTGGGTACTCAGTTATTTACGCTTACGACATCCGCTGACTTTCCTCCTAGCCGTCGTTAATGCGTATTTAGGGCGAGCTAATTAAGTGAGAGATACTTAAACCCGCAATTCGACTTGCGAACTCTCATAAAAAAAGCTGTAAAAGGACGTTGGATGAGTTTACTATGTAGTTTCTGATTAGCGGGCGTTTGTGCCGGACAGTTTGCTGGAAACGAGACGTTCAAACATTATGCAAGCTCTACACATGCGTCTGCAGCTTCCCTTTGAGAATAATTTATGTTTCTGGAACTGGGGAAAAAATGGAGGTCCTATTACACTACTACAAAACGTATATACATATACATAAACATTCTCTGTTTACTGTGCGTTATTTAATGTGTTAATGAGAGAATTCCTCTGAATGAGATCACCACACGCAGTCGTGGAATACATAATTGGAGCAGTACTAACGCAGTGATATAATATATATTCATACTCCTACCTACAAATTTAGATACTACTAATATAGTAATAATATAGTAGTATATAGTATGCACTAGATATAATATTCTTTGACTTATTAAATTACAAATGCATATTAATCAATATATATTTAGATTACATACATAGAGGAACATATAAAGAAGTTCATGTTAGTCAGATTTGCGTATGCATAACGTGACCATTTATTTTTTTTGCCAGTGCGGGACATTTGCAGAATTATATGTTTAAAAAAAAGTTAATAATGTTTTACAAGATTTTTATTATAAAAGACAGAATAACACAAATTAATCAAAGCACTAAACACAAAATACCTAGTTAAATAAGCACGACTTTCTAAACCCCATTAGTGGCGTGAATTTCCCGTGAATCCCCCAAAGTTGCAGTTCGTTTTGTCTCTTCGAGCGGGAAAAATACATTTCAAATAATCTTTTCAACTGTTTGCAAAAGCGGGACTATGTCGACCTCGCTGGGGACACCGGGACAGTCTGCCTGAAAGCGGGACTGTCCCGCTCAAAGCGGGACGTATGGTCACGTTACGTATGCATCCATTGGGTCTAGAGAATATGCATCCCTTTTTTTTCTTTAACCGCAAACGATGAATATTACTTCTCGTTTATCACGTGATGTATCGCTTTAAAGTGTCAATCTCATAAATTTTGTGTGCTATCTCTCAGCGTTAACGCTCGTAGAATGTTAGTTTGTCTAAGCCTACTGAGCAGACCGATATCCGTAAACAGCACCCGTTCACCAGTCGTGACGCGTCGCCTTTACCTTCTGTTTATATACAGCTTAGTGTATACCACTAACTAAACAAATCAGCTAATCTAACCAATCAAATAGAAGACGCAATAAACATACGTAGATGATTAGGACCCCTTCTAGCCCTTACAAAGCAATTCTCACGGTTCGGTTCTTTGATGTGCCTTCACGGAACTGCGGTTGTTAACACACTAATATGACAACGGCAAGAGTTTGTCTGCGTTCGTCGTTTATCGTTTCTATGTTTGTAACTCCTTCACGCTAAAACGGCTGAACAGATTTGTGTGAAGTTTGAAATGACGATAGCTTGTACCCTGGAATAGGGTACTGTTATCCAGAATATATTGTCTGTTCCAGTGGGATGATGGGAGGACACAAAAATCGTCATTACCACAGACTATTTCCCCACGAGTTACATCCCGAGGCGCAGCTAGTAAGCTTAGATTATTTTATAACAACCGCCACCTGAATCACATACAATTGAAGGAAAATATATAGAGACATATATATAATATAGAGACAACATACTAACTTAAGGATAGCTTTGCTATTCGAATTGATTACCGACACCTGATAGTTCTGTTTTTAATCGCCAGAGTATTATACACAATCTAATGAGCAAGGAAATTCCAGCAAGTTATTTCATTCATATCAAAATATATATTATGCTAGTACAGTAAGTACAAAACGAGAGCCCATAGCCGTAAGATAACATTTACGTACTATCTCATAATAAATTGTAATTAAAATTTGTTCATTTTAAATATTTTATTGTTTTTATTATTACGGTTTACAACTCAACTATCATACTGAGTGAATAAAACCTCTCTCATAGTTCTTCCCAAAAACAAACCGCGAATGTATTTTCATTTTACAATTATTCTATCTGACTCAATAATTTAAATCAAAATTGATTAGTTAAGTAGCTTACATTCAATACAGATGGATCTTCACGTCAAATAACCTCTCTCATAGTTCTTCCCAAAAAGAAATCACATTATACATATTAAAACAATACTATTTAGACACATTTTACAATTATTCTATCTGACTCAATAATTTAAATCAAAATTGGTTGGTTAAGTAGCTTACATTCAATACAGATGGATCTTCACGTCGAATAACCTCTCTCATAGTTCTTCCCAAAAAGAAATCACATTATACATATTAAAACAATACTATTTAGACACATTTTACAATTATTCTATCTGACTCAATAATTTAAATCAAAATTGGTTGGTTAAGTAGCTTACATTCAATACAGATGGATCTTCACGTCGAATAACCTCTCTCATAGTTCTTCCCAAAAAGAAATCACATTATACATATTAAAACAATACTATTTAGACACATTTTACAATTATTCTATCTGACTCAATAATTTAAATCAAAATTGGTTGGTTAAGTAGCTTACATTCAATACAGATGGATCTTCACGTCGAATAACCTCTCTCATAGTTCTTCCCAAAAAGAAATCACATTATACATATTAAAACAATACTATTTAGACACATTTTACAATTATTTCATCTGACTCAATAATTTAAATCAAAATTGGTTGGTTAAGTAGCTTACATTCAATACAGATGGATCTTCACGTCGAATAACCTCTCTCATAGTTCTTCCCAAAAACAAATCACATTATACATATTAAAACAATACTATTTAGACACATTTTACAATTATTCTATCTGACTCAATAATTTAAATCAAAATTGGTTGGTTAAGTAGCTTACATTCAATACAGATGGATCTTCACGTCGAATAACCTCTCTCATAGTTCTTCCCAAAAAGAAATCACATTATACATATTAAAACAATACTATTTAGACACATTTTACAATTATTCTATCTGACTCAATAATTTAAATCAAAATTGGTTGGTTAAGTAGCTTACATTCAATACAGATGGATCTTCACGTCGAATAACCTCTCTCATAGTTCTTCCCAAAAACAAATCACATTATACATATTAAAACAATACTATTTAAACACATTTTACAATTATTCTATCTGACTCAATAATTTAAATCAAAATTGGTTGGTTAAGTAGCTTACATTCAATACAGATGGATCTTCACGTCGAATAACCTCTCTCATAGTTCTTCCCAAAAAGAAATCACATTATACATATTAAAACAATACTATTTAGACACATTTTACAATTATTCTATCTGACTCAATAATTTAAATCAAAATTGGTTGGTTAAGTAGCTTACATTCAATACAGATGGATCTTCACGTCGAATAACCTCTCTCATAGTTCTTCCCAAAAAGAAATCACATTATACATATTAAAACAATACTATTTAGACACATTTTACAATTTTTCTATCTGACTCAATAATTTAAATCAAAATTGGTTGGTTAAGTAGCTTACATTCAATACAGATGGATCTTCACGTCGAATAACCTCTCTCATAGTTCTTCCCAAAAAGAAATCACATTATACATATTAAAACAATACTATTTAGACACATTTTACAATTTTTCTATCTGACTCAATAATTTAAATCAAAATTGGTTGGTTAAGTAGCTTACATTCAATACAGATGGATCTTCACGTCGAATAACCTCTCTCATAGTTCTTCCCAAAAAGAAATCACATTATACATATTAAAACAATACTATTTAGACACATTTTACAATTATTTCATCTGACTCAATAATTTAAATCAAAATTTATTTTTTATTTTATTTTATTTTCATAGGAAAACTTACAGCCTAAAATTAAATCTATGTACATACAACTTAGGTTTGACTGGGCCAATTACAAGTTTTCGCCTTTAAACTTAAATTAGGAAAACTAAACATAAAACATTCTCTCTCTCAACAACAAAAATTCTAACAATCCATTTAAGAAATAATTTTAAATTAAGAAAAAAATAACATATTTAACATTGGGCTATTGACCGAGATACAATTAATAGGTGAAGTGTACATTGCTTAGAGACTAAAAAAATCGGATGATAAAGCATGACCAATCGAACGTAAGCTTCCGGTAAAGATATCAATTTCCTTATTGCATTTGAGGAATTCGTTTATCATAGCGGGGGTTCTGCAGAAGAAAGTATTTTGTTTGTACTTAGTCTTCGCGGGGGGTACAGCTAAGACAGGAGTATGGCGCGAGTTGAAAGTTGGAGTTCGAAGACAGATTTTGCCGAGTAATTCCGCACTATCAACTTGTGAACTTAGAACTTTTAAATAGTATGTAATGTCTGCAATTTTACGTCGTGTTTGAAGCGGTAGAAAGTGGTGCCGCTTACATCGCTCTTCGTAGCCATCATAGTAACATCGTGAGCGGTGTTCTAGGAGTTTTAGAAACTTCATCTGAATTCTTTCAATGCGTTTGATATGACACTCGAAGTGAGGGCTCCAGACTTGCGAGCAGTATTCTAGGATACTACGAACGTATGCACAGTAAAGAATCTTGAGTGTTTTGATATTGTTGAATGGTGTAGACACTCGCATAATAAAACCAAGAGCCTTGAGGGCTTTATTAACAATAACATCGATATGTTGAACATATGTAAGCTTAGAGTCCTGCATTATACCAAGATCTCTTATGGTATCGATACGTGCTATTATTTTGTTTTTCATTGCGTAGTTGAAATAAACGTTAGTTAGTTTTCTCGAAAAGGTAACAACGAAACACTTGTCTACGTTTAAATCCAATTTGTTTAAAGAGCAGTAGTCACTGAATCTGTCTAGGTCAGCTTGTAAGTTGATGCAGTCTATAGAAGACGTTATAGGCTTTAGAACTTTCATATCATCAGCAAATAAGTAAAATTCAGAGTGGATAAAACAAGAGTTAATGTCGTTGATAAATATTACAAAAAGCAGTGGCGCTAGTTGTGAGCCTTGGGGAATCCCGGATGGGATTTCTATGCACGTTGATCTAAACCCGTTGAGAACAACAGCTTGAGTTCGGCGCTCAATATAAGAGGTATACCATCTGAAGAGGTCTCCGTGAATACCCATTGCTTGGAGCTTGCTCAAAAGTATATTGTGATCCAGCCTGTCGAAGGCCTTACTGAAATCAGTGAAAATGCCGTCCACTTGAGAGCCCGAAGCCATCTGATCGATGATGAAATCGTTCGTAAGGATTAGATTCGAGGTCGTGGATCTGCCTCTAATGAAACCGTGCTGCTGTGGAATGAGTGAGGACTTAATGGCTGCATATGTTTGTTGATAGACGATCTTTTCTAATATTTTGGCGAAGATACATAACTTTGAGATGGGGCGGTAGTTTATGACATTCGATTTAGAACCCTTCTTGTGAATAGGTGATACCAGAGCAGATTTCCACAAGGAGGGAACTACTCCTTCAGTTATCGATCTAGTAAAAATGACACCCAGTGGCAAAGATAAACTACGTGAACATTTTACAATGAAGACTGGCGGAATTTCGTCGGGTCCAGCTGATTTATTTATGTTGAGAGATTTTAAGTTTCTTTCCAGGTTATCAAACGAAATTTCGATAGAACCTAGTCCGACCGTATTGCCAGAATACTGATTACTGTGGTTTACAATCGAAGTCGAAAGACCAGTAGGATCGGGGTGGAGAAACGAGGACTTGAAGAAACTTGAAAATAATTCGCAGATATCGTCCCCTGTATTAGCAGATTGAGTACCATACGTCATGGTTGAAGGAACTGATGAGCTTTTCGTTTTACTTTTTACAAAAGACCAGAATAATTTGGACGAGGAAGCTGAAATTGAGCTCTCTAACCTGCTAATATACGCATTGAAACATATACGTTCATAGGCTTTCGCACGGTCCCGCAGTAAGAAGAAAGCCACATAATCAGACTTGTTCCCATATGTTCTGTACTTACGGATATGTTTATATTTTTCAGCTAACATTTTTTTGAGACAGTTATTAAACCAAGGTGGATGCTTAGTCTGGCTAGTGATAGTTCTACAACGAATATATTTGTCTCTTAATTTATATAAGATGCTATAGAAGTGGTCGAGGGCATTGTCGAGTGGTCCGTGAGATAGTACTAACCGCCAGTCGATCGAATCCAATTCGTTACATAAGTCATCATAATTTCCAGATTCATAATAATATTTGAGCCTTGGCATGGTAGGGCAGCATTGACTTGCGAGGATATCTAGTTCTACTAGGAGTGAGGGGTGATGGCGGTCTTCACACACAAGCCAGTCTACGCAGTTGTTGATATATAATGGCATATTTGAAAATATCAGGTCAAGAATACGATTATTAGAGTTTTTAACAGAGTTAAATTGCGTAAGGTTACATAAGGTAATGATATCAAAGAAATGTGTAATTAATTCACCGGATATATTAGATGGGACCAATGATGGGTCATCGCTGCGTGATGACCATTGGATATGTGGCAGATTGAAGTCACCGACAACCAGGTACAAGTCTTCTGAGTTGTGAATAAAAATATCTTGCAATTTATCAGCAAAATGTCCCAACTGAGTTAATGCACTTGCAGACTCGCCTTGACTACATATATATGCGCAGCAGATGTTTATCTTAATCGGCCCACCACTACCCCTACTAGCGATGGTTAAGGTGATCCATATATCTTCAGCTGGTGAGCACCAGAGGGAGTTATCGACAGCAGCTAGTTCACGCTTCACTGCTATGAGGACGCCACCCCCCCGCCCTTGGGAGGTGAGCGCGTAGTCACGATCCCGCCTAAATACTATGTAGGAATCGTCGAACAGTTCCTCGGATTTTATACCGGATAAAAGCCATGTCTCTGTCAAACATATGATGTCATAATTGTTCAATTGAAGATTTCTATAGAAGTCCCCAACTTTGGTGCGGAGGCCCCTGACGTTCTGGTAGAACAGTTTTAACTTGTTCATTTTTGATGTGCATAATTTAGAACGTAGTAGAAATTTGTACTATAATATATGCTTATAGAACAAAAATATGTATGCATACTAAAGTATGTGCATATAAGGTAAGCCGAGTTCAAACGTAATATGGTAATTGGTACCGGTATGTAATGTATGACTATAGTATATAAAATGTTACTAAGAAATTTATATATGAGGTTACGAATATTGGGAACTGCTAAGTTTAATAAATTACGTATCAAACGTAATGTGTAAAACAAAATAAATGTTAGGCGCGTATTTAATAGTCCGTTATACGAGCCTTGCCTATATGCATTCTTTATGAGGGCCTTATATATAGTAAACACCGAACTATAATGGTTACCGCACGTGTTCGATCGAATTCTATACAATACGCTATCCATTAAAGTTGTCAATGCTAGATAAGGGAACACAGTATACGTAGATCTTGCCGAGCTATGACAGAGATTAACTGTCGAAAGAATAGCGATGTAACCGGCGTCGACTACAGTGAGTTTATACTCGTAATAGGAAGATATTCGTAACTTGGTATAAGTAGGAGTTAATTGTGGGATCTTGTATCCGAGTAGACTACTCATATATTTGAGCGGATGTGTAAAATTTGCCAGGAAAAATGCGAAGGTATAGATTATTGTTAATATTGTGAAGCGGTAAGTGGCGTGATAAAGAAGCGGTAGTTTAAGAGAGGTTGAATGAACTCGTAGGTTGACTAGTTTATGCTTTTGCGATGTCAGTGTACGCGGTGGGCAGGACAATATATATATATATATTTTGTTATTTTGATAACCGGCACTGTCCCTTTCCAATATTTTGGGATGGGCAGTGTTCGGATAATGAATGTAGTTTTTTGTGGATATAGTAATGTGACGGAATAGTATAGTGTCGCTTATTAAACTGGACGTAAGGATATATCTCAGTGCGTGAACTTCACAAGCTGAAAGTAATATATATATATAATGCAATAAAGTTTTGAATTTGAGTTTGAGTATAGAATAAGGAAAACGAATAAATGGGCTTCGGTACTTACGTTCGATATGGTCTGCGTACAGCACACTTGAGGAGTGTAAGCTAGTATTATAATAGTTATAATTTAGATTGAGAGAGCGAGACAATAAGAGTAAAAGATGAGAAGAGAATAATGTTAAGGGAATACACCATGATAAGAACAAGAATGAGGTCAACGTAATTTTTTTAAGTCTTCTTCCGACCTCAGTGTCAAAATTGGCGAAGTTGTGTCCTTCCTCAACATTATCTTGCATTGTTTCACCCAGATGAACTGGTAGTGGTTCTCCTTTGCGGCGGCCTTTGCTTTGGAGAGAAGTTGCTTGTTGGCGGGAGTTAGGTGGTCGTTTACATATATTCTTGAGCCGTCCTGGTATCCTAGGTCTGTGGCACAAAGACCCTTTAGGCTGCGCACCGCAGATACAAAATTTTCTTTCAGGTACCTGTTAGTGAAGCATCCTATGATTGGCTTAGGAGCGTCCTTAGCACGGGTTTGAACTCGCGATATGAAGGAGATGTCACTGTTACTGACCGGGACGCCTGCTTTGCTTCCAATTTTCTTTAAAATCTCGAATAGGTTTTCATTGTTGCTCAAGGGTAGTCCTTTTATTTCGACGTTGCATAACCGGGACCGCTGGTCTCTGTCGTTGAGGCTATGTTCGATGGCAGTTATTGATTGCTTGAGGCATGAGACTTCGTTGGAGACCTTTTCTACCTTGACGAGTCTGCCTTCCAAGTTTTTCACCTTGTCGGACAAATCTTTCATCCAGGAGTGTGCCGTTTCGA
This sequence comes from Apeira syringaria, assembly GCA_934044485.1. Lineage (NCBI taxonomy): Eukaryota > Metazoa > Arthropoda > Insecta > Lepidoptera > Geometridae > Apeira > Apeira syringaria. Next base: position 19,629,158 of record OW203662.1, on the reverse strand, counting down.
CTGATGTTTTTATATCACTTAGTTCCGCTCTAAGTTCCTGGATACTGGCAACCAAACTATCGATCGGCTTTAGTTTTATTGTCAGCTTTTCGATGGCCGCCATAATGCTGTGTGTATCGGGCGGCGGCGTTTGATTAGATGGCGACGACGCGGGTCCAGCTTTGCATAGGGTACATCTCCACGATGCCTTCCTTTCGGCACCCATTTTTCTATAAGCGGTTTCCGAAACTCCAGCGCATTGGTAATCGTAGTGACGCGAACATGATGCACACAGTACGCCATCACTGAGCTTGCTCGAGCATTTACCACAATTAAACATAGCGAGATATTGTTTTAACACTTGTTACACTGATACTCTTCTGCTTATGAAAGGGATGTACGTAGGTACAGTTTAGTTTACTAGAAATATTATTGTGATCGCACCGCTGTTAGATCCGTAATAAGGGGGAAACGCAGTAATCGCGTGCGCGTACGAGTAATACGTGCTCACGGCGGGGGCGCGCGGCGCGGAGAGAATTGGTTGGTTAAGTAGCTTACATTCAATACAGATGGATCTTCACGTCGAATAACCTCTCTCATAGTTCTTCCCAAAAACAAATCACATTATACATATTAAAACAATACTATTTAGACACATTTTACAATTATTCTATCTGACTCAATAATTTAAATCAAAATTGGTTGGTTAAGTAGCTTACATTCAATACAGATGGATCTTCACGTCGAATAACCTCTCTCATAGTTCTTCCCAAAAAGAAATCACATTATACATATTAAAACAATACTATTTAGACACATTTTACAATAATAATTATTCTATCTGACTCAATAATTTAAATCAAAATTGGTTGGTTAAGTAGCTTACATTCAATACAGATGGATCTTCACGTCGAATAACCTCTCTCATAGTTCTTCCCAAAAACAAATCACATTATACATATTAAAACAATACTATTTAGACACATTTTACAATTATTCTATCTGACTCAATAATTTAAATCAAAATTGGTTGGTTAAGTAGCTTACATTCTATACAGATGGATCTTCACGTCGAATAACCTCTCTCATAGTTCTTCCCAAAAAGAAATCACATTATACATATTAAAACAATACTATTTAGACACATTTTACAATTTTTCTATCTGACTCAATAATTTAAATCAAAATTGGTTGGTTAAGTAGCTTACATTCAATACAGATGGATCTTCACGTCGAATAACCTCTCTCATAGTTCTTCCCAAAAAGAAATCACATTATACATATTAAAACAATACTATTTAGACACATTTTACAATTATTCTATCTGACTCAATAATTTAAATCAAAATTGGTTGGTTAAGTAGCTTACATTCAATACAGATGGATCTTCACGTCGTCAAGAATATTATATATGTATAGAAATTTCGGCTTGTCCTGAAGCCCACAAGATCCATGTCACCCATAAGACGTCCACAGCTGGACATACGCCTCCCCCACTTCGTAAAATACGCTAATATTCTTCGTTATTAGAAATAAGATTGAAAACAATATAATTCTATTGTGCCCCAGCCCTTGGTGGTCAGCTATAATACGAGATACCCAGTACATAATACGTTCATTATACCTAACAAGGATGCTGTTGATGCTGTTACCAGCTGTCAACCGTGGATTCGGAAACAATTTCAAAGTTTAGCCCGTGTGTAATCTGTATAAGGGTTGATTCCGGATTATTGTATGGTATTAGCCGGAATATTCGGGCACAATGTAGCGTGCTGTTTTTGCTAAAAACGAAGTAGCTACTACATACATAAGTTCATTATCATTACTAATGAATGTTATCGTAATGACGAAAGTTGGACGAATATTATTAGTCAAATTTGTTATTAAAGCTGACGTGGTTTTGACACATTATGAATGTATAAAACACGGGATTTACTCACGTAATAAGTCAGAAGGTTCCGACTATAGTTTCAACCACATTCGGTGGTCTTGAGTACTAGGCGAACCGCGATCGCGTCCGCGACCGCCCCGTATTCTTCTTGAAAAAGACCACCGAATGTGGTTGAAACTATAGTCGGAACGCTCTGACTTGTTACGTGAGTAACTCCCGTGTTTTATACATTCATAATTATTACTCAAATTTATGAAGGAAAAATTTCGGCTATCAGTCGCATTGAACCCCGTCTAAAAAATACCCTCCTGTCGCTTTGCCAACTAAGCTATAGTGGCACGCCAATAACAGTCCTAATTTATATTTTATTTGTAATTCTTTCATTGTACAAAAAGCCGTTTTTTTTAAATGTTGTTCAAGAAAGAAATGGTTAAAAGAAATGTAGAACCTTTTATGAATGGTTTTCAGATCCGTTGCCACACAACAGGTGATCAAAATATGCAACCATTTCTCAACATCTTTAACGACGATTGACAAAAAATGTAGACCTTTATAAGAAATTTAACAATTGTCTATGTGCTTTTCTAACCATTGGACGAGATTGGGTTCTTTAACTAAGAATTAAAAATATAGATAGATAGACAATTCTTTATTCGTTTCTCCAAGTTTTACAAAAGTAACTTAATAGATTCATTATGTAAAGATAGCTTATAGCTTACAATATCCTGGACAAACAAAAGGCGGACTTATCGCTTAAAGCGATTTCTTCCAGTCAACCTTTTGTTTTGGAGGATTTTCAACAAAAATAATGGTGGCATGCTTTCACCTGAAAGCTGTACAGTAAACTAAATTAAAAATAATATACCTCTCTCACTTCGCCAATAAAGCTAAATACTTGTTGACTAATAATAATAGTAACAGTAGTAACATAATTTATTCTTGAATCTTATTAAAAATAGTTAGATTTTTGTGTAAATGCTTGATGGAAACATGAGCAAGCATGAAACGCTAAAAAACTTTACCCATGAGTGAAACACAACAATTTTCACCACACTAGCACTAACTTACGAGGAACTTGCAAGGTGCGCGGCGGGAAGATTTGTTCACAGGTTTCTTGCACACTTTTCACAGGCTTCTTTCAAGTGCACTCTTCTCTGAATGGTTGGCGAGCTGACATTAGCTTTGTCAGGTGCGTTCTCGAATTTTGAAATCTTTTTACTCGGTTTTTAATAAAATAGAAGTTTCATGTCAAAAATCAACGAGCAAAACTCGTTTTTATACATTATAAACTATAATTTTATATTTAATAAACTGTAAGGGTGAAAAATATGCTGCAAATCTTTGATTAGTAAGTGGTATTGATATTTAAGACATGCAAAATACGAAACACTTATACATGCGTTAGTAGTTCTCATTATAGTTTGTAACGAGTAGGTGGACTTTTAACTAGTGAAGTTTGACGGTCGCCGTGGCTCAGTGGTCAGTGACACAACTCCTGTGTCTCCGGGCCCTGCAAACATTTGTGCGATAAGTGTAGGAGTTTGTTCTGGGTCTTGGTTGTTTGTGTGCCGTGATTCTATATCCATGCCTCCAGCAATACAGGGAATCCTAGTGTGGGGGTTTGAGAGTATCAAAAAAACAAATAATACCTAGAGGCGAGTTGCTGAACTAAACAGACAAGCGTGATATTTCAAAAAATTAATTAAAAGTTCTGCTATTCATCGATAGATGGCGAAACTAAAAAGTATCACCGCTGTGCCGGTCGGAGTAGGGGGTGTTAGGTTATTTTCGTTACGGAATTTCTGGATTCGGTCTCCACGCTCAAGGCCCGCGATAGAAGCTATGAAATAGCTTAAAAACCAGTGAGGACACGTTTCGTTTCGAGATATCAACAGCTACGCCTTTTTCACTGTGTTCCTCCTCCCCCGAGATGTAGGGCTTCACAAGAAAAATAGACTAATCTACTTACACACACGAGTACTTCCAATGAGAAGAGAGACCCTTGGGACGGACTTAACGTGAACCACCCTTCTTATTAAGTGCCTAACTTAACTTAGCTGTATTGGCTGGTCTCTCCCACAAACAGAATAATAGTTTAATTCTCATTCTTTGTAAGCAGCTTTACTTTTCCTATTTCTACTTGAAATAAACTGAAATATTGAGACATGTGTGTATTCATTTTGATTTATTATCGTGCTACAAAATCCGGATAACGTTCACTTTTTATCTATAATTAAATAACTACTAATTTAATCTACACTAATATTATAAAGAGGATGGCTAGGTATTTTGTAGTAATCTGTCTCAGTAATCAGTCTGTAATAACTCAAAAAATACCAAACCGATATTCAAAACTCTTTCACCATTAGAATGCTATATTATCCTTGAGTAACATAGGCAATATTAATTATTAAAATATATAAGGGATTTTTACTAAAAACTCATTAATATAATTCAAGGTGCAAAAAAGGGACATAAAATTTCTTACATAGCAAACTCTCGATTATAAAACAAAAAAAAAGACGTGTGGCACTCGAGGACTGCCGGGGTAAAGCATTTTTTATCAACTTATGCAATTAATATATTAACAACGTATGCAGTAACGCCGATACAACCAATGCCACCTAGAGGCGAGTAGCAGTTGAACTAAACAAACAAGCGTGATATTTCAAAAAAGTCATCAAAAGTTCTGCTATTCATCGATAGATGGCAAAACTAAAACGTATCACCGCTGTGCCGGTCGGAGTGGGGGGTGTTAGGTTATTTTCGTTAAGGAATTTTTGGATTCGGTCTCCACGCTCAAGGCCCGCGATAGAAGCTATGCAATAGCTTAAAAAAAATCTACAATATTAAGTAGTCCGTGAGCCCGCTCGAAAATTGCCTACATCATATGACATCATGATAAAATGCTTGGCACACGGGAAAGTTGTGCTGAGCGAGGATTAGAAGATCTCAGCACCTGATTGGCCGGAAGTCTGAGAAAATCTTTCACTTTCACCCTTCACTTTGATAAAATGTCACCAAACCTATAATGTGTTTAGGTTTCTTTACCCGAGTGTCATTGAACATTATAATTTTGTGTCCGTAATGGTTTTTTTACTGAATCCCCGCACTGGGATTCCCTGTGTCGTCGTAGGCATGGACACACACAATCACAGCACACAAACATCCAAGACCCGGAACAAACACCTACACTCATCGCACAAAATGTTTACCCCTGCCGGGATTCGTACCCAGGATCCCGGAGACACAGAAGTCATGGCACTGACCACTGACCAGTAATATGTATAATTCCTTAAAAAGTATCCATTCAACCTAAAAGTACGGTACAAAAAAGGTTCGTGGAACATGAAAACGTGGGAATAAATCTAATGAAAGTAAATTAAACAAGTTCCTGGGAAATAACGGCCGTTTCAGGAATATCCTCAGTGATTTTCCTTGTTTCAGGTAACACAAATTAATTTGTCCATCATTTACAAATGAAATTGATACTTATTCTGTAAGCTTCAACAAAACATGCCTCAGAATTATTTACAAGTTCTGCGGTTGTTTATCTGTTGTTACTTATTTGTTATTCATTAGCTAGACGTTACAGAAGGGTTCACTGTTTATAAATACATTATATGCTAAATAATTTCCTAAAGAATTTCAAGAAAAAAATCATAACTGATATACACTTCACGTTAATTACGTATAAACTTAAACGTAAGTATTTATAAGAACAAGGTATATAACTATTATATACCTAGTAATATCTATTATCTATATATATATATATCGATAATAGATATTACTAGGATATTAGATTATATATAGATATTAGATATTACTATATATATATATGACATGTATATAGTGATGACACTTTTAGGTATATAGTGCCGTGGTGGTACTGGCCTAGAATAGTACTCCCCCATCTCTTCCCCTGGGTGCCGTAAGAGTCGGCTAAGGGATCACGTACCAGTAGGTGAGCAGCAGCGCCTTCTGATGATCGGAAATCATACAGCGCTCGCCAACCCGCCTGCCAAGCGTGGCGAGAATCGGCAAATCCCCCCTATACGGGGGAGGCATATGTTCAGCAGTGGATATCCAATTGCTGAGAGAATAAGATTATCTATTCAGCTATCACATATTATCTTCTTATATATCCAGACTATACACTAAATAAAGATGAAGACCCCAGCGGCTGCGGTAGAATCGTCAGCAGTCAAAGCTGCGGATGCTGGTTCGCTCCCTACCAACGCCTTGAGATTCTGGTGAAGGCAACACCGTTATGAAATGCCCAGCATGGTATTGGATATTTTCAAGTTCTGGCTAGCTGCCACCTTCAAGTTTGAAAAACTGTCGCCATTTGGAGACAGGTTTTCAAACTTGAAGGTGTGCTTAGGTAGTGAGAGCCGTTAAATATCTTTGAACCACATCGTCACTGTTCATCATGTGTGATAGCAGTCAAACGCATCACTTTATATACTATAAAATATAAATAAAAAACCCTTGTATCCGTCAGAGCCGATCGGGGTTCTGAAAACCCCTGCGTCATTGGCTAGCAGCGTATAGTGGATTATGTTCGTGCCCCAAACGTAAGAACTGAACGCGTAAATTATATGTCATTACACACAGCATCTATAATACCATCAAAATAAACAAGAGATGTACAATTTATTAACAACTGTTTCGAAAGAGTTCGCAGTATTGTCTACCTGAACTCCGTTTTGGCCGCCTACGCAATTAAACACATGAAAAGCATTAAATTTCAAGGAAATAATTTTCTTAATTTCTAAGAAATCAGTTACGGATAAAGAATTATTTTAATGTGTTATACCTGTATATAAACAACAATATTTCAATACTTTTCGATCGCAAATTCGGTCAAATTTTAATCAACTTTGAACCTAACCTGACTGGCACCAAACGCTCAGTATCAGGATCTTGAAAGTATTTTCAAACCAGTGGTTGCTAGCTAGGCAGGTACTCGAAAGTACCCCACCATCACTTTAGGAATTTGATAAGGGTGTTACTTTCACCGGAAGCTCAAGCCGTTAGCGGGGATCGAACCAGCATCCATAAGTTTGACAGCCGAAGCTCCCATGGCTGAGTTATCATCGCTTAATCATTTATGCTCATTGAGCTCATCAGATAAATGTTCGAACCGGTTGGGATTCAAATTCAGGACCCGGGATAAAAAACTAGTTTATAACCACTGGATCCTGATAACCGTCACACACTATGATGACACATGACACACTATATTTCATCGTATGTATATATATAGGTAAAGAAAATTATAGTATAGCAGTATATAATTATAGCAGTATAGTAAATGGTTATAATAAACATTGTAATATAAAAAAACTATGTTATTTTATTTACATATAAATAAATTTTATATGGTTTAAAAAAATAATTTTATATTTATTTTACATATAAATTTTAGTGTTAATTATAGTTATTTAAAAAAAAAGTATTTAATCATACTGCGCTCGCCAACCCGCATGCCAAGCGTGGCGAGTATTGGCAAATCCCCCCTATATGGGGGAGGCATATGTCCAGCAGTGGACGCACATGGCTGAAAGAAGAAGATTAAGCAATGTCCATAATTTTGCATGAGCTACCCACATAACTTTGCATTGCGGAAGCGTTGCCGTGGGTACCTGCTGTGGCTATAGTACGGATATATTAGGTTGTGAGCTGCAATCTGTACGTACAGTTTGCATAAGTTAATTATCTATTTAATTAACCTGTGACATGTAGATCGAACGGAGTAATATGTTCACGTTATAAGGGGCGTTAGCTACGCACCTTCAGATGGTAATTAGTTTCGTTAAGAGTCTAGTTTACATATTTACTTTAAATGTATGACACTTTATTCAAATTTTTTGTATTTTTTTATGGTTTGTGGCTACAATAATGCGTAGTAAGTCAGGACTAACTACGTATTATTCTGGTGTTGTTATTAGGGGAGTTATTATTAATACAATTAAGGTACTTTTCACCACACTAGCTGACAATCGCTACTTTTTTTTACTTATCGATTTCTGTCAGGAAAATTATATTTTGTTCTCATGTCAGTAAAAATGTTTTTAAATTCGAGAACGCATCTGACAAAGCTAATGTCATCTTGCCAACCAATCAGAGAACACTTGAAAGAAGCTTGTGAAAGAATCCTTCCCACCGTGCGTCGCGTGTTCCTCGTTAGTTATAGTGCTAAAAATTGTTGTGTTTCACTCATGGGTAAAGTTTTTTAGCGTTTCATGTTTTGAAACCTTCTCTACGCTCAGTGTTATTCCTTTGACCCATTTTTAAATGCTAGAACCCGCCGCTTGCTCAGGTGTCAATCCAAGCACTCCCGCCACAAAAAAACTATCCTACCTTAGTGTTTCCGGAGAGCACGTGAGACCGTTTTGATCTTAAGATGCCTTTTAGCTATTAATGAAGTCTTTAGTTGTAATGTAACAAACCGACTAGGAATCACGTGGTAAACACTTGAAAATTACTCTCCGACCAGTTTCGAACTTATTTGCAGTTCTTCATCTGGGAGTTAATTATCGTGGCAGGCGGCGAGCGCGAGCCTCACTGTTTACCACGTGAGTCCTAGTCGGGTTGTTCCATTACAATTATGGAAGTAACTCGCGATAGTTTTCAGACTCAAAGAAGTCAAGTGTTAATTTGTAATTTTAATATAATAATAAAAATGTTTTCGGATTTATCACCATTAAGAACTTAGATTAAGAATTTTAGTATTGAAGTGAATAAATAATTAAGTAGCAGTAAAAATAAAAATGATAATGATTCTTTACTACATACTCTTCGCCTTGTCCTAATCAAATTAGTGTAACCAACGAGCAAGCCCTTAACGCATATAAAAAGGTGAAGTTTTTATTTAGTTACTATTCAAAATATGTACAAGACAATGCACAGTAATACGAATTATATTATTGAAATATGCACACTTTACCCCAATCACACTAATATTATAAAGGCGAAAGTTTGTTTCTTGTTTGTATGTTTCTTACTCCTTCTCGCTGAAACAGCTGAACGGGTTTGTATAAAATTTGGAATAAAGATAGCTTATACCGTGGAATAACACATAAGTATCACTTAACCCGAAAATATTGACGATTCCGTGGGATGAAGGGAAGACACAAAAATCGTTTCACCGCGGGTCGCAGCTAGTAAGCTATAATGCTTGAGGAAGGTACTTTGTTGAAGGTAATCCGTAGTCAATGATGCGATAATACGCTTGCATTAGTTTACAAACGACTCGTATAGGCAACATTCTGGTGACGTAGTCCAATTAAAAAATGCGCCTAATCCGGCGTATCTGGTCGCTCGTGATAGATTAAAATATTCCGCTTATCACTTGATCTACGGATTAAATCTAGCATGATCTGGCCCTGAAAATATTTAGAACGTTGAATTATTTTCTCTACTGATTTGATTTTCCTAATGATTGTATAAAAAGTAAAACATTTCTTGACAGTTGACACACTCGCGGTTACATTCGCGTGGCCTGCAAGTACGTAACAGGGTTTAAAATTTATCTCTAGCTGAGAACACACGACAAAATATACCTTGTATCGAAAGCGTTATTCTTCAATTTCCAATCACAATTAAAAATACGCAAACTTACGTTTGAACGTATACACAAAACGGTAGTATATTGTTGGATGTTTATTCTTAGTACATACTTTGACTTGACAGGTTTTGGTGAACATATTTTAAATGTACAGACTTCTTGGCCTTAACAGTTTTATTATAGTAGGATAGTTACGCGTGTATAAATAATTATATCAGGGCAGTGCGTAATCGCTGACTCAGAGAATTTAGTTTAAGATTTACTAGAAAAGGGATAGATTAAAGGAAAAAAAAATAGCTTAAAAATTATTAAAAAATACAACCGACTTCAACACTCAAAAGTGTAAAAGAACTTGTCGATGTCGTTGCAATGATAGTTCAAAAGTAACTATTATCAAAATATTCTGCTCATGGTACCCACTTCCACAAGTTATTTTACACTTTTGCGTGTTGAAGTAGATTATATTTTAAGGAAGTTTTTTTTTCAATCTTTTCAGTGACCTTTGCTACTCGCGGGATCAATTGTCATTGTGTATGTTCACCGATGTCTTCACCCGCACCTATAAAATCGTCGAGCTATTCGTAGCACTTTTCAGTTATTGGAGTGTAACTCAAAAACCGCTTGTCCGATTTTGATGAAATTTAAATGGGATAACCACACAAAGCACCAGCTTTCAAATAAAAAAGAATCATCAAACTCGATTCACACAGTCGAAAGTTCTGTAACATCAAATTGAGAATCTTCTTTCTTTAAAGTTGGTTAAAAAGCAATGAATTCCTACTTAATCAACTATATTCATCTTCTGGTCATCTTCATGACCAGAAGGTATACAAACCGGTGCGTTTAAATTTTCGCAATATTAAAAATGTAAATTACACAAAAATTATGATAACGTAATAGAAGTAAATAAGCTTGAACAACAATCTACTATCTTATAATTCAACTATTGGTCTCAAAGAATCAGCATCGCAATTCAACGGAGCAATGCTGCTAGCATACTGGCCACGCTGCTAACTACATACTAGCGAACGGGTCAGAGCATTTGGGCTATCAATAGGCTGGCAACAGCTAGTGGATTGTTGAAATTTTATTGTAATCATGTACAGTCAATGTTTATAAAAACATAAAACAGAAAATTTAGTTCCATTGAAACCTTTACATGTCCGATTGCGTAGAAAAGTCTTTGGGTGGAATAAAATTATTGTTTAGAAAGAAACGTTGGTTTTCAAGCGCAATTTTCTTTTTGGGTTGATTGGTAAATACGGTAGGTAAAGGCAACGGCAGCGTGGAAAACTTTCAATTGTTTTTTTTCTGCAAAATTGGATCCGCTTCCGAGAGGCTTGTAAAAAGTCAAAAGACACATCCAGAGATATGTATTTTATGTTTACATTGGTCTTTATATACGTAGATGTACATAAATAAATAAATAAAAGAACGGATGAGTCTTGACCGTTGCGTTTTTATGCTTACAAATTTTATTTTATTATAACTAAAGAGCATATTACAACAAGCAATTATATGATACTATACATGATGCGTTCAAGTTTGTATTTTATGAAATTTTCAACAAAAAAAAAATTGATTGCTATCTACTATTCAGTCGCTTTAGTTTGCCCTATGCAAAAAATCATTAATTACAATGCATAATAGAGAAATAAGTTGTCCGAAGCCAATATTAAAAAAGAAAACGTATAACGTGAAATATTTGTGATCTACACTTCGAATTGATAAATTACCAACATGAAGTTGGATAAAGTAGCCGAAGCAAAACTTCGTATCGCAGTATCATTGATCGCAGTCGTACTGCAGGCGTACGCGGCATGTTGAATTCCGAACTGTCAGTTATGTTGTAGTACAACTGTGACATAGATAAATTATAGTATGTACGGATGGTACGTGTGTTACTCATTTGTTTATAGAATTGCGATGCGATATCTGTTACGAATCCTTGCCTGCCCTGCTGCAGACACTGTATAGAGTGCTAGATATTTGAGCTTTTGTATATTAAATAAATAATAAATAAATAATTTACTTGACCACACAAAAATTAAACATTTAAAAAGGAACAGAAGTAAGCTTATTAGATTAGCAGATTATTAGCTTACAAAGTAGGTATAGTATCTCTAATCATAGTTCATACTTTACCGTTTACCTATAGTATATATGCAGAATCATTGGCGTAGGTATTTCAAAAGAGGAAAGCTGTATCCGATGTAGATTACTATAGATAGCAAAAGGTACGAATCGTATATAATTGGGAAGCGAAATCAGAGTCCTATTCATAAAGCTGCAAATGATTTATCTGTGGTATGGGCTAGCGTTCTGATTAAATTTGAAATACACTGTGGATCTTACTTTAGCTGGGTTCTTGCTCGCTTGATTATAATTTTCAAAACGCTATTTAGATACAACTTTTCAAACAATGTTAACGATAGTCAGTGTAGCGCATCAGATGTAAATGTTAAGTGAGAGCTCTATTAAAAATATGTTTAATAGACAATGATGTTTTACTAAAGATGACGTATATTCATACTGCGCGGTGCTCAGATTTTGTTCCTTTACGACATAAACATGCTTACTGCGACAGATAATACGGTACAAATAATATAGAAAAGGATAGCTATATGTTTAGACGTGCGCTTGAAATACGCGTCGTAATGAAAATAAAAAAAATACTACAATTGACTTTGCGCGCTTGTGCGACATCTACCCCATATAAACATATAATATCATTGCCTGTATACGATGATATGTACAATATCTAAACAGTAATAAATGTCTAGCACATATTAAGGTGGTATGAGTGATCAAAATGGTAATTTTGAGCATATTTCTTATAAAAACCAAATATGTTACAAAAATAAAATAAATTCGTATTTATTCTATAGGATAAGACACATGAAATGATTGAGCCCAAAACACGATTGAGAATGTTTATATTATATGATAGAAAAAAAATCGTGAATGAGTCTCTGACACTTTTCATATTGACGCTATAAAATAAAGTTCATTTGTTTTAAATGTTGCGTCTATAATATAAATTCAATCAATAAAAAATAATAGTAACTATTATTTACTAAAGATAAATTGCTCGAAAATTTATTCTTACAATTTAATAACAACGTGATTTTTGTATTAATTTATTTACATTCTGGCTTGATCGACACGATTTTAAACTATTCGCTTCATATAACTAAAAATAACCAATACGAGGAAGCCAAAATATTTATACTTCATGTAACAGGAAAAAACACGGAAACTAATAATTTACTGCGATATTTGCGATCTCTCACGACGAAATGTTCAAAGGTATATCGACACACGTCACTTCGCGTCTAAATCTATATGTAGGTACCTATACACTGAGTTCAACTTAGACTAGTTTAATCTAGTTTTGATAACATCTTGTCGTGGTTTAGACGTGGAGTTATTGCTTCGCTTGCGAGACGCGTTCCTTGTTACGGAACTGCCACTAAAATTGAAGACAGGTAATGATCCTATACATTTGGTATGCCGGGATGTTAACAGCCCTGTAAACGTAAGTCTTGTGTAAAATATACCTATTCCGCGTCTAGAATACCTACATCACTGTCATTACTCTGGCCGAACAAAGATTTTATTGACTACACAGTAAATCATTTAATCTGTGAGAAGATAAAAAAAAGAATTTCATCTCCGCCTTAGCAATGTGTGGAGGCGTGGAAATTCTTCATGCTAGGACACGACGATAGTAAGATAGTGCCTGATAGAATACCATAAGCAATAGTGCGCAAGGTTTTACACTGATTTGTTCATAAAAGCGCAAGCAAATGAAATTACTTAACAATTATACGGTACCTACTAGGTTTAACCCACGTGGTGATGATTGATGATTATGATGATGATGAAAAGTAGCTTATGTGTTATTTTTTTTTTTTTTTTTTACTATTATAAGTTTGCGTTTGACAAATGTCTCACCTGTATAAGTGATGACGTTGTCTAGGATTTAGCACGCAAACCTAGAAGGTATTTATTCACTCGCGACTTGAAGACTCCAGGATTGTACATATCGGGAAACACAGACTCGGGCAACGAGTTCCATTCCTTGGCAGTACGCATTAAGAAAGTGGAAGCAAAACGCTTCGTGCGTATAGGTGGTATATCTACCATATAGCGATGGCGAATTGCCGTACGTCGAGTCGACCGATGATAGAAAGGTGATGGTGATGGTATTATGGGACCTGAAGTATCTACACACCAAATTTCATCCAAATCCGTCTAGCCGTTTGAGCGTAATTGAGTAACAAACATCGATCCATCCAAACTTTCACATTAAATAATATTATATATGTAGTGGGATAGTATAACCAGCTTATGTCGGTATTCATTATATGTAATGATAAGTCTTAATTGCAATCGCTGTTAGTTTCCTAAATAAATAAATAGTTCTGATGAATAAAATAAATAGTTTTTCTAGACAAATAAATTTGAGAATTATGATTGGAGTGAAACTGAGTGACAGGGTAAAGAGTAGTGTTATAAGGAAATATTGTGGTGTAAACGAAAATAAATCACTAATAACTGATTACAATACTGCAACTACTACAATAACATTTGAGCAATCCAAGCTATTGGTAGCCTATAGATAACTCAAATGTTCTAACCCGCTACCGGCTGGCAGCGTGCCCAGAATGCTAGCAGCATTGCCACGTTGAATTGCAATGCTGATTCGTTGAGCCAAATATGTGCCAGCATTTTGGTCACGCGTCGCATCGATCAAACGCTCAGATAAATTTTGGAAAATCCGATGAGCTCTAGGTCCCCACGGACCCAATGTCTCGACCCCAAACCGTTCAAATATGTAACCACTACCTAGGTTAGCATATTTTCGCCGTTTCAATTGCTCCGCCGAATAAGCCGCGGTGCCAGCCAACGAAAATGTAGTGACTAATATTGAGAAACGTATCTAAGAGTACGTAGAGAATGAACGAAAGGAATAGACATACATGGGTGAAGGGAATGGTAGTGCTGGAAGAGAAAGCCCTAGGCGAACGTTTCGAGTCAGATTGAGGAAGTTCTACGAAAGCGCCAGGTCAAGAGTACTCTAAACCGACGCTCTTGCACGCCCTTCAGCGTGGGATAAGCGAAGTAAGTTTGTCGGATTCGTAGAAATTGAAAGGATAATGTCTATCTATGAAAGAAGCGTGGATTTATGTATGTAATCTATAGTTAAACTTGAAAATGTATAAATTCATCACTTAATTCTAGATTGACGAGCGCACTGTAGTCAATCTTTTTTTGCAGCTCTAGGTACAAGAGGTTTTTATGTACAAGTTTATTTATTACAATCCAGTGCATTTTGATATACGTGGTGTGAATTTAAAAGTAAAATAAATGTTCAGAAACGAAAAAATCACCTATAAGCTGGCAACAAAAACGCTTGACAAAGATATTTCACAGTTGAAAAGCTCCATACCCGCTTTTACGTACGGGTGAATGGAGTTTACTCGGAAATTTGGAAGTAAATATTTGCGGAAATTGGAATCTAGAAGAATTTTCTTTTTGTTCACCAAGCTTAATTATTCAGGAACCATTCAAGTTGTTACTTAAGTTAGACAAAACAATTTAAGTAAATTGAGAAATGTTCTATAGATAGCAAATATTTTCTTTGAATACTGCCTACCACATGAGTTGTCTTGATAGTTTATGGTTTATGGTAGTAATGGTGGCTCTTCACTCTCTTGAGAAATGCCTGTATCTTCCCCTAGAGGTGTCGCTGCTGCGGCAACAAGCGCGCTCTTTATCATCATATTATGTCTGTGATATTAATTACCAACATTCTTCTTCTCCGGGAAATCAATAACTGTACTATAACAATTTGACAGAAGTCGTGACTCAGTGATCTAAACCCAATTGGGGGGAAATATTTCTGTGATAAGTATAGATGATTGACCTTGGCTCTTGGATGTTTGTGTAATGTGATTAATGTCCGTGCCTCCCGCGACACGGGGTATCCTTGTGCGGGCCCCAATTGGGTTAAGCCCAATTGGGGGGAAATATTTCTGTGATAAGTATAGATGATTGACCTTGGCTCTTGGATGTTTGTGTAATGTGATTAATGTCCGTGCCTCCCGCGACACGGGGTATCCTTGTGCGGGGCGTGTAAGTGAGAATGCGTTTGAAAAGTAAAAATAATAATAATGTTATTCAATGGTGCCACCATTTAGGCACGCTGCTAATTGTTAGCGGATTCAAACAATCCAGCTGTCTATAGGCTGGCAACAGCGAGTAGATTGCTATAATGTTATTCTTCTTCTTGTCCTTATCCCACACTAGCTGGGGTTGACACAACATGATTTTAACCGACTTAAAAAAAGAAGGAGGTTCTCAATTCGACCCGTATGTTATTAAAAAAAAATGTTTTATACCTCAGAACTTTCGACTGGGTGAATCGATTTTTATGCTTCTTTTTTATTTTAAAGCTAGTTATTTTCATATGTTGATTGGTTTAATTTAAAATGTATACTTGATTAGTATAGTTATAAATAAATTACTACTTATTTATATTTTTTTCATACTAATCCTAAACCATTTCATTCTAAAATTAAAAATTCATGTTATTTCATAAAAACAATTGCTTAATAGCCGTCTGATTTATTGACATCTGTCAAACTGGTGGACACTGGTTCGATCCCCAACAACGGCGTGAGCTTCCTGTGAAGGTAACACCGTTATCAAATCCCCAGCATGGTGGTAGGGTATTTTCGTGTACCCGCCTGGCTAGCTACCACCCTTAAGTTTGAAAAACTGTCACCAAACATATAGTGTGTACAGGCAGCAGTCTTTTCCGTAAGGGCCAGTAAGCATTTTAGATCTAGCATGATAACATCTTCGACCACATCGTCACTAACCATCAAGTGAGATAGTGGTGAAATGCTAGATTTATACAGTGTAAAAAAAAATAGGTTGTCTGTAAAGTCGGTTTACGGTCGATAGATTTACGTGATAACGTCATAATCATTTATGACTTTGACTTCGACTTCGACATCGACTTTGACTTTGACTTTGATTATTTTATGTAATACAAAACTCAGGTGGAACGTTACGCGGAACGTTACTATTTTTCATGAGTGTTGCTGGTATTCATCAATTTATAAAACGTTATCACGTCAAAACATCTTGTTACGTGATTTGGTAATTAAACTTAAGCCTTATATATTACAACTGGTTATTTTTGAAAATATACAGGCTCACGTACCTTGATACTGCTAACGCTAAATATAAGTAATATTATAGATGCGAAAGATTGTGTGTATGTGTGTATGTTTGTTACTTCTTCATGCTCTAACGACTACACCGGACACGGATTTGGTGATGAATTGTTTTGATGAAATTTGGTATGGAGATAGTTTAAGCCCTGGATTAACATATAGGCTACTTTTATCCGGGAAAAAGTATAGAGTTCTCGTGGGATAATTGAGGTAACAGGAAAACCGTAATCCACGCAGGTGAAACTGTGGGGTGCTACTAGTATAATAATATTATATAGAGGAAAGATTTGTTTGTTTTTTTGTTTGAAATGAATAGTCTCTGAAACTAGTACCTAATGTTGTCTAGATTGCGTACATCGACGCTCTTATATGAAAGGCTTGTTATGAGCGGATCAAGCGAAAGTGTCTTAGGATCGCAGCAAGCTTTTTTTTTTTTTTTTTTTTTTTACATATTATAAGTTTGCGTTTGACAACTGTCTCACCTGATGTTAAGTGATGACGTTGTCTAGGATTTAGCACGCAAACCTAGAAGGTACCTATTCACTCGCGAAATGAAATTAATTAATTTAGCTGAAATGTGTGAACTTTGCCTACCCTTCAGGAAAAAGGCATGAGTATATTTGTATATACTTAATATGTACTGTTTTGTTTAACAAAGAATAACAAAGGCGTAATTAGTATATATCCCAATAACTAAGGCATACAATGATAATAAATATGCCACGTTAAATAAACAATGACCCATATTTTAATGCTCAGTTTCGTTCAGGTTTTCCCCAGCGCTAAACCCCACACTGGCAATAAAGCTTAACCAATTATAATTTTAATTAATCTATAATACTCTATGTAGTCATTTCATTGTAATGAATGTATAATACACACGCGTGCCCTCGTTTCTCGTGCATTATTATACAGTTCGCTAGTAGTATAAGGAGTTTTATTACGCACGCGGAAGCGCACTGAATATGGAAATGTGGTGTTGACGATTGTGTGCTTTTTCATGGGGTTTATTATTATTATTATCGACTGGCCGGTTGGCGCAGTTGGTAGCACTCTGCCTTCTGAGCCACTGGTCCCGGGATCGATTCCCGGACAGGTCAAACATTTGTGTGTATGAACATGTCTGTTTGACCTGTGTCTGGGTGTGTATATGTATATAAGTATATATATAAGTATGTATTTAAGTATATATATCAGTCATCAGGTTACCATAGTACAGGCTCTGCCTAGTTTGGGACCTGAAGACCTTGTGTGAATGTTGTCCTATATTATTATTATAATATTTATATAGGGCAAGAAGTGGGGAAAGGACAGAGATACATATGATTTTGATTACAAATGTTTTTCATATTTTATTTTATTACTGACTGCGCCCCACGGGTTCATCCGCATGGAGTACGGTTTTCCGTATATATACAAGAGATTTTCCGGATATAAAGAAAAGAGGCCAAACCGAGATCTTTCTTTGTGCAGAACTGAGGTCAGACCCGTTTAGCTTTTATGGCGTGATTGAGCCACAAAAATCCAAATATACAAGGTTTCAAATTTATAATATTACATGAATAAACATAAACGCATTCACACTCACAGCCCCGCACTAGCATACCTTATGTCGCGGGAGATAAAGACACCACATAATCACATTACAGGAACATACACCAACCCAAAACAAACATCTAAGCTTATCACAGAAATGTTTGTCCCAGCCGGGATTCGAACCGGGGGTCGAAACCCCGGGTTCGATTCCCGGCTGGGGCAAACAAAAAATAGGTCAGAATAGCGTCACACTCATTGCCGAATGTGCCTTCAAGCTATAATATAATCACACGTAACGTCGGCATTTCCATCAGGTGCCAACTTCTCGTTTCTGTTTTAATTTTTGATGAGTTGGCGTCGTAATTTGATCCTTTATGTCGCCAGCTTGCCTCTCGTTTTAGCTCAGCTTCAGATGAAAAATACAAATTGTTAAGAAAGCTCGTGTATTTCTGCGCGGCATTTCTTTTAACCATGAAATTGCGGAATTACTCTTGAGTTGTTCAAAAGGAAAGTTGTTTATTGTCCTTCTCTAATTTGTCGAATTAGTCGAGAAATTTGATTTCAGATGAAAATGGTTTATAAAACCTTGTTAAGTGGCTGGCAAATAGGTTAGCTTTAATAATTCTTATGATCAAACCTATAACACTCAAAATAAATAAATGTGTTCTTACCAGTTACGTTAAAGTTCAATTATTTACAACACCATAAAAAATACTTGTAATTTAGTGCCTACTAAAACTACCTATTTGCAAACTGATTTATTGTAATAACAGAAACATAATTAATTGTAAGAGTTAAACAAACTTTTATATTACCTTAATTAAAATAAGAGCTAGAATTCAGTGAATTTTATTTAGTTTAATGATGGAATTACTACTAATGTTTTACATACATAATATAATTACGGAAAAATGTAAAGTTATGCGTAGATCGTCCTGATATGCGTGGGAATCGTTGAACTCATATAGTACGGCGCTAAATAGTCGACCTTTTTATAGTTACATGCACGTGGTATTTCGTTAGTTTTTTTAATTCATTGTACTATATCAATAAAATGTAATGAACATATTTAAGACTAGCTGCCCACCGTGGTTTCACTCGCTTGGACGATGATTTTCCTGTCATTGACCTCTGAAGGGTTTAACAGGTATATATATATATATTATCACACTCAGACCCCCCCACCACTAGGCGGTGCGCCCCATACTAGGCGGTGCGCCACCAGGCGGTGCGCCTTCTGCGCCCGCACAAATACCGGGCTGAGCACCATCTGTGCTCGCCCCCCCCTCCGGTGAAGCTGTAAATGCCGGTAGAGGCAAACAGCATTAGTCCGTTAGAAAAAAAAAAAAAAAATTAGACCCCCGCACTTGGATTCAAGGAGGAGGCAAGGACACACACAATCACAGCACAAACATCCAAGACCCGGGACAAATATCTACACTCATCGCACAAATGTTTTCCCCTGCCGGGATTCGAACCCGAGGTCCCGGAGACACAGTAGTCATGTCACTGACACTAACCACTGCGCAACGGCGACCGTCGTTTGTCTGTTTTCAGCTTCATCATCATTATCATCTCAGCGATGAGACGTCTACTGCTGGACATAGGCTCTCCCCATTTATCTCCATGTCCAAAAAAAAAAAAAAAGTTGCCTATTGAGTAAATGGTAAAGCTTTAAACTTAATTTATAGCTACCAGCTCGCATACATACATTTTGCCATAACTAACTTTAAAAATAACGAAATTTCAAACTAACTTTTATCCCTCAGACATTTCAAATACTTTGTCTTTTGAAAAATTTACAGATTTCGGTGTTATTATTAAATTTTATTTAAAACTTACAATAAATTCACAGTTATAATATAATCTTTTGGTTGAGAGGTAACATGCTCCTGCCAACTCCAGCAGAAAATGCAAACATACTGAAAGAAAGAAACTACATTTATCAAAGACACTCAAAACACACATTACACAAGAGACACATACAAAAACAATTATTTCCCGCCACGCTATCATTAACGATATCATCCTTCGGGCTTATACCAGCGCCAATATTGCAGCCATTCTTGAACCGAATGGTCTCATGCGTGACCATGGTAAAAGACCTTACGGCATGACACTTATTCCCTGGAAGTTAGGGCGGCCTTTAGTGTGGGACGCTACATGCGTTGACACTTTGACGCCGTCACATCTTCCTGAGACACATATTAGGGCTGGCGCCGCGGCTTATTCGGCGGAGCAATTGAAACGGCGAAAATATGCTAACCTAGGTAGTGGTTACATATTTGAACCGTTTGAGGTCGAGACATTGGGCCCGTGGGGACCTGGAGCTCATCGGATTTTCCAAAATTTATCTGAGCGTTTGATCGATGCGACGCGTGACCAAAAAGCTGGCACATATTTGGCTCAACGAATCAGCGTTGCAATTCAGCGTGGCAATGCTGCTAGCATTAGAACATTTGAGTTATCTATAGGCTACCGATAGCTAGTGGATTGCACAAATGTTATTGTAGTAGCTGCAGTATTGTATTTAGTTATTAGTGTTTTATTTTAATAAAGGCATTTGCCCTAAAAAAAAAGTAATTATAAGAACAGAATAATAATGATGTTGTAAGTGTCATTAATATGGGCCCGCAACATTTTTGAACTGTATTATTAAAGATTAAGTTTCTTGCTATATTATGCATAATGCTAATTAAAAGTGTTGCTAGCGGGGTTATCAAGTACGTAACGATAACGAAGCTCTTGTTAAATTTATGGCGCTAATAAATCCTATCCCGCGAGCAAACTTGCAACTTGAACATAATTAATACTTAAAATATACCTACATACACACAATATATACTTAACTTACTGTATGTTTTAAGAGTCGGGGATGTCACACTTTATAGCGAAATAATTAATACTTGATAATTTTTAGGGTTCAGTACCTCAAACAGAAAAACGGAACCCTTATAGAATCACTTTATTGCCCGTCGGTCTGTATGTCAAGACCCTTTTTCTCAGGAACGCGTCGTACCTCGACGCTGAAATACACGACGCTCAAGCTGAAATTCATATCAAATACTAGATACTAAACACGTCTACTGTTCCTTAGAACTCTTTTAAAAAAATCAAACTTCTAAGCCAACGCGATCATAAGATACAGCCGTTTATGCTGGAAATTTTCGACACTTGCAAGGAAATCAAAACCTACTCTCTAGCACGAAGATCTAGCGTTTGACCACTATCTCAATTAATAGTCAGTGACAATGTGGTCGAAGATGTCATCACACTAGACCTAGAATGCTCACTGGCTCCCAAGGACCAAGGACTGTGTGCTGCCTGAACACACTATGTGTTTGGTGACAGTTTTTCAAACTTGAGGGTGGTAGCTATCCAGGCGGGTAAGGGAGGAGGGCCAGGGAAAGAACCCTACTACCACCATGCTGGGAATTTGATAACAGTGTTACGTTCACCAGCAGTTCAAGCTGGTGTTGCGGATCGAACCAGTGTCCGTTAGTTTGACAGCCGACGCTCCCCCCGCTGAGCTATCATAGCTTCAAAATTATATTTAATTGTAGTAAAGGTATCAACCCGAATTTAATAATTGTCGCGACTAGTTTACAAACGTAGCGTGCCAACTGTGTGTAGCATGTGCGCATGAGCACGCGACATTTTATAGTGGAGTGCGCGGGCGCACCATTCCCAGGACACCTGCCAAGTGATAAAGATATTTTTACACCGCAAATATGCGCGTGATCACTTCTTAGGCACATACGGCTATTCTAAGTAATCACAATAAAGAAATTCTCCGATAAAAAAGTTTCTGGCAGTAATCCTGGAAAAGCAGTAAGCATCTAGGTTTACCGTGATTAAATCGTCGACCATATCTTCATTGACCCTCAATAATTGAGATAGCAGTCAAACACTAGATCTATAAAGATACAAAGTAAATTATAATTCAACAGTACAATGCTGCTAGCATGAGTACGCTGTAACTGGTAGCGTGTTTGAAACATTTGAGCTATCTATAGGCCGGTAACAGCTAGTGAGATACTCAAATATTATTGTAATAACTGTAAACTGTTTCTATTAGTTAGTAGTAAGGTGTATGCGGGTAGTTCTAAAGGGTTTTTGATTAGTTCAGAGGGTGTTTGTATTATCAACAATAAGTCCAAATGGATAGAAGTGAAAAAAAAAAGATTTTTTGCCGACGAAAGATTTTCAGGAAAAGCTTGATTCAAGTGTGTTAATTGACACGTTTGCGTATCGCCCTTTTTTAGCTAAAGACAATTCCATGTGTATGAAATACTGCCACTGCAATTGAATAAATTTGTAAATAATGTTTCATTTCATGCATTTACTCAAACAGCTAAGGTTATCAATGTATAAATCAGGGGAATTACTTACGTAGCAAATCAGGGGGTTCCGACTAATTTTCGACCGCCTTTAAATATTTACGCTAAGGATTCAATATGTCGCTGGTGACGTAAGGCGGTGTCTTACGTCACGTTCATCCTCTTGTTGAATAATCTACAGACACATCAGCTCTATTAAACTAACTGACTGGAGTGTCGCATTTTTATGTGCACTCATTATACTTTTAACTTTATATGATCTAGTAATGGTAATATAATAAAAACTTGACTGGCCGGTTGGCGCAGTTGGTAGCACTCTGCCTCCTGAGCCGCTGGTCCCGGGTTCGATTCCCGGACAGGTCAAACATTTGTGTGCATGAACATGTCTGTTTGACTTGTGTCTGGGTATGTATATGTACCTATATAAGTATATATATCAGTCATCAGGCTACCATAGCACAGGCTCTGCCTAGTTTGGGATCTGAAGACCTTGTGAGAATGTTAATAAATAAATAAAAAAAATAAAATAAACTAAAATAAATCTACCTACCTTTTTAAGATTCTTAATAAAATTTTACTAAAAAATAGGACCG
This sequence comes from Apeira syringaria, assembly GCA_934044485.1. NCBI lineage: Eukaryota > Metazoa > Arthropoda > Insecta > Lepidoptera > Geometridae > Apeira > Apeira syringaria. The sequence goes on along the minus strand of OW203662.1, from coordinate 19,605,993 downwards.
ACATCAACACTCAAACGTATAAGATAACTTGTTAAAGTCGGTACCATGATAGCTTAAAAGTCACTATTATCAAAATATTGTGCGATTTGTTTCGACAAGTTATTTTACACTTTTGAGTGTTGAAGTTGGTTCTATTTCCAAACATTTTTTTTTCACCTTTTTCAGTGACCTATGCTACTCACGGGATCAATAGTCATTGTCTATGTTCACCGATTTCTTCACCCGCAATTAGGAAGTCGTCCAATTAGATGTTAGATGTAACACCGATTAGATGTAACTCTGATTAGGTTTAACACTTTTCAGTTCTTCTTCTTCTTCTCTCAGCCATGTGCGTCCACTGCTGGACATATGCCTCCCCCATAAAGGGGGGAATTGCCAATACTCGCCACGCTTGGCAGGCGGGTTGGCGAGCGCAGTATGGTTTCCAATCCTCAGAAGGCGCTGCTGCCCACCTTCTGGTACGTGGTCCCTTAGCCGACTCTTACGGCACCCGCGGGAAGAGATGGAGGAGTACTATTCTGGGCCGGTACCACCACGGCCGGTGTTTTTCAGTTATTGGAGTGTAAATCAAGAACTACTTGTCCGATTTTGATGAAACTTAAATGGGATCATCTATGAGGTACAATCTATCAAACAAAAATAAGGTTGTGATAATTGGTTCAAAAAACTGGAAGTAATAATAGTAATAATTAATAGTAAAAAATACATATAATCGAACACGAAACCTTTTTTTTATACTGTATATATCAAGCGTTTGACTACTATCTCATTTGATAGTCAGTGACGATATGGTCGAAGATGTTATCACGCTAGACGTAGAATAAAAAAAATAAAAAAAAAACCTAGTTAGAAGTATTTAGGTTTTAAAAAAAATATTTCTTCAATACTACTAAGAGAAAACGTGTCCTGTCTCGTATCATTAATGAATTTTTATATTATGCATGATGCAGCTAATATTAACGCGAGTAACTATCGTCTCGTGGCGGTCCCGCCTCTGTTTATATTTGGTTCATCATAAATATTGACGTAGACCAATAAATTGATTACGCGTATCTACTTACGCATGCGCTTGCATTATATTGAAATGATTGATAATTTCAAACACGTAGACGATGTCGTACAGTGACGTCATCTGGTTTACGTCACGCCGGCGAATGCGGTTTGGCGAATAGGCTTGTGGCCAGCCCAATGTCTGGGTTTTCATGGTTTCCGACATATTGTGCTACACTGTTTGTTTTCCGAAGAAAATAAAATAAAAAATAAAATAAAATATTAGACAGTCAACTGATATCCAAAGACAACTAATGGAACTGAGCGAAAAAATAAATATAAAACTTCAAACGAATGGAAGCGCCGATGAAATATTTTTTTGATCATTTTATACTGTTGTTATAGATCTAGCGTATGACCACTATATCACATGATGATCAGTGACGATGTGGTCGAAGATATTATCACGCGAGATCTAAAATGCTCACTCGCTCTCAAGCACTGCTGCCTGAACACACTATGTGTTTGGTGATAGATTTTTCCAATTTGAGGGTGGTAGCTAGCAAGCGGGTACTCGGAAGACTACTCGTGAACAAGTTCACCTAAAAATTTGTTAACTATGCCCATGCTAATATCGTAACGTCTTAATATGATTCAGGTACTTTCGGAGGCTAGAACTACTAGATGACGTTATATAATAATACCTGAATAAATAAATAAAATAACTGAGATGTTATGCCCCACAATTTAATAGAAAAATCGTATTGAAGAATTCTCCTTTTTACCGCATTCCATTTCCTCTTTACCACATCCCTAGAACTGTACAATCACATGTGATACTCTACCCATCCTATGTGTTACCCTACCCACTCTATGTGTTACCCTACCCACCCTTTGTGTTACCGTACGCTGCACCCTATGTGAAATAGATTTTAAGTACATTTGTTACGTTTGTAGACTTTGATAACGCATAAACCTCAAATACGAAATCGATACCAAGTAAAATAAACTAAAAAATAGTTTCAGTAAAATAAGAACTGAATTTAACACTCAAATGGCTGAAATAACTAGAGGAAGTACCATGATAATAAAATATTGTGCTCATGGTACCGACTTCGGCAAGTTATTTCATACTTTTGAGTGTTGAAGTCGGTTCCATTTTTTGATAAAAAATTGTTAGTCCCTTTTCAGTGACCTTTGCTATTCACGGGATCAATTATCATTCACCCTCAATAAGGAATTATCCAGATAGACGTAACACTTTTCAGTTATTGGAGCGTAACTCAAAAACCGCTTGACCGAGTTTGATGAAATTTAAATGGGACCATCTCGGAAGTATATCCTAAGTATACCCTATAAAAAATGGAAATAAAATAAATTCAAACAATGAATTTTGAGCACCGTTCTACAAATGGGGAAGAAATCGGTGAACATACATAAAAAAAAAAACAGTAGAACATATATAACCTCCTCCTTTTTTGAAGTCGATTAAAAAAACAACCTTTACACTCTAGTACTATAGCTGTGCATAAAATTACAAAAAAAATATCTCCAATATTATATATTGCTTTTTTCACATAGAACCATCACTAAATTATATACAATTCATGGTATTCGTATACTATTCATGATTCATGTTTAACGGTAAACACTAATTGATAAAGCCAAGGGAGCCAGCCTTGAAAAGTATTACGACACGCATGGCTTCATTTCGAACCTTGAGCCTTACTTACTTCATTCATAAGCCTATTTTATCTACTTTCATCATTTCTTGATCTTAATTATCTGGTTAAGATAACATAATTAATAAAATAAATAATTTTTATCGTCAGGTATGTATAGTAAACAGATCTTGATAAGGTCAACACTTGAAGCATCACATGTTTTGGCTCACATATAAATTTGTGATGCTATTTTTATAATGCCCGTGATAAAAACGAGCACGCCCGCTGTCGATCGATATTGACTACACCGTATCGCCCCACTTTGTCGGCAATGTTTACGGTGCATAATCACCATGTGATCTACGTTTGACATGATGTATTCGGCCACGTGCGCGGCTGGTTTCGTCGACGCAGACAGATTAGGCGACCGATAGTAGCTACTTATATACCAAGGAGACAAGTGTAGCTCTCGCAGACGCGCCTCTGGAAGTATTTCTATTTCGGCACATGTCACGACTGCGGTTAGCGGGAGACCCGGCGGCTCGACCGGCGCCCGCGCATACAAACGCACAAGCTTAGTGCGCGCGCATGGTTCCCGGACCTAACACGTCCTATTCGAACAGACGCTATTGTCATATCACGACCCGGTTCCAGTGCATCCACTGAAACACTCGACATATTTGTGAAGTGCTTGTGATAATGACGTGCATTAAAATCGATGTGTTTGTGTTGATCTCAGTACAAAAATAACAGGTGCCGGGATGTTTTCCTTGAATATTTGTATAACGTACCTACACGTAAACGTCAATAGATCCAATATAGATCAGCGTTAGCTTGGACATGATTCATTTTGTTACAACACAATACAATTATTACTGTATCATTCGCAATTGATCGTTTGTCTTTTGTTTGCGCGACTCAGTCAAACATAAATAAGGGCTGTTTTTCCTGTTCTATGTTTATTATTTTAAACGTAATGACATTATTGCTTTTATGATTCAAACGAAAGAGGTCACTACTATTACGATCATGTATAGAGTTTACTGAACTAAATTATCAAGGACGTAACAATTAGCACGTATGATTGAGACTTCAACGTTCATTGTTTTAGATCAAACCCGAGTTGCCAGCGTGAACACTACCGGTAGGTGGTAAGGGCTATGAGAGTGAGAGATTTAAACCAGTGGATCAGATGACGTAATCGAACAATAGGCCCGTTCATGAGCGATCAACGTTAATGTGTGCGCTGAAGATATCATTGTTTGTTCACTGATAAAATGATGCCAGAGTGGCTTTGCGCGCGCAGCTCGTTTCAATCCACGTCGTTTGCATGAACCGTATTAGGTGTTTACCGCGACAAGTAATACTGGGACTGCTTAAGTTTAATAGTGGCGCTGACATCACAGCTCATTACTAGCATGAACGGTGAAGTTTCTGTGTAAACAAGGATAGTGTAAAAAAGTACGTCGGCGGGTGTGCGCGGCGATATGTTGTTGCATGGCGACGGTACAGTGAGAGGGGTACAACGGAGACGCTCAGAGCCCTGCGGAGTTCCATGCTGTCCTGGGGCAGGGGGAGCTCCGCGGGCAGCTCCAAGCCCGCGCTTGCGCCGCCCGTGCGCTCAGGCCGGCAGCCGCCGCTCCCACCACCAAACCACTCCGGCGAGGAAACCATCGACGCGGACGCCGAGGCTGTTGAAAGCGCGATGCTCGCGGGCACCACCGCCGTGGCTCGAAGACGACACGCCATAAGAGTTAAGAGGAAAATTGCTTTCAGAGTACTCAGGTTCGTTTAGCTCCTTTCAATCTATTCTCATGATCTATTCTACCATGTGTTTGTTGCCTAATGTCATACTTTGAAAGCTTTTTGAAAGAAATATTTTGTAAACTACTTTGCTACTATCAACCATTTCAGTTTTAACCTCGCGTGACCTGAGTGATTCTATTGTTTATTTCAAACTCATAAAATACCTAGTTAGTGTAAAGTTTACCACATTTTGTAAGCCGGTGCGTTTCATCGAGAAGACTATTTGTAAAACGTATACAAGTAGCTGTTACCAATATATGTTTCCGTTTTATTTTCGTATAACCAAACATGACGGTCGACGTGGCGCAGTGGTTAGTGTCATTGACATGACTTCTGCGTCTTCGGAACTCTGGGTTCGAATGCCGGCAGGGGCAAACATTTGTGCGATGAATGCTTGTCCCGGGTCTTGGATGATTGTGTGCTGTGATTGTCTGTGTCCATGCCTCCCGCGATACAGGGAATCCTAGTGCGGGGGCCTGAGTGTGATAAAATAATAATATTAAGATAAGGCACTTGGGCAAGTCGATATACATATTGGGTATTCATCGCCAATGAATAATAACTGCATGATGAACAGGTTTACAGTTAGAATCGTCTGGAATTTTTTTTACACTTTTTTTTTTCATCACACTCAGACCCCCCGCACTAGGATTCCCTGTATCGCGGGACGGTACTTTATAGGTTACATTTTAATAAGGACCTCTTGCACGTCCGAAACTTGTGTATTAATCCGATACGATAAAACACGTGAGTGTAGCCGGTTCCCGTCTATGAAGGTACCATAATATATTCTTTATATTATATACTTTGTAGATGTAGTGTTTCGCCATTATCTCACCTGATGTGACGAAGGTGTAATCACGCTGGACCTGGTGTTAGCTGGCTCTCAAAGACTGCTCTTGAACACATTATGTGATGGTGACATTCCAACTTGAGGGAGGTAGCTAGCCAGGCCAGCCAAGCCAAGGTACTCGCATGTATCCCCTGGCACTATGCCGTGGTTTTGATAACTGTGTTGCCTTCAATGAACCCTCAATCCGTTAGTGGGCATCAGATCAGCGACCGTCAGGTTCAGAGTCTCCTGCCGCTTGGTCATCATGGTATCAATCTTTGGAATAAATGTGAAAAAAAAACTATTGTTTTTTTGTCTGGAAGTTCTCGTGAGTGTGACACATTATTATATATATGTGGTATCCGGCTTTACTCACGTTTATAGTCGAAGTTTCGACCTAGGTTTCGAGCATGTCCGATGCTCATCCTCCGGTGAGTTGACGCTGCCAGATCGCGGTGACCACATATATATATATAATAGTGAAACAAATAGTGTCGCGGTATAAGTACAGGAATACCACATAGGATATCGTTCTGAGTATCCTTGTAGGTGGCGCAATGCCTTAAATTAGTCTATCACCGGTTTTTTCAGCTCTTCTTTGCAGAAAGTTCGTTAACTCTCCGAATCGATTAGAACCGATGTTTTCTACTAATTAATATTATTTTTAACCGACTTCAAAAAAAGGAGTAGGTTACGCAATTCGACCGTATATAATACTAGCTGCGCCCCGCGGTTTTACCCGCGTGCTGATGAAAAACGGTGATGATGAAAATAAGCTTATGTATTAATCCAGGGTATAAGCTATCTCCATACCAAATTTTATCTAGATCCGTTCAGCCGTTCTGGCGTGGTTGAGTAACAAACATCCATCTATCCATCCATCCATCCGTCGTAACTTTCACATCTATATATTATTAGTGTTATATAAGTATGTATTTTTTTATGTCTGTTTGCGGATTGCTTCGTCGTTCTTAATTTTGAATATATAATATAGCCTATGTTTCACGGGGATAGTGCAGCTTCCCAGCATAGAAATGATTTTTCAAATCGGTTTAGTAATTTCGGAGCCTATTCAATGCAAAAAACAAACAATCAAATATTTCCTCTTTATGTATAATAAAAAGATTTTTAGATCTACGGTTGATTTGTGATTTGTTATTCTCAGTTTGTTTTATTTTTATCCCTTTCTTCTAGGTCAACGGGAAATCTCAATATGTTTTGATTTATTTGCTTCTCAAAATATTTGAGAAAATATGTGTGTATATTTTCATTGCCATGATACTTGATCTTTCATAACACCGAGCGACGGCAGTTAATAATAAATATTTAATAATATTTGACAAAACCTTTTTATTTTTTATTCCATAACGCGTAAAAGTTACAACTAGTTGTAGCCTCAGGGAATTACTAAAAAGAAGGACTAATAGAGGCAAACACCAAATCTAAGGTTCATTTTCAGGGACTGTACATACGAAAACTTTTACCAAATCCTTTAGAATCATATTCAAGAGGGAATAAGCTAAAAGCTCTTTTTAAAGTGCTTTCATTTTTTCAGATTTAGTATCTTTGGTACACTATAAAAGAATGGTCATGATTAATTTCGAACCATGACCATTCTTTTATGCTTAACATAACATACTCGGTTAGGTATAATTCTCTTACGTATAAGATTCATTCGTGAACGCGGTTTCTTTCTTCTAGGCTGCAAATGTATGGGAGTCTGCCATCTTCCAATTTAGAGACAGAACAAATTATTTCAACTAAACTAAAAATAACCTAACCAGAATAATTCGGTGGGAAGTTCTCCAGAGATAGTTACTATGCGTCTGTCAACATCTGTCTGAGTGCGACCTGCCCCTCCCTTTACCTTCTTGTTTTGCCCTATTTTAATCCACCAGAATTTGCCCGCATTGTAATATAAGTGACTTAATTTTCTTTGTTCATAACTTACTTATCTTGGGCCGTTTTATTTATTAATTATCCTCAATAACAACTCTATGTTTATTCATATGAAAATGATGGAGTATTTAACCAATTTGTGGCTTTTATTAGTACGTTATTTATATAGTTTTTTTATATATATATTTTTTTTATTTATTTATTTATATAACTTATTACTTATTCTATGTCGTGGCAGTGTCGACGTATCAAAACAATGTTACATATATATGTCGCGGCCAGCTAGCTTAATCAGCCGATCAATTAACGGCCTAGCCTCTTTACTAAACGGTGTCGTTCATCTAGCGGCCTGAATGATATATAGCCATTTGATCAAACAGTTAGGAAATGACTTAGATCGATTACGTTTTATTACTTGCGTAGTCCGATAAATAAAGCCCTATGAACCACTTAAAAAACGTCTTTCGCTGTCCAATCTATTTTTTTTTTTTTTTTTTAATATGGGACAACATTCACACAAGGTCTTCAGGTCCCAAGCTAGGCAGTGCCTGTACTATTGTAACCTGATGACTGATATATATACATATACACACCCAGACACAGGTCAAACTGACATGTTCATACACACAAATGTTTGACCTGTCCGGGAATCGAACCCGGGACCAGCGGCTCAGAAGGCAGAGTGCTACCAACTGCGCCAACCGGCCAGTCGTAATCTGATTTCTTATTTCACCTTCCCAAATTGCTAAACACGTAATAGATGCAAATAATCCTCCTGTTTTAAACCGGTTCCTGTTTTAGGTCGGCTAGTGACGTAGACGGTTTGCAAGACTGTCCGGTCCGCCCTATTGTTAGACGATTGAGGTCGGCAGTGAATAGGGCACGAGTCCTTCACTATTTGGGTAGCAGCCCATTCAATTCCAACATGGCGCAAATCTGAATAGATGTCCATGGACATGTTCACGCTTAGTTCAAAAGACGATAATAATGGCAAGGGGGAAAATACGTAGATAGATTTTCTCAGACTTCCGGCTAATTTTAGGTGCTACAATACTCTGATCTTTTCCGACTGTTTTCTGAACTTTTCCGACCGTGTGCATTTTATCGTGATGTCATATTATGACGTAGGCAATTTCGGAGCGGACTCACGGACTTAAGTATAATAACTATTGACTGGCCGGTTGGCGCAGTTGGTAGCACTCTGCCTTCTGAGCCGCTGGCCCCGGGTTCGATTCCCGGATAGGTCAAACATTTGTGTGTATAAACATGTCTGTTTGACCGGTGTCTGGGTGTGTATATCTATATAAGTATATATATCAGTCATCAGGTCACCATAGTACAGGCTCTGCCTAGTTTGGGACCTGAAGAGCTTGTGTGGTGAATGTTAATAAATAAATAAATAAAACTAATTATAATCCTGTACTGCAATTGAAAGAAAAAGATTAAGTAAATAATACGACATCCAATTTCCAATAACTGCTAAAGACTAATCAATGTGAGACACCTCGGCGACAGAAGTCCTGGTTTAATAATAAATGAATACATAAAATGACTTTTATTGTTCCATATTAGCCTTTGTTGTTCAACAATGTGATTAATATTGAATGATAAGTTTAATAGAGGTAATCTATAAATTAACATTATTTTTAATGCATCTAGTAGCTAAGCTAATGTACATTTTCATTTATGAAAATTTAATTTAAAAATTAAACTGTATAATAATTTTTCTGGACAATCCCTGACTGCTTTATTTGTGGTAAAAACAAAAACACAGTACTACATAAGTAGTAAAGCACAAAGAAGTTTAAATATAAGATTTTTATTAAATAAAATTTACATACCTTCTACCACTTTGATCTAACAATCCGCTACCAGTTGGTAGTTCCCAAAATGCTGGCGGCATTGCCACGTTGAATTGCAATGCTTATTCTTTGTGCGAAGAAGTGAAGCGAAGTGTCTATTTATAAGATTTAATTTATATTATATTAATATTGAGTATTCACATCATATTTACATCCTTTCATTTTTATTTCTAAGGTTAGTTTATTCTAATATCTCTTTTCGTTATTTGATAAAGGCCTCCTCCATCTCTTTCCACTTAGGTATTTTTCTGGCCCAATGCCTTCGGGCTATAGTGGAAAAGTCACACCAGCGGCGTTGGCCTACCCCTTTCCGTTTGCCGTCGTAAGTCCACCAATGAAATCGAGGTCCTGGTTACTCCATAATAAACAGTTATAGTTACAAACTATAAGATGCTAACGCATGTTATAGTCAAAACAAAGATTCACTTAGACCCTTAAGTTACCTAGAAAGGTAACTCTAAATTACCTAGCAGGTAATTTAGAAAGGTAACTTCTATATGGTAGTACTGGTGTGTAGGTATTACCTACACATCTATTGTGTAGGTAATACCTACACAATAGATGAAATATAAAAGGACATCTAGAAGTTTTCATAAACGTTTTGGAATGTAATGTTTCTAAAATAAATCCTAAATATTTCAGAGGTATTTAGGAGTAATACTCCTATAGAAGTTTTAATAAACGTTTTGGCATGTAAAGTTTCTAAAATGAGGGTAGAATATTATGTTTCTAGGTCAAGTTGAGCGGGCGTTCCATTCAAAAAGTTAGTGCGGTGAAGCGATAATTAGAACGGATAGCGCGGGCCGCGGCTGCTGCGGTCAGTGCCGGCTACGTTTTAATTGATCTCAAAACCGCATGGTTTTATTTTATCAAAGCTTCACAGTTTGAAATTTATGGTAAAAGCTTTATTAATCACTGCCATTTGACAGTGCCGTTTTAATCTTTCCGTTCCAAAACTAGGTACTATTATAATGCAAAAGTTTGAATAGATACATAATTGTTACTTAACCATGCCAGAACAGCTATACGGATCTAGATGAAATTTTGTACGAAGCACCCCGCAAGCACCTCGATTTCTGGATACTTCTCTCAAGGTCTCGGAGGGTCTAAGTATTCTAGAAGTTGACATTTCAGCTATCGTGCTACATATATTCATAGGCGACGGTGATCGCTTAACATCAGGCAACCCGTCTACTTGTTTGCCACTTATTTGATAAATAAAGAAATGTTTCTCTCATCCTTAACAAACAATAGATATTATGAAAGTCCTTTTTTAATATACTTTAAATGCACCATAAGGATACAGTTTTAAATAAGATAATTGACAAAATATACTCCATTAAAACTTTTTCGCTTATGAACAATAATTACAATTTATCGACCAACGGCCATGTCCTAAGAGCATGTTATCTTGAGACAGCAACCGGTGTCGCTCACGGTACAGAAGCGCTGTGTTGAAAAGTCACTAGCGGCTACCCATCCAAGGTATCACTGATGGGTACGTTGGTTAAACCAGGCGTGGGTAAATTTTGCTGCGAGTGACTCTTGTTACGTTACACAGAATATGTAAACCAATAACAGCACTACAGCTTATAGACTCGTCTCAGAAGATGGCAAAGTACCTTCTAGTCTTATGTAATGTTTATTGTTTGCACGCCATTGTAATGGTAGAATGTTTTGGATATAATTTATATTTACCACCATGTTTATGACTAGATTATAGTAAATAAAGAATTTGAACCATACCATTACCATATATGGTTCACCCAGTCCAAAGATATGCGGTAACAAACATTAAAAAGAGAGAGAAACGAGAACCTCCTCCCTTTTTGAAGTCGGTTAAAAAATCCTTCTAAACTAACTTTCTGGGTTATTATAATTAAAGTCAACGCCTGCCATTTACCTATTTAAAAGCCTGCAGTACATACAAATCTCGGCTTGTATTGACGCGTTCGTTAATTGCCCCCACACAGCTCACTTACGTTAATTGCTCCATAATGGCGTTATAATGACTGATTTTTTTATTGATATTTTATCTTGCGACAGTTTGTATAGATGTAAAATAAAAATGAAATGTTTTGATATGTCTAAGAGAGTATAGTATCTATGGGCGATGTGAACAATGCGACACGGCGGCGACGCCGGCATCCGGCAGAAGACGGTTTGCATTCCGGACACGTACGGCTGATGTCGCTCAACAGGTAGATAGGTACCTAGCTATATTATACCGACAGACGAGACTCGCCAGGGAAACGTGCTAAACTAAGATCGTTGAGTTTTAACATTATCGGTATTAACACACTAATTATTATAAAGGTGTGAGTTGTCGTCTGTCGTAAATGTGTTTTTCCTTCACGCTGAAACGGCTGAACGGATTTACATGAAATTTGCAATGAAGATACCTTATACCCAGGAATAACTAGGTATAAATTTCTCGCAAAAATACTGACAGAAATATTGACAGTTTCCGTAGGATTACGGGAAGACATCGTCAAAACCAACTCACGGCGACTAGCGTCGCGGGGCGCAGCTAGCACTATATTGATATTTTAGCTTGAAATTTATGCAAAGAGATTTGTTAAATAAAAGACGATCATAGTGAGTTGCAGTATAATTTAAGGTGTAATTGAACATATTATAATATGTAACTTTTCCTGTTCGAACACGTGTTGCCTTATTTTGAAGAAAGGTAAAGAGATGGTTGCGACTATGATAGATAGCAGCTGGGAAATTCAAATATTCTCTCGTTTAATTATAACACTAATTATAATTAGCCTTAACCCCCGGAAGCTAGGGCTCATCCCCGCTACCGGCGGTACTGTATGTTTAGAGTTTTTCATAATATTTTATTAATCTTTGTTTTTGATGTTAATACTGTTAAAAATCTAAATGAAAAAAAACGAAATATGACATAATAATCATACAACAAAAAAATGATCACTTTAATAATTAAAAAATACAATTCCTTAAAATATTAATAACAAAACTATATAAAAATAATATTAATAAAGTAATCTTATTAACTTTGTAATTTTTAGACTTTCGCGATCGAACACATTGTTATTAAATCAATCTCACCGATATTGCCACCCACATTTCTCCAGTCTTCTCGTGACCACGACCAATGCAACTTGGTCGAAACGTCTAAGTAAATAAATTACCTCATGTTTTTCTCGCGGTCAAGCCCCGATGATTTATTAACAATCTTATTAACCACTGCCTGTAGGGCCCAAAGTTCCCAAAATGCTGGCAGCATTCCCACATTGAATAACAATGATTAATCATTGAGCAAGATAAAGACCAGAATCATAATCATCTTCTCCGACATAAGCCTCCCCCAGTAATCTCTACAAGGACCGGTTGGAAGATGTCAGAATGCGTCTGACTGGTCGGTTGGCGCAGTTGGTAGCACTCTGCCTTCTGAGCCGCTGGTCCCGAGTTCGATTCCCGGACAGGTCAAACATTTGTGTGTATGAACATGTCTGTTTGACCTGTGTCTGGGTGTGTATATGTATATAAGTATATATATAAGTATGTATATGAGTATATATCAGTCATCAGGTTACCATAGTACAGGCTCTGCCTAGTTTGGGACCTGAAGACCTTATGTGAATGTTGTCCCATATAAAAATATATATATATAAAATGCCTTACCTGTGATCTTAACCGGGTTCACCTTGTCGGTGGCCATCCTATGCTGCGCCAGTCCGTGGTCTCTATTCAAAAACCTTTTGACCCATACGGCCATCACTTTTTCGAGCTATGTGCCCTACCCACAGCTACATCAACTTGCTAATCCACTGAGCTATGTCAGTGACTTTCGTTTTTGTACGGATCTCCTCATTTCTGATTCAATCGCGTAGAGACCCCCGAGCATAGCCCTCCATACTTTATTGTGCAGCTTTGACCCTGCTCACAAGACCCATACTGACCACTATAAAATAAACAAATATGTCAACCAAACAACAAAATAGTCGTCCATAAACAACACTGGCACACCTGGAAAAAGAAAGCCATTTAGAGACAGAAATAATAACAACTTTTATTTGATTTATCAATACGTAATACCAATTAATTACAAATCCACCGTCAAAGCATTAAATTCCATCTATCAAATATACCTGTACTACCAACACATCATGAAAACAAAGGCATAACAATAGTCAGCTTAATCGATCTTCAGTTAGCAACAACAGTATTATATAATAGACGGTATTTTCCAATAAGCTTTACGTGTAAGATCTACAAAAAAGCAAATAATGATGAGCGAATTGTGGAACACTTTATCACTTTATCGCATAAGCATACTTGAGTTCGTTCATCGCCAGTTCCATAACTATTATTAATTAATGAGGCTACTCGTATTAGTGCCTACGGAACGTTTTATTTAAAAGTATTAGACAAAATCAGTGGTTAGCGGAAAGAAGGAGGGTAAATAGTTCTTATAAAAATATTTGAAGCTAGTTTCGATTGTTTGATGGGAAGTGAGTGTCGATTTAATTGGGGCGCGCCGGGTTCATGCACGCCACGCTACCATCGTGATTGAAAATTTAATTATACCGCCAATCAAGCCCTTTTTGCCAAACTCTGCAGGCTACTCCAATTTCCAAACATATCAGGTTGTAAGTCACATAGACTTACAACCTGATATGTTTTACGCATACATTGTGTCCCCTAGCTAGCCTGGTGAAGCCAGAACTTCATCAAGGACATAAGTAGATACCCCCACAGTACATCCTCTACTATGGAATAGCTACCAGCGAGTTAGCGAATAAACAAGATATGAACTATAACTCTCAGAGTTGGTCTGGTCTGTTTCAGCAGTGCAAGGTCGTGCGATTACAGACAGATATGGTATTTCTTTGTGGAAAGACTTAACTTCGAGTTGTCGTTCTGTGGACAGTGTGAAGTGCTGTAGGTAGACTTTGGAGAGGTGACACGGAGGCTGTCACGTCTCTGGTACGAGTCAGGTGTTGCCCGTAGACTATGGAGTAGCTGCGCCGGAGACCGGAGCTTCTCTAAGGGCCGTCTTGGCTACGCTTGCCAGTTCGTGGTCTCCGTCCCCGTTCGAGAGCCTTAGAACACCAACGGCCATCAGTTCTTCCGCTACCTAAGCTATATGCCCTGCCCACTTGATAAGGTATAGATATGAATGGATTCTATTACGTCTGTATTGTTGTTAGTGCTATATTAGGAAACCAGTCACGTTTATTAAATGCAATTTGTTGAACAAAAACCATTTTATAGGCTGTAATCCCGGTCCTCAGTTGAACGATCTCATGTGGTCGTTTCACCTGATTCAACGATGGGCGACGTGTTTATGGCCAATAACATTTTTATTAAGTTTATAGTGAGACACGACAATATAACGTTTAGGGTTTGCAGGACCATTTGGAGATTTCATTACGCGATTCCCTCTAAGAGTACCTTAAACCGTTCGTGTTGTATGAAATGTCTGATCAGTTTCGATGAAGCGAAAAAATGTGTCGGTATTGCCACAGTATATTGCTGCATGATATAGTTAGATAATCTTTATTTATAACCCACTTCACAAACGGAGAAGGTCATATGTTTGATTGTATGCATTTAAAAAAAAAGTTTTATTAGGTACCTATTTATTCCCCATTTTCGATATTTTTTTGTTTGATAAAGGGTATCTTCAAAATGGTCCTATTTAAGTTAGATCAAAATCGATCAAGTGGTTAGCGGTTTAAGTGTTGAAGTCAGTTCCATTTCTTGGTAATTTAAAAAAAGTTAAACAATTATTATTATATTTCTATTGGATCAATCTGAAAATATATCTTTCCAAATAAAGGGTTTCTCAAGTTAGCGTATAAATAACGGAGTTATGAAGTGAGAAACATAAAAAAACATTTTCTTTTAAAAGACTTTCTGTTTTGTTCAAATTTCATCGTTTTAGATGCTAATTCTGATGGCAGAGGGAAAATATTCCTTGCGTCCCCTTACGGAGAAATTATAATTAGGTGTCAGTTTTATACTGCCCATGTTTCGTTTAAATAATATTTTGATATTCTTTCATGATCATTAAGGCGCGTCATTTCTGCATTTTATTTCTCGAAATAAAAATATAACGAGCAAAGTCCGCAGTGCCTGAAGCTTTCAGAAGGAAATTACAGATTGCGGCAGCGCTAGACCCACACGGTTGCAGCGAAGCTGAAGGTAGCAAAAACAGGGCGCAATTCTGATATTTGAGCTATACAAAAGAATATAATTATGAAATTAAAAATGAATGAAATCACGGATTTCTTATAACTATTATTGTATTATTACAAAAGGTGTTATATATTTTTTCATCTAAATACCAAGAGATTTGAGTCCAGTTTAATAATGTGTCGATTTTAGCACGTTTTGCGGTTTGTACGTTGAGTATAGGATTCTGTTTAGAGGAATATGTGTTTAGAAGGAAATAGCGTAAATATCAAGATTCGCTTATTCATTGGCTGGAATAAGGAAAAAGGGAAATACAAACGAATTATGACCCGATAAAGTACACTATAGTTGTGCCCTTTCTTTATACGCATCGGAAGAAAATTTCCCCGCTTTCTCTTCAAAACTCAACTAAGCTCATGAATGTTTTTTTACATCGCTAACCTCAAATATGACAAAATTTCGTACATATTTTCATACCAAATATGACCATGTAGGGTTTGAAATTCTAAGTGAAATTTTATGTGAAATTTCAAGACCTGTCTAGACCCTGTGCTTTCTGATATGCTTTGATTGATCAGTCAGCCTGACAAATACATGATGAATATAGCACTCGGTAATATTGGAACTTTCTATCTAGAAGTAATTTCAAAATTAGATTATTACTTTTAGAGATTATGCCCTACTGGGACGATTATGCTATTCGGCATGTATAATACATGCCGAATAGCAGAATCGTCCCAGTTTGGCTGCTGGATTCCGCACCTAAATAATAGCAGCATTTAGTTCCATGTTTTGATGACACCTTTTTGTCAGTTTGTTTTTGATTTCAGGCTTTTATTTGTCTAGAAAAAGAATAATTGATAATATGTAAAGTCATGACTATCTATATTTATAAACGCCAGTTTTATATAACAGGCAGTTAGCATGCCTTTTTAAATCACATGACCTTCCTAATATTTTTTGTGTTTATAATACTCAATAGTTTATTGCATTCATATGGCGTTACATGCAGGTCTTAAATACATTTTTTTCAAGCGTACATATGACAACAAGCAATAAATTTATCATAGAAAAACTCATTCAAGCTGTAATAGCATTTCGTTAAAAGCAATTGTTTTAAATGTGTGATGAATTTCGACTCCTTTTCTTCTTTAATTTTGTC
Source organism: Apeira syringaria (assembly GCA_934044485.1). Classification (NCBI taxonomy): domain Eukaryota; kingdom Metazoa; phylum Arthropoda; class Insecta; order Lepidoptera; family Geometridae; genus Apeira; species Apeira syringaria. The sequence goes on along the minus strand of OW203662.1, from coordinate 19,589,607 downwards.
AGGTAATTTGTTGAATATTTTTATGGCCATTAAGTATGGACCAGAACTGTGCATTTTAAGCTTAGGGCTCGGTAACACAAGTTTATGTTGAAATCTTGTCGGATAACGTCGTGGTTCATCTGTCACTTTTTTGAAAAACTTTGGATACTTTTTGACAAATTTACATAATTATTTCTTCTAATTGACCGCGGCTAAGTATTCAAAATTGTATTATGCAGAGAAAAACCACTTTGACTACATTATACTAACAAACCAAAGGTCAGACATTGGTCAGACATCAGGTAACTTTCGCAACCTTTTTTTTCTTAAACTTGAACTCTTTCGTCAGCGGTAATATACAATATACAAATATATAAGGACAGTACAATAATTAATAAGCGATCGGTAGCTTCACAGGCGATTGAGTCTTAAGATTCTCGCGTATGGTCCGGAACGGAATAGGACTGTTGAAAAACTAACCCGGCTGTAATCACCGCCGGAACCCCGCAGAGGCGATGAGTTCAGGCTTGACGCATTCTTCAACTCTGACGCGTAAACTACCGACCGACGGTACCGTGGCGCAGTGGTTTGTGTCATCGACATGACTTCTGTGTCACCGGGACCCTGGGTTCTAATCCCGGCAGGGGCAAACATTTGTGCGATGAGTGTAGATGTTTGCTCCGGGTCTTGGATGTTTGTGTGTGTCCATGCCTCCCGCGATACAGGGAATCCTAGTGCGGGGGTCTGAGTGTAATAAAAAAAGAAAAAAAAAAAACTATACGCACTCATACAAAATGATTTACAATACGTAGATAGTATATTCAGGAATCGTCTTATTGATAATCCATCACGAAATGAACGTTTATTACACAAGTAAAAAAAAATATCATTGGATTTTATTTCTAATGAAACCTTCGAAATTTATAACCAATTACGTGAAGTAGTTACGTATGTAGATAGCCTACGATTAAACTAAGTATTGGGGAACGAAACAGTTGGTTCCCTACATTAAGTGGGGCATAAACAGACGGTCTGTCACTTTCTCACATTGTTTATTTAGATGACCGCGAAGCTCCCTAGCGCAATAAACACTTCCCTCCATCTAATAAAACTCACTTAAGCGTCTCATTAATCTTACCAAATTAATTGCGACAACGATGTCTGCTCTTTTAATTCTCCCGCAGAAAAGAAATATATCAAGATCATGTTAAATAAAGCCTGCGAGCTATATCATAACATACAACACCCGGGAATTTTTCACCTTTACTTCCTACTTACATTGCTTGGTGTCTTTTTTAGGTCGAATAATTTCAATTCAATTACGTTTTAGACTCTGTTTTGCTGATATTTTATCTTTTAGTATCTAGTTTGTCTCTGTAAATTAGATTGGTATATATTTAGGTTATTTCGTAGAAGGTACTTCAAGTCGTAAATGCTCAGATTGAGGCCACTGGTGATTATTGAAATTGTGAGGGTAATTAATTTTTAAGTGCTATTTAAATAGTATTTGATTGTGTAGATTTGCGTTGGCTTTCCTTTGTCTTTATTATAATTATTAAGGTTTATTAGTTAGTTACTTACATTATTATTACAAGTATAACTTCATAATTTTCAAGACTATATATTATGCTGTTGTATTTTTATTTTCGTTACCTCTTAAGTCAACCGATAACGATTTTTCATTTATTTCAAGGACATACTTTAAGCTAAAGCTTTAATTTATATAGAAAATGATTCAGTATTACTCATTATTTTTAAGAAACTGTTGAAAATGTTTCACCTCTAGTGAAAGATATTTCAGAATAAATACAAAAATAGAATAAGATGTAATAATTAAATGTTATAAAGAGGAACAACTTGTATTTTTGTATGTGTGTATGTTTGTAATGAATAAACTCAAAAACTACTATGCCAATTTCAAAAATTTTTTCACCATTGGAAAGCTACATTCACCCTGAGTAACATAGGCTATATTTATTGCTAGAAAAGATTAGGGATCCTTATATTTTTAATTTTTTTTATCTGTGTGAAGCCGGAGCGGTCGCTAGTATTAGATATTCGTAGTAAAAATCAAAACCAGGCATCTTAACTAGGTTCACTTGTGATATCCATACATGGATTCGAAACTTTCATTTCCGAAATTTGAGCACTGCAGCATCACCGATGACCTCGGTGCGGTACTTGTTTCAAACACAACGCTACTGTCGGAATACAGCTCCTAGTGACGTGGTGGTCATGACAATCACCGTCACTCATTGTTAGCCATTTACGTTACAAAACCAATTATTCAATTAAATGAAGTGACTTTTACAAAAGACAGGTTACAACAATAGTTCGGTCTAATTTTATTCGTGTTGTTTCACGCTAGCATTTTCAAAGGACAGATGACATATTTTCAAATACATAATTACGTACTGTAAGTCACATACGAGTAAATACAATTTCAAATGACGTAGTTAAAAACGAATTAAAGCGAGGTTTTCAAGATGTTTTAGGTTTTTAAGCTATTGCATAGCTTCTATCGCGGGCCTTGAGCGTGGAGACCGAATCCAGAAATTCCGTAACGAAAATAACCTAACACCCCCCACTCCGACCGGCACAGCGGTGATACTTTTTAGTTTTGCCATCTATCGATGAATAGCAGAACTTTTGATGACTTTTTTGAAATATCACGCTTGTCTGTTTAGTTCAGCAACTCGCCTCTAGGTGGCATAGGTTGTATCGGCGTTACTGCATAAGTTATTAATATATTAATTGCATAAGTTGATAAAAAATGCTATGCAATAGCTTTACCGCGGCAGTCCCCGAGTGCCACACGTCTTTTTTTTTTGAATCGATGATAGCTCAGCGGGGAGAGCCTCGCCTATCAAACTGACGGACACTAGTTAGATCCCCAACAACAGCTTGAGCTTCCGGTGAAGTTAACATCGTTATCGAATTACCAGCATGGTGGTAGGCTACTTTCGAATATCCGCCTGACTAGCTACCACCCTCAAGTTTGAAAAACTGTCACCAAACACATAGTGTGTTCAGGACTGCTGCCTGAACACACTATGTGTTTGGTGACAGTTTTTCTGCTGCTTTCAGCTTGAGAGCCAGTGAGCATTCTAGATCTAGCGTGGTAACATCTTCGACCACATCTTCACTGACCATCAAGAGAGATAGTGGTCATACGCTAGATAAATACAGTATATAAAAAAGGTAAATAGTGAGTGCACTTATCTAGGTACATAGGATATATCGCTCGCTATTTACCTTTTTTGTAATTGTGTAAATGTGTGGGAGAGAGTTGACGGATCGAACATAGGTCCAAACTTGACAGTTGTCACGGGACAGCGCCTTAACAACCTGACTTCTACTATTTTATATAATATCTATCAAAAAATAAAATTTCTTGTAAGCCACAGAATTGGTTTTGACAATTCTATGGGACTAATCTGAAATGTATGGTCATGTATATGTAACTAGTTTTTCACAATCGACTGGCCGGTTGGCGCAGTTGGTAGCACTCTGCCTTCTGAGCCGCTGGTCCCGGGTTCGATTCCCGGACAGGTCAAACATTTGTGTGTATGAACATGTCTGTTTGACCTGTGTCTGGGTGTGTACTATCAAAGGACTATTCCTTTGATAGTATAGTCTACTCTTTGTAAGGTATTCTGTGACACGACCGACTTCTTTTGTGTATTGTGCAGTAGCATTAGTTCCGAGTAAATAGTTGAGCCGAGAGTATAACAGATTTCGAAAACAATAATGCCAAGGTCATTGCTGCTGACTTTTGAAATATTTGTTACACTATTCACTTACATTGTAAAGCAACTTAGTTGTTACTTTTGAAGTACTCTAATGTTTTGCTTATCATAATACGTAACAGTGTTGCAATTTATTTTTTTAATATACCTTATTATATAAAAATGTTACTTACGCCAGTGGTTCAACAAAAGCACCCGTTCATTGTTCAAAGTTGCTGTGTCCAGGGTACAAATCGCCTTATTGATCGCCGACATTCGTTAGAAGATGGCACCCAAAGAAGAAGAAGATATAAAAATAATGTTATCATTTATATTTTTTATATGTGTGTGTTTTATATGTTTTTTCTGTATACAGAATTTATTTTTAGATTTTGTAATTTGGTTAACATATGATTACACTGAGAACTATTGACTGTAAATTAATTTATTACTTTTACATAATGATATTATGTACTCTTTATGTTCATAATATGTACATAGCCTGCATGTAAATAAAAACTGTATGGCAGAGTTATTATACTAATAATCATATGTTACTATAATATATATCGCTGATTATTGTTGCGAAGTTATAATGTAGCTGCGCCCCGCGGTTTTACCCGCGTGGTGATGATTGATGACGAAAAGTAGCGTATGTGTTATTTAGGGACCTAAACTATCTATACATATCAAATTTCATCCAAATCCATCCAGCCGTTTGAGCGTAACAAACCTACACGCATACACACATACACACAAACTTACGCCTTTATTATATAAGAAAGAAGTAGGATAGTATATTGTCAACGAGTTTACAAGTACAGGTTCACATAGAATAATAAGTTTCTATCGGAAATTAATTTATCAAGTCGCGATAGTGACATTCGACACTACCACATAATGACACTCCGGGAATTGGCGAGAAAACGCGCGAACTTACAAAATTAAATAAAACTTCAAGGATAACCTTGATCTAAACACGCGTGCAAATCAATCAAAATGATCCGCTACTATTCCATTTCTAAAATGTATCAATGTTACCATTGCAAATTGCCATATTGCCACAAAACATAACTCACATGGCATTAAAAACGTACGGCGTAATATTGTATAATCGATTCTGGCGTGAAGACTACCGTCCACGTGCCTTTAATTATGGTGTTCTAAAAAAAAATAACACGGCGAGACAGTAGCGTATAGTGATAATAATATGAACAAATATTAACACACATTTGTGATCGTCACTTATTTCGCGCGACAACGTGTAGGAGCACGCTGAGCTCATAACTACTCGTGTCAAGATCGGTGTCGCATCGTAGCAGCGTGTCGGCACCTCAACTATGCGTGTGGCCATTCTTGGAGTGTCCTAAAGCGCGGAACTGCGTAAGTACGCGACAGCGCCGCGGCCGGCCGTTTGCCGGATCAAGATTTGCAAGGCACGTAATGATCGAAGCAGTTGACCGCGCGGCACGTACAGTTCTCAGCCCAGTGGAGTGCATCGCGCATTGCACGCTGTGACAGCTCGGCTAGCCGGCGGACTCCGTGCTCGGCCGGTCCCCACGCGCTTAGTCACTGAGCACGCCGCCTTCGTAGCGCACAACATCTGTGATTTTAACCGCATTTACAACGATTGCGTGATAAAACTGCAATATTTCTAATGGATCATGGGATTCCTGGATGTGACATTCTCAGTGTTCAAAAAGTGCCCCAATCTCAAAATCAAAAGGAGGAGCCGTGCCCGATCCAGGTAAGGAAATAGGATAACAGTAAAATTACTAAAAAGTGTTCTGACGGTGGATATAAATTTTAAGAATGACCTTATTTTTTTTATTAATTCTTTTTATTCGACCGTATTTATGGTTTCTGTAGTTATTTATCAAATAGTTGCACCGGATAAAACATTATGTCCCGCTAAGTTTATTATTTTAAGTTGGTCATTAGTTGGTGTTTCGCGGTTACAAAGATTGCACATCTAAAACTGATCAGAAACAATGATTTATCGTTAAATTTATTTTTGACTCATTTCTTACTGAGACTGAACAAAAAAATAAAATCGCAGTACCTGTAGAAACAATAATAATTGCTACTAAAATTAATCACCTATGCACACACAGTCAGCTGTCAGAAACTAAATTTCTGTGAAACACCTTACTAAAATATATATAATATGTCCACTATTAAGAGTACGAGCATGCTTACATTACCTTTTTTTAAAATGATAACGATTATAATAATTATTCATCGATTTTGAACGGGCATTCTCTTCAAATATTTCTTGATTCGTTTGTGTAACTAAAGCAAAAAAAGGTTTGCGGATCTGATGTAGACAGAACAACAGATAAACTACACTTGGTATTCCTTTAATACAGTAAAATTGTCTAAATCAACGTGTTTTTTCCTTAAGAATATTCCTTATATGAAAGATTTGGTATTCAACTATCGTTTTATATCATAGTTGATTGAATACGTGGTTCCTAAGATATCAAAGATGCGATAACATAGTTGTCAAACGTAGTCAGAGACGCATTGCAGATGTTCGCGTGTGCCGTCAGTCTAACAACATTTACCTACATTTTAATGTGTACGATAAAGTATTTATTTCTAACCAACTTCAAAAAGGAGGTTACTCAATTCGACCGTGTATGTTCGCGGATAACTTCGTCGTTTATGAACCGATTTTGATGATTCTTTTTTGTTAGATAGTGCATACTTCCGTGGTGGTCCCATTTAAATTTGATCGAAATCGGACAAGCGGTTTTTGAGTTATACTTCAATAACTGAAAAGTGAAAACTACGCGTATCTTGATGATATTATTGTCGCGGTTGAAGACATGACGCAGAACACACAATGACAATTAATTGATCCCGTGAGTAGCAAAGGTCACTGAAAAGGGTGAAAAGTGCCGACTTCAACAAATTATTTCACGCTTTTGAGTATTGAAGTCGGTTGCATTTTTTGTTAAAAATTTTTTTTTATGTATCTCATACTATGAAATTAGTCATTCTTTTAGTTATATGTTTATTTTGCTGTACCATGGACTTTGACGCTCAAATGGTTTTTATAATGTACTTTCACGAATGAAAAATGAAAAGGGAATATGTAGCGATTGTGTTTGATTTTGTTTTATATGCTCAGATTTATAAAGATTCTGATTGCATTGAGGTTTCAGCGTCTGCTATCAACATGACGCTCGCTGATTCGATTCCTATCTTCGATTTGAGCTTCCAGTGTAGGTAACACCCTTATCAAATTTACAGCGTAGTGTAAGGATACTAACTACCACCCTCTTTGATTAACTGTCTCCAAACACAGTGTTCAAACTGCTGTCTATGGCAGCCACGTAGTAATTCAATTTGAAACTATATTGCAACCACTAATAGAACAAGTTTCGGTGGTATAACAATAAAATATTCAATACTCAATACTCAATAGTTTATTGCATTCATATGGCGTTACATGCAGGTCTTAAATACATTTTTTTTTCAAGCGTACATATGACCCTGGTAGGGTATAGCAATGTGGAGCGACCGATTTATTTATTAGTTTTCAAATTTATCATAGAAAAACTCATTCAAGCTGTAATAGCATTTCGTTAAAAGCAATTGTTTTAAATGTGTGATGAATTTCGACTCTTTTTCTTCTTTAATTTTGTCAGATAATTTGTTGAATATTTTTATGGCCATTAAGTATGGACCAGAACTGTGCATTTTAAGTTTAGAGCTCGGTAAGACAAGTTTATGTTGAAATCTTGTCGGATAACGTCGTGGTTCATCTGTCACTTTTTTGAAAAACTTTGGATACTTTTTGACAAACTTACATATTTCCAATATATAATATACATACTAACGTCAACGCTTTATATTTTAAGAAGTATGGTTTGCAACTTTCCGTATTTTTTATGTTGGCTATTGTACGAATGCATTTTTTTTGTGATATAAAAAGTTCTCCTGAATTGACACTATTTCCCCAGAGTATTATTCCATAGCTAAGCCAGGACAGTGCGTCATATTAGCGTAAATACAACTTATTAGAGACCCTGTCGGGGATAGCAATTTTAGAAGAGAGGAGGGCGCGTCAATTTCTATTAAATATAACATTCACTAGATAAAATTAAAACAATATTCTGGGACTAGTGATTGTTTGGTCTTCGGACCAAACCATCTTTTATCTTTTTTTATATATTTATACCTATCTACTATTTAATTATCATTGCAACATCACGCTACTATTGTAAAAGCGAAAGTTTGTCCGTCCGTTTGTATGTTTGTTACTTCTTCACGCTGAAACGGCTGAACGTATTTGCATAAAATTCCGAATGAAGAGAGCTTTTAATTTGGAATAATACTTAAGCTACTTTTCCCCACAAAAATATGGACAGTTTCCGTGGTATGACGGGAAGATGCAAAATTCGGTCCAAACCACGCGTATCGTTGCAACGCGGATAACACCGCGGGGCGCAGCTAGTATATAATGTTTATGTACTGTATATCTGCGATATCTATACTAATACTATTAATAATAGGAAAGATTATGCTAATAAATGAATTTGAATTTGAATTTGAAGATTTGATTGCTTGTTTGTTTGTTTACATTGAGTAAGCTCCGAAACTACTGAACCGATTTGAAAAATCATTTCACTATTGGGAATTTACACTATCCCACGGTTGATATAGACTATATTATTTTTTAAAGAAACTAGGGATTATTAATTTTTAATTTTGAAATTGTTTACCCTTGCGAAGCTGGGGCGGACCGCTAGTTTCATTTATGTATTTTACTTATTTATGATAATATGTATGATGATTGACACGCCACGCCATTATTATTTCAAACGTATATCTAAACACTTATATTTTATTTTTAAATAGTTATCAATACCTGGAAACCCGTTCGTTCTTTCTTTTTTTTTCTTTTTTTTTTACATATTACATATAAGTATAGGACAACTGCCTCCATCAGTTTCCTCCATTTCTCTCTGTCCTTTGCTTGTATTTGCCAATCTTTTCCTGCTGTAGCTATTATTTTGTTAACCCATTTTTTTTTTACTGCGTCCCCTCTTTGTTTTAAGGTACTTCCATTTTTGTTGTTTCTAGGATACATATTTTATCTCTGTATATTACCAGGTGTCCTACACATCACGCCGATAAAATATTACCTATATGGGCATAAAGTAGTGTTAGTTATACGAATGTTTATATATGTGTACACATTATACAAACATATATACAGTTACGTTATATATAAAATAACAAGTGTAGCGAAGAAGAATCACTGCCGAAACTATTTTCCGCACCATCCAGCACGACGACCTTGATCGAAATCGCTATACAACGTAACCATTATTATTTATGTAAACATTTATTTAACGACATTATATACAATACATTAAATACAACGTTGTCTCTCTTTATAATGTAAATAATGTATTTACTGAATCGTCTCGATTGTAGCCAGATATTGGCCGTAATTCTATTATACTCGTAATTACACGATAAAGCTAAATCTCACTAAAATAATTCAAAAACTAAAAATACCCGCGATTGGCCAGCAATTGAATAAAACTCGTGTAAAGATTAAGATAGCGTTGTATGAAGTTATACAAATTTGAAATTCTGCTTAAATAGAATACGCAAAATTTCAAATTTGTATAACTCTATACATTGCATCTTTAATATTTACACGAGTTTTATTCAGTTGCTGGCCAATTGCGGGTAGTATTAGTCGGACTAAATAAGTGGCAACTTATTTTTTAAAACTACCTGCATCTTTAACAAAAAGATCTAATCATACTGATGACGAATCATACTGATTTAGACCTTATCGTAACCATATAAGCCTTATCTTATTCTACAGAAATTTAGTTTAGGTTATTTAAACCAGAGAATCACTACCATTATGACTCTATGACGTTTAGAGTGAGTTTTTTCATACTTTATAGATCTCTCACTTGATGGTCCATGACGATGTGGTCGAAGGTGTAATCACGCCAGATCTAAAATGCTAACGGGCTTTCAAAGACTGCCTGAACACGGTGTGTGTTGTTGGTTGTTAATCAAACTTGAGGGTAGATATCTAAGTAGTTAATGGAAAGCATATTACCACCATGCCGTGAATTTCTTAACGGAACCTTAAGCAAGTCGTTGATGGAGAACGAACCGGTGACCGTCAGGTTGACATCTGTCGCTCCCACCGCTAAGCTATCTTCGCTTCAAAATTTCGCTATCTATTATTTTATTTGAATAACTTAATCTAGTGTCTTTGTTATTTAGATTCTTCCTACTGTATTCATCGACTCGGAATAGTGCGTACCTATATTATATTTTTTATGAGACATTTCTTCGATATATTTTACTAACGGTGGCGGAGAGGTTAAGTCGAGGAACATTACAAAGAAATTCTCGCTATTTCCCTCATTATGGGAATTATAATTTCGCATTAGTATATTTCGCATTTCTGCGTTGCGGTGGTTCGTAGCCGCAAAAATAACTAACCATTGAAATTATAAATTACATTTTGGTTTCCTTCTTAAGCAAGTCGAATTGTGCATAATGACAATTATAAAGTCAAGGATGTGAAGTCACAAAGCTGACGAGGCCTGAACACATTGTAAGGATGAAGTTCATGGATAGCCGCAGTCTTAAACAATATTAAAAAAAGCGTTTTAACCCTTTATATAATTTAAGTTCATATAATAACTTGACTGTGTATTGTGTTATATATTTTTTTTAGTAGATGGTAAATAAAGATTTTTAAATCAAACAAATGATATTAAACTAAATAGCTCATCCTAACTGTGAATATTCTATGTATAGTTGTACACTTCATCATCATCATCTCAGCCATTAGGACATAGGCCTCCCCCATTGATTTCCACAAGGACCTGTTGAAAGCGGCCCTTGCCTGCGATCTTAGTCAGGTCGTCTGTCCACCTGGTCGGTGGCAGACACTTTTACACTGATAGCTATTTTATTAACCTAATATCATACTTCGAATGAGATTATGTGGACGAACGGTTTGGGTAGTAAGTGCTATGTGGGCGAGGGTGTTTGTGTGTGTGTGTGTGTATGTGCGTGCTTGAGTGATAGTGTTATAACGTTAAACTGGTAGTCAGTGGAGTAAATCCAAGGTACGAGAATAAAGCCATATGAAAAATGATATCTGGTACGAACGTTATGGCGAGCTACTCTGCGGAACCCTGGCAGCAGCGTGCCGTGACGCGACACGGATCGCTGGCTGCGCACACAGATGAACAAAATGTCAACTTTAGTGGCTTCCGGTTCACTGGTGCAAGTAGATCATATGGACAATCAGTCAGATCAGTTCAGCATAGAATATCCGCTGCTGGATATACGCCTCCCCCATGTCCTTTTAAGGGGATTTGCCACTTCTCGCCACGCTTGGCAGGCGTGTTGGCGAGCGCAGTATGTTGGTATTATCCGCAGAAGGCGCTGCTGCCCATCTTCTGGTACGTGATCCCTTAGCCGACTCTTATTGGACCCATGGGTAGAGATGGGGGGTACAATCCTAGGCCGGCACCCCACGGCATCTGGACAATGATATCATTGGTACATAGATTAATTATACCAGGTTCTTGTTGAGTTGTTTTAAAAACACCGTCATTTTTACAGCTTACCATCTATCTTTATCATTGAACGTCACTTCACTTTCATTTTCATTGGTAGTTCAGTCACATATATCAATGAGAATAGAGATAAATTTCATTACAAATACAAATAAATACAAATACAAGTATCTTTATTGAAAACTGTAAATAAAAAAAATGCATTGGCTGAAACCATCAACGAGTACGCATAGGTGAAGTTATATTGTACTAACGGCCCGCCCCCATGTATTGCTTTGTCCGCTGCGATGCAAGACATTTTATGGCATTTTTTTAATCGACTTCAAAAAAAGGAGGTTACTTAGTTCGACGGTATATATGTTTTATTTTTATATGTGTTCAAATATTACTTCGTCGTTTATGAACCGATTTTGATAATTCTTTTTTTTATTGAATAGAGTATACTTCCGTGATGGTCCTATTTAAATTTCATTAAAATCGGACAAGTGATTTTTGAGTTAAACTCCAATAACTAAAAGTGGTACGCATAACTCGACGATATTAAAGTAGCCGGTGAAGACATCGGAGAACATACACAATGACAATTGATTCCGTGAGTAGCAAAGGTCACTGAAAAAGGGTGACAAAATTTTTTTTTACACCTTTGGTGACATTATTGAAGTAAGGATCCCTAATTTTTCTAGTGATAAATATAGCCTATGTTAATCATGGATAATGTATCGTTGTAATGGTGGAAGAAATGTTTCAATTCCGTAGTTTTTGAGTTCATTCGTTACAAACATACAACAATACAAATCTTTCCTCGTTAATATGTTAGTGGGTTAAGATGACGGTAAGCCTGGACTACGAGCCCCAAGCTAATCGAGTTTTTTGTGGCGTCGTCTGGCCATTATAACAAAAACGCGTCCTTTCGTGCTTGAAAATTAAATGCTCTTAAACGATGGCATTGTAGAGTGATGTTGTCAATGTCACAAACAATCAAATCTTTCCTCTTTATAATATTAGTATAGATAAAGAATCAGAATGATTGTTAGAACAGCTTAGACAGATGTATACGAGATTTATTCGATGACTCTTAAAATGCTCAAAATAGATTCAAACATACACATGAGTAAAATATTTTAAATTTATTTTCTGTGTGATATTAATCTCAGCCATAGGACATCCACTGCTGGACATACGCCTCCCCCATTGATGTCCACAAGGACTGGAAGAAAGCGACATGCGCTATGCTTAGGTCGTCTGTCCAGCTTGTCGGTGGCCGTCCTACGCTTCGTCTGATTACCTGTATTAAACCTCCAAGAACCTCAAAATTATTTAAGCGTTCTTAGAGAATTCTTGTACATAAAAGAATTCCTAAAAAATGCTAAAATCACTTTATTTTTAAAAGTTAATAGGCTGCTATTTAATCTTTCTGCTCTTTTCGTGAAACGTCGTTTTAGCTGCTGATGGCGCGCCCAGTCTCTTTACCTTTGTTCAAATAAAAGCAATCCTATTAAATTAGAAGACAGCTAAGTACTGTCTTAATAAAATTCTCCTTTTGAACTTTATTCAGTAAATATTTAATCTTTCAATCAATATAATCGTCAGCTCAATTTCGTGACAATCCACGATGAAGGTCTTAGGGATATTGGAAGATCATTTATTCATAAGTTGTTCTACTGTTCAATTTCACGGCGGCGTACCGTGGCATGGTTGTAGGTTAACAAGGTGTGTATACAGAGCCCGCGGCTTTGTCTTCAATAAAAAAAAAGATAATATGGTCAGTGTGTATGTTACGATACACACAAACCAACCTAACCAAGTGATCCGTGTCATAGAGATGAGATATGCGGGATCTCAGGTTAATGGAATAAAAAAAAAAGTTTAAATTGGTATATATTCTATAATGTCAAACATGCCACAGACAACAGTTGGAGTTGGTTGGAGATCACTTAAATTTAAACGACCGATTATCAATTTATTCGTTGGTCAAAGAGTTCAACTGTTTGGTAAAAAATGTTTGACCGACTGTTAAATTGATAATCGGACGTTTTAAATTTTGGTGACCCTTAGGTATTGAATTATATACTAGTTGGTAACCGTAGATGTAAGCCCAATATTATATACTAGCGATCCAGCCCGGCTTCGCACGGGTAAAAGCTTAAAATTTAAAAAAAACATAACAATCCCATTAAAAAATATATAATATAGCCTATGTCACCCGGGGATAGTGTAGCTTCCCAACAGTGAAAGAATATTTCAAATCTGTTTAGTAGTTTCGGAGCCTATTAATTGCAGACAAACAAACAATCAAATCTTTCCTCTTTATAAGACGTTGACGCGAGTTTCATGATTTTTGTGAACCCAAAAAGTGCTCCACGCGCCTAAAGAAGTTTTCACTTCAAAAATAATAAGTTCGACAATTTTGCGTAACACTTGTGAGTATCATCTTATTCCTTTACAAATCACGTTTCGCAGTCGCATATAATTATATCGAAGTTTGCCTTCGTTTTTGTAATGCAGGATTACTGAAAACGGTAGCGGTGCCTTTGTCATTGTGAAGTTACCAACAATTCCATCTGCAGTTTAGGAATAGTTTACCTGCAGTTTAGGAATAGTTTACCTGCAATTTAGGAATAGTTTACCTGCGGTTTAGGAATAGTTTACCAACAGTTTAGGAATAGTTTACCTGCAGTTTAGGAATAGTTTACCTGCAGTTTAGGAATAGTTTACCTGCAGCTTAGGAATACTTTACATTGTCTATTTGTCCGTATTATGTACAAGTGTACATAATACTCGGCAGGCCTACGCTCACGCAAATATTATTGAATTACCACAACTTTTTTGTCCTTTTTATGTCCTCCTGGAGCCGAAATAACGCGATTTTTTAAATTTATCTTTCAATTTCTTTATTACACTCAAACCGCCGCCCTATTCCCTGTGTCGCGGAGGGCATGGACACACACAATCACAGCACACAGATAACTAAGACCCCGGACAAATTAAAAATTTATAAAATAAGAGTATGTCTAGTCTCAAAACAAATAAAAATGAATAATCAATCAGGCAATCGTGTAATTAGTAGTAGAATATCTGTTAACTTCATTGTATGATTGTAGAATCGATTGAATTCTATACACCGATATTGATACGTGGTTTTGTGTTCAACATTTGTAGTCAAGGTCATTTGAACAATCAATGATTACAGTTTTTATTGTAATGTAAAAACGTAACAGGAAAAGTTTTTGTTTTATCGATAGCATTGCAATTACGTCTGTGTTCGTAACTACAATAGCATTCTTTATCCCTGTTATTAGAATCAATAAAATCAATTCGTAACTTGCTTTCAAACGAAGGAGAATATAATTTGGTAGGTATCTATCATTACTTATTTATATGAATGCACGATCAATAATTTCCATACACATTTCATTATTATAACAATAGTTAGCTAACGTATCTTAAAAAAGACCACAAATTCTATTTTATATTAAAAGTCACGTTCATAATTACTTTACACTATTTTTTACGGGTATACAGTAAAAAACCCGTAAAAGTATATTAGTATTCTATTATTAGTAGTATTTATATTAAAATAGAAATCAAGGTGTTTTGTTCAAATATTTGAAGGAAAAAATTCGGCTGCTAGTGGGACTTGAACCCAAGACTACAGAATACCGTCCTGTCGCTCTGTCCAAATAAGCTATAGCAGCCCATACCACTAGGGCCGAATTACTTCCTTCCTTATTAACATCTGTGGGGGATGTTATTAGCGCCATCTACCTTTAATTGTATGAACAATTAATTAATAGGACTGACAGACCAACATTACAGTTGATATCGTATTAAACGAAGGCACCCTACCCTTATATTAAGAGTTTTTATTGTGTATCGCATTAACCATATGCTAGGAAGAACTTATGTTCAAATATTTCAAGGTCTTTTTTCAGCCAGGTCAGCGATACTATTTTAATTACAATAAATACTAGTACATATTTATCTATTTCAATAGTGTTTCTCGGCTGGGTGTGAGATCGCACAGAGCTTTGCTGATAGCCACAACGTCAACTTTACACCACCAAACACATCACTATACATAAGAGGGATATTTATCTTTTATATATTTTTTCCTTATCACACTCACACTCTCGCACCGAATTCCCTGTGTCGCGGGAGGCATGGACCCACACAATGACATCATAGCTAACATCCAAGACACGGGACAAAAATCCATGCTTATCACACAACGCAAAGTCAAACCCAGGTTGGGTTTGAGTCTCAGCAGGGGCCAAAATAGCCGGGTACCAGAAGTAGACTAGAAGACTACAATGAGGATTTTATCATTTCACTTCTTTATTTTTTGGCTATTTACCTATGTTGTGACATAAACGAACGTTTATGTCACACATACATGAGTAAAATAAAACATAGGTAAATCCTATTCTTGGAAATCTTTTTTAACGAACATAATAAATGATTCATAGGTACTTAACTGTAATTAAGTCATGGTAAAAACTGGTTTTATTTATGACAAAGTCTAGGAATTACATCACGTATCTAATAAATTCTTGATTGATCATTGCACTCCGTTGTCCCGGTGCTCTGTGTTCTTGAGAAATGACTAAAAAGTTTTTCTACAATATTATACGGACAATGGCCCTAATTCTGTTAATCACACAAACTAGCTAAAATTCACTAAAATTCTTCAAATTGAAGTAGCTCGTATTCTATTTACGCTAAAATTCAAATTCGCATAACTCCATACCGCGCTCTCACTAATATTAGACGAGTTTTATTCCGTTGCTGGCCAATTGCGGGTAGTTTTAGTAGGCGCCTATTCTTATTCCCATTAATTTCGCTAAAACTACCCGCAAATTTAATAAATACGTTTAATTTTAGTCATGTTATTGATAAGTCTCATACTAATTTAGACTTTATCGTAACCTAATAAGAACTGGATTAGTTTTACAACATTTTAGTTTAGTTCAGTTGAATAAGCGAATCACTACCAATGTTAATTCAATTCAAATTTTCCGTATCATGTTTTACTCTCACACCATAGCGAGTAAAAGAAGAGTAAAGCTTTCTTGAAGTATATTCAAATATTTATATATTTTTAACCGACATCAAAAAAGGAGGAGGTTCTCAATTGGGCCGGTATGTGTTTTTTTAATGGAACCGACTTCAATACTCAAAAGTGTGAAGTAACTTGTCGAAGTCGGTACCACGAGCACAATATTTTGATATTAGTTACTTTTGAACTATGATGCTACCGACTTCAACAAGTTATTTCACACTTTTGAGTGTTGAAGTCGATCCATTTGTTGGTATTTTTTTTTAAATCTTTTGTTAGTTACGCTGCATCTATGTAATAATCTTTAAACGCAATATTGACCCTTTATACAACATCTGATTAATTTGAACTTTGCACACTAGTGAAGGATTATTTTAAGAAAGGCAACCTTAAATTTAAACAAAACGTTGCTTGCAAATTGCCGAATAAAAATCAACCTCGAATGTTTATTTAAAGTTATCACTTATAATTGTAAAAAATGAAAGGGTTTTACCGCAATTATTGTAATTGCGTCATAGTTAATAAAGTTCAATGCCAAATATAAATAATGAACAGGTTTGTGTGATACCTATACCACTCAGACAACGGAAGTAGTTGTAAAGGTTGTATTGCCTTTTTTAAAGCTTCACCATTTGCTAAAAGAACAATTTTTAAGTATTTTTAGATTATTTTGTTGAAAGTCAATTTATAATAATATTTTTTTTTATTCAACTCCAAAGAGATACCGCTTATGAGAACAGTCCATGTTTATAAACTGTGATTGAATACAATTTTGATTTTATTTGCGAATTTATTAGTGAAATAATATTTTCATGTTTCCATTATTTTCTATTTAACAAACATTTTTAAACGCCCGCTAGCCTCTGTAATGCCATTTGTACCTTTTAAAACCTTAAGTACGAGCTCTGCGAATTTTACGCTGATTTGCATTCTATTCAGCCAGCCCGTGCTGGCCCGGGCTGGGCCAACAGAATTAGGGCCACTGAGGGTTTTAAACTTTCGCGATTCGTATAGGTTTTAGTTAGACTTAGACTCGAAGTCTAACTAAAACAAGTCGGGTCGCGCCAACTTACACTGATCGTGGTCATTGGAAGAGAGGAATAGCGCGCATCCATGTTGATTGACTGTCAAGGATAGGGCGTGATGAGCGAATTAAAAAAAAATAGCTTAATATGGAACAATCTATTTATTATTGTTTCGATTCCCTCAATCATTGGCAGACAAGTATGAAAAGTTACATAATAATTCAATTATGGTGAAATTGATACCATTAAGGTATTCATTTCACCATAATTGAATAGTAGGAATATTGAATGTCATTTTGTTGTGATTTCCTGCGACATTTATTTTCGTATAAATGTAGCGCTCGTGATGAATTGTGTTTTATTAATGGACTTCCAAAAAAGGAGGTTCTCAATTCCGTTGTATTTTATTATGTTTGTTGTCTCAGAACTTCGACATTTGTCAACAGCACTCAATTAAAAATACTTATTTCATGCTTTCTCTTTAATTTCAATCAAAAATGAATGACATCACGAAGTTGGGTTTTTAAGTTATTATTTAAAAGAAAAACTATGTAATTATAATAGTTTTTATACTACGTTATCACAAATAAAAATAATTTTAAAAACCACAGTTAGGTACCCAGAATTAATATTATTATCGGGATATTTATCATGTATTTTTTTTTTTTTTTTTTTTTTAATCACACACAGACCCCCGCACTAGGATTCCCTGTATCGTGGGAGGCATGGACACACACAATAACAGCACACAAACATCCAAGACCCGGGAGAAACATCTACACTCATCGCACAAATGTTTGCCCCTGCCGGGATTCGAACCCAGGGTCGCGGTGACACAGAAGTCATGTCGATGACACAAACCACTGCGCCACGGGACCGTCCGATTTTATTTGCTCGATATTTCGTAAATATCCGTAATATAATATTAATTCTCGTATTAATGACCAACCAGTTTAAAAACTTATGTTTGAGTATTGTTTTTCAGGTTACCCTTTAAATATGCACCTCACGATAAAGCGCTTAGTAATTCAGAATCCGAGCGTTAGTAATGACCAAGCGTGAAAACTGTTTTGAACCGTCAAAATCTATAAAATGCTATTGTCAAATCTGTCATGACTTTGACGTTTGATTATGTCATAAGGTTTTGTACTTTTCTTTGGCAAAAATGATGTATCAAATATAAAAATACATTCAATTTCGTGATTTATGCCAGACAAAAAAAGATCAACGAATAAGAGCATTTCAATTTTCCCGAATGAGGTAATAAAACCACCAAGATCTTCCCATACCTTAGGGCGAGGTAGACAATAACAAATTAACCGCATCTAAAGGCTCGGAACGCGCTCCCGATGCCTGGCGCGGTTAGCTGTGGTTATGTAATAATAGTTCAGTAGGCGAAGCAGGATCATAACTCTGTCTGAGAACAGGGTATCAATTCTACTAGTACATTGCTCATAGGTTGTTAATGAATTGTCGTTTTTGCTAGTTTTGCTATTCTACTTGGAGCATCAATTAGAATGGCTCCACAGATTTTATTCCTACCGCAATACAATTACCAACAATGCAATCGAGATGCAATTGTTATTTTAGCGGAATACCGAGCTGCATTACGATAACATTTGAATCGCTATTGCATCGTTCATGGATTGCTTATCTTCATAAATAAGAGAATTAGCACCCAGCCGTATTGGTGCGTGAAACAATTAAAATCACTATTGTCATTTATTTTCATTTATTCATAATTCTTCAACTGTGACACAGATAAATGATAGTTTCGATGGACAGTACGTGCGTTATTCAATTGTTTAAACGACTGCTATACGCTGATTGTGACGCATGTTATTTCTGCCGCATACATAATCTCTTAGTTTATTGTACTTCAAGTCATCAACTTCTATCACAGTTAAATTTTGTTTCGCAGAGCTGTATTTTTTGAAGTTTACATGAATTAGAAATAACCGCTTGTAATTAATTAATATATTTCAAACTAGCTTTTATATTCTTTGTATCTTGGAGTTCAAGGCAAGCTGCATCATCAGGGCTCGAATAAAGAGGGCGCGAAACTGTGGTACAGAACCGGTTCTGGATATAAAAATGTATGTTCACTCTGTGAGTGCAGAGTGCAGCATGCTAACCTTGAAGGTTAGACATAGGGTTGCCCCCGTATGCTTTACCCTTATAACTTCATATAATAACTGCAGGGAAACAAAGAGAAAGGAAGCCCACTAATATTGCAAATGTGAAAGTTTGGATGTATGGATGGATGGATAGATGAATGGATGTTTGTTACTCAATCACGCCAGAACGGCTGAACGGATTTGGATGAAATTTGGTATGTAGATACTTCAGATTCCGAAATAACACATAGGCTACTTTTCATCATCATCATCAATCAATCATCACCACGCGGGTAAAACCGCGGGGCGCAGCTAGTAGGCCGTATTTATATCTGATTTCCGAGGAAGAGTTTATCAATTCGGATGTTTACATATTTTCATATATGTTTGATGATGATGATGATGATGTATGTGGTATTTGTTAACTGACGTGATAAAAACTGTTTTTTCTATAAGATAAGCTTTTGGATTGGTTTGACACAAATTTCATCCGATTTAGTTCAGCATTACTGTTTGCTTTTTTGATTGCTTTATTACCTACATTCACGACCCCGCACTAAAATTTCATGTGTCGTAGGAGTCATGGATAGACATCACACAAACATTCGTGCCCGAGACCAACATCCATGTTCATCACACAAACTTTCGCCCCTGCAAGGATTCGAACACAGGACCCCCGGATCAGCAATCATTTCATTGACCACTGATCCACGGTGACGTTCAAAGAATCGTAAATAGTGTTCATTTGGTTCTCATTGTTTTGGACATATGTGGATTATACAATCCGAGAGTATAAACAAAGTTATATGCGGAATTTTCTAAAAAAAACTAGTAATTATGAAAGTAGCCAATAAATGGCGCGATATAGTTTTGAAATAGTTCTGTCACTGTCAAGATATCAATGTCAATTATTATTGTTTCCTCTTACTAGTCTGTGGCTCATATGTTTATTTTTCATTAAGATTCTATTTTTGATCCTGTAATACTCTCTTTTTACTTGGATCTCTGAATTTTCTTCTTCTTTATTTATTTTCTCAAGTGACAATGACATGTAATTTTTATGACTATCATCTTGCCAATAGTTTTATTTAAATTAGTTTTCTTTTAAGAACACGCCATATTTGACTCGTGCAGAAACCGGCTCGCGTATTACCTTAGAATTAACTGAACTTCGTCTTCATTACGGCAGTTCCAGCACATTCTTCTCTCAGCCATGTGCGTCCACTGCTGGACGTACGCCTCCCCCATATAGGGGGGATTTGCCAATACTCGCCACGCTTGGCATGCGGGTTGGCGAGCGCAGTATGGTTTACAATCCTCAGAAGGCGCTCGGCGTTCCAGCACATTGAATGTTCAGTAATGGTGTAGGTAACCCTATGCCACACAATTAATGAAGTGCCTGGTACCTATTACCTAAGTTATACATAACCGGTTACCAGTAGTGCACTGAGACATAATCACGCCAGCAATGTCAATATGTCAATGGCCTGGTATTAGGTAGATGCTACTACCCAATCTTTCACTTGCAAAATTATAGCAATAACGTGATGGAATCACCACGAAAGTATATTCTATCAAACTAAAAAAGGATCTGTTCATAAACGACGAAGTCATCCGCAAACACACATAAAAAAAACATATGTACGGTCAAATCGAGTAACCTCCTTTTTTTGAAGTCGGCTAATAATGTGAAGGTAATGCAGTCGGTCTGTTAAATTACAACGCCCAAATCAGTCTTGATGAATTTTAGTATATAGACAGATGGGACCCTGGAGAAGGACATAATACATAATTATTATACTATATATATATTTGTTTTTCATTGCCATATATAAATTCATAGGAAATAGCCCTTTTATAAATGGTAACTCTTGTATTGGTTTCAAAACTTATACCGAAGGATGTCTATGCAAAAACGAAGAATACGTGGCAAGGAAAAATACAGTCTACATTAACTATTATATATATATATAGGTATATGTATATAGCTACATTATTACGCACTGCTCCAATGTCAGAGCCGTGGGATTAGGTCATACCTGCTAACCATTTTCCATATCACTTGTATTACTTTGTTATAGTATATATACTTAGCGTAAAAGTATACATATACTTTGCGGATATCCAATTCAATTTATTGGCATTTATGTGTAAATGACATGCGTAAACTTTAGTGCCTGATTCCGGGGTGCAAAGAGCATACGGTGTTTGTGGCAATATTTAAAATAAATGTTAATGATATGGTGTGGTGACTGTTATTTCCTATATATGTACATCATTAATTAAATCGTCGAGACACGATATTATGAGGCAGTGTCACTGGGCATTGCTCCATAATTAAATTCTAGGAACTGGCAGCGGAAAAGTTACTGTATAAGGTAGGGTTACTACCAAGGTCATCTAGTAATGCATTGCGTATATTATTCTACTAATTTTTACTTGCGACTTTACTGGCTTATCTACACTGATATTATGAACAGGAAAGATTTGTATTTTTGTATTATTGGATGTTAGTCACGAGTGAACTTAAGACTAACAAAACCGATTTAAAAATCGTTCACCATTAGAATTCTACATTATCCCTTATCAGTATAGATTTTATTTATTACTAAATTATATTAGGGATATCTACTAAAACTTATATAATAAAACTCAAAGTGAAAAAAAAATATCTCCCCTAAAAATTGGCTTTTGTTTTTTTGTCTGTGTTTCCCGATATGTACAATCCTGGAGTCTTCATGTCGCGAGTGAATAGGTACCTTCTAGGTTTGCGTGCTCCATCTTAGACAACGTCATCACTTAACATCAGGTGAGACAGTTGTCAAACGGCAACATATAAAATGTAAAAAAAAAAAAAGGCTTAAAACCGTTTCCAGACTCAAAGTATTTGGTGGTTGAATTGAAAATTTGAAAATCGGTTGAGTGGGTAAATGACATGATGACAAGGAAAAGAAACAAATAAACTTATTTTGGACTTTTAGTATTTTGATTAGGATGGATAAAGTTGAGCTTGCCATGAGTTGCCACTTTAGTTGATTTAAAATATTACAAAAATGTACCAAATGTAATCTCATATTTAGACTTTTTAATTTCCATTCTTCTCGGCTTCACAGTTCAAGCGCATTAGTCGTTATCGCGAGAATTTTTGATAAAAATATAGTCGCTCGAAAATATGTTTTCACTCTGATTGAACAAATTTGATTTTGTTCAATCAGAATAATTAACCTTAATGAATTGTTCTCATAAGGTATATTTTTTAAGTTTATTAATTCCAACAAAATAAGGCGAACTAGACTCAAATTGTCTATTTAGCAAATAGTAAAACTTAAGGCCACAGCCTAGGGAAATAGCTTCGCGGTATAGGGTTGCTTTTAGAAGAAAAAAGCTTTGTTATGCGCTTTCTCAAGGACAAAATTATTTTATTCATTATTCATTATTAATGTCCCGATGGCTGCCGTGGATCAGTGGCCAGTGACATGACTTCTGTGTCGCCGGGAAGAGTCCCAGAACCCAGAAGGGTTCGAACCCCGCCAGTGGCGAACATTTGTGCGATGAGTATTGGTGTTTGTCCCGGGTCTGGGTGTTTGTGTACTGTGATTATGTGTGTCCACGCCTCTCTCGACACAGGGAATCCTAGTGTGGGGGTTCGAGTGTAATAAATAAATAAACAAAAAATGTATGGAGTTAAAAGTCGTTGTTCTCGCTGGTTAATTAATATACATAAGTAAAAAAGTCATAAAGGACCCACCATCAGGTTTTGCTACGTATACATTTTCATGTCCTGTATTCTAGACAAAGAGTTTTTTAATGGTCAACTTTGATTATATAATTATGCTTATAAGGAATTCCTATTTGTAATGTCATGCTTGTCTTACCGGTTTAGGCTATATGTTGTCTGCCAGCCAGTTATATTAGGTAGATACTCAAGAGTCGCTTTTAATCAGGTTTTTTATAGCGTTTCGTCTATACGAAATTTATGGACCACTGCCAAAAAAAGAATACCTGTTATATTATACAGAATTATCGATGTTATTGAAAAAAATAAAAACCAAACTGCGTAATTTATTATATGCTTAAAACTATGAGGCCCATTGTGAGAGACCTGGGTATCAATTTCACTGAACACGTTGCTCATGAATTGTTAATGTTAATGAATTGTCATTTTTGATAGTTTTGTTAGTCTACTTGGAGTATAATTGTAAAAGCAACATAGATATAATTTATTTATACTTTACTACTTTATACCCGTAGAAACAGTATAAAGTAATTAATTATGAACGTGAGTTTGAAGAAAGATATAATTTCTACTTATTTACTTATTACATTTCTTTGGACCATTCTTGACCAGGTGGACAGACGAGCTGACTAAGAACGCAGGCAAGGGCTGAATGCAGGCCGCTTCCAATCGATCTTTTCGATCGATCGTTTCGATCCCGTGAATAGCAAAGGTCACTGAAAAGAGTAAAAAAATTTTTTCCAAAAAATCGAACCGCCTTCCACACTCAAAACTGTGAAAGATTTTGTCGAAGTCTTGCGCACAATATTTTGATAAAAGTTACGATGCTACCGACTTCAACAAGCGACTTCAAACTTTTGAGAATATAAGATGGTTCCATTTTTTGGTAAAAAAATATTTTCATCATCATCATCATCATCATTTCAGCCATAGGCCGTCCACTGTTGGACATAGGCCTTCCTCCATTGATTTCCACAAGGACCGGTTGGAAGCGGCCCGCATCCAGCCCTTGCCTGCGATCTTAGTCAGATTGTCTGTCCACCTAGTCGGTGGCCGTCCTATGCTGCGCTTGCCAGTCCGTGGTCTCCATTCGAAAACCTTTCGGCCCCAACGGCCATCGGTTCTTCGAACTATATGCCCTGCCCACTGCCACTTCAACTTGCTAATCCGCTGGGCTATATCGGTGACTTTCGTTTTCTACGGATCTCCTCATTTCTGATTCGATCACGTAGAGAAACCCCGAGCATAGCCCTCTCCATAGCTCGTTGTGCGACTCTGAGCCTGTTCAGAAGGCCCTTAGATGAAAAATTATTTTAAGGTTGTAAAATGTAGTTGTGTACAAGAATTACCATTAATACATAAGATATGTATTTTAATTGTTTTCGTTTCTCAATATTTCGGCAACTCAGCCAGAGCAAGGGGACAGTTGTTTGTAGAATAAAATACTACACACGTGCCATGAAACACAACAATAATATAGAGAGGATGAGTTTCAACTGTCGAGAACCCGGAACGGATGAACCATTGGGGTTCATTAATGCAAAAACCGAAAAAGGCTCCAAAATAAATACGCGTACGGCTACGGTGAGTTATGTGTGTCGTTATAAAAATAGAGTGCGTTACTTGTTGTAACAAAAAAAAGAGGGTAGACTGTTATGTCAACTCTGAAATCACTTAAAGCTTCAGTTTACCCGTAAACATGGCGCTTGATGTAACTGTGCCGAAATATCGACAAACGAAAACCAATAAAATACATGGCACGAGTAAATATCCCGATAGTGCCGTTCTTTATTTGTGGCCATGTTAGTTAAAAAACATATGATTACGTAATTTGAGTCTGAAAACTATCGCGAGTTTCTTCCATAATTGTAATGTAGCAACGGGTTCACCGATAGCTCCAGTGCTGGCCAACATTTTCATGGAGTGGTTTGAATCCAACGCGTTCTCCAATGCTACCCTTAAGCCAAGGTTCTAGTGGAGGTACGTCGATGACATTTTCGCTATTATTTCAAAAAGGGCACTTTATGATTTCACCATGTAGTTAAATTCAACACACCGGAAAATTCAGTTCACAGTGGAGGAAGAACAAAATGGGAGTTTGCCTTTTTTGGATATTCGGGTGATTAGGAAGTCAAATGGCAGGCTGGCTCACACTGTTTATCGGAAGCCCTCACACACACGGATATATATCTACAGGGAGAATCTCACCATCACCCATCACATCTGGCGTCGGTATCGCGAACCCTTATTAACATGGCATTACAGATCTGTGACCCTCAATATGTGGATGCTGAACTGAACCACGTTCGGAGTGTCCTAGAGAAAGATGGGTTTAATTGGAACCAGTGCACCCAATGGGCCAGCTCAAGCAAACGTCAGCGGCCGTCAACAGTCGTTCCCCGGTTTATCTCCCTTTCCTAAAGGGGGTAACTGACAAAATCGAGCACTATTTAAAACGAAAGTGTGGCGTAAGAACGATTTTCCGTCCACCTGGGCAGCTGCGTCGGTTTTTGCGATCGCCTAAGGATACAGATACACTCCAGGGGTGTACAAAATACCATGTGATTGTGGACAGTCATATATAGGCGAGACTAGGCGAAATGTGTCTACTAGGGTTACCGAACATATACGGAGCGTAATTTGGATACCGTGAGGTCGGCGGTGGCAGAACACGCCCAAATCCCAGGCGAGACACTTCTTACGCTTCGATAAGACGGCCGTTCTAGCGCGGGAAAGGTTTTATGTGCCGTGTAAAGTTCGGGAGGCGATCGAAATTAGTTGTCACCCTAATTTCAACCGGGATAATGGGTGGCATATTCCACCGGCCTGGATACCAGTCTTAAATATAGGCGATACATCCGGGCTATGGAAACATGAGGACGACACAACACGGTGTGTAAACCGGCCTCCTACCATCATCAGCACCAAAGTGACAGTGATAATGACTCAAGTGACAGTGCGCACAGCGTGACAATTTGACTGATGCAGCGCAGCCGTCTCAACGCCAGTTACGTGCTGAGGCTCGCGCTCGCCGCCTAGCACGATCATAACTCCCAGATGAGGAACTGCAAATAAGTTCGAAACTGGTCTGAGTGTAATTTTCCAGTGTTTACCACGTGAGTCCTAGTCGGTTTGTTACATTACAAATATGATTACGTAGTTTAAAAATGAAACATTAAAAAACTTCATTGTTTTATTAAAATTTTTAATCTCTATTTAAAGTTGCTAGCACCTACCGACATAATAAGTTTAAACAATTTTATTTTTTGCAAAATAAACGTTATTACAGTTATTTAATGTCAACTCAAAAGGAATCAACTATCAACAATGGATTCGGTTATCGGTTTATCCGCGGAACATTTTCTTGAAAATGTATATGAATCGCGTCAATTATGCCTGTAAAAAAAGTTCCCAGGTAACCCATTAAGTATAACTATTTCAAACTAAAAAAGAATTTTCCAAATCGGTTCAGGCGTCTTCAAGCAATCGGGGATCATAGAAAAAAATATATATTAAGATTCTGATGAATAATAAGCCTCCCTTTTTGAAGTGTATAAATAACGAATCAAAGTGCTTCGTCCTAAAGACATGGCAACTAGAAAAACATGGGTGTTTTTACATCACTGTTGACCTTTCTGGGGATGAATAATCTTGAGGATATTTCTGTGTCAACATGGGAATCTTTTTAAACGGATTGTAGCGCTTATAAAGAGATTATTCCAATGCTACATATCACTCTTTGACCCAGCAGACGAATTATAAGAATAGTAAATATGTGAAATGAAAAGATTCATTAGGCCTTTTAGCTAAAACCATTTGCCATGGATGCCCATTTTTTTTCTCTATTTCGTGTTTGATAATGAAAAATCCTAATAGTTGTAATTCCTCGTACGTTCAACGCCGTTAGTGTACATCGTCGCCCAGTTAAACCTAACCTAATTAACATGAAGGTATATAGCCTCTATGTTGCCATTTTCTTTTATGTTTCCGCGTAATTGGTAAATGAGTACTTATACAGAGGGAAATGTTTTTCTGAAAATGTGACCTATGGTTAATTGTTGCGCAATGATAAATTCTTTGTTTATTTAAAGCTATGTTTATATCTAGATGTGTTAATTTAGTTTATAGGTGAAATTAGTTTATTTGGTAGTTTTTTTTACTAGCTTCACTGTTATTAGCAATATCGCAATATTAAATTGGTAACTACGAAAAATTATTCCTTCATCTGTATCACGCAGACAGCAGACCGTCCCCTTAGTAGTATGATATAGATACCTATACAACTCATCTATCTACGTATACAACTATATAACACTGACCTCGCTCAGTATTACATCATTTAGTACAATTTATAGAAAATATACTTATTGTATGTGAATATTGATAATATACATTTATTTATTTTTATTTATTTTAATAAATTTTAAAATTTTTAAGGAAATTAACAGCTAGCCGATAAAACGTGACAAGTAAACATTCACTGAAGGCCAATTATAAATTTCCACAAATAGCCAATCAGTTAACAAAACAAAATTAATGGACGACATCTAGATGTGTGGAGTAAATATATGTAATTATAAATACAAATAAGGATAAGTTATATCTGTATAAGATAAGTCTATACATAGAGACATATTTAGCTTTCAAAAAACTTACAACTAAGTGCATGTTTCAATTTTGCAGAAGTAGTGTGAAACATATCAATATCGAGTTTATTGGATACATATGTAGATATTATTTATATGTATGTATGTATTGTGTGTATACGTATATATACATTTTATAGCACAGTTATGAAGATTTAATATGTATTATATTTAATTATTATTTTTTAAAATTTATGAACACCGCCGTCCTATTGCGTTTTCATCTCCATCCAAAGGTTGTCTGGAAGAGATCGCTAATAGCGATAAGACCGCCTGTTGTTACACATCGCTATTTAATGTAAAATGTTTCATTGTATTATTTTAAAATGTGTTCAATAAAGTGTATCTATCTATCTATCTATCTACCTCGCTGGTTTATGCGATACGAGACCAAAATGCAGGCAATTGGTATACATGCATTTGACAAACCTTTATTGTACCTAATACAGCGGGGTAGTGCATCTAGGAAGTTGAAACATTTGCACGTAAGCTGCATAGTTAGAGTTGTCACGATTAAAAGGTAGATGGCGCTAAAAATCCTCAGATCTAACACAATTGAAGAAATAGATCGGACGGCTAGTGGAGTGCAACTATAGCTTAGATGGCATAGATGGCAAAGCGACAGGGCGGTATTCTGTAGTCGTAGGTTCAATTCATACTGGTAGCTGCATTTATTCTCTTCTAATAACCGAAATACTCTGTAATTTTATAGCTGAAGAGTGAATGAAATAGTACCCACTATGTCATTCACTCTCAACTCAGGTCAAGGTTAGAATCTGATGGGTAAGTGTTAGTTTATAACAGTTTCTGTTATATAGTAAAATGGTCAATTGTTATTGCCTTAGTCTGTATTACCGCAATATACAGTATACTAATTAACGCTGCGCCGCGAACTAAACGGAATCAAAAGATACTCACTCGCCTAAACATAAACATAAAATTTCATTTATTGCCTCAAATATTAGCACAAATTACAACACAATTACAAAGACATGACAGAAACATTACATGTAAGGCAAAAGGGCTATGCTCAGCATGTGCAGAGTTTAAATTCACTGGGTGAAAATAGACTAAAGAAAGTGTTCAAATCCTAGAGGATTAGAGGATTATAGAAACTGTCATTTAGTGTGCGTTCCATTCGCAATAATTTTCAATATTTCAACTGTACGCATATCCGTGCATGTTTCATGGCGTGCATTTGATTCGCAAAATATTCATATATTTTATATTTTTTGCTCATGATATATTCAATTTCAAACATAACATATGTGAGCTAAATGTACTGTAACACTCTTGCTTGACACCTACGATCGTATTAAAAATAAAAATAAAATTAAGAAGAACATTTCAATGAAATTCGGTATATAGGCATCTTATTATAAACTGGGCGCACATGACTACTTAAAAAAAATGATTGTTCCTCTGGGAAATAGCAAGACCTAACAGTATTATAAATATGATAGTGACTCGTTAGCCCTGGCCTTACACGCCTAATCCGCTGAACAAGTTTTGATGAATTTTGTATTATAAATATGAAAGTAACTCGTTTCGTTACACGTTACGTTTTCGCGCCTAAACTTACTACGATGGCGCGATGACTCCAAAGTGGATCTTGGCCTCCGACAGTAAAGAACGCCACTGATCCCTTTGTAGTGCGGTCTGTTCCCAGTCAGTTAAGTGCACTTTATTGAGATCTTTCTGCACCTCATCTAAGCAAGGCGCTGACAACTCTTCCACGTAAAAGAAATCTGTTTCGATACCGACAACAAAAAATACGCGCCTAAACCGCTGAACAAATTTTGATGAATTTTGGTAGACACATGGGACCTTAAAGAAGTACATAGGCCACGTCTTCTTGTCCTAGAAAAAGTCTAGTTCCCAAGGAATAGCTAAGGTAGCGGAAGAACCGTGAAAGCGAGTGAAACCGCGGGGCGCAGCTAGTATAAGTCCTATTTATATCTACACTCAACGTGAGAGTGTGGTCACACACACACACACACTGTGGTCTTAGAGCATTGGTAAACAGTAAATGCGGTAAATGTTTGAAGCCTGCTGGTCTTAGAGTAGTAAATGCGTCCGAAACCTCTGGTACACACGAACATTTACGAAATATACAAATCTGTGCACAAGTGGTACACAAGTTGGAAGATAGACATAGACTTTTTATATTCTCTTATGAATAAAAAAAACGCATAGACAAAAAATATTTTGAACACTGTGGAGTACCTACTGTCACCTTCTATAAAATTAATAGTTGATTATTATTGCAATCTTTCTAATCAGTCATAGCAATACTGTTACTATTTTCGAGCAACTGCCGTTTTTATATAATAGTTATTTCAATATAGAGTTATTATAATTATGCATAAAAATATTTGCTCGCATTAGTTACTTGGGTTTCTTAACGCTCACAGTAAATTTAATGGCCATAGTTGATGGGTGAGTAAATTCCACATATTTATAGTTCCATAGCTTCAGTACGAGAATATCTCCTGATTTCCTCAGTCACTTAGCGGGTAAGATTAAGACGTGAGAAAAAAAATATTGTTATACCCTTATTAAGGTTTCACAATTATTTTAAAAATGTTTAAACTATAATGTCTCAGGACATAGTTTTTCTTATTTCAGAAAGTAAAAATCACAAATTATTGTTTTTAGATCGCATACATATGAGAATTAACAGAATTGTGACAGATAGCCACAGAAGCCATAATTTATGAAGAAAAAGAATAAGATCGCATAAATTACGACTTTATAGGTGCTTTATAGACTTTAGTTAACCCACATGGGCGAATGGAAAAACAAGTTTAGAATGACTTTGTTATTAGGACCCAGGATTGCTGTTTTGCCAATCATGATTATCTTCAAGTGGTGGTGGTATCCTCAACCGCATGTCTGAACATTTTTGAACACAAAAGACTTCTGGTAATAGCGTTTTATAATCGTGTCGATCGACACACGTAATTTTTTTAAGACAATATATAAATATACATCACCATCCTTCCTTGCCGATTTTGGCAATGGCGACGACAATTATACTGTTATTTAATTAATTTGTTTCGTTCGTGTGCCTTCATGTGACTAAACCCTAATTAAGCTTTAAAAGCGTGCACACACGCTACGCGTGAGGCTAACTTGGACATAATTATACTTTAAATTGCAAGAGGGTCAGTTTTTTAGATCATCACGCTACAAATAGGGTTTATGAACTCAAAATATACACGAAAAAGGTTGGCACCAGACACAGACATAATCACCCTTACAGAATGCCTAGCAAAAATTGTTAAGAATGTATATAGTAAAAACAAATTAGTTTGGCCGTTGGCAGCGTATCCATTATTTATAGTACACCACTAAAATTCAAATAAAATTGAAATAATCATACTATTATGTACTACTTTGATTAGAAGATAAGATGCTTGTACAGTTGCCGTGACTCAGTGGTCAGTGACATGTCATCTGATCCCGGGACCCTGGGTTCGAATCACAGCAGGGGAAATATTATGTGATGAACATAAGTGTGTCCCGGATCTTGGATGTTCGTGTGGTGTGATTTGGTATGGACACATAAAATCATACCTCACCTCCCGCGACACAGGAAATCCTAGAGCGGGAGTGTGAGTGTCATAAAAAAAATACTCCACTGCCAAGCTATCACATGAATTTGTGACCCATTGAAAATAATGATCCCGAGTTTTGTGCCACTTCTTGTTAATGGGTCCAAAAGCTTTTGTCCATCAGTTATTTTATTCAGTTTTATACTGCATGATGCCTTCTATTAATTATTTTGAATTTAACTAAACTTGAATACTATTTACTTTGACTGAATTTCTCCGCGATGTTTGAAAACGAGTGATTACCCGTTGCTTGCCAACAGTTATAGGTATAATGCTTACTCTCATGCACTTTTATTTTTCATGATTCCACTTCTTTTTTTGCTGTTATGTCCCTTGTTTATATTCAGTTGAATAAAAATTCCATACCTTTTTTTCTTTTTTTTCTATTAGTGCCTAAGATATGTGCTCTTTTATTTATAGACGCAGTGGCGAAGGGGGCGGCGCCCGAGTGCTCCGCGCGACGCCGGACTGGGGCGACGTCGCTATCAGCGGCGAGCACCTCTGGTCTCCCACCTCCGTGTCTGGAGACTGCTGCTATGTCGGTGATGCTGAATGCCAGGTGAACAATCCTTTACAGTGTTTTTCATCATGACAAGACACACAAATATCTATCACTCTCTTAAGGCCTAGGGGTACCTACATTAGGTCTCTGAAATGTTTCGGAAATTAGAAATGTAGCGTGCATTATTAGTCTTACACAAATCAGGGACTAATAACTACATGCAGTATTATCTATACTCTATGTAAGCCTGCGTGTGTGTGTTTTAATCTATATACGAAAACATGCTAACCTAGGTAGTGGTTACATATTTGAACCGTTTGGGGCCGAGACATTGGGCCCGTGGAGGCTAGGAGCTCATCGGATTTTCCAAAACTTATCAGAACGTTTGATCGATACGATGCGTAACCAAAATGCTGGCACATGTTTTGCTCAACTAATCAGCATTGCAATTTTACGTGGAATGCTGCTAGCATTCTGGGCATGCTGTTAACTGGTAGTGGGTTAGAGCATTTGAGTTATTTATAGGATAACAACAGCTAGTGGATTGTTCAAATGTTATTGTGGTAGCTGTGGTATTGTAATTAGTTATTAGTATTCTATTTTAATAAAGGCAGTGGCTCGATTTATCTAACGTAAAATGCTAAATGCATATTATCGGTATGATTATCATGTATCAATTGATTTGTTATGCTTACATTCATAAATTACTATTTATTATACCTAAGTGTATTAATACATTGTATAAAATGAAATTTTATTAAATGGAAACCATGGACTGGCCAGCGCAGCATAGGACGGCCACCGACTAGGTGACAGACGACCTGACTAAGATCGCCAAAACTGTCTATATAGCAGAGCCTATAGCTAAACCAGGGTTCGGGTTGGAATTTATCACTTGAATAACCATTACGACGTATATACACCCGCTAGATATGGATTCTTATTGAACTAAAAAAATGGACCCCAAAAGGGGTCTAACGGTAAAATAATAGCCCGCGCGGGTGGATCCACGTGCTGCTGGTCATCCTACTTATATTATAAATGAAGTTTTTTTGACCCACCATCTCTGCCTGTGCACCCGTGGAAAGGCAATTTTACATAAAACAATCATTTTGCACGTTTTTTTTTTTTTTATTTTATTTTCAAGGGTGACAAACAGTTTTCTTAGCACCATTTGGTAAAGCCGGGGGTAGCTCGGTCGATGGGTGCTGTACACAAAGGGTAGGTACTAAATAATCTTTGACATCTTCGTTGACCGGAGACTCTCGACTTTATTACTAATACTATCAGAACACATATGTAGCCAAAAACCTATCATATGGCACAATATACTGACTGGCCGGTTGGCGCAGTTGGTAGCCCTCTGCCTTCTGAGCCGCTGGTCTCGGGTTCGATTCCCGAACAGGTCAAACATTTGTGTGTATGAACATGTTTGTTTGACCTATGTCTGAGTATATATCAGTCAGCAGGTTACCATAGTACAGGCTTATAGTTATAGGCATAGTTTGGGACCTGAAGACCTTGTGTGAATGTTGTCCCATATAAAAATATATATATATATATATATAAAATGCCTTACCTGTGATCTTTCGTATATTATTAATATTTATTAAATTTGCGGGTAGTTTTAGCGAAATTAAGTCGCCACTTATTTGGTGCCTACTAAAACTACCCGCAATTGGCCAGCAATGGAATAAAACTCGTCCAATATTAGTGAGAGCGCTGTATGGAGTTATGCGAATTTGAATTTTAGCGTAAATAGAATACGAGCTACTTCAATTTGAAGAATTTTAGTGAATTTTAGCTAGTTCGTGTGATTAACAGAATTAGGGCCAATATCAATAAAAACAGTAATGTAGATAAATTATGCTTTATTTTTATTTTTTTTACACCGAACATACAAACACAGGATCCGTACTCTCTCGTCAAGAGTTCAAAGTCTAGAGCGAGGAAGAAGACGAAATTTCTAATTAAAAAGACCTGACTCTGACCAATAACCTTAAATAATAATATTTGAAAACTAAATGCTATTTATTTTTCATTTTAATTTAATAATATTGATTGCATTTCTTTATGTGCTAATAGACATGTACTTACGATTCATTTTCTAGACGTCATTGCGAAGCGAATGAGCCGCTTATAATTTTAGAAGCTTTATCAATAAATAAATAACGATTTTGGTCTTGCTGACTAGCCTAGTACGAAGTTTGTAAGTCAGGAAGAATTAGGAACCTTCTAAGCTAGCGTGGCACGTCACAGACTACGTCACCACTTAACATGTGCACGCCGGCGTTCAAGGCTCTAAAGTCTACATTGACCAGAGGATTTTTTTTTACTTGTCTTCGTCAAATGACGGTCGCATGATAGTACTGATCGAATTGTAACCAATAAGAAATGTTACTTTGTCTTCTTTTCATTCTCATTGGTAGTATCATCCAACGAATCTTTTTTTTTAAATAAAGTTCGTCTCTTTTATGTTTGTGATTCGTGTTTGAACGAACAATGAGAACCGACATGACGTGACATTTCATTACCAAATAAACAAAATTATAATTAAATAAATAAATAATTAAATAAATTAATTAATAAATAAATAAATTTATAAATAAACAATTTTATAAATTTATAAATAAATCAATAACATATGAATATTCATTCATTTATTTATTGATTGATTTATAAATAAATAAACAATTTTATAAATTTACAAATAAATTAATAACATATGAATATTTATTTATTTATTGATTGATTGATTTATAAAATTTATAAATAAATAAATAAATCAATAAATTTATCAATAAGTAATTAAGTCAATAAATTTATGAATAAAAAATATTTTTTATTACTTTATTAATAAAATAATAATTTTTATTACTTTATTAATAAATAAATGAATGAATGCATGCATGAATAAATGAATAAATAAGAGGTAGATATAGCCTAATATAGATAGTATAGAATAGAGATAGCCGAAACAGCTGCTAGTCTACACATCTCGGCATCCTCGTATATAGTAATTTTATGCATACACTTCAGAATGCGATTAGTCAAAGAGTGATAACGGGTAAAGGTGAAGGAGGCAGTAAAAGGGAATTTCATTTGCCATAAAGAATAAAATGAATGAAATCCGGCAATAACTTTAAAAGCGAGCTTACCTTTTCACGACGTAATGTTTGTGATGTATTATATTTTAGAAGCAATATAACCGGGTTTTTATTCAAAGAGTCTCTTGAGTCGAAACTGGATAAAAGCAGCACACTTATACTACCTGTGAAGCAAATATTAGGATTAGTAACCATGGAAATGTTTTCAAACATTTTTGCGTGGGTAAATATGCTTTTTATTAGGGTTCTGAGCTTAAAGGGAAAAATGAAGACCTATTGGTGTCCCTGTGTTATCTTTTTTTTTAAGTGGGCCACAAGGTCGTGATGGGTACGTTACAGAGTTACACTTATGTCTATTTCAGTAGAAAGTTGAACCAAAACATGAAGTTAGCGTTATTGTAATTTTAATCGTTTTATTTACACATAACTCACCCAGAGATAAATTTATATATTCCTTAATCTTGACCATTCAAAACTATATAATCCCAATAATATTATAAATGCCAGAGTTTTTATGTGTGTAAGTGTTTATGTTTGTTATTCCTTCACGATCAAACAGCTAAACCGATTTGGATGCAATTTGGTATGGAGATAGTTTAGACCCTAGATTAACGCAAAGGCTATTTTTCATCCCGAAAATAATTTCTGTTCCCGTGGGATAACTTAAGATTAAGCAAGTAATTCAAAAACTTTACTCGCTACACGCTCACACGGCTGTACCGATTTTGATGAAATTGAAATTGATTGATGAATTGTATGGAAATAGGTTAGATTCTAGAATAACACATAGGCTACTTTTATCCCGGAAAAAGTAAAGGTCTCGTGGGATAATGAAGGTAGCGGAAAACCGTAATCTACGCCGCTGAAACCGCGGGGCGTATATATAGTTTTGTATAAATTCGTAATACAAAAGGTAAGCTCAAAGCTGAAAAATTGGAACATATCCTGAGTCGGTGGAGTGTAGTCTTCTTAGAAAAGCAGTAAAATCATGGAAATTTTAATGGCTGATAATAAAAATAGTTTTAAGAGTGCTCTATGTGAGAGTTCACCCAGGGAAGTACTGTCACCATATCTATTTCTACCGCCAGGCAGTGCTTTTTGCGTTTCTATTACTGTTTTGAACGCTATGGTTTCCGGTGAAATTACCCATACATGATACTTACTAACTTTAGGGCGACGGACACAGTGCAGTCCAAAATAGGATCATTTAGGGATTTGAAAGAAAACACGCGCTATTGCGTTAATTCATAACATTTTCTTGAATTTTGTACTTTATTCAATTTATTCAGTAAACTGCACATGTGAAACAAATTCATACATGCGAATAGTTCATACGGCACAGTACAGTTATCAATAAGAAATGGTCAAGAAAAAGGTGGTGCGGCTGGCTATACAGAGAAATGGAAGAAAATAAGTGGAAGCCCACAAGAAGAAAGAAAGAAAATTATTTATTCCTGACAACAACACTACATATAAAACAAAAAGAAAAACACATTTAGGTCATACATACATTTAACTTATAAGTTTATAACATTACGGGAAGACAAAACAACATTTAAGATATGATAGATATAGATAATGGTAAGATATGACCAAAAAATAACCTGTCTAAGCTAAAAACTAAATAGTTTTATTTGTAGTGTTGCGTAATGCCAGAAATGAGTCCCTACTCAGCCTTATGCGAGGGTTTGACAACCTTCGCGCTGAGTTTCAGTAGGAACTCATTGACTGGCATCACGAACGCACAAGTGATTCAGAAAAAAAAAAAAAAGACGCTCGCGTGCACTCTCAATGGCAACTCGGATTAAACTGACGCGTCGGCAGACGTGTGGACAGACGCCAGACGCTCACGCCGAACCTTTAATGCGTGTATTTACAATTTAGCATCTTCTGTAGTTCTATTTCACTCAGGCCCACTTGCACGTTCCCGAGTTAGCCTAAATAACTCGGAGTTAATAGCTAACACAGGGATAAATAAATAACTTGTCTTGTGCCATCAAGAGTTAGGAGTTAGCCTAGGGTTAATTTTCTAAATATTTAACCCACCAATGTGGGAGAGTTAAGTCGCTAACTCTAAGTTAGTGAATGTCAAAACAAATTGACGTTATGCACTGAGGTACTATTACTACGTATAGAGATGACAAATGACTTTACTTCAAACTCTTGCAAAATGAAGCATGACATTAGCTTTTGATAGCTCCTCTATACGCAGTAATAGAACCTCAGTGGCTAAAAAAAAGAAATGTCGGGTTAGCTATCCTGATGTTATTTTATAGATGTGCAAGGGACAATGAAAGTTGAAATTTTAATGATCTAACCCTGAGTTTACAAACTCTACATTGATTTAACCTGACTATGCGTGCAAGTGAGCCTCAGTGTCTACGTTGGCATACGGAACACTGTCCGTCAAAACCGCCTCTCATATGACATGTGTAGTTTTTCACAACGATATTACCTACTTACCTATAACTGATCTCTCATTCACTATCAAGTAAAGCAGACGTTATAACAAAGCTAATCTTATTCTTTTCATAACACAAATGAAAATATAAGTATGTATAATAAATATTGTGTTCTCTATTTTCACATGTATATATATATATATATAACATAATAAAGGTTGATCGTGTCTTTTGTATAAAAAGTTATTCAATTTTCGCAAACACCCGTTGTGTATCTTTGCATTCATTCCCAGGTGTTAGAGCAACAGGGCAAGAAAATGTAATTTCCCGTACAGCCATTAGCGAGTTTCCTGTCTATTGTTAATATGACTGAATATAATGATTAATGACGCATCGCTACCATTATTGTGATTGGCATCTGTCTCCTTATAGTACGACGAATGTTGTTCGAAAAAGATTAAATCGCTTAAGGCTGCTTTTTAACTTCAAAAAAGGAGATTACTTAATTCGGCCGTAAATTCGGTTCGTCGTTTATGAACCGATTTTGATGATTCTTTTTTTATTTGATAGAGTATACTTTTGTGGTGGACTCACTTGGATTTCATCAAAATCGGACAAGCCGTTTTTGAGTTACACTCCAATAACTGAAAAGTGCTAGCATATCTCTACGATATTATAGTTGCGGGTGAAGACATTGGTGCACATACACAATGACAATTGATCCCATGAGTAGCAAAAGTCACTGGAAATGGTGAAAAAAAATGTTTAACCAATAAATGGAACCGACTTCAACACTCAAAAATGTGAAATGACTTGTCGAAGTCGGTACCATGAACACAATATTGTGATGATAGTTACTTTTGTGAACTATCATGGTACCGACTCAACAAGTTATTCCACACCATTTTGTGCCAAAAAAAAAAAATATATTAAAATGTATGGTGGTTCGTTTTCCATACAAAAAGCAATCATGATATCCAGATAAACCAAACAGTGAAAATGTTGAGGTTTCTATTTACGGAAAACGAATAAAAAATAGTAATCTGTTACGGACTAACAAAAGGATTATTACACATGCGTAAAACTTCATAAAACTCATCCGTGATATTGTAATATACCGTTAGAAATTGATAATTTTTGTTCATATTGCGTAAATAGAAACGTCAAAAGACATAGTTGATTATAGATATCGTGATTTTTACTGTTGAGGTCAGCCAAGTACACATAGTATAGAACAGACAGTGAAGGTCAGTTTATTTATTCATATTTAAGGCAACCAATAGTTAAAAGGTCATTAGTTGTTGAATTTCAGTTAAATGTGTACTTTTTTCGTCAGTCGTGATTAAAAAATAATGACTAATAGTACCATTGTTAATAAATCGATCGCGGCTTCATCACGAGAAGATTTTGTCACAACCCGACGAATGGAACTAGGTCAAAACGTCGAGGTAAATGACTTAATGTTTTTCACGCGTTCCAGCCCCGATTGATTTAAGGGGGTGTTACACTCAAATGCACAATACACCCCAAGCGGGACGTCAGTGCAGGACTTATCGCCCCCAGTCCGAATAAGAATAAGAATAAGAAGGGGGTGTTAATGGGCTTAAAATAATAATACACAGGCATAACCTAGTAGCCAGAATCATCCACCAGCAACTTGCAATTCGTTATGGCCTTGTTGAATCCGAGGTGTCGTACTACAAGTACACACCAGCGCCAGTTCTTGAGAATGGTCGTGCGTCGCTCTACTGGGACCGCTCTATCATCACGGACAGGACTATTCTTGCCAATAAACCTGATATCGTTTTGGTCGACCGGTCTCAACGCCGGGCAGTGCTCATCGACATCACCATCCCACATGACGGGAACCTCGTGAAGGCTGAGAAGGACAAACTCAGCAAGTACCTTGACTTAGCTCACGAGGTAACCGCCATGTGGGATGTTGACTCAACGATCATTGTCCCAATAGTCGTTTCGACGAACGGCTTAATAGCGAAATAGCCTCGATCAACATCTTAAGAGTCTCTCGCTAGACGGTTGGATCAAGGGTCAGCTGCAGAAGGCGGCACTCCTTGAAACGGCGTGTATTGTCCGGAGGTTACTTAATCTGCAGCCCTAACCACCCGAAGCTAGGGCCCTGCCCCGCTGCTGGCGGAAATATAGCATTAGGATTTTTATAATATCGATATTAAATTTTGTTTTTGATATTTATACTGTAAAAAAACTAAACCTTAGAAAAAAGAAAATAAAGATAATAATAATATTTTGCAAAGGAAAAAATATATTGTTACGAAATAAACGAATAAAGAAAATAAAGTTGTTTGTGTATAAATCCTACTTAATCGTACTGTCGGCCGAACATATCTTTTACCACCTCACGGCTGAATTGGCATCATTTGAAGCCATAATATACAAGGTTGATTTTCGCGTGCAATCATATTCTGACGGTTGAATAGGTTCAACCTTATCGCTATTGTACATAGAAACTTGTCACAACTGGTATACTATTTTCTTTCACGCTTTATCTTTGCATATAGTTTCAACTTTTAATGTACAGTTTTGAAGCGATGATGGTCGCTAGGCTACAGGCCGTCATTGTCCTCGCCCTCTGTTTAAGCTCTCAGTGAAGGTAACTTTTTTGTCAAACCTACGCTATGGTAGTATTATTTACTAGTACCCTTACTATTACTTGGTGGTACTTACTGGTCTGGTACTACCGGCCCAGCTGTTTACAACCCTCACGTTTGAAATCTGTCTCCAGAAACTTATTGGATTAAAGCAGCTGTCCACGAGAGGCAGTCAACATTCTAGGTCTAGCGGGATTCCATCAACCACATCGTCACTGATCATCAAGTGAGAGAGTAATCTAAACCCTCTCCTATATATCCCATCTCACTAATACTATAAAGGTAAAAGTTTATATTTTGAAACGTGGTCTCTGACTATGGGCCTTCTGAACAGGCTCAGAGTCGCACAACGAGCTATGGAGAGGGCTATGCTCGGGGTTTCTCTACGTGATCGAATCAGAAATGAGGAGATCCGTAGAAGAACGAAAGTCACCGACATAGCCCAGCGGATTAGCAAGTTGAAGTGGCAGTGGGCAGGGCATATAGTTCGAAGAACCGATGGCCGTTGGGGCCGAAAGGTTCTCGAATGGAGAC
This sequence comes from Apeira syringaria, assembly GCA_934044485.1. NCBI lineage: Eukaryota > Metazoa > Arthropoda > Insecta > Lepidoptera > Geometridae > Apeira > Apeira syringaria. Next base: position 19,548,948 of record OW203662.1, on the reverse strand, counting down.
CACGGACTGGCAAGCGCAGCATAGGACGGCCACCGACTAGGTGGACAGACGACCTGACTAAGATCGCAGGCAAGGGCTGGATGCGGGCCGCTTCCAACCGGTCCTTGTGGAAATCAATGGGGGAGGCCTTTGTCCAGCAGTGGACGTCCTATGGCTGAGATGATGATGAAAAGTTTATATGTATGTTTGTTACTCCTTCACGCTCAAACGGCTACACCGATTTCGATGAAATTAGGTATGAATATAGTTTAGACCTTAGATTAACACATACATACACATGTTCTGTCCCGGTTCTGTCTGCTTTAGCCCGTTAAAAGTACAGTTCCCGTGGGATAATTGTGGTAGCGGAAAAACCGTAGTCCACGCGGGTGAAACCGCGGGTGCAGCTAGTAATTTGTAATAATGTGTTAAGTTCACAATGCTGTAAGTTCATGTTAAGTTAATACGTCACGGTGTAATGTTGTAAGAACATTATGCCCCCTTCCACCCCGAAATGGTAAATATGTTACTTTCAAGGGGGAAATTTGTGTATCTTTCACAATGGCCTAGAGCAATGTCACGATACGTTTATGTGCTTAAGTTTATTTAAACATGTGCGAGCTATCATTAGTTATTCTCGTTTTGCTTCATTATGTATGAGTTTCATTAATACATAATGGGACAACTGCGTCATAGTAGTTATAGTGTGTGCTCGTCACAAATAAAGGACTCACCCTTATCATCATCCCGTAGAAGGAAATGGTCCCTGTTCAACCTTAGCCGATCAGCTACGTTTTTTAACCAACTTAAAAGGGGAGGAGGTTACTCAATTCGACCGTTTGTAGGTATTTATATATTTCGTTAACCGATTTTGATTATTATTTGTTTGTTCGATAGAGTATACTTCCGAGGTGGCCCCATTTAAAGTTCACCAAAATCAGTCAAGCGGTTTTTGAGTTATACTCCAATAACTAAAATTATCACGTCTATCTGGATGACTTCTTAATTGAAGGTGAAGGAATCGGTGAATATATAAAATTACAATTGATCCCCTGAGTAGCAAAGGTTCAAGACTTCAACAAGTTATTGCATACTTTGAGTGACGAAGTTAGTTCAATTTTTTTTGTTTTTTTTTTGAAAACAAAACCTAAATACCAAAAAAATTGAATTCTACTCCGCATACTCCAGGCTCCATACCATTTTATATTTTTTACTTCATCTTATGCTTCACTTATTATATTATGGATTTATAGAAAAACCTACAACGCTTAAGACTCTGCATAGTCATTAAATTCTGTCAGAATTTGAAATAGGTTACGATAGTATTGCAATGGACATGGCTTTACACCTTTTTTTTTGTTGGCGACGAAGATGATAATGTAAGGACCCGATTTAGTCGGGATGAGTGAAGTTTGTACTGCACTTTTCTCAGTAAACGTTCGAGAAAGCATTAAATTAAATATAATAGTCCGCATTTTAAAAAAATGGTAGAATTGAGCCTCCGCTCTTTGACATTATATCAATTTAAAAATTCATTCGGACGAGGCATTTTTCAGTGAGAACGTGACCATAATGGTAATATTCACTATAATACCTATACCGTATAATATACGGTATAGGTATATGAACGATACATATATTATATGTATCGTTGATATAACAACACCATATGAATTTGAGCCGCGCTCTCTATTACTTTATCTATGGCATTGACTTTTAACGAACAAAAGGAGCGTTTAGTATAACCGTGAACTACCATTACACTAAACTAAATTGACATTATAGTATTGATAAATAATTACGATTAATTTTATTTTAATACTAAGTTTTTTTTTTTTTTTCTTATCACACTCAGACCTCCGCACTAGGATTCCCTGTATCGCGGGAGGCATGGACACACACAATCACAGCACACAAACATCCAAGACCCGGAACAAACATCTACACTCATCGCACAAATGTTTGCCCCTGCCGGGATTCGAACCCAACGTCCCGGAGACACAGAATTCATGTCGATGACACAAACCACTGCGCCACGGGACCGTCCACAAACCACTGCGCCACGGGACCGTCAATAGCTACTAAGTAAACATAACAAATCGAGTTGCACGTGTATCAGTAAATATATGGCGATATGGTTGATCAAAAAACCCTTAAATAACTTGGAAATCCTTAAATTAATTTATACGAACCAATGATATTATATGTTTATATGAGGTAGATGTCGCACAAGCGCGCGGAAACTGAGGCGGCAAAATTAAGTCAATTGTAGTAATTTTCATTATGACGCGTATTTCAAGCGCAAGTCTAAACACATGGCTATGTTTTTCTATATTATTTGTACCGCATTATCTGTCGCAGTAAGCATGTTTATGTCGTAAAGGAACAAAATCTGAGCACCGTGCAGTATGAATATACGTCATCTTTAGTAAAACATCATTGATACGAACACATAAATGAATTGAATTGTGGACAGTGGACAGACGAGCTGACTAAGATCGCAAGAAATAGCTGGATCCGGGCCGCTTTCAACCGGTCCTTGTGGGAATCAATGGGGGAGGCCTATGTCCAGCAGTGGACGTCCTATGGCTGAGATGATGATGATAAGATGAAAAAAGAGATAAATGTAGCAAAATTTTTGGATTATCTTATTGAATTTAGAGATTACTTTTTTAAAAACTATGACATAAAATGCATCAATACTTATAGCATCATCTTTATGGTCAGACTGATACATATAATTAGGACATTTTAATTAGTTTTGAGCTTGAAGCTCCATAATTTCGTGTTATATCCTGAAGGCATTCATTAATTTCCAATCTCACCAGACAGTCCAAGTTAGAATTTCAGATACTTGATCTGCTTAGCCAGAAATATCTGCTATTCCTAGTATACTATCGATCGATTCCACTGACTTGCCTTACTGGGGATAAGTTCGTTTATTTGGGCAAATTGGAGGTTTTGCATCTGTTTGTATAATTGATCATTCTTGATGACTTTTGGTAAAATGGTATCAGAATGATACACTCTTTAATCTTAAACTCACTGCTATTACTATGTACTTTTTAATAAAAATATTTAAAAAAGTTAAAACAAAAAAACAAGACTTGAATCCACCCAAAATAACTAGATAATTTAGAGTTGCATAGCAACCGCTTAGGCACCGCTTCTTTGTATAGTATGGGAAATATAAGGGCCTATAAATAGGCTAGATACACCCAAAGGACCTACTGCAATCATATGGGATACAAATGAAAGTGCTAGAAAGAAAGAAAGAAAAGAAAGAAAATACATTTATTCAAAACATGACGCAACATTACAATAAACAACAATTACGATACATTTACATACGACACATTAGAAGAAACACATAATAGTACTATAATGTTGCGAGATGTCAGGAATGAGTCTCGACTCAGCATTTGCTAGGGTTACCCTTGAGCACTGATTTTCAGTCGAAACTCATTTCTGACATCACGAACGTACACATGACAGATATCTATTCATACATTTTGTTACACTCTTACTCAGTTTTGGCTATAAATTAAAACATAAAATATCTAATTTAAAAAGAATACTTGATATAGAATACCTATACACTACCTATATACTATATACTAATAACAGCAATTCCGATATTAACAAATATCACTTAGCGGAATTAAGAATGTTAATCCTATGGTCCCCAGTAGTCATAGCTTTTGGTTATTAATCAAATGTACTCGAAGACGCTTACTAAAAGATTTAACCGTATTCAAATCTCGGAGTGGTGGCGGAAGGTCGTTCCAGCACTTTGTCGCCGCAAACCTAAAGCTACCACGGAAGGCTTGTGTCTTATGTCGAGGTGTAACTAACATATAAGATGAAGCGCGGGTATTATAATTACGCTTGTTTTGAGCCCACGCCAGTTTCTGCCAAAGGTATTCAGGTTCACCATACTTGACTACACCAAATAATAAAGCTAGTCATTTTAAATATGTTTTTTATTAGTTTTTATAGTCCATATTTATAGTAATATTATTAAGAGAAAACATTTGATTGTTAGTTTGTTTGTTTGAATGGAATAGGCTCCGAAACTTCTGAAACGATTTGAAAAATTCTTTATTATTTATTATCAGCATATACAGGCGTGTATCATCGTAGACCGCATCATCACTTAACATCGGGTGAAATAATAGTCAAAAGGCTGTCTATTGTGAATTATAAAAAAGGTACACTATCCTCGGATGACATAGGCTATATTATATTCTATATTATATAAAAAAAATTGGGATACTTTTAATTTAGAATTTAGAATTTTTTTACCAGTGCGAGCGAAGCCAGGGCGGACCGCTAATTCTGTATAAAGCCTAAAACATAAAATCGCTACGTCATGACTATACAAGTCACTTTTACTCTGGGAAAAATAATATTTTTTTAGTAATTATTTTATTCAGGACAATTTAATTGTTAACAGAAACACGGATCCCGTATGAAATGCTCGGCGTGCAAGATCATCGCCCACCAAGCGTGCATCGACATTCTAATGGAACGCGTGCAGTTCACGTGCAAGCCCACCTTTCGAGACGTGGGCGTCCGCCAGTACCGTGAACAGACCATCATCCACCACCACTGGGTGCACCGCCGCAGCGAGAAGGGAAAGTGCAAGGCTTGCGGCAAGGTACGTCACTCAATACAGCCACTTTGTCCTTAATCATACCAGTTTCAGTATTAATTATGCCTAGTCTTCTCTGCATGAAGATTTGATAAGCGCCACCGTAGTGTCTGATATTTTACCTTAAAAGGGTAGTGTTTGAAAAGCATAGCAACACTGTGATCTAACAGCTCTCAGGTGTTAGTACGAGATGCATCTTAAGAAATATTTATGCCCTCATTTGTTATTTACTTGTGACACTGATTATATGCTAATTAATATGTAGATATACATTGCACATGGGTTGCCTAGCGATTTCCCGTACCTACTTATACTGTTTAATAATATTAACTTTAATATGAAACGTATTATTTGACTGGATTAGAAAAAAAATAAAGCTTATTTTATTGCCTATCCAACAGTATTAGGTTGCTTTTATAAAACTGTGTCATGTTCATGTATGCTTAGATTGTATTTTAAAGTTCAGATTGAAGCGCGCGTAGGGAGAGTGACAGAGAAGCGTTGCGAGCGCTACTCCATGTGAGAGACAAGGACGCAGAGAGATTTTTGATAATTATTGGCTTATTTATTTTTACATGGAAGACCAACGGCCTTCTATACAATATAACGACTTATTAAAAGTATATTTAACAAAAGGCCAATTATAGGTCCTCACGGATAATGACATAATAAGAGTTTTTATTGGGTATCGCATTAACCATATGCTAGGAAGAACTTATGTTCAAATATTTCAAGGATAAAATTTGGCTGCTAGTGGGACTTGAACCCACGACTACAGAATACCGTCCTGTCGCTCTGTCCAACTAAGCTTTAGCAGCCCATACCACTAGAGCCGAATTACTTCCTTCCTTATTAACATCTTGCGGTGATGTTATTAGCGCCATCTACCTTTAATTGTATGAACAATTAATTAATAGGACTGATAGACCAACATTACAGTTGATATCGTATCAAACGAAGGCACCCTACCCTAATTTTAAGAGTTTTTTATTGTGTATCGCATTAACCATAAGCTAGGAAGAACTTATGTTCAAATATTTGAAGGAAAAAAGGGTTCAAGTCCCACTAGCAGCCGAATTTTTTCCTTCAAATATTTGAACATAAATGACACAATATTTTTACAATAATATCGAACCACATATGCAAGCATTACTTTTACACGTATAAACGTATATGCATTTGATTTTATTTAGTATTTGACAGTATAGGCCCGGGATCAGCTCGGCAACCCATGTGCACTTTATCCTTCTACATATTATCTAACATTTAAGTCTTCTTATAATGAAATGACAGATAAGGGGATATATTTCTTTAGCCGTATTTGAGATCATGTAGACACAGAGTAGCACCGTGCAGAACATTTGACAGTTGTCAAACGCAAGCTTACATTAACTTAAAAAAAAATTGAAGCTTATTCTTTTGGTCGCACTGTAACTGTTGTGGGCACTGGGCAGGCGTTACGCTTCCACTTGATAATAAGCGTAAATCCTGCCTGTTGCATCGATATCCAACTAAACTAATCTATTAGACTAGATCAATTATTCTAGCGGCAAACATTTAGATTGTCTGTCTAATCATTGCCGATTATCGATTAATAGGACTGACCGCAAATAGGCTTTAAATTACAGACCTATTGTGAGTTATCATAATGATCATTATGTGGTGAAAATAGTTCCGTACTATTTTCAATTAAGATGTTGGTAGGTAAGCAAACTATAGTTTGACTCTTATTTATAGTCGTAGTGACCTAATAGTTTAAAATTGTAACAACTTTGACATGTATTTTTTCATTTCGCTTAATTTATACATGTTGTGACCATCTTTAATTAATCATTTAGATTAAAAAAAAAAAAAATCATTTTTTTAAGAATTATCAATAGATTGGTTCAGGTTGGGCTCGGTTAAGCATAATCTTTACTTTACGGACTTTATGTACCTGCTAACTCATTGTGTAATAATTATTTTAGTTGCTGATAGCTTTATGCAGTTATTTGCTAATTTATGTCCATATATTGTTATCTGATTGTGTTTAACTCGCACCGATAGCAAACATTAACAAATAGTGTGTTATATATTGTGTATTGAACTTACGTCATTTATCATATAATTATATATGTTATCTGTTTTGTACGTATATATGTTATGCTGTTTTTGCGATGTTGTTGTGTGGTGTGTTTTCATAAAGCTGTAATGTTTATATTATAGATATAATATTCAATTAAGATCAATTTGTCAATTATATATTTTAATGGTGCCTATTTTTTACTTTGTCTGTTTTATGCTGCTTACGGCACAAACGTAGTTTTATCCCATTCATTTATGTCATCCTACTTGCATTGTGGACGGTCTTGATTCGCTTGTTTTTTTGTTTCTTTGTTACTTTCTATTTTTTTATCACACACACCCCCGCACTCTGATGCCCTGTATCGCGGAAGGTACACAGATACACATAACACAAACACCCATACTTCCATGGTGGAAGTTCTCAATTCGCTTGTTTATTTGTTTTACTTAGTTTTTTTATCATACACCCCCCGCACTCGGATGCCCTGTATCGCGGAAGGTATGGATACACATAATCACATAACACTAGCATCCAATCGTCAAGACCCGAGCATGACTGTGATGAGCACACAATGTGTGCCCACGTTTGGCCCGGGATTAGAACCCAGGGTCGCGGTTTTAAAATCAGTGTTACTGAAATACTAAGCACCGACGATCATCAGACCGTCAATTAATGTTACTAAGTCAATTATGAACCCATTTAAAAATGACGCGCAAGCTTGTTATTCACGTCAGAACAGCTGATCCGGAGCTAGATAGAATTTAACAATGACGATTATAGTCCAGCCGCACATAGGATGCTTTTGTATTATAAACTATACATTTTCTATGGGGTGAACAAGAAATCCATAGTCCTCTCAGGATAAAAATGTGATCCACATCAATACGGATATTCGCATATGTGTCGATCGACATACTTAGATCACACATTCCTTGAGAGCGAAGGTCTAACTTGAGTGAGAAAAAGCAATTGCCTACCTTTTAAAAACAAAAGTTATCGCCTGAATGACCCTAACAATACAAAACCTGGGAAATTTTGTACTAAAAAGTTTACCTTTCGTAATTAGGTTTTGGCATTTTCCTGGTTTTTTTTTATACATTTTAACATAACATTATCCTGAATTACTTCCGGAAAAGGGCGTTGGTGTAAAATTCAGATATGTAAATTATTTAAATTTTATCTTCTACGTTGGAAATTAAATGCCCAACCCTTTTGTCGGTCGGATTTTTCAACTTTTTCTTTTAGAACAATAGCGAACAATTTTGGTATTACGACGAAAAGTTTCCCATCACGGCATTCAGATAAAATAATAAAGGAGAGGACGAGGGTAGTCAACTATTAAAATCAAGCATAATATTAATTATGAAATCACTGGTATACTTGACACTTTAATTCGTTTTTTATGCATCTATGAATCTTTGCAAGCGACGATAGCTCAGAGTTGGGAGCGTCGGCTGTCAAAGTGACCGACGGTAGTTCGATCCCAGCCCGTTGGCTGCCTTACCTTCTACCTTGCTGAAGTCAACGACTTGAGCTACCGGTGAAGGTAACTCCGTTATCAAATTCCAAGCATGGTGCTAGGATATTTTCGAGTACCTGGCTAGCTACCACCCTCAAGTTTAAAAATGTGTCCTCAATACATATTCATGCAATGTATTCAGGCTGCAGTACTTGTGAGGCAGTAAACAGGCCTCTCAACAGGTCTAGCGCTTGCTTACATCTTCACTGAACATCAAGTGAGATAGTAGTCACGCGTATTAAAAAAAAGTTGTGAATGGAAAAGTAACTGTACATCGAATAGTGTACTATGTTATTACATAATATTATGTCAATGTTGGCGAGGTTCTTGTGCAAAGTTGTCGCCCCGTCGTGTTTTTAGATAAGCGTCTTTGGATGAAGTAGCAAGCTTTGCAAAGATTAAATTTTCCCCGTGACAGAATTGGGCTGAGCAGCTTGAAATTATCCATTGAGGGGTCGCCAAACGAGAAAAGAGCAAAAACAGAAAGTAAGCAAGCGTTTTAAAAATACAGTGAAACCAAATCATGCAAAAATGTTTTCAGCTATTGAATTGTTTTTGTATTTTTTCTTTTATATCCATAATATGTAATTTATAACATTGTTTTTTTTTGGTTTTTGAACATTGCGCGCACACAAGCGCCATTGCTACGCATACCTTGTATAAAAGGAAATGCCCTCAGCGTTAGTCGGTAGGTTTATCCGGTAACTCTTTCTAAACTACTCAATGGATTTTGAACGGTTTTTACCGTCGCGTAGATATTTTTATCACGGATCAGAATATTATAGCACCTAGAATTGGCCGGAAGTCTGAGAAAAGCCTTGACTTCCGGTTAAGAAACATTTATTTTATAGATTTTCGGCCAGATATGGCTTGGCTGACTTATTTATTCTTAAAGGTACTGTTATTTATAAACGTTTATTATCATTTTCATCAAGATGTCACATGACGTAGGGAAAGGTTATACAGCGACTATCTTTGGCACATCTGTCAAGTGCTCTTGGCCATTTCAGAACTGACAGACTTATGTTTACTCGGTCTACAATGACAGGGCTAAAAGATGCCACGTACGTCTTATTGATTTCACATGACATAAATGTTAACTAAACATTGTGACCGGAAGTGCTGTATTTTCTCAGACTTCGTTTGTCTCAGACGTCGTTTTATTTATTTTCATTTATTTATTTATTTAGATAAACAAATGTTACAGAATATCTCTAAAATACTTCATGGTAAAACTTAAATACATAGAAAGTTCACGTCGAAATCCGCGTGGTGATGATTGATGGTGAAAATAAAAAATAGCCTGAGTTATTCCGGGACATGAAGTATCTACATACCAAATTTCATCCATATCCGTCCAGCCGTTTGAGTGTGATTGAGTAACAAACATCCAGATAAACTTTCGCGTTTATAATACGAGTACATATTAGGTAGGATATATCCGTGCGACGCCGAGACGGGTCGCTAGGTGGAAATAAATTGATTAAAAATAATTATTTTGATAGCAATATTCGCCCTAAAGCCGTGGTGGTACCGGCCTAGAATAGTACTCCCCCATCTCTTCCCGCGGGTGCCGTAAGAGTCGGCTAAGGGGCCACGTACCAGAAGGCGGGCAGGAGCGCCTTCTTCAATCATACTGCGCTCGCCAACCTGTCTACCAAGCGTGGCGAGTATTGGCAAATCTCCCCTTTATGGGGGAGGCATATAAGGGACGTCCTATGGCTAAGATGATGATGATGATTCGCCTTAAAAAACATTTTACCATTACATATATATGTATATATATTAGACATGAATGTCGGTACTTAGGTAGGTAAGTCCCTCAGCCCCTCGTCCGGCCACTTAATTGAGTCTTTAATAATTAAGGTATCTAAAAGTACTTTTGTCTTAGCGGGCAAGCAATTAATTGGAAAAGTTTTATGTGCGAGCAAGGATGCTACCATGTCTGTTAACTTAACCAATACTATTACTTCTCTATACGATCCAATTTGTTACTTCACCGGTGGATGAAGAGACAGGAAGGGGGGAGAAAGATTAGTTCGTTCTGAAAGTGAATTAAGCTGTAATTAAACATAAGTCTTTGGGCAAACTAGGTAATGCCCGCAACTTCGTATGTGGTATAAGAGTTTAGAGCAGCTTATTTTCTTCTGCAAGATATGATCTATATGTAGAATATACTTATAGTCGTCCAAATTTCTTCATCTGTTTGAGCAGCAGAGGTGAGAAGGTAAATTATCACAAACGTGTGTATGCGATCAATGTACTCCTGCCAAATCAAGATTTATTTTCTATAAGAAATGATTCATAATTTAGGAAATGATAGAACTTTTATCCCATGTTACCCGTTCAAGTAGCATTTTCGCAATAATAAGTGATAGTGTGTATGTCTGTTTCCAACGCCTAATGTGCGATAATATCTGGTAAAATTAAACTCACATGTTGTTTATTTATTTGTGTAATTATTTATTGACCCCTAAATCCTGGAAACAATTACAAACAGTGAGTAATAGTAATCAGAAACTAATTATACGTGTTCACGGATAGTCTTTATAATAATATATTAAAAACTAAGCATACATGATTTATCATCCTAAATTTATATAAAACAATAAATACTAGATCGTTATATTCGCGGGATATTTTTCTTGTTCCAGCTTCGAGCTGAGAGTTATAATCATGGCCGCAACCTGGCACGATCATAACACCCTAAACTGCAAATCAGTTCGATTTTTCATTTATAGACTTCGAATGTTGAACACATAACTGGACGCTTTTCAATACATCGCTCAAGCTATTTGATGAAGCTATTCATTCACAGAGCCGAGCCCGTGGCCACTGGCCATGTCATGTCGACTCGAACCGTTTGCATTTACTTCGGACTCCAATATGACTCGCACGCCTCACACCACACCACACCACACAATGACACGCCACTCCGCGGCCCCACACGGAATTAAAACTTCATTTACGTGACGTATGTAAATGGTTATTAGCAAACTGTAGTATTCGTATCTTAAAATGTTGTCATAAATTAGTTTAATCCATAGACATTATACAGACAATAATTAGTGGGAATCTGTGTTTGGAATATTTGTACCAACATGTCGTCGGGATCAATGATATTATATGTTTAGGTAGATTAGGTAGGTTAGGTAGATGTCGCACAAGCGTGCGGAAACTGAGGCGGCAAAATTAAGTCAATTGTAGTAATTTTGATTACGACGCGTATTTCAAGCGCAAGTCTGTCGCATTAAGCATGTTTATGTCGTAAAGGAACAAAATCTGAGCACCGCGCCATGAATATATATAATACGTCATCTGTAGTAAAACATCATTGGTCGGGATCGTGTGATTGGTAACAATGCAAGAAATAAAGTCGAGTGTTACTTGAATGAAGTGTTTTAATGTCAAAACTCTACGCTGTGTTCCCTGTTTATCTCAAAATGTAGCCATATTTATGGACTATTTTTTTTTTTTTTTTTTTTTTTTTTTTTTTTAGACAACAGTCACTCAAGGTCTTCAGGTCCCAAATTAGGCAGAGCCTGTACTATGGTAACCTGATGACTGATATATATACTTATATGCATATACACACCCAGACACAGGTCAAACAGACATGTTCATACACACAAATGTTTGACCTGTCCGGGAATCGAACCCGGGACCAGCGGCTCAGGAGGCAGAGTGCTACCAACTGCGCCAACCGGCCAGTCATTTATCTACACTCGGTATTATCTTTTTGTTGTCAAATACTAAAAACAAATGAGAAAGTCTCTCTGTATGTTAGTCAGCGCTAAAACAGCATAACGGATATGCTTTTTTCCAATTATCACAAAGTGCCTATGGTCTAGATTTTAGCCAGATTGAAAGAGAAAATCGTAGTCAATGTAGATGATGCCGCGAGGCGCTGCTAGTATTTAATGAATTTAAGTTTTAGCGAATCATGGCATTAGTTTGTAAATACAAGCCTTTAGACTCACGAAGTTAATAGTAATATTTTGAAATAAGTTAACCGTTTAAGCTCCTTATGAGTACACTGAACTTACAACTTACTGAGTTAAAGTGATTAATTTAAGCTTCAACTTTGATGGTGCTTATAATTCCGTTCAGGATCTTATTAAGATATGTTATGTATCTAATAATATTATCAGCGAAATATTAGATTAAGCCGGCAGTGCTAAAGATAATATTGGGTTCTCGAAAGTTTGTACCCCCGGGAATGTACATCGTACGCACCAAATATAATTTTGCAAAGCTGATATTATAGTATTTAGAACTTAATGTTGTTGCAACTGGTAACACTACGGTTGTGAATTGTGTTAGACATAATAGTATAATATAAGCGGTTGCTGATCACATGACGGTCGCCGTTGGCCGGTGGTGAGTGACCTGACTTCTGAGCCAGGGCCTTGGGGTTGATTCCCGACTGGGGTGACATGTGTATGATGCGTGTCAGGGTACCGGATGTTTGCATAATGTAATTGTGTGTATTCGTGCCCACTGCGACAAAGGGGAGTGCGGAGGGGGAGGGGTGGGAGGGGGGGGATGTGAAAGCGTTTGAGTGTTTGATTTATTGTACGTATAAAAATAAAGGGATAGGTTGGCATTTGTGAATGTCATCGTCACCCCAGGTCTAAACGGCTCCCACGCTTCCACGTATTTATTGTAAACGTGGGTGTTGATTAAAGCACGTCTTGATTAATAGTTTCTACACAAAAATACCATTACGATTTTCTAGGTTTTCTTTACAACACAAAAGAATTATTTTGAGGCCGATGTCCTTTGTTTTCGATACAATCGATTCCAGTATGTTTCATCGTGGTGATCCATCAGTTTCGTGTGTTTGTTTAGGAGTGAATGCGAGCAGTCTTATGTCTAAAAAAAGGTTGCTATGAATTTATTAAAAAGCAGCTCGTTACAAAATAAAATAAACCTAGATATAAATTTCTACTATGAAACTACAGTGGGAATTACTTACCATAAAAAAAAAACATAACACACTCGTCTTCAATCACGATAATATTTTAAAGGCAAAAGTTTGTTTGTATTATGTATGTTTGTTACTAATTCACGCTGAAACGGCTGCACGGATTTGCATGAAATTCTCAATGAAGATAGCTGCAATAACACATACATTACTTTTTATTCCAAAAGTAAGACACAAAATTCGTCAATACCAAGTACCATTTCACCGCAGGTGACACCGCGGGGCGCAGCAATTAATGCAGCGGTCAATTTCCACTACGAAACAAAAAGTTATAAAATATACTTTTACATCTACATTTTGACTGGCCGGTTGGCGCAGTTGGTAGCACTCTGCCTTCTGAGCCGCTGGTCCCAGGTTCGATTCCCGGACAGGTCAAACATTTGTGTATATGAACATGTCTATTTGACCTGTGTCTAAGTGTGTATATGTATATAAGTATATATATATCAGTCAACAGGTTACCATAGACAGGCTCTGCCTAGTTTGGGACCTGAAGACCTTGTGTGAATGTTTAAAAAAAAAAAACATAATGTCTTCAATATTATAATAAATTTGCTGGCACATCTTTGCATTTTCGCATGCTTATCTCACAACCGCAATCATGATATTCATTTTGCTATGCTAGAGGAGGTCGTGACGAAAAGATATGTTTTTGCTGTATCAATATAACTATTTTGGTTTTGTATATCCGGTCCAAAGCTGTACATATTTGAGTACGACCTGCAGCGCTGAGCTACTTACCCGCTGCCACTTCGGCGGTTCAAAGTTCGCTCTCCACATAGTTTTATTACCTATTATGTCCTCTCTGTGAGCATCAAATAAGGCTTCTATTCAAGACTGCGTTTCAATGATACGTCTGATTTATAAATGTAAAGTAAACACATATATAATATAAAATGATTCATGATATACTAGATGATCTGCTCGCGGCCTCGCTCGCGTGGCCTACGTTTTATGACGTTTTTACCTAATCAGAAGATGACTTCTGAAAGTACTGACATAAGTACCTATTTGTCCCTTGCTGCTTTGACCGGGCGGCGATGAATATCTGAGTCAATGCAACTAACATTTTAATTCTGACATATTTTTTATTTTTTTAATATCTTTAACACTCTGAATATATGTAAAACATTTAATTCCTTGCTGTCATGTTAAGCACGTCACCAACGATCGTAGTTTTATGTTCGTACTTTAGTTGTTAGTTCGCATGTTATTGTTCGCATGCGTGTTGCACGGCTGTTCTGTTGTCGCAGTCGCTGCGTCGCAGTTGCTGTGGTTGGTGCATGCGGGAACAGCGTTCAGTAGACCACGCTATGGGGTTAGACAATGGTGACATATCGGACCATGTGCGTATTATGTGTCGCTAAATATCGGGTGAGGTCGGTCATTTCACAGAGCGGAAAGTAATAGCCTACCCCGCGCCATAATGTGTCCGGGAAGATATTTTTTCCTTTATATTTAATTTGTATTACAACTGGACTGGTAGTGGTTCTGTTGTTTTATGAAACATACTAAAATGGTGTTAAAAGAGATACATTATATACAGTTACGATAAAGTACTAATTAGTTTAAGACTAATGAATATCTATACTAAAATTAGGATTTTTATTAAAATACGGGTAGTTTTAAGCAAAATAAGTCGTCACTTTATTTGGTGCCGACTAAAACTACCCGCATTTGACTTAAACTCGTTTAGAAATAGTGTTGTAAGAGTTATATAAGCAAAAATGGAACAAGATCTATTAAATTATGAAGTTTAAGAGTGTTTTTTTCCTACTTTGAGTGTATAACAGAATTACGGTCAGCGTCAATAAAATTACTGTGTAGTATTTGTTTTGTTTTTCGTACTTTGATGTTATCACCATTACTCATTAAGCAGGTTGGCTAGTAAATTTCGACCTGTGAAATATAACTTGATTGCTTTAACTTATTTAATTTATTTAACTTATATGTTTGCATCTATTTATTTAAATAAATCAGTAACTCAAGTGATCACGTGTTTTTGCCAACAGTCGCTGCAAGCGAAGCTGTCATTCAGCTCCAAAGAAATCGTAGCCCTCAGTTGTTCGTGGTGCAAAGACGCTTACCACAATAAGGAAAGCTGTTTTAACCTCCAAAGGATAGGAGAGGAATGTTCATTAGGTATGACTGTTTACACGTAATACAATAACTGTGTAATTTTCCGTATTTTAATTAATTGCTCCGTGACTGAATCGATTAAATTTTACAGGTTTACAGTCAAATATTATAGTGCCACCGTCATGGATCGTCAAACTACCTAAAAGAGGGAGTTTTAAATCATCGTTAAGAAAATCGCCGAAGAAAAAAAGTGGGTCGAAAAAGAAAGGGAAAGATTCAAAAAATGAGCAAAGAACGTTTGTGATAAAGCCGATACCTACGGCGAATGTTAGACCAGTGCTAGTTTTTATTAATCCAAAAAGTGGTGGAAATCAGGGTGCGAAGTTGCTGCAGAAGTTCCAGTGGCTGCTCAATCCGAGGCAGGTGTTCGATCTCACCCAAGGTGGCCCCGGACCTGGGTAAATATTTCTTAAACTGTTTACTCTTAGCAGATAGTATAACTCATCATTTTTTGCAAAAAATCTTGTTATTTGAAGCGATGATAGCTCAGCGGTGGGAGCATCGGCTATCAAACTGACGGACGCTGATTCGTCGTGATCCCCACTAACGGCTTGAGTTTTCGGTGAAGGTGCCACCGTTACCGAATTCCTAGCATGGTGGTAGGGTATTTTCGAGTACTCTCCAGGCTAGCTACCACTCTAAAGCTTAAAAATCTGTCACCAGACACATAGTGTGTATAATATAATCTTGTTCAGCCAAGTTTCTTGTTTTCTGTACATCGCCAGACTCCAGTTTTTGTGTGAAAATTATGTAGTCATCACTCAAAAAATCATCTTTATAAGAATAAGAATAATTTATTTGCTCATAACACGAATACACAAACATAATTTGATTTTTTGTGTTGCTGAACACAAAATAGATTCTAGATTCTAAATCAAAGTTTTGACTTTGATTTGGAATCTCAATCATTCAAGTAATACAGCACTATACCGGCTGTTTCTCATTCACACACGGACACACAAACACAAACATGTTAACATACACAAAAATCCAGACACAACACACACACTAATGCACCTACAACCTACTAGTTCACATACTATGACAGTCTAAAAATACATGTTACATCAGTAAAAAATAAATCCGTTATTGGCCTTAGGTGTAAGCTATTTGTACAATAATTTGTTTATAAAGGGCTGTGGATTTTGTAAATAAATAAATAAATAAATAAACACTAATTCATTATTAAGATTTATGATTTGACTCTGGTCTCCACACTAGGATTCCCTGTGTTGTGGAGAACAGTTACTTTAGTATTACCTATTAGGATATTAGAGGCGTATGTCTCTTATGTCGCTATGTTCGCGACGAACGTTCTTATCCATTTATACTGCAATTATAACTTCTTTCTTCAGTAGTATACAAAACGCGGAATAAGACTTCTGAACCGACATTAACACGGGCGTAAAGTTGCTTGCCTTTCGTTCTTTTTATTAGATAAATTTCGGTGAATGTACGTTGGAATTACACAATTTGATTCCACCATCCCCATTCTATCATCGGTCAATCAGACGTACTATTGGTATTCGCAATTGACCTTTACGCACGAATTTTTTCTACCACTTTTATAATGCATACTGCCAAAGAGAGCTTTATCTAACAGAACACGTCAGTATGTAAATCTGCTGTTGTGCCATTTGATAAATAACTGTAACTTCAACAAGTATTTCATTAAGTATCTATAAATAAATAAATCACTTCACATCAGGTGAAAAAAAATGATGTAAGAAGCTGACATTACACTTTATAAACATATTTTTTCATTTTTTTAAACTGTCTGTCGTCTTAGATGTGACTGAATAGTATTAATAAGACTCCAATAGAACGACGACGCGACCTTTTCAAAAGAGCATTCAAAGATCCATTTATTTGAAAGAGCATTGTGAAATTGTAAGGAACTTCTTGAAATGAACAAGCCCCGATAAGAATTTGAATCGATGTACGATATGAGAATGAATTGCTGGGCAGTGCTCGCCGCTCATCCCTCCGCTTTGGCTAAGGAAATAATTGTAATTTATCAAAATTCGACCAATTCCGTCGTCTGACAGTTATTTACAGCTCATATGTTATACTGTTTGTACAGGTATAACGTGACACTTTACGCCTAGTTGATATCATCATGATTGACAATTCTCATCAGGATCTTGAGTGCGGTGCGTTCGTTGTAAGAATCGACTAATGTGATATCGATTACGCGTAAGTGTCATGTCCCGTAGAAACAGTATAAAGTAATAACGGGCGCGAGTTTTGGTAATAATACATCAAATATTGGTTGATGGCAATAGATTTCGAAATACTCGTATTTGAAACATTTGCAACTTAAAACAGCATTATAAATGTTCACTGCGTAGTTTAAATTTTAGTTATTAAAAAATATCATTAGAAGAAGACATTTTGTGTATCCTCTGTTGATTTCCGTCGAGCTGCATTTTTGTGTTGCTAGTTAACAAAAAAAAAGGTATATTAGTGGTCAGTGGTAGTCGCACTGGATAGTCTTACTGTTCACTGCTTGCTGGTAAAGTTTTTAGATTGGATAAGTTGTGGCCCAGTCCCGTACAACAAAAATACACTGAATTATACATTTTTTTTGTTTAATACAAATTTGAGTCGGTATAAAATAGGGTAACAGCACGTGGTAAAAAAATAGACTATACCAAAATGGTTTTTAAACTAAAACCAAACGGTTTCTTGGCCAGTTTTCCCTTATCTTTGTGGATTATACATTTTGTACTGAACTTTATTTTAAAAACATTGAGACTGACCTGACGACGTTACGGGTTTCTATTAAATGAATAAGGAACATTAACATTTAAGGTAATTACAGTAACGCATGAATTTGCAATTCTTTGTACTTCTATTGAACTAGTTCCACAGTGCTCCTTTGTGCTTCTTTTTGTAATGGATGGAGCGTAATATAACAATAGACGATTGTGGAGCTGATGGAAATTGCAGGTCACCCACAAGCGCCCTCTTCGTTATTAATAGTCTAAGATACGGCTTAAGAAATATATACCCTCATCTGTTATTTAATGATGAGAACGTTTAAATGTTATATAATATGTAGACGGATAAATAGCGCATGGGTTACCGAGCTAAGCCCCGGACCTCTACTGGTAATGGTACATTCTGGTAAATAGGCCAATAATAATAAAAATCTCTCTGCGTCCTTGTCTCTTACATGAAGTAGCGCGCAACGCTACTCTGTCACTCTCCCTACTCGTGCTTCAATTTGAACTTTTTAAAATCTAAGTAACCATGAACATGACACAGTTTTAAGTAGGCAACCTTATACTGATGGATAGGCAATACAATAAGATATTTTTTTTTAAACCAGTCATATAACACTGTTTAATATTAAAGTTAATATTGTTAAACAGTATAATTACGGGATTTCGCTAGGCAACCCATGTGCATTGTATCAACCTACATATTATTTAACACATAGTCGATGTCTTATCAGTATTACACATTACAAAAAGAAAACGAATTACCTTTTCAATATAAAGTGGAGTAGACTCTATATAATATGTTTAAATTTTTTTTTTTTTTTTTTTTTTTTCTTTTTTTACAAGGTCTTCAGGTCCCAAACTAGGCAGAGCCTGTGCTATGGTAACCTGATGACTGATATATATATACTTATATACATATACACACCCAGACACAGGTCAAACAAACATGTTCATGCACACAAATGTTTGACCTGTCCGGGAATCGAACCCGGTACCAGCGGCTCAGAAGGCAGAGTGCTACCAACTGCGCCAACCGGCCAGTCAAATTGTATCTATATAGAGTGGAGTAGTCTCCTCTATATAGATAAAAATTGTAAAGGTCGTACAATACCGTCAATTTGCCCGCCGTTTTCAAGAAAACGCCTTATCTAAATCTTGTACCTCCGATTGTTCCCAACTGTAGCGGCACGTACGTAATAGAAATGGGTAATATATTGTCGTCCCACCTGTGACCACGTCCGTGATAAAATATTGGGACCAGATAACTACTTTTTTATACTCGCTAGCTTTTAGGGTGGGTAATAATATATTATTAAATAGTCTCCGCTACTGTTTTATAATAATTTATTAATAAGTACAGTTGACAAATAAAAAAAAAACCGAAAACTGGAACCGTCAAAAGTGTGAAATAACTTGAAGTTGGTACCATGATAGTTCACAAAAGTAACTATCATCACGATGTTGTGCTCATGGTATCGACTTCGACAAGGTTATTTCACACTTTTGAGTGTTCAAGTCGGTTCCATTTTATGGTACACATTTTTTTCACTCTTTTCAGTGATCTGTGCTACTTACGGGATCAATTAACATTGTGTATGTTTTCCAATGTCTTCAACTGTAACTATGATATCGTCGTAATATTTTCGTATAAAAAAACATATATATATATACATGCTGACGACACACAATTGACGAATTGCCGATGCCAGGATCCCTTAAGCAGTGCGTTTCGTTAAGCAGGAGCTGGTAACACAACATAAACTGGGGTTTTAAACTGATTCATCGACCAGCGGATCAAAATAGCATCGTGTAGTTAGCCATACCCACGCGCGTCAACTAGACGTATGCTGATTTTTTTTCTGACCTTACTGGCATACATTGAAAGTTACATTGAATGAGTTCTGCCGAAGTGACCTACGCGTCGGTACTTCCTGTTACTTTCCTTGTTGCATACTAACGACTTGCTATTTTGGGTATACAAGCCGTAACACCGAAATCAAAAGTTATATACCAAATGCTCGTACTATTGAAGCACGAGTCCAATCCTGTGAGAGTAAGCAAATTTTAATGGCATTGTCATAATGAGGCGGTGCCGAATTAGTCAAGTCTGTGTTTCCCGATATGTACAATCCTGGAGTTTTCATGTCACGAGTGAATAGGTACCTTCTAGGTTTGCGTGCTAAATCCTAGACAACGTCATCACTTAACATCGGGTGAGAAAGTTGTCAAACGCAAACTTATAATAATAATTTTAATAAAAAGTTGATCACCCCTAGATCTAGGTATGATATTTCACCAATCACGTATAGTTTCTTGGAGTTATTCTTAGCTCAAGGCGCGCCTGACAGATCACGAGGCTTTCCCTAGACGCATCCTTCGTTTAAAAGCTTTTCCGTTGCCGGCGAAAAACTAGCTAGGAAACGTAGGAGTTGCTGTGTAGCTTTGAAGCCTCAGCCAAAGCTAGCAATGATTTTCTTAACATCGCTAGCGTAAAAGCTAAAGCGTATCTTACATTTTTACAATATGAGTTATCAATATCTACGAAAAAGCTACGATGTGCTACGAGCACGCTACGAGTTTATTGAATCCGCTTTGTAAAACTACACGTCACTTTTGTAAGAAGTTTTTTGTATTTATTATTTCGGATCTGTTTTCAGTATATCTGAATGTCGGACGATCGTACTCAGCGTTTACACTTACTTATACATCTTCCAAATATAAAAGAATGTTTGTCTGTATGTCTTTTATAGAATCGTAAACTATGCATTTGATCCTGTGATGATCTTTAGCAAAGTCTTTGTGCATGAGCTAAAGAAGCGTTTCTGAGTTGGTACGACCAATTTTTAGGAGATGGCGCCACTGTAATTCCAGTGTACGCACATAAAACCGCGGGGCGAAGCTAGTATAGTATATATTGTGTGTATCCCAGATTGGAGCTGTTCCGGAAGGTGCCGAACCTGCGCGTGCTGGCGTGCGGCGGAGACGGCACCGTGGGCTGGGTGCTGAGCGTGCTCGACCGCATTGGCACGCGGCCCGCGGTCGGCGTGCTGCCGCTGGGCACGGGGAATGACTTGGCGCGCGCACTCGGCTGGGGCGGGGTAAGCTAACACCGTTGTAATAAGCATCTCAATACTATATGAGTCGATCGTATTATCGTAAGCTTTAATCCTTGTCCAAAAGTGCGATTATTAATTTAATTTAATGTAATTAATTTAATTTATAATAATCAACCTCCACGTTGAAATCTAAAACATACCATAACTCTATTAGACTATATTTTGGTCCTGTGATGAAAGCCATCATGACGCATTTTTGCATATCTTAGACAACACATACGCCCTAAAATTACAACATTTTACTATGCTATACAAATGAATAGATAATTGTAATAATATATAAAGGTGTAAATAATTTTATTTACACTTTTTGTGTCATGCATTAAATAATTTTTTTTTTAATATATACCTTATCATAAAAATACTATTCATCGCAATTAACATATAGACTAAATATGTTTGTTCCCCACTTACACGCCACAGATAGTTTATGAAGCTGTTAAAATTGTAGCTTTATCATTTAGTTTTATTCATTTACTCCTATTTGTTTGGTTTAAGTAAGTAAACAAAATATTGTAAATTCGTAAAGTTAATGTTGATTTTTATACCATTAGTACACAGCTATAAATTATATCCTTAAAACATCGAACTTATATACTCCTCTATAGAAGTCTAGTAAACGCGCGACATACACTCCATTTTAAGGAAGCTATTTATAGCTTCGTTCGGTACATTATCATTGCGTGGTGAGTCAAGTAAACTGTCAAACATAGCGAATTTGTAGCTAACGTCTGTAAGATGGCGCTGTAGGTAAAACACTTTCTATAGAGTATAAGTTCAATGGCCTAAAATCTATACATGCCAACCTAGGTATGATAACATTATGAAATAAAAAAGTGTACTGATTAATCGTTGATTAAATTATGAGTTATCAGCTGGGTTGCAATGTTATCTTCCCGCTCTGCAGTGATATCCGATAAATTATCAACACTGTAGAGTGTGAAAATGATGAAGTTTTTCTAACCCACTTGTCATGTGTATCGTTTAAATCGAGTCAAACAGAACGTACCTACTTATAATATTTTTGATTGGCGGTTTTTGTGGGTTTGACACATTATTTTTTTTTTTTTTTTTTTTTTTTTTTAGGCCAAAGTTACATTTAAGTTTAATTTGTAAAAACTAGTTACAATGATTCATTTTCCAACTGGTATCTAGTAAACCAAATGCAATATATGATATAACCTGCGGGCTCCAAACTAGGCAAAGCCTGTATCTTGGTGGCCCAATTATACGGCTTAACTCTGATATGTTATGAAGACCTACATATGTCAAGTGGAAAAACACAAATAAATTAAAAAGTATTTCGGAACAATTTCATACTAAGAAGCTGTCTCACAAAAAAAAATTACCAAAAAATAGTACCGATTTCAACACTCATAAGTGTGAAATAACTTGTTGATGTCGGTATCATGATAGTTCAAAAGTAGCTACTATAAAAATGTTGTGAGCATGGTTTCGAGTTCGACAAGTTATTTCACACTTTTGAGTATTGAAGTCGGTTCAACATTTTTGGTAAAAGTTTTTTTCCACCATTTTCAGTGAGTTCGCTACTCAGGGGATCAATTGTCATTGTGTATGTTCTCCATCTTCAACCGCAACTATAATATCGTCGAGGTATGCGAAGCAATTTTCAGTAATTGGAGTGTAACTCAAAAAACGCTTGTCCGATTTTGATAAAACTTATATGGGATTACCACAAAAGTATACTCTATCGAACAAAAATAATCATCAAAATCAGTTCATAAAAGACGAAGTTATCCGTGAACACACAAAAAAAAAACATTTTTTTGTCAAAACTTGTGTGACCCCAACTCGACTGAATTGAGGTTACTCAATTCGGTCGAATTAAGTAACCGCCTTTTTTAAACTCAATTAAAAACCTACTACGATGATGCCGGACTAAATTATTTCAGACAACCTTACTAAGGAGTATCGATATTAGACAATGATATTGTATGTTTATATGATGTAGATGTCGCACAAGCGCGCGGAAACTGAGGCGGCAAAATTAAGTCAATTGTAGTAATTTTGATTACGACGCGTATTTCTAGCGCACGTCTAAACATATAGCTATCCTTTTCTATATTATTTGTACCGTATTATCTGTCGCAGTAAGCATGTTTATGTCGTAAAGGAACAAAATCTGAGCACCGCGCAGTATGAATATACGTCATCTTTAGTAAAACATCATTGATATTAGATACAAGTTTGGCCTGCGTCATCCCCCGCGTATAGTTTCGTATACGATCATTTCACTTCAATCATAATAAAAATATAGTCTACCCCACTCAAGGATAGTGCGGCTGTCCATTGAACATAACATGTCGCAAACTTGGCTTTTATATAATACTAGCTGAGCCGACCGACGATGTCTTGTCTTTACTATGAATATCAATGATCATTGTATGAATATAAATTCCAATATTAAAATAAAACACTAAGAACTAATTACAATACTGCAGCTACTACAATAATATTTGAGTAATCCACTAGCTATTGGTAGCCTATAGATAACTCAAATGCTCTAACCCGCTACCGGCTGGCAGCGTGCCTAGAATGCTAGCAGCATTGCCACGTTGAATTGCAATGTTGATTTAATGAGCCAAATATGTGCCAGCATTATGGTCACGAGTCGCATCGATCAAACGCTTTGATAAGTTTTGGAAAATCTGATGAGCTGTTCAATAAAAATAAAACAATAATAAATGAATTCCAATTGGTATAATTAATAAATTCACATCACATCACACATTCTGTCAATCGCGCCAATTGTCAAACAAGTGAAAGTTATGTCAATCATCATAATATTGCATAAAAAAGTTTATATTGTTAAAGCACTAAGAAAGTAACATTAGCAAATTTAATATGGTGTTTAAGTTTCATTAAATTATCTAATTCTCCGCGCAACTCTCTTATTTTTTCTCTTCATAAAAATCTTTTTCTAATACCTTATCTTCACATTAAAGTACCAGTACTGCTACATGAATCCCTTTCGATTAATTTGTAACATAAAATTGATGTATTATTTGTTAATTAACAAAATAAAATAAGTACTTATCGCATTGGTAAATATTGATATACTTTTTATATTATTATACGATATATTCCAGATATAGGTACTAATATTAATATCCTCTTTGCTATTGATCTACTGAAAAAAAATGTACGTAGTCAGCATTTTTAGACAACAATATTTGAATCACCATCAAGTAGCAAGTAAGCATATTGCAATACACACACTTACAATTACTTAGAATGTGCACTGGAATTACACAATCTGATTCCATGATCCCCTTTCTATCGTCGGTCGACTCGACGTACGGCTATTCGCCATCGCTATATGGTAGATATACCACCTATACGTACGAAGCGTTTTGCTTCCACTTTCTTAATGCGTACTGCCAAGGAATGGAACTCGTTGCCCGAGTCTGTGTTTCCCGATATGTACAATCCTGGAGTCTTCAAGTCGCGAGTGAATAGATACCTTCTAGGTTTGCGTGCTAAATCCTAGACAACGTCATCACTTAACATCAGGTGAGACAGTTGTCAAACGCAAACTTATATGTAAAAAAATAATTTAACGGAACAATGCTAGCATTCTGGGCACGCTGCCAACTGGTTAGCGGGTTAGAGCATTTAAGCTAACTATTGGCTACCATCAGTTACTTGATTGTTAAAATGTTATTGTAGTAAATGTAGTATTGGAATTAATTTTTTTTTGACTATTTTATATATTTATTTATTAACACTCACACAAGGTCTTCAGATCCCAAACTAAGCAGAGCCTGTACTATGGTAACCCGATGACTGATATATATACGAGTACTTATATACATATAAGACACCCAGACACAGGTCAAACAGACATGTTCATACACACAAATGTTTGACATATTGTTAATAATAATAATATTAAATCATTTATGGCCACAAAAAAAGAAATATTTATACAGGACATGTTTAATTAATTAAATATCTATGGCAAAAGGGATAGGCTCAGCATGTGTCATGTTCCCACAGTGTAGAGACCATAACGCTGTTTTTCCGCTCATATGTTTTTCTAGTAGCTGTAGTATTTTATTTTAATAAAGGCATCCGCTCATAATATAGTTATTATTATTTTATTTTAACAAAGGCTACTAAAATAAATAAAAAACAATATGTATTATTAAGAGGATGTAATACTCAAAACAAACCTATTCTAGGTTTTTGAGTATTTTAAGCTTAAGTTAAATAATGTAAAAACTGAATAAATGAAAAAAAAAAAAACAATCTTGAATACTATACCTACAGAAACCAATTTCAAAGATCAATATTTTCACGTTTTTCAAAATGTTAACACAGAATTTTTAAAGCTTAATTTGTAATTGTGTTATTTAGTATTCATTATGTCACTACTTGATTGATTATCCCACTAAAAATTATAAATGTGAAAGTTTGGATGGATGGATGTTTGTTACTCAATCATGCCAGAACCTCGAACGGATTTAAATGAAATTTGGTATGTAGATACTTTAGATCCCGGAATAATACATAAGCTACTATTAATTATTTTTACAAACTAGTCAGTAAGTCTAACATGTAACCACTGAGCATATAATCACACCATTTTATTTTATGTAATTAGATTTAGGACTCCTCCGGTCCGAACATATGAATTATAAACTGATTGTAAATCGACTCAAACTGGCCTCCATTCTTCATTAATTCTTAAGGAAATGTTAGGTTAAGCTGCCTAAATAATCCACTGTAAGTCACATTTAGAAATAAAGGTATTATTATAATTATTATTAATTATCATCATCAATCATCACCACGCGGGTAAAACCGCGGGACGCCACTAGTAATAACTATTTTTCAATCGAGCATCGCTCGCCGTCATGCGTTAAAATGAAATTATTAAGGTGTAAAATCGCAAATCGCTTTTAATGAAACTCAACTACAAATACATCCACCTACACATTACACACACGTAAAAACTAAAATATCATATACAAATATTACACATAATATATATACATTTAAACTAATAACTTATTGTAGTAAGGATGTCTTTGAGGGCACGTCGGAAACCAATTTAGACATAACAATCTCTATGATATTCTAATCCTTTTTGGTTTGAATTGGTCTGAGATATTCATGTTAACAACACGATGGCTTTGTCAATAGATAACGAACCAAAATGGCGACTTAGCATTTTGAATTTGTTATGTACGAAGTTTCTTGAAACAAGCCACAACATAAAACATTCAAAATTTACACGAACCTTATTATTGTCCAGTGGCTAAGAGTAATTACAGCGTGTATTTTTTATACTTCGTAGACTTCGGTTGACTACACTTGATGGTCAGTGATGATGTGGTCAAAGGTGGTATCACGTCAGACCAAGAATATTAACTGGCTCTCAAGGTGCCTAAACACACTTAGTAATCAATGGACGCTTCAAGCAGTCAAACAACAAAAAATAGTCAAAAAAATAACTTATTGCTAGAAGTCTGTGTTTCCCGATATGTACAATCCTGGAGTCTTCAAGTCGCGAGTGAATAGGTACCTTCTAGGTTTGCCTGCTAAATCCTAGACAACGTCATCACTTAACATCAGGTAAGACAGTTGTCAGGCGCAAACTTATAATATGTAAAAAAAAAAAAAAAAGAAACGTGATCCTAGCAATAACTTTACAAAGTGGTTACATAGATATTTTTAAAAATAAAAAAATAAATAAATAAAACTAGCTGGGCCCATGGTTTTATCCGCGTAGTGATGATTACTGAGTGGAAGTAGCCTATGTGTTATTCCTGGACCTGAAGATCTACATACGAAATGTCATCCAAATCCGTCCGGCCGTTTGAGCGTGAAAGAGTAACAAACGTATATCCACACAAACTTTCGCATATTTATAAAATTACAAATATGTACTATACAGATGGTGTACGGGTCCAAAGCACTAGTCACATTTTTAGAATTTTTATTTACATCTTTTCTGGTATAAGAAATAGGAATAAGTTCAAGCGCATTTTTGATAAAAGAAAATATGATCGATCTAAAGTATTTTTAACTAATAAAATAACATAGCAAGTGAAATAAAATTGTGTAGAATCAGAACTAACCTTCATGAACTGAATTATATTTTTTAGGTTTGTTAAACACTGGTAGCGCACCGCGGTTTCACCCGCATGGATTACGGTTTTCCCGCTACCTCAATTATCTCACGGGAACTATACTTTTTCCGAGATAATAGTAACCTATGTATTAATCCAGGGCTTAAACTATCTGCATACCAAATTTCATCGAAATCGGTGTAGCCGTTTGAGCATGAAGAAGTAACAAACATACATCATACACACAAACTTTCGCATTTACAATATTAGTAGTAGTAGGATTTAGAACTCACAACAAATACGATGAAAAGACTCAAAATTGTCTTATTAGCAAATGGTCAAGCCTTAAAATATTACGTCAGCGTGTCGAGTGACACATGAGCGACACTTCGACGTAAAACAATACTCTCATAAAATACCTACCCGCATAATGGTTTTTCCATTTTACATAATGTTTCGTTTACCGAAAAACAAAAATGACGAGGATATTTTTTCCATAAATATGCAAATCCTGTAATTACCTGTCGTCGCCTAATCTACAGCGTGCTTTAACGAGCCCATAAACAAGGTTTATCACTCAGCCATGAAAACTTTAATATTCAATGACAAAGAAACTTCGTGTCATGCTCTTGATCATTCTCGTAAAATGCCATTATAACCTCATTTTTTAGTTGACCGCGAACAAAGGACTTTTTAGAAAACCTTTGTTATACTGCCGCAAAGCATATTAAGCAAGAACTAAACAGCTGCTATAATTTTTATACTGTATAGGTCTAGCGTTTGACAGTTACGATTCACCTATGTACCTAGAATGCTCACTGGCTCTCAAGGACTGCTGCCTGAACACACTACGTGTGTAGTGACAGTTTTTCAAACTTGAAGGTGGCAGCTAGCCAGACGGGTAGCCGAAAGAACCCTAACACCATGCGAGGAATTTGATAACGTGTTACCTTTACCGGAACATCAAGCTGTTTTTGGGGATGGAACCAGTGTCCGTCAGTTTGACAGCTGACGCTCCCCCCCGCTGAGCTATCATCGCTTCACCATATTGACATTGTGTAGCTGGAATGTCAGCAAGAGTAACCAGTTCTGGGTATTTAGTTGAAATCCGATACTAGGGTAGATGCAACTTGCGGATTCGACATCGATTTTGAATTATCTAGGTCCGTATTACGACTCAAGTGCAGAGAAGCTCATTTTAGGACTATTTTTGGTTGATTCGTATTAAGACTCCACTGGAGCCGGAGGACTGGTTTTCCAGCGTTGGGAAACTCGATAAAAAACTTCTACCACGCATTGGCATTGGGGATATACACCGTGTGCGACATAACCACAACAATGGGGGCAAACCAAGCAATGATGCGTAATGTGTTCACTACATGCAATACTAGTAGAGCCCCGCGCTTTCACCCGCGTGAATTACGGTTTCCCACTACATCAATTATTCGACGGGTATCATACATTTTACCAGAATAAAAATGCTATGCTATTAAAAGTTCTATTCCAGACTACAACCTATCTCTGTACCAAATTTCACCCAGATCCGTTTAGCCGTTCTGGCGTGATTGAGTAACAAACATCCATCCATCCAAGCTGACATTTATAATATTAGTGTGATAATAATAATGAGCTTTTTAAGGTTTCCAAATACCACCTGTATTAAAAAATAATAGTAATTGTCTCTGTTTTTTTGGCTTATGTTTAACGGATGACCAAATATTGTAAAATGTAGCACCAAAAAAATACTTTTGAGGACCAAAAATAGTAAGTGAGCACCAAAATTACAACACCAATTTATTGTATAACGGCCACCAAAAATGTCACATCTTGCTTTACACAAGTTTTATGGGATAGACTCGCGCGTTGTGCGGTCACACGAAACCTCACACTCCTCGTACCGACACTACATGACTCCGCCTTAGACTCTGCATATTTGGTGACTGCTTACTAAATTTGGTGCTCAGTTACTAAATTTGGTGTTCATTTTTGGTGCACATTATATTTATCTGGTGATCATTATATTTGTTCCCTTTTTTTATTTAAACAACCTGCATAGCTCTTAGATATATTATACAGTTAATACTGTTCGGTAGCGAGACGTAATGCCCGCTCTAGTTTCTCCAGGGCGCAGTAATAGGAGACAAACGCTGAACATTACAGCAGATGGTGGCTCTCCGGTCTTCTATAAAACTAACCGTCTCTACTCGATGTGTTCTACGTAATTGGCTTTTAAAAGTTTCTTACCGTTTCATCTTGATTTCTCTTCAATTTATTTTAGAACGCGGAATTAGAATCCTTGAATATTAATTGTTTGATTGAGGTCCATAAGGTCGTCCATGATGCATATGTGTATGTGTGATGCCCCACATATACATATTCTTTGCACACATACACGCAAACTTTCGCATTATAAAAATATTAGTGCGATAATATTCAGTCAAAATGTAGTAATACTATGTATTTAACCTTTGTTACCTTTGCATGGGCCATTTACTATTCAAGCCAAGCCCAAAACATTGATATTCTTAGTTTTTTTTTAAACCCAAATTGTGTATTTAATTTACCCAATATTCTTAATAAGCACACACACTTGAACACATCTTAAAAATTAATAAAAATTACAAAATGATTAAACTGCACTAAATATACACATATTACAATATACTATACAAAATGGCATTCGTTCTACATTTAAGTCTAACAATCTACTACCAGTTCCCAAAATGCTGGCGGCATTGCCACGTTGAATTGCAATGCTTATTCTTTGTGCACGTTAAAGACTAACATTTTGGCCTCGTCTGGTTTCGACCAGAATTTACTATCATTTTAATGTAGCCAACATGGAACTTAATCACATGTTATTACTTTTTATTAAAAAAATAGATACTGATTCTGCAGTAAATAACAAGCTAATTATTTGTACAATAATAATGTACAATAAAAATTACTCAATGTATTTTATTCTTTTTTAATAAAAAGAAGAAAAAAGATTGAGTAATCCCTTTTTAAAGAAGTCTGCTCATAAAAATTGTATGTACAAAATGAGCGCCCAATTATTGTTACCTGAGCATTACAGCTGTATCTCGCGTCATTC
Source organism: Apeira syringaria (assembly GCA_934044485.1). Taxonomy (NCBI): domain Eukaryota; kingdom Metazoa; phylum Arthropoda; class Insecta; order Lepidoptera; family Geometridae; genus Apeira; species Apeira syringaria. Next base: position 19,518,568 of record OW203662.1, on the reverse strand, counting down.
GACTTTTAAATTGAGATACATAAAGCGTGCATAAGGGCGAATACATCATGGAAGATCACACATTCAGCTATATAGGTACATTGTCTGATCGTAGGGGTATGAAGACGAGCCTATATCGAAGATCCTGGCGAACATCGGTGAGAGCGACACTGTTCTTCTTGACCGGTGGCAGCTGACGGTGGAACCGAACGGCTCCGCGACGGGCGAGGACACCACAAACGCGAAACCAGAGTTGCCTCTCAATGTAGTAAACAACTATTTCTCCTTTGGGGTGGACGCTCATATCGCGCTGGAATTCCACGAGGCCAGGGGTGAGTCTAATAACATTACAAGCGTCTGCTTACAAATATTCATCTTCTATTTTTAACATTTATGAACGGTCGCCGTGGCGCAGTGGTTAGTGTCAGTGACATGACTTCTGTGTCTCCGGGACCCTGGGTTCGAATCCCGGCAGGGGCAAACATTTGTGCGATGAGTTTAGATGTTTGTCCCGGGTCTTGAGTGTTTGTGTGCTGTGATTGTGTGTCTATGCCTCCCGCGACACAGGGAATCCTAGTGCGGGAGTCTAAGTGTGATAAAAAAAAGCATTTATGGACACCGCCGTCCCATTGTGTTTTTCTTTCCATCCAAAGGTAGTAAAGGTTGGAAGAGATCGCTAAAATGGATAGTACCGCCTTTTCGTTTATTTTACTATTTAGATACGACACATAAAAAAAATGTATTTTCTTATTTAGTAGTTATACCTATACGTTACACCTGATAGATGGCAAGAAACGGAAAGAAAGTTACGACAGGAATGTGGTTTTCATTAGCTTCTTCGATTGCGGAACCCTAAAGATAAGAAAAGCATAGGGACAGTTATTGATTTTCATTATACCTATTTTTTTAAAATTCACAATAGCCTGTCTATAGTCGGCCATATGCGTTTGACTACTATCTCACCTGATGTTAAGTGATGATGCGGTCATTATTATCATCATTTACGCTGAAACTCGAGCTCACGGCCACTGCCCGCAAGTCTACGATATGATACCTACGTAGTTAAAAAGCGGTAAAAACTGACTCCTTATCCATGTTAAATTATATTTTAAAAAAAAGGAAAAAAGATAAATACTTGACTGGTTTTGATGAAGCTTTGATGGGGCCAATCTGAAAGTATATCATTTTGAATAAAAAAAAGATGACTCGGGGTAAAATGGCACAGTAAACATATAACCGAAATGGAAACCTCCTTGTTTTGGGCGAATTGTCACTGTTCCTAAATGAAACCTTCCGATATTTTATACATTGTCGATGTGTGTTACATAACACGAGCCAAAGTACAGTCTGTTTAGGTTTGTTGCAATGCTTTGAAAATTTCAGGTCATCACTAAAAAGGCTGTGAGCTGCACTTTTCCCTCTCAAACGTTTGAAAGCACCTTTGGTACCTATAATAGTACCTAAGTGCCTTTGTCCGCGCTCACCTATCGTATAAAATTGTAAATATTACGCTCCGGGTGCTTACCGAGTAACAGGTTTATTTTTATTGCACGGTTGGAATGTTTTCATTCTTTGAAAACTCGTGAAATATTCGTAAAGCTTATTGGTCTAGCTGTATAAGTAATCTGAGGACATTAAAAATATATTATTTTGATTTGGAAAGCCACTTTCAGGACATCGAATTATACATTGTTAATAAATCAATAGGGGCTTGATTGCGAAAAATACATTTAGTAATTTATTTACCTCGACGTTTCGATTGAGTTGCATTGGTCGTGGTCACGAGAAGACCATGGTATAAACTGATGTATTTAAAGTTTATTCATATATAACAATGTGTTCGAATCGCAAGATTCTAAAAATCATAGTTGAATTATACAGCTAGTGAGTGGATAGTGAGCCAATTACAGGTTTACACGTAAATGGATGCGAGACGCGTGATGGATATTAGAACATGTTCATTCATTCATTCAGCATGGCGCAGAGACTCAAAATGAGTCTTGGCCTCCGATAATAATGTGTGCCACTTTGTTCGATCTTGAGCCATCTCTTGCCAGTTATCGGCTTGGAGCTCGCGAAGATCCTTCCCAACTTCATCGCTCCAGCGATACCTGAGACGGCCGACGGGTCGTCGACCTGTAGGCCGTCCCAAGTGTTAGAACATGTAACAATAATAAAAATAGTAACACAGTAGAGTTCCAAGATAGTTTTGTGTAACATAAAAGATGTACAGTATGAATCATTCTGGAAATAATGTGACTTCAGGGAAGCTGAACCTTCTCTGAACTAGAGCCACGAAAAAAAAAAAAAACAAAAGGAATGTAAAGGCATATTACACTGTGTGAAGGACTTAGGATGGCTAGATGGTGGGGGATATGCAGAATACACCCCAAGTGGGACGTAAGTCCAGAACTTATCGTCCTTATTCAAACCCAAATACTTATGATTAATAAAGTAGAGTATTTGAACATTTACATGAACATTTTTAAGCATGATTTCTAATGTTTTTTTATACTGTATAAATAACGTTTGACCACTATCTCACTTGAGAGTCAGTGTAGATGTGGTCGGTGATAATATCACGCTAGACCTAGATTGCTCACTGGCTCTCAAGGACTGCTGCCTGAACAAACTATGTGTTTGCTGACAGTTTTTCTCGTAAAACACCTTTCGTAATATGTATATTTTACTCTTGATCAGATCGTTTTGTATAAAAAGATCTGGCCAAGAGTGAAATTACCCATGACATAGTATTTCTTACTTAAAAAGAGATTTCATCCTAGATAACATTTTGTATTTTTTTGAAAATGCTTTAAAAAAACATTGTACTTGTTACCAAACAATGTTATACTTTTTCATTGGCAGAGGCGCACCCAGAGAAATTCAACTCTCGGATAAGGAACAAGTTGTTTTACGGCACCGCGGGCGGGAAGGACTTGATGCAGCGCAAGTGGAAGGGGCTTGCCGAGTTCGTCACCATGGAGTGTGACGGGAAGGATCTCACACCGGTCCTGAGAGAACACAGAGTCCACGCTATTGTCTTCTTAAACATTCCAAGGTAAGAAAAGTTACGCTATTGTCTTTTTAAACATTCCAAGGTAAGAAAAGTTACGCTATTGTCTTTTTAAACATTCCAAGGTAAGAAAAGTTACGCTATTGTCTTTTTAAACATTCCAAGGTAAGAAAAGTTACGCTATTGTCTTTTTAAACATTCCAAGGTAAGAAAAGTTACGCTATTGTCTTTTTAAACATTCCAAGGTAGGCAAGTTACGCTATTGTTTTCTTAAACATTCCAAGGTAAGCAAAGTTACACTATTTTCTACTTAAACATTCCAAGGTAAGGTTACGCTATTACTTAGTACATAGGTAAATAACTTTTTTAAATGGTTAAAAGAGTGTGATTGTTAAAAGCACTTGCACCAATTTAATTAGACCGTTTTGAACAGATGTCCTTTTTTTCGCACCCTATTGTTTGAAAACTCAGATGTTTGTTATCTTTAACGTTTTCTTGGCTATCGACTTAAATACAATTTTAACCGGTCTATTGTTATATTTGAAATATCGACGAACTTATACTTGTTTACCTATGTATCGTATCGTGAATAATTAATTGTTATTTATGTTTACAGCTACGGGGGTGGCACTCACCCTTGGAATAAATCAGGTGGAGCGGTCGAACCCTCGACAGAAGATGGCTTAATAGAAGTTGTGGGATTGACCACATATCAATTGGTAAGTTTATGAACATATTAAATATCTACCGTAAGTGCAAACGTGTTTAGCATATATATGTAAAAAAAACACCACTTGTGTTTTTAATGGATTAAATTATTACTTTAATTTAATAGTTCATAGTTCTAGTACTATCACAATGGCTGTAAACATATTCGACATATAATACATACTTATGAAAATTAAAGAAGAAAAAGAGTCTAAATTCATCACAAATTTTAAACAATTACTTATAATGAAATGCTTTTATGGCTTGAATGAGTTTTTCAATGGTAAAGCTAAACTAGCTAACGTTGTTCTGCCAAATAAATTATCGAAATATCATAGTGAAACGACGCTTCACTTAAATGACGCCACGTTAATGAACGACGGTTAAATTATTTGGATAATTTGTTCATACAAAATACTAAAATCGCTATAAATATTGAGGGTAGGCTGAAAAATATTTGACGACCTAATCTCAGACCTACCAGAATATATACAAAAAATCCATAATAATCCAGCAAGCCGTTTCGGAGGAGTTCGACAACAAATACGAGATTCTTATATAATAATTATATTATTAGCTCATTATTACATATAAGTCAAAACTCAGTTTTTTAAAGTGTCCTGTTTGAAAAGCAAATAATCTCATGAAAAAGTAGTGCTATTATATGTATATTATAAAACCTACTAAAATTATTGAAACACTTTTTTCATTGAAGAGATGTCTTTATCACCCTAATCGTAAATGTAGAACAAATTACAAAATGTTGTTAAGCCCTGAACCCCTTTATCGTTGAATTAAAATCCCTCTGACGATGACATGAAAAAACAAAGTATTTCTCTGTACACTTCACGAAATACTTATGAGCATTCTAATACAATGATTTACGTATGTCACACCAAAAAACTAAATTCGTGCATTTAGAAATTTCGAAAATGCCATCTATATGACTTTTGTTAAGTTTTTCAAAGTAATTACGTAAATCGATCGTACAAAAGTCACTCATTCATTATAAATACCACGCATTCTACATGCGTTTTACCACAAAGTTTTTACTCTCTTAGATTTACGTAAAAGTAAAACACTTTCTAGCTCATCTTTCCCCGTTACCTCAAATGTACGTATTTCTCTTCCACATCAGTAGGAACTGTGCTTCCGAGGCGTGATAATAATGATAAAGTGTGTTTTCGCTTCGATATATAAAAAAGGAAACGAAAATACTTGGTTGAATCAGAATATACCATTTATTTACTTCACAAACAATCGTAAGCTAATTAGAGTATTAGAATATTTGCTTCTTTTTAAACGAGAGACAGTGCACATAAGTCCCTATATGAAAACTGAATAGAGTCTCTATTCTCTAATTGATGAATACCAGCAACACATGAAAAATAGTAACGTTCCGCGTAACGTTCCACCTGAGTTTTGTATTACATAAAATAATCAAAGCCAAAGTCAAAGTCAAAGTCGAAGTCGAAGTCGAAGTCGAAGTCGAAGTCGAAGTCGAAGTCGAAGTCGAAGTCGAAGTCGAAGTCGAAGTCGAAGTCGAAGTCGAAGTCGAAGTCGAAGTCGAAGTCGAAGTCGAAGTCGAAGTCGAAGTCGAAGTCGAAGTCGAAGTCGAAGTCGAAGTCGAAGTCGAAGTCGAAGTCGAAGTCGAAGTCGAAGTCGAAGTCGAAGTCGAAGTCGAAGTCGAAGTCGAAGTCGAAGTCGAAGTCGAAGTCGAAGTCGAAGTCGAAGTCGAAGTCGAAGTCGAAGTCGAAGTCGAAGTCGAAGTCGAAGTCGAAGTCGAAGTCGAAGTCGAAGTCGAAGTCGAAGTCGAATTCGAAGTCAAAGTCGAAGTCGAAGTCGAAGTCGAAGTCGAAGTCAAAGTCATAAATGATTATCACGTAAATCTATCGTCCGTAAACCGACTTTACAGACAACCAATTTATTTTATTTTAAATTTAATGAGGTTCAAAATAATTAAAACTGTATTAAATACGACTTTTTTAAAATAAAGGCAATAAATGCATTACATGTAGTACAAAACTGGAAAAGTTCTGGTAAAATCGTTTTTTTATAGTCGGACAAAATGTGATCTAAACATGCAACGCATTACACACTATTTAAACGAAAGGTATGTACCATTAACATGATATACAAGGCGATACTGTAGTATGTAAAGCGACAGGTGCTGTATCCTGTAGTCGTCGGTTTTAGTCCAACCAATAACCAATTCTCTTATATAAAATTTGAGCGTGATCAAAGACTGAGAGAAAGTAGAAATCATAAATTTAGCAATTTCTTGACTTCTTAAGCCATTGTTTGCCTTAACTTTGGATCATAGAATGTCCCTTAAACACCTAATCTAAACTTTAACTACCCCTTATAAGTACATACCTACTATCTAGTTTGGTAGCATTTGATATTTAGTAGTGATTTTGTAAAAAATAAGATACACGCAGCGCTATACCCACAATAAATTCGAGCACACTTTGTAATGATATGTGAAGATATTGATTATTTAAGATATTATAATTCACTCTCTATGAAGAAACTGTTAAAATCTAAAAACCTTAAGGGTGTTTGTAGGCTAGACGGGTATTGGAACATTATTTCACATATTATTATACATATTTGAGTGTAGGTACATTTAAAATAACAAAATGGCCCAACCTATATAGAAGCTAATCTACAAGTCCACTATTTTCCACTGAGGGTGTCGCCGGTACCAGGCATACATAATTCAACAAGAATGTTTACTCAGCACGGCATTCAGTCATGACCATCGAGATAATGTTTTGACTGCAATCACGACACAGAATAACACGTATTTAGTTCCTGAATAAGGTATTTAAAATAAACATTCAAAACCACTCGGTAAAATGAGAGAGCAAACTACGAAAATATGATATATATAAACATGATTGATGTTCTTTCTTTTACGTCTTACGTTACTAGCAATATTCGCAGTAAAAAACATGCCTTTATAGCGCAAAGAACAAGCAGAACATTAAAATTCACCTCTAAGTACCTACCTATATTTTATTATAATCAATAATGTTTTACTAAAGATGACGTATATTCATACTGCTCGGTGCTCAGATTTTGTTCCTTTACGACATAAACATGCTTACTGCGACAGATAATACGGTACAAATAATATAAAAAAGGATAGCTATATGCTTAGACTTGCGCTTGAAATACGCGTCGCTATGAAAATTCTTACAATTGACTCAATTTTGCCGCCTCAGTTTCCGCGCGCTTATTCGACATCTACCTCATATAAACATATAATATCATTGATTATAATATTCATTTTTTTATCTTTGACTACCGTGATAAGTTATTCCAGGTCTATCCTGCGGTGTTTACTGCCCTCCTTGCTGAATAAATTGCATACAGGGACTATACAGATCGATATTTATATTAACAGACATGCAATTTTGTCCAACCCCTTCATCTTCATGTGATATGTATTTCCTCAAAGTAACGTCTAAATACAAATACAAATATACAAATATATTTATTACTGAAGAGGTGCAAATTTTACATGCTTAGGCTAGAATTATGAACTATAGTAAAAGATAGATAATAGACATTCACAGATATATTAAAGGTTTAGGTAGGTACACACAGCTGTTGTTACAGCATGTCACTCTAGCCCCCACACTAGAATACCCTGTGTTATGGGTGTCTAGTCTCTTCCGTATAAATCTACAAAATTAAATAAAATCTTAATAAATAAAGACATCAATCAGTCTGTGATTTGACAAACCAGTCGTAGCGATAATATTGATTAATATGTAAAATACAATTAGTTCACCAAGCTTACATTTCTCTAGCAATTATAATGGTATTCACATTCACAAGGGTTTAAAGAATGTTTGGACGTTGGCCAGCTACGATAAAAGCAACTCGTGAGAAGCCTGTGTAAAAAGAAAAGGTAGAAACCTGTTGAAAGGAGGATGACATCGTCAGAGTGTTATGCAAAAGCCATTCAAGGTTATTTTCCTATGCGACCTTCGTAATAAGAAGTTCTGAGAAAAGTGGCTACCCGCTTTTTATGATGTATTTTGGCATAGCAATGTCACATTGTGTTTGTTGTTGATCTATTTATTTTAGAGCGAGGCTTAAAGTCAGTAACCTTAAAATATGTATCAAAATGGGCATAGAGTTGTAGGGTAAACTCATTGATTAAGTATAAAGTAGTGAAGATACAGAATACAACTTGATTATGTATAAACAAAATAATAATACATCTATGTTAGTATTTTACAACTGTTGTTGTATGTCAACAATAAATAATGTAATCATGCTAACAAACATACTTTTATATGACTTTTATGAACATGTTGACTTGCAATGGAGTATTGTACAAATGTATCTATGTCTAACTATTTTGAGGGTAGTGTGGTAGTCATGGATCAGTGATCCATGACACTAACTTTAGAATCGCGAACCTGTGCGCGAATCCCGGCTGGGGCAAACATTTCTGTGATGCGCATAAATGTTTGTTTTCGGGTCTTCTCTGTGTATTGTGATTGTGTGTCCATGCCTCCCGCGACGCAAGTTATTCTAGTGCGGAGGTGTGAGTGTGAATGTGTTTAATTGTTAGTCGAGTTGACCTTGTATTTTGTCACCAGCCTTTACTGCAAGCGGGTGGTCATGGCACCTGCATCACGCAATGCAAGACGGCCAAGATCGTCACCACGAAAGTGATACCCATGCAAGTGGATGGAGAAGCGTGCCGACTGGCGCCCTCTGTGATCACACTCTCTAGATTGAACCAAGCGATCATGCTAGCAAAGAAAAAACCTGGCAGAGTCATTGCACCGTAAGTATTCATCAACGGCCGTCAGTTATTCGAGCGATGTCGATGCGTTCTATGTGCCCTGTCCACTGCCACTTCTACTTGCTAATCCTCTGGGCTATGTCGGTGACTATCGTTCTTCTACGGATCTCCTCATTTTTGATTCGAATGCGTAGAGAAACCACGAACATCGCTCTCCCCATGGCTGGTTGTGCATCTCTGAGTCTGCTTACAAGGCCCATCGAAGATATTTTGTTGTCAAACGATAAAAGTTCAAAGTGAAAAGCGCTAGAGCGCTTTGAATATGAACGTTAGTGGTATTAATTATCTATTAATTTATTTAATAAAAAAAATGTTTATTAGATATTGGCCTAATTCTATAAATGACTTGAAGTAGCTAAACTTCACTAAAACTCTTTAAAATGAAATAGCTTGCATTCTATTTTAGCTAAAATTCAAATTCGTATAGTGTTATCGATAAGTGTCATAACTCATACTGGTTTGGACTTTATCGTAACCATGTGAGAAGCTATCTATTTATTTTATTTTCCAGAATTTTAGTTTAATTTAGTTGAACAAGAGAATCACTACCATTGCCTCACCATTGAATTAACCACACTACCATTTAATTCATTGTATAAGGTTTTAATGAACATAAGCTCACCAATAGGAACTGATGTTAAGTAATGATGTTTTAGGCATTATAAGCTTGCGTTTGACCACGCGTTAAGTTTAAGTCATGAGGACTTGTGCTCTAGAACGATTCGGACTACCTAGTGAACCAGTTTTTAGTAATAACATTAAGCTTTAGAAATATAAATCCTGTCCTGGACTTTACAGTACTAACGTAAAACCGAAACAGTTTAGAGTTCAAACTAAACACTATTTATTATCACGGCACACACGGTTCTTGTCTTACAGGCTGGCGTTCATAGTCATAGTCATAGTTAGTCATAGTTCATCCTCTAAGCTTGCCTGAATTGCTTTGAGTAGTTAACTTATGTGTTGTTGAAACACCCAAACTTTGACTTCAAAACTTGGTGTGTTATTGCAGCTGTACAATGAATACAAGGACGAATCCAGGAGAGGGATCATGGGGGTCATGACCCCTTGGTTGTTCAACCTCAATCCTTTGACACAACATGCCACAAAAAATTTTCGACTGTAAAGCTCTTTTATACCTCTGTGTGACAGCAAACAAACGACTTCCTTGAACTCCTTTACTGACACGTACCTACTATACCACAAATCAGATACGTAACTATACCTAGACATTATGATGCCCCCACTGAGTTCAAAGCTGAATCCGCCCTGGAATGAATACCTGTGAAATTGATTATGAGTAACTCAACATGAGTAGGTATTGACTTTTACTAAGTAAACAAAGAGTTATTTACTTAGTACAAGTCAACCACAGTTAACAAGACCACCACAAAGTAAATAAAAGATGCTTCGTGTGGACATAATCTACTTAGGTAATACTTATTAAAACAAACAAAGAAAAACGGGACAAACAAATTAGAAAAAATAAATAACGCAAAGGTTCGTCAAACGCTAGATCCATACAGTTTATCCTTAGATCCTTAGGTAACGCTAGATCCATATAGCCATCGCTATATGGTAGATATACCATCTATACGCACGAAGCGTTTTGCTTCTTCTTTCTTAATGCGTACTGCCAAGGAATGGAACTCGTTGCCCGAGTCTGTGTTTCCCGATATGTACAATCCTGGAGTCTTCAAGTCGCGAGTGAATAGGTACCTTCTAGGTTTGCGTGCTAAATCCTAGACAGCGTCATCACTTAACATCAGGTGAGACAGTTGTCAAACGCAAACTTATAATAGTAAAAAAAAAAAAAAGTTTTAAAATTATACCGTATCATCACTTAACATCAGTTGATACACCGAATGGTTGAACGTCTGCCTTATGTGTAACCCTAATTATTATTTACGATTACTAATATCCTGCAAAATCATTTAACACGTTCCAACACAAACTATTCGTTGCGTTTTCCAAACTATCCTTATTTTAACTATTTCCCCATACCCTAGGAGTTCGGAACTATGAAAACTGTTTTCCGCAAACATTTACAGGTCACACAAATATTTGACCTCGGTGAGTGCTAAAAACTTATGTAAGGTGAATTTATATTTCGCTCTCATGTTACATTTTTAATGATTCTGGCACCGGGATGGAGCCCGAAAGGGTTGCTTTCATGTGTAGACATGAAGAATTTTTTTTTCGTTATGCCTTTGCACTTTATATACTTACGGAAAAAAGTAAATGTGTGGTCAAGTAGGAAAAAAATGTTTTTTTATTTATAAATCGTTTCCCATAATAAAATTACAACTACAAACACTTTGTTTAATTACTATATAGGTCTAGCGTTTCACCACTATCTCACTTGATGGTCAGTACCGATGTGGTACAAGATGTTATCACGGTCGACAAACGGGCTGCTGCCTAACACAATATGTGTTTGGTGACAAGTTTTTTAAACTTGCGGGTAGTAGGGCTAGCCAGGCCACCAACATGCTTGGAATTTGATAACATGACACCTTCACCGGAAGCTCAAGCCGTTGTTGGGGATCGAACTAGCGTCCATCAGTTTGTCATCGACGCTCCCATCTGCTGTCATCCCAGACGGCTGTCATCGCCTCATATAATGAGAACAGAAAGAGAATATTTTTGAATTGAAACATAACTACAGTTTTGACATCACAATCCCTGCCTAAAGTCTAATTCGTCTTCACTCCATTTATATTAATTAGAAACTTCTTTTGCTTTATTTAACTCTTATTGCCACGCATTAATGTTGGCACTTACCATCCTCCCGCGCTTTGGGCACTCTTTGACTGTCTATTGTTTTGTTACAGTCAAACCACAATGGACAAACTGGCTCTCACCGTGAACCTCATCACCATGGCCGACTACGAGAGGCACCATTATGACAAAGAGCTACTCGCCAACACAGGTAGATACAAATTAATAGCTAATTCTATAACTCATTGGACCTTTGAATGTATTTTTTTAAATATAAATATTTAAGAATGAAATTGTCAACATCACGTGACCTAGCTCAGTGACGTCATCACAAATAACAAACGAGCGCTCGTACCCTCATTTGTCATCGTATAAATGATTGAATAACGTACGTGATAGATATTCAATTTTTTTTGCAGTTATTGGTACCAGAATTTAATCAATTGATTTTCCTGCAATCCGACTTTGCTAATATAACGGTGGTGATTTGTGGGTATAGGATAGTACTGATGGTTCGCATAAAAATAAACACCACGTATATGTTCGCTTCACGCTTTGATTGTCCTATCCAGAATTACTGGATAGGTATTGTCACGGGTAGGACTAAGTAAAACTGTAATTCTCCTACAAAAGTACTAACATAGTTGTAAGAAAATTGTTACAAACAAAATCTATGGATCCCATAATCCGAAATAAACGTTAATTTATTTATTATTAATTACCTAAGCAATGAATTTAATGACTTCATCTACGTCGTTTCTCAATTTGTCAGCTAATTTAACATCTAGTTGCCCTTTCATGTGTTGTTTTAATACCGTGCTATTTATGGTTTGACTAAGACAAAATTTGGAAATAATCAAATGGAAAGATTTGCTAAGAACTTAATGTGTTTTTGACTTCCTCCTCGGATACCTAATGACGAAATGTTGGACTTGGCATAGTGACGTCATATCCTCCAAAACACGAGTAAGTTTTCTCATTAAGCTCTCAGGATATTAGTTTTGCATTACTTTCGATTAGTCTGTCTCAAACTGAGATATTAGGACAATTCACTGGGATTATCGTACAAATACAGAGCAAAAAAACTTTCTAAGCGATTAGTATCAGTCACAGCGAAGTTTGAAATCTCTCTCGCTGTCGATAAAATCCTTCGGAATTATAGGGGATATACTGTTTTATTTGTACTCGGCTTAAGTTGAGATTCGTTTGCAGCGGAACAAGTGGGGACGCTTGAGGTGAATCCTGCGGCCGACTTAGAGCAATTGCGGACTGTTATACAGAACATGATCAAAGAATCTCAAGCGCACTCGAACATCGTCGACTGGTGGTTCGTCGACTGTGAGTACTCTCCCCGTGCCGTGTTACGTTTAATCTGTGCACAGTCTGCCTCGAGGACTAGTCGTTGGGGAGGATTTATCCTCGGTTTAGCCAAAGTTACATCAAACAGTAACAGAATAAATTTACGGACCCACAGAAAAATACTAAAATAAAAAAAAAATGAAATAGCTCAGCACGATCCAGAACTCAGTGATTGAAAAACAGTTCTCTTTGTTAAAAATGACTTGAAATAAATTAATGAAATAGAGTTCAACGGGCGTAATATTTTTTTTTAAGTTGTGAGAGTTGATTGTCAATCTGATGGATGCGGGTTCGATTCCTACTCCCACCTTTGGTTTTAGGTAAACACAATATGTTGAGGATTAGGCTTAGTTCAGATCTTTGATATCGAGTCATCATTCTGAATCTAGCGTGATTTCACCTTCGAACACATCGAGAAATTTGCGTAAACAAAATCATATATTTAGAGATCGCTTTAAGCGATAAGGCCGCCAATTGTACTTTGGTTAGGTAGTTTTATTTTTATGGTTTTTTTTTGTGACCGGTGTGCAATAAAGTGTTTTGTATTTGTATTTGTATTTTAATGGCTAAAGCTTGTACTTCGAGAATGTAATAAGAACGCATTCAAAAGTATATCAGTTGAAATAAAAATGAACCTAAGCGTTTACTCTTTTCTATATATTATGCATAAGTTTAAAAGCCTGCGCTCATATTTCAAGAGATTTGAGCAAAAGTATTTTAAATGTAGGTTTGCGCTTGCCTCTTCCATTAGAGAGGCAAAGAACCAATTCAATTGAAAACTCGAGAAGATACCTGCCATCTACATGTGGGATTACGTAGATACAGTTTGTTTGACCTACATTTTGAAACTGTGATAGAACGCAAGAAAAGTGATGTAGAATTTATTTTTCTCTTTTCATAGTTGTTACTCATGTTGAAAGTGTTTTTTGTGAAGGTTTTGAGATGAGAGTGATATCCGCGCGGTGTTTATGAACAAACATAGGGTGCAATTTTCAGCATACTTAAATAGGTCAGTATAGTTTGATAAATTTAATTGATTACATTTATAAATTTACTAAAGATTCGATTATTATTTGCGTTCTCAAACGTTTAGCTGTTCCGTTGTGCACGTAAATACATATTATATCTATAATATGAAATATTTTATCTGTTTATTTAAAGAAACGAATCGGTGTAAAATTTGTGTAAAAATAAAAAAATAGATTTTTTAAATACTTTTAGTTTGAAAAATTAACGTTAAGCAAGATATTTTTAAAACAAACTATTTATTTCCACGGTATATAAAATATTATTGATTAGGTAATCACTAAACTTCTTTTTACTCAATTTCTTGATTGCAAACAAACAAATTCCTAACTTTTGCAAAACAAAAATTGGCTTCGTCCCGTAGCTTTTCCTAATAAGCTATAGTAGCACTGTACAAATTAGTTCTAATTCATTCCAGCTCTTGGCTATGACTTTCGTTCTATATTTTTAAATCGTTAAATTGATCGATATATAAAAAAAAAAGTAACCAGCTAGAAACTACAAAGAGCGTTTCTGTTTCGAAATAAATAAATGTCTAAATGTCTAAAAAAATGTGAAAAGCTATATAAACCGTTTTATACCTTCTTTTAGCTGTGACAGCGGAACGTTTCTTCCGCATAGACAAGGCTCAAGAGAATCTCCATTTCCCCACCGACATCGGTCACGAGAACATCTACATACTGGACGCGGCTCCTCTCACCCCCGACACCGATACCACAGCCCATCCCGACACCACCGCCTCTCTGGACAGGACGGGCCCATCCGTGTCTCTGGACACCACTACAGGTCTCTCTGTGTCCTTGGACATATCGCAGAGTGTGGACACGCCCAGTGCTGGAGTCTCGATCGATGTCCCTGAATCTCATGCTAGGTATGTATTAGTTTGATTAAAAATATTTATCCTTAAGCTACCATCGAGTTTTACCATCTGGGTTGTAACTATTATGTTATTTGGAATATAGTTCAATATGCAAGGGAAAGTGCATGAGACCACCATACTAGTAAACAGCTGGATACCGCTCCACCAATGTGTAGCAGCTCAACTCGTATGATTATTTACCGGATTGGATGATGATTGGAGTATAGGCCCCTCTAGGACTCTCCCCTAATAGGATAGGGCCCTCTTCTTCGTACTGCTAGGGAGTGGAACTCACTGCCTGAGTCTGTGTTTCCCGTTCTGTACAACCCCGGAGACTAGATACCTTCTAAGTTTGCGTGTTATACCTCAGCCACGTCATCACTTAACATCAGGTGAGACAGTGGTCAAAGCTTTTTACCTTTAAAAAAAGACAGTAACAATCCGTAAAAATATACCTACAATAATCTTAATCGTGTTCCAATCAAGTAAGGTTTATTTCCGACTGAACTGCTAACAAAACCTCATGTGTCATGTAAGTACCTACTAGTTAATGATTATGGCTCATTATTGTGTTTATTTTGTGTTTATTTCGGTATTTCTATATATATATAGAAATGCCGTAGACGCAGATATAACTATAGGCAAACGCAAACTTAATTGTTAATTCATCTATTTGTGAAAATACAGGTGTTTCGTTTCTAAAATATTTAATATGAGCCAGAAGGGCAGCTTAGTATACACAACCTATCTATTTGATAGTAGAACTTCCCGTAACTACTTATATCGGCTTAGTTAGCGCATATTCTGACATACCAGCAAAGTCACGTAAATCGTAGAATACATCGGATCACGAAGTAATCTGATATTCGCGCCAAATAAATTTTACCCTAAATTACGAGGCTCAACTACAAATTACTAATTCAAATTAGTACCAACATTTGTGTTAACGTTGTTCCGTGCACCAATATCAAAAAACAACTTTGTCAAAATAACAGTGTTGCCAGTTATATACATAACAATACGTGCTCACTTTATAAAACAAAATATGTATATATATATGTATATGTATATATATATATATACATATATATATTTACATGAACATCTATACCCACTTCAACTTGCTTATCCGCAGGGCTATATTGATGGCTTGCGTTCCTCTACGGATCTCATTTCTGATTCGAAATAAGGAGATATAGCCAAGTTGAAGTGGCAGTGGGCAGGGCACACAGCTCGAAGAACTGATGGACTTTGGGGTCGAGAAGTTCTCGAATGGAGACCACGGACTGGCAAGCGCGGCTTGGGACGGCCACCGACCAGGTGGACAGACCCCTGACTAAGATCGCAGGCAAGCGCTGGATGCGGGCCGCTTCCAACCGGTCCTTGTAGAAATCAATGGGGGAGGCTTATGTCCAGCAGTGGACGTTCTATGGCTGAGATGATGATGATGATGATGATGATGATGATGATGATGATGATCATATACCCTTGGCGTGAATAGTTCGTGTAAAAATGTCATACGAACTAACATCTTACAATAACGATTGTTGTGGGTTGGTGGTAATATGCATAGTATATCCTATTTAAAATTTCGTATTCAACCAAAATTACAACTTAAAAATTAGAGCATTAAAATATTTACACTTGTTCATCTCTATATACAAATATAAATTATACTCCACACCATAGTCTGGAGTCAATCGAAAGGCGGGCCAAAAGAATCATCGGCTGTAACTCTTTCGTGGAACGTAGGTTTCAGAGCCTTGAACACCGGCGTAGAGTAGCAAGCCTATCGGTTTTCTATCGGGTGCATTTCGGAGAATGTGCATTGGAATTACACAATCTGATTCCACCATCCCCGTTCTATCATCGGTCGACTCGACGTACGGCAATTCGCCATCGCTATATGGTAGATGTACCACCTATACGTGCGAAGCGTTTTGCTTCCACTTTCCCAATGCGTACTGCCAAGGAATGGAACTCGTTGCACGAGTCTGTGTTTCCCGATATGTACAATCCTGGAGTCTTCAAGTCGCGAGTGAATAGGCACCTTCTAGGTTTGCGTGCTAAATCCTAGGCAACGTCATCACTTAACATCAGGTGAGACAGTTGTCAAACGCAAACTTATGTGTAAAAAAAAAAGAATTTAAAAATAGGTATCACGCCGGAGTGCGGAGGGACCGCTGAGCGCGATAGAGACAACTATAGCCACATATACATAAAAGTACACAAAATCAACGTTTTGTTTTCCCATGAGTCCTTCTACAAAACTTGACCGATTTAACTACATTTTTCATTAAAAAATAAAGAAAGGCTTTGGCCTTGTTCCTAAGTTTTCCATTTTTAATATAACTTAGTCGAATTTGTTTTCTGGATGTTTAAGCACAGCGGAAAATCTGGCCAGTTTTTTAGGTTTTTGAAGGTTCATATCTCTTTTAATAATTAATTTATGAAAAAAAAGAAAACATGGGGCTGACAGGGGCCATACATCTTTTGGAATCAAAATTATTGTTCTACTGGTATTATCCAGGGAGAAAACAAACGTTTGTATGAAAAAAATGGCCGTTGTGTCCTTAAATACGAATTGAATCAACATTTAACCAACACAACGCAACGCACATTATATACAAGGCATATTTATGGATTTAGGACAAGTACATATATGTATGATAACGCAGAATACATCAAAACATAAGGTGTTAAATGTTTCATTGGGGTGGTTCATTCACATCTTAGTAAGTAGAGCACCTTTTGAAATCCATCCGCGGCCCTGCACCCTCCGCTCCATAATGAAACAGGGGTGTTCTGAAAGCGTCAATGTGAATGCCAGAGACACCCTGTATGTATTGAAAAGGCACATACCAGGTAGTTGCATTAATGGCGTACTGAATTCTAAATAAGTATACTATGCACGCTTACATACATTTATTTATAACTAGCTGCGCCCTGCGGTTGTACCCGCGTGGTGATGACGGCGATGATGGTGATGATGAAAATTAGCCTATGTGTTAATCCAGGGTATAAGCTATCTCCATACCAAATTTTACCGAAATCGGTGTAGCCGTTTGAGCGTGAAGAGGTAACAAATATACACACATACACATTTACACAAATACAAAAACAATATTTCTTAAAAAACGTAGCCTATTACAATATGTATGTACTTACTTACAACTACTGTCAAGAGATTTTTATTGTGTATCGCATTAACGCTATGCTAGGCAGAACTTCAGTTCAAATATTTGAAGGAAAAAATTCGGCTGCTAGTGGGACTTGAACCCGACGACTACAGAATACCGTCCTGTCGCTTTGTCCAACTAAGCGTGTAGTCGTGGGTTCAAGTCCCACTAGCAGCCGAATTTTTTCCTTCAAATATTTGAACTAAACTACTGTCAAGTATTGAAGTCGCTCTAAAGTGTAGCTGTGTATTCCATAACACATACACATACACAAACTTTCGCAATTATAATATTAGTACCTATGATTGTGTCTTGTGTGGTTGGTTCCATGAACTCGTACATCAAACTCAGTACATCAAACAGAATACCGTCCTGTCGCTTTGTCCAACTAAGCGTGTAGTCGTGGGTTCAAGTCCCACTAGCAGCCGAATTTTTTCCTTCAAATATTTGAACTGAACTACTGTCAAGTATTGAAGTCGCTCTAAAGTGTAGCTGTGTATTCCATAACACATACACATACACAAACTTTCGCAATTATAATATTAGTACCTATGATTGTGTCTTGTATGGTTGGTTCCATGAACTCGTACATCAAACTCAGTACATCAAACAGAATACCGTCCTGTCGCTTTGTCCAACTAAGCGTGTAGTCGTGGGTTCAAGTCCCACTAGCAGCCGAATTTTTTCCTTCAAATATTTGAACTGAACTACTGTCAAGTATTGAAGTCGCTCTAAAGTGTAGCTGTGTATTCCATAACACATACACATACACAAACTTTCGCAATTATAATATTAGTACCTATGATTGTGTCTTGTGTGGTTGGATCCATGCACTCGTACACCGAACTTCGCAGTACAGTATACTTTCATTAATCTCTCTTCATAGCTGATTATGCGACCTTGAGCTTGTTTAAAAGGCTCATACTGAAGCCAGGTTTCGCTTCACCCGTAACACACACACTGATCAAAGACCCTTGTCTTCAGGCATTGTGGTATTTTGAACGAGAAGACGTCGGGTAAAGTACGGAACGCTGCCCAGACGAAATGGATTCGACGATTGACACCTTTCTTGAAGTTGGATCGGCCTAGGTCTTCGATGGTTTGATAATTGAGCTCAATACTAATAATTAACATATAAAATCTGTTTATTAAGTAAGGATTGAAACACAAATAAGATGACTTGGGATAAGAGGTAGTTGTGATTTATAAAAAAATAAAAATAAAGGATTATTGCCATTGTGTCATTAATATAGTTTTTATAAACTTCGAGTAACAAACAATTAGTTTATAAATTATTATATCACAATAGTTATGTATCTTCATAATACATCAAAATCATCACAGGACACATAGGACGTCCAGTACTGGACATATACGTTCGCCTTTGATTTCTACAAAGACCGAGTGGAACAACATAATTGATACTCGCACTCATACTCTCTACATGGCTTCCAGTATTTTTAACCGACTTTAAAAAAGGAGAAGGTTATATGTTCGTCTTTATGGTGTTTTTTTATACATGTTTACTGATTTCTTTCCCATTTTTGGACCGATTCCCAAAATTCTTTTTTTTGTTTCATAGAGTTACCTCCGAGGTGGTTCCATTTGAATTACATCAAAATTGGACGAGCGGTTTTTAGTTACACTTCAAAAACTGAAAAGTGTTACGTCTACTTGGACGAGTCCCTAATCGCGGGTGAAGAAATCCGTGAACGTACACAATGTAGAAGTGAAGTCGAAGAAAATGAAAATACGCACACTCCACGCTCACGTGGAAAGAAACTTATAATATGTAAAAAAAAAACGTATTTATGAAAGGTATCGCGGTACTAGGCGAATCGCGACCGCGTCCGCGAGCGCGCCGTATTTTCCTTGAAAAAGACCACCGAATGTGGTTGAAACTATAGTCGGAACCCTCTGACTTATTACGTGAGTAACTCCCGTGTTTTATACATTCATAATGTGTCAAAACCACGTCAGTTTTAATAACAGTATTTATGAGACTTGCTGTGAGATAAAAAATACTTATCTACGTTTACCAAAGACAGCAAGATGGGTACGTCAGCCGCAACGTTTCCCATTAGCTTTTAACCCTCGTCTGAGCCACCCTGTAATCTGTAGAAACTTTGCGTCACAAAGTTTCTGGTACCCGTCATAGCCGTCTCGAAGCGCGAAAACCAAATTCACGAACGATAAACAGAGTTAGTTAGTTTTATGTATATACTAACTAACATGCGGTGGTAATACGTAACTTCTGAAACGGACAATTTAAATTTTAATCTAAAAAAATGACAATTTCTTTTTCCCATCAGTTATTTATTTATTTAAGGATCTTCAAACAGTACATAACAAAAAAAATTACAATTGAATGCGAAAAATATAAGTATAGGTAGTTGATGTACCAACAGCGAAGACCACAGATTATGTAATATAGACAGTTAGTCTATATTACATAATCTCATATAACATTTATTATCATAGTCTTATAAAATCATGTCTATGACTAAGGTAAATAAACAAGATTGTACTATCGGTCATAACGATTCCTTTCAGATACACATGGACGGAGAATAGAGGCAGTATCATAATGAGTAGTAGTTGTATATCATACAATATTATTGGACTGATCTCAATAGAACCTTAAAAATTCGAATCTAAAAATATGAATATATATAGCTCATATTTGATGAAAATTATGTAAAAAGATAATTCTAAACTCTAAGGCTTTCACGGCCGGCGTTGCATGTTGTATGTATTGCTTCCGGGCTGTTTGGCCGTGGTCTATATGAAACTTGTGTTCCAGACGTTTCGTCGATCACTGCGCCGACATCTTTAGTGGTTCAGGTCCGAGCGGCGACAAGAGCGTAGAACTCTCCTTCGCGGCGTCTTCTCTGATACTCAGTATCATATTTTTAGATTCGAATTTTTAAGGTTCTATTGAGATTAGTCCAGTAATCTTGTATGATAGACAACTACACTCTAGTCTCTATTCTATATACATACAACAAAAAGATAATTAACCGCAGAGCTATATTATAGAACGTCTTCGATAGAGTCTTGATCGAGTAGAACGTAGACACTACATACCCATTTTACACTGTAGGCACACGTCTGGTTCGTAATAGGAAGTGTGGGCTGGTCTTTCAAGTTTAAGTATATTGATATTAGAAAAGCATATGATGTAAGAAAGGCGTAAAAACACAAAGCGTCATTTTATATAGAAAGGTGTGGTTGGAAAATACGATCTTATAAAATAAAGAAGATACGATGTGAATACTGCGGCGAAATCGGACAGGTACCCATTTGAGCTTTTGATGAAATTCGGAAATATGCCTATACTGGCGTAAACAAATACAAACCTTGTGCAAAAATACTGCTAGCGCTCTACCTATGTTCTAGCTTATTGACCTAGAACATATTATTATGAGAAGGTTATGCTCGGGGTTTCTCTACACAAAACAGTAATGAAAAGATCCTTAGAATAACTAAAGTTACTGTTACTTAGCCCAGTAGATTAGCAAATCGAAATGACAGTGCACATAACATATAGGGGTCGAAAAGTTCTCGAACATAAACCACGGATTGGCAAGCATAGGACGGCCCGAAAAATGGCACAAACGACCTATCGCAAGAAGAGGCTGAATGCCGGCCGCTTCCAACCGGCCCTGGGGTGATCAAAGGGGGTAGCCTATGTCCAGCGGTGGTCGTCCTATGGCTGAGATAATGATATAATTACGAAGTCAATATGGACATATATCCATTTTTAAAGTTGGAACAGGTAATCAACTGTCACGCGCATAATATGTACATAATTATTACGTACTATAATTCACTATTAAGGTGCATAAAATATGCTACTAACATCATCTGTTTTAATTAATACATATACATTTTATATCACATTATGATGGGTCTTATGTATACGCTTATTTTATCAGAAACGGGTATGATAGTTTAGTATTCGATTACTTAAAGTTCGGCCGTCAAAGCCCTGAAAACAGGCTGAACCCTTCTGACCTTAAATACCCACGTCATAGGTGAATGCTTTTGAAGTTTAAATTAAAAACATTAATAATTCACGCAGTGAGTCGGGACTCGGCAGCCCGGCGCGAACCTCAGAGGAGCTTTTATCTCCACAAACCCCGCCCCCCTGTCCGATCCTAATGACCCCTAAGACCTGTATACCTCAGACTCCAAAAGCCATTCCACCGTATACTTCACCTAAATCTACACCCGCTACAGCTTCCCCTAAAGTTGCTCAGCCACCAACCCTCTCACCTAAACACAGCCTGCCACCTACCTCTCCCCCTAAAGTCCACCTGGTGCCGCAAGATACCAACTCACCACCGCTCTGCACCAGCCCACCTGCCAAGGACATGCAGCCGTCTCACGACTCTATTGTACGATTTAAAACGTAAGTGTTTGCATTTATAATTATACACTTTGCATTTGTGTGACTGTAGTGTTGATATAACATAGTAAACACTAACATAAATTGGTAGACAACTTTGATATCATTAAAACTTTCAGTCTTGAAGTAAAACAATCTACAACGGAATTTACATAAACTTTCAATTAGCAATTGTTGACTTAAAAATGGTTTTGTTAAAGTTTTATTTAAACCAATAATTAGATATTATTAAATCATATCAAATATTAAAACTCACGCTCATTATTATTGTATACTGTTTATACGGGTATAACGTGACACTTACGCATAACTGATATCACGATCGACAATTGTTCGATCTTGACATCGATATTATTATTTAGTGCGAGACGGGACGTTACGACGTGGACGAACGCACCGCACTCAAGATCTTTACGAAGTCTACCGAAAGAAGCCGAAACAATTGTCGATCGTGACATCGACTACGCATAAGTGTCACGTTATACCTATATAAACAGTATAAAATGTCATTTAAATAAACTGGATAAAACAAAATCAAACTTGTCAAAAATATATATCAATTTGTCTTCATACTATGAACTGCTGTGTGAAAATAGTATATTATATATTTATAATATACATATATATTTATAATATACATATATATTTATAATATACATATATATTATATATTTACATAGCATATTTAATATTATAAAGCACATTGTAGTAACAAATTGCAACTGGGAACGCTACCATCAAAGTGTGTGACTAACATGATTCTGATAGGTTTACAGCACACGTATGACTACTAACGCACGTGCACAATAGTGTCGG
The DNA here is from genome assembly GCA_934044485.1 of Apeira syringaria. Lineage (NCBI taxonomy): Eukaryota > Metazoa > Arthropoda > Insecta > Lepidoptera > Geometridae > Apeira > Apeira syringaria. The sequence continues at coordinate 19,495,666 of OW203662.1, read as the reverse complement.
GGTTGGAAATGCACTCTATCTCTTCTCTCTTCTATTGCATGCAGCATTCATGAAAAACTGTTTGGACTTGACCAAGAAGTATTTGGCTATAGGTGAGATATATGTAAATGATTAACTAGCTATATAGACTCTGCTGTTAGTACCTTCTTGAACTCTTCTGTGTTTTGACTAATTATTCACCGACTATTACTTTTTTCATTGAAACTGCTGTTCAACTTAAGTATAATTGTCGAGTTGGTATCCCGACCGGTTCGGACCAGTCCCGAGCGGTTTCTACTAGTTCTTTTTATTAAAAAGTCAATGAACCGGTCAGGATTCCTATTCGTCTATTATATGTAAGGCATAAATCGTAGTTTCGCAAAATTAATGTCTAATGCTTACGAAACTTTTAACCAAGAAATACTCTTACAATTTTTAATTGAATTGTAAGCAAATATTTAATTGCCCCAAGACACTTCACAGGCTTTCGCCAGTTTGGGCCACAACGCTTATAATATCTTGAAATACTTATATATAATATAATACTTATATACTCTTTGGGAAATAAAACTTTATTATTATTATAATTGGTTATAAGTAAAGATTTCTGAGGCTTTAGATCATTGAAAATTGAAATTAATTCAATTGCGTATAATATTTAATGTCAATTAAACAAAGTTGTTTAATTTCAAATATTAAGAAGTGTTAAATACATCAATGATATATAGGTACACAGTGAAATGGAGAAAGCTATGTTGTAGATATTTTAATATATTCATTAATTTAATCGTATCTAAGTAAACTTAATTATTATTTACAGAAATTTATTAGAAAAAACCTCTGACGCACTACTTAAGGCGGCGAAAGTTGGCGATTTGAAAATGGTAAGAAAAACACATCTTAAAAAATGGAGGCGAAATTGTCCCCGACATTTATAACTTCGTGACGATAACTGACAGAGAGGCTCTTTGATCATGAAATCCTCCACTCGACATTTGCTTTTGTTGAATTTGTGAAATGTAGGTATTCGAAAGTCAATCCAAGAGGCGCGTTCTCGTCGCCGCAGGGCATGGGAAAGATTGAGATTCGGGCTATAAATTTAACTCTTTATGGGTACGCATAATTAATAACAACGCATAATTAATAATAATGCATATTGCTCCGTCTAAGAAAGATGAATTCGAGCTGAGTATAAAACTCAAACATTGTTTCTAGAAAAGAGAAAGTTATTAATTTATTTATTTAAACACAAATGCTTCATGTGTTTATAGCTTTCAACTGACACACACGGTAAACTAGACTAAATTAAAAATAGTAGCTTACCAAACTTATAAAAAAATCAACAAATTTGAAAATGTAAACTCTAAGGCTTTCACGGCCGGCGTTGCATGTTGTATGTGTTGCATCCGGGCTGTTTGGCCGTGGTCTATGTGAAACTTGTGTTCCAGACGTTTCGTCGATCACTGCGGTCGACATCTTCAATGGTTCAGGTCCGAGCGGCGACAAGAGCGTAGAACTCTCCTTCGCGGCGTCTTCTCTGATACTGAAATACTCAGATACTCAGACTGATACTCAGTATCAGAGAAGAGGCCGCGAAACGTACAAAATAAATCCTGGTTGGTTTCCAAAGCCTGGGCCGTAGAAGCAAATTGTGATGTTTGTGTACTCACTACATTTGGCATACAGAATAAGCGCCTTGGAGCGCCCAGCATGCGCCAACAACGTTGTCGGTCTGGTTTGTGTTACTCAGCGGAATTCCATGTCAAAATTATACACAATCGTGACAATTCTGCTACTTTATTTATTCCAGGCATCATGCAGTGTGCACCGCCCTCCCTTATGCGCATAAATAACATGCAGGGAGTATACAGTACGATATACACATGCAATCTTACTCAATCGGGACCTCTTCAAGCTCGAGAGGTTACAGGGTACCTTCAAATATCGTTATATATTAAATTCGAACTGAACAGTAGCTTCCATTATGTATATATATAAGAATATAATTTTATCACATCATTATTATTTCAACCGTATTATGTTCACTGCTAGCAGAAAATATCTTATCATACATGTTAGGTAAAAGTGTCGTCGTCCCCCCCCCCCCCACTGACTTCCACAACGCATGCTTTGTATACGGTCTGTTTCCACCATCCCTCAGATATGGTTCCGGGGTCATTAAATCATTCTTGTCGACTCATGGTCTCTGAAATAAACTTTCCTCCATCAGACATCTCATTTTTTAAAATTATTTTTTTTACATATTATAAGTTTGCGTTTGACAACTGTCTCATCTACGTAATTTGTGTCCACTGCGACTTGTTAACCCTTTGGGCTATGTCTGTAACGTTGGTTTTTCAAAGATCTCAGTTCTGACTCGACCCCGTACTTACATCCCGATAAAAGCACGTTCTTATGCACGTTGTGCTACTTTGAGCTGCTGAATGTCCCACTGTTGAAGCCCACGTTTCAGTTCTATAAGCCATGGCTGGTGATATACACCAAACGATTAAAATCTATGTATTCCAGATGAAAGAGCTACACTCAGCAGGTTACTCCCTGTTATCAATAGACGCGATTGGTCAAACCGCGCTACACGTTGCCGCGCGTTATGGTAACAAAGAGATCATCAAGTACTTGATAGCTTGTGCTCCTACCGCCTTGCTGAACATGCGAGACAATGAGCGAGGGCAAACAGCTTTACATAAGGCGGCGGCACATAAAAGACGGGCGATTTGCTGCATGCTAGTGGCGGGTGGGGCGTCACTAACGAGGCAGGATCACGCGGGGCTGACGCCGCGACATCTCGCGCTCAGGGCTGAAGATCACGATTTGGCTGCCTACTTGGAGAGTGAGTATTTTTTATTTATTTATTTATAGCTAGTACACACGTATAAGGGTCATTCCGGCAAAAATTGGTACAGTAAAAAAACACTGTCACACCAATCCAGGAGTAATTTTCAATAACTTCTAGCTTATAATTCTATGCAGATTTTTTTTAAAGTATACTTTAGTTCATTATCTTTTAAGACAATTTATGAGATTATTTTTTAATTTTATTTACTAAAAATAAAAAAAACAAAAGAGCTCAATTTAGCGTGTCACACTGAGTCATGTTAACTTTGATTAACTATAAGTTGGGTATATACAGGCACAGCTCAATAACTTTTATTTACTTATAAATAATTAATATTTGTATTTAAGCCACATACATTTATAGACAATATATCGTTATATTTCAATAAAAAATCGTGTAAATATGTAATTTCAAATTATCACAAAGACGGACAGTCCATTAAAGTCACGACGATTTTACCGGCTCTGTTTATTAAAAATACCAAAAACGTAGTTTATTTATCATTCTTGTAACATCGCAAGGCCAGGGAAGCCATTTTCTTACAATATAACATAAGTACAAGTAGTACAGTACAATATTAGACGCATAATATAATTCCTTATGTATTACGGTTAAATATTTAAGGATTGTTGAGCAATCAGGTGTATATTGCAAAATAGACTAGATAAAATGGCATTGCATAGCAGTTCTCACTAGTATTTTTTATTGGCTATGAAATATTCAGACATTGTTTTGTGTTGACTCATGTTACCATGTGAAAGGGTCTTCTGACAGGATATTTAGTTTACGGCGATTCCTGCGTTCGAGTAGGCCTACACATTATAACATAAGTTTTTTTTTTTTATTCACAATAGGCAAGTGTTTGACCACTATCTCACCTGATGTTAAGTGATGATGCGGTCTACGATGATTCACGCCTGTCTAGAAGATACCTGTTCACTCGTGACTTGAAGATGCCCAGATTGTATTCATGTGGAAACACAGGCTTAGGCAATGAGTTATAATATATAATAATATATACAGTATAATCCACATCAACACAATCTAGGGATATGTGATTTCGTAATCAAACAAGCCTTTATTGTTTAAAACCTACTTGATGCCGTAATATTTTATTTACAGAATGAAACTTATTTAGTGCGGCCGCATACGTTCGGTTTCCTGATCAGGAATTAAGAGTTGGAAGCTCTGCTCTACTCACATACAAAATGTTCAATAAGGCGCACAACATGTTCGTAATTCTTACCAACGGAAAAACATCTGACGTTGTATAAAATACGTAGCGTAAAATTCCTATTACAAAAACCGGACGTTTGCGGTAGTCTCACAGAATTTCGAATTTGAATTCCTGATCGGGAAACCGAACCTCTGTGACCGCACTTACTCTTTTTTTAAAAAAAATAGTGAAACAAATAAACACCCAGAAAACACAGCGCAATCTTCTTAGTACCTGGTTGTGAGAAGTTGCATTTTTTAACGTGTTAAACGAATTAAATTGTCTTGCATCTACGTATTTGTTGAGTTAAGCTTTTTAGCGTGGCATGTTAGAAAACGGTTCTATTCAACGCGTTGTTGTTAAGACTCTAGACTGTGTTGATGTGTGTATACATACCTATAGCATTCTAGTTTTGTCAAATTTAGCTTTCTTGACTTACTGTCGTATTACATAAGTAAATTTAGTTTTCATGAAACAGAATTACTTGTCTAAACCTACATAAATTATAAAGGCGAATGTTTGTGTGTATGTTTGTTACTTCTTAATAAAATAAAATGAAAATTCTTCACACACAAATGGCTACACCGATTGCGATGAAATTTGGTATGGAAATAGCTTATACCGTGTGTGGAAACAGTGATGATGGTGATGATGAAAATAAGCCTATTATTTTCATCATCACCATCATCATTGTGATTCATCACCATGCGGCAAAAACTACGGGGCGTAGCTACTAATATTATAAACGCGAAAGTTTGTGAGGATAGCTATAGAACGGCTGAACAGATCTGACTTAAATTTAAAATACAAATAGAATAAACAGTCTGGATCATGGCTATTTTAAGTTCTGGTAAAATATGTTTCTCATGGGATAAGTGAGGTAGTGGCAAATGTACGGCGCTTCGGTAAGCATTGAAGTGTTGTATGCGAAACTACCGATCTATTCTCATACATTTATCACCCCAGCTGATTATAGCTCAACGATTCATAAATGTTCGTGCCGCAATTCATACAGAGCCGATCAACTGTTCATAAGTAATCGTCGAAAATACAAAATCCAATACACCTCAGCTGTCACTAAAAGCTTCGCTTAATGCTACGTTAGACAGCGTCGGTAATTGAGATTTAATTTGCTTTTTCTCGTTTGTTGTGTGTGATTTTTATAAGACACTTCAATATTTAAAGTATATAATACTTTAAATATTAAAATGTCTTATAAGAATTACTCTATCACCTTAATGTGTTTCTAGAGATTTTAAATTCGTAATATTCACAGAGGTGTCCGCGAAATTCATTACGTAAATTTAGGTAGATTTTACCCAACCTCCATATGGTTAAAAGTCTTAAATTAAAAGTCGCGAGGGAATAGGTTCCTTCTAAGTTTGCGTGCTCCACCTTAGACCGCGTCGTCGCTTAACATCAGGTGAGACAGTGGTCTAAGGTAAGCTTATAATCTTTAAAAAAAAATTATGCGTATTAGTGGCGACGGCGAAATCAGTTATTCAAGCTTATATCAGAACAGTGTAAGCCGGGTCCAAGTTTTACCCAAAGTTCGTATTACCTGGGGTAATAACATTTTGGGGTTTACCCTTGTCATTTATACATTTCTTATGAGGCTACTAGCAACTTAACTTGTTCTTTTGTCCTTCTATTTTGTTTGAAAATAGAGCTACTGAACCTATAGGTATGTACATTTCGAACAAAAATACCTAATAATAAAGAAAGTGGTGCTAAATGTTGTCTTTTGTCAATCTTCAACATATCATCACTGATCATATAATATGAGTAGGTTTGGCTTAGGATCTGCGCAACTTCTATAACTTGAGACAACATATTTTTGTTATTGTCTCAAGTTATAGAAGTTACGCAGTTAACATAAGTTAACATATTTTTACATTAATATTACACACATTACCATAATAGATTAACATTAACATAAGTTAACGTTAACATTAACATAACATAAGTTAACATATTTTTACATTAATATAACAGACATTAACATAATAGATTAACATTAACATAAGTTAACGTTAACATTAACATAAGTTAACATTAACATAACATAAGTTAACATATTTTTACATTAATATAACAGACATTAACATAATAAGTTAACATAACAAAAGTTAACATATTTTTGTTATTTAGTTTTAACAAACTCTGTTGTGAATATTTCTTGTCTATATATTTAGAAGCCTTCAAGTTTCCACCACAGAATATTAATTAGCTGTAAATGTTTATAGCGGACGAAGTTTATTGAAATGTGCTATCTATTTCAGGCCAAGAACATTTCCAATTAGTATCCGAAGACTTAGAAACTGCCGTTTGAGGAATGAAAAAAGAAGAAAAACCGATTAACTCGAACGCGGAAACATAAGCGAGAATTGAGAACAGACTATTTGTAATTTTATTAAAAAAAACGTTATACTCTATAACACCAAAGTGATATTCAAGGACATCTAGAATAATCTAATTTAATTCACTATTTACCATGATAGTTCACTACTAACTCGATTTAATGTAAATTATATAAAAACACTAATTTATTATTGAATTAATTATATTCCACGTAAAGTACAACTACAGTATCCCATCTGATAAAAAATGCAAATAACTATTGTATAGGGTTTTAAAATCAATTTAGAATTAAAACATGAGTATATTATAATTATGCATTTAGCTTACCTTCTCTTTCCGATGGTTTTACTGAAACTTAAAATGAAATGGTAACGAGAAGGGATATCATAATACAGATAAAATAAGCCGCAGAGTACGCAGAGCAATTTAGTACATTAACCTTATATAGCCTGTCTTTGTCGCTCTTCTTGTTAAAAATATATATTGCATCGCGCTCGCACAGAGGTTATCGATGCAATATACATGATACTCGAGTAAAAAGAGGTTGATGTACGAAGTTTCTACTGCTTCGCTGGACTTTAGGATTAATTAAAAATATAGAGCACCACGTTTAGATGTTAATCTGAAAGAATTATTTTTGTAAATCTCTAGCTGATTAGACTTTGTATTCTATCTAGATGTATTGTATCCAATCTCCGTCCCTCAGATTTTTTTTAACAAGTAGTCCTAGAATCAATCTTTGAATAGTGGATAAACTTTACACCCTATTTTATTCAACTCCAATATTTTTTTTCATATGAAAATTTTGTTGTCTAGTTTTAATACAATTATTGTTAAAAGATCTAATGTTCTAAACGTCATAATAATTGACAAGTAAGTATGTTTTAAGCTGGCTTTCATTTGTATTAATTAAATCTGTATATGTTATAGTAACAATAGGTAACATATAGTGACAGAAAATTTATCTACATTTGATTATGCCTAGAGCAAACAAATTCAATGAAACTTTCACCAATAAGGCCTAAATACTTAACTAAAACATTGTATGTAGTTTGATAAGTTTTTGGCATGCGAATGAGAGAAGCGTGTGTGGTAATAAGCTCGGGTCAAAATCATCCTATCATCGAAAGAAAACGCTGACATAAAGTCTGAAATGTAATGCTTAAAAGTAATTACTATACTATAGATTCTACAATATAATGTGAGTGATTCACTCTAGTTGTCCATAATTGACTGGAAATGTCCATCGGTGAAGAATCTCTACGGCAAAGGCATCAATCCTTTAATTTTGGCGTTATTGTTAAAGCTATAGGTACAAATAAGTATATGATGTTTAATGTTTATTATTTTAATATTAAAACAGTTAAATTGTTAATAAAATCATTTTTCGTCTTATACATTAATAACCTAATTCTATACCTCCAATTCATTCTCATTGCAGCCCGAAAATCCTATAAACATGTGTGAGATAAATCTAGGTCCATTATTAAATTTTAGATTTTGTAGCACTGAAAGATTTAATTCAAATTATGCAAGAGAGAATCTGCCAGTAGGGTTTGAGCCCACGCCTACAGAATATCGTTCTGTGACTTTGCCAACTAAACTACAGTAGCACTTCAAAAGCAGTTTAAATGTATATTTATTAAATACATTTAAATACGTTTAAATATACATTTAAACTGCTTTTGAAGTGCTACTGTAGTTTAGTTGGCAAAGTGACAGAACGATATTCTGTAGGCGTGGGCACAAACCCTACTGGCAGATTCTTATCGATTGTAGCTACATTTTACGGGTGGTTTTTTTTTCTTACAAAAATTTTAACGTAAATCCTGCCCAGCATGTGTCAAAGTAGAATCCGATTGTGTCTACTTATTACGGATTGCTCACAAGAAAAAGTCATAAAAAGAGATCACATAACGATAGGCAAATATTGTTTCAGAGTTATAGAATTATTGGGTCAGACCGACAGAGTAGCTTTATTTCCCTATCTTCGGCAATAAATTGTTAACATAAGACTACAATTCTATGATCTAGATATATGTTGTTTGAATAATGTTGATATAATCGACATCACCTTCATTATGATCTCAATGTTCTAATTAATTTTAATATGATAATTTAAGTCAGCTTATGTTGTTGTATTATTAAGTCTCATAAATGCTTACGCTTCACGGTTGTATTAGTCATGTGCAGTATTATTATATTCACATTCACAAATCTCATTTCGAATCTTCTGTGTGTTTCCACGAAGAATATTGTAATTTTAGTATGTATTGTTTGTATAAGATTTGTATTAAAACCACTGAGATCGTTAAGCCGAACACTTGTCTCATATCGTTGTTGGCTATTTTTTTTTTTTTTTTTTTTTACTATTATAAGTTTGCGTTTGACAACTGTCTCACCTGATGTTAAGTGATGACGTTGTCTAGGATTTAGCACGCAAACCTAGAAGGTACCTATTCACTCGCGACTTGAAGACTCCAGGATTGTACATATCGGGAAACACAGACTCGGGCAACGAGTTCCATTCCTTGGCAGTACGCATTAAGAAAGTGGAAGCAAAACGCTTCGTGCGTATAGGTGGTATATCTATTGTTATTTATTATCGCATACACGCCATGATTTGTGAGAAGTATTTGTAGGTAGGTACGAATCGAAGTGGTTTAGTGTTAGGTACTTATGTCTATATTGCCAACCTCTACTTATAGATATATACCTGATAGTTTAGAGTTTAACGAATTTATTCGTGCTGCTTCGCTGTTAATGCGAACAATGAAAGACAAAGCTGTGAGAATTTTTCCGTAATGTAAAAAGTAAGTTGTTACATAATAGATACGATTACTAATCGTAAGCGATAATATGTGTACGCCGTATCGCTACCTTACAGTGTTTTGTGAGATTATTTGTGATTGTAGATAGGTATATAAGTACAGTAGATAATTACTCTCGCTGTATAAATTGTTGATTTGAATGAGGGTATGTAGTCTATTATATCTGTACGAGTGTTGTCAGAGATCGAATGTCGGAAAGCATTTTATTATAATGTTCTAAGTGCGACTCACTAATTTTAATGAAGACATATAAACTCCCAGTTTCATCTTTCTAGCGTCAACCTCGTTAAACAAAAATAAAATGCCAAAATCATCAAATTATTCAGATTTTACGATTGGTTTAAATAATTATTCACTTACACATATTAGTAGTTATATCGCGGCCACGAGCACTAAATGTATTGTTGTATGAAAAAAGACTCAGAAACTGACTAAGTCGGTTGAAATACCTCGAGTAGATGCTTCAAAATACATAAGTAGGTGTACTTACCTACCTCGAGTACCTAGGTACCTCAAGATACCTCGAGAGTAGGTCCTTATAAATACATATCTCGAGTAACTAGGTACCTCAAGATACCTCGAGAGTAGGTCCTTATAAAAACATACTTCGAGTAACTAGGTACCTCGAGATACCTCGTCTAGGTTCTTCTAAAAACATACTTCGGGTGCCTAGGTACCTCAAGATACCTCGAGAGTAGGTCCTTATAAAAACATACTTCGAGTAACTAGGTACCTCAAGATACCTCGAGAGTAAGTCCTTATAAATACATATCTCGAGTAACCAGGTACCTCAAGATACCTCGTGTAGGTCCTTATAAAAACATACCTCGAGTAACTAGGTACCTCAAGATACCTCGAGAGTAAGTCCTTATAAATACATATCTCGAGTAACTAGGTACCTCAAGATACCTCGAGAGTAAGTCCTTATAAATACATATCTCGAGTAACTAGGTACCTCAAGATACCTCGTGTAGGTCCTTATAAAAACATACCTCGAGTAACTAGGTACCTCAAGATACCTCGAGAGTAAGTCCTTATAAATACATATCTCGAGTAACTAGGTACCTCAAGATACCTCGGGTAGGTCCTTATAAAAACATACCTCGAGTAACTAGGTACCTCAAGATACCTCGAGAGTAAGTCCTAATAAATACATACCTCGAGTAACTAGGTACCTCGAGATACCTCGACTAGATAGTTTCAGATAGGTTCCTCGACCGGCTTTGTCGCATGCTCATATACCTAAGTTAAATATGATTGAAAACAAATAATGCACGATACTTATGAAAATGTATATAAAATAAACGTACCATCTCTAATGTTTTTCCTTAAAGTCGCCGTTATCCTGTTACTTTAATAATAGTTATTAACACTTAGTATTCGTATGTATCTAAAATGGTATAGATACTATTGGAGGCCTTTTCGAGTAGGTAGTGTGTACGCTTCACGTGTACCCATAGGTTTCTATACTTATACTACTAATGTGATTAGCATTATACTTCGTGACCAAAATCTATCTATAAAATCAAATATCACTAGATATGAAAATAAAGCACTGATTCCTTTCGAAAATACGCTTTTGAATCAAACATTAGGTGGATAAGTATTGTAATAGTAGGTTACACTAAAAATACTTTGCCTTTTTGACGATAATGAATTTGCACGCAAAATTAATTACAATTTATCTATCTATAAAATATATTGATAGATATAAATTATTACATTTATATCAATGCATACTTATAAGAAATATTACGTTATTTATCGAAAAGATCTGCATAACTCGTGTTATTACAGCTAGAACATGATGATGATTGCATCATCAGGTGGTAATTACTTCTCTCTGACGGAATACTGCTCATAACCCGTTCTCTCCAACTAAGTACTGGTTATAACCCGTTCTCTCAATGTAAATACTGGCCATAACCCGTTCTCTCCGACTAAATACTGGTCATAACCCGTTCTCTCAGTTTAAATAAGGACCATAACCTGTTCTCTCAGACTAAATACTGGCCATAGCCCGTTCTCTCAGGCAAAAGACTGGTCATAACTCGTTCTCTCCGACAGAAAACTGGCCATAATCCGTGCTCTCAGACTAAATACTGGTCATAACCTGTTCTTTCCGACTAAATACAGGCCATAACCAATTCTCTCAGACTAAATACTGGCCGTAATCCGTTCTCTCAGACTAAAGACTGGTCATAACCCGTTTTCTCAGACTAAAGTCAGCCAGGTAGTAATTCAGCCCGCTGTTTCAGAGCTGACTAGCGCAATCTTGTTTTCAAGTAGAGTTTTTAGACCCCTTTAATTGCTGTTACCAAGGCCTAACGGCTATTACCCAACCAACGCCTTTCCTCGCAGTTGTTACCATAAGATGATGACCAGGACTATATATACATTTTACAGTCATACATAGTACACTCAAAATGCCACTAGCAATAATATGGTTCAAACATTCATGTTTTAACCTTAGTGAAAACATTGCTTAACAGCAATAATCAGCAGGTACATATCATAAAATAATATTTGGTGTAAGGAGTATAATAAGAGAATACGCTATGATTTTTTGTTTTATTATTCCAACTACCTTAAAATAATTTGTGCTTGTTATAACTGGGTAAAAATACCACAGTTAAATAACATAGGTATTTCAAAAAAGTTTCAGAACGTAAATTATAGAAACACCATGTTATTCGCTATCATTATATTTACATAAGTGTAAAATACAGTAACAGATAACCAATAACGGAAATGTGTTGTATCTACTAGCCTATATCGAAAAGGTATGGAATATGAAATCTTCCAAAATCATAACCTGAATGTTCTAGCTGTAATATTTTAATAATATCGAAAGTCTTTGATAATCAATCACTAATAATTTTATTAGCACCATCGGGATAGGCTTGACTCACTTAACAGTAAGCTACTTTTTGGATATCTGTTTACTTAATATGAACTGTAATTCTACTTCTGAGCTTTAACTGAGCTTTCGTATTATAAAAATCTCATGTATACTTACAGATGATGTATCGCAATGCCACAATATGATCATAATATGTTAATTTCAATGATCTTCATTAGTACTTTTATCATTACACTGAAACGAATAGTCGTAACTTGCGAGAGTGCAAAATAAGCCATTATGGCGAATGAAAACCAACTTGACACGAAGGATCTTTTTGATGAGATCAGATGGCGCCACTATCGCTGGTGCTCGCGTTTGATGAGTTTAGTTGACATTTAGTTTATGTGAACATACACTGTAATTAGAAATGTACTCGAAAATTACTGTGCCAACGTGAAAGAATAACTAAAAACATTATGCTTTTTTTCTAGTGGAGAAAATAAGATACTGTTGCAAGGTATATCAGGTTTACTTGATAAGCAGTTTTTTCTTCGTCTTCCTCAAAAAAACCCTTACAATGAGATACATTTCTGTCATATTAAGTTTCCTTGTCAAGTAAAAAGAAAACGTATGTTGTTTGATATAAGATCACCACCAGTGATGATGCGCTATCTGGTGGGATAGAAAGTCACGACACTTCCAATGGCGTTGTTGATATCCTGAGCGCTGTTGACATGTTTCGGGTCGCATAGATATGAGTTCAAGGCTAATTGAAATTTTTGATTTAAAGTTAGTCTTCAATACAATATGTGCGTAGTTACTCTTAAAACTTTCAGCCGAGCATCCGTCATACGACTTCAAAGTCGGATTAAAAAAAAAGCACAACGCCTGATCACGTCAAACTAAATTTTGCTTTTATTTACAATCACTACCTGCTAGAACGCTGGGAGGCCATATTGAATTTCATTAGTTACGTCATTGCGCGACAACACCGCCATCTCTGAAATCTCTAGTATAAACTTTTTCCAGATTCACTCACACATACACAATTTAGTGTATATGTGAGTAACATACAGTCAATTATGGTGGCGGTATGTGTAGTAACGTTTGTGCAATGCTTCGCGGTAACGCAGAACGTTCCTTAACGCCCATTTATTTGTATGGAAGAATAGTGTGTCAAAGTACAAACATCTAAATAGTGAGGTGCTCAGCTGAAAGTGATAATAAATGCTGATAGTATACTATATACTCTATAAATCCTAGTCTAGCCCTCGTATATTTGAAACGTGCCTATCTGTGTATGTGTACTTAATTACTTAATTTATTACCTACCGTAGTTTGATAAGAAATCTTGTAACGAATACAAAAGTTAACTCTTATTACCGGGTAGACTATGATTATTATTGTATTATATAAAGTTCCATTATTATATTTATAGATATATTATTACCAAGTTAAATAATAATAGTGTTTTCGGAGCACACGTTTCATCCTATATGCATACGTATTTTTGCACTCGATAAATTCACTATTTTAAATAAAATTATCTAAATGAAGTACATTGAGAGAACAATAAAATAAAAAAAATATAAATACACATTGGAGTTTTATTTTTCAAATTCCTTCTTCCTTCGCAAGAAAATGAATTTATTATGTTTATTTATTATTTTATTATTTATAGATCTATTGTTTGACCACAATCTCACTCAATGGTCAGTGATGATGTGATCGCAAGTGAAATCATGTTATGGATAGTATTTTGATAGGCTCTCACTGTTGCCTGGACTCTCTGCGATTAGGCGCAGAGAGTGTCCAGGCATTGGACCATTAGTGATAGAAAACCTATCACTAATGATAGGTTTTTTAAGCATGAGGATGTTAGCTAGATAGTCGAGTGTAAGAAAGTACCTTATCACCATATTGTGGATATAATGACGTTACCTTCAATAGAAGCTCAAGCCGAAGCTAGAATAGTGTAATAATTGAAGTTTGACACCATGCCAAGACAATCATCGCTTCAAGTCAGCTCAGCGCTTCGCGCGCTCGTCTGTTGTAATATACGAGTACTGGATCATTTTTGTTAGCAACTGCCTACATAATATTATTATATGATTCAATATAAATGATAAATTTAACACATATTTTAAACCTTAAGAAACTAGCCTCTAGAACTGTTTAAAATCTTTAGTTTAAGTGTTGATCTCCAAGCATGCGAGTAGCCGCAGTAGTGAGGGTGTGTGTATGCGTGGCAGATAATGTATGTTATTTTTTTAAATATATTGTTGCAATTCCAACTTGTGTTGATCAACACAATCACATAATAGTTTTTCTTAATTTTCCGGTTCCTCAAGTTCACGAACTTGAACACGACACGACGAAAATAACATACATTATCTGCCACGCATACACACACCCTCACTACCAGGGTATAATCACGCTAGACTAGAATGTCCACTATCTCTCGAGGAACAGGTATCTTCTAGGCAGGCGTGAATCATCGTAGACCGCATCATCACTTAACATCAGGTGAGATAGTGGTCAAACGCCTGCCTATTGTGAATAAAAAAAAAAAAAAAAAGAACGCTTACTAATTACACTAGGTGAGTATTTAGTAACAGATTGTTAATAAATCAATCGGGGCTTGATCGCGAGCGAAACATTTAGTAATTTATTAACCTCGACGTTTTGATCAAGTCGCATTGGTTGATTTGGTCGTGGTTACGAGAAGACTAAATAAAATTAGTAAATGTTGTGCTCGCGATCAAGCCCCGATTGCTTTATTAGCAATGTGTTCGAATCGCGAAAGTCTATAAATTACTCTTATTTCAATGATGTTTTACTAAAGATGTAGTAAAATTACGAAAGTATATTCATACTGCGCGGTGCTCAGATTTTGTTCCTTTACGACATAAACATGCTTACTGCGACAGATAATACGGTACAAATAATATAGAAAAGGATAGCTATATGTTTAGACTTGCGCTTGAAATACGCGTCGTAATGAAAATTGCTACAAATGAATTAATTTTGCCGCCTCAGTTTCCGCGCGCTTGTGCGACATCTGCCTCATATAAACATATAATATCATTGTACATACATGTTTAATGTGACGCTGTTGGATTATGTAAATAAATAAATATTGCAAACAATAAAGCACAGTAATGACAAAGTTAAAGATCAAAATTCTACAAGTTGTTGTGTGTTTGTATTAAAATGGTTTCCGTGTTTTAAACTATCGAATTTTACTGAGCCGACGACGCCATGATATTGCCTATTTAAATTGTATTTGCAAGCTTGTTATTTCGGTTCGATTGATTGATCGCTACAGAACATCAATTTATTATATATATACATTGTTTCGTAGACATAGTTTCTACTATGAGACAACTAAACTATGAGATATACAAAAATCTGTTCTTAGGAAGCATGTCATCGATTTCAAAGACAAGAAAAGCTGCATTCTAAGATTTATAAAAACACTTTTATTCTTTCGATATCACGATCGATAATTATTTCTGCTTCTTCTGGAAGCCTTCGACAGCGTCTTGAGCGTGGAGCGTTCTTTGAAATGTCCCGTCTCGCATCAGCATTGCAATTCAACGTGGCAATGCTGCAAGTATTCTGGTCACGCTGCCAACTGCAACTGTTAGTGGGTTAGAGCATTTGATTAATCTATATGCAGACAATAGCTAGTGGATCACTGAAATGTTATTGTAGTAGCTGCAGTATTTTAATTAGTTATTGTTATTTGGATTTAAAAGGCATCAGCCTGTTTAAAAGAAATTAAATTAATCTTTTAAGCAATCTCTTAACTTTGTTTACTCTATGTAGTAACTTTTGATGCCAATATTTCAAGACGATGAATCTCATCCGTCAGCGCTTATTAAACATTAAGGCGGAGGAAACTTGACGCTGAACATTGCTTTGAAAAATCTGCAGATTTAATCAAGGGTTAGTTTGCAGCTTTTTGTAAAAAAGCAATTTAAAAAAAAATATCACAGATTTTCTCCTTTCAGATTAAAGCCAACGTGAGATTGTAATTGTTATTATATATTATTGTTTTATGTAAATGACATAATTGGGTTTTCAGGTATTCAGGTTTCAGGTACTGGATATTTGCCACCATACCATCTAGGTTTCAGTTCAAATTAAAGAAGAAAAGAGAACGATATATTTTAGATATTTATCGAGTATCCTGAGAAACCTTCCGTTTCCAGGGGCGAATCTATTGTCAGTAACATAAAAATGTGTTAATACAAAACGAAACTTGCCAAAAAATTCTATAAAACGTAGTTTTTTTTTTAATATAATTCAACTATGTTTATAGTGTTTTTGATTCACTGGTGATACCGTACAAACCCATCCAAAGTAGATCAACAGTTTGTAGAAAACATGTTTCCAATTTGTTCCAATTGATACCATCGAGTTGTACGCGTATATATTCCACTAATATTATAAATGTGTAAGTTACGATGGATGGATGGATGGATGGATGGATGTTTGTTACTCAATCACGCCAGAACGGCTGAACGGATCTTGATGAAATTTGTGAAATTTGGTATGGAGATAGCTTATACCCTGGATAAATACATAGGCTTATTTTCAGTATCACCATCATCACCGTTTTTATCACAATGCGGTTAAAACCGCGGGGCGCAGCTAGTCTAGTCATATTTTTACACATTTATATTATATTTATATATTTTTACATGTAATTTTACTTGTTATCATTTGCATTAAAATATTGGGTCAGAAATTTCTACGGCGCGACATAGGCCCTGTATATCTACATATACTATATACTACAATAATGTTTTACTATATAATATCATTGATATACTATGTATTATATAATATTATATATTTACACTTACGACGGCCACGTTGCTAAAGCTTCAAATGTTGAATAACTTAAATTGCCATCTATTTTTTTCTTCTAATTACACTTAGACCCCGCACTAGGATTCCCTGTGTCGCAGGAGGCATGGACACACACAAACACCCAAGACCCGGGACAAACATCTACATTCATCGCACAAATGTTTGCCCCTGCCGGGATTCGAACCCAGGGTCCCGGAGACACAGGAGTCATGTCACTGACATTGACCGCTGCGCCAAGGCGACTGTCGATCTATACTAATATTATAAAGAGGAAAGATTTGATCGTTTGCATTGAATAGGCTCCGAAACTACTGAACCGATTTGAAAAATCGTTTCACTAATGGGTAAAACTGAATGAACTGAGAAATATGATGAATTCTCTACCTACACACTGTGACCGGCGTACAATGAAATATTAAATATTAAATGCTGGCACATATTTGGCTCAACGAATCAGCATTGCAATTCAACGTGGCAATGCTGCTAGCATTCTGGGCACGCTGCCAGCCGGTAGCGGGTTAGAACATCTGAATTATCTATAGGCTACTAATAGCTAGTAGATTGCTCAAATGTTATTTTGGTAGCTGCAGTATTGTAATTAGTTCTTAGTGTTTTATTTTAATAAAGGCATTTGTCCTATGAAATATCATTGTACATGTGTATTTACCCCATGATCTTTACACAGTACTACTGATTATATAGTAATAATTATACTGTGTTTCACAATCCCCGAAGACTATAAAGTGTACCTTAATTCCGGCAAATATTATATTACCTTCAAAGGTTTAGATTTGGGAAGTATTACTGAAGCTGTACTCACCGGAGCTCCTACCCTTATGCGTAATAACTTAAACACCAAAGGTAAGAACGTGTAACACATATCAATCAGAAGTCAAGTTTATTAGGCTTAGCTAGGGTTTAATTTACTTTGACAATTTTGTTATTGAATAGTTTGTTACATTATGCGCGTTTGCATACTGATATAGTAATATACTTGGCTCACAAAGGTCGATTTTTGAGAGCTTTTGTTACTATTATGAAGGCGTTAAAATATTGTCCTGTCCATACAACTTCAAGTTTCTAACTGAAAATCATGGGCTATTTTGGCGAATCGTTCTCCTTATCGTACCTTTATGTTTAAGTAGCAGCGCCCCGCATGGTGATGATGATGATAATGATGATGGAAAGTAGCCTATATGTTATTCTGGGCCCTGAAGTGTCTACATATCAAATTTCATCCAAATCCGTCCAGCCGTTTCAGCGTGATTGAGTAAGAAACCAAGTTGTCAACTTGTCAAATTCTACGAACAATATTATTTGTTCGTATATCAAATCGTAGACTTTATTACATGATGTGTGTGTTATATAGCTAGATACTGCTCGTTACCTGTTTTATGCATATAGTCTTTCTCCATAATCTAAAATGTAATCTGAAATCTACAAATTGTAAAATATTATAAATAACCATAGTGATAGTATTTTTCTTATTTAATTTAGTTGGATTATTGTATTAGTGTAGGTAACAATGATAGTAATAATAGTACATGATGTGTGTGTTATATAGCTAGATACTCCTCGTTACCTGTTTTATGGATATAGTCTTTCTCCATAATCTAAAATGTAATCTGAAATCTATAAATTGTAAAATATTATAAAATAACCATAGTGATAGTATTTTTCTTATTTAATTTACTTGGATTATTGTATTAGTGTAGGTAACAATGATAGTAATAATAGTGAATTATGTTGGTATTCAAATAAATCATCATCATCATTATCATCTCAGCCATAGGATGTCCACTGCTGGTCCTAAGCCTCCTCCATTGATTTTCACAAGGACCGGTTGGAAGCGGCCCACATCCAGCCGCGCCTTAATTAAAAATTAAAATTGCCTTAACTTCTAATAAATAAACCAGGCAAATGGCACAAAGAAGTTTATTTAGGTTACAGAATCAAACAAATAATTATTAAAGCGAAAGTTTATATCTTGTTTGTTGTGTGTCGTTTGTATGTTTGTCAATCCTTCGCGCTGAAACACTGAAATTTGGAATGAAGATATCTTATACCCTGAAATATCATATAGGCTACTTTTTATCCCGGCAGTATAGTTCCTGTGAGATATTTGAGGTAGCGGAGAAACGGTAGTCCACGCGGGCGAGCTGCGGGGTGCAGATAGTAACGAATATGATCAAAATATTCCCATGAATATGCAAATCCCTCGTTTGCCTGTCGCGCTTAACCTGAAGCGTGTTTAACGAGCCCGTAACACAGTTTATCACTGGGCCATTCAAATTTTACTGTTCTTCAAAACGAGAAATAAACTTCATGTCATGCTCTAAATCATTCTCGCAATGGTTTAATTTCATTAAGTTACAATAAAAGTAAACGGTATATTAGCTGTTCTTGATTAACGTATTTTCTGCACGCACAAAAGACTTCGTGGAATACCTGTAGCTATATCGTTCCATGCGCGGGGATCATCGGACTAATATTTGTATAGATTGAGACCAGTTTACATCCGACTTCTAGAAAAGGAGGTCCCATACGTTTGTACGCCTGTTGACTCATAATTAGTATCAAACGATTGGTGACATTTAAATTTCATGAAAATCAGTCAAACTCTTAATTTTCAACAAAACCCACTGATGAGGAGTGGAAATTGATATTTATAGCTTTGAAACTACTTTATTGTTAAAGCTACACTATCTCCGGGTGACATAAATGTATAGGCTAGGTATTTTATATATTTTTTTTAAATAGGGATGCATACCTATAATTTTTAATTGTGAAGTTTTTTTATTTTTACCCGTGCGTAGCCGGGGTGGACCGCTAGCTTTTTTTTAAATAGTTTATATCTAGCGTTTGACCACTATCTCATTTGATGGTCATTGACGATATGGTCGAAGATCTTATCATGCTAGACCTAGAATGTTTACTGGCTCTCAAGGACTGCTGCACGTTTTATTTTTACATCAAGCATACGTAAGTTCCAACTTAGCTTAGATGGAACTTACTGGCATAAACGTATGCTTGATGTAAAAATAAAAACGAAGTAAACTAAGTTCCAACTAAGCTACACATACTTACATTTTAACAGCTTCTGTTGCAACTTTTCTGTAATATCAAAACCAAAACATGGTGGTAGTAATCCTATGTTTCCCGATATGTACAATCCTGGAGTCTTCAAGTCGCGAGTGAATAGGTACCTACCTTCTAGGTTTGCGTGCTAAATCCTAGATAACGTCATCACTTAACATCAGGTGAGACAGTTGTCAAAACAAACTTATAATATGTAAAAAAAAATTTAAAAAATAATCCCACTAGCATTATTAATGTGAAAGTTACGATGGATGGATGGATGGACGTTTGTTACTCAATCACGCCAGAACGGCAGAACGGATCTAGGTGATATTTCGTATGGAGATAGCTTATATACAGGATTAACACATATGCTCATTTTCATCATCACCATCATCACCGTTTTTCATCACCACGCGGGTAAAACCACGGGGCGCAGCTAGTCAAAAATATATCATGACCTGGTCGAGTCATATCACCAGCTCTGCAAAGTCGTATTTTACATAAGCGTACTTTTTGCTTTAACTTTTCTATAAAAAAATATAGCGTAAAACACAGTTTGGTATTGTTATCACGACTCGTAGGCACAATTTCGAGAGGCGTGAAATGAAAAATACGTGCACACGAAAATACGTGCACACGATGTAATGAGAATTGGTGAAGTTACTAACTGAAAATGTTTCATTTTAGTGGGAATTCTGAGCTGGATAACGTGCGATGCTGCGGCACGAAGAATATGAAATGCTTAACAGAAAATGACGCATATTTTGTTATTTTCTATTACACATTTAAAGCAAAGCTAAGCACAGGAGCTTGGAAAATATTTACTGAGTTTTTTGGTTTTATGCATAACGTTAATCTAGGTGGATATTACATTCAAATTTTTGAGGAAAAATAAAGCTTTAACATATTTCTTTATTGATTACACACAATAAGATTGGTATAATCAATAAAGAATTTCATCGAAATCTTAACTGATTATTCAGCATGAAAAGTCTGGCCATAAATAAATAATAATATAATAAATAATAATATATAATACGTATGTGAAATTTAACAGTTATTATTTAAATATTACGGGTTGATATGAAATAAAAGTAAAACCTTCTAGTTACCAAAGTCTCCTTCTAAGAAATGAAGTTTCCAGCAGCAGCAGTTGTCATCAATGCAATTATACAATTGATATGGGGTTCAGTTCTAGAAGGATTTTATGGCATCGTTAGCCTAGGTTCGACAATTCAACTCTACTAGTTCCAGGGAGAGTGCCATCCCGCAGCAGCAAAGATGTGTCCATTTTTCCATATTCTTTTTTTATATACGTTTACAGTGTACGTGACGTCATCAGGATAAGCTCTTAAAAATGTTGTAGACGGGTTCATGTCGGACTTACGTCATAAAACGATAAAGGAAGATTGATGCGAAAATAAATATCTACTTAGTAGTCAAACCGGAGAGAGCGGACTTAGTGCGCTGCGATGTCTACATTGAGAAACATAGAGGGACCTCTGCTCGAAGCGGCTTAATTATATTGGTGTGAGTGAGAGGTGCATATGTTTGTGCTTGCAGCTCAATTATAATCAGGCAAAACGAATTGAAGAGTTAAACACAAAAGTTAAGATAAGATAAACATTTATTGACTTTTGTATCTCACTGTAAGTTGATCCCATGTTCACGTCCCCTACAGTCAATAGTGTTAAATAGGGTGATAAAAGTATTAAATGGTTTGCTCACTCAAAACCCACATGTGGATATATTTTGTGATAGGGTAAGCAAATTCCAAACGGAACTGATTGCTTACCTTAATCTTGCCTTGTAATGCCTTGGACATAGTCTGTAAGTTACATGTGCTGTATAAATAAATTAATAATTAAATAAATAGTTGTCGAAAATAATACAGATAAAGACTATATTTACGATATTTCCATGCGCCAGCCGGCCGTGTGTCCTGTCTATCTATCTAGATATTTATGACAAGTTAGACAGACGACCTGTCGAAGACCGTAGAAGTATGCGGGCCACTTCCAACCAGTCCCTTTGAAAACCAAGTCAGATCTGTGGGCATCTTAATAAACTTGTGATGATGTTTATAAGTATTTGTTCCGTATTTCTTAGCTCAAACAATATTCTGTCAACTCCAGACTAAAATGCGAGTGGGAATAAATGGTCACGAACTTGAAACATCCGCACCATCTTCAAGGGGGTACTCGCCCCTGGCAGCGACAAGTGCTGTCAGTCTGTCACTGATAATCAACCCGTCAGAGACGCCACGCGACCGTCTCCCACGCCCAATCTTGGTGCTATACGCGTGTGACATGTGAAATATGGTAAGTGGCATAATACATTTCCCAAAACTGTACTATTCGAAATATTTCCCCTCCAGTATTATAAAGAAGTTATTATGAATTATTTTACTACATATTTGGCACTACAGTTTTGAAAGTAGTTCATATAACTAATATTCACAAGTCAAAGAAGCACTTGATTGTTTTCGAAATATCTTAAGTCATTTTACATGAACAATAGGCTAAAAGATATCTAACTTAAGATTAACCAACCGCGTATAGGCAGCCTATTAATATTAACAGTGGTTATAACGTTGTATATAAATTGGTGAGAGTTTAATATTTGATAACGTAGGGTTCGAACTTTGACCGCATAATCTCTGGAAGCCGGCAGACCCCTGAAATTAAATACCTGCTTCAAAAGCCAATGTTATTACAGTTTGTTATGTCCGCGATTCAAACGCCCTCTCGGGCTAAGAAACTGCAAGCCACAAAATGTTATCGAAATATTATGTACTTACGTACAACTAGAATGTGTACGTACCAAAATACTGCAAACAAAAACCGATCTTATGCAACGTTAATATAAAACTTGTGTTAAAAGAAAAATAAAGAAATGAAACAAACTGATTCCGTGGTAACTATATCTATCGTCTCTTTTTTTCAGCACAGTGCGCCTTCCAGTTGTACCTACGTATAGTACTTATTATTTCGATGCAAAATGTAAACAAATCTGTCAAGATTTTAATACGAGCGCGCTCTAATGTTTTTTTTTAATTTTGCATAACCATTCCGTTTCCATTCCATCGTTCTGAACGCTCTCGGCAAAATGGCGTTCGACTGAAACGACCCCTATTAGTGAAAAAATATCAAACTATCCTACTATATACATAATATAATACTGTCCTACATCATATTATTATAAATCCGAAAGTTTGTATGTATGTCGTGTATGTAATAAGCGTAACGAGGTAACAAACATACATGTGTTTGCTACTTCTTCACGATTCAGACTACGGCTACACTGATTTTGAAGAAATTTGGTACGGAGATAGTTTAGACCCTAGATAAACACGCAGGCTACTTTTATTCGTAAAAATGATTGTTGTTCCCGTGGGATAAGGCAATTATTCAAAATTATTACTCCTTCACGCTCAATCGGCTGCGCTTTTTTTATGAAATTTGGTATGGCGATAGGTTAGACCCTAGATTAACGCACAGGCTACTTTTCATCCCGAAAATAATTGCTCTTCCTGTGGGATAAGCACTGTACTTGTTACTGTGTACTTTTTAAATTTTAAGTTAATTAAAAATTTTTTTCAGCGTGAGGTACGTGTAGGAGATATTTCAAAATCGGTAAGCGAAACGTAAAACGAAAGTGCCGCGAACGTGTAGCGAGAGCGTTATGTAGTTATGTAACTGCAAAACGTTGTGATTTTTCTTTTAAAGAAATGAAATCATTATTTTATTATGCATGAAACATGCATAATCCTAATTAATAGGTTAACAATTACCTAGTTAAAAATGTATCTTTAAAATTTTTCAACAAAATCCAGATTTAAAATATCTTATAACTTGGATAAGTGGGAAGTGAATTTTTGAAGATTTCCTAAACGTGGGTGATAAGATCCAAGCAATGCTACAAGTATGAAATGACTCAAATCAAAATCCACCATAATCGAGCAACACTATCTGATTTCGACACATGACAATTAGCTTTACATTCTCTGACAGAACGTTAACTCGACAGTTAAATTTAAGCATAAATAGACATCTCTTTATCATCTGACAGCCAATTTAAAGTGAATGTTCTCAAACTGTGGCAAAGTGGATCAACTGAACCGCAGATAGCTACACAACTAGGGTTTCCATCTCTACATTTGCGTACCAGGACAGGAAAAGTGAAAACCCCGAATTTTGGTGCTTAAAACCCAGATAATTCAACGGAGTTTTTATAAGTTATACCTACCGGACAACTAACAACTAAAAATAAAACTCTGCTCGGATACTCCCCGGTCGCCCTGTAAACTAGGACAAATCCGGGGAAACCCGGACGGATGGCAAGCCTATACACAACGATACTATCAACCGTGACAGTTTCATTTATAGTTGCAAAGCTGTTTGTAGGTTTATCTATACGTATAAATATACGGTCGGATCGGATGACGGTCACGTGGCTCTGTCGTCGGGCATTATTCCTGGTCTCCGGAGACCCTGGGTTTGAATCCCGGCAGAAGCAGAAATAGTTATAGAATAGTTATAGTCCCTTAGCCGGCTCTTACGGCACCCGCGGGAAGAGAATGGGGGATTACTATTCTAGGCCGGTACCACCTCGGCACTAAATATAAAATACTAATAAGTAACTAATTAAAATACTACAGCTACTACAAAAACATTTGAGCAATCCTATTATTATATTACTAGCTGTTCAGCCTATAGATAACTCAAATGCGCTAACTTGCTACCAGTTAGCAGCATACCCGTTGAGCCAAATATGTGGCAACATTTTGGTCATGCGACGCAACGATCAAACGCTTCGATATGTTTAATATCAATATAACAGAACTTACTAAAATCGGAGAGTCAATCATATTTGAATTAATTAGCAACCTCAAATTAATCAGCAAAACCCAAAACCAAATTATTATTAAAACTTTGTCAGCTGTTAAAATAACAGTAGTATTTAGAGCTCACAACTATTTTAGTTTAGCAAATTCACAAATTGATTTTTAGAGTCTGAAGTGTGATAGAATAAATAATATTTACTTCGGTTTTGAAGTATTCAACAAATTTTATCCGTTATACTTTAGCGAGATACATGTGAAATACGGAAAAACAGGCTGACAGTGGCACCATAAAAACTATCAGATACTAAATACATATTTTGTTCAGATCTAAAAATATCGTCATTTCAGCCATAAGATGTCAACTACTGGAGATATATTTCATTAGCTTCACCCGGGTTTCACCCGCATGGACTACGGTTTTCTCGCTACCACAATTATCACACGGGAGCTAGCTTTTCCGGTATTAAAAACGGTCTATCTGTTATTCCAGGGTATGAGCTTCTTGAGAGTTCCATGTGAATCTGTTGAGCCATTTTAGCGTGAAGAAGTAACAAACATACCTACAAACGACAAACAGACAAACAAGCTATCGCATTTATAATATTAGTGTAATATATGTAATTATTTTTATGATTTGTAAGGTTGTGCTATGTTGTGTATTCAAAATTAAAAATAAAAATTAAGAAAAGTCTACACCTTTTTTACTTATTTCTATTTATTTTAAGCTTTTCCAGACCATCTCATTGTTCTTCATTGCATACAACTAATGCGTTATTTAACTACCCGCTCCTACGGCTACTAGCAGGTAGTTTCACCTTATGATTATGAGAAGCAGTAAATGTAACCTCACTATTACTGTAAATGATCATACGGCCTCAGCATTTTGCACCATAATAGCCAGGTACGAGATGATATTGCGTTGCTTAAGGCGGTACACATACCCATTTGGCCCCATTTAAATTTCATTAAAACTGGTCAAGCGGTTTTTGAGTCACACTCTAATAACTGAAAAGTCATACGCATACGTCGATGACAGTTGCGGATGGATAAATCGTTGGAAATAAACAATAACAATAATTGGTCTTGTGAGTAGCTAGTCACTGAAATGTGTGAAAAATAATAATTTTACCAATAAATGGAACCATATTCAACACTAAAAAGTGTGAAATAACTTGTCGAAGTCTCACATGTCATGCTCACAATATTTTGATAATAATTATAGTTACTTCTGAACTATCATGGTACCGACTTTAATAAGTCATTTCACACTCTAGAGTGTTAGTCGGTTACATTATTTGGTAAATTTATGTTTTTAACAAAACTTATATCTTCCTAAGTATTGTCAAGAAAAGGTCAAATTTTTTATTGGAATATCCATAATTATTTTTAATTCGATTTATTCAATAAAATTCCTGCTGCCGCACGTATCACGTGATCTCAGCTGGCTAGGCCGGCCCGCTCTCTACCCGCTCATTCTGACCGAGGCCACTGTCGACGTCGGACCTATGCTTAATCGCTCTGTTCTCTCCCATATGTTCCTAGCTTAGCATTCGCGCACTACATACCTTAACTGTCTGGAAAACGCATTTAAATACATATTTGCCATCTTCTAACATGTCTGCGGTTAATATGCTTGAACTGTAAAATAATACAGCAAAGCATACTTTGTTGTTGGTAGTTTGTTGTGTGACACCAGCGCAATTACCTCTAACTTGCTGTTTGGCCTAAATTAATCCGTAGGTTAAATCTGCTAATCACTGAAACTAGCTAAAATTCTCTAATTTACTTTTTTTTAAATCTTTCTTCTATTTACGCTGAAATTCAAATTCATATAGGGTTTCCAACAAAAATGTTGCTTTTTATTGTGTGCCTAAAATTTCGTTTACATTGTTTTCAGTTAGTACATTTTTTTATTACACTCAAACCCCCGCACTAGGATTCCCTGGGTCGCGGGAGGCATGGGTATACACAACCACAACACACAAACAACCAAGACGCGGGACAAACACCTACACTCATCGGATAAATGTTTGCCACTTCCGGGATTCGAACCCAGGGTCCCGGAGACACAGAAGTCATGTCACTGTTTCTATCTTTTTCGTTATATAAAGACTCTTGGACTATCGTCCAGCTATGTTTGGTTTAACTGTGTTAAACTAGTTTAAACTAATTCGAATCGTATAAGATTTGATAATTCATTAACTAACACGATTATTCCACCAAACGCGAATCGCCTCCAATGTAGGTACATAAAGATAAAATTAAACGTCACGGAGTTTTAACGAGGGTAGCCAAACAACGGAGACGGTTTGTCCCAACTATTATCACCTGCAAACTCGGTTATTGTCTAGTAAGTTTGTGTTGATACTTTAAACTTGTAAATTTGAACAAAACACTAAAGTTTTGACTTCAAAACAAACCGTATTATTTCAACTGTATACAAATCTTGAAGATAACGTGAACGCATATATAATATATAGTAAAATATACTCAACATTTGATTTGTAATCTGTCAAGTCTTAGCATATTACGTACTAGCTGCGCCCCGCGGTTTCACCCGCGTGGTGATTAAAAACGGTGATGATGGTGACGATGAAAATAAAAAAGCCTATGTGTTAATCCAGGGTATAAGCTATCTCCATACCAAATTTTATCTAAATCCGTTCAGCCGTTCTAGCGTAATTGTTTAACAAACATCCATCCATCCATCCATCGTAACTTTCACATTTATAATATTTTATTATTATTATCATATAGGTGTTAGGGATTAGGGATAAAGCTGCCGTGATCTGGCTACAGCAGTGCCACTAGTACGAACTTTTGCAGATAATGCATTCATTAACGGAATAAACATTAACTAATATTTAATTTATTTAACTTTATTTTATAATTAATTAATTAACATTAATTAATGTTCGATTAATTGGATTGATTCAATATGCGACCGGAAAACGATGGCAGACGAAACGGCTGTTATGTTGCTCAGAGATTTGACCCGGTATCCTGAGTACCCCCAGGATCAATTTTTGTAGGGGCCGAAAGGCCTTAAAATGCACAAAACAAAGATACACAAAATTATTTATAGATATTTCATTATCCGCTCCAATAAACAAACACACTTTCCAGGTCCATTGTCCTTCAGCGTATACATTCTAGTGATCCCTGTTTGACTACGTCATCATTAATCGTCAACTGTGTATCAAATGAGTGGTCAAACATTAGACCTATAAACAAATAAAAAATATTACGACACAAGGAAAGGCGTCTGATAAGCTATACGCTGAGATAAGGAAAGTAATAGATGTTAAGAATCTTGTTAATAATCTTTCAAACAATTTAATAGGGAACCTTTGTGTGAATATTATTTAATCAAGGATGATTAACTTCAAAGAGCGGAACTGTATTTACATTGACAAATTGCTTTATCTGCTTTCGTGACAGTTACTTCGTCAGATTTTAGTTCATTCGTTTAGTTTTGAGGCATCAATGGATTTTATAACTTTGCGCTTTCGCAATTCGTGTGAATATTTTTTCTCCTTTACTAAACTGACAACTCTTAATTTAAGAATTTTATGGTTTAACAACATGTAAGGCGAAACTTTCGTTCAATTTATTTTTGGGAAAATTTTCGGCTACTAGTGGAACTTGAACCCACGACCTGTCGCTTTGCCATCTGATAGATGGCATGACAGTATTCTGTCTATCGTCTTCTTCTTCTTCTTTGGGTGCCATCTTCTAACGAAGGTCGGCGATCATCAAGGCGATTTGTACCTTGGACACAGCAACTCTGAACAATGAACGGGTGCTCTTGTTGAACCACTGGCGTAAGTCCGTCTAACTAGCCGTCCGAATTTATTCCTTTCTTTTACATCTGATGGGATGTTGTTCTTAGCGCCATCTACCTTTGATTGTATGAACTATTAATAGGACTGATGAAGCAAAATTACAGTATTTGATACATATTATACGGGCGAAAGTTTGTATGCCCTTTTCCGATTGTCGTTTCTGTTTGTTAGTTACTCTTTCACGCCGCCTTGTGGGATGACAGGAATAATCAAAAACACCGGGTAGCACCGCGGGGCGTAGCTAGTATTTTAAATTAGAATAGAATAGAATATAATAATATTTATACTTAGCAAATATTTACAAAGTTAATTTATATAATGATAATAAATAGAATAATAAACTAAATAACAGCTAAAATGATTCGCAGTTCTACAGTGTGCAGTGCTCGCAGTGAACGTCCTACGACTGAGATGATGATGAATCTGCTACTAGTTGGCGGCGTACCCAGAATGATAGCAGCATTGCCCCGTTGAGTTGCATTGCTGATCCATTTAGCCAAGTATATTCCAGCATTTTGGTCACACGAAGCATCGATCAAGCGCTCTGTAAGCTTTATTTATTACCAGCTGCGCCCCGCGGTGTTCCCCGCTTGATGATGAAAAACGGTGATGATGAAAATAAGCCTATGTGTGAAACCAGAGTTTAAACTATCTCCATACCAAATTTCATCGAAAACGGTGTAGCCGTTTGAGCGTGAAAAAATAACAAACACACACATCCACACACACTTTCGCATTTATAATTTTAGTAGGAAGTAGGAATATCTGAAAACAAATTTATTATATTCCCAATATTCCGAGAATCTATATAAAAATAATGTGCGAAATTTATCTTGTGTTGATTATGTGTATATAGGATAAGACTAAAGTGAGATATCTCTCATCCGCCGGATAAGTTTCTACCCTTGTACAAATTCCAAGCAGAAAAACTTTCAACGCGATCACTATCAGTCACAGCAAAGTCGTGTGAAATCCCTCATGGAGTTGATTTATGGTAGCGAAAAACTAATGACGGGGTATTTAGTATATCAAAGAAAACACTGCTTTATATTTAATGTGTTTGAGTTGAAATCTGTCTGCACCGAAACAAGATAAAGCACTTGAAGATAACACATCAGACAACTAAAAGTATTTACGAATTGTGGTACAAAATCTGAGCTAAGAAACTCTAGTGCACTCGTACATCGATTGAGTTAATCTCAAGTTTTCCGTCCTTTTTCTTTTTATATTCAAACCAAATCCGTTATCTCAATCTGCCTTTTTGATAATCTTTTGATAATTATAATTATGTCTAGGTAACCTACATGGACTCACAAATTAGCTAGATTTTATAAAGTTGTTTCTTGATTTTAGTATGCTTTTTCTTAAAAATCATGTAGTTATGCAGTATGGTACATTATTAATACTTTTGGTTTTAATAAATGTATTACTTTTTTATTTTTTCGTTATAATGCCTCTTTATTTTCTTAGGTCTATTTTTTACTGCCATATTAGTACCGGCCTAGAATAGTACTCTTCCATCTCTTTGCGAGTGCCGTAAGAGTCGGCTAAGGGTAATCACGTACCAGACGGTGGGCAGCAGCGCATTCTGAAGATCGGAAAGCATGCTGCTTTCATCAACCCGCCTGTCAAGCGTGGCGAGTATTGGCAAATCCCCTAAAAATGGCGAGGCATATTATGTCCAGCAGTGGACGTCTATGGCTGAGATGATGATTTTTTTACTATATAGATATAAAAAGCAATCCCACTAATATTATAAATGCAAAAGTTTGGATGGATGGATGTTTGTTACTCAATCACGCTCAAACGGCTGGACGGATTTGGATGAAATTTGGTATGTAGATACTTCAGGTCCCGGAATAACATATAGGCTACTTTTCATCATCATCATGAATCATCATCATGCAGGTAAAATTGCGGGGCGCAGCTAGTACTATTTAAAGATAAAAAACCTAAACCTGAAGTGCTGTCGGCGGGGCGGCACCAGCGTGCCAGGACCCAAGCTATCGGTTTGCTGCAAAGTGAGGGACCTTATTATTACGTTTTTTAAGTTCTGTTACTGATACCTGTCCTACCGCGCTTGTTTCGTATCACCAACGAATTAACAATAGCCTTGTATACTGAGGTCATCAATTATTTCAAGTCATTAATTATTGGCGGTGTACGCTAGAACTAACCTAGCGTCCTATATCACATATAGCAATGTGCACGCGCACAACACTCGGAACAGGGACAAGCTCGTGGGCATAGCTAGGACACTTACGAAATCCACTAAAGTTACGCATGTTATGGGTCCAGTAGTATATAATAAGCTGCCAGCACACGTCACTACAGCAACCACACATTGTGGTTTTAAAAATAAACTAAAACGCTGGCTAATCGAGCAGGCATTCTATAGCTTTGAAGAATTGATTAATGAAAAATTGAAATGACTGTATTATATTACGATGTATGTGTTTTAGGATACATTTTTATTGATTTATATTCAGTTTAAAAATGACTAATTGTAATGAGTATCGGAATGATATTATTTTATATTTATTATTGACATGTAATAATGCACTATTACCAATAAATTGATTTGATTTGATCAGTCTAAAGCAAAAAAAACAAAACTCTTTCGCTGCCAAAACTGCAACTTTCGCTGATAATATTGTCTCAGAAATATTTTAAGACACTATTTACGAATATTCGTAAATACTTGGTTCACAAACATGATGATTGAAATCAACAACTAAATAATAAATGAGTAGCCGTAACTCGATTTCCAAGTCGCAACCGCTAAACTAACTCCAAACAACCTACAATAATTACGTTCATGAAACTTTGGACGAACGAATGTTTGAGAAATGTGCATTTGGACCATAACTAGTGGAACGCAAGCCCAGCGCTCATTACCGCCGCCACACCGAGTGGAATGGCCGTGTTACATTTTTAAAACTACTAGGCAAAGTTGGCATGTATGATAAATGAACTAGCATGACATTCTCCACTAAATTAACTGTGCCATAAATCAATTAAAATTTTAAAACACGCTCGGTATTCTAACTTTATCACGATTCTTTTTCACGAAAACACGTTGCAGTGTCTTTTTGACGCAGCTATTCATAATGTAGATATTTTGCTTCCTGAAATACCGTCAAGTAGATAATGCATGGGTCGATAATGCAAAAGTGATTTACGAACATTTCTTCTATTTAACCGTGCAATACCAAGAGATTCGTGTATATAACAATGTCCGATGAGATTTTATTGATTGTGACTACAGAATACCGTCTATGCCGCTTTGCCAACTAATCTATAGTGACACGTAAGTACCGTCTTACATGACGTCAGTGCAATCAATCATAAAACTATAATATAATTATCCTACTAATATTATAAATGCGAAAGTTTGTATGTGTGTATGTTTGTTATTTATTCACGCTCAAACGGCTACACCGATTTCGATGAAATTTGGTATGGACATAGTTTAAACCCTAGATTAACACAAAGGCTACTTGTGCCGGTAAGTGCCGTGGTGGTACCGGCCTAGAACAGTACTGCCCCATCTCTTCGCGCGGGTGCTGTTAGAGTCGGCTAAGGGATCACGTACCAGGAGGTGGGCAGCAGCGCCTTCTGAAGATAGGAAACCATATTGCCGTCGCCAACCCACCTGCCAAGCGTGGCTAGTATTGGTAAGTCTCCCCTATATGGGGAGGCATATGTCCAGCAGTGGACGTCCTATGGCTGCGATGAATGAAAATTAAGGTAGCGAGAAAACCGTAAATCACGGGCGAAACCGCGGGCGGTACTAGTAATTTATAACTTTTAAATGATGACGGTCGCCGTGGCGCAGTGGTTAGTGTCATTGACATGACTACTGTGTTTCCGGGACCCTGGGTTCGAATCCCGGCATGGGCAAACATTTGTGCGATGAGTGTAGGTGTTTGTCCCGGGTCTTGGATGTTTGTGTGCTGTGAATGTGTGTGTCCAAGCCTCCCGCGATACAGGGAATCCTAGTGCGGGGATTTAAGTGTAATAAAAAAATAAAAAATAAAAAAATTAAGGAAACATAAAAAAAATAAGCAATGTATTATTCTTAAGACAATATTTATTAGGTAGAAAGAAAAGAAACCCCTCTAGGATTTATTAGCTGTCTGTTCCTTGTTGTGTTAGTAGTCTGTGGTTCGGTATCGTAATTATTTGGCACGATACAGTTTTCAACGTGACTGCTGTTTCTACCGCAAATGACGTGTACGTGACCGAACGTAACTTGGCTTAGTTACGTATTTCCCTCAACCCAACTTATTTAGGCTGCGAGAACACGCAAGCCGCACTGTTTCGCTAGTACAAGTAGTGATAGAAAAATTACATATAATAATATATATGGGACAACATTCACACAAGGTCTTCAGGTCCCAAACTAGACAGAGCCTGTACTATGGTAACCTGATGACTGATATATACTTATATACATATACACACCCAAACACAGGTCAAACAGACATGTTCATACACACAAATGTTTGACCTGTCCGGGAAACGAACCCGGGACCAGCGGCTCAGAAGGCAGAGTGCTACCAACTGCGCCAACCGTCAGTTAAATATATATGGGAAAAATAAAAAAACAAAAATAATGTCAGTCTCAAAAATGACCCTCCCTCTAGGAAGCAGAGTTAAAGTAACTTTCATTTGTTATACTCATTTTCGTCAATATTTAGGACACACGTCTATGTCAATATAGTTTCTATATAAATTTTATAATACAAACGAAAGACTTTCCTCTAGGGTCATTTTGGTACTTCGTACGAAAAGATTTCATAAAGCTCAAATAGAATATTCTATCTGAATCTTAAGGGTTTCAGCGTAGTCTATTTATTTATTTAGTCCAGCTGGAATCAATCTTCTAAATATATATAACTCAAAGGTGACTTGACTGACCGACATAGTGATCTATCAACGCACAGCCCAAACCACTGGACGGATCGGGCTGAAATTTGGCATGCAGGTAGATGTTATGACGTAGGCATCCGCTAAGAAAGGATTTTGATTAATTCTACCCCCAAGGGGATAAAATAGGGGATGAAAGTTTGTATGAAACTTTATCAATTTTAAATCGATCGGGCTGAGACTTTGCATGTATAAAGCTACTATGACGTAGGCATCCCCTAAGAAAGGATTTTGAGATGCAGGCTATATAAGATTAGTAACTTTTCAGTTTAAAATATACGAATTTCTGTATGCTAGCGACATCTACATTGAGTTATTTTGGAGAAAACTTTGAATTAAACATATTTGTTAGCATTAAGTCCTCATAATCTAGCATTTGACGACTAGCTTTTGCCGGCGGCTTCGCTCGCGTTAAGAAGTAGAAGCCGCAAAAACTTTGCCTACTTAATAATAATAATTCGAAACGCGAGCGAAGCCGCGGGCAATTTGGTATAAAGATAGATGGGTCCTTGGAAAAGGTCTTCTTTTTGTCCTGGAAAGAGTATGGTTCCCGTGGGATAACTGAGTTAGCGGGAAAAACATAGGCCACGCGGGTGAAACCGCGGGGCACAGCTAGTGAACGAACCGGCGCAAGCGCAGCAGAACTTCATCAGCCGTTGAGGTAGGTAAGGGTTTGAACAAGAAAATGACAAAGTCAGATACTCTTGGTTCTCGGCATTTATTGATTTTAAGTTTAAAAAGTACATGGTAAACACGGAGAATCTCGTCACCGCGATTCAGAAATTTAATTGCTCATTAGTAAGCGCCATCTATAATTCATGCGACGAACTAACTTCGCTATCATCTACATGTAGTTTTACTCCTACATATCGCCCACCAAGGACTATATGAGTTAGTCCTTCTAATTAAATCGCCCACCGTGACCACTGTGACGAGTCTCTTACAAACTTTCAAAAAACATTCAAAGTTGAAATTTTAACATTTTTAACTTACAATTTTATAACAAATTACAAATTTCAGTTTTCCGTTTTAAACATTGTGGACTGTATAATATAAAATCTAAATTAAAACCATCTTAGATTAGATGTCTATAAATTCAATTTTAGTGACTAAGATGTCACAGGCAAAAAACATAACTTAGACACCGGTCTCTTTAGAGTACCGTTCTTAGTTTTTATCGTGACAACTCTAATAATATTGTCCGTTCCGGGATGAGTAGCAATTATCCTGCCATAGAGCCAACGCGACGGTGGAAGATTGTCTTCCTTAATTACAACCACATCCCCAATGTTGGGCTGAGGGATTTGGGCTGACCATTTATGACGACGTAAAAATTTGGAAAGATAGTCCCGCGACCATTGCCGCCAAAATATTTGCGCCATTCTTTGAGTGTGTTGCCATCTCCTTAATGTGCTGATGTTTAAATCTTCGACATTGTAGTCAGCTGCAGTCAAAGGTGCTTCGCCAAGAATGAAGTGGCCTGGAGTCAGAACAGTGAAATTATCCGGATCTTCGGTGACGACTGACAACGGTCGTGAATTAAGACAAGCCTCTACTTGGGCCAGCACAGTGGACATTTCCTCATACGTCAATGTCGAGTTTCCAATGATGCGTTTAAGGTGATATTTCACTGATTTGACGCCTGCCTCCCACAGACCACCGAAATTTGGCGAATGTGGTGCTATAAAGTGCCATTCACAATTATTTGTTGCCAGAGACATGGCAATTTCTCGTTCTATGGAATTTTGCTCAGCCCTGCAACGTTTTTTCAACTCCGTCGCTGCTCCGATAAAATTAGTGCCATTGTCACTCCACAGATGTGAACAATGACCTCTTCTAGCTACAAAACGTTTGAAGGCTTGTAGGAAACCTTCTGAGGTCAAATCACTCACCACTTCTAAGTGTATGGCACGTGTTGCCATGCAAACGAAAAGGCAGATATACCCCTTATGAGATTGATGGCCTCTACCTTTTGAAGTGCGGATTTGTATCGGGCCGGTGTAATCAACCCCACTACTGCTAAATGGACGAGCTGGTGTTACGCGGGCAGCCGGAAGTTGTCCCATCAACGGGGTTTTTGTAGCTGCTGTGTTTTTTATGCAAGTAACACACTTGCGATAGTGAGCCTTTACAAGTTGTTTTGCACCTATAATCCAATATCGTGTTGATATGTGTGCTAAAACTAGCTGTGGACCTCCGTGGAGAGTCTGCTTGTGAGCATCTGCAATAATTAGCCCCGTCAAATGAGATGATTTTGGGATCAATATAGGATGCTTTTGGTCGTACTTCAAGGTAGAATTATTGAGTCTGCCACCTGCTCTCAATATCCCATCATCATCAACAAATGGATTTAACGGTCTAAGTTTGCTGCGTTTGGGTAAGTCCCTTTTTTTGTGAACGACCGATATTTCTTCAATAAAATGTTTAGCCTGGCAAAGTTTAACATAAATGTTCAACGCTTCTCTTATTTCTCGAGATGTGAGAAAGCTGTTATTTCTTTGAGCTCCTTGCTTAGCATTATTTATAAATCTCCTGCAATATGCTATGACTCGGGTAGTTTTCGTCAATGTTGAGAACTTATCCCAGGGTGACACCTCATCGGTGACACAATGTACCTTGATTTTTACTGCTTCCAAATCGGTTGGTATCGTCTTTGGCTTAGAGTATTGAATCTGCTTTTCAGATAAAAATTCTGGACCCTGAAACCACAACTTATGGTTTAACAGTTCCGATGGATGTAAACCTCTGGAGGCACCGTCAGCGGGATTTTGCTTGGAAGTTACATGACACCAATTTTCAGGTTCTAAATGAGTGAGAATATCTGATACTCTATTTGCCACAAAGACACTCCATTTGCTGGGGTGGTTGTTCAACCAAGCAAGAACGACTGTAGAGTCAGTCCACGCATGAATATTTATCTTTTCTATATTCAAGATTTCAGCGACTTCACGCAACAACTTGCTAAGAAGCACTGCGCCGCACAATTCTAGCCGAGGTATGGATATTTGTTTCACTGGGGCGACCTTTGTTTTTGCAGACACTAATGAAACCTTTACATTGTTTTCAGAGTCAATCACTCGGACATACGTCACGGCAGCGTAAGCGACCTTCGACGCGTCGCTGAACCCATGCAGCTCTACTTGCACATCGTTACTTTTAGTTTTAATCCATCTTGGTAACCGTATTTCGCTTAATTTTAATTGTTCTTCACGGTAAGTTAACCATTCATTTAACAAATCTTCTGGTACAATATCATCCCAATCGATGCCTGCTAGCCAAAGCTTTTGAATCATACTCTTTGCTATAATTATGCTTGGACTTACCCAACCAAGTGGGTCGTAAAGTCGAGATATATCTGAAATTATTTTTCTTTTTGTTACAGGTGGTTGCAGCTTCGGGAGAGTCACCACATATCGGAAGGTATCGTCCGTTCTGTTCCAGGTGAGTCCCATTATTTTTACTAATTCATCTTCTTTTAATTGCAGATCATCACTACCTATTTCCTTTTCCAATTCAACCCCTTTTATTTCCTGTACTAGCTCATCACAGCTACTATTCCATCTTTGCAGTACAAATCCTGCTTTGCTTAAAAGTTCATTCATTTCTTTAAATAATACTTTTCCTTCTTCACAGGTTTGTACTCCTGTCATGAGGTCATCAACATAAAAATGTTTAAGAACCCTTTCAGACGCCAACGGATAATCTGCCCCGTGATCCTGCACTACCTGTTGAAGAGCCTTTACTGCCAGATATGGCGCGGATGCGGTGCCAAAGGTAACTCGGGTAAGTCGATAATGTTTCATTTCAGAATTTTTATTATCCCTCCACAGAATTCTTTGACAATCGCTGTCTTCAGTTTCGGTCTTCACCTGCCGATACATCTTGACGATGTCAGCTGATATGCAGATTGGCGGCGACCTCCATTGCATGATAATGTGCCTAAGTTCGGATTGTAAGGCAGGTCCTACTAGCAATTGATCATTGAGTGACAAGTCGTTTCGTCCTTTGCAGGATGCGTCGAAAACCACTCTGACCTTGCTCGTTGCTTTATCATTTCGAACTACAGCATGATGCGGTAAGTAAATTGCCTTTGGATTTGAGACTTCTTTTTCAGGTACGACTTCCATGTGATTAAGTGCTAAGTATTCATTGATCACTTCTCGATATTTCAAGTTTAACGATTCATCTTTACTTAACCTTTGTTCTAAAGACCTTAATCTTTTTACAGCGATACATTGAGAGCCTGTCACTTCTGGTTTGCCATTCTTAAAAGGAAGCCGCACAATGTACCTGCCATTTTCATCCCTCCGAGTCGTCTCGGCGAAGTATTGCTCACAGCGTTTTTCTTCTTTCGTGAACATAATCTCTCTTGGCATTTGTATGTCCGATTGTATTTCCCAAAACCATTTGAGCATTTGGTTGTCGGAACAACAATGCATCACATTTATGTTAGAAGAGGGCATAGTAGCTGTATTAACAGCGCCGGACAAAATCCATCCGAAGCTGGTTGCTTGAGCTACTGGTGAACCATGTGGACTCTTCTTAACACCATCCTGAAGTATATGACTGTATACTTCTGCTCCTAAAAGCAAATCAATGCGATTAGGAGTAAAGTAGTCTGGATCAGCTAGCTCCAGATCGGCGAGTTCCTGCCATTCTATGGCTTCAACCCTTCTCGATGGAAGAATTGATGTAATGCAGTTAATCACGTGTGCTTTCACCGGCAATTTCACCGTGGGGTCGATCCGGGACTGTATTTCAATGACGACCATCGCCTTAGAGAC
The DNA here is from genome assembly GCA_934044485.1 of Apeira syringaria. Taxonomy (NCBI): domain Eukaryota; kingdom Metazoa; phylum Arthropoda; class Insecta; order Lepidoptera; family Geometridae; genus Apeira; species Apeira syringaria. The sequence continues at coordinate 19,457,208 of OW203662.1, read as the reverse complement.
AACGTTTTTGTCTCCACCCAGGCCTGATATTTGGCTGATAGTTTTAGTTTTATTCAAACCGAGGTACTGCACCGTAGATTCTGTCACGAAGGACGCCTGCGACCCCTGGTCTAGGAGCGCACGGATACAATACTCTTTACCGTTTCTGGCAACGGCCTTTACTATGGCAGTAGCTAGAAGCACCTGCTTGTGGACCTTTCCTGTTGCAAAACAAGATACCATTGTTGAAGACGATGCTACATTTGAAGATGCGGTTGTGTCAGCTTTCGAGGATGTGGCAACACTATCTACCTTGGTAGCCTCCTCATATTGCTGGCCTTTCGGATGAGCGCATGGAGCGAATGATGCTTTCGCTTGCATACGCTACAGCGAAGATTTGTGCGACACTCTTTGGCAGAGTGATTGCTACCCATACAATTAAAACAAATTTTATTTTCATAGACAAACGTCCGCCTTGAATCGACATCTTGCTGGTGGAACATTTTACACTTACTTAACTTATGTTGGTCCTTGCAAAAGGGACATGATAAGTTTGTGACGTGCAAAGATTTAATTTTCTTATTGAAGTTACTCTGCCCTTCACGTTCCGACGTTGATTTGGTGTCTAAAGACTCGATTGCGCGAAATCGTTTAGTTAGAAATGCAGTAAATTGCTGGTATGTCGGTAGCTCATTCAAAGAGTTAGTCGTGGTAACATTGAATTCCCATTGACGACGAGTTTCAGAGTCCAACTTCGACGCCAGAATATAAATGAGCAGAATGTCCCAGCTTTTTACATCAATATCTAAATTTGATAGTGAGTCTAAACAATCATTAGTCGTGTCGACGATATCTTTTAACCCTTTTGCTGATTCCTGTCGCAAAGCCGTTTGAGACAGTAATCGTTTTAGAATTTGTTGACATATGTGAGGCTTATTATTATAACGCTCTTCAAGTAATTTCCAGCACCTAACATAATTATCTTGTGTTATGGGAATGTTACTCAAAAGCTGCTCGGCCTCACCGGTTAAATGACCTTTTAAGTAAAGCAACTTTTGCACATCATCTAAGCTAGAACAATTATGAACAAGACTTGAAAATAAATCATGAAAAGTCTTCCACTCAGAATATTTTCCCGAAAATTTAGGAATTAATATCTTTGGCAATTTTACATTCACTGGATTGCCTGATACTGATCCAGATGAATTCAAGTTAGGGGCGCTACTGGTCAAGCTACCTAACGATGTTTTAAGTTCACATTTATACTCTAAATAGATCTCTTCGCCTCTATCGAATGTACTAGACTTCACATAATTAGTATCTTCTATTTGTTTAAGAGACGAAATTGTTCGCATTAGTTCCTTGTGCCCTGAATGAAATTCATTCCATATTTGGTTTATGAGCTCCAATCTACCTTCTATATGTTCCTTTGTGATTCGATCCTTTGGGCTTTTTTTAAAGTTAGACCTGTGTCTTGATATGCGACTATATAGGTCTTCTTGCGAAATAATTAAAGATTTTATTAATTGTGTTGACTCCATATTTATTAATAAACCCTATACAACAATAATTGAGATACGAAATTACTAAGTGTCTTTTACGACAAATCTAATTTTTCTAAGGCTGTGGAACCTTGTAAAACTAGTTATAGACCAAAGAACAACCTTGCATAGAATACAGCGTAAATTTTTACAAGTCTCGTATTCTATAGATTTTAAAATTTTACAAGTCTATGGAACCTTGTCACAGTAATTTTGTACTAGAATAATTAATAAGTTCAAATCACAACGAAAATTTTTAAGTGTCGTAATCTATAAATATTATAATTTTACAAGTGTGTGGAACCTTGTCGTAGTGAATTCTGAGCAAATTTGGGCATAGGTTCCCCGTTGTTCCACTTTTACTCTAATTATTCTAAGTTCTAAAACTATCATGCACACACAAGAATAAACTAAGTTATTTTTCGCTAAACAATAAGGTCCAAATTTCGCCAAATGGATTCAGTAAACACACAAATTAATATATTCACTTTTCAACAAATTTCAAAAGTACTCACGTTTTTATTTTTCATTCACTCACTTGACGTTGAATGACCGCACAGTCATTTGTCCAATCCGCTCCGATGTGACGTCAGGGATGACGACACTTCCCGGCACCGTCTGCAGTAGTTGGCCTTGCTGGGTCTCAGCACGGCTGTAGATGATTGGCTGATGACTATATTCTTGATACCTTCGATACTGGGTCTCAGCTTCGATGTCTATTCCTGACAGCGATATGTATCGATGTCGAAAGCTGCCTGAGTTGCTCCCCACAGCACTTTTCCACGTATTACAATGCCTTCAGCACTCCTCGAGCACTGTTCGACGCTGCAATAATGCAACTGCGCTGCACGGCTCCGACCAGCTTCCTCGGCTTGCAGTTTGCAACGGCAATCCACCGTCCCGCAAAGCTCCGTAGACAAAAAATTTACCATCGGTTCCGCCGCCGTATTATCGGAATCCGACTCGCAGGACCATGAACGAACCGGCGCAAGCGCAGCAGAACTTCATCAGCCGTTGAGGTAGGTAAGGGTTTGAACAAGAAAATGACAAAGTCAGATACTCTTGGTTCTCGGCATTTATTGATTTTAAGTTTAAAAAGTACATGGTAAACACGGAGAATCTCGTCACCGCGATTCAGAAATTTAATTGCTCATTAGTAAGCGCCATCTATAATTCATGCGACGAACTAACTTCGCTATCATCTACATGTAGTTTTACTCCTACAGCTAGTGATTCAATAAAACTCTTTTTCTAACTCGGATTTGTCTATGGATATTTGCTAGTATTCATAACTGCGCCAGAAAGAGGGTTTTGTTTTAAGTGAGTTGGTATAATACATTTATGTCTGTATGGATATTTCTTAGCCACGCTCTGCAGCGTAAATGGCTAGTAGATTTAAGCTTGAGAGACTTTTTTTTTTTTTTTTAAGATTATAAGCTTGCGTTTGACCACTGTCTCACATGATGTTAAGCGACGACGCGGTCTAAGATGGAGCACGCAAACTTAGAAGGGACCTATTCCCTCGCGACTTGCGAGATGTTAACACTGAACGTCTTATGGCTGAAATGGTGATGTCATATCAAGCAACAAATAGGGAGAGAGTGTAAATATTAAAATGGACTTATTAACGTAGAACCTTGTTATATATTCATTTCTTTTTAGTTTAATTAATAAAATAGTTTGAATATATTTCACTAGGGCAAGTTTTAGTTTTTCAAATAATTGCACTTGTTTTTCAATATTATTCTTACTTCCTGATCTATACAAGAAACTTACTTATAAAACCCATTCGTTGGAGTACTCGATACTCGACATTACAGTGATTCGTCGACTCGATAAAATTTGACAGCAAGTGCTTGTTCACCACCCTCAAATTTGAAAAACTGTCACCAAGCACATAGTGTGTTCAGGCAACAGTCCTTGAGAGCCAGTGAGCATTCTAGGCCTAGCATGATAACATCTTCGATCACATCGTCACTGACCATCAAGTGAGATAGTGCTCAAACGCTACATCTATACAGTAGAAAAAAAAAAGAATCCCGTCTAGCACCGGGACCGTAATGAATCGGGGTTGATCCTTGTGGCATACTCCCTGTTACCCCGTTTTTATTTTATTATCACGTGTCAGTTGCAATTGCATCTGGAGCTGGAAAGATTTGCAATTTGTCGCAATCTGTCTGATTTGTGCAATCGCAATGTATGCGATTGAAAATAATTGAAATCGCATGTACATCACGATAAAACTATTAAATGTGTTTGTACTGAGATCAACTGTTTCACGCTGTGGTGCGATTACGCTATTTCAATAAGCGTTCGTGTTCGGGCAACTGATTTCCAATATAGAAAATATATATTACTAGTTGTGCACCGCGGTTTTACCCGCGTGGATTACTATATCCCTATACTATATGTTTTCGGAAATGCGGAGCTTCCGGTCCAGTAAAGTAAAGCCGGATAATATATACATATATAATATTGGGCCAAACTCATATAAACATGGCTGATTATGCTGAAAACCAGCGCAGTGTTCACACGTCACACCGTGAACACTGCATTATGCTAAGCATATTCCAATTGCCCAAAGTACACAACTAACTTGGAATAAGTAGGGACAATTATGTACTTAAATTATATTTAAGATTGTAGATGTAAGATTATTTTTAATGTAACGCCTTATGCATTACTTGAAATCCTTTACTTTGAGGCAATAAAATAATATTTTATTTTATTTATTTATTTTGATTATAGTTCATTCAATATAGTAATCTAAACACACCTCACGCGACAATATTCTTAATAATAATTTGTACCTTAAATGTTATTATATATATATGTGGTATCCGGCTTTACTCACGTTTATAGTCGAAGTTTCGACCTATCGCGGCGACCACGATCTGGCAGCGTAAACTCACCTGAGGATGAGCATCGGACATGCTCTAAATCTAGGTCGAAACTTCGACTATAAACGTGAGTAAAGCCGGATACTACATCTATATAATAATGTGTCAAACTCACGAGAATTTCCATTCAAAAAGTACCTTAAATGATTTGCATTTTTAGATAAAAACAATCCCGTCATTTCATAACCGCTAAACTGCTGCTACGCTTTGTTACGGCGGAAAACGACGAAAAACTATGCACATTCATGAAAAAAAATTAATGCAACAGCCAATATGCCATTTTCCAATAGTTAATCATGATTATTCTGTTGAAAAATTGAGCAATAACTCCAAATTATATCAAAACAATAAATTATTTAAAGCCTTTAAAGGTTTCAACCATACATATAAAATTACACGTCTCTACCCGTTCAGTCATTGACGAGACGGTGTCTCAAATTAGGTGGTTAAAGGTATTTCTGTAAGTTTGTTGGCTTATTAAAATTTTTTTTTTTAATTAGGCGCTTTCCATTTTAAGGGTTTTTTATGGGTTAATATGATCTTGATAATAAATATATAATGTATTACAAGAAGTTCGTTTATTTTCACGATCCCAAATGTGTATGTGAGGTTTCTTAGATCTTAGATAATAGTTATATTCACCCGAAGAGTGAAAGTCGTGCATCAGTAACGTGTTCCATTAGCTTTTAACCCTCGTCTGGGCCATTGTAATCTCTAGAAACTTTAGCTTTACAAACTTGTGCCTTCCTGCGGCGAATCAGGGCTGATTAAATCCTTTTAATACTTCTAAATCTTACTAATATTATAAATGCTAAAGTTTGTGCGTATGTGTGGATATTTGTTACCTCTTCACGCTCAAACGGCTTAATCGATTTCGATGGAATTTGGTGTGCTGATAGTTTTAAAACCTGGATTACACAAAGGTTACTTTTATATTGTACAGTTCCCGTGGGATAATTGTGGTAGCGGGAAAACCGGAACCCACGCGGGTGAAACCGCGGGGCGTAGCTAATATGATATATATTCAACATTTATTCAAACGATAAGAATATTAAAGTTATCATAATCCAACCGTTATCAACCCACATTAGGAACAAGGGCATTTTTCTGAGAGACAGGAGAATTGGCCAGAACGGGTAAACGGATGGGTTAAATTAGTACCGGGATAGATTTGTGTCTGAAATAAGCTTCAGGCTACTTCGTAAACGTACTTCATAAAACGTATTTTATAAAACTCTACGATAAAGGGAAACCCGTAGTCCATGCTTGTAAAAAAGGCTGTGCGTAGCAGCTAGTGGATAGTAAGCTTATTTTCATCATCACCTTTATCACTGTTGTTTATCACGACGCGGATAAAACCGCGAGGCGCAACTAGTTACACTACAGATTTCAAAGCAACATATTCTTTGTTCTCTGATATCTGACGAACTTTTATCAGTTCGACTCAAGTTGGCGACTTGAACATGTTAAAGGAACACTAGTTACGTCACTTAGGGTAGGAGGATCTGTCTCGCACATAATACATGATCAAGTTAAGTGGCTGACAGGCTCTTTGATCATAAAATAAAAGCCTTGACACGATACTTCCTGTTGTGTTGCCCTTGTTTACGCTCGTCTTATTCAGATGGCGAAAGACGTTAAATTAAGACTGGTGTTACTAAGGGTCGGTTTCATTGGAATATTAGATTATTGCTGTACTTTGACATTTTACTCCAGTTATTTTATATAATAAATTATTTAAATCGTTTGTAGGTTTTAGTAATTCTTTTTACGACAAACTATCTACAACGTAGCAAGAAAAAATAACTTTTTGTGAGTGTGGGCAGTGGGCAGAGCACATAATCGTAACTGATGGTGATTGCGGTCGAAAGGTTCTTGAGTGGAGACCACGGACAGAGAAGCGCAGTATGGGAAGTCGAAGACAACCATAGACAACCATACCCAGGTAATGTTTCCATAAGCAATCTCGACATATTTAATGATACTCTTACTGTTTTAAAAAAAAAAAATAGTAGTAACCTTAAGTCACATGAATAGTCATCACCAAAATAATTTAGCATATGTTCTGTGTGTAGATGTTTTTATTCATTCAAATATTAGGCAACCTAAAGAATAGAATTGAATAATGAATATGATTTTATACCTACTCATATTTTGTAGGCACCTGCACTTAACATAGTTTATTCTTACAATCCTAAATTAACTTATTTTTGTGTAAGCTGTGTATGCCTGTAATAGGTGTACTATATCAGAATGTAATACATATGACTTCCGTCATAATCTTAGATTTAATGATATATTGATATATATAATATGTACACTGTTGGCGTATCATAATAATAAATAAATAAAGATCGCAGGTAGATGTTGTGCGGGCCGCTTACAACTGCTCCTTGTGGAGATCGACGACGGGAGAGGCCTATAGTTTGCTGGGGAGCTATTCACGTCTTATGGCTGAGACGTTGATGATAAATTGACAAATCTTGAATGTTTCTGTAGTTCTTGTATCGCTTACTTGGCAAAGCGATAGGACGGTATTCTATAGTCATTGTTTCAAATCCTACTTTATTTTCCGCTAACTTACCGCCAAAACGTTGTAATGTCTTAACTATGAATACTCAATTTAAATTGCTATAATTTAACATTCTGGGCACGCTGCCGGCCGGTAGCGGGTTAGAACATTTGAGTTATCTGTACCAATAGCTAGTGGATTGCTCAAATGTTATTGTAGTAGCTGCAGTATTGTAATTAGTTATTAGTGTTTTATTTTATTAAAGGCATTTGGCCTATGAAAAAAAATTGGTATAATTGATAAACAAAAACAAAATACACATTCTGTCAATCGCATCATTTTTCGCGCACCTTTTATAATTTTCTATCATAAATAATCTTCTCCTGACAATAATAAACACAACAAAAAAAAAAAGAATTAGTCAAATTGTCAATCGTTTACGCATGATGCCGTGATTATGAGAAATAGGGATTCATTTTTATATTGCCTATACAGATTAGGTATGTTTTTGCATCTATACATACTATGTAAGTACCACATGCGGAAAATACCTCAAAGCTCCCCCTAATATCATCGATGACCTATTTCTAGAGGTGGTGATCCAAAAGTATCTGATCCGACGAAAGTTTTTCAAACTACGTGTGAAGGCGTCCGTTATCTGAGCTTATGCTGAGACAGCAAAAGCCGCGTGTCGTAGTTTTATCTTCATCACATGTTTCTTATGCTTATGTTTAATCTTCGCCATGATTTAGAACATTCGATAAGCAACCGAATCGACCAGATTCGATATTCACTACTTTACTATTTCGATATTAACTTATTACAAATCTAAGGAGTAAACGACACAAAAATAATATTCAGACGCTTCTCCACACCACTTATTTTTATATCAACAGTGTGTTAGGTATGGCCCCCAAGTTATATGAACCGTTTGGGGTCGAGACATTGGGCCCGTGACCATAATGCTGGCACATATTTGGCTCAACGAATCAGCATTGCAATTCAGCGTGGCAATGCTGCTAGCAGTCTGGGCGAAACAATAATTATTACAATTTAAATTAGTGTGCAATGAAAACTGACTTGTTTGTGTGCCTAATAGGTATTTATTATTATCTGCATTATTTAATTAATTCTGCATTTTTATAAATTAAAGGTATAATATATATATATATATATACATATGATACCTTTAATTTATAAAAATGATACTTTATCTTTATACAGAAATTGTTTTGAGATATATACGTATTGTTCGCATATACTGCAACCAAAAAATGTACCTGGAAGAGACAAGTCTGCCCACAACCCAGGGTATCCTAGTGTGGGGGCTAGTGTGATTTAGACAACACCAGCTTATATGCAAGCATCAAGTACTATATTATACTATATAATAATAATTTGTCTTCGCAATTTCTGAGTATTTCGGTGTAATAAAAATATTTGTATTTGTAGTTTTATTGAGGTATTGTATTGTAATTTTGTAAACCTGAATTTTTAAATTATGTTAATATTTTATTAAGTTCGTTAAGTTTATGTAAGTATAACCTTGTCTTTACGTACCAGGCTTAATCAACATTTAACCTACATACTTTCGGAAGAGCGGGATTCTCTCACAAGTATTTCCATACTTAAAAGAGTTTCCCAAACTAGTTAAATTAGATTAAGTTCATTTAATAAATGCATTTAGTATTTAACATTTTTATCATTTTAGAAGTAGTATAATTTCCGCTTCACCCATATTACTAGTGATAGCGACCCAAAGGCAAAATCCTTTTCAATAGTATGCCAAGTGCCAACCCTTGTCTGTCCTGTAATAAAATATTGTGGTCTGGTACCAATATTTTATCCCGAAGTCACAGGAGGTAATATATCTCCAAATTTCTATTACATTCTTGATTTTATATGACATACTATACATAAAAAAATATGCAAATTTATCAAGTCTCTGGAAATTTATATACATTATATATCAGGTTTGGAAGAGGATGTTGCCTTCTGTGACATATCTTTACACTATTACCGTGCGTGAAGCAGAAAAACTTGCGTGCAGTCATGGTATCGCAAACGTTTAGGTATATGTTTTCTGTGTCACAGTTGTACCACAGATAATTGATAGTTAGTAATGAGTTCAATTATTTCACGCTGCGATAGTGATTTCTGCTTTGGCCTCGGATTGCAATGAAATCAATGATATTATATGTTTATATGAGGTAGATGTCGCACAAGCGCGCGGAATCTGAGGCGGCAAAATTAAGTCAATTGTAGTAATTTTGATTATGACGCGTATTTCAAGCGCAAGTCTAAACATATAGCTATCCTTTTCTATATTATTTGTATAGTATTATCTGTCGCAGTAAGCATGTTTATGTCGTAAAGGAACAAAATCTGAGAACCGCGCAGTATGAATATACGTCATCTTTAGTAAAATTGCAATGAAATACATATTACCAATCATATGGCGGTGGTATAAGTATGCGGGTCTTCATCATAGGTACGGTACCTATGATGAAGACAATTTTTGACAATCTCGCATTGACAATATTAATGGTGTGTGCGGTTAGCCAAAAAGATTTAGATTAGGCATTATGTACCATAGGTACAAATAGGCCAAAAATTTATAGGCATATTAATCAAACTTTTACATCGTTAGGAAACGGAGAATCGAAAAAATCTAGTCGATTATCGTTTACTTATTTTTACTTTTTTTTTTGTCCAATGGATATTTATCACTTACATTATCTGCTACTTGATTGGTTTCTCCCTTGTTTCAATATTTTGTCGGGTATGATAATATTATACTTGGCGCTGACGCGCCGCGCTGCCGCTGTGTTAATCTAATAATTTCGCGTGTAATAACTAGAGGCATTACATTATTATACTACGGTGCTATAAGGTAAAATATAAACAACCAGAAAAAATAATACTTAGACTGTTAAATGGAAATCGTGAGTCTAAGAATATCAAACGTTCTAAGCTTACAAAACCAGTGAAGCGTAAAAAGGCTAAATCCCTCTGTTGCCGGTATCGAAATATTTTCTGGACAGACATAATAAAAAATGTTTAATATACATTTTTAATATGTACTTTTATCTAAGAACCGGCTAGGACTCATATAATATTGGCTGGAAATCTATTCTTCGATGATTTTCGAACTGATTTGCAAATCTGGGAGTTATGATACCAGGCGGCAGGTGCAAACCTCAGCACATAACTGCAGTTGATAATAAGCGATCATCAGCCTGCAGAACACTGGTAGCCCGCATCCATCCCTTGCCTGCGATCTTAGTCAGGTCCTCTGTCCACCTGATCGGTGGCCGTACTATACTGCGCTTGCCAGTCCGGGTCTCCATTCGAGAAATTTTCGACCCCGACGGCCATCAGTTCTTCGAGCTATGTGGCCTGCTCACTGCCACTTCAATTTGCTAATCCACTGGGCTATATTGGTGACTTTCGATTACGGATCTTCTAATTTCTGATTCGATCGCCTAGTAAAACCCTAAGCATAGCCCTCTCCATAGCTCGTTGAGCGACTCTGAGCCTGCTCAGAAGGCCCAACCTACCCCCTGGTCAGAGTATTATATCATAATAAAAACGCTAACTGATCTGCTAATAACCAAAGCTAATCGTTGTTTTACCAAACATACAAACAACGAATTGGAGTGATCTTAATAATACAGACGAGAGAAATGTATTTTTTTTTATACCTTATAGATCTTTATAGACGTTTGACCACTATCTCACTAATATAACAGTATAATATCGATATCAAGTAAATCAATAGGCGTAATCATAATAAGATATGCATTTTTTAGAAAAGATTATTTCGTGTTGGTATAAATAAGTCATAATCTATATATATAAAAATGAAACCCGTTTTCCGTTGTCACGACATAACATGAAAACGGCTTGACCGATTTAGATAAAATTTGGTATAAAGATACATGGGACTTTGGAGAAGGACATAGGCTACTTTTTGTCCTGGAAGAAGTATGGTTCCCGTGGGATAACTGAGTCAGCGGGAAAAACGTAGTGCACGCGGGTGAAACCGCGGGGCGCAGCTAGTTAAGAATAATTAAAAATATCTGGTATGACACAACGTTTAGAATTTCCTCCTTCGGTAAATAATATATATCATAAGCCACAAGCTCTTTTTTTTTAAACCGTTGACTCGTGGGTACTTTCAACTTAAATGGGCGTGAAATTAAATATTTTAAAATTGTGCACGGAACACACAACCAATAAGAAATGACAATCTGTGCTGTCATTTGATACCCAATTTGATATTTGTTTACTATTTTATGAAGTCAGCAAGTCTAGTAGAACTAGTCGACAATCTGTGCTAATCATCTTAGAACAAAAAGCAAAAAACGATGAAAATTCCAAAGTAATAAAATATATGTGTTTTGCTTTTATTATTTGGATTATTGTTTTATGAATGTTGATGACTACAATATTTATGCTATAACAGATATGAAAATAAAAAAAATTGGTTGTCTGTAAAGTCGGTTTACGGACGATAGATTTACGTGATAACGTCATAATCATTTATGACTTTGACTTTGACTGACTTTGACTTTGACTTTGACTTTGACTTTGACTGACTTTGACTTTGACTTTGATTATTTTATGTAATACAAAACTCAGGTGGAACGTTACGCGGAACGTTACTATTTTTCATGAGTGTTGCTGGTATTCATCAATTTATAAAACGTTATCACGTCAAAACATACAAAATCTACCTTACCTCTACCTTACTCTACTCTATCTTACCTCTAAGGTCTTACGTAGAAACCAATAAAAAATTACTAATTACCTAAGGATGGATCATTTATAACCATGTTATTGAAAATTAAGAAATAAAACTGTATGTACTTAAAACAATTTAAATTTTATTTAAGCTTGTTCCTTTTATATAATTCTAGCTGAGCTGTCAAACGTTGTCCTGTGACATAAATTATCGAAATGTCAAGTAACACGACACTTCCATTTAATTACTTCACATCAATGATCGACGGCTAAATGCACGTTTCACCCGCGTGGAAATCGGTTATCCCGTTCCTCAATTATCCCACGGAAACTATACTTTTTCCGAGATAAAAGTGGCCTATTTTTTTTAATTCACAATAGGCAGGCGCTTGACCACTATCTCACCTGATGTTAAGTGATGATAGGTCTATGTGTTAATCAGGGGTTTAAGCTACCTCCATAACAAATTTCATCGAAATCGGTGTTGCTGTTTGAGCGTGAAGAAGTAACAAAAATACACGCATACACACAAACTTTTGCATTTATAATATTAGAAGGATAATAAAAAGAAAACTTTAAAAAAAAAAATTACAACCGATGCACCAAATAACCACTGAGAAAGTCTCTTTGTTCGTTGGGTAATAAGGTTTTATTTAGTTTAATATGAAGATGTTACATTTTATTGTCGACTCGATGGTGATGGTGTAGCCGGTAGAGTGAGCAATGCTAAGTACGCTATCACGTACAGTTCACTGCACACCAGCATTTTGCAGTTCCATGTAGATCTGATTGCTTTTATCCTACACTAGCCTGGATTTGCACTTTACACTTTGCAATCAACAAAACGTAAACTAAATTATTTTTCTGTTTTTGTTTCTATTTATGCGTCTAGAGTTTTTAACCATCTTACCGCCTGATGGTGACGATGCAGTCAAAGGTTCACGCGAAACCTAAGGTATTTGATAAGCTCTGCAGGATGCCGCATTGAGGAGTGCAGCCACAAGTTGTGTTTATGGGGATAGATCTTTTAATTTGAGGTAAGAACCAACCTCAAGCTACCAGCTTGCCAGATGGACACTAAAAATGCTCATCTTCATAAACTATTTTAAGAAAAGGACAAAAAGGATATTGGTAGCTTGAACCAAAATGGTTCATTATCTAAACTAATATTATAAAGCTGAAGAGTTTGTTTGCTTGAACGCGCCAATATAAGGAACAGTTGGTTGGAATTAAAAAATGGTTTTGTGTTAGAGGATTCTTTGTATCGACGAAGGCTTTAGGCTAATATCACGTTACGTTATATAACTGAGATAAGGGGAAAACCGTAATACAAACGGTGCGGGTGAAACTGCAAAACGCGGCTAGTGCATAATACAGTCACGCGTATCAAAGACAGAATCTGGATCATAGCTCTTGTATAATTCCCTGTGAAACATTGAAACAGGTTAATTATCGCTGCTCCAGGTTACATTATTAATTATTCATATGATTTGTGTTTCACCGACACACTAATGACTTCCTCCCGAGATACACTCCCACAACTGCTACTTTTCTAATAGTATTTTGTTATTCACACTCAGACCCCCGCACTAGGATTCTCTTCGTCACGGGAGGCATGGAAATACACAATCAAACACAAACACCCAAGGTTTGCCCAAGATGTTTGTCCCACCTGGGACAAACATCTACACCCATCGCACAAATGTTTGCCCCAGCCGGGCTTCGAACCCAGTGTCCCGGAGATGCTGAAGTCATGTCACTGACACTAACCACTGCACCACGGCGACTGTCAGGAGATATTTATATCTTATATGTAAGATATAAACACCTATTTCTACGGATAATATTATTTATTAAAATAAAATCACATACGCCATAACTATATTCACTAATATGATACAGCAGCAGGTTACTAATTTGGCACTTCTTAAATCAATTGAATACAGTCAAATTACAATATTGGAGATGAATAGAAAAATGACATGTCACAGATACAGCTGTGATGAAGACAGAAGCTTTATTTCAAAAATATTTGAAAGCGCTCGGTGTGATAACACTCAAATTTGACCAAGATCTAACCAGCCGATTTTGAGTTATCATTTTACTAATGTTTATTCTTAAGTGAATATTATTAATTAATCGGACTAGTTTGACGGTATCGATTATGTTATTATTTTGTCGAGAAAACGCTGAACATTTTCCACGGATGAGAAGTGGAACTTAGCTTGTATAGCTACTTAACTACTTAATTATCTAAAACTAACCCTTAACATGTACGACGTACTTCCTTATAACTTACTAGCGGTACGCCCCGGCTGCGCACGGGTAACAAAAATAAAAATTATAAAGATACTTACCTAATTTTTTTGATGATATAATATAGCCCATGTCACGCGGGGATAGTAGGTATAGCTTCCCAACAGGGAAATAATTTTTCAAATCAATTCTCTAGTTTTGATGCCTAAACAAACAATCAAATCTTTCGTCTCTATAACATTAGTTTATGTATAGATGATATAACCATGTCCTTAAGCCTCGATGAAACATGCACTGGGCGACGTCACCTACATAGCAGACTTTCGGAACTATATTCGTCTCTTTCCCACATATGCTCCTGAACGAGCATTTCACTTCAAAATTGTACCTTTTTGAATTTCGCTTTGATATGTCATCTTTTGGTTGTTTCGTTTACGATAGCGCGCAGTGCACAGATAGTGCATACATGCACGGAACTGCACTTGTACTGAGGCTGCTGAAAACATAAATGCTAACGCCGTTTTCAAAACCTCTGCATCGCCTTGAACAAAGTTTCCCTGCCTGTGCTCTTCATATCGGTATTCCTTCTTTTCCTTATTCTTGGCTTATGGTTTTCCAATTTCTCTATATCATATTTGGGGTTTTTTCACAGTTCCAACTAAAATACCATGTAGCCGTGAGCCACAGGCCACAGGCCCTACACAAGAAAAGCTCTTCATATCTGAAATATATTGTTTATTTATTTTGATTATCTGCCTCCTTTTAAAGATTTAAAAATGTAATCTATTATCATTCACATCCGTCACACTATTTTATTGTTAACCCTAATAGGTCAAATTAGAGACATCGTTTATGCATATTGCATTTATGTGTCAAAAAACGTTTAGTTCTATAACTATACGTTTTTTGACACATAATGAGAAAAATGTGGAACTGCAACTGTCATGCGCAGGAGTGCCACTTCCTAATATTTCAATTAGGCTGGAAACTTTCCCGATCGTCACATGTTAGACATAATAAGACAGAGGATGTCAGCAGGCTCGTTTAATCATTAAGAGTTGATGGTTTACATAAGTTATAACAAAGTTTTATAATAGAGGGGATCATATACCGTTATACCTATTTTACAGCGGCGGGCGGTATGGACTTTGTTTAAATTGAATCGTTAAACTTGTATTGAAAGGGTCGTTTCCAACTTATATTGAATGGATAAAATCTGAGCCGACGATCAGCCTAATTGACGACCTGATGATTTAATTACTTTTGAATCTAAATCCGACGGATATGTTCACATATTTTTGCACAGAAACATAAATGTCTTTTTTTTTAATTGTATTAGCGTGATAACATCTTCGACCACATCGTCACTGACCTTCAAAGTGAGATAGTGGTCAAAAGTTGATTTATGCAGCAAAAATAAATAAAAACATGTCTATAAAAGTAAAATCACTTGCAGAATATGTTCGAATCACAAGTGAAATTTGCACTTTCTAGGTTCGCATGCTAGATCTTCGACCGCGTCATCTCTTATCTTTAAGTCAGGCTTAAACAAAAAGATATTCTAGCTAACGATACATAATAATCTGTTCTGCACGCTTCAACATGCCAGTCTTCAACTGTTGGAGGCGTGGTCATATGTGATTATGCTCGATTGATTACTGATAATGATTGCTCATTAATTTTATTGACATATTTAATCCATTAGCTAATCCTACGTAATGGATAATATACGTAGCGATTCCATATTTACACAATACAATAAAAAATACTTTATTGCACACCGGTCACAAAAGCAATAATAAGAATAAAACATATACCTAACCAAAGTTTTGGCGACCTTATCGTTTAAAACGATATCTTCCACACAGATATATGTCGTATTTATATATGTACATGAAAGTGTCGTTTCAATACAAAGGTAGGTTAATAAATATGATTTCAGAGGACCGTCTGTCCTGCAAACAGTCATAGTGCATACCACCGATACAGACACTTTTACCAAAACAAAACTACTAAAAAACCACTAACACAAAAACTAGCGCGTGGAATCTGAGGCGGCAAAATTAAGTCAATTGTAGTAATTTTGATTACGACGCGTACTTCAAGCGCAAGTCTAAACATATAGCTATCCTTTTCTATATTATTTGTACCGTATTATCTGTCGCAGTAAGCATGTTTATATTGTAAAGGAACAAATCTGAGCACCGCGCAGTATTCATCTTTAGTAAAACATCATTGATCATACCCATTCCATCTTAGGACGACCAGACGGACGGTAATGCAACATCCTTCCACGGTAGATGTTCCAACTTGTCGCACGAAGCGTTCTTCCACATTCATAGTGCGTACAGCTAACGAATGGAACTCATTGCCTAAATCTGTATTTCCGCAAACATACAACCTGGATCTTCAAGTCACGAGTAAATAGGTATCTTCTAGGCAGGCGTGCTCCATCGTAGACCGCATCATCACTTAACATCAGGTGAAACGCCTGCTTAATTCCGATAAAAAAAAAAAGTTCTGCACGCTGTGCCAGCATGCCAGTCTTCGACTGTTGGAGGCGTGGTGATAATGTGATAATGTTAAATTGATTACTTCATTACAGTCATTGTTTGCGCATGTCTTTTTATTAACATACTTAATCCTACATAATACATGATAGTCCTATAGGTTATTGATAGGCCTACAATAATTTTAGTGCCTGCGACTTTAACCCTGATTTTAAGTATGTTTATCCTATATGGTGATATGTATATTGCTGCTGTATTTTTTGTATGAGCTCTAGTCAATGATATAAGAAAATATAATCCAGAGAGATCCTGCCAACACAAATACAGGGCATCACATCCTCAGCAATAGAGTGGTTCACAACTGGAACAGGTTGCCTGAGGAAGTGGTCAGTGCTACATCGGTCAACAGCTTTAAAAACCGGCTCGATGGCTGGCTGCAGAAAAGTGAAAATCTCTTGTTTACATTCCACTAGTGCACTGGTCACAGGTTAGCGTGACCAGTGCACTAGTGGAATGTAAACAAGGTGGACACTATGCGGACTGCGTAAATAAAATTTCGACACAGTGTGATATAGGCACATCAGCTTAATGCTGCTCGCCTATCACTCAAATAAATAATATCAGTAACATGAAGAAATTGTATTTTCAGTGATGTTCTATAATGAAATTGTCTTGTACCATTACGCATGATTCCCCAGCTTATAAACATATAATTTTGGAATGTATTTTTTTTAATAACTTATTTGTATTTTATATGTATCATCTATTTTATTTATGTCTTGGTTTACACCAAGACATAAATAAAATAGAAGTTGTATTGTTCATGTTGAACAACCAGAAGTTTGAAAAACTGTCACCAAACATATAGTGTGTTCAGGCAGCAGTCCTTGAGAACCAGTAAGTATTCTAGGTCTAGCGTGATAACATCTTCGACCACGTCTTCACTGACCATGAAGTGAGATAGTAGTCAAACGTTAGATCTATACAGTATACAAAATGCATATTTAATACGAATACCACCGTTACGCACGAAGCGTTTTGCTTCCACTTTTATAATGCGTACTGCCAGAGAGTGGAACTCACTGCCTGAGTCTGTGTTTCCGATATGTACAACCCCGGAGTCTTCAAGTCGCGAGTGAATAGGTTCCTTCTAAGTTTGCGTGCTCCACCTTAGACCGCGTCGTCGCTTAACATCAGGTGAGACAGTGGTCAAACGCAAGCTTATAATCTTTAAAAAAAAAAAAAAAAAATTGACCTTTGACAACATAGTAATGTTCTAACTTTAAAAAAAGTTAGAATTATTGTTCAACGATTCGATTCAATGTGAAATCGAATGGTTTCTTGGAAAACAGTACATTTTTTTTATACTGTAAAAATCCGGCGATGGACCACTATCTCACTTGATGGTCAATGACGATGTGGTAGAAGAGGTTATCACGCTAGACCTAGAATTCTTACTGGCTCTCAAGGACTGCTGCCTGAACACACTATGTGTTTGGTGACAGTTTTTCAAACTTGAGGGTGGTAGCTAGCCAGGCGGGTCATCAAAAGTACCTTACCACCATGCACCATGCTTACTATACCAAAGTAACCGTCCTTTGGGCACGGAACCTCTTCGATCTGCAAACCGATTTAGATTCGTCCATATTTAGATAATACGAAATGATCCTAGTAATCAGTGTATAATAAACCGTGACGTGTTGATCCGATTCATATTTTGCTGATGCATGATATGATAAGTAGTACCTATAAATTAGGTGTTTCTATTACAATCGAGTGTCAGTGCCCGTTGTACAACGAAAGGTGTTGGCGAGGATGTCTCGTGTGATCTTATTGTTGGTCGCCTTTATGGCGGCCGTGTTGTCGCTGCCAACTGAGATGCCCGAACCTGGACAGCTCGCTCTGATCCTGGACGAAGACGATTTCGAGGACTACCTAGACTCCTGGTTAGAGCATGAACAGCGCAATGCTGTAAATGCTTCGAGTGCATTCCCTAGAAGTGGTAAATAGACAACGTCGTCTGAATGGTCCACTGAAGTGTTTTATCTGCCAGTGATTATATAGAGTGATAGTTTTTATACATTCAGAAATTGAACGTTCCAGGGTGCACGTTCCGTGTGAACGGTGATCTTGGGCAGCCGCAGCCGGTGTACATCCACCGCAGTAACTACATCGTGCCTACCGGTACTACTGGTCAGATCCGCCTCAACACTGGCGAGCAAGTTGTTGTCGCTTGCACTGGCTCTGGACGTACTATCCAACACCCTAATATCGCCGCTTCCAGGGCTGTGGCTGTAAGTAAATTGGTTCTTCCTTATCAAAGAGTTTTATGGTTCATAGCATTAATGCCATGCTAGGCGCAACTTGCGCTCATATTTATGAAGAACATTACCCGTCCCGAAAGCTCAAACCGTAGAGATTAATCAATAAGTATGTCACTCGATTCCGATAGTAAATTCTGTTTTCGATCAATTGATACTCTTGAACGCAACACTATCGCAAAATTGGAATCGAGTTCAATGGAATTTGACATTAATAAAATATGACGTTGAAAAAGCGTGGTACTGATTCGGATTAGAATTGGATTGACATTGAAACTGAGTTCAAGAGTAAGCCAGCTGGTATTTAGATTTAGAAAATAAAAATACGCTTACTCAACTTTTACATTAATAAACTATACAACCGTTATCCGGATAGACTGCAACGTGCGTGAACAACGCTCTGGTATCCGGCGCCGGCTGGTTGAACGGCAATAGAGCATTTGGGCAGCTGACCTGTTCCTCGCACTCATACCATGAAGCTCAATCTACCTCACAGCGCTGCCATAACAACAATTTAGTTATTCGGTGAGTATTTTATAATGGCAAAAATATAAGAACATACTATCTTTTTTTTTCTTTTTTCTTTTGAATAGGCAGGCGTTTGACCACTGTCTCACCTGATGTTAAGTGATGATACGGTCTACGATGGAGCACGGCTGCCTAGAAGATACCTATTCACTCGTGACTTGAAGATACCCAGGTCGTATTTTTTCGGAAATACAGAGTTAGGAAATGAGTTCCACTCGTTAGCTGTACGCACTAAGAATGTGGAAGCAAAACGCTTCGTGCGACAAGTTGGATCGTCCACCATGTATGGATGTCGCATTGCCGTCCGTCTAGACGTCCTAAGATAGAATGGGGATGGCGGATCGATCGATATCTCCGGAAACAAATTCCCAGCATGGTAATAGTTTACTTTCCAGTACCGTACTGGAAAGTCCAGTACCATGCTGGAAAAAACTATCACCAAGCACATGGTGTGTTCAAGCACTGCAGCAGCAGAGAGCTAGAGAGCATTCTTGATTTATTCGTCTACAACATTTTCGACCACATCGTCACTGTCAGCGACTTGATGGTCAGTAGTCAAACGCTAGAACTTCACTACAGTATAAAAAAATATTTATAAGAACTTTTAAAAACGAATATTAAATTTATAATATTCTGCATTTATTTAGGTTTGTGATACCTAACTAACTTTCCTGACTAACGTCTCTCTCTCTCTCTATCACTATCTCTCTCTCTCTCTCTTTCGCTCTTCGATATATTACGGAATAATGAAGTGTGCTCAGCGCGAGCGGTGTAACTCACGTAGCAAATGATGATAAGGATAATTTTATAAAAACATGTGGAGGTAGAAGTAAATAATGTAAATCCTGGCTAGAAGGAAAAACAAGAAAAAAGGTTAAATAAAAGGCGAAATAAATAACAAATTGTAAATTACTTTAATTGCAGACGAACTAGTCAAGAACAAAAGATATTGTATTTTTTAAATGAATGCTTGGGCATAGACACGTAAATATTTTACTATTATATTGACGTAAAGAAAAACAATAATACTTTCCAGAGTCGGTTTCATCGTAGAAGGCACTTTCTACCCCCTTTTCTGGTCATGCTTTGACCAGAGGCGTCTGGAAGTTCTCTATGTGTGGTATGATCAGAATACCCCCAACGCTGTGCATCAGACAGGCGTTGCACGACCCAGCTGGCTGGGTAAATAAAATTCCAAAAAAATGCATTCCCATGCAATTCATGCTCAAATCATCTATGCATACATACATTATATAAGGTAATGCTTTTCCACGGAGTGGTAGACAAAAGTCTCGGTATTAAACCTGCTGTCATTCTGGCATATCCTATCCTACTAATATTATAAATACGAAAGCTTGTGTGTATGTTTGTTACTTCTTCACGCTCAAACTTATACACCGATTTCGGTATGAAGATAGTTTAAACTCTGGATTAACGCATCGGCTACTTTTATCCCGGAAAAAGTATAGTTCCCACGAGATAATTGAGGTAGCGGGAAAATCGTTATCCACGCGGGTGAAACTGCGGGGCGCTACTAGTATATTATATATCTTCCTCCATTCTCACCACATTTGTTATACGCGCCGTTTATTGAGAGTACTTATGACCAGGGTGCTAATTCTGTTGTTTATTAAGACCCTTGTCTTAATATCAAGTAAATAGAATAACAACACTAATAAAAACAACAGTTCATTAACAATTTATAAGCAATGGTTTAGGATAATTGATATCCTGGTCTTTCTCCAGAAGGTGCGGATGTTCTGATTTATCTGGTGGTTTGTCAATCCTGTCTAGATATCTCTAGTCAGTCTAGTCTAGATCATTTCAGCATACCATCCTCGACAATGCCGCTATATCTGCATTTAATTTTAAGAAATAGATAGATGCTTTTATATTTTATAATGCATCATATTTCTATCCGATAAATTAACAATGCATTATTATTATTTATAGCGGGCAGTTTCTTCCCTGGTATCGGTATCAATTCCTTGTACACTCAAGTCCAGCAAAAAGCCGCCATTGCTTCCCTAGTAGGCCAAGAACTGGCCGACAAGTACGTTACCAGCTCTCAGTTCCTGGCACGTGGTCATCTCGCCGCTAAGACTGACTTTATCTTCGCAACTGGACAGCGTTCCACTTTTTACTTCATCAACGCCGCCCCACAGTGGCAACCATTCAATGCTGGAAACTGGAACTGGCTTGAACAGGTGACTTATTTTGACAAACTACGTAATAATATTTTTAAGAGTTGTAACACTTATGTGAGAGTTCGTCCGGAGAAGTACTGCCACCATATCTCTTTCTACCGCTGCACATTCTATGTGAGGTAAATAATTATATCGTGTTTTAGAATGAATTCCGTTAAATGTGAAACGAAAGACATGAATTTTGTCTTTGTCTCTCTCACGTAAGGTATCGTTAAATAGGGCTAGTCACCCTGTCTCTTTTCCCCGTCCCCGTATTTATGTTTTGATGTATGTCTTTTGAAGTTGTCATAAAATAGCCGTCATCAAAACACACCGATCAATTGAGACATTTATACATAGTCACCAAACATTTTTACGCATTGGAATTCTGAGGGTTACCATATATATTATCTGGCTTACGATACAATCGGCAGTCATAGCAAACTTGCGACATATACTCATAGTCTCAGAATAAAACTTTTCTTACTAGAACCTGCGTGCTCGCATTGGTGCAGCTGGCTACAATACAGTAATCTACACTGGTACCTTCGGGGTGACGCAACTGCGAGATCGAAACAACAATCTGGTGGACATTTTCCTGCACAGAGACGCAAACAACAACCGTCAGCTGCCTGTACCATTGTACTTTTACAAAGTAAGTATTTGTCGAGTTTTAAACTTCTTGATGTCTTGACCTTTTTTTGATAGAAGAAAAATTTATAGGGGCCGCGCCACTGATATCCTATTAACTATAATTGAAATAGCAATATAGCTATAATATAAAACTTAAGTTTACACATGTTTTAATTATTTTTTCCATATAATTTTAAAAATTATAAGGACCCCTTATGTTTTTGAAAATATTATATAACCTATGTCACCCGGAACGAGCGTGGCTTCCCCAACAGTGAAAGAATTTTTCAAATTGGTTCAATAGTGTCAAACAAACAATCAAAGCCTTCCTCTTTATAATATTAGTAAATATAGATGAAAGGTGAGATTAGGAATATTATTCAGGATGTAAATGACTAATAGATACGCTGCCCTGTGACCAACGCAAAATAATTGCTAAAAACTGTTATCTAATTAATTATAAAAAAATCGGTTCACAGAAATTACGTCAGTTTTGATCCGATTGAAAATATTATATTGAATGTGATGCTAAATATAAGGTGACGACATAAACTTTTGTTTGTTGTTCTGTCACTTCCTATTCACTATTTAGGTTCTTCTGTTTCTGTTGTGTTTGTGCCTAAAAATGCGTTTGGTACAAAACTAATGGCATAGGTACGTGGGTACATTCATCATGGAATCATT
This sequence comes from Apeira syringaria, assembly GCA_934044485.1. NCBI lineage: Eukaryota > Metazoa > Arthropoda > Insecta > Lepidoptera > Geometridae > Apeira > Apeira syringaria. The sequence continues at coordinate 19,434,412 of OW203662.1, read as the reverse complement.
GCTTCGCTTCGGTCATCGTCGTAACATCAACATTCTATTCATTTTCTGATACCCTGGTCTGAATATACCAGTAGCCTTAGGCAAAGTAACATTCTAAAAGCGTTAACACTGAGAGTAAACATAAAAAATGTCAATGACACTACAAAGCGATATATAACATGAACAACGAGAACGAACATTCATAGGTTAAAGAGAATCGCTATGAAGCGAAGCATCTTGTCCACTATGAGACCTCCATTCACAACAATATCATTGCTTCATCGTTGTAGACAAAATTTGTCCGCTAGTCTAATGTACCACTGCCAACCAATACGTTGTTGAGTGTCAACCGTGGTAGATAAAATTCTAAGTGTCAAGTTTTTTTTATTTACAATAGGCAGGCGTTTTACCATAATCTCACCTGATAATGTAGAGTAATGATGCGGACTACGATGGATCACGCCTATGTAGGAGATAATAAGATTTTCTTTTCGGCTTTCAATCACTTCAATACCGGCTTCGAAGTGGAGTATATGTCTGTCAATGATTTAAAATCATTTATTTACAGCTCGTGCATGAACCAAATCGTCGATTGGGAACTGTGTTTATCAGTATCAACAACCCATACTACACGGCGGCCGAGTGCCGTGCGCTGACGTTCTGCACAGACCGCTGTCGCAATAACTCTGCCTTCAACTGGCTGCGATGGCAGCCCGACCGCATCGACATCGGGTACAGCTTCTGCTGCACCATCGCCGACTTCCGTCGAGCTGTGCCTCATCTCAATCACATCAACTTCAATGTCAATGGATTGCTCACGTAAAGTGAAATAGAGATTGCAAAGAAACATTATAAACATCAATAAAAAGACCGACAAAAACCATAACGTATACTTTATTTTGTAACAGATATAATAACAATGTTATATAAAATTGCTAAGAGATGGCGCTCAATGTTCACGAGCGATTTTAGGGTTCCGTACTTCAAAAGGAAAAAAAACACTTTGTAGTCCGTTTATATGTCATGACCCTTTTTCTCAAGAATGTGTGGAGGTATCAAGCTGAAATTCATACCAAATATCTACTGAAGTCTACATTGCCTTGTAGCTGTGAAAAATCAAACTTCTAAGCCAATGCAATTAAAAGGTACAGCCGTTTATGCTGCAACTTTTCCACACTAGGCAAGGGCATTAAAAACCTACAGGGTACTTCCCGTGAACTCAGAATTTGAAATTTGTTACGAAGCAACGTCTTATAGCACAGAACACAAATAGACCAATAGTCACTATTGGGTAATTGTAGGTAAACGTACAAAATATTGTGTCTGCTATGTGGTAAATGTCAAAGCCTTCAATTATAACATAAATATTTATCGGACCGGGCGAAAACTCAAACCGGCTTCGCCGTTTTCCCGCTCTAGGTTATCTTTGATCCTATTTATTCAATATATAAAATATGCTTACTGTGCGAAAGTAACAGTCTTTCGGAGACAGAATCTTCCATCTGTGCTGCACAGATACAGACAAGACTCGTTCAGATTATCTCTTGTACAATGCTAGCTTTCACTCACTTTGGCACTCTAGTTTGCTCATGCATCCTGTTGCTCATGTACCCCCGTGCATCCTTATTAAGTACAAATAAGGATGCACGGGGGTTCATACATTGCCCTATATACCATACCCTGATTTGGAAACACAAATAATTATAATTTATAAGAAAATAACATAATTGGGAGATTCACATATACAACAAACTTGATAAGTGCTCTCTACTTTAAAAAATATTGCTAAACAAATAAAAACAACTAAATTAATAAAATAATAAATATGTAGTTTTTAATAATTTCACAAAGCGGCGCTTCACTTACATTAAATTATTTTTATTATTTAACAAATTATATTTACGTAGCAAATTATTATGTTAACTTGTTAAATGATACTCACACTTTTAAATAGAGTCCCAAACATTATCCAGATTCCAATAAAAGTGTATCGTGTACCTACGTACTTGATATTTAATGTACATAACTTATATATATATGTAGTATCTGATAAGCTGATTACTTATAAAATTACGCTTTGTTCCACTAAAGTAGTGATTTTATAGATATGAAGGTAGCCAGTGCTATCTTTCCTTAAAGAGAATTTATTTCTCATTTCCAGTGATAACAATATGAATAATCAATGTTTTATAAACCTGTGAGGTGATGATCAGATTTAGATTAATGTAGATGTATGATATGATAAGCAGCCTATAAATAAGGTATTATAACATCGAGGGTCAGTGCCCGTTGTACAACGAAAGGTGCTAGCAAGGATGTCTCGTGTGATCTTATTGTTGGTCGCCTCTATGGCGGCCGTGTTGTCGCTGCCAACTGAGATGCCCGAACCTGGACAGCTCGCCCTGATCCTGGACGAAGACGATTTCGAAGACTACCTAGACTCCTGGTTGGAGCATGAACAGCGCAATGCTGTAAATGCTTCAAGTGCATTCCCTAGAAGTGGTAAATAGATAACGTCGTCTGAATGGTCGACTAAAGTGTTATATCTGCCAGTGACATATTGATTAATAGTTTTTTCAATGCAGATATTCAACGTTCCAGGGTGCACGTTCCGAGTAAATGGTGATCTTGGAGAGCCGCAGCCGGTGTACATCCACAGCAGTGACTACATCGTGCCCACCGGTACTACTGGTCAGATCCGCCTCAACACTGGCGAGCAAGTTGTTGTCGCTTGCACTGGCTCTGGACGTACCATCCAGCACCCTAATATCGCCGCTTCCAGAGCTGTGGCTGTAAGTAAATTGGTTCTTCATTATCAAAGAGTTTTATGGCTCATAGCATTAATGCCATGCTAGGCGCAACTTGCGCTCAAATTTATGAAGAATGACGCCGCTTCCACGGCTGTGGCTGTAAGTCAATTGGTTCTTCAACATCAATTTTATTTAGTAAGATGTAAGCGTTTTTCTCACTTGATTAGCAATGACGATGTGGACTAGACCACAAATCTGGCTAAATATAGATTGTTGGTTGGCTTTGAAACATAGCTACCTAAACACACCGTCACGTGTGTATGGTCACAGTACTTGTATAGCCAAGAAGAGGGTATACTGGAAAGTAATCTGCTTCGATACTATGGATTCAAAGCGATAACACCCACTCCGAAAGCTCAAACCAGGTCAAAAGTATCATACGCTTTAGCCAAGCAAGATAATTCTTCTTTTCGATCTTTTATGGATCAGGTGATCTTTTTATTTAGACGTAGCATACCTTATTAAATAAACTATTAAAACGTTATATTATCTGGATAGAATGCAACGTGCGTAAATGACGCTCTGGTATCCGGCGCCGGCTGGTTGAACGGCAATAGAACATTTGGGCAGCTGACCTGTTCCTCGCACTCACTCTCTGAAGCTCAATCTACCTCAGAGCGCTGCCATGATAACAATTTAGTTATTCGGTGAGTAATAAACTTATAAACATACCAAATACAAATTCAATATATTCTATTCATTATTCAACAATACTGCTTGGACACGTCTGTTTTGACTCTCGCTTAATACTGGTGTAGTGCCTAAATCCTGGAAGCTAGCTAACGTGCAGCCCGTACCTAAGTACGGGCAAAAAGAAATTAAAGAATGCACGTAAAAGAAAGGGTAGTTGATCCGACCCGGCCAACTAAAGGCCCATATCGGTCACGTCCTTTCTCTGTAAGAGTATGGAGCGTGTCCACAACCAAAAGCTCCTGGCACACCTGGAGACTAGTGACCTTCTAAGTGACCGCCAATATGGCTTCCGCCGAAACCGGTCCACGGGAGATCTCCTCGTCAGATCAATTTGATATCAATGCCGGTGTTCCTCAGGAGTCAGTGCTCTCTGTAACACTGTTCCTACTGCATATAAATGACCTGCTCAAGCCTGGCACCATATATAAAATATAAAAATATACATTCATTGTAGACAAACTAATTTAGAACGAAAGATTTGGATTTTTTTCCATAATGCTTGGTCGCCCGCTGGGTATACGAGTAGGTACCTACTTATTTTACTCATAAATTGACATAAAGAAAAACAATATGCTTTCCAGAGTCGGTTTCATCGTAGACGGCACTTTCTACCCCCTTTTCTGGTCATGCTTTGACCAGTGGCGCCTAGAAGTTCTATATGTGTGGCATGATCAGAATACACCCAACGCCGTACATCAGACAGGCGTTACCCGACCCAGCTGGCTGGGTAAATAAAACTGCTAAAAACGCATTCTCATCAATCAATCATCCATGTAATAATATTTAAGCATACATACATAACTTAAAGGTTTTCCAAGGTGTTAGTAGGTTCCAACGGCCAAGGTACTTCTTACCTACAAAGGTCTCGGGATTCGATCTGCTGTAACCCTGTCATATTATGTAGTCATATTGCTTCTTTCATTTTCATCACATCCTTTATATGCCCCCGTCTATTGAGAGCGCTGTACTCATGACCTGGCCTTTCTCTAGAACTTTAAGAACGTTCTAGAAAAAGGTACACATTTATCTCTGAGATCAACTTAGAATAAGTTCCCTGAGGTCATCTTCTTTTCCCTGTTCCATTTGCCTTGTGACCTGTGTTTGCATGTTTTACTAAAGATGACGTATATTCATACTGCGCGGTGCTCAGATTTTGTTCCTTTACGACATAAACATGCTTACTGCGACAGATAATACGGTACAAATAATATAGAAAAGGATAGCTATATGTTTAAACTTGCGCTAGAAATACGCGTCGTATTCAAAATTACTGCAATTGACTTAATTTTGCCGCCTCAGTTTCCGCGCGCTTGTGCGACATCTACCTCATATAAATATATAATATCATTGTTTGTGACCGTATTTTCATCCATCCTATCTAAACACCTAAACCATTTCAGCATACCATTCTCGACTAATGCCGATATATATTTGCATGTAATTTAAAGTTTTCAAAAAAATACTTTGCTAATCGCTTTAATATGACGGAGTAATCTGATACTTTTGTGCAATATTACAACAATACGTTCTTGTTATTTATAGCGGGCAGTTTCTTCCCTGGTATCGGTATCAACTCCTTGTACACTCAAGTGCAGCAAAAAGCCGCCATTGCTTCCCTAGTAGGCCAAGAACTGGCTGATAAGTACGTAACCAGCTCTCAGTACCTGGCTCGTGGTCACCTCGCCGCAAAGACTGACTTTATCTTCGCGACTGGACAGCGTTCTACTTTCTACTTCATCAACGCCGCTCCTCAGTGGCAGCCATTAAATGCTGGGAACTGGAACTGGCTTGAACAGGTAATTTTTTTTTTTAATAGTAGACATTCTTAACTCTTTTGTGTCCTGTCTCTATGAATCTTTTACATTCATAACTATTATCATAAACGCAACATTCAGAATTACATTCAAAAATAATGTAATATTTGCGCAGTATTCGATTTAGTTTGTGGTAATACTGTAGCATAAATATTGATTTCCTCTCTACTGCGTCTTTTTCCTTTTAAATTTTGGCTTCTGTGGCTATTTGTCACAATTCTGCGAATGCCAATGTGCGTTCATGCTAGTTTCATAAAACATGTGGGAATTGAGTAAGAATATGATCAGTGAGGTGGACAGACGACCTGACTAAGATCGCAGGCAAGGGCTGGATGCGGGCCGCTTCCAACAGGTCCTTGTGGAAATCAATGGGGGAGGCCTATGTCCAGCAGTGGACGTCCTATGGCTTAGATGATGATGATGATGATGCTGATCAGTGAGAAGATTATAGAATAGAATAGAATATAATAATTTATTGGCCTTATAACATTAGTCATACTAGGCAAGTCACATAATACAATGATGAATTTGTAAATATCATTACTTCATTAATTAGATAAATCATTAAATATAACAATTATATAACAATATTTTTTATGCACTTATGCTATTAAAAATCCATTAAATAACAGTCAAAAAGATGTTCACTAGTTAGTCAATAATTAGAATAAAACGAGTAAATTTATAGTCTAGAATGAAGATTCCACAAGATGTAGATTTGCGAATTCCTTTAGATTATTACCAGACCATGATCATTACCTAAATAAGTACAGCTCTCGTGCGTTTATTTACATACGTTACTTATTACGTATTTACGTTACTTTTATAAAGATTGTAAAACACTGGTACTAGCCTAGCCTCAAAATAAAACTTTTCTTACTAGAACCTGCGTACACGCATTGGTGCAGCTGGCTACAATACAGTAATCTACACTGGTACCTTCGGGGTGACGCAACTGCGAGATCAAAACAACAACCTGGTGGACATTTTCCTGCACAGAGACGCAAACAACAACCACCAGCTGCCTGTACCATTGTACTTTTACAAAGTAAGTATTTATTGAGTTTTAAACTTCTTGATGACCTGACCTTTTATTGATAGAAGAAAAATTTACAGGGCCGCGCCACCGATATGACAATGTTAGTTAATCTGTAGCTATGACGTAAGACACCAGTTATTACATCTGTCTGTACTTCTTGACTACCTGTATTTATGTATATAGATAGGACATCCTACTAATTATTATTTATTATATATATATCCTAATAATACTATAAATGTAAAAGTCTGTATGTTTGTAAGTGTGTTCAAGATCAATCACACCACAAGGGCTGAACGGTTTTGAACGAAATTTGACTCATGGATGGATTAGGTATAGTATAGCAAATTGCCTTCCGCATTTACTCATCTATACTAACATTTATATTAGTTTTGAGTTAAAAATAAGTATTTTTCTTCTAACTTATTAGGGATTAATTAAAAGATTAAATTTATTTACAGGCTATTTTCAAGCCGGAAAAATTAACAGTACCTAACGGGAAAATCGTAGTCCGTGCGAGTGTAAGCGCAAGGCGCACTTGAGTAGTATACATATAAATTATTATCTATTGATCACATAGGTGGTGACTTAAGTAATTATGATAGCACGCCTTTAATTATAACGAAGATACCTACATGAATTAAAATAAAGTTATCGTTGGATTATAATTCGGCTATTCGCAATAGTGACAGTGTTACATTTTAAATCAGAGTTGTATAAAGTAATTTGTTCGTAGTATCGAAGAGGTTAAAGATAAATCTTCCCATACATTAGTTAGGCTGGATCTGTCTTGTTGGAATGTTTCGAATACTTACACAATATGTATTGACGTGCCATTGGGAAATATTATTTGACGATGTACGGTGAAAAGTATAATTTGAATGACAAGCATAGATTAGGTATATTTATATGTATAGTATGTTATACCTACTGAGAAGGCACGCTATCTCTTATTCCGCCATATAGCGCTTCGTTGTACAGTCAAATAGTTCAAATCCAACTTCAAATTTCATTTATTAAAAGATATTATAGAAGCTCCTGGGGCCTTACTATCAGCTTTGTAAAATCCATTCAAGTTCCGAGCAGTTCGAAAACCTGGCTTAAACCGCTTAGTGTAAAGTTATACCATCACCACGGCATTTCGCTCCTATAATGTGAACGGTTCGAACATTGATATTCTCAAAGGTGAACGGTTATTGTTGTCTCTGGCATGTTTAAGCCAGGTTTTAGAACTGCTCGGAACTTGAATGGATTTTACAAAGCTGATAGTAAGGCCCCTGGTTCCTCAACTAGGCTCAGGCCCGTGTGATAGGTACCAAGTAATCATTTCAATACCGGCTACGAAGTGGAGTATAAGTCTGTCAATAATTTATTTACAGCTCGTTCATGAACCAAATCTTCAATTGGGAACTGTGTTTATCAGCATCAACAACCCATACTACACGGCGGACGAGTGCCGTGCGCTGACGTTCTGCACAGACCGCTGTCGCAATAACTCTGCCTTCAACTGGCTGCGATGGCAGCCCGACCGCATCGACATCGGGTATAGCTTCTGCTGCACCATCGCCGACTTCCGTCGAGCTGTGCCTCATCTCAATCACATCAACTTCAATGTCAATGGATTGCTCACATAAAGTGTATTGGACTTTTAAAAGGAAGACATAATATCAATAAAAAAAATCACCAAAGATCTTAACGTATAATTTTTAAACGTACGTAGGTAGGTACCTATATTATTTTGTAAAAAGTAGAAAACAGTGATTACTAAAATCGCCAAAAGATGGCGCTCAATGTTCACGAGTGATTTTTAGCATATTAGCACCGCATATTATTTGTAAGACAGACAAACGTTAAAATTTAAGTGACCAGTTTTTGGCGTGTTCTTTAGAGCGCTTGTGATATTATGGCAGGTTTTCCGGGAACGTGCTGCAGTTTCATTAATTATTTTCACAATGTACCACTGATTAAAAGTTTTAAGAACATTGTAATAGTAAATAATATTCCATATTTCTTTCTGCCATGAACCCGTTACCATTACAGACATACTGGAACTTGGCGTCAAATTGACGCCCACGTTGAACTTTGGGAGCTACATTGAGTCCAAATCTCAATTTGCTGCCAAAAGTTGGGTATTCTTGCGGAGGTGAGGCAGTACTTCACACCGGGGCAGTTGCTCAATCTGTATCAAGCACAAGTCCGTCCGTGCATGGGGTACTGTTCTCACTTTTGGGATAGGTCAGCCAAATACCAACTGGAAGCTCTAGAGTCAATCGAGAGGCGAAACAAATGTTCATCGGCAGTAACTCTTTGGTGGAACGTAGGCTTGAACTATGGCGTAGAGTAGGAAGCTTATCAGTCTTCTATCGGATTAATTTCGGAGAATGTTTTTATTTTGACGTGATAACGTTTTATAAATTGATGAATGCCAAAATGAAAAATAGTAACGTTCCGCGTAACGTTCCACCTAAGTTTTATCTAGATCTAGATAATATAATCAAAGTCAAAGTCAAAGTCAAAGTCAAGGTCAAGGTCAAGGTCAAAGTCAGATTCAAAGTCAATGGTCAATGGTCAATGGTCAATGGTCAATGGTCAATGGTCAATGGTCAATGGTCAATGGTCAATGGTCAATGGTCAATGGTCAATGGTCAATGGTCAATGGTCAATGGTCAATGGTCAATGGTCAATGGTCAATGGTCAATGGTCAATGGTCAATGGTCAATGGTCAGTGGTCAATGGTCAATGGTCAATGGTCAATGGTCAATGGTCAATGGTCAATGGTCAATGGTCAATGGTCAATGGTCAATGGTCAATGGTCAATGGTCAATGGTCAATGGTCAATGGTCAATGGTAAATGGTCAGTGGTCAATGGTCAATGGTCAATGGTCAATGGTCAATGGTCAATGGTCAATGGTCAATGGTCAATGGTCAATGGTCAATGGTCAATGGTCAATGGTCAATGGTCAATGGTCAATGGTCAATGGTCAATGGTCAATGGTCAATGGTCAATGGTCAATGGTCAATGGTCAATGACAATGACAATGACAATGACAAAGTCATACATGATTATGTCGTTATCACGTAAATGTATCGTCCGTAAACCGACTTTACAGACAACCAATTTTTTATTTTAATTTCACACAAGGTCTTCAGGTCCCAAACTAGGCAAAGCCTGTATTATGGTAACCTAATGACTGATATATATACCTATATACATATACAGACCCAGACAAAGGTCAAACAGATATGTTCATACACACAAATGTTTGACCTGTCCGGGAATCGAACCCGGGACCAGCGGCTCAGAAGGCAGAGTGCTACCAACTACGCCAACCGGGCAGTCTACAGTCTGCACTGGAATTACATAATTTAATTCCACCATCCGTTTCTAACATCGGTAGACTCAACGTACAGCAATACGTGGTCATCATCACTATATGGTAAACTAGTAGCGCCCCACGGCTTCACCCGCATGTATTACGGTTTTCCCGTCACCTCAATGATCCCACGGGAACCATACTTTTTTCCGGGATAAAAGTAGCCTATGTATTAATCCAGGGCTTAAACTATTTCCATATCAAATTTCATTGAAATCAGTGCAGCCGTTTGAGCGTGAAAAAGTAACAAACATACACACATACGCACACAAACTTTCGCATTTATAATACTAGTAGGATAGGACTAGCTGTGTCCCGTGGTTTTATCCGCGTGGTGATAATTGGTGATGATGATGATCAATAGTAGCCTATGTATTGTTCCGGAACCTGAAGTATCTACATAATAAATTTCATCTGAATCCGCCCAGCCATATCAGCGTGAAGGAGTAACACACATCGTTCTTCCATACAAACTTTCGCGCATATAATATTAATATGATTATAATAATATAATATAATATTATAAACATAGGTATCCGTCGAGTACCTAGCACATATAGTAACATATTACTTAGATACATAAATATTCTCTTTCGCAGAACAGTGGGCCTACTCTTACACTCGATTCCGATCGTAAATTGTAATTTCGATCGATTGATGCTCTTAAATGGACACTAGCGCTGTCCGAGATTGAGATCTATGTGTTAAATATATTTTATCTTACATGCAGTGAACGCTTACATTAATGTTTAAAGTAAGCTTACAGTTATGCTATCAGAAGTATGTCTAGGTGATACTTCTTATAAAATAATTAACAGGAAAAAACGCAACGGAAGAATGCTTCCTTTTAATATTTTGTTATAATTATCTAAATTATATCTTAGTTATTTATATATTTTTCGACTAATTACGTTCATTTTTATAAAGTTGTACGATTGAAAGTAGATTGTATTGACTTCGTGTGATCGGTCGAGACTTCGACGGCTTGCTTGTGATTTGTTTAAAAGGACTAGGGCCAATCAAAGCAAGTAAGAGTATAACAGTGGGGGTAAGCGAACAGGCAACGCATTTTGGAAGTATGCCTGCCATTCGTTTTCCGACATTTGTCTGAGTAACTTGTATCGTGCCGCTGTAGGCTTTGTTAAGTAAGATTGTACCTCTAAATATATATAGCAATAGCAACTAAAGCAATAAAGCTGATTTTCAAGTTCACAAAGAGTGTTTTTGATTCAAAGTCCTTGCTTCTGAGTGTTAAACCAGTACGGTTAATAATTTCAGTAGTATAAAACTTGGCTCACTAGCGAGAACTAGTAAGAGGTTCGCAGTATAATATTGAAATCTTTTTTAACCTTGTACTACGAGTAAATTCATCTCTGAACAGCTAAATCCTTATGAACGTATGCAATTTAAGCGCAAAAGGAAACGCACCGTTAGTAGGGAGCTTGGCCGAAGCCGCACCTGAACGCAGCCCAGCTGTCACAGCAAGATAAATAAGGCTTGGCCGATGGGAACTCACGCCATTACTATAATGGCCGGACTTTAGGCAGTAATTTCATTACTACGTACAATGTACAATGGTATATTACTATCGTACGCAGATTGTACTATAATTTCCATTATGATGCAAACTTTGATAATTACACTGATACCCAATTTCCCAATAACAATTACAGTCGTCTTTCACTGTCAGCACCATCTATTGGTATATTTTTTACTTTTAGGAACATGTTACGAACACAATATTTTTGAAAGAGAAACAAAAATACGCAATAAGTAATTGCGTATTTTTTTTTCTTGTACGAAAAGAATATAAACTGTTTATAAAATGTTAAATTTTACCAATATTTGTGTATTCTGGTGTCGCAAATTTTATCCATTAAAGTGATTTGATTTCCATATAAACGTATTTTTCTATTTTGGATAGTATATTTTTTTCACTAGACGTGTGTTTGGTTTTGATATTGATATAGAAAAAATCGCACCGAATTTTTAACTTACAATAATTTGGATCAATTTTATTTAGTAAACAATAATTTTACGGCCCTCGTACAATAGATGCCTCGCTTCAGGTTGTAAACACTGATCTCTGGTCAGCGGGTAGGTAATGTCGATACTGTCAATGTCATAGTGTAAAGGTAGCGGTCTGCGGTACCTACTGTGTTTGTTATTTTTGTATGTGTTTTGTATTACCGTTTGTTCAGCCGTTTGTTGTGTGTTCCTGACAACTACGATCAAAAAATATGAAGGATATAATAATATTAACAATATTTTTGTCTTTTGCTGGTGATGGTAAGTAACTTCAGTTATGTACACAGTTGTTCAATGAATATTTGTGATTTGCGTGTGCCCGCGCCAGGCGGCGGCCGGGGTGTGGTGTGGTGGTTTACAATTTAGCATAATCTGCTTGGTTACTTCTTCACTTCATTGTTATTGCACATAGTCATCTTCATCTGTAGGTATTGTGTAAGGAAACATACAATTTATTTGGAAATGTATGCCGATCTTGTAGGTTTTATGTCGATATAAGTTTACTTGCCCCGATACAGTAATAAAATGAATTAAACCCTTCCTACTTAATTTCAAATATCGTATTTATCATCTTAACTAGCTGCCATACTTTTAGCTTTAGTTCGGGTAGAGGTATAAAGAATTACCTAAGTCCTAAATCTGTAATTTTGCCAGTACCATGTGTTGTATGGTGTGGAAGAAAGTGGTGCACCACCTGTAGGTTGAATGCCTCTTGCAGATTCATAGGTGATAAAGATTAGTTTTGCTCGTAGATTGATCTGACAAGTTCTATTGCCATCTTTATCTGATTATTGATACAGATGATTACTGTTAACTCGAACTGGAAAATTTGCCTTATGCGTTTCAGAACCTGCTAGATTTATTGATAACTTATAACTGGTTTTCTGAAGGAATTTATGTCAGCTATGAAAATGGTTATAAAAAAAGAAGCAAAAATGCTTTGACATCATTATGTCTAATAAAAAAATGTTATTACTAACTAGGTACAACAAAGTGTAAAAGTGTTATATTACTAACTTCTTAAACAAATTGTAAAAGCTATTTGTAAGGAATGGCCTCTAGAGTTTCTTCCCAGTAGTGGCTTATTAATTTTGGACAGTGTCAGTAGTCTTTGTAATTTATATATGAATGATTTTGACTTTGTTTTAGTTCCGGTGATATATACTTGAGCTTGAATATAAATTTGAGCCAGTGAGCTAACATCGAGCAAAAAATAGTTTTACTTTAATTGTAATCTGGTTACCGACTAGGATTCTAATTGTAAATACTGGAAGTACTCTCCGAAGAAACTCGTGATATTTTCAGACTTTTACTTTAGTTATTCAGAAATAAGCACCTGCACGCGACTTAATCTTGTACTGTTAATTCATACTTGAATCACCAAGATACAGGTTATGCCTGGTTTGAGCCCGTTGGGAATTTTACCATATAGTTGCATTGTGTTGTCTAATAAATATTATTTCATTTTCTTTTTTTTTTTCAAATGTAGATAACCTCATTTTTTTGACCTCATAAACTTGGTTTTACAGGTTTAGCTATATGGTGTTACCAGTGCAATGCAGCAATTCCCGGGTGTCAGCAACCATTCAATTGGAGAGGAGTGGGATATCTTGGCAACCCATGTCCTGATGTTGAAGACATTTGTATTAAGCTTATTGAGAGGAAAGGAGGTAAAAAATGTTTCTGATAAAAAATAATTCATAGTTATATTTTTTTTACTTTTGCAGAAGGATCATTGAGAATGGTCAGTGACATAAATTAAAAGATGAAATCAGATAACCTTTGTGGTCTTTATTAGACTAAATGACATGTAAAAGTTCTCTGTCTTATTACCTGTGCATAGTTTATGGAACTTCATCAATTTTTTTATTTCCTATACAATTTCTACAAAATGAACAAAATGATGACCCCATGAATGATTTTTTAATATTATTTTGTTATATTTTTTAATTAATAGCTCAAGAATTCATCACTAGAGATTGCCTGAGCAACTTCAAAGCATTCCGTACAGATATTCCAGCTGATACATATGAAGGCTGCAGACCCGCTGCTAAAGACCAAAACCTTGCACATTATGTCAATAATACTATCAAAGAGTTGGATATCAAAAGGTAAGTTTCAATTTTGAATACCATCCTTTCATTTAATTTGTAAGCATAGCACATAAGCCACTACTTCACTTGACTGTTAATATTGCGATTGGTCACACTAGATCTGTGAATGTTTACTGGCTCTAAGGGACTGCTGGCAGTACACACTGTGTGTTTTGTGATGGATTTGCCTTTTTTTTCAGCCTATGCGCTCAAGGTATAAGCTTTTATTCCAAATATCATTAAAATCTGTTGGGCCATTTCAGTGTGTAGAAGTAACAAACATAGAAAAGACAATCAAGAAACATAATTTCTCCTTTATAATATTAGTGTGATAAGCTTCTGTTTGTCAAATTTCTGAATATGTTCAATAAAACCACACTGTGGATATAATACCAATGTTATCAAAGCTGAGAGCACTGCTTCAGAGTCTCTACATTCTTGACAAAGTGGTTGTGGTTTTCACATCAGTAGTGGTGCCATACTTGTCCATCGCCACTCATCTTGTTTCGCCGCTTTTCTTGTACTTTCATGGAGTAGACCATTAAGAGCAGCTTTAACTTGGTCTGTCCAGCGCATAGGTGATGTGCTGCATCTCTGGTGCCGTCGCACAAAACGCACTGTCTGGAGCTCTCATTAAAATTTGACCATTATATCACTTGATGGACAGTAGCCTAGCCTAGCTTCATTGGGTGGGAAATAATTTAGTGTTCTGACGGTATACATTATTTTATTCAATTTTGGTGATTTAGAATACTTAATTTGTGTGTTGTATTGTCAGTATCACTCCATAGTATCATCATGTACATTTATATTACAAATAATTTATGTCAATTAACTTTCTGACTTATAATAAATTTATAGATCTGTCAGAGGACCGCCTCTTCCAGAGCAGGGTTTTATTGGTTAAGTCTAAGTACTAACAATAAATAAGACTACCTTAACAAATAAAAAAGAAAAATAATTAAAAAAACGTACCTACACACAGATTTACAGTAGTCACTACGTAAGTTTATATGTCATTGTCTGCATATAGATGAGCAGTAGCTACGTATTTTTGAGTTGCTAAGGGACTGGGCTTAATACATACAACTGTTTCGCTTACTAAGCTACTGATTTTAAGGGTTTTACAGGTGCCAATGCCATTACTGAGGCTCGCGGGTGTTTACAGGCAGGAGGTGCGAGACAGATCCTGAAGTGTGTTGATTAAAAATGTTACAAAAATTTACTTTACTCATGATATGCATTAGTTTTTGAGCCCATACTCAAAAAAATGACATTTTATCTTTCGACTTTATAATTTCGTTTCTTTTATTGCAAGACACAGTGCAAGCGCATTTGTAGTTATCGCGATAATTTTTGATAAAGGATAAATATGGTTGCACTAAAAAGTTTTATACATTAGTATAATTTTTGTATATGTATGTATGTTTATTAGACTAGCATCAGGAAATTATTATTTGTTCAATAAAAATTAACCTTCATGAACTGTTCTCATACGATGTCATAATTTGCTCATAAGCCTTTCAACAAAATAAAGTGTAAAAACCAAAAATTGTCTTTATAGCAAAATATGGTAAAACATTAAGAGTGAGTTTAATAATCCTTCGTATGTTTTTGTGTGTGGAGGTATATGAGCATGTCATCGATTGTACTCAAAATGAGAAAATCATGATTTCAGGGATTGGTTTGATGAGACGACCTGGTGCTTCTGTTTCCTCGATCATCGATGCAATGGAGCGTCGACAGTCTTCACTACAGCGGCGTTGCTGACCGCGTCAAGTGTATTAGTTTTAAGTAGAATTGTTTTCTGATACCCATCCACTATCCATACTGAATAAGGCGATTCCCAAAAAAAATTACACGTTTGCTTAGAAAATACAGATAAAGACTTTAGAATATTATTTGTGGCACAGAAAACGGAAAAGTAGAATGTTAATTATTAGTCGAGTCCGGCAAACGTAGCGCCATCTGTAAAGAACTTTGCAGTTTTAGTTTTTTCCACTTGTAGTGAACTTAAAGACATGTAACCATAAGGTATATTATTTGACATGGTTACATTAGTGTATATGTATAATTGTAGAAATATAAATGCATATGCGACGCATGTTATGAGCGTGGCTTCAGTCGAGGAGCTATAGGTCAAATTTTATCAATGTCTATGGTACGGCCTTTGCACTAAATCTAGGTTTTTTTTTTACTGAAACCAGCACGTACTTTCGTTATGGATTACGCAAGCAATAGTTACTATCGATCTGTCGCTTTTGACAGGAGACCAGGATATGTTGAAAGGTGTGAAATAAATAAATGAAATGTCTCGATTTATGTGTTGAGCGTCACAGTTCAACATGAATTTAAAAGTGTGTTTGTATTACAATTTTGGATTTGAAATGAAGTACATAAATGTTACACATTAAAAGATATCTTAATTTTGACAAAATTTGATGTTGAAGTTCTATGTTACATTGAATTTGTGAAAAAATATTGATAAATTGTCGAAGGCTTGCAGATGATCTTTCAGAGGTTGCCCTATTGGTAATCCTTATTATCTAAACGGTAAGATTGATTATTTAATAGAGTACCCAGACAGTTTAACTATTGATTGTCTTGTGGCAACTTCACAGCAGCAATCAGTAGTAAGTTTTAGCTAGTTATAAGAATCCATCCAACATTAGTGTAAATAATTTATACAGTTTATGTTTAATCTTAAAATCATTTATTTGTCAAGTGATACGAACTCATAACATTATAAATACCAAAATAACAGTCAAATTGTAATAAGACCGTTAAGACGCACAAAATTCATATAGGTAGTAAGGTGGCGCAGGTATATGATAAATTAGTTTTCTATATATCTAATAATTTTAAATTAAATTCACTGATGCCTTATTGGAGCAAGAATCTCAAACAGTCTGGTACCACTTCTAGCTTTAATGTCGATAAACGTAGTGAATCTGTTGTTCAATCTTTATGATAATGGCGTTAAATAATATAGTTTTTAATACAGTCACGATGATAAAAGCCGAATTTGTATGACACTTATAATGACCATAAAACGGTTTTATCAAATGAAGTTTATCCACTATTGCACATTTTGAAACAAGTTGTTTTTCAACCTTTATGAGGGAGCTGGTCTTTTGTTATATGCGGTAGAAATAGTGTCAGAAAATACCGTCAGGTGGCGACGGCATGTTGATCGATAAGCCGCTATCGACAAGTATTCGGATCGTCACTTACTTCTCTATCTAAACATGTAAGGCATAAGAAGAAAGACTAATGCCAAGTTAGTAGTTGTCTGGTCATACTGGACATACTGGAATATTTCCGGGATATTTAAAAAAAAATTGAGCGTCATTCAATGATATTATATGTTTATATGAGGTAGATGTCGCACAAACGCGCGCAAACTGAGGCGGCAAAAATAAGTTAATTGTAGTAATTTTGATTAAGACGCGTATTTCAAGCGCAAGTCTAAACATAGCTATCCTTTTCTATATTATTTGTACCGTATTGTCTGTCGCAGTAAGCATGTTTATGTCGTAAAGGAACAAAATCTGAGCACCGCACCGTATGAATATACGTCATCTTTAGTAAAACATCATTAGCGTCATTCTATACTTTTTATTCGACTTATTAAATCTATAAATTTGTTTGTCATCGATTAAGTCTATCATGAGCTTGTATCTGATCACTGTCTCACCAGATGCTAAGTAATGCTGTGGTCAAAGTAGTAAGCAAGCCTAGAGGTACCTATTCACTATGATTATGAGAGTTCCATTCCTTGGCAGTACGCATTAAGAAAGTGGAAGCAAAACGCTTCGTACCTATAGGTGGTGTATCAACTATATTATAGTGCATTGCCGTACGTCTGATGATAAAATATGGAAAGGTGGAAGTGAACTATGTAATGCCCGTGATTTTTTTCCGAAATGTATCCGGTAGAAAACCGATAGGCAGGCGACTCTACGCCGGTGATCCAGGCTCTGAAGCCTACGTCTACCGGAAAGTTGATGCTATTTTTAACCGACTTCAAAATAAGAGGAGGTTATTCGACCCGTATGTTTTTTATGTTTGTTACCGCATAACTTTCGACTGGGGAACGGATTTTAATCGTTCTTTGAAATCTTTATTTGAAAGCTTGTGCTTCCCGTGACCAATTTTAATAAAATTTAAATGGGATCACCATTTAAATTGGTCAAGCAGTTTTCGAGTTACACTCCAATAACTTAAAAGTGCCACGCATACGTCGATGATATTACAGTTGCGGGTGGAGAAATCGGTGAACGTACACAATGACAATTGATCCCGTGAGAAGTAAAACCTATTTTTAAACTACGACAACAAGTTATTTGATATTTTTGAGTGTTGAAGTTGGTTCCATTTTTTACTGTACTATTATATGGCGGCGATTTGGCCTGCACTGACGTCCCGCTTGGGGTGTATCGTGCATTTTCCCCGCCAACTACCCTAGCCATCCAAG
This sequence comes from Apeira syringaria, assembly GCA_934044485.1. Classification (NCBI taxonomy): domain Eukaryota; kingdom Metazoa; phylum Arthropoda; class Insecta; order Lepidoptera; family Geometridae; genus Apeira; species Apeira syringaria. The sequence continues at coordinate 19,416,105 of OW203662.1, read as the reverse complement.
CTCCTTTACATATCGGAGTATGGAAAGAAAGAAAGAAAAATATATTGATTACTCACAAAACACAACACTACAATATATAAATGATAAATAACAATAAAACAAACAATAATAGAAATAATGTAAGTATATTGCAGTGTTGCGAGATGCCAGCAATGAGTCCCCACTCAGCATTGTGCTTTCGGTTGATGGCACAGCTGCTCCAGGATTAAACTAGATGTTCTTAAATGCATGGACACTCATTCTGTTGAATGTGAACTGACGTGAAATTCACTGTGTGGTATGTTTTTACGTCTTCCGTTTCCTCTTCTCGCATACAACCCCTGCACAACGCAGACCAAAAACAGTAGACCATCTTCCCTTCAAGATATTGGCAGGCCCTGATTAAACCACATCATGAAGCCTGTGGATGCGAGCTAACAACCTAACTTTTAAGTTTATTCAATTATAATTTGTACCTACCTACATAATAATATTATTTAATATCTAGATTATATATATATATCTATTAATATCTAGATTAACTATGTTTATAGCAGGGATTTTACAGCTAATTATGAATTTGATTTAAAAAAATTTATCGCTCTTTCAACCTTAAGCCAATTGGGGTAAATAATAAGAATTTTTTCTTTTTTTTCATTTATTAACTCATGCTATATTTAAGGCTTTTTTATTTATATGTGCTGGAGTTATTCATTTAATAGGAGATATACAAGATATTCGATTTATGGGGGTATTAGTTTTTATGTTCCTATAGCTTGTTTATGTATAAATATTTCTAATATATCCTTACGTGGTATTCCTTTTTTAGCTGGATTTTACTCAAAAGATTTAATTTTGGAAATAGTAAGATTTAGAAATTTTAATATAATTATTATTTTTTATATTATTTTTCAACAGGATTAACTATATTTTATACAATTCGGCTTATTAGTTTGTTCTGTCTGTTAGTTGTCTTTTCATTCTATTGGGTGTAGAGTTTGGCGTCACCACAGCTACTTAACGTTAGTTATAATATTTTATTATATATATGCACATCTAAGATTTAGTAAAAAGACAATGTTTTTTAATATTTATTACTGTTAAAAGAATTAGCTTTAAGATGAAAGAATACGTCCATTCATATTATGTCGCCGATAGTTTGTAAATGTTTACTTTTTTATATGTAACTGGGTACATTCCGTGTGATTTTGTTTTTTATATATTATATACATAATAAATGATTTTATGTTTTTTATATCCATCTCATTATTGTAAGACTAGCTGACCCGTGTTCTGCCGTTTGATGGGGGGTGGGGGTAGGAGAGTGAAAAATACTTTAGGTACGACGTATTCACACAAGTCCCATCAAACATACGAAAGAAAATTTATTAAAATCGGTCGGGCCGTTGCGGAGGAATGCGACCACGAACACCGTGACATGAGTTTTTTTTATTAGATGTATATTGGAAAGAATAAAGGCACAGATCATTCGATTTAAGGAAGGCTGAGATTGAGGAACCTTCATTCTTATTTTGAGACTTCTAAACTTCAAAATAATCAGTTACCTAATATAAAAACTTTACGAATTGATTTCCACATTAGACACTAAACCATTGAACACTTCAAGATTTTTACTTATTCACATTGTACGATGTCTTGAAAAAAGAGATCATCGTTAATGTAGGCAAAATAAACATTAAAAAGGATAAGTCAAAACTGGTCAGATATTGATAACATTGAAATGGGACATGATGAGAAGCATCAACTTTCAAATAAAAAAAGAAAAATGAATCAAAATCGGCGCACCAAGGAAAAAGTTCTGAAGTCACACAAAAAATCTGAACCTCCTTTTTTGTAAGTCTGTATAAAAAGAATTGGTTCAAGAATTGGTGGTATGGAGTTACTTATGGCGTAAGAAATTTATCCGTCCATTTTCGACATTTCTTCGAAGAACTACTGAATGGATTCCGATAACATTTTATGGTACCTACTTATCTGAAAGTAAATCCTATATCAACTCCGATAGAATAGTAACCTATCAAATTATAAATACGAGTTATCAATTCGGTTATACTTTTTGGTAAACCGATTTGAAAAAATACGCCATTTTTTAATTTGAAGAGCTACTATGATATCGGAGGTGATATAGGAATATCGTTTTAATGATATTTGACACTTAACACTGTTTTTTACGGGTATAACGTGGTACTTACGCGTAGTCGATATCACGATCGACAATTGTTTCGGTTTCTTCCGGAAGCGTTAGTCGTAACGGCGTAACGGTCGTAACAGGACGTGATATCGACTACGCGTAAGTACCACGTTATACCCGTAAAAAACAGTGTAAAGTAATTATGAACGTGAGTTTTAATGATATTTGACACTGTTAGATAATGACAATCCCAGAATTGGCAGCGGACGGTATCCTCATTCGAATCGCACAAAAATAATCATCAAATCATCTCAGCCATAGGACGTCCATTTCTAGACAGATAGCAATGCCTCCCCTATTGATTTCCAGAAGGATTGGATAGAAACGGTCCGCATTTAGCCCGTACCTACGATCTTAGTCAGGTCGTCCAACGACAAGGTGGACACACCTTATCAGTGGCCGTCCTATGCTGCGCTTGCCAATCCGTGGTTTCAATTCGAAAACCTTTTCACCCCAACGGCCATCAGTTCTTCAATCTATGTGCCCTGCCCACTGCCACTTCAACTTGCTAATCCGTTGGGCTATGTCGGTGACTTTCGTTCTTCTATAGTTTCTTCATTTCTGATTCAATCGCGTAGAGAAACCCCGAGCATAGCCCTCTCCATAGCTCGTTGTGCGACTGCGCCTGCTCACAAGGCCCAATTTAAAATGAACTGACCTTATTATAACAGGCATTAATTAATCTACTAATGGTGCGTAGATGCCTTATGTGCGTAGGTACCTATATACCAACATCAAATGTCATTATATATACCTATAGGTAAGGTCTACCAATATGTGGGGTTGGTACCTACATATGCAGGCTATTATGAGTTGTATACGAAAGTAGTTACTTCATGCGTTAATCGGAAGACTAATTAACTTATAGTTATTAAGTCATTTATTTTGATAATAGCTCTATTGCGTGACTGATGGAAAATGTCCAACTGAGCGAGAATAAAAAAAATGAATGATTTTTCGGTACTACCTATTAGGTAGGTAAATACCTAATAGGTAGTACCGAGTAGGTACTTCCCCATTTCTAGCGGCTGAAGAAAAATAGCCCGGGCTGCGTTCGGGTGCGGCTTCAGCCAAGCCATATCTTGCTCCGATAGCGGATATGCGGCGTTCACGAGCTCAATTAGAGCATTAATTGCTCCACCGAATATTTGATCATGACCGTTCACGTCAACCAGCCAGACCAAATTATGGTCGACTAGACCATAATCTTTCTCCTTTATAATCGATCAAATCTTGATCGTCTGTCAAAAGTGACATATGCAGCAGCGATCAATATTTGGACGAACCCGCTCCTGAACGCTGCCCAGAATAAACATAATAGTGGGTATGTAGGTAGGTCTACATATCTTCAACAACCCGTGCTCGCTAATGCGCGCGATAAATTTTACAGGTATTGGCAACCGAAAAAGAAAGAACTCGCTATAGGTAGGTAGGTACTTACAGTAGGTATCACTCGGCGGTACAGGAACCTACCTGATGGCTACTGTTACGGTGGGTTGTGAATGGAGAGAAACACCGGCAGATTCTCCTGTAGGTACCAGGTACCTACCTACCAAAAACTATCCGAAAAAAATTGCAAGTAGGTAGATATAATTTTTTTTTACCAAAAAATGGAACCGACTTCAACACTCAAAGTCTGTCGAAGTAGGTACCATGAGCACAATATAATGATAATAGTTACTTTTGAACTATCATGGTACCTACTTCAAAAAGTTATTTCACACTTTTGAGTGTCGACGGTTCGATTTTTTGCAAAATTTTTTTTTTTACTTTTTTCAGTCGCCTTTGCTACTCACAGGATCAATTTTATTGTCATTGTGTAGGTATGTTCACTGATTTCTTCACCCGCAATTAGGAAATCGTCCAAGAAGATAACACTTTTCAGTTATAGGAGTTTAACTCAAAAACTGCTTGTCCGAATTTGATGAAATTTAAATGGGACCACCTCGGAGGTACACTCAATGAAACAAAAAGAATTTTTTAATCGGTCCAAAAATGGGGAAGATATACATATTGTCGGACATTTGTAACTTCCTCCTTTTTTAAAGTCGGTTAAAAGCTGTTTAGAAAATGACCATCGATGCAAACCCCATGTTCATTGTTAAGAGAACCGGTACCTACCAATAAGTATAAGAATTACGTATGTATACACGTATATACAAGGTACCAGGAAATCTCATTTGATTGTAGAGAACTCAAATTCATGACTTGCAAATGCTTCTTCATGTTAGGAACAAAGTGTTGAACATTAAAAGAAACAGCGTGGTGCAATGATGTTTTACATTATAATATCATTGGCATGGTGTCATAATTCTGCGGGCATTTATCCTCTGATGTCATTTGACCTGGGAAACCAAGGAATTTCGTGTTTGGTCTACTTTGTGGGAGCTCGCGAATACAATCGCCACTGGTTTCTGTGTTTATACTGATTTGCACGATGTAAGTATATTGGAAAGAATAAAGGCACAGATCATTCGATCCAAGACTGGGATTGAGTTATGGAACCTTCATTCTTATTTTGAGACTTATAAACTAAAACTAAATTCTAAATAATCAGTTACCTAATATAAAAACTTTACTAACTGATTTCCACATTAGACACTAAACCATTGAACACTTCTTCAAGATTTTTACTTATTCACTTTGTACGAATTCTTGAAAAAAGAGATCATCGTCAATGTAGGCCAAATAAACATTAAAAAGGATAAGTCAAAACTGGTCAGATATTGATAAAATTGAAATGGGACATGATGAGAAGCATCAACTTTCAAATAAAAAAAGAAAAATGAATCACAATCGACGCACCAAGGAAAAAGTTCTGAAGTCACACAAAAAATCTGAACCTCCTTTTTTGGAAGTCTGTTTAAAAAGAATTGGTTCATAAATTATGGAGTTACTTATGACGTAAAAAATTTATCCGACCAGTTTCGACATTACTTCGAAGAACTACTGAATGGATTCCGATAACATTTTATGGTACCTACATAATTATCTGAAAGTATATCCTATATCAACTCCGATAGAATAGTAACCTAACAAATTTTAAATAAGTCACGTACGAGTTTTCAATTCGTTGTGAATGGAGAGAAACACCGGCAGATTCTCCTGTAGGTACCAGGTACCTCCCTACCAAAAACTATCCGAAAAAAATTGCAAGTAGGTAGATATAATTTTTTTTTACCAAAAAATGGAACCGACTTCAACACTCAAAGTCTGTCGAAGTCGGTACCATGAGCACAATATAATGATAATAGTTACTTTTGAACTATCATGGTACCTACTACAAAAAGTTATTTCACACTTTTGAGTGTTGACGGTTCGATTTTTTGCAAAATTTTTTTTTTTACATTTTTCAGTCGCCTTTGCTACTCACAGGATCAATTTTATTGTCATTGTGTAGGTATGTTCACTGATTTCTTCACCCGCAATTAGGAAATCGTCCAAGAAGATAACACTTTTCAGTTATAGGAGCTTAACTCAAATACTGCTTGTTCGAATTTGATGAAATTTAACTGGGACCACCTCGGAGGTACACTCAATGAAACAAAAAGAATTTTTTAATCGGTCCAAAAATGGGGAAGTTATACATATTGTCGGACATTTGTAACTTCCTCCTTTTTTAAAGTCGGTTAAAAAGCTGTATAGAAACTGACCATCGATGCAAACCCCATGTTCTTTCTTAAAAATTTGAGAATCGACGAGACGACGACGAGATTACGTATGTATACACGTTTATGGTACAACGTACCAGGAAATCTCATATGATTGTAGAGAACTCAAATTCATGACTTGCAAATGATTTCTGATGTTAGGAACAAAGTGTTGAACATTAAAAGAAACAGCGTTCTGTCATAATTCTGCGGGCATTTATCCTCTGGTGTCATTTGACCTGGGAAACCAAGGAATGGTAGGTTAGGCCTGTTTCTCTCCGTGTTTGGTCTACTTTGTGGGAGCTCGCGAATACAATCGCCACTGGATTCTGTGTTTATACTGATTTGCACAATTCAAACTGAAGGTATTTCAAGGAATATTCGATATTATATTATAAATTGTTATCTAGCTTGCAGCACTCCGGTGTTATTTAGCTTGTGTTTGCACCAACAACGCAGTATTGGATCGAGGGTTCTGGATCGGGAGGGCCTTGACTCAGTCAAGGTGGATTCATTTGTTCTTGAGCCCCATATCCTCCCGTCCCCTGCTCTTCTTCTGGATACGGTAGGCGTGTTAAGCATAATTAACAAAGTGAGTTTTGGTGACAAACCGTGGCACTTGTTCTGCATAGGTATACTCATGGTCATATAATTAACTATTGCTTGAATTAAGCCTGGTTGTGTTATCTTTATAGCACAAAAAAACTAATGCCTTTAAGATATTTGAAAGATAAAAATGTCATTAGTATTCGTCCAACTTTTAATTGTTGAATCTACTCCACTAAAATGTTTCGTAAGTAGGTATATACTTACCTACCCTTAGTGATGTGAGTACAGTGGCTAAAACCGGTTGTTCAGAAAATGCCTGAGGAACACGTTCTAACTGAAGACCCACTAGAGGACAATCTGTTAAAAGTTTTCTGCCCCGTGCATTTCTGGCAAAAAATATTGGCATCTGCGCGAGTGCGAATTAAAAACAAAGTCGTCACATACCTCACAGCTTGGCAGACCGTGTACTCCATTATTTGGCTGTTCTCGTCAATATCGTCTTCGTATAGCTTTCAGAAATATTACTACGACACATTCTACGGCAAAGATACGATCATGTACCTGATATGTATATTCGGAGCTTTGTCGGCGAACATATCATATTCTTTCAACTTGATCAACATGTATACACAAAGATATAAAAACGTTAACATTTACGCAATGCTTCAGAAAGTAGATCGAATAATGCAGTTAGATAAATATACCTATTATACTGATTTCCATTATCGCCTGAATTGCTTGACAATATTTTTGGTATTAGCTGGATTTATAAGTGGTTTTACTGCTCATGCGTATTCATTGTTAGAACACCCTATATATGTAGTATTGTATGGGTTAGGCGTTCTGACTATTTACATGGACCTCATTGTCGGAGGAATTATGTTATATTTCTTATTAGTCCGTATGATGGTGTTTAATAGAGTCATAAAAGAGCGCATAAAACAATATAAAGGTAATAGGTTCGATAGACCGAAAGCTATAACATTGAAAAGGAGAATCCTTTTTTTAGTCAAGCCCACGGTGAAAGCTAATTCCCTTATGCTCACTGACGAAAAGTGGCTGGAATGCTTACAGGACATTCTTAGATGCTATAGGACCATTAATGAACTCTATAGTTTACCTGTGAGTTAAATTTTAAATTTGTAGAGCAAAATGACATAGGTACCTAGTACAAACCTACTAACATCTACCTACATATACAATTTACAGTGGCCGAAATGCCCAATTGTTAGTTTTATTGCTTACTCATAATAAATATTAAAAAACTTTAAATTATTGTGTATTTCATACCTTTTTAACCGACTAAAAAAGATGGAGGTTCTCAATTCGACACGTGTATGTATTTTTTTTTTTTTTTTTTTTTATTTGTGTTTGTTACCGCATAACTTCTGACTGGGTGAACCGATTTTGATCGTTCTTTTTTTATTTAAAAACCGGTGCTTCCCGTGTGGTCCCATTTAATTAAAACGTTTTAATAAATTTTATCAAAATTGGACGAGCACTCTTTGAGTTACAAGTCAAAAACTGAAAAATGCTTGCTTATACCTACACGATATTATACCGCATAACTTTCGACTGGGTCAACCGATTTTGAATGGGTTTTTTTATTTGAAAGCTGGTACTTCCCGTGTGGTCCCATTTATTTAAATTTCATCAAAATCGAACGAGCACTTTTTGAGTTACAAGTCAAAAATTGAAAAATGCGTGCTTATACTTCACGATATTATAGTAGCGGGTGAAGCCATCGGTGAACATACCTACACCACAATGACAATTGATCCCATGAGTAACAAAGGTCACTAAAAAGAGTGAAAAAAAAAATTTTGCCAAAAAATGGAACCGACTTCAACACTCAAAAGTATGATGAATAACTTGTCGAAGTCGGTACCATGAGCACAATATTTTGACATCAGTTACTTTTGAACTATCATGGTACCTACCGACTTCAAAAAGTTATTTCATACTTTTGAGTGTTGAAGTTGGTTTTCATTTTTTGGTAATTTTTTTTTAGATATTATTAGATATATACCTATCTCCGCAAAGTAACGCCTGAATCTATGAGTTTTAATAAATATTCAGTACAACTATTATACTTAGTGACAGAGACCCAATGTTTAAGAAGTGTATTTAGATACTTTGAAAAAATGTTCTTATTAAGTTTTTCTTTACAGATATTGAATTTATCACTTACAGTATTGATATGGACGTTTCTAGTTATTGGGGCTATGATAATTGGATACCGCAGCGGAGTAAGTACTTCACAATATCTCCATATTATATATATCCTATGTAATATTATAAAGGCAAAAGTTTGTAAGTATGTTACCTCTTCACGCTCAAACGACTACACAGATTTCGATGAAATTTAGTATGGGGATAGCTTATACTCTGGATTAACACATAGGCTTATTTTCATCATCACCACGCGGGTACAACCGCGGGGCGCTTATAGTTGATTAATCCTTTGCCAAAGGTGTTTTTGTGAAGTAAGTTTATGTTAAATAGAAATTACGTGAATTCCAATACCTACTTAGGCATTGTTTTCGTCACAAATAAGTTCACGTAAAAACTGTGTGTTTTTAACGTCTCAATTTTACTAATATATTTGTTTTCCAGGTTTACCCACTGTCTGCCACTCTCACGCTGGGTTTGTGGGCCGTATCGTATTATGTAGTACTCACCATGGCAGCCATTGTCAACGACTGGTTTATTATGAAAGTTCAAAAGATGAAACTGCTCTGCATACGATTGATCGTTTGCGATTATGATGGTAGGTATCGTGGCGAAGTGTCGTACTTTCTTCGTGAGCCTCTATCTGTTCCTGTCAGTTTTCACGTGTTTTCTATACTGGCTGCTGAGTTGGCGGACCGAATGCGGTATTCTTACGTCATAAATGTAATATCTAAACCACCTTGTTATTACATTTATATAATTTTCTGAGTTTCTTAGGGCGTTATACTTGGTCCGCTACTCTTTATGCTGCTTTCAATTGTTCCTCGTGAAGATCCATGGGACAGGCATACATCCAGCAATGGACGTTCTTTGCGTAGTTTGTGTTGTCCAAGTCTGAAGATTTGACCGTCTAAGGCAAAAAGATATTTAACGGTAATAAAAGAAGTAAAAGAGAGTTTAACGGTAAAGTCAACATATTTAAATGATACATTAATTAGTATATTAATTCTGAATACCTTTCTTACAGGTCCCTACCAAAAGACAGCCAGTGAAATGATCCGGATAATCCGCTACGACCCTCCTATATTTTATGTATATGGAATGTTCGTTTTGGAAAGAAAACTACCTCTTGAAATAATTGGCGTTATTGCAGCCAACGTGATAGTTGTTATACAGTTTTTGATAGACTAAAATCGTACAGATATAATGTTTGAGTGGCAACAGCTGTGCCATCAACCGAGAGCCATACTCCGATATATAAAGGAGCTTGGAAGGCTAGGGTAGATGGCGGGGGAAATGCACGATACACCCCAAACGGGACGTCTATGCAGGCCATATCGCCGCCATATAAATTAGAATGTAAACTCTAAGGCTTTCACGGCCGGCGTTACATGTTGTATGTATTGCTTCCGGGCTGTTTGGCCGTGGTCTAAGTGAAACTTGTGTTCCAGACGTTTCGTCGATCATTGCGGTCGACATCTTCAGTGGTTCAGGTCCGAGCGGCGACAAGAGCTTAGAACTCTCCTTCGCAGCGTCTTCTCTGATACTGATGATGGCCAAACAGTCCGGAAGCATTACATGCAACATAGAATTAGAATGTTTGAGTGGAAATATTTTGCTAACAGTAAACGAAACTGAATTGTCATGCAATCATGACGGTTCAGTTTCGAAGTAAAGGCATATCTCAAAAATGACGATTGTTTGGAAAACGTAATCAAACTTTTGAAAAACTCGATAAGCTTCCGAAATTTATCAAAGTATTTTTGTCTTAATCTCGAGTAATAAAAGTACATTATAATTTAGAACAATAAAACTTTTAAATTATGTAGTAAAACTAAATTAATTCGTATTAATTATTATTAATAAATCTCTTCCAAGTTAAGTCCCTTTCAAACATATTGTTTAATTAATTATATCTGCAATATTTGTATAGGTATCTACATCCTACTAATACTATAAATGCGAAAGTTTGTGCGTGTGTGTGTATGTTTGTTACTTATTCACGCTCAAACGGCTACACCAATTTCGATGAAATTTGGTATGGAGATAGTTTAAACTCTGGATTAACACATAGGCTACTTTTATCCAGGAAAAAGTATAGTTCCCGTGGGATAGTTGAGGTAGCGAGAAAACCGTGTCCACCGTGAAAATCCGTGAAAATCCACGCGGGTGAAACCGCGGGGCGCTATAATATAAATATATATAATTAAGTGTTAGGTAAGAACGAGCAGTGGGGTGCGTGAATTTATTTTCTCGCTGGTAGTTTTTAACTTACGATAACTTCTGAGATATTTATTTAAATTGTATTGTGTATAGGGATTGCCCTTTTTAGAAATGCATGATGTGTATGAATTACTTAAGGTACCTAAACTATAAGTATCCGTCGATATAGATTTTGCAAATAGCACATTATATGTAAATTTCTTAATACGTTAGCAAGCTATTGTTAAAATATAGATGCAGACATCACTTACGTTTATGTATAAAAAAATAAACAATTTTCCTATGCTTACAATACTTGGTTATTGGTATCTTCAGCAATCATCGTCATACGTATTTAACCAGTTACTAAAAAAAAAACGAAAAATACACCTATACTTGCTTTTGTTAAGGAATCACTCTGTTTATAATTAAAAACCGCATGAAAATCGGTTCAGTAATTTTCGAGACTTCGCGCTATTGTGAAACAGTGACACGTGACATTAAATATTAATATTGTGATTATGAGATGTGAAGAAGCTGTTAATAAATGTTTAGCAAATATTTGTATTTCACTTTCTATCTACTTTACATGTTAATCATTTTATCATAATAGAGACAAGGGGTGGAAAACCTGACGAGAAACAGAAACATACCGTTTGTCTCAATTATATTTTTTTTTAAATAAAACCAGACACGTGCGAGTCAGACTCGCCCACCGAGGGTTTCGTACAAATTTGTATATATGTTATAAAAAAAATTAGGTAACTACATTTATTATCAAAAATATTATTTTTCATTCTTCGTCATAAATCGAAAACCATCATAAAATTAACTAAACATCTGATTAAACCCACATGACACGGCTAACTCAATTCAAAATTTAGTCCGCCGCCGCCATTCCTTGTTTAAAGACCCTGTTTTTATAACTTAATTACAAATGTAATTATGTCATAAAAATTCAGACTTTTCCCTATACTTGTAATATAAGACGGTATCAGGTCAAATTGCATGGTTTTAGGTCAACGGGAAACACCCTATAAATTTTGATTCCATTAGGAGTGTCGAAATATACGTTTTTTGCGGCATAAGCGGCCGTATCTTTTTTTTACGTTATCTTAGAAGTTTAATTTTTTCACAGCATATCGATTTGCTTGTAACTTAATACCTCCACGAGTTCCCGATATAAACGGTCTTGACAGACTGACGGACAGCAAAGTGATCCTATAAGGGTTCCTTTTGAGGTACGGAACCCTAAAAAAGAAGCTGAGATACACACCTAGAGAACGCACGCTCAGTGTTAGTTTATAAACACGCAATATATCGCGCGCGGCTGCGTTGGCCGTGATGTTCGGGATTTATTTGTGCAGTTTTTTATAACCACCATTTCTGCCTCGTTTTAAAAAATATTTAGTGATAACCATAATTATGTGCGTGCAGCACATAATAATAAAAAATATTTAGTGATAACCATAATTATGTGCGTGCAGCACATAATTATGGTTATCACTAAATATTTTTACATTTTTACACTAAATAATTCCATGTAGATCTGGCTACTTTTAGATAGTTGTAGCTAGAAAAACTATAGCTAGGCTTCGGCACTATAAGGTAGGTACGAGTTTACGAATCAGCCAAGCATTTAATTTCGTTGAATATTTCTCAGATAATACTGAGAAATGTTTAATTATTATTATATAATAATAATCTGAAATCGTTTTGGTCGACCGGTCTCAACGCCGGGCAGTGCTCGTCGACATCACCATCCCGCATGCCGAGAACCTCGTAAAGGCTGAGAAGGACAAACTCAGCAAGTACCTTGACTTAGCTCACGAGGTAACCGCCATGTGGGATGTTGACTCGACGATCATTGTCCCGATAGTCGTTTCGACGAACGGCTTAATAGCGAAGAGCCTCGATCAACATCTTAAGAGGCTCTCGCTAGACGGTTGGATCAAGGGTCAGATGCAGAAGGCGGTACTCCTTGAAACGGCGCGTATTGTCCGGAGGTTCCTCACTCTGCGGCCCTAACCACCGGTAGCTTGGGCCCTGCCCCGCTGCTGGCGGAACTCTAGGTTTAGGTTTTTTATAATATCTTTATTAATTTTTTTTTTTGATATTTATACTGTAAAAAAATTAAACCTAAGAAAAAAAGAAAATAAAGAGATATAAATAATAATAGGTCGTAGAGTAATTTTCCAGCAAGTTTCACGTACCTACCTAAGTGTGGTTCTTAGATTACAAGAATGGGTGAAATAAGCAATAGTTTTAAGAATTGAATATTTTATTTCCAGTGTACCTAGTTATTTCCTAAAAAAAAAACGTTACTTACAAAAAACGAAGCATGTCAATTGTCACCAAAATATGTATATAATATCTAATACAGTCATTATACAGATATTCTAAAATAAATAGGTACATGTACATATTATTAATTACAAAATAGCGAATTGAAGTATGGTGACAATAAGGGTAGTTATTAAGCTGAATAACGTTAAAAATATCCCAGCGTCCATTTCGAACATATCGTAAATAGAGAGCGTCGGTGGTGTTTCCTCGGCCATTTTCAACATTTTTCTTGCCTTTTTCCTCAGTTGACCTGCAATAAAATTACATCGTTGGGCTTAACTGTATGGATATATCCACCTGCGTGGTATTATGTAGGTATTCTTTTGTATGTATCTAAGAATAGCTGATCGCACACGGCATTCTACAGAGTAACTAGACATAATATTGATAATTACTTATTTCTATTTTTTTGAGAAACTCGCCCTTGCAAAACCGTTCCCACAGAGAAAAAATACAATGTTTCGTATGTTTTTTTAATAATATGCTTACGTTTGCCAACTGTTTCACCCAGTGGCGGATTTACGCACTTGCCGCCAGGAGGCGTTTTTGGGGTGTGGTTCTAAGAAAAACTTTATCCTGTAAGGCCTACATGGTAAGGTAGGGTTACCTTTAAACTACTTACACAATATGAACGCAGCTTACACATAATCATTTTTATCGGTAAAGTTATTAAATAGGTACTGAGGTACTTTATTGTACTGACAGCTCAAAAAAGTATGAATAATATTCCTATTTTATAAAATGTATATAGGATAACAATCCGCTTCATGGTACCTAACAATGAAATTAATTAACCCATGAAGGTTTTATTATGATTTACTTCTTTATGTCGACCTAATTACATTTCTGAACGACAAATAAAATTTTCGGGTCAAATTCGCCGCCCCGAAAATCTGCCGCCCTAGGCTTCCAGCCTTCTCAGCCTGCTGATAAATAAGCCACTGGACTTTCATCTGATGAGTAATGTAATACGTAATTATTATTTTTTTATCACACTCAGACCCCCGCACTAGGATTCCCTGTATCGCGGGAGGCATGGACACACACAATCACAGAACACAAACATCCAAGACCCGGGACAAACATCTACACTCATCGCACAAATGTTTGCCCCTGCCGGGATTCGAACCCAGGGTCCCGGAGACACAGAATTCATGTCGATGACACAAACCACTGCGCCACGGGACCGTCAGTAATAAGTATAATTGTATACACATTGTAGAATAGTAATTACCAGTAGGGTATGCAGCCATCACAGCGATCGACAAACGCTTAGTCTCCTTCACTTCTCCAAAGAATAGCTGCAGCCTCAATCCGAGAAATCCGGCGATAAATATATCAATGACGATAAACACGGACATCGGCAAGATGTCCACTAGGGTCATTGACTGGAAAACATAATATTAAACATTTTTTTTATTTTATTAAGCCCCTCGGCTGTCGCAAACTTACGTTTGCATATTATGCAATTATCAAAAACAAACATTAAATAATATGTACCGCGGGAATTAGTACGAATCGCCGAATCGAATGAGTTGTAAAGGTTTTATTAGTTAAATCCACCTATTCCTGTTTAAGGGGAAGCCAAAACTGATTTATTATACCTATGTATGAGAAAAACGTAACGTAAGATTAAGCAGTAAAAATATGACAATATAACTATATAGCACTTTTAACTATGACATAAGGTTTTAATCAGTTGATGCCAGGTTTAGCGTGATTAGACCTTCGACCATCAAAGGGAGATAGAGGTCAACGCATGATCTATAAAGTACAAAAAAGGAGTGTACTTTGCTTAGACTTTACCCAACCTTGAATTTGAATCATGAAACTCCAAACATATAACTGTAGTCTGAAAACAGCAATAGTTGAACGGGCAACAAAGGCAATATCGAGTAGCTTATGAATTCAAATAAGAGTAACTTACTCGCAATAAAAGATACTTACATTGCTTTGAATTAATATTAGAGTAACTCCAAAAACACTCAGGCTTCCAAATATGAGTTTTAAACAGAAAACGAAGAGCTGGAATTGTAAATAGTAAAAGATGAACAATGAAGGATTCATTTGTTCAATTAAACTAAACTTAACTTCTGGAAAATAAGATAAGATCTTATAAAGTTACGATAAATGTTTTAGTGAAAATAAGTCGCGACTTATGACTAAAACTACCCGCAATTGGCCAGCATCGAGTAAAAATGGTCTAATATTAGAGATAGCGTTGTATGGAGTTATACAAATTGGAATTTTAGCGTAAATGTACTACGGTCTCAAGAATTTTTGTGAGTTTTCGCACTTTTAGCTAGTTGGAGTGATTCACAGATTTAGTCATTATTTCGCCTAGCTAAGATTGCAATTGAATGGAATGAAAGAAAGGCATGAGCCAGTCAGCGGATGAAAATTCAGTGCAAGAAAAGACGTTCCTTTAAATCACACGGCAGTACCTACCTACACCTATAATAGGTGTCAATATAACGTAATGAACATTGATATTATATTACAATAATATTATAAATGCATATTTTTTGTGTGTACGTGTGTTTCTTACATTTTCACGCCTTCACTGTTTGCTTTGAATGAAATTTGGAATTAACACATACTATTTATCCAGAAATCAACGATGGTTCCACTGGAATAAAATGATGTTATAAATGTGAAAGTAGCTCTATTAGTCTGTTACTTTTGTACGCCAATCGCTCTACCAATTTTGATGAATGTTGGCAGAGATAGATGGGACCTTGGAGTCGGACATAGGGTACTTTTTATTCCGGAAAAAGTTTGGTTCCTGTTCCTGTGCATATGATATCCCTAGGCAGTGAGGTAGGGGGAAAACTATAGTCCACGCGGGTGAAACCGCGAGGCGCAGCTTGTATTATATTAATTAAAATCTAATGAAATTGAAACGAATGGAATAATATCCGTACAGTAATAGACACATTAGCTATGATCAGGAAAAGCGAGCACCAGCATGCTTATAATTTTGTAAGACTGATTCTCATTTTTAATTTTATCTGTCCATACTTTTCAATTTCATTGATGACCTTTGACACTCACCGGAAATCTATACAAGTTTTGAAACATCGAAAACAAGTCGAATAATTCCTTCAAGTAAGAGTACGTGTCGCTTGTTAAAAAATCATGTGTCTCTGATGCTATAATCCTGAACTTTCTATTACTGACTATGTTGAGAGTTCTCTTATTCGTCTTCTTCTTTTGTGACAAATGATTTTTAATTATGCAGTTCAAAAATCGAAGCCTCACGAAGAAGTAGATTACAAGATTTGAACAATAAGTGAGTTCGATCATAACCGTTAATTGAAAATAAATAGCGCCCACAAACATGGAGTAATCCAATAGCATTTTAGCGCCCACTACGAGTATAATACCGAAGAAAATAGCCAATAAAGTGAACATTGATAAGTTATTTATATTTTTCAGTATTGTATTTATATCTTTGTTTTTGTCTAACTTCATCAGACGATCGATTTTTTGCATTAACACGAAATAAATAGCGTTATCTTGACCATTGCATAAACGTGCATGTACCATTACACTAAAATATATTCCGAAAAATCCCCACATCTGCACCAAACACAAATAGTATAACCTTGTATCCCCTATGTATGTTATCATGTTCATTGCTACTAAATTTAATAACACTGTTATGAAAATGCACAATACAGTGTATACCTTTT
The DNA here is from genome assembly GCA_934044485.1 of Apeira syringaria. Taxonomy (NCBI): domain Eukaryota; kingdom Metazoa; phylum Arthropoda; class Insecta; order Lepidoptera; family Geometridae; genus Apeira; species Apeira syringaria. The sequence goes on along the minus strand of OW203662.1, from coordinate 19,399,300 downwards.
GGTAGCGTGTTGGAGCAGTTACGAAATGATCTCTGACGTAAACGCGGCAGCTGCCGAGAATGAATTGTAGACGGTGTATCACTACAAAGGTTCTCACAAATTCTGAATCTAATATGTCTTTGGAGAGATACTCAGTTAAGAGACCATTTGTATTTTGCATGATTGTGGATTTTCTATTAATGATAGATTCTTTTCTTTATTTTTCTATATTTAATTGGTAACATAGGTATAGGATGACCAGCTTTTGATCTGCAACATCGACCAAACCTCGCTATGGCTCTGAAATCTGTGCAAATACGCTGAAGTTAAATACTTTCTTAACTGGTCTTGATACTTTGTAAAGCCTTATAGCAATATTCTAAATTCTGTGCTACTACCCTCTTTTTATAAAACAGAAGTTTGAATATTTTATCCGCTTCTATGTCCGGTACCGATATATTTTAGATAAAATAACGAAGAAAATATGCTGGTCACAAAATAAGTTTACAACAAGGATTTAGTTCTATAGACTATGATTAGATTTAGATATCGACTAAGATACGACTATGTTGGAATATGTATGAAAATAGCTTGTTTCTATAGCGTAGCTAACTGCAGAAGCACTATAGTGTAGCTGGCAGTCATCGCAAGTAGACGTAACAGGAGTCCAGTGTTCAATGTAAAAATGTCAAACACGGTGGCGTCGCGCTTTCCTTTCACTAAACATATTATTCGTTTTGCATTCTGTCTCGATTTGCCTGTGGACAATGATAAACACGTGTCAGTACAGTACGCACAACGTAATTGCATGTGCAGTAGTTAGTAGGTACGAATATATCTGAGTCGTTAGGGCGAGGATTTACAGACAGTTTAGGCAAATAATGCTCAAACGTATCTGTATAAAATAAGCTAAGAATGTATGGGAGAGTTCAGAGCGAGCAAGCATAGGTGTGACGTTGACGGTGGTCATGATAAGAATGAGAGGGTGAAGAGCAGCGCGGACTGGCCAGTTGAGGATATACATACTACTATGAACCTAGAAAAAAACAAACTACATACTAGGCGGTAGTAGGAATTTTACAAATTATATTCGTATAAAACCAACAATTATAAAAAAAATTATAAAAAAAATAAAAAAATTATAGCTTTGCAATAAAAATCGTGACCTACCCAACAACTAAAGTTTTGTATGAGTATTCTTATTAATTTAGAGGATATACGTATTTTAATAATTTCAAAGCATGTTTTTGTAAAATAAAACTATCGGGAGAATTATACAGAATCGTATTTAGACTCCTGAGCATTCCATTATACTGAACCAAAGATACTAAAACTGATAAAAAGAAATCTCAGTCTCTTGCTTGATTATAAATTATTTTTAACAGTTGCAATGTGGGTGGGTATGTACAGCACCATAATAATTGAATAACTGTCTCGCTCACTCGTTGAACTCGTTCAAGAATATCGCATCTTCCCGTCTCGTTCACTCTGCTCAATGACAAACTGTTTTAGAACCACAGACATAGGCTGCGTGCACTGTAAAGCATACCGACATTTAATAACAATGAAGCGTTTAATGGCAGCTAAATCTTGGAATTATACACGAAAGGGAAACGAAATAAGCTCTCTCCCGTGACATTATAGTAAAACATAAACGGTTGCACAGGTGTCAAACTATTTCTTGTTTAAACACAGTTGAAAATTTTTGCCAAAAAATGGAACTGACTTCAACACTCAAAAGTGTGAAATAACTTGTTGAAGTCGGTACCATGATAGTTGAAAAGTAACTGATATCAAAATATTGTGCTCGTGGTACCGACTTCGACAAATTATTTCACACTTTTGAGTGTTGACGTCGGTTCCATTTTTTGGTAAAAATTTTATTCACTCTTTTTAGTGACCATTGTTACTCATGGGATCAATTGTCATTGAGATGTAGGTATGTTCACCGATGTATTCGCCCGCTACTATATCGTCTAGGTATAAGCACGCATTTTTCAGTTTTTGGAGTGTACCTAACTCAGAAACGGCTTGTCAGATTTGGATGAAATCTAAATGGGACCACACGGGATGCACCAGCTTTCAAATAAAAAAAAGAACGATCAACATCGGTTTACCCAGTCGGAAGTTATGCGGTAACTAACATAAAAAAAGAAAAAAAAAACATACGGGTTGAATTGAGAACCTCCTCAGAAGTTGGTAAAAAATACAAAAGAGAGCTCCTTTTTCGTTTCGCAACTAAATGTTTCCAAACTTTCCCTAATTATTTAAAGGTTAGACGAGCAGACATAATATACTTTTATTACGGAGTATTGAAACATAATAAGACGATGATTCTTTTATTAATTAAGTTTTATTTATAATTAACATATTGTGAAACTGTTAGTCGATCCTTGAAAATAAATTTAAAAAAAAAGACTGGATAGAGAATTTCTGGAACTTAATCCAGATATTATCACATGCTTAGATTCAAATTATTGAGATGAAAGGTTGTTTGCTTCACAGTATAGGTATCCGGTTGAGGCTTAATCAATAAGCCCTGGAAAGGTATTTAAATAGAATATCGGAGCTCCCAGATCATTGCTCTACTATAAGGTCCCAATATTTAGCAACTTAATTAAGTTAATAAACCATCCTCTGTCAATGAAAATTCATTGAATTTGTTAGTGGGGTTTCGAAATTCGAAGTTCACTGAATTCGCTTCCCAGCCAATACACGACTTGCTCACCTCTATAACTTTAGTCAAAAATATGACTCCTGATATTGAAAGCAAATGAACCACTGTTGTCGGATTTCGTGGTGCCTGCGTTGCTCTGGTGAAGTAACTTATAAGTACCCAAAATTTTTATTTAAGCACTCATATGGTGACTTTTTTGTTCATTCAGGGATTTCAATCCAAGTTTTCAATCGATTTGAATTGACTTTTGCGCTTCGAACACATTGTTAATAAATCAATCGGGACTTGATCGGGTGAAAAACCATTTAGCAATTTATTTATCTCGACGTTTCGACCAAATTGCACTTTGAATTTTAACTAAGATGTTAAATACAGATGTTTTCAAGAGCCTCGGTCAAATAATAGAAAGTTTACTGTGAGGCATCTTTAAAAAGCTTTTTCAGTTTTTAAACTAATTTATCCAACCAACCGGGTCCGTGCAAACTGAACCTGCCAGTGTCGTCACAAGGACTAGGAATATAACTACAATATCTTGATACAAATATTATAATCGATTCATTAGAAGTATAGTTAAAAACCATCCATAACTCAATTTATTCGCTCCATTAGATAAATTAAACTAAGTATGTATGCTATCAGTTTTATCAGATCATTTGTCGTTCGAATTAATTCATTAAACATATATGGTGATATTTAATCATCTAAAAGCAACGATTAATTGGATGATAATATTATTCCGTGGTCGTCAAAATAATTACTCAAACCTATCAAGTATGAATAAATAAAATAAACAAGTGAATGGTACCTACTTTTCATAAATTTAGGGGTACATCACCACTCGACCTCAAAAGAGAAGAAGCATGAGAAGCAAGTCTCAATGATGATCAATTTATGTGACATAAGTGCCTATCATATGTAACAAAAAAACTTTAAAAAGTTTACTTTTTCTATTTCAATCGAATGAATCAGAAAGGTGTAAATGTTACTATGAAACATAATGTTTAAATGAAAAAAACTGCCTTTCTCACGCCCAATGGGTAGTTAGTTTTAAAAAAAAAACTACCTACTTCTTATTAAAATTGTATACAATAGGTACTTAGATACTACTAACCTTCGTCTAGTGAAGATGTCAAGGCGATGCACAGTTTTTCACATTTCTCTAACTTGGTTTCAAGGGACCCTGATGTAGAGCATAAGACCAGCATCAGCGTCATGTAGATTAGGGAAGTCGGCAAAGTGCATGATAAAGAGGCAAAATTCATAAAAACCTGAAAAATAATCTTAACAGTTTAAAAAAGGTAAGGGTATCTAATAAAAAATACCTTATCGTAACTCTTTCTTGCATGTTTTTTTTTTTATACTAATACTATTAGGTACGTAATTACTAATAGTCGTTTGGTTCATTACATTGACGTCATGCTAGACAGAACCTACGGTCAAATTACTTTACACTGTTTCCACGGGTATAACGGTCGAGGTCGAAACGATCTGTTACAATCGATCTCTTACGCGTAGTCGATATCACGATCGACAATCGACATATCGACTACACGTAAGTATACCACGTTATACCCGTAGAAACAGTGTAAAGTAATTATGAACGTGAGTTTTAATAATTCTCAAATGGTCAAATGTTTTTTAAAGTTCGGCTGCTGCCGGCAGTTGAACCTTACGGCTACAGAATACCGTCCCTGTCCTTTTGCCAATTAAGCTATAGTATCATTCAACTAGCAGTTCACATTTCTTCCTTCATAATACGAAGAGGTAACAAGCTTACACACAAACTTTCGCATTTATAATCTTAGTAGGATGTATTCATATTTATAATATAGGTATATATTTATATATTATTAAAAAATCGCCACACGTTTGCATCACTACTTCCAATTTTCGTTTATTTTACTATTGCACCGATACTGGACCACTTTTCTTTCACCTTGTGGTTGACTGGTAGAAAATACTACCTAGCGTTAAGTCCTCCATGTACTGAAATAGTCCTAAATCATAAATAAATATTAGCCGATCGTATTGCCCTATTGAGTAGTAGAAATAGGCCCCTGATGACTACAGCATAAATACCAATCACGTATGGCTATATCTGGAAATGACCTATATGTACCTATACGTACCTGCGTTTTAAATGAAATCACAAAATTCTGCATCGTTATTAATTGCCACGCCAATAATTGGAATGTGAAAAAGAAAATCTGTGGATAGAAAGATTAACATGTAAAATCTATCTAGAATACTCACTAAATTAATTAAATTAAATTTCTTAAGCAATGATATTAAATCTTACTGCGTTTTGGTATATGTCCATAGTATCAGAGAAGCTATCCAAAATATGGGACATTCCATGAACAAGTTCGTCTTTAATTTTTTCACTGGTTTTCAATACATCAGGTTTTGTGAATGAGATTTTAGTATCCATAGCAACATCATTCCCTAGCTGAAGCTGTTCCATAATATATTGAACTCTTATGGATACAAAATATATGATAGTAAATATATGTAAAATTTCATAACAACTGGCAGAACTCACAACTGAAGCAAACGTAGCAGTTGGACAAAAATCACTGATAACGTATTTGTTGAATAATAATATCCATATCACAAAGAATATAGTTGAATTTACAACCGTGAGCAACGATATAAGGTACAGTTTTCGATTCAAGGCTTTTTCATTTTTCATTTTCAGACTTCGGTCTATTTTCTGGAGCTTGACGTAGAGTTGGCTTTTAGAGTGTCCGCTGTAACAAAGACTGTTCCAAGCTAAATTTACGCAGACAGCTCCGTTCAAAATCATCCCGAGTTTCAATGGTACATCAGTGGAGAGATAATCGAATTGGGTTCTGCAGCTGATCACAGAATATAAAATACATAGAGAGTTTACAAGCCATGTGGAACAGCTATAAATTTTATAGCCTCTTGTTTGAGGAGTGGCAAACCCGTAATCGAAATTTACTCCGAGCGTTCCAAGGACACGCTGTACATTCAAGACGGGTTTAAAAACGTTTATAAAATCATCTGCCAGCAGATCCTCGAAGACTTTGTCAACGTTGTTTGAGTACACCATTTCGGACGAGTATCGTTATCGTTTGTGTTAAAACAACTGACTGCTATCGTTTACATACCATAGTATTAAATTAGCTATCATATCAATACAATCTTGTTCCCAAAGGAATTCTCTGATCGAATTTCATTAGTCGGTAATTATGTTTATGTTACGTATACATATGGCACAAGCGTTGAATCGATATGTTTACTACAATCTTAAATTATTTAGTGGAATATTTTATAACTTTCAAACCTATTACGTTAACCTAGTTCTGTGTTCATACATTTGTAAAATACGTTAAAATTTGTCCATTTCAAAGTTTTATAACGTCATGCTAAGCGGAACTTACATTCAATTTTTGACGTGATAACGTTTTATAAATATATGAATACCAGCAACACTCATGAAAAATAGTAACGTTCCGCGTAACGTTCCACCCGAGTTTTGTATTACATAAAATAATCAAAGTCAAAGTCAAAGTCAGTCAAAGTCAAAGTCAGTCATAGTCAAAGTCTGTCATAGTCAAAGTCAAAGTCAGTCAGTCAGTCAAAGTCAAAGTCATAAATGATTATGACGTTATCACGTAAATCTATCGTCCGTAAACCGACTTTACAGACAACCAATTTTTTTTTAGGAAAACATCCCCTCTTGTACCTAGGTATATCTGCAATGAAGGAATACATTCAAACTGCTACTGGAGTCCTACCATAGCTAAGTTGGCAAAGCGATAGGACGGTATCCTTTACTCGTGGGTTGTTTTAGCATTTCATGAATAAAATTAGAACTGATACACATATTAATATCAATACCTCAGGTCATGTAACCTACTAATATAATTAATGTGAAACGTCTAATCTAAGCCGTCCTGTTTTTTTTTAAATAGATTAGATATTAAAGTCAATAGGCTACTTTTATTATCTCCATCACCACACGGATGAAACCGCGGGCCGCAGCTAGTGTAAACTATTAAATAAATAATAATATGGGACAACATTCACACAAGGTCTTCAGGTCCCAAACTAGGCAGAGCCTGTACTATGGTAACCTAATGACTGATATATACTTACATACATACTTATATATATACTTATATACATACACACACCCAGACACAGGTCAAACAGACATGTTCATACACACAAATGTTTGACCTGTCCGGGAATCGAACCCGGGACCAGCGGCTCAGAAGGCAGAGTGCTACCAACTGCGCCAACCGGCCAGTCGAAATATAGAAAATGGATGACTAATGACTTTCCAAAATGTGCTTTGTGGCTTGAATCGTAGGTTCAAATGTTACTGACCGTATTATTTTCTATTATTAGGATTTAGTATAAATAATAGAAATAACACAATATTTTAGAACCGCGTCAAATCATACTTAAGTTATACCAAAACCCTTAATTATAGTTGCAACATAATAAAAACTTATTTTGGTACAACAATTTTTATTACAAATCCCACTATTTACTAAATACAAATATATAATTTACTTATGTAATAAATTAGCAGTTAATAACAAAGCAAAAATATTGTAAATATTCTCAAAAGTCCTTACACTATTTTATTCATATAACTGGAACGTTTCGATAATTATTTTGATATCCAAATGCAGGTAGATGAGAAAATCCTTCCAATTTTTTATAGTCATTTTCTAATGTTCACTCAAACGTATTCGAATTATTTAACATACGAAAGCTCTTTTTCTATATACTATAAAAATCAGTATATTATTATCATTCAAGTTAAGGCATTTTATGAATTTTTGTTGCTAGCGTCATTTCACAAGTATAAATAAATCAAATATTTTTTTATTCACAACAATAACAGAGCAGATACAATTTACAAAATAACAATTATTGACACCATCGACTTAGGTTAGACAACGTACGCATACTACGTGACGCGTTCAGTGGGGGGGAGGGGGGTCTTCAAAATATCACGCTTGGTCACAAGGGCAGGAGGAGGGCTAAGGTTTTCTTCACGTAGTCAATATCATCTATGAAAATCCCGTCCTTTTTTGAGCTATATCCGATTATGGCCCGCAGCGTTTTTTGTCAATACACATTCACACTCACCGCCCCCTATTATTATATTTTCCACTTATTATTATTAGTATCTGTGTACTCTTGGCGTCAGGGGGTGAGCGTTGTATGAATAAAACAAGAATCAAATTTTAGAATACCGTAGGTACAAATTTGGATCTTAAATACACACTTTTAATTAAGCACTTTAAATTACATTGAATCTGACACTAAGTATTTTGAATGACCATTAAAACATAGAAAAATAAATCAAAGATTGATCACCAACATGTCGGTGTAAACAATGTTAAGCCATAGGACTTTTAGAAATAAGCCTATTCCATTGATTCCTACAAAGATACGTTCTAAAGCGGCTTACATCCATTAGGTGCAAGGATAATAAACTAGAATATTTGAAGTTGATTTTGGGAAAAATATATATTGTTTATTATTTCTCAATGTTACTGACATTTGTATATTTATATCAAATAAATTGTCATCCCACCAAGGTACCTCTGAAACCAAGGTTGTCTGGAAGAGATCGGTCTTAGTGATAAGACCGCCTATTGAACATTACTTATTCTCTGTAATTTTGTGTCGTCAATAATGTGTAATTGTATTGTATGTAACTGGAAATAGCCGGTATCCTTCATATAAATAGATGCTATACATACATACACACAACATTATATTAGCTATTAGTAGAATAAAGACACATAAAGCATAAAAACAACAGTAAATAACTACTTCTATCAGTCTAGGAAAGGCAATCTAACTATTGAGGCACATAGAAAGTTATCTTTCTTTACCTTGCTTTACGAAGGCAGAGTGATTGAATATTTATTTTGTCTTTTATATTTTCTGCCACACACGCATGTTTATTTACGAAAGTCTACCGGTAAAACAGGTTTTCTTCGAGCAGAGTAAGTGAGAAAGCCAGATGCGACAAATGAACACGAGTGAGCGAGACAGTTATACAATAATTAAGGCCAGTCTCTAGCGACTGAAAATAGGTACGCCGTAGATACAAGCAGGTACTTCAGATACATACTTACTTTGTGCATTGATATTAGTCACAACAATGATCGCGTAGGGCATTTTACGAATAAACTAACTAAAACTAATTAAGACACACATTGAATGTAACTTCGTTGTATACCATTACCTAAAAGTGATGTCTAATGAATAGAGATTTTGTAGAGAAATCTCTAATAAATAAATAACGTTGACTAAATTTGCTGAGCTGCTAACTGCATATTACGTTATATTAATATAAATTATGTGGTAATGTAATAAATAAACTAAAATATATAAACCAAAAACTGATTTATTAATATATGATTAATAAGATAAAATAAATGCATATCTCATTTCTAACAAAGAAGTGAAGTATTGTATTAATAAATTTTAATTTGACTCATACTAGTATATTATGATTTATGATACAAGTGAGCTAAGTTGCTCTAACTCGGCTGAATTAAGCCCTCGCCTGCAACCTACAGCCGAGTGTATTGAGCAGAGCTCACGGGTTTCATACGATGTTTTTCAACACTCATGTGAGAAAAGAACAAACATATGGCTTTCGGTAGTTTCATATAGTCTCATATAGTTTCATTATTAAATTGAAAATGCTCTGTTAACTTGCTATATATACGGATAATTTTATTGTGCACTAGTGTGAAATGTTATAAGTATTACGCACATGTGCGATATAGCTCGGTTAACGGCCCTAAAAGCGACGTAATAAGGCACACAACACACTTTATGAACAAGTGTTGTCTGACGGTCCCGTGGCGCAGTGGTTTGTGTCATCAACATGAATTCTGTCTCCGGGACCCTGGGTTTGAATCCCGGCAGGGGCAAATATTTGTGCGATGAGTGTAGATATTTGTCCCGGGTTTTGGATGTTTGTGTGCTGTGATTGTGTGTGTCCATGCCTCCCGCGATACAGGGAACCCTAGTGCGGGGGTCGGAGTGTGATGAAAAAAATAGAAAAAAAGTGTCTTAAAAAATAAATAAAAATATCTTTTTACAACTTTTTCGATATACAGGTGGCAGGTCAGCGAATATTTATCAGTGCATGCCTATTCACCACTAAATTGAAAAATAACCTTAAACATAGCACTGTGTAAAAATCAGAGAACCTAGCCAAAAATAAAAGGTAATAGGTACATTATTGTAGTTGCAAGGCTTAGTATGCGAATCGTCTGTGTTCACTGAAGCCTAGTTTCTCAAGGGCCGGAATGCACGCGAAGTTAATCATCGGTGGCGGTCCACACATAAGGGTGAGCACGTCGTCGCCTTGAGGGAACAGGTGATCTTTGATCATCTCATCGTTTATGAACCCTGAACTGTATTTCCAACCTGAAATAGAAATTCAAACATTAAAATTTGGTCGCTGCATTTGTTTTATATACATTCTAGGTATATAAAACGGGTGATAATGTCTTCGACCACATCGTCACTGACCATCAAATGAGATAGTGGTCTAACGCTAGATGTATTCAGCATAACAAATATTATACATAGTTAGTATGAGCATAATCATCCCAATACTTTCCCAGACCTGGGCTTTACTCTCGGAAAAGAGTTGGATGGGCTATTCGCCAACTCAATATCGATTTGTTTTCCCCAGATACTGGGGAAACCCCAAATACGATGCGTGTGCCACTGAATCATATAGTTTTACTCAGTAAAACTATATGATTCAGTGGCACACGCATCGTATTGTAGCGTAAACAATTAAGGGTTTAAGAGGTGCGGATGGCAATAAATAGGCTCGTGGATGTTTACAGACAGACGAGGCGGGACAAAGCCTGATGCGTGTGGATTGAAAATATTACAAAAATATACTTTACAGATGACGCACAGGCTCAAAAATTACTTATCAAGTTTCTATAGATCCGCAAAAAACAGATTTTTCTTTTTCATTTTACGACTGGAAAACATATTCTATTCTACCTCTATGCCATAACAAACAAAAAAATACTTGGATCTCTTTTACTGACACATGTCTTCTATACCTAGACTTTTTGGGTGAATTCAAAGCTGGATCCGCCCTTACATGGACTCGGTGTAAGAGCCAAAATAGCAGGTGTTATACCGTGACTATATTATGTAAAAGGTTAAGGGTACTTTTGCCGTGGGTGGTACCAGCCTAGAATAGTACTCCCCCATTTCTTCCCGCGGGTGCCGTAAGAGTCGGTTAAAGGATCACGTACCAGAAGGTCAGCAGCGCCTTCTGAGGATAGGAAATCATACCGCGCTCGCCAACCCGCCTGCCAAGCGTGGCGAATATTAGCAAATCCACCCCTATAAGTCCAGCAGTGGACATCTTATGGCTGCGATGAATGAATGAAAAGGGTACTTTTTAGAGCTCACCTTCTGTAGGTCGGTCAACAGTGTACCACAGTTTGAACTGCTCGGGGTGATCCTTTTCATATTTTTCCAGCTCGTTTCTCAGAAGTATGTCTTCTTCAGTTTGATTTGCGAAAATCAGCCTTAATTCTGTGCGGTCGTTAGCACTAGTGCAGATATGACGGATCAGCTGAAGCATTGGCGTGATGCCAGTACCACCTGCAATAGTCACATTAAAAATACAATTTTTCTAGACACAAAAAGAATTTAAATTTTATGTGTTACACATAAGGTTGAAATAGCATCAGTTAAATAAGATGATTTGCAGTTTACAACCTAGACAACGGTTAGATATGTGTTAATAGCAAACATCGAAATTAATATTTATCCGGATGAAAATATGGTTGAGTTTCGGTTCTATAGTTTTGTACTTATTTCATGGTAAAAAAGAATCTGAACTAGGTTGAATGTTTTCCGAGATTTTTGAGATATTTATACATAGAGACTAGTGTTTGAAGTGTCGGGGATTTAACATGTTTACATGTGTTTAATTTTTCCGGTACAATTAATATTGTACCTAATACATACTTTATCTGACTACTATGTATAATCAGTGTTTGTTACTCAATAACGTAAGACAGGCTAAATGTATCAAAATAGAGTTTGGCACACAGAAAGATATTTTTGACGTGATAACGTTTTATAAATTGATGAATGCCAAAATGAAAAATAGTAACGTTCCGTGTAGCGTTCCGTTTCCGTCAAAAGTCAAATGTCAAGTCAAAAGTCAAAAGTCAAGTCAAAAGTCAAATGTCAAAAGTCAGAAGTCAGAAGTCGAAGTCGAAGTCATAAATGATTATGACGTTATCACGTAAATCTATCGTCCGTAAACCGACTTTACAGACAACCAATTTTTTTAAAAATACTTTTGAGATAGCGTTTGACAACTATCTCACTTGAAGTTCAGTGACGATGTGATACAAACGGTCATATCGTACCCTTAAGCCTAACTCTACAGCTTCTGAGTGAGTCAAGCCACATCAGTGTGCTGATGTGGCTGCATTCTCATGTATTAGCATGCTCAATCACAAACCTCTCATATTACCTACTTTAAATGATGATAATTTAGTTAAGAATGAAGATATAATCGTTGTGGTAAAAACGTTTAGAAAAGAATGAAGATATAATCACTATAGAACTAGTGTGTTCTCCTAAATATAGCCGATAGTAGCACGTAGGGTAGATACTTTTTATCTAGGTAAAATGTAAGGATCCCGTGAAATAACTGAACGGAACGAGAAAACTGTATAGTAACGCCGCAGTTCATAATTCGCTGTTTATTTGAGATTGTCTACTGTACATGTGATTCGCTACGAGACGACAACATCGTTAATTAATTGTGTGTTGGTACAATGAGTAGATTTTATACCTAAATTAGTGCCACAATGAATTACAATTTTATCTGATGATTATAGTCAATGTTATCTTGAATAGTCATTTCACAATCAGCTCAAACAATGGTTATACATATAAGAATCTAGCGTAACCGATCACGTCTCCAGAATGTGATACGGGATTGAACTGCATAAGTACATGACTCACCTCCAATCGCTAGTAACGCATTACCAAGTCACGGCATTAAATGGTATTATTGTAATAATTATTATTAAAAGGATGTAATACTCAAGTTAAACCTATTCTAGGTTTTTTGAGTATTTTTAGCTTAAGTTAAATAATGTAAAAACTGAATAAATGAAAAAAAAAAATAGAATAAGTGGAGAAGCTGCACTACTCTGATTTTGAAACTGCCTATTCACAGCCTACAAAATTCAGTGCCTAACTGCCTACGTAGGTGTTGATACAGTGTTGCGTTCGAGATGGGCTATGGAACAGTTAAAATCGCCAAAAACGATCACGCTTAGCGTTCGTTTTGGCACCGGTGGCGTTGTGAACTATTTTCGTTCACCGTTCGAGTTGCACGAAAACTGTTGACCACGCCATCGTGGAAGACAGGACTGTTTTTTGATAATTATTTTGATCGTTTTTTTGACAACTCAGAGATCGACAGCTACAACAAATGCGAGTTATTAAACCATTGAAAATTACGCTAGTGTAATATTGTCCCTTACGTAGGGGAGGGTTTCGACCACATTCGATGGTGTTTTTCAAGGAGAGCACGGAGCGCTCGCGGACGTGGTTCACCTTGTACTCCAACAGTACTACTACAGTCATACTAATTTGAACTTTATGTAACCATATACAGGAAACATCTTATTTTCCTCAATTTTAGTACATTTTGGTTGAACAACACTACAAGTTTATCGAGCAAACAGCATTATCATAATCTAAAAATATTTTTAACTCTACATGTATAACAGAAACAGTCATCACAGCTTGCTGTTCACTTACATAAATCAATATCAGTAGATTAGCGTGAATTGAAAGTAAAAATCATACTTATCATTGCTAGTTATCACGTTCTATGTGCTTAATTGATATCAAACACTATATCACCATTAGATAGGTACTTAATATACCTAATGGTATTATTCACAGTTAGGTATGAAAATAACCAATTAAAGAGAACAATTATGGTTCTCTTTAATTGGTTATCCCATCATGGCTTGCCGTGGGGTGCCAGCCTAGAATTGTACCCCCATCTTATATATCACCCTTGAGTGCCGTAAGATTTGGCTAACGGACCCTGTATCAAAGGATGGGCGCTGCTCTTCTGCGAATAAAATCAACATATGTGCTGCGCTTGCCAACCGGCCTGCCAAGAGTGGCGAGTTCTCGCATTCCCCCCTAAATAGACATGGGTAGCCGTAGATACAGTAGTGGATATTCTACGGCTGAGATGATGATCATGGTAAAATGGAATAAACATTATTTGTTTTATGTAAAAATGTATTGTATAAATATATATAATTTAAAATGTATTTCAAGCTTAACAAAAGGATCATGATGTTTCAGTCGCACTATGACGTAGCGGTGTTTGATGTTTCCGACATAACAAACACGGTAATTAAACACAGCTGTGCCCTCAAATCTTGTGTCGGTTCTCTTTGCGCAGATTCTATTAAGAATTAGGAAACGTTCAGGGAATCCGTTTTTTAACCCCCGATGCAGTGCAATCGCAATGCGGGCTTCCGGGCCCCTTCCGGTACCATGGACATCCCGTTCGTCATCGGCAATTGTGAAAACAGTTCGAGGGGGAAAGTTTGACGTGTCTGTCTGTGGCATCGTACCTCCTTAACGTATGGACCGATTTTGATTCATTTTTATTTGTAATGTAACAAACCCCGACCAGGACTCACGTGGTAAACACTGGAAAATTACTCTCCGACCATTTTCTAACTTATTTGCAGTTCTTCATCTGGGAGTTATGATCGTGCCAGGCGGCGAGCGCGAGCCTCAGCACGTAACTGGCGTTGAGACGGCTGCGCTGCATCAGTCAAATTGTGGAAACTCGCGATAGTTTTCAGACTCATTTTTATTTGTTTGAAAGCTGACGCGATCGAGATTGTTGTTAGCTACAATTTATGAAATTCTGTTCAGGCGTTTCAATTCGTTCTTTTTGTTAGCTGCTCAGGCAGCAGTCCTCGAGCCAGAAAACATTCTAGGTCTAACATGATTACATCTTCAACTACACCGTCACTGACCGTCAAGTGAGATAGTGGTCAAACGCTAGACCTATAAGTTGTAAATAACGGTCGCCGTGGCTCAGTGGTCAGTGATAAAACTTCTGTGTTCTCGTGACGCTGGGTTCGAATCCCGGCAGGGGCAAACATTTGTGCGTTACAGTGAAAGTGTTTGTCCTGGGTCTTGAATGCCGTGTGCAGTGTTTGTGTGTGTCCATGCCTCCTCTCCTGTCTAGTGCGGGGGTTTGAGTGTAATAAATTAATAATTATTTTTTCTTTAAATAAAAGTATGTACTCTGTTTTAGTACTTGTTCAAATCAAAGTAAATAAATTAAAAACTTTTGTTACCTGCAATCATGTTCAACTTTTTAGCCGGCACCGAGACTGGAGGATCTTTCCTCAACTTCTTGATGAGGAAGGTTCCGTTACCCGCATATTGCAATCTGCCCGAAGGCCCTCGGACATCAATTGTGTCATTCAACTTCATATTGTCCAAATACTGCGACATCTTACCGCCATCGGGGAATTTCGGATGCACGTTTTTGAAGTATACCTATACAAGCAAAATATTATACAAATATCAATAAAAATATTATTATAAATACATTGACCCTAAATAGCTCGTATTCTTTTTAAGCTAAAATTCAAATTCGTATAAACCCACATAACGCTATCTCTAATAACAGACAAGTTTTATTCAATTCAATTATTGCTGGCCAATCGCGGGTAGCTTTAGACGGCACCAATATAAGTGGCGACTTTCAGCGTTGTTATTTATAAGTATCATACTGATTTGGACTTTATCGTAATTATATAACAACATATTTACTTATTTTCTAGAATTGTTCAAGACAAGATAATCACTACCATTGGCTCGAAATAAAAGACTATGTTAAAGGAGACCATGGACCATGCATGTATAAGTTCAATATTAGTTTGTATTTACCGCAACTGAATCACCATCTAACACACCGTCACCGCACGTACGCGCTCTCTACTTTTGTTGGTCATTGTTATGTTTACAAAAATTATCAGCTTGCATTGAGCTTATAGGTATGTATCTGTGCGTGTGCGTTAAGTAAATTTAGAGCGTTCTCAGATATGATCCTGTAAACGCTTTGAATGATGTCTTCGGGGGTTGTGAAAGGAATGAAAGGGCTTGTTTTCAGGGTTCAATAAGAGTTGGTCGAGTTTCGAAGCGACAATGAACCCAAGTTCGTGCTTCTATTTTATTTGTATTGTCCACAAAGCCAACTACAACCTTTAAATCAGTCACTAAACCCTGAGTTCAGATAGTGGTCTCAAATCGTCAGTTTACATTACCCTTCTTCTATAACACCACGTATGATTCATCGCTATGACCACTATGAACAACATAAGCTGCGAATTCTTTAATCCAAATCTTTAATAAAGTAAATGTGAAATCTTTAATCCAACCTTTTAGCCAAATCTTTAATAAAGTAAATGTAACTCTTAGTTTCCAAACAAAATTAAATGACTTCCACTTTAGATTTCTACTTTAGGACACTTTTCAGAATTTTCTTACAAATAACGAAAAATACTACAGTGATTTCCTGAATTTTAATGTGACAAAATTAGAAGTATTCGTCTCTAGAATGAAGAAAGAATTTTTCATATCATTTAATGTATTACGGAGATACGATTTAACAACCTACTTATCCATAGAAAATGTTCATTTTCTTGAATTCAAATAGGAATACTAATTTTGATAAAAATTTTATGGGGCCTATGGGGGTGGTCTGAAAGTTGGTACATTGCATTCTATCAAAAGAAATGGAATAACAAATTACGGAGCTATGCCTGAACATAGATGATTCAATTCATTTATTCACTTGAATATGGGCACTTAAGGGTCTTATAGTTACACTATTATTGACACTGACTTTAGAACTGCGATCCCAGATTCAAATCCCATCTTGGACAAACATTTCTGTGGTGAGCATAAATGGTTGTTCTCGTGTCTTCGGTGTTTGTGTAATGTGATTGTGTATGGTCCATACCTCCCAGAACACACTGTATCCTTCCCATTACCTCAAAAACTTCAGAGTCGGTTAAATAGTATGGTTTGGTAATAGTTAGAATAGTACCTTTACAACCAGATCGACATAGCCCTTCTCCTCGTCACTCGACACCGGCGTGTAAGCCCTGATAACGAGATCTTCATCGATTTTGACTGACAGGTGTATGTGCTGACCGATGGGCAGGCCTATAAGTAATATATTTATTCATTTAGCCACATATCGCGAGAATAGAGCAATTACAATCCATTCCAAATGTTGAGACTTTTCCAGGTTCACATGGACTGCTGAATTGCTGACTGAACACACTAGGCATACGATTGGAGAGTTTTACAAACTTTAGAGTTGTTGGCTAGCCTGGCAGATATTAGAAAGTACCCCACCACTATGCTATGAATTTGTTAATGGTGTAGCCTTCAACATAATATGCTTAAGCTATTGGTGGGGATCGAACAAATGTCTGCCTACACATTCACCGCAACCCTATCATATCGAAAGGGGCTTTATGAGCGCTTCAATGAAAAAATATACAGGGACTTTGATTAAATTACATACATTAATATACAACTGTCTGTTTCAAATCTCAATAACACAGTTTAGGATTAACACACAATAAACATTCATAAGTGTCGAGATTTTAAATTTTTTAAAGGTCAAATTAATAATACATATGCAACTGCAAACCCAACCCAACTCCATAACATAATATAAGACTGTTTATTAAAAACAAGAGAAAAATATGTATCAGGCACCAGACTCCTGTCAGCCTGTAATTTACAAAATGTGCCATGAAGATTGAGAACAAAGTTGCTTCTTTGAAAATGTGGGAGTGGGATATGGCAGAGTAATTACTGGGTTGGACACACCAAAGGTTGCAATTCTACCTACTAATCCAATATGGGATGGCACTATGAGGCAATCATGGGCTGATACTACTAAGATAAATAGTTAATAGATACGAATATTTACTCTTTTCAGAGGGTCTGAGTGCCTATGATTTAAGTGATCTAAGATATCTTACTGAAGTTGAAGCAAAAGTGTAGGTACTGTTATTTATTGCCAAGTAAAGGATGCTTTACATGCATGTTACTTCATCAAAAAAGACCTGAGTTTCTAGGTACAGCTCTTGAGCCTAGTGTGAAATGCAGGTGCTCCACCAAAATTATGTACAAAAACACCCTTCCTTTTCCTTTTCAATATATGTCCATTTAAAAGTTATTCTATAGAACAGTTTACAAAACACAAAATAAAAACTTACCCAACACATGCTCGGAAGATGGCAATCCAAGCCTAAATCTCCTTGTGTCATGGCTGATCTCTTCTCTCTCAATCAGAGGCAACTGGTACTTTACATTGGGATCAACAAGTGTCACAAGCTTCTTTTCCTTCTTTTCTTTTTTCTTGCCACCCCAAAGGCAGTTGGCAACCACAGTGGTTAGTACGACCACTGATCCAACTCCAATGATGATTGGCAGAACCTGGAATTAATGTTCAATAAAGATAGGGTAGATACTTAAGCAGTGATGATAGCTCAGCAGAAGAAACATTGTCTGTCAAACTGGCGGGCTCTAACTAGGAGTTAATAAAGGTGTGAACACCCCTCAATTCTGACCCCAATGTCTGAGGAATTACCAGTATACATAGAAAAAAAAGACCATCCAGCTGAGGTCGTCTGATACTAGAAGCCAGTAGACATTTTACAAAAAAAATTGTGGTTAATAATGATCCACATTAATACCTGAAGAAACACTCGGCTTGATAAATAAAACTAAGATAATATGAAGATCTTCACTGGGAAAGTTATGAAGATCTTGATATTCACTGTGAAAATTTCAGTAATCTCTAATTCAAGGTTAATAATTCTTCAAACAACACTATTGCTAGATTGCATTGCTGATATTTTAGTAAAGATTAGCCTAAGGATTTTCATCTTATAGTGTTACTTACTTATATTTATGCCTAAACAGATTCAGAACTTTCATACTTATTTCACACAATTTTAGATACTTTCAGTAGATAGAATTTCAAGAAAGATGTCTAAACATTTTTTTACTGGTATAGGTTATTTTACAAGTTGAACCACATTTTTTACAGAATAGTGACCTTTAACATGGTAAGGAGGCAAAAAACATATAACATTACATACTAATGAACTTTCCAATGCATCTGTTACGGCTGCTTTTAAGTTACTCATTATGAAAAAAGAAAATAATTTACGAAAGTACTATTCAGGCACAGAGCAATCGACACAACGCGACACGACAAAACTGTGATTCCAAATGATGGACCTTGACCTCGTCTTATCTCGAATAACTTTACTGTGACGTAGTTTTAATTAACTACCTACAGATGTACATGAACATAAAAAGTGGTTAACTTGTGATTTAAATGCAAGGAAGCCTGTTATCTTGACTTGATACTGTCAAACGAAAAGCAAGCTTGAGAAAATGCCTACTAACCGCACTTTCCAAATCACTCATCTTGATACCTACACCAATAGGGACTCTAACAAAACTGAAGACGTTTTGAATGAAATGGATACTTGAAATAGATGATTAAAGAACTTACTTATCGTTTATGATAGCACTATCTTTGTTTTTCAAGACGTAGGTATTAATTGATGAAAGATTACTTACGAGTTTGGAATTTATCGATAACATTTTCCTTTGTTTTTGGGGTACACTTTTGCCTACAGTTTAGTTATGTTTACACTAAATTTACGGTTATTGCATAACTCTTAATTGTATATTTTATAGGTTATTTGTTGTTCCGCCTGACTTCAAATTCACACTGACTGTCCTGCCACTGACTGGGTGAACTGGGTCAACGGAAAGAATGTCAGAGATGAGATTTAATAATTAAGCCGCGTTTACCACTTTCCTAGTAATTATTTTCGGCATTCCGTTCTCGCTGTTTTTAGAGAATGATATACTTTGGTAGATGCACGTTAATTACGTACTACCATCAGTTTGTAGTTGTACCCAAAGAGTAATATATTATATATGGCCGGTCTTCCAAAAATTGGGCGTTTATGAGGAAGAGTTGATTATGTCAATACGTATAACCAATAGGTACCGAGATCTGTTAGCTGCGATAAAGTGAACAACGAAGATTAAATTTTCTTACGACAATAGATTCAAATATTTTCTAAAACGAACGCAATTATGCTAGCGGAAGACTCACGCACCTAAAATCCCTAAAATCTTGCAATAGAATTTCAAAGTTGGCGCTTCAATACCATTTCACTTTCTGATCAGTGCCACAGAGATTACAAAGACATTTTATTAGACACAGATAATTAGGTATTATAATAGGCTGCGCTCGCTAACTCCATTCGAGCATCATTGATAACACTACAAAAAAGGTAAGTGGTGTCCACCATATTGTTTTATTAAGTTTAAACTACTAAGGTGTAAGGTGGGGTGGGTTAACACTATTACTAGGACAAGACTATCAGTCTATCACTTTCAAATATATAAAGTAGTTTAGTCTATTAGGGCCTCTAGTAAGAAATGGCTGTAGGATTTTGATATTTTAACCGATTATATACTTAGGTATTTATTGTATGTTAACTATGGAATTTTAAGTTAACTGTGTGCAACATTTTTATTATAACTTTTAAATATATTCAGCGAAAGAAACCACACCTGTGGTTTCTATTCACATGTACCAGGTAATTTTTCGAAATTGCATTTATTAGAAGCATTAATTTTTGTTCAGTCAAAAAGATTACAGGGGCCGTACCATCAACTTTTACAAAACCATCATGTTTCAAGAACGTCATACTTCAAGCTTAAAGTAATAATGCTCAGATTCGTACCATGAACGTCTTAAAACATTATTGTTTTATTATCGCTCAGTGACGTGTAGAATGAACGAAGAAACATTCCTGCTGTAAGGGCAAGCGAGACAACATTATATTTTCATATAGCGTTGTCGCTTTCGTTGGCGCTGGCTCATGGTACGCTTTGAGTGAACGAAATAGAGGTTTACGTCACAAAACTGCTTAGTCTAAACAACATTAAAGTAACATTGCTTATGTGGCCTTGTGGTACGAAAATTCAAAGTAAGATTACAATAATACTGCTATAAGAGTTGGTGGTAGGCCCCCAGTACTGAGATAGGACAGTCTTTGTTATAAGCGTATAAAATACTATTATTTAATACTTAGCTATATAATTTTGTTCATCTTTTTTATTCACTATTAAAAAAGCTGTAACATTTTTAAATTGATGAATTGTTAAAATACATCGTTTGTATAAGCTTTATACGCCATTTAGCCTTTATTATAATTCACCGTTTAAAATATTATGTAAGGTAAACGCCTCAGTACCTATATTCCCAAATATAGATGTACAAATACATGGAGTGAGCAGGTACTGGGGCTTTTACTTTACATACAGAAAGAAAGGGTTTACTTGAGCTAAAAAAAATTGTTGAAGACTTAAGTTTTCTGGCAGCAAAGTGAAAATTTTTTTGTCTCAAGAAAATTTCTTAGCTCAAGAAATTTCCCACTTTATCTAAGATATATTTGCTAAATTTTTTATTAAAACATGGGCACAAAAGAACTTTTTTAAAAACTTCTCTTTCTCTTTTGCACGATTTAACGTAGGTACAAATAACGTAGTTTAATGTTGTAAGCGTCTGTCCTTGACCCGACTGCTTGTGATATATTGCGTAAGCATAGTTTGACAACGGAACAAATTCTGTATATTTGTCTCTTTCATTCCATACCTTATGTGCGCAGTTGGTGAATGGATTGACACATTTTTTTCAAATAAACTACATATGTTAAAGAACCAATGATATTATATGTTTATATGAGGTAAATGTTGCACAAGCGCGCGGAAACTGAGGCGGCAAAATTAAGTCAATTGTAATAATTATGATTACGACGCGTATTTCAAGCGCAAGTCTAAACATATAGCTATCCCTTTCTATATTATTTGTACCGTATTATCTGTCGCAGTAAACATGTTTATGTCGTAAAGAAACAAAATCTGAGCACCGCTCAGTATGAATATACGTCATCTTTAGTAAAACATCATTGTATAGAACGTAGAAACGACGTTAGATATATCATTTATAATCACGAGTGAGTAAAAAGGTTACTACTGTAATTCATTTCGAATTTTCCACTAGACATTATCGTAAACAAATGATTCGTTTAATAGCTACTATGTATAGTGCTGATTTCGATGTTGCTGTGGATCATTATATTACAATTCAGTGCTAATAAAAATTGATATAATTAATGATAGTCACAGTTATAAGATGAAATCTATAGCCACTGAGAGTGTAGTAACAATCGACCGAAAAACCACAGAATAATATAACGTAGGAATTCATAATAATGTTCTTATGCCGCACGCAAAAGGGATTAATATATTGTCTGAACATAGTCGCTATGTTGTCATAGCAGTTATTGCTGATTTAACATATCGATTTATTACCGTAACCAAACTATTTATTTTTTATTTTACTGTGTTGCCGTGTATAGGCGTGAAGACATCCCTCTACACGCCTAAGCCTTTTATTCTGCTTAGTCACCCTGCCATTAACGTGCGGCTGTGGACCGATTTGTGCTTCTGTACCGCATTTTCGCCTAGGAGAACCACGCATTTTCATACGTTGTTCACCACGGCACTCGCCCTATTCCTCACCGGGTATATTCCGGCCTGCAAATATTAGAATTTCAAATATTAAATAAATTTAATTTTATAGATCATAATTTTAACATAATAATTAACGTAGGTCGAAAGGGCGACCTACGTTAATTATTTTAGCCCTTCTTTTGTTTTCCCAGGAAAAATTGAAACTGAATTTCCCATTTTCCTGTATTTCAAATAGCCATATCTCCTTGAAAAATGAGTTTTGTTTACTCCACCAAGCGTAAAAAAATTGCCCTTGAGCTACTTTAATTTGCCCTTGTGAAAATTCCCAAAAATATTCAATAATTAACTAATAAACAATAAAAAAAACGGTCATGGCATTTCCAAGCGATTTTTTGCGCGATGCGCATGCGCGTCAGAATAAAGGTGATACCATCGAAATAATAAGTACTTACGTACAACTGGAAGGTGCACTGTGCTGAAAAAACGAGCTGAAAGAGATAGTTACCACGGAGTCATTTCGTCCCACTCTATTAGATGTTCCACAGTATGACAATAATTTAAGTAACTAATGAGACATCTGTGGAGTCATTAACAATATAGGACGTCCACGGCTGGATATATGCCTCCCCAATTGATTTCTAAAAGGACTGGTAGGAAGCGGCCCGCATCTGCGCATTTGACCCCTTTGTTGGTCAAGTTGTCTAAAAAGATACCTTACCACCATGCTGGGAATTTGATAACGGTGTTACCTTCACCGGAAGCTGAAGCCGTTGGAGGGGACCGAACCAGAGTCCGTTAGTTTGACAGGCGACGCTCCCACCGCTCAGCTATTATCGCTTCGACTAATGGCTGGCTAGTGGCTACTTTGCGGTTTCACCCTCGTGGAACATGGTTTTTCCGTTTGGATAACGGAACCACAGCTAACTGTTATTTGAAATTACAGCTACATTGTTAGTTTAGTAGGGATCTCTAAAATCATAATACAATCCTAACTACCTATATTATCGTTGTAAGATCTGTTTTTATTGCAGTATTTTGGTAAGTGCACATGCACTTACCAAAATACTGCAAATAAAAACAAATCGAGCAGCGAACTGATTATCCCTTTTTTTCTGTCGCGCATGCGCAATGCGCAAAAATTTCGTTTTTTGAACGTTGAAAAAATGTTGTATAAGCTATGTTAAAACTCACCTTCATTTCAAAATAGGTGCCTATTCAATGATACCTACCCCACACGAGTCGGGGGAGCGAAATATATTTTTTTTTATCCCCACATAAAGTCACCAACCTCGTCGTCGCTCCGTCGAATCGTGAAGTAAAAGTGCGCTGGACACGGTTCCGACCGGCCCAATGACGTCTCACGCATCAAGTGTCGTTGGTTTTACCGGCAAGAACGTGCATAATGTTTTTTACAGTAATGGTCGGATTTGGATAATTCAAAAAGATATCATTCTTATGTCAAAAAGACGTGGATCTAACGTTCTATTAATTTGCTGTAACTTTACTGATCTTCATTCAACGTGGCAATGCTGCAAGCATTCTGGGCACCCTGGGTAGCGGGTTAGAGCATTTCAGTTTTCTATAGGGTGACGATAGCTAGTAGATTTCTCAAATGTTATTGTATAGTAGCTGCAGTATTTGTAATCAGTTATAATATTAGTATTGGGAATCAGCTTATTAAAGTATAATTGTCTATCTTTTATTAGATTTAGATTTTCTTTACAACTTGATTTTATATTAGGTTATTAAAAAAAGTTTCAAATTCTGTTCGTACTACCTACACTTAGTTATTCACGTAGCAAGAATAATGATAAGTATAGAGTACCTCAGTAGTACCTACAAAAATACAGTAGTATTTGTTTAAATTGACAGACTTCATAAATACTATTAGAATACAAATTAACAATACAAGTAATAAAACGCAAGATATTATGGTTTCTGCACAACCACAAAAAAAAGAATTGAATTGAAAAAGTAATGCTTCAATGAAAATAGTTTATTATAACTACTTATTAGCTTATATGTATTTACAATAAGTACTTATCTATATCAAGTAGTTTATGAAACTGTTTCATTATTATGATACATAAGACCAAATTATGTGTAGTTTCATACACTACTTTATCTAATCTCAAAAAATAGATAACGAAATTTACGTAAAATCACAGCTTATAATAAGTTTGCATGTATAATTTAGCAAACTTATAGAGCCAAAATCCATTTGCTGGCCGCACATGCGTATTGCGCCGCCGCGTCCACAGACTGTGTGGAAAAACTTTTCATAAAACATTGCGGCCTCCTTGGTCCAGCTGAAGTTGTTTATGTTATAATGGTACGCATGGTCTATGATGTTAACATCATAGACCATGCGTACCATTGCTTCGCAAAAGTTAACATCGTAATATAATTTCATTTTCGTAGACAGAATATAAACTACCTAGTAGGTTGACATTTCGATACATTAGTTGTCATAGAAGAGCTGTATTGAAATGTTAACTTTTAAAATTTATTTCGATATATTTATTGTCTTAGACTATCATTCAAGATCTGTTTTTGATTTTTTAATCTTTTTAAATTAGTATGAGATTAGATAAAAGTATATTTTACAGGTTATGTATATTTAAATTATGTAGGCACGTTACCAAGTAGGTACATTTACATTTAGTTTTTTCTTATGCAGGGTTAACAATCTGTCTGATACTCTGTGTCACGCCAGCCACCAAAACGAAACTCCCAAACGCTATAAGAATAATGTCTTTGTAAAGTATCCACTTAAATCTTCCTAGTCCCCGCTCCCATTTGAATATAAGGTCTAATATAGAAGGCGCTATGAGCCCTAGGAAGGAGTAGAAAAATGCACCCTCCAGGCCAATCACTTGTTCCAACTTCGGTAACGTAGCAGCTGCTATCACTGAAAAATAAAACATGTACAGATGCAGGTTTATTTATTTGAATAACAGCTTAATACGGAAAGAACTACAGGAGAGAGTCATTATTCAACAAAATTAAATGTAATTGGACACATAAACGGATAATTTTTGTGACTTTGCCATGCTTCAACTAAAGAAGCTTTTTAACTCACCTCTGCATGGTATCGACTGTTTCCGGAGATGCCTACTTTTGAGCTTGTTTATCTTACAGTGCCTTATTTTTTTTTTATCCTAAAGGAGGGATATTTTAATTCTCCACTCACCAGTAAGAGTGGCAAACACTGCTCTCATGCCAGCTTGCGCCAAGTTGTGATAATTTTGAGCTACGTGCTCTTTAGTATTTCTCCAAACTATCTCCATCGGCACGTAGAACTGAAGAGTATACGTGAAGAAAATAGCCAACACGATAAATATTTTCGCTAAAAAGCCGGGTCTGAAATCGATACAAAATATGCAACATTCAGATTTTAATGTGTAATTTAATAATCAAGTATCCCTACTCAAACTTAATGGCTATAAAACACTGTTCAGGATACGAACCTTCAGATCCGAAACTCCTAATAATATTATAAATTATAGTATATAACAGTATATAATTATAAATGCGAAATTTTGTGAGTATGTATTATGTATGGATGTATGTTTGTCACTCTTTCACGCAGAAACTACTGTACGGACTTAGATTAAATTAGGAACACAGATAGTTTCTACCCTGGCTTAACACAACATAATCATTAACACTTTTTTTTTCTTTACACATAAAGAACATTGGCGGTCGCCTTGTGTTCACTGACATTACTTATGGTTCCCAAAAAAGTGGTCAAATGCTAGATTAATAAAATAAAAAGAAAAAAAATTTTACAAAAAAATGGAACCGACGTCAACACTCAAATGTATGAAATAACTTGTTGAAGTCGGTACCATGATAGTTCAAAAGTAACTGATATCAAAATATTGTGCTCATGGTACCTTCGACAAGTTATTTCATACTTTTGAGTGTTAAAGTCGGTTCCATTTTTTGTTAAAAAAATTTTTTTCACTCTTTTTAGTGACCTTTGTTGCTCATGGGATCAATTGTCATTGTGGTGTAGGTATGTTCACCGATGTCTTCACCCGCTACTATAATATCGTGTAGTATAAACACGCATTTTTCAGTTTTTGACTTGTAACTCAAAAAGTGCTCGTTCGATTTTGATGAAATTAATTGGGACCACACGGGAAGCACTAGCTTTTAAATAAATAAATAATCAAAATCGGTTCACCCAGTCGGAAGTTATGCGGTAGCAAACACAAAAACAAACAAAAAAACGTGTGGCACTCGGGGACTGCCGCGGTAAAGCTATTGCATAGAATTTTAAATCAACTTATGCAGATAATATATTAATAACTAGCATTGGGTAATGTATATTGTTTACCGTAATGCATCGGCATTATTAAGCAGTAATGCCGATACAACCAATGCCACCAAGAGGCGAGTTGCTGAACTAAAGAGACAAGCGTGATATTTAAAAAAAGTCATTAAAAGTTCTGCTATTCATTGATAAATGGCAAAACTAAAAAGTATCACCGCTCTGGATTCGGTCTCCACACTGAAGGCCCGCGATAGAAGCTATGCAATAGCTCAAAAAAAAAACATACGGGTCGAATTGAGAACCTCCTCCTTTTTTTGAAGTCGGTTAAAAATCTATAAGTAGTTATAAAGAAGAACTTCAATTTCACTTGTAATGAACAAGAATTGCTGCGTGAGAATCTAACTATGTACATTTATACCTACACCTCTCACCTACATCAGGTGAGACCTTTGTCAAACGTGAGCTTATATGTAAAAAAAAATATATAAAACACATTAATATCAAAGAATCTACGTTGACTACATTATTTAACCTATCTACAAAATTAGCAGATACATAAAACTGTACAATAGTGAAAGCAGCTCCAAAAAACCAAATTAGGTACATTTTAACTGAACACTAAAACATTTTCTACTAAGTAAACGAAGGTTTTTTTAAAATAATATTGACTAGTGGTTATGTATTGGAGAAATAAATATAGCAAATATACACCTGCGACCATACACCTACTTTAAATTTTCCTGCCCCTTTATCGGGGTTAGAAATAGGAAGTTGACTCACATTTCTCCTGTCGGTAAGTTGAGCGTGATGCTCCCATCAGCGCCATCGCCATATTTCACGTAGCCCAGGAAACCCATGATCATATAGAGCAACACAACCAGAGACATGGTGATATTCAGAACGCCGGGACAGCCGAGGAAGTGCTGGGGCTTTGCCATGGTGTTCTCAACTGGGAGCACTACCCCGATACCCTCCATTGCGAATATAACTGTACTGAAATGAAGTGTGTTTAGGTTAGGTAATGCGGAAACATATATTAATTTTACCATTCTTACGAACATAATGTTGAAGCGATGATAGCTCAGCGGTAGGAGCGTCG
The DNA here is from genome assembly GCA_934044485.1 of Apeira syringaria. Classification (NCBI taxonomy): domain Eukaryota; kingdom Metazoa; phylum Arthropoda; class Insecta; order Lepidoptera; family Geometridae; genus Apeira; species Apeira syringaria. The sequence continues at coordinate 19,371,532 of OW203662.1, read as the reverse complement.
GCTGTCAAACTGGCGCACCCTCGTTCGATCCCCTCGGCTTGAGCTTCCGTTGAAGATAACACGTTATCATATTCCTAACAGGGTAGCTTTCCAACAGTGAAATATTTTTTTAAATCGGTTCAGTAGTTTCGGAGCATATTTAATGCAGACAATCAAACAATCAAATCTTTTCTCTTTATTCTACTCGTATATTATTAGTATAGATGAATGTACAAGTGAGTAAAATTTCAGCAAAATCTTACCCGATGAAAAGAGGTAATTTCCCTATTTCAACTGACATCGGCCGGTCATTGATGCTCGGGAAATCGGAGCAAATATAGTACAGACAAATCACGAATGTGAAAACCAATAAAATATTTGCAAATCCAGAAAACGGCGCCAAATACTTGAGGGCTTTGATTTGAGTAAATAGCAGAATCGGTACCAGGAACATCAGACAGTACATCGTCACTGAGATATCTAAATCAGGGTAGAAATGCTCCACAATCTGCAAAAGTAAAAGTAATCAGTTGATACGAAGATCTCTTAGGTGGTGAGAGCTTTGGATAGGTCTTTTGGGGTATTCGATCGGGTTATTTTAGCTTTATTGCTTTTAAGGCTAGGGAACAATTAAAAACGCCTGAGACGCTCTCTCGTTCCGCATTCGTTTTGGCACAGGTGGCGTTTTGAACTTTATTCGTTCACCGTTCGAGAGGCATGAAAAGTGTTAATAAACGCTACCATGAACTGACACTTTTGACCCACCTCCGAGACTGGGACAGCTGATTTGAGTAGATATAAACAAACTTGCAATAATGCGCCAGTGTAATGTTTTCTTTCTATTGCCATTACGAAAATGTAATTCTCGTTATGATTCAAGTTAATATTAAAGGTATTGAAACATTTATATGTCATGCATATTCAAATGTATTCAAATGAATCGTCGTACTTGACAGCTCTCATATAAATGACGTGTATGCGTCGATCGAGTTGGGAAAGATCGTTATTGCCTATGGTTTGTTCAGTTGTACACTGCTAAAAACGCTACTTCTCCATCTCGAACACGCCATATGTATATAGGTACCTACTTGGAGGAATAGATAGCCCTCTGTGATAAACGCAGCGCGTCGCCGCGTAGTTTAAAAATATATGAATAATTATTTAATTACAGGAATAATAAGGTTATAATTAATTACACATGATAGATTGATGATTACACGGTTAATTAATTACACAATTAGTGGTGTAATCAGGTATCTAATTAATTACACAATTAATTAATTAGATACCTGATTACATCGTCGTGCACATCGTCACTGACCACGAAGTTATAGCGGTCAAAGAAAAAAATCTATAAACTAGCTATAAAAAAAGCTAAGGTAAGCACTGCTACCTCTTTAACAGACATGGATGTCGTTTTTTTACATATACCGGCCTGGAAACGTATGAGTCGGCTAAGGGATCACGTACCAGAAGGTGGGCAGTAGCGCCATCTGCAGATTAAATCAACATACTGCGCTCGCCAACCCGCCTGCCAAGCGTGACAAGTACTGGTAAACTTCTTAGCATGTCTTCTTAGGGGGCTAAGAAAACATGCGTGTGTCCAGCGTTGTATGTTCCATGGCTTAGATGATGATGATAATGAACTACTATCATTATGGTAGTTATAGAGTTAAGTTTGTATGTTTGTGGACTTAATATTCATAAATACGCTAACCTTCCTTTGTTTTCTCTTGCAGGCCATGATATAGGTACCTACACGTATTATTACTAACTAGCTGAGCGTATACACTGCAATGTAGGATGCAACCGTCTAGACACGGCGTCATAGATGAAAATAGCTACAGTAAAAACTATCTCTGCAATCCGTTCAATACATGAATTTAAGCTTGACATCGGTCCAACGTACTTGTTACTTGCAAAGAGTGTTTATTTTATTAAAGCCACCCTCTATATTATTTTTCAAATAACCTGAATTTGTTTGGCATTTATATTTATGCACTGCAATGTAGGATGCAACCGTCTTGACACGGCGTCACAGATTAAAATAGCTAACTGAAAACTATCTCTGCAATCCGTTCAATACATGAGTTCTCTTCAAACTTGACATCGGTCCAACGTACCTGTTTAACGGAGTCGACGAGCAGTATGACATATACTGCACAGGCGCCAAGAATCGTGAAAGCCATTGCCCAGTCTATAAATATCCTGGAACACGTCAAAAATATATGTTAGCTTTGTCAGTTTCCTGACAGTAATTAAGGTAGTTGAAGTACTGTCTACTCTTTCACGATCGAACCTATACATTTTTTTTTTTGAGTTTATAACCTTGCGTTTTACTACTGTTTCACCAGTGAGCTGAGACAAAATAATAATAGCGATTCTCTTTCTCTAGCCGTTGAATGTTCTTTCTCGTAGAAGACGGTAAGCCTATGGGACCATTAGTGCTTAGTCAATGATGTTTTACTAAAGAGGACGATTCATACTGCGTGGTGCTCAGATTTTGTTCCTTTACGACATAAACATGCTTACTGCGACAGATAACACGGTACAAATAATATAGAAAAGGATAGCTATATGTTTAGACATGCGCTTGAAATACGCGTCGTAATCAAAATTACTACAATTGACTTAATTTTGCCGCCTCAGTTTCCGCGCGCTTGTGCGTGCGACATCTACCTCATATAAACATACAATATCATTGGTACTTAGCTATATTATTATTGCCGCACTAATCAAACACACCGCACATCAAACTTTACACTTTGGTACTGTTGTGTATTCGGTGTACTTAGAATATATATCAGTTTAAATCACGTCACACCGAGTACGCGAGTCGTACACCTACTTCGTAGTGATGAGATTGTTTAGTCAATCATGTACATGTATTTGAAATCCATTGAACTATATTCCAAGGTTAATCGTTTCGATTCTGTAAATCGTTTATAAAATAATAAAACATACTTATTTTACGTCCGAGCAGAGTGATATGCTCTGTCTAATCTTCTCATGGGAAGATTTAATTAATTACATTGTATGGATACAATGTAATTAATTACATCTACTTATCTGACTGAGAACGTTATGCCACCCGCATCGCCGACGCTGTATCAGCGGTTCATTTCTAATGCACAGCTATAGTTCTCGGGACAGTGTGTTTAACTAACACACTAAATAAACTAACTCAGTAAATACTAAGTTTAATAAGTATAACAAATAACCTACAATATAGTAAACTGTATGGGTAGGTTTGCAGTTAGGTTTGCCATTCGTCCGGGTTTCCCGGATTTGTCCTAGTTTATAGGGCGTCCGGGTGGCATTTAATTTTTAGTTTTAAGCTCCAACAGACGGGGTTTTTACTTTTCTTGTCCTGGTAGGCAAATTTTAGAGATGGCAACCCTATTTGCAGTCATCATACCTTTGATTTCAATGTTAAATAACCCTCCTTCTTTCGCAGTCAGGTAAAAAGATAAGAAAATAAAAGAAAAGCAAACATAGTATGCCTGTTATGTAACCAGATATTTTGTCAGGCAGCAAGTAAAGTCCAAGTATTTACTACGAAGTAATATACTTCCGTTCCCGTTAAATGTGGTTGGAATATACAAGATAACAGAAGTCCCTAGTTAACTAAATAGTTTCTATACCCTATTTGGTAGTTTTAAAACTAGGCAAAACCATAACCTACTATAGGTATGAACTAAAGCCATACGGTGAGTTATGAGCGGAACAACCGATATAGGAATAGGTTACTCAATTCAATATATTTCCTTTATGTGTGTACGCGGAGAACTTCGTCGTTTATGAACCGATTTTGATGATTCTTTTTTTGTTTGATAGAATATACTTCCGTGGTGGTCCATTTAAATTTCATTAAAATCGGACAAGTGATTTTTGAGTTACACTCCAATAACTAAAAGTGGTACGCATACCTTGACGATATTATAGTTGCGGTTGAAGACATCGGAGAACATACACAATGACAATTGATCCCGTGAGTAGCAAAGATCCCTGAAAAGGATGAAAAAAAAATGTTTACCAAAAATGGAACCTACTTCAACAATCAAAAGTGTGAAATAACTTGTCGTAGCCATGAGCAATATTGTGATGATAGTTACTTTTGTGAACTATCATGGTACCGACTTCAACAAGTTATTTCACACTTTTGACTGTTGAAGACGGTTCCATTTTTTGGAAAAAAATAATGTTATCTATAATAATAATAATAATATGGGACAACATTTACACAAGGTCTTCAGGTCCCAAACTAGGCAAAGCTTGTACTATGGTAACCTGATGACTGATATATATATATACTTATATACATACGTATATATATTATACTTATATACATATACACACCCAGACACAAGTCAAACAGACATGTTCATGCACACAAATGTTTGACCTGTCCGGGAATCGAACCCAGGGACCAGCGGCTCAGAAGGCAAAGTGCTACCAACTGCGTCAACCGGCCATCTATAAGATTATGAAGCGACACGTGACCGAAATACTGGCCTTACTCACAGATTAACCATTACTATTCAGCGTGGCGATGCCGCCAGCACTTAAGGACCTTGCACACTAGTTTATTATTTTTTGTCACTTGTACTTAGGAATTTTATTATTATTAGTAGGCTTAAAAATAATTGTAATAATTACCTTTATCATAAGGTAAGGTATGCAGCGTTTTTGATAATAAACTGTTTTATTGTTGCTAAATTCTAATTTAGGTTAATAATGTAACCGCAAAATCTTTTACAAAATGACGCAAAGAATTAAATCTAAGGGAAAAAATGACTAAAAAACTATCACATATAACCGCAAATTTTACATTTTTTTTTCTTACGGGAGATACCCTGACGACAGTTAACACTCAATAGTCGATAACTGTTATCCTTGAGTTTAGGAATTAATTAATTGATGAGGAAAAATACGAAGGTACCTTCATATTCACATGTTTAACTTGGAATCTTGGTTTGTTATACATCAATACAAATATCCCCCATTTAAATGTTCTTAACTACCTTAACTAATGAATCTAATTATTCAAATTGTTTTTCCATTATTTCACTCAGTTTCGGAAGGTGAATGCTGGTATCCACAACACAGGGAAACTTATTAAACGACTTCAAAAAAGAAGGAGGTTACTCAATTCGACCGTATTTATATGTTTTTTTTTATGTGTGTTCGCGTATAACTTCGTCGTTTATGAACCGATATAGATGATTCTTTTTTTGTTAGATAGAGTATACTTCCGTTGTGATCCCATTTATTCCAACTTTCATCAAAATCGGACAAGCGGTTTTTGAGTTATACTCCAATAACTGAAAAGTGCTACGCGTATTTTGATGATATTATTGTCGCGGTTGAAGACATCGACATCCCGTGAGTAGCACAGGTCACTGAAAAGGGTGAAAAAAAAATTTTTTAACAAAACATCTAACCGACTTCAACACTCAAAAGTGTAAAACTTGTAGTAAAACAAATAACTTGTCGAAGTCGGTACCATGAGCACAATATTGTGATGATAGTTACTTTTGTGTGAACTATCATGGTACCGACTTCAACAAGTTATTTCACACTTTTAAGTGTTGAAGTCGGTTGCATTTTTTGTTAAAAATATTTTTTTTGGATATCAGTACTCATGTTTTCGAAAGAAGAAAATAAAACTCAGAAAAAAAGGAGAAAATATGTAATTGTTAGACCTACATCGACTCCATGTTTCACTGTGTTATTGTGTGATTGTTTTGAAATAAATGATTTTTATTAAATAACTAGTTTAGCGGTTTCACCCGCGTTGATTACGGTTTTCCCGTAACCGCTATGACCTTCGAATTCTTGATCGAAGGCTATGACACATATGAAACACGACTTCATCATTATGGGAAAGAATGCCTACATCGAAACTGTGAGCAGATAAATAGGCTTCGAACTTTGGAATATCGATATACTGCTCTACAAATAGGGTTGTCATTTAGAAATTTCATTCTTCCCGACAAAAGCCGGGCATTTCAATATATATATATATATCTGAAATAAATCATCAAAATAAAAAAATAATAAAACTAAAAAAATAAAAGTCCGGGCATTTTAGTCATGTAAAAAGGCAACAAAAACGTTCCTTGCGCACTATTGAAAGTCATCATGGTCAATGAACGACTTTTATCAGAAATAAAAGGGCATTTTCAGTGTGACCCTTTTTAAAATATTCAAAGTGTCATGCTATGTCTATGTCGTTTTATTATCTATTTGCGAGTTCAGTTTTGCTATTCTAACTTATTTGTACTTTAATCAGCAATAAATATCTATAATTATAATCATCATTGTTTTTAAGATAAAAAAACCACACACAATTTCCAAAGATGGAGAAAGTCGAGACCATAACCTTGCTAACTAAATAGTCGAGGATATTCATTCCAGGTGGGATACCTTTTGGTGCGGTGCGCGGTGGCCGGGTGACGAGTTATATCTACACATATATTTATTTATTATCGGTACAATATAGTTAGGTAGGTACCTGGAAGCCCTCGACAGTTTTCTTAAACTTCTTGGACCGGTGGCAAAAACTGCTTCTACTGTTTCTGCATATCCTAATGATGGAACTTTTGAAACTCTTGACACTTCTTGTGATGTGTTCACCTGCATCATAATATATGATATAGAAAAAATATAAAGTTTGAAATTTCGATGTAATTTTTTAAACACTCACACATTTCACTAGGATACTCCGTGTCGTGGGAGGTATGGACACTGACAATCACACTACACGAACATCCAAGATCCGAGAACAAACATCTATGCTCATCACAGAAATAGAGATTTATGGCTTATTGCATTAACAACATGCAAGGTGGAGTTTACGGTCAAATCCTTTGAAGGAAAAAATTCGGCTACCATTAGGACTTGAAACCACGACTAGATAATACCGTCCTGTCGCTTTGTCCAACTAAGCTATAGTAGCACTCTACTGGCGCATGGCGGTCCGAATTTATCCTTTCCTTTAACACCTGAGGGGATGTTGTTTTTAGCGCCATCTACCCTTAATTTTGTGAACTATTAATAGAATTCACAGAAATGTTTGCCCCAGCCGGAATTCGGAAAAGCCAGTGTCACTGATCACTGAGCCACGATAATCATCGTGGCTCAGTGATCAGTGACGTCATATTATGTTGATTAATCATTGTAAACACACATTGTGGCACCAAGGCTATTTAGGAAAAAAGAACTAGTGGTTCATACATATTCACTACGCTCTGACCTACTCGAGAGTGCATATTATTATTTCAAAATACACGTAGGTATCTATTTTTTAATTCTATTGTTGTAAAAGTTATCAAAACATTTTATTTTTAGAAAATAGTAACATTCCTAAATTTGGCATTATATATTTTGTTAGTTCGATTTTTATTATACATAATACCTACGTTGAACAACGTTGGTACTCGTCACTTTTGAAGCGATGATGGCTCAACGGTGGAAGCTGCGACTGTCAAACAGATGGACGCTGGTTGAATCCCAGCAATGGCTTGCGCTTCCGGTGAAGAGAACACCGTTATCTAATTCTCAGCATGGAGGTAGGGCATTTTCAATTACCTATTCGCCTGACCAGCTACCACCTTCAAGTTTGGAAAACTGTCATCAAACAAATCAGTGTTCAGGACGCAGTCCTTGAGAGCCAGTAAGCAATTTAGGTCTAGCGTGATCACGCCTTCGATTACATCGTCACTGACCAACAAGTGAGATAGTGGTCAAACGCGAGATATATAAAGTATTAAAAAAAACTATGGTCAGTGACGAGGTAGGCGGAAAGATTGTGCTATCACACTTGTCCTAGAACCAACTGCCAATTATATCTGCTTGATGAAATTGAATACTGAATGGCTGTTAGAAGTTGTGAATTTCATCACCATCATTCTCGGACCTCTAAGTTATGAAATGGTGCAACTATCTTACCAGTAAATAAACGCAGTGCGTGCAAATGTAGCCCAGTATGATGGTACCGAATATACCGACGACAGTGCCAGCATTTTTGAAAGCTGCCGGCATCGCCAGGATGCCGGAGCCAAGAGAAGATTTCAGGAGATTCGCAAATGAACGTATATCACTGAAAGAAAAAACATTAATAAAAAAATACTAAATTAATAAAAACATGATTAAAAACATTATTAAGGAAAATTAGTCCAAAACATTGATTATACATATAATACGGCTTTATACACTTTGCCGTAACTTAGGTTATCCCATGCTACGGGACATGCACAAAGTGCCATGCCTAAAACACTATTGGCAAATTTGACTATCAACGGAAGCAATAAAGATATCCTATTTAAATAACATCGATGGGTACAAAAGGTTTTAAGCGACATTATTTGGGGTTGTGACGTTTCTTACACAATAATTTGGAATTCATCTCAAAATTCAGAGAACTTTTATAGCGGTTCAGATCTTCGTGAAAATGTATCCACATTCAACCTGCAGGGCATGAAGTGTTTACTTAATTCACTTAGGCTTCTCGTCTTGATGATAAATGATACACAAAAAATACAGCATGGCAAACTTACGAGTAATTTTCCAATCAAAAATAGCTGACCTTTAATAGCCTAATTACTTTTGCTAAGTCACTGCAGATGTTCTTATCTTCTAAGTATAATAAAAATCATTGTTTCAGAGTTACAAATAACCATTCGGTTAATCTAAGTTTAAATACATTAAGCAACCAAAGTAGGCCTTATCATTATAGCCTACAGGCTTAAATTGTACTTTAATCTTTAATACATAATAACAGTATAGTTAGTTGTATATACCTATGTACCTACATCATACTCGTTTAGGTGAATTATTTACATTTTGACAGATGTTCACAGTAAGAATATGTACCTATATACAGTAAGCCCCATCATCTGGGCAAGAGCGAAATCTCCTATGACAGGTATTTTTCCATGTGAATGTAATGAATTTTTGTAAACGCAATTAAAACATTTTATTTTATTATAATATAATTTATTATGCTGCACGTACTGTATATACATTGTGCTTACTGTACAGCACTTAGGGGAACTATTCAGAAATCAGAAATGTTTATTGTAAAACTGTGTGATATAGAAATAAAGATGTTACAATTTAAAATAGTTTCAACAGCCTGCCCAGTATGAGCATTCAATAGTATTCTTAAATATTATATTTTTTATGTACAAATGCTATATTATAAATGTTGCAAATTTTACATACTTTACTACTACTTAATTTTACTAATTATACTACTTAATTATACATATTTACTTACACACAAAAATTTTATACTTAATCACAATTACATATATTACAGTTGCACCGTGAATAATCATTAAAGAATTCTTTTATATTATAGTAGGTTTTGGAGGCCAGCCAGCCAGGGTAATGCGTTCAGTTCGGAAACTTTCTAAAAAGCATCTTCATTATCTTATTCAAAGACAACCGTGTAAGAGTGAAGAAAGAGAAGAGATTTGTCGGGATCGCACTTCGCAGCAAGAGGATATCTGTGATCTCTGCACGCCGCTCTGGGAAGCAGGTGTGGCATTATTTATCCATGTGTGTAAAGTTGGTAACTTTTTAGTAGTATAACAAAGTATTGTCTAACTATCTATGTGTATATTCATATATGGAATTAGTAATTAAATTGTATCGTATAATCGTCACTATACAATACGATTCGAGTCAACAATAGGACTCGAGTCGAATAAAAACAGCGGGATTGATATTCTTACGCCTATTTTAAAAATGAATTGGCTCAAATTGTTTGTGTCGTCGTTGAATAAACAATTGAAAATCGCACCTGCTGCATAAATATATATTAAATTTTAGATATTTCAGTAAATAAATGACAGTTTGTGTTGTGAGGAATTCAATTGTTTTACTTGCGATTCGATCGCGGTACAATTCCGAAAGTGATTCGTGCTCACTGTTTTTAGATTTATCTTAGTTTTTACCGCGAAATGCGTAATGTACACAATATGAAGAATTCTGCACATAAGTAGCACAGTTTCAATTTTATAGAGGTGCAAAAGGTACTTACGAATTTGGGTGTTCCAATTTTCTATTGGCAAATGGATCATAGGTGATTTTCTCAACATCATCTTCTTTACATTTAGTATTGATAGTGCTTATCGATATCGTCGATGGGTACAACCCATTCTCTGTTATGATAGCCCTGTAAGAATAAAGAGAAAGTGTTTGTATATCTTCGAAGTCTACTATGACCCCACATTATACCAAAATTTCACTGACCACCGCATGAGATAGCGATCAAAAGCTTCAACTGTCTTGATAATTAAAAAAATAACGGAAATAAATACATTATTATGCCTTACATATTTAAATACTGATTTCAATGTAGTTTTCTAAAAATAACTATAATTAGTATTTAAAACATGTCTGCAAGCGCTCCAAGACGCTTGACCTACATTTAATTAAATACCTACAAGTCACTTATCTAAAACTGACACTCGTTTGTATAAATAAAAAATAAGCAAAGGAAATCTTGAATAAAATAACGTCGAACTGAGACTCTCATTGTAATAAAAGGATTTTTTGATAAAACGCACAAGACAGTGATTAAGTCATAAAAGTGTCTGCAAATCATATTTTATTATGTAGCTTTATACATTAATGTAGACATTTGTATCTGATCATATCGTGACTGGCACGTTTAGTTATAGTAAGCGTGCACGTAGAAAAACATTTGAAGCGATGACAGCTCAGCGGTGAGAGTTTTGCCTGTCAAACTGACAGACAATGGTTCGATCCACACCAACGGCTTGGGATTCCGGTGAAGATAACAGCGTTATCGAATTCCCAGCATGGTGGTTGGGTACTTTCGAGTACCTACCTGACTAGGTACCACCCTCGAGTTTGAAAACTGTCACCAAACACATAGTGTGTGTGTCCCTTAAAAAACCCAGTAAACATCTAGATTCAGCGTGATTACATCTTTGATTATCAAGTGAGATAGTGGTCAACCGTCTAGATCTATACAGTATAAAAAAAAATTAACGATCCTTAAAATCACACAATGTACCAAAGAGACTAATTTATCAATATTAATTCGCCAAATAAACGTATTTCCTTTAATATTTGCACTTATCGTATTGGTAGAATGTTCTGGACGTTGGTAATTTATATTTACCACCGCGCTTGTTACAACATAAAGAATTTAATTTAATTTGATTCTTTTGATATTAAATTTTAAGATATTATCCTACTACCTAACTATAGTTTATTACTTCATCACGCTCAAACGGCTGGACTGATTGGTATATTATAAATGTATAAAACACGGGAGTTACGTAATAAGTCAGAGGGTTCCGACTATAGTTTCAACCACATTCGGTGGTCTTTTTCAAGGAGAATACGGGGCGCTCGCGGACGCGGTCTCGATTCGCCTAGTACAGCGTACTAGGCGAACAGTACGTACGTACAGAGCGTACAGCACCCCGTATTCTCCTTGAAAAAGGCCACCGAATGTGGTTGAAACTATAGTCGGAACCCTCTGACTTATTACGTGAGTAACTCCCGTGTTTTATACATTTATAATGTGTCAAAACCACGTCAGTTTTAATAACAAAAATGATTGGTATATGGTTAGTATGTAGATACTTCTAGTCCCGGAATAACGGAATAAGGCTTCTTTTCATCATCATCATCATCGTCATTAATCATCACCACGCGGGTAAAACCGCAGGGCGCAGCTAGTAATATATAAGTTGCAAATTACTGGCTAAATGAACCATCGTCACACCGCTGCGCTGTTGCGTTTTTCAACCAACTTCAAAACAGGAAGAGGTTTCTCAATTCGAGCGTATATTTTTTTTATGTGTGTAATACGCGGATACGCCTTTGTCGTTTATGAACCGATTTTGATGATTATTTTTTTGTTTGATAGAGTATACTTCCAAGGTGGTCCCATTTAAATCTCATCAAAATCCGACAAGCGGTTAGTGAGTTACGCTCCAATGAAAAGTGTTACATCTATCTGGATGAGTTTCTTGATTGAGGGTGAATACCCTCAATATTTTGATGATAGTTACTTTTGAACTATCATGGTACCGACTTCAACAAGTTATTGCTCAGATTTGTGTGTTGAAATCTGTTCAATTTTTATTTGGTAATTATTTTTTTCCTAATAGTTACTTTAAACATTTGAGTGATCATTAAGACGGATTTTCGGACATTCGAACATGGGGAAAAAAGTTCGTATAAAACCTCCTCTTCTTTTTAAAGGAAAAGTCAAATGTGTAAGTATATATGTTGTGTATATGTTTACGGTGTACTTTGGAGGGAAAACGGATTACCATAAAACGAAATATATACCTAGCTGAAACGGCGGCTCGTCTAGTTTTATAAATGGGTAAATAAATACTCACTCAAATTATAAGTAAAGTTGTAGGTTTGGGCGCCCAAAATACAGGCTATGCCTAGTTTGGGGCCCGTTGCATAATAATTAAATTTATTAGGTTACTTTAATTTTATATAATATGCTTATGTTATTTGTATATTTTGTGTTTCTGGGAATAAATGATTACTTACTTACTTACTGTAACAATATTGCTCTAAAATTACTACTCAGAATACCACCCGAACACAATCTCACGTTCATTAAGAAATCAGTCTTAATACAACTATATGTAAAAACAATGCGCATCAGTATTGGTAAACGAACCGCGTAACTCGTCAACGGCTTGCAGGCTTCACGCCTCACCACATCGGCTCGGAAATCAGTTTCACACATTCCTGAATAACTAAATATGTTTATTCAATAGAATGACTGTTTATAACTTTCGTAATACTTATACTTATCGAATGGAGACCACGGACTGGCAAGCGCAGCATAGGACGGCCACCGACTAGGTGGCCAGACGACCTGATTAAGATCGCAGGCAAGGGCTGGATGCGGGCCGCTTCCAACCGGTCCTTGTGGAAATCAATGGGGGAGGCCTATGTCCAGCAGTGGACGTCCTATGGCTGAGATGATGATGATGATGATGATGATACTTATGACAGCCCTAATTTATGAGTTATGCGAAGAGTAGAGGAATTGAAACCGGTTCGTTCATTACCATTTTGAACGGCACCTGTCAGTCTATCTAGGCAATTTTGCAATTCTTTATACGATAAATTAATTAAATATTCATTTATTTAATACAAGGCTATTATTTATTAATTTGATTATTAGACAGCGATACGCGAAAGACGTGGCATCCGTAACAGGATTTTAAAAATAAATTTACCAAACATAGAACCGACTTCAACACTCTTATGTGTGAAATAACTTGTTGAAGTCACATTTTTGAGTGTTGAAGTCGGTTTCAATTTTCGATAAAATATTTGTTTCACCCTTTTCTGTGTCTTTTGCTATTCACGAGATCAATTGTCATTCACCCTCAATCAGGAAGCCCTCCAGATAGACGTAGCACTTTCCAGCTATTGGAGTGTAAATATAAAGTAGCTACACCGATTTCGATGAAATTTTAATGGACCACCTCGGAAGTATCCTTTATACAACAAATAAAATAATCATCAAAATCGGTTCCTTCAGCCGAAAGTTCTGAGGTAACAAACATAAAAAAAACCTACGATTCAAAATGAAAATCTCCTGCCTCCTTTTTTGAAGTGGGTTAAAAAAGATCAAACGAGTAGAATAAGTAACAAGAGTTCTTGACTCACGTAATACCCAGATGCAAACATATTTTGTATCGTTAAGCCTGCAAATCTAGATGCAGAGATGACCTACTAAACACTTTCTTAATATACGTTACACCCACTGAACCCGCAAATAGTTTATTGTGAAAAGTATTTAGGGCTGTCTTAAAAATAAATAATTTGTGTAATACGTAGTCAAACTTCCCTTTCGGGTTAAAGGCTTTTTAAAAACTAAATTAACTAATTAAAACGACAATTACGTCCAGCCGATTTGGAGGCTCGATTTAATGTGCTCATAATATAAAACTTAACCTACAGGAAGGCACACCATCGCGTGTGGCCGTTCCGAGAAAACTTTTACATAAACCGCTGACGATGTGAAGTCAGCGGAGGAATACCGAGAACAATGCTTATTAATCTAAAATGGAAGGTTCGGGCGGATGTATAACTCCTCCCTCCCCAAGAGGGAAATTATCGGTGCGTTCGTTTTTAATAACGTGCCGATAATTTCGTGAACAAATTAAAATTATCTTATTTCGAAACACATATGACATAATTACAAAGAAACATATAATAACTAAAACTAAAGAAGAGTATACAACTACACTGAAGTTAGAGTCCGATTCTCCAAAAACACTGTTCACCATTTCACTGTGCTTTAGCGCATAAGACATATATTTCACTTCATCTAAACTGATTCTTTGCATGTTTAGTGCACTTGTACTGGATAGCGATGTGCCAATACTCGCACTGTTGTGGAGGCGAGGCAGATCGATGACAGGAATCTGGTCATCAAATATGCTCTCGGTGTAGGAACGATGATGTCGGATCTGAATGCCGTGGATTTCAAAATCACAGGGCTTATCCAGAGTTGCAATATATGTTCCGAAGACTGGATGCTTAGTAACCTCGGCATCGCAATATGTTGTTACTACAGTTTTAAGTCGTGAATATAAAATCCAACTAGTAGCAGCAATTTGTTGAACACGTACGTCTTCAAGTTGGATTTGTCGTTGCACGCAGCGAGTGAGGTTAGTATCAAACCTCATGAGTTGTTCGATGCAGGTAGGCTCTGGGTAAGGAGCCTTGTTGTTATCAGCACACAGGTAGTGGTCTCCAGCGGCAAGAGGTCGGCATGGATTCTCAATCGGAAGGTATTTCATTCCCTTTGCCAAAAGGTAAGGATATTGGGGAAAAATGGATAAGGTTTTATTTTCAAACTCATGGAACATTGGTAACGAATATAGTTTAAAATAATTGTAAGTAGTATTGTCGGTAAGGGGCACCTCTATTATAAACGTAATCTGGTTATGTTTGATATAAGACTTAATGCTAAATGTTTCTTCGAGCTTTACCAAATTTCTTTCAGTTACAGGATATACCAAGTTTTCGGTGTTACTTATAAGCGTTAAATGATGTAACAGTTCAGTGGAGTTCACTATAGACTGGTGCAATACTGATAATTTGCTGAAGGCTAGGGCAGTTTCAATTTCACCTAATTTTACAAATATTGTCCTAAAGTTACTTATGAATAGATTATAGAAGCTAACAATATATGTGGAATAGTCCCAGCGTTTCTTTTGAGACGCCAGTTCTTTTAACATTGATTCTAAAATTTTCATGCGTGCCTCTAATAAAACTGAGTTCTTATACATGGTATCTGTTGTGTTAATAAAGCTATCAATTACTTGTGAAACTAAAGTTAATTTCTTTGAAATAATAATTTGGTTCTTTCCAAGTTTAGACGTAAGTTGATCATACTTTGTTGCATCATCGTGGTCGAGATTACCTGTTATAATTTTAATGAGTGAACCCAAAGGGTTAAGTAAACCTCGCTTAAATCGTTGTTGCGGAACAAGTTGTCTGTATTTCTGAGTAGTTATATCACGTAAGTAATCCAAATGCATATTCATGGTCACAAAATCACGAGGATATGATTCGTTTTGTTTTATTAAAATATTAAATTCGTTATAATTATGTATTACAAAGCATAAATCATCGTAGATTATTTCCAAGTCCAAAGTTTTAATAATAGTCCAATGATCAGTTTGCATATGAGCTTGACCTTCCTTTACTGGTAGTATGCCTGGGTTTCCCTCAAGTGATCGCAGATGAAGGCCCAGCACCGGCATCGCTACGATCAGAACGCTCCACCTGCGGAGGGCGTTTTATGTTTTTAATAGGTACCTTCGTAACTCGTTCGCCTATTTGTATGGGTACTACATTCCTATCTGTCCTGCCTACAACTTTTGCTTTAGTATATCTGGGTTTGTCTTTACTTTTCCTTTTATTCACGTCTTTGGCGAAAATAGTTTTTCCGTCTTGAAAATCTATTCTCTCCTCCCCACCTTTCTTTTCCCTGATCTTTTCCTTACACTCTGTCATTTTCTCTGCTAATTGTTTGTATACAAATTTCGTTCGCTTAGCGTGGTCTTTCACTAATTGTTGTATATACTGTCTTTCCGATTCCATACCGAAAGGACTACCTGAGTCGGTGTGTCCGAAAGCTACTTCGAATGGGGTTAGGCCCGTGACTGAATGGATGGAATTGTTATATGCGATTATAGAGTACATCATGACTGATGCTACATCTGTACACTTTTGTTCATACTTAGCGCATCTATAGATTTCGCAGATAGTAGAATGTAAACGTTCTATCAGACCCATCGAGTTAGGGTTATTGGGTGTGCCAATATGAAGTTCAATTTTATGTAGAGATAAAAATTCTTTAATTAGCTCATTGTTGAACTCTGTGCCTGGATCTGAACTAATTCTTTTTGGAATACCATAGAATGAGAAATATTTCATAAGCGCGCGAACTACTTCGGGCGTTGATCTGTTGGTAATTGGTATAGCTTGGCCTAACTTACTAAAAGCGTCTACAAGTGTTAAAAAGTATTGACCTTCAATTTGGAATAGATCTATAAATAGCTCTTGGAACGGAGCGTCTTGCGTTTGAGTTAGCTGTAAGAAGGGTTTGAGGGGCTTACGATCATATTTCATTTTACGGCATATTTCACAAGCGTTAATTATTGCTGCAATTGTTTCGTGCATGTTGACCCAATAATAAGTTCTACGTATGTTAGCTAAAGTCTCTTTAATGCCACGATGGCACGTTTTTCCTTCATGGTACTTTAACACTATAGCTCTCTGTTCTCCTTCATCCTCTACATATACTACGCGTTCTGTACATTCAATTAACTGTACGGTACCTTTCCTAAACAACTCTACCACTATACGACTGAACTGACGGCGATGTTCTTCATGTTCGAAATATATAAAGTATTTTATCTTTGGCCTGATATATTCTTTGAGAAACTTCTTTACTAACTCTGAATTATCTATAGGTAAAAACACTTCTAGCACCTTTTGTTTAAGGCGAGATATGTCTTTAACCTGTATGTCATTATTGAACCATGTAAAGACAAGAATTTGGTTTGGTTTTGTGTCAATAGCCTCTTTTAATATCGGTATATCTGTTACGTCTACATCCATAGCAGAATGCACTGTGTTAGAAAGAGATGGTTCTCTAATAGGGTATTTGATTTCGCTATCTGCGCTTGCAATAGACAGCGTATCAGAGCCTGAAATGGACATAGGACTTGCTGAAGCTGTGGCGCTAGCGTCAGATATTGTAATGGTTGAGGAGTCATTTCGTTCATTTTTCTTTTTAGCTGTCAGTCGTACAATGTCGTTTACTAAATTATCTACATGTTCCCTAAGTTGTTGTTCCTTGCTGTCAACATTAACCTTCATGGACTGACCTCCGTCGTCAGTGTCAGAGAGAGCATTTACCTTTATTCTCGATAGAGCGTCGGCATTCGTGTTCTGCTTACCTTTCTTGTATACAATGTCATAGTCATAGTCAAGTAGTCTCAGTCTCCAACGGGTAAGTTTACTACTAGAATCTTGTTGGGCTTCAAGCCACGATAAAGGCATGTGGTCAGTATAGATGGTGAATTTACGACCGTAGAGATACGGACGAAAATGTTTAACGGCCCAAATAATAGCTAAGCATTCTCGTTCAATCGTGCTATAGCGTGATTCAGTATCGCTGAGGGTCCTACTCGCGTATGCAATTGGTTTGTCACTGCCTATTTGGCCTTGTGATAAAACAGCGCCAAGTGCAACATTCGATGCGTCAGTCGTGAGTATAAATGTCTTATCAAAGTCAGGGTATTGAAGCAACGGGGCATTTGTCAAAAGTTCCTTACATTTGTTGAATGCATCAATGTAATTTTGGTCAGTTACTATTTTGTTACGTTTCTTTAGGCATGATGTTAGAGGCTTAGTCACTTGTGCAAAGTCTTTGATGAAGCGTCGGTAATAACCAATAAGTCCGAGGAAACTTTTTATTTCGGTAGTCGTCGTGGGTAAAGGGTAGTTCAATACTGCAGTAACCTTATCGTCGTTGGGCTTAAGCCCGTCTTTTGTAATAGTATGACCTAAGTAAAGGACTTCCTTTCTCAAGAATTCAGACTTGTCTAACTGAACTTTAAGATTGGTTGCCCTGAGTCTGTCAAATATAGTCCGTAGCTTTTGGATATGGTCGTCTAAGCTCGCTGAAAACACTATGACGTCATCAAGATATACCATACAGTGTATTCCCTGCAACCCTCTTAACACATTATCCATGGCTCGCTGAAAGGTAGCCGGGGCTGTCTTCAAGCCAAAGGGCATACGCAAAAAGTGATAATGGCCGTTCTGCGTGCTGAATGCTGTCTTCTCTTTATCCTGTTCCTCGACCTCAATCTGATGGTATCCACTAGCTAAATCAAGCGTGCTGAAGTATGAGCTTTTCCCTAATTTGTCAAATAAGTCGTTTATGTTAGGTAAGGGGTAACGGTCATCAATAGTGATGTCATTTAGTCGTCTAAAATCAACTACCATACGCCATTTTAGTTCTCCGGATGCATCCATCTTCTTTGGAACGAGATGGACGGGGGCATTCCAGGGAGAATGAGATTCCTGAATGACGTTATCTTTCAAAAGCTTTTCAACTTGTTGGTTTATTTCATTTACTTGAGCAGGCGATTGTCTAAAAGGTCTGACAAAAATTGGGTCTTCGTTCTTTGTACGTATTCTATGTTTAACCTGATTTGTGAAACTCAAAGGAATTTGGTCACAATAAAATATGTCTTTATAGTCTCTACAAAGTCGCAATATTTTTTCATGTTCCTCACTATTAGTGTGGTCAAGCCTTAATTTTTGTAAGTTTTGTTCCAGTAGTTGGTCTGTCTCTATGTCTGTACTATGTCTAGTAAAATTAATGTTACAGTCAGTCGCGTCAAACTGTGTTACTGTGAAAGGCCGGAATACAGTCAGAGTTAAGGGCTGGTCAGTGATGTTCTGTATGACAGTCGATGCGTACCCATTTGTGCAGTTGACCAGGGCACTGGGCATACGTACACCAGAGGTGAATTCTTTGAACTCAACTATAGCTTCGCCTGAGTGCTGGTCTATCGGGATTTTAACGCGTTGTTCACATCGTGGTTTTAATTCAATGACGTAATTTAAATTATTTACAATTGGAATACAAGTTGTATTAGTACGTAATACCAGGTGTTTTAAGTCGATAATTGCATCTAACTGTTTCAGTAAGTCATTACCAATAAGTCCATCATACCGTCCGTCTACGTCGTACAAATAAAACTTATGGTAGTCGTTACTGTTAAATGTCGGTAGCAGTGGTATTTCTATGACCTCGTTATGTCGACTAGTTGCATGCGTGCTGACTACTTGGAATGGTTCATGTTTAATATAAGCTGAGAAATAATAATAGGCCATGCGAGGGCTTATGAAAGAACGAGTACTTCCCGTGTCTATCATAAACTTGGCATTGATTTCCGGTATATAGATGTAAGGTAGTTTTAAGTTAGAGTCACAGTTAAGTTCTATGATTTCTGGGCTATGTATGAGGCTGCTATGTGAAAATTTTCAGCTTCAGTGTTAGGGGCATCTTGTCTTTCTGTCAGTGTCGTTTCATCTACACAGTCCTGCGTTGGAGTCCATTCTACGTCTTCACTAGGGTAATAGTCGCTATAGTCATAGTAATAGTCATTGTCATAGTAACCGTCATAAAATACCGTCTCATTACTATCCGAGGTAAGCTCGTTTAGCCTAAAGCCTTGATTTTGTACTTGGGGCTGAGGCTTGGAAGGAATTGTCCTCATGGACACGTCAGTCGTTTGATGTTGAGGGCTTTGTACCTGTGGGGGTTTGTACCCAAACTGTTGAGGGGTCATGCCAAAGTTATGCGGAGGCCTATTGCCAAACTGTGGCCTATAACCAAATTGTGGCGGCTTGTAACCGAATTGTTGTGGTTTGTGACCGAATTGTTGAGGTTTATAACCTAATTGTTGCTGTCCAAATTGTGGTCTCAAAGTATTTGAATTTTGTGGAATACCAAAATTAAATTTTTGTGGAATACCAAAATTAAATTTTTGTGGAATACCAAAATTAAATTTTTGTGGAATACCAAAATTAAATTTTTGTGGTGTTGTGAAATTATTTTGGGGCTTAAAGCCGAATTGAAGTTGTGACGTCATTGCTGGTTTTTGCACTGAGTTATTATTATTGGTACGATTTCGCATAGAGTACTGTTCATGGAAGTTTACTTCCTCTAGTACTACGCCTAAAGCGTCTTCTAAAGTGGCTGGTGACTTAAGCCTAACTATACGAACCATATTCTCGGGTAAATTATATAGGAATACATTCAGAGCCGTGTTGTTGTAGATAGCTATTTTTGCGCGTTTAATTTCGGTATCACCCAATAAATTAACCTTCGAAATAAGCAGAGACCGAATATTTTGAACTCTACAACAGAAATCCAGATATGATTCACCTGATTTAATTTTACATGATTCCAACTCAATGCTTATGCACTCCTCACTTCGCGGATCACCGAAATGTTGTAGTAATAATTCTTTTAAAGAAGACCAGTTAGTAACGTCTTCTCTCTCAGATAATAACGCGGCTGCATTGTCAATTAACCGGCTCGTGATCGCGTGCAGTACATAAACATTTTGTTCCTCATGACCTCTATATCGGCTTATAACATATTCACACTTTCTTATAAATAAACTAAGTTGTCGCTTATCGCCTCCAAATAATGGGATAAGCCGTAAAATTTCATTAGGGATAACTATAATTTGAATTGTTGTAGCTGCTTCAGCTGGTTGTGGAACTTGACGTGATTCCATTGTAATTACGTAAAAATTTAATCACCGAAATTAAACTCTAAATCAATTACACAAATGCACAAGTTACAACAAAAAAACACGGTTATAAAATCGGTATAAAAGTATAAAACACGGTTATAAAATCAACATAAAAGTATAAAAGTAAAATCCTAAATCATATATAAAATTGTATAAAATATATATATTAAAATAAAACTGTATAATATCCTTAAAACAAATTAATATTCTAATTTCACAATTTTCTCAATTATTAAAATTCAATTAAATGCCACATCTATTTTTCTTTAATCTTTGTTCATACGCTTATCAGAATGGTTCAGACTTTCTTAGAATTAGATAGCTGCTCGACAGAGTTTTATATCAAACAACCAGATACGTTATAATGAGAGAATTTCGATCTCGATTATAACAATAAAAATACTAATAACTAAAACCTTTCAATGAAAAATATGGGACAGGTAATGGCAAGGAAGGCAAAGAGTTTTACTCACCAACCGACCGCTGCTCCCATACTCGGCACCATCAGGAGTATGACGAATTTGTTTGGTTCGTGGATCGTTCCACAGCTATTCGCGCCGCACTCGCGTTATTTCCAGGTGGATTTGGACACCCGAACTTCACCGAAAGCGACACAGCCTTATCGAAACGATCCTACCGGCTGCGCCAGTCAAACTTCCCTTTCGGGTTAAAGGCTTTTTAAAAACTAAATTAACTAATTAAAACGACAATTACGTCCAGCCGATTTGGAGGCTCGATTTAATGTGCTCATAATATAAAACTTAACCTACAGGAAGGCACACCATCGCGTGTGGCCGTTCCGAGAAAACTTTTACATAAACCGCTGACGATGTGAAGTCAGCGGAGGAATACCGAGAACAATGCTTATTAATCTAAAATGGAAGGTTCGGGCGGATGTATAACTACGTAGTCCTTGAAAAACCAACTGTTGAACCAGAACATAATCGGGTTCTGTAATATTATCCAAATGTAATAAATAAATTGTTATGTTCCGTCCCAATTCTGTAGAAATTTACATATACAGAAATTTGCTACTAGAAGTTTAATTATCATTACTGACAACATAGTTTATCTGTACATTTATGGCAATCATATATTAATGGTTTATAATTACATCACCCATAGATAAAGGTGTATCTCTCTTCACTGCCGAAAATAATGGCCCCAATTCTGTTAATCACATAAACTAGCTAAAATTCACTAATATTCTTCAAATAGAAATAGCTCGTATTCTATTTACGCTAAAATTCAAATTCGTATTACTCCATACAACGCTCTCAGTAATATTAAACGAGTTTTATTCAACTGTTGGCCAATTGCGGGTAGTTTTAGTAGGCACCAAATAAATGGCAACTTAATTTCGCTAAAACTACCCGCAAATTTAATAAGTATATTTTAATTTTAGTGATGTTATTGATAAGTCTCATACTAATTTAGACTTTATCGTAACAGTATAAGAACTGATTTAGTTTTCCAAAATTTTAGTTTAGTTCAGTTGAATAAGCAAATCACTACCCATGTTTTTTTCGAAATCTTATGTAGATAATATTTCATGGGTACTGTGATAAAGAACACCAACTGTGGGTACCTTACAGGCTATCTTCATATCAAAGAATTTCTTCGCAGCATGATAAAGGAATGTTGAAAAGGCTTTATTATTTATTTTTTATTTTATTTTTTATTTTTTTCATTACACTCAGACCCCCGCACTAGGATTCTCTGTATTGCGGGAGGCATGGACACACACAATCACAGCATACAAACATCCAAGACCCGGGACAAACATCTACATTCATCGCACAAATGTTTGCCCCTGCCGGGATTCGAACCCAGGGTCCCGGTGACACAGAAGTCATGTCGATGACACAAACCACTGCGCCACATTACCGTCATTATATATATATATATATATATAATGCCATATTCTGGCATTCTGGCGATCCTGTTATATTTCCACTGTTTTACATAAAAAGTCCTAAAATAATTGGACAATTTGTAAATGCCCATTGTACTATATAAAAAATGGCTTCGCAAAATCCATTACTCTGGCGGCGAAGGGTAAAATAAAGTCGTAATATTCTTTAAATAATTCTGCTGAAGTAATTTGATCTTCGTTATTTTATTACTCGCAGGTTACTCAAACCTGACAATAATAGAGATGATCAGGTAAAAACAAAAACAGGTTCAATTAACTGAATAGAATACTTACGGAACTCCTTTTTTAGTGCTGGCAATGCTTTTAATAATGAGGTCATCTTATTTGAAAAACCGGTTTTGAATCAAACATACGTATGTACATTATGAAGTCTAACACAAATACCTACTCTTCAATCATAGATCACCATTCTAATTCCAAGAAGTTTTATTTGATTAGATGTTCAATTGTTCATGTTAAATTACAGCAAGCAAATTTATAAATCAATACGGGTAATACTTAAGTATATTATTTATTGGCCCAGTTAGTATTTTTATTCATTTCACCTATTATTATTTTTGTCATTGGAAAACTCGCAGCGTATTTAAATAAAAAAAAATTAAGGCTAATCGCAAGTAACCTTTAAAAAAACAAAATGTGTGTGGACAGAGTTGAAACATTTGAAGAGGATGACTTTTAGTTTGAATTGATAAACAATTTTAATAAATGGTGTGATATATATATAGGCATAGAGGTTACCCAAGGTTTACGAAATAAAATATGAGAAGCTAAGACACGGCCAAGCGTAGGTACGCCCAGGAAAAAAAAAAAGGCTTTTACTTGTGATAACTTTGTTTATGTGTTATTTCTGTAGGCTGGAAATATCTGGGGGTGGCTCTAATATTATTGTTGATGCTGAATAATTCCAACAGAATTGTAGTATTTTTTTATTATAAGACGTATCTGGCCGCACCAACGAAAGATTGAAATATCTTGTTTGCGTCAAATAATCTTTCTTTGTAACTAATGTGACCAATTACATTTGATAATAATTTAGTACATTTTACGGTACATTTGCTTATCTGATACTCAGTTGCACAAACCAAATTATCTGAGATTTTCGCGTGAGCCTCCGATGAAATCACAAATTTACAGGCAAAAATCTCGGACTTTGTGCAATGTTTTGCACAAATTGTAATAGTCTTAATATTTTTTACAACAGATTTAAAAATGGAATTCATCTAGACAGCAAAATAATTTTTAATTCTCAAAAATATTAAAAATGCAACGGCAAACTTACGTCGAGCTAAACTCCTTCATTTTGTAACTATTCGACATTATCACAGATTTTAAACAACGGAAAAACAATTAAAATGTATGCAGCACAACCACTAATGAGTTTTATATCACGTAAGGTATATTATTGTTTGTTTATGATCGGTGTAGTTTTAACTTGATGTAGTTACGTGCTCGCGGCATCTTGGTCGGAACGAGACTCAGTCAATGTTCGCACGAGTCCGCAGTGATGCGATAACGGATTATAGGCCTAAAAATATAAAATGCTAGGTAGCTTCGAAGAGACTTTGCCAAAGTTTGCCATAGGAGTGCATTGTCTGTTGTAATGCAAGCTGCATTGTATGTTTTGTGATTCATTGATAATCATAAATAAGCAAAACTTATACAAATCTCCAAGCAATCTTGTCACTAACAGTTTAAATGCAAGATTGTGCATGGGTAACAAGTTTTACAGGTTTATCTACGTAATTATGTACGTTTATATACATGTTTGCACCTGGGTATGGTCGTATTATGTAACGATTTTTATATTGCTCTGTTGAATTATTAGCTGGTCAACTACCCTACATGCTGACACAATAGTTTAATGGAATTATTTTGCTCACGATGTCCTGATAGTAAGTTAGTTGGTACCACACCTACCTACACATAATTTTTTTACAATCCCATTTATAGTTCGTCTCGGGATTTTTTGTGAAATCTTGTTATATTATTTATACAGTTTTTATCATTATATGAGTGACATGCTCGGGGTTTCTCTACGTGATTGAATCAGAAATGGGAGATCCGTAGAAGAACACAAGTCACGTACATAACCATACGTATTAGTAAATTGAAATGGCAGTGGACTGGAGGGCTATATACTTATTATAGCTCGCTGAAATAATGGCCCGTGGCTTCGGAGGGTTCTCGAGTGGAGACCACGGACGGGAAAGCACAGCTTGGCATGTCCACTGACATGGTGGACTGAAGACCTTTTTTTTTTTTTTTTTTTTTTTTTTTTTTTAACGTGGGCGAAATGCATTTACGCACTTCCGCCTACCGGGAAAGTAGGCGGGGTGTGTCGGGCTCGCTCGAGCATCACCGCTCCCTGGGGGGCCTCATGGCCCCCAACCCTAACTGCACCCACAGCAGCCAGGGTCCACTACCGACTAAAACCCACGGTGTCCATTCTGCCGCTATAACGGAGGGAGCGCGGGGTACATTTGCGTACCGCGCCCCCACCACGGCCGTCCGTTTCCGGACCCCTCCAGGGGGGAGGATGACCCTCCCCCTCGCGACCGTGCCGGGACCAAGAGCACGGCCGCACCACCCCGGGGACCACACAGTGCAAGGAACGCCAGACTTCCCACATCCGACGCTCGTGGTCCCCTACGATGGGTCAGATGTAGCAGCCCCATCGCCAGCCGCTTCGGCCGCGAAGACCTGACCCAAATCGCAAGATGCGGCTGGATGTAAGCCGTTTCCAGCCGGTATTTATGGAGATTAATCCATTATTCATAATTATGGCTTTTGAATGTATAATTTCTAAGGATATTTTTTAATGTTTCATTGACTGATTATTATATTATATTTTTTAATTTAGTTCAGTTCAAACAATTCAATGTGACGATTTTAAACTTTTAAATGTATTTATTTAACGGGAAGGACCTAATTATTAAAACACAGGCTCGTGAGCCTAGTTTAATAGTAAGCGCCACACACACATGTACTGTGAGAAAATAAATAAATGATTTGATTTGATTAATCTAGAAATTACATTGTGAGGAATACGTGACCGCAGCAAGATTTTTTCCCATTACTAGAATTAGCTTAGATGACGGTGTAATATAAATAAATGACTAGGAATGATGATAAATGGAAAGAAGCCGCTTTAAAAAAATAACCGGTTGCACTCCGGGTGCGCCAGCAGAAGTGGAAACTTGAACATGAATGGTGATGACTATGAAATGAGTAGCCTATGTGTTATTCCGGCACCTGAAGTATCTACATACCAAATTTCATCCAAATCCGTTCAGGCGTGATTGAGTAACTTCATCCATCCAGCCATCTAACCATCCATCCAAACTTCAGATTGAGAATATTAGTGTGACACATACAATTAACATGATGACGTTTCGATGACGTCACGATCTGAGATCTTACGATCTGACGCCAGTTTAACATGTTTTACCCATTCAAGAGTGCTCAACGCCGCTAAAGAAGTTTTCACTTAAAAAATATTACAGATGAGTCTTACTTTGTGTATTGCCGGAAACCAGACAAAATAATGTCTTTTGATTTTTACTTATGAGCTACGCGTAAAAGTAGCTGACTTATCCTTGACATGTCACAACAACGGGTTTGACGGCCATTAATTGTGTTTGCTTACATGCTAGCGTAGTATAACAAAACTGTCATACGACTCCTCTTTACCTACG
Source organism: Apeira syringaria (assembly GCA_934044485.1). Taxonomy (NCBI): domain Eukaryota; kingdom Metazoa; phylum Arthropoda; class Insecta; order Lepidoptera; family Geometridae; genus Apeira; species Apeira syringaria. The sequence continues at coordinate 19,345,028 of OW203662.1, read as the reverse complement.
CTGACATGGTCCTTATGATTGGACATGTTTATTGTTTACTAGCTGCTCGCCCCGGCTTCGCACGGGTAGATGTGAGTATTTAATATATTAGATTACAAAATATAAACGTCAACACACTAGAAGACTTTCCGTGCTCAGAACACTCGAGGAGTCGGAAAAAAAAATCAATGCTCTATTAATCTTCCTTAGAACTTTTTTTTCTAACGTTTATCATATTCGAGTAATTGAGAAAAATAATTCGAAAATTTATTTTCCATTTGCCGGTGGTTGCAGACCCAAAAATCTTTACACATTATTTTTGTATGATTAAAACTACATAATATAAAAAATGCAGCCTTCAGACTGAAATTTTGATTTAAACTGGAGTTTTTCTCGAATTAACAGTTTATTTGACTGGACTTTATAGAATATATGAAATAAAATTGAAGATTCCTGACCAAGTGGGGTCGAAGTGATATTCTGCGATAAGATTCAAGCAAAAGTAGATTTTTTTTCAGATTTTGTTCCTTTACGACATAAACATGCTTACTGCGACAGATAAAATACGGTACAATAATATAGAAAAGGATAGCTATATGTTAGACTTAGACTTGCGCTTGAAATACGCGTCGTAATGAAATATACTACAAAAATTATTCGCGCGCTTGTGCGACATCTACCTCATATAAACATATAATATCATTGGTTATTACACAAATTAGTTCCATTTGATCTCAACATATTGTATATATATATACATTGATGTGATTTCAATCTCGCTATTTTTGTTAAATTCTTTATTTGTATCGCCATACTCGTTAAGAGAAAGTGTCCTTTATTAGTGACCTAGAGATGTCGCTGATCCGGCTAGAATCTATGCTACATTTACTTGGGTCTTTTTTATGTGTTATTGCCAATGATGTTTTACTAAAGATGACGTATAGGTATTCATACTGCGCGGTGCTCAGATTTTGTTCCTTTACGACATAAACATGCTTACTGCGACAGATAATACGATACAAATAATATAGAAAACGATAGCTATATGTTAGACTTAGACTTGCGCTTGAAATACGCTTCGTAATGAAAATTACTACAATTGACTTAATTTTGCAGCCTCAATTTCCGCGCGCTTGTGCGACATCTACCTCATATAAACATATAGTATCATTGGTTATTGCACAAATGAGTTCCATTTGATCTCAACGTATTGTATAACGAGTGAAGTCTATGGAAGTGCTTAAATAATTAAATTCATATTTAATTTTATTAGTGTGACTTGTTGTGATGCAAAATCTCAATGTTGAATGTTGCAGCAAAAAGGGTAGATAAAATTGAGTTTTTTTATGGGATAAGGTGAAGGAACAAGCAAAAGGCCTACAGGATGTTGAGTGGTAACCTCCGCTTATAGACAGATACAATTTGTAAGGAACTGTACTGCGCCCGTCACCCTGAGACAAAAAGTTGGTAAGTCTCATGTGTCTGTAATTTCACTGGAAACCGTACCCTTCATAACAGAACACAGTAACGTGAACACTGCCAGCAAGCGGTGGAAATATATATGGAGGCAGTACTTCCCCGGGTGAATGGTGTTTTAGTGTGAATGCTGAGGTGGATGTGTGGTGTGACTATAGTTGACAGATATATTAAGGGCCTTAAGCGCCTTAAGGGCTCCTCAACTATATATATATATATATATATAGTTGAGGAGCCCTTAAGGCTTGGCTTGGAATGAACATGTCATGAGGAGGGATGTTAAAATTATAATGAAACAAGTATTGACCATAAACGTGGATGGATTCAATATATAAACTGAAGAAGGTATGATCCAGGAGCCAGGTACAAATTCTAAAATTATTATCTCACGAGCAAAACTTCGGAAATGCATTAGGGATTTATATTATGAATACTCGGGACCGTCAGCGGGTGGGGTGGGCAGAGGAAGGCTACCACGCGTGAAGAAAAAAGTCATGAGTATTCATAATACCAATCCTTAATGCATTATACGAAGTTTCGATTGTACTGTGTAAAGAAAAATTACACACTTAGATGACTAAAGACTATACATGCTTATAAAAGGAGTGAGCGCTGAGATGAATAGTGATTGAAAAGTGATAGATCGGAGTGAAAGAGAAGAACTTATGGCAACTCCACCTAGCGTGAGATTACGATAAGATAAAATAAGAATCAATCAATATCAATGTAACGTTTTGGCACACACGGCGTCTATTTTATAAATAAAGAACGCGTGACTATCCCCGTTGCTATTTGGCATACAACTACATGTAACTCCAGGTGGGATTGTAGTAAAGGCAAGTACAGAGGTTTTTTGCTAATAAAAATGTACTGCGCGTTTCTTTATTTTGCTCCCACATGCTTGTTGTTAACTTGTTGCCAATTTTTTACAGTAAATACGCCGAGAAACTCGTTAAAAACAGTGCCGTGGCTTTAGCACGACTCAATATCGCGATCGTAACAAAGTCGTATGGCAGCATAAAACGATTGTATTCAATACAAACTGCTGTTTATGTAGATTTGAAGCGATGATAGCTCACCGGGGGGAACGTCGGCTGTCAAACTAACGGAAACTGGTTCGATCTCAAGAACAGCGTAGGCTTCCAGTGATGGTAACACCGTTATCAAAGTATCAGCATGGTGGTAGGATACTATCTAGTTAGTACCCGCCTGGCTGGCTACCACCCTCAAGTATGAAAAACTGTCACCAAATACATAGTGTGTTCAGATAGCAGTCCTTGAGGGCCAGCGAGTATTATAGGTTAAGCGTGATAGCATCTTCGACCACATCGTCATTGACCATCAAGTGAGATAGTGGTTAAGCGCTAAATCTATACAGTTTAATATGTATAAAATAAAAAAATCTAGATCACGACATTATTATTCATACTTCTCACTATTATAATATAAGCGAAAGTTTGTTAGTCGTTTGTCGTTTGTATGTTGGTCAACCCTTCACGGTGAGACAGCTGAATGGATTTGCATGAAATTCAGAATTCAGATAGTACAATACTCTAGAATAAAAATAGGCTACTCATTATCCCGGATGGACAATGGTATAATTGCCGTGGGATAATTGAGGTGACAGCAAAACGGGTTCATGCGGGTGAAACCGCGGGACGCAGTTAGCCCCAGCGTGCAGGCGACAAACGACAGTTAAACGACAGATAACAAAATTGTGTCATAACGTCTAATGACACAGGGATGTGATTTAACTATGGGTATAATATGAATGACTAAAAAAACACAAACAAGTAGTTGTGTTGGCTTGTGACGTTTATGGGCTGCAATCAGCTCACAAAAAATACGCGTCTATTTCTAACTCAGTGGTAGAAGTGAATTACGTACTTTGTTTTTGCAATAACATTTCATTCAATAACATAACAATCAATATTTTCATTGACAGGAGCAAACGTGATCTAAGCACCTGTATAAAGTTGTCGTCATAGATAAAAATGTAGTCAGCAACAATATTTTTAACGACTAAATTTTTTGGATGGATTTATGAAGTTCGATGGTGTTTATTCTATTTTTTCACTCTTTTTCTCATTATGCTGATGTCTTTTGTTTTCTTTTCTTAGACATGTTCGTCCACTGCTGGACGTATGCCTCCCCCATATAGGGGGGATTTGCCAATACTCTCCTCGCTTGGCAGGCGAGTTGGCGAGCGCAGTATGATTTCCGATCCTCAGAAGGCGCTGCTACCCACCTCCTGGTATATTATCCCTTAGCCGACTCTTACGGCACCCACGGGAAGAGATGGGGGAGTACTATTCTAGGCCGGTACCACCACGGCCAATGCTGATGTCGTTAAATGGTAATTTGTACGTTTGTTTTATATGTCGTATGGTGGATATATACGTACTTACTTTTATTGAAATACGGCCATGTCAGTTCAGCAAACGTTTTTTACTTTACATGCCAAATAAATCTACAAAAAATTACAAAAAAAATATGTGCTTACTTTTTTCATATCTTAATAAATGGCTGAGATATTTATGATCAAAGTAAACGATTCCTATACCCTTTTTTGGTGATGCAATTGATAATTTGTATACATTTGATTCCCATAACTAGAATCAAACACATATACAATTTATATACAAAAATAATAAGAATATGCGTAGAAAATAAGTAAGTACTTACCACCCCCACATGTAGATATATAATTTTTCTTGCGACAATATTTCAATCAAATCAATCTCCACTCTAGTCTCCAAAATATACACTTCCCAAAGGCAAATAATTATGTGTGTCAAAAACTGTATAAAATCCATGCATTACGTTTTTTGATTGTATCAATATAAAACTGGCACTGTTTTATGCAAATTGGGGCTTTAGAACGAAATCTGTGTCAGAGTTTTTACATGGACTGGCGTCTAACACTGAATGCCGGCTCACACATAAATTGATCACGTTTTTTCTCGATGTGCTGTTTGACCGAATTACATCCCAATCAAGGAGCAAGCCATCAGATATCGCCGCAAATACAGGGTCAATAACAACAATCAATGCCAATTTAGCGAAATAAGTATCTACCCGCACAGTCTCAAATCTGTTTTTCTCGAGCCTCAGTCACTCAAAGGCATATTTTATTACGTTCAAATATTTGAATATTGGAACGTAAGTTCCGCCTAGCATGTTGTCAATGCAATAGATTATAAAACTCTTCAAAGGCATATTGTAAATAAACTAAAATTGATATAAATTTAGTTGAATGAGGTACTTACAAGCTATTCTGTGTATATGTAATCCTACTAATATTATAAATGCGAAAGTTTATGTGTATGTTTGTTACTTCTTCACCCTCAAACGGCTACACCGATTTAGTAGAAATTTGGTATGGAGATAGCTTATACCCTGGATTAACACATTAGTTTATTTTAATCATCACCGTTTTTCATCACCGCGCGGGTAAAACCGCGGGGCGCAGCTAGTAATAAATATTTGTAGCACGTTGGTCACTCACGATATGAATATTCATAAAAATTATGTATATTATATGCTGTATATGCTTTATCTTTATTGCTTTATCTAGATATTATCTAATGATAGCAAGCTGTTCGTAAAGCTTTCCTTCTCCGTCATTTTTTTATTTATTTATCGCACTAAAACCCCCGCACTAGGATTCCCTGTGTCGCGGGAGGCATGGGGACACAAACATCCATGACCCTGGACAAACACCTACACTTATCGCACAAATGTTTGCCCCTGCCGGGGTTCGAACCCAGAGTCCGGAGAATACAGAAGTCATGTCATTGACACTAACCACTGCGCCACGGCGACCGTCAAATGTAAACCATTTTATAGATGACATGACATAACACCGCTCGAACTATTCAAGTGGAATACGACACCTGCACTTGGTGTTGCGATGCACAATTATTTATAATATTTACCTAGATGGCAGCTAGTTTAGTTCCCGTTTCAGCTTAGGTAGGTACTGATAGCAAATCCTATTCAGCTCTGTAAAAGTTCAAGCTTCTATAAGCCTTATCAATGTAAAAGTTTTCTTTCATAAGGAAGTACTTTAGCCGTCTATCTAAAATACTAGAATAAGAAGCATGTCTAATGTTTTACCTAAATAACAAAGAAAGAATCTATAGATTCATATTTGTGATTTTGGTCTTGAATTTGCCATAAAGCCAAAGGTCAACATCAATATATTATATTTTTGTAATACGTAAAAGATTTAAATGATTGATGTGGATATCCTTAGAAGATAAATATCGGCGGTTGACAGGGTTACTTGTGTAAGCGACATTTTAGTGATATTGAGCGTAAAACACAACAGTTTTCAACACACTAGTCCTTTACCATCAAGAAAGACAAGCTATAATTACATAATTTGTATTTTTTTCGAGTCACACATGACAAGTTTTGTATACTATATATGGAGTTTGTCGCATGGAGATTTCATTGCATTAACTTGGTCAGGTACCGTTTTTTGATCGCTTTTGCTGTAGCAGCTGCTGAGTTATATATTTGAAACAAGAAAGTTAATTATGTGAAATATTATCAGCAATATCTTACAAAAAAATAAATAATAATATTAGAATAATAAACTAAAACAAAATAACTTTCTTGCTAGAAGTAAATATCATTTTTACAATTGTATTACTTCTGTAAAAAAATTAGTTTCCAGCTCAATGGCAGAGAAAGATCACTGTCTCTTCCATGGATAAATCTTACCGAACCACAGATTATATAATAATTATAATGACCCGGTTCCTCGGCCCAACCCTTAAAGAGAGAGGTACTGCTCCTTATTGGGCTCAACCTCATGTTGGGCGCATATCTTAGCGGTGAAAATTCTTCCAATAATATACTTTTGATATTTTGTGCTTAGCCATTTGGCCGGTCTTTTTCTATTTATTTCGAAATAAACTTATGTATATATATGTCAAGCAAGTAGCAATTTGAAAAAGGCATCTGTAATGTACAAATGTACGTTATACTGAAAATAATAAAAAGAATATTAGATCTTTATGAATGTATAAAATACGGGAGTTACGTAATAAGTCAGAGGGTTCCGTACTACCAGTACTAGGCGAACCGCGACCGCGTCCGCGAGCGCCCCGTATTCTCCTTGAAAAAGACCATCGAATGTGGTTGAAACTATAGTCGGACCCTCTGACTTATTACGTGAGTAACTCCCGTGTTTTATACATTCATAATGTGTCAAAACCACGTCAGTTTTAATAACAATAATAGATGCAGATTATCTTAATGGTGATAACCTGCACCGGAAGCTCAATACATTGATGGGGGATCAAACCAGCAGTGTCCGTTTACGCTCCCACCGCTGCGCCATCATCATTTTTCATGCATAAAAAAACATTTCGAATTAGAAGTGACAATCATTCAAACGAGAGATGTGCATACTGTGTAGAAGTAATGTTGTCCAGGAATTTCACTGCGAGTGCCTCTTCACCGCCCACTGCTACAGGCCGGTACTCATTGGGTTCTTGTATGTTCTGATAAATAAGCCTGTTCAGGTACACCGCGGGCCATGAATTATCCGAATTGCATGTTGGAGAACTGAAATAAATTATGAATATAATATCTTCTCCGAAAAACGTTTATTCTTAACATCTCCACATAAAAACTTCCATTCAGAATAAAAATGATTTTTATATCTTGTGAACTCCTGAGAAAAATCCTTTGCGATAGGTAGCTTTCATGAACAATGAAAATGTCTTGATTTCATAAAATTACCTGCATCGCATGAAATTCGTAAACAACCTTGTCATCCAGTTCTTCATGCTTTCATCTCTAGAATCCAATGCAAAAGACTCTTCTTCGCCTAAAATAGAGGTCGCCTTAAAGATGTACGTCAGATCCTCAATGTGTGCTGCCCCCGGGTACTCTGCCCACAGACCTTGCTTGATCACGCTGAATGGACTCTCGTAACTGAACTCATATAAGTAAGTTGGGGCACCAGTAATGGCCCTCCATCCCGCCAGTTTTAACGCCCCGTACCTGAACTGCATCACCCCTTGACATTCTAATAACTTGTCTAAACTGACATTTCCGTTAAAGCACCACTTGTATACCTTGTGCGCTAGCTGCATGCTATCCTTCTGTGGTAAGTCGTACACAAGATTAGGGAACAACAGTGCAATAGGACTCTCTTGAACAAGCTTCACTGCATTTTGTATAGTGAACATCCATCTAAATGCTTCTAACTCATTGCTTGTGAAGCCTATAATTGCAGGGTAGTGTTTTCCTCTGCCTTCAGCAATTAGCTTTAATGGATCTTTGTCTAAAACTCTCATTATATTTGAATATTCGCCTTCTATGACTGGAACAAAAACGGTGCTTCCATATTTGTGCTGAATATTAGTGAAGGCTTGCATGATCCTGTGTAAAGGCATGTGGGTTAGAAGCTGGTGCACTATGATAGGATCCGTAGTATTGATATCCATGTATGAAATGAAATCATCTGCAACTTGCTTAGCATAATTTGGAGACGCACTGTAAAAACTTGGTATTCCTGTACCGCTCATCAAAATTATCCTTAAACAGACAACAAGTGTATATAACATAATATAATACAACATACACGAGTATACAAAAGTAAGTAGGTAGTTTGAATATTTCACTAGAAAATTAATATTACCTACATTATATTTTATTTTTTTAATATATATAAATTGGATGATGTTTACTCAGATGTAAGGTTTTCGTTACCCATATACTTACCGCTTAAACAGACCATAAGTGACCTTGGACATCGATAACATGTGAGCACAGACGGCACCAGCACTCTGACCCATGATGGTAACATTGTCGGGATCTCCACCGAAAGCTTTTGCGTTCCGCTGTACCCAACGCAGCAGAGTAACCTGGTCCCTGAGGCCCTGGTTACCAGGTATCTCCTTACTTCTTAGTGATAAGAAACCAAACACGTTCAGTCTAAAAAGTCAAAAGTTATGTTTCGTACCTTTTTGTCTACAAATTATGAAAAGGCTTGTCAGTTTTTTATTACCTATAGTTAAAAGTGATGACTATCACCTTCCTTGGTATCAAATACTCTGGCCCATGCAGATCAGTTAGTCCTGATCCAGCTAGAAATGCACCTCCGTGTATCATTACAAGAATCGGTAGACCTTTTTTAGCCATTCTTTTATCTTCTGTGTGTGTACTTCTAAAATCTGCCTTAGGAAGAGCATGGTAAGGAACGTGAAGATTCAGATATATGCAGTCTTCGCTCTGTCCATGTTTGTGTAGTGCGAGCCTTCCATAAAGGAGATCTTTTTGAGGACAAGCAGGACTTTCTTCAGTGGCATCAAAAACACCGTGCCAGGGATCCCTAGGTTCTAGTTCCTGTAAGAAATGTATCACTGATTCACTTCATAATGACGTAGACAGACGACCTGACTAAGATCGTAGGTGAGAGCTAGATACGGGACGCTTCCATCCAGTCCTTGTGGAAATCAGTGGGGGAGAATCAGGTCCAGCAGTGACCGTCCTTTGGCTGAGATGATGAATTCATAATTGTAAATCTAATTTCTTAAAATACTAGTTTTTTTTGGACTACCTTAATGTTGAATAAAACCGGCGTTTTGAGAAATCTTTTCGAGGCGGTAATATAATGGTGACGGTCGCCGTGGCGCAGTGGTTTGTGTCATTGACATAACTTCTGTATCTCCGGGACCCTGAGTTCGAATCCTAGCAGGGACAAACATTAGTGCGATGAGTCTAGATGTTTGTCCCGGGTCTTGGATGTTCGTGTGCTGTGATTGTGTGAGTCCATGCCTCCCGCGATATAGAGAATCCTAGTGCGGGGGTCTGAGTGTGACAAAAAAATAAAAAAATAAAGGTATTTTTCCTCAATTATACTCAATTTTCGTAGCCCTTGTTGTCGTAGTCTTGAGACGCATCTACTGGTTTCGATTAAAATATCCTAATTATTATTAAACTGTCCTAATTTTGTGATACTCGTTTACTTTAAATTAAAATCTTCCAAGAGTTGTACCTTGAACCGCCGCGCTCCTAGTGGTGGTTCAAGAGTCTTACCTTGAACCGCCGCGCTCCTAGTGGTGGTTTGGCATAAGGCACACCTCGAAAGCTGGCGTAATGCTCGTCTCCTGCTGCATGTCTCAATGCTCCGCACACCCATCCTGTATCTATGCGAATGTGCACGTCACATTGTGGAGATTCGCACTTTTCACGGGCGTATGACCAAGATACTGAAATACGTACAGTTTATTTGTTTAAACATTATCCTGCAATGTGAAAAAATAGTAGTTTATTACGATTGAGCACTCAACCATATTAGCATGAAACTTAAATCAAAAGGAGGACTCTCATACATTTGCAGCCTAAAAGAAAGAAACCGGTGCAGGTATAGAGATCAAAATAATACCTAATTATGTTATCAAATTAAACCAGAAATCTTTTTAACTGAGAAAAATCAAATTTTTGAATCAAGCAAATCCAAAGTTATTTCTTATATCGCATATTTTGATATTCAGGGGCCTAGGGAATCAAAACTATTCCTATAGAGTACTCCCGCTTAAACTATAGAATCTTGAAACAAGCAATGTCAGCACAAGTAAGAAGAACAATTTTCAACTGCTTACAAAAAATAGGTTTTAATAGGTTCTTTACTGTTTCTTTTCTTTACTTACTTATTTTACTTTTCTTTTCTTTTTTTTACTGTTTTATTTGTTGTTTTCGACTATTTTTTAAAACTATGTTTTCTTAAAACTTTTATCTACGTGATTTTGATGTTTTCTATCTGAAAGCTGGTGCCTCTCATACGGCCCCATTTAAATTGTGTGAAAATCTGACGAGTAGTTTTGAATTATATTTAATAATGTCTGTTTGATTCGCCTACACTCATGATTTTCTCATTTCTTCAATATAAGATATTTTTACGGACGAGGTGTGAAGTCGATTTTTATCGTTTTTCAAGAAAGTATTTACGTAGGTATAATACAACAGGTTTTATAAATGTATTTGCAGTTCGTTAACTGGCAACTGGTTTTCAAAGGTAAATCTAAGGTTGTACCTGCATTTAAGTGAGTCCCAACTCAAACTTGAGCTGTATTTTTTAAAATATTTAACTTACCATAGCAGAGAATAAGGAACGTAACCACTGAATGAGACATTTCAATTTAGTGAACAGCCTCTTAGTAAGCACTGACTATATAACTGCCTGCCAGCCAATTGTAAATGTTGTAATAAAGCATTAATTTGAATTTCTTCAAAACTATTCTGTACCTATAATATATAATAAGCATTAAAAAAACGAATTTTGTAAACAGCTGGTGATTCGTTCTGGTTGAAATTAAATTCGTTAAGTTACTTTTCAAAGTATCATTCGGCTGGTGGAACCTCGAGATATAAAACTGTGTAAGTAAATATAAAAGGTGATCTCCATGCCATTGCCGGGAAAATGAGGCCGAGAAGAGAGTAGAAAAGGGAACCAACGATATTAATGATCTCTTCCCATAACGGAAGGGCCAAACCAATGGCTCCTAAAAATAATTATAAAATAAAATAAGATACGTACAGTTTGTTTTTATTGTTCACACATAAACAAGCAAATATATCTAACACTTACACATACTCACACCAACACGCCACCTTCCCTAGAAATACACCCACGCTCAAACACACACAACACACACACACACACACATTAATATACACAAATATATTTTATAAAATAATTACGATACAACATGAATTGCATATTTTAATTATATTTATTCTGGAAGCCCAGTCTCGAGCTTTAACGATTTACTTTATTTCACAAAGCTGGATCAGCCTGATGGACTCAAGGTTCTCGGTGAACGCTAAAATTAGCAGGTTCAATAATTTTTTCAACACTAAAATCTGCATAATAATATTATGTATACATACACCCAAATACTATATACTAACAAAACTTAATAATATAGGTCATGATAATAAAAAACAAATCAACTTGATGTATGTTGCAGTTACCTTAATCAATTCAGGGTTTTGGCGAACTCCATCGCCATAATACTTTGATATGATAGACCTATTTTATTCCCTGTGACAATGCATTAAAGAATTTTGATTTCATTTAATTTGATTTGAGTGTAAAAAGACGCTCAGAGATTGGATACTTCTTGATGTTACTGAGCCATCAGTAACAGAGAAGACGCTGCGAAGGAGAGTTCTACGCTCTTGTCGCCGCCCGGACCTGAACCACTGAAGATGTCGACTGCAGTGATCGGCGAAACGTCTAGAACACAAGTTTCATTTAGACTACGGCCAAACAGCCCGGGAGCAATACATACAACATGTAACGCCGGCCGTTAGTTGATATTCATTTTATTGATATACTATAGGGTAATTTTGATCAAAATTAAATGCACAACACAACGTATTACATATATTATTTAATCGAGAAGGGATAATACTGTATTATTTAAAATAGCTTCGTAAATAACCCATTACATTTTTGTTATACGTAAAAGATATAAATGCGTGATATGGATATCCTTAGAAGATAAATATCGACCGTTGACAGGGTAACTGGTGTTAGCGTTTTTAAGATATTGTGATGATACATAACGCGTAAAACAAAACAGTATTCACCACACTAGTCCGCTACCATCAAGAAAAGACAAACTAGAATTACATAATTTGCATGTTTTCTGACTCGCACTTGACAAGTTTTGTATACTATCAATGGAGTTTTTCGTATGCACTTTGAGTTGCTTAGGTACCATTTTCTTTTATTGCCTTTGCAGCTGCTGAGTTACATTTCTGAAATAAGAAAATTTATAATGAGGAATAATATCACCATTATCTTATAATAATACTAAAAGAAAATAACGTTCTCTCTAGTAGTAAAAATATACTTTTAGAAAATACAATTGTATTACTTCTGTACTTTCGTGTCTAAGAAATCTGTCCACTAATAGTCAGCAGAAATTCGTTTCCAGCTCAATCGATAAACTCACAGAAGAGAAAAATTACTGTCTCTTCCATGGATAAACCTTACTAAGCCACAGATTATATAATAGTTACAATGTCCCGGCTCCACGGCTCGTGGTTCCTTCTTGCACCGGAAGATCAAGACATTGGTGGGGGATCAAACCAGCGTCCGTTAACGCTCCCACCGCTGAGCCATCATCATTGTTTTATACATAAAAAAATATTTCGAATAAAAAATGGCAATAATTCAAACTAGAGATGTGCATACTGTGTAGAAGTAATGTTGTCCAGGAACTGCACTGCGAGTGCCTCCTCACCGCCCAGTGCTACAGGCCGGTACTCATTGGGTTCTTCTATGTTTTGATAAATAAGCCTGTCTAGGGACACCGCGGGCCATGAGGTATTATCCGAATTGCATGTTGGAGAACTGAAATAAATTATGAATTTAATATCTTTTCCGAAAAACGTTTATTCTTGACATCTTCATATAAAAACTTCCATTAAAAAAAAATGATTTTTATATCTTGTCAACTCTTTGAGAAAAATCCTTTGCGATAGGTAGCTTTCATGAATAATGCAAATGTCTTGATTTCATAATATTACCTGCATCGTATAAAATTCGTAAACAACGTCGTCATCCAGTTCTTCATGCTTTCATCTCTAGAATCCAATGCAACAGACTCTTCATCGCCTAATATAGAGGTCGCCTTAAAGATATACGTCAGATCCTCAATATGTGCTGCCCCCGGGTATTCTGCCCACAGACCTTGCTTGATCACGCTGAATGGACTCTCGTAACTGAACTCATATAAGTAAGTTGGGGCACCAGTAATGGCCCTCCATCCCGCCAGTTTAAACGCCCAGTATTTGAAATGCATCGTCGCTTGACATTCTAAAAACTTGTCTAAAGTGACATTTCCGTTAAAGCACCAGTCGTATATTTGGTTTGCTAGCCGCGTGCTCTCCGCCTGTGGTAAGTTGTATACAAGCCTAGGGTATAACATTGCTATAGGACTCGCTTGAACAACAGTCACTACATTTTGGAGACTGAATATCCATCTAAATGTCTCTAACTCATTGTTTGTGAAACCTATAATTGTAGGATATTGCTTTCCTCTGCCTTCAGCAATCAGATTTAATGGATCTTTGTCTAAAATTCTCATTACATTTGAATATTCGTCTTCTATGACTGGGACAAAAACGGTGTTTCCATATATGATCTGAACATTACTGAAGGCTTCCATGATCCTATTTAGTGGCATTTGGGTTAGAAGCTGGTGCACCATGATAGGATCCGTAGTATTGATGCCCAGATATGAAATGAAATCATCTGCAACTCGCTTAGCATATTCTGGTGATGCACTGTAAAAAGTTGGTATTGCTGTACCGCTCATCAAAATTATCCTAAAACAGACAAAAAATGTATATTATAACATATACATACATACGAGTATAGTAAGTAGGTGCTTAAGTATGAATATTTCACGACTCAGATACCTACTCAATTAATTCTTTAAAAAAAAATAGAGCAAACACCACTCATACATATTATATGAGTGATGTTTGCTCACATGAAAGTTTTTCGTTACCCATATACTCACTGCTTGAACAGACTATTAGTGACATTGGTCAGCGATAACATGTGAGCACAGACGGCACCAGCACTCTGACCCATGATGGTAACATTGTCGGGATCTCCACCGAAAGCTTTTGCGTTCCGCTGTACCCAACGCAGCAGAGTAACCTGGTCACGGATGCCCTGGTTACCAGGTATCTCCGCAGTTCTTAGTGATAAGAAACCAAACACGTTCAGTCTAAAAATTAAAAAGCGTTGTTGCGTTATTATGCTAATGTCATAATAGTAATATAATAATAAATGGTATAAATTTTAAAAAAGGTAATATTAGATACCTGTAGTTAAAAGTAATGACGATCACATCTTTGGGTATTAAATACTCTGGCCCATGCAGGTCAGTTAGACCTGATCCGGCCAGAAATGCACCTCCGTGTATCATAACAAAAATCGGCAGACCTTTTGTTGCCGTTGTTCCTCCGCTACTATTACTTCTAGAATCTTCTGTAGGAAGAGCATGGTAAGGAACGTGAAGATTCAGATAGATGCAGTCTTCGCTCTGTCCACGTTTTTGTAGCGCCATTCTTCCGTAAATAAGGTCTTTTTGAGGACAAGCAGGACTTTCTTCGATGGCATCAAAAACGCCGTTCCAAGGATCCCTAGGTTCTAGTTCCTGTAAGAAATTTGTCATTGATTGACTTCACTATTTTATTTTTAAGTACATAAGATTCTAGTGATTCGATTAATAACCTAAGCCTAAATAATAAACCTTAACGTTGAATAAAACCGGCATAATTAAAGATAATTATTTAATAATATTTAATAAAATTTTATAATATTCCTTAGCATAAACTAAAATCTTCGAAGCGATGATAACTTAGCGGTGGAAACGTTGGCAGTCAAATTGACGGGTAAACAAAACCAAACTGAAGCCGTTTCAACGTGAAGGAGTAACACATATACAAACGACAGACAAACTTTATAATTATTAGTGTGATAAAAAAAAACAGATAACGAAACTGATGGTGACATAGTTACCAGATTCAAACTGGTAGGCAACGATGACGGAAAGTCACCAATAGTCTTATCATTAACATCACCAATTTTTTTTATCTATGGTTTTATAAATATACTGATTCGATCCCCACCAACGGCTTGAGCTTTTGTGAAAGTAGCACCGTTATCAATTTACCAAACTTTGTGGTAGAGTAGTTTGGAGTACCCGCCTGGCAGCTACCTCAAGTTTGATAAGCTGTGGCTAAATATAAACATAGTGTGTTCAGATAGCAGTTCTTAAGAGCCAGTAATCATTCTAGGTCTAGCGTAATAACATCTTCGACGACACCGTCACTGACTTTTATGTGAGATAAAGCAGAAACGCTAGATCTATACGGTATAAAAATAATAAAATAATTTTCCAAGAGTTGTACCTTGAACCGCCGCGCTCCTAGTGGTGGTTCAAGAGTCTTACCTTGAACCGCCGCGCTCCTAGTGGTGGTTTGGCATAAGGCACACCTCGAAAGCTGGCGTAATGCTCGTCTCCTGCTGCATGTCTCAATGCTCCGCACACCCATCCTGTATCTATGCGAATGTGCACGTCACATTGTGGAGATTCGCACTTTTCACGGGCGTATGACCAAGAAACTGAAATATGTAATTACATTAAGTAAATTGGACCTGATGTAAGCAGTAAAATATATACTTATCTATGGAACTTTTTAGTAAGTAGAAATTTGAGGTATAATACTGAATACCTTGCTAAATGTCGGACAACAGGTCTAGGATTGACATAAGGAGACCTAATATCACCTTTGCTATTTAACGTCGCTGCAATAAATCTTTGTAAACGAATAGGAAATATCTATATCATACTTTATATGTATATTTTGTTTTGTTTCTAAGTGGAAGTAATTTGAATCGTATAGTCGTGTGTTCGTGAAACTGGATATACCAATTAAAATGGAGTGTGTGTCGTTTTTATAAATTTATTGAAATTGCGATAAATATTTATTTTGTTATGATTTTAAGTAGAAGTAATTTGAATCGTATAGTCGTGTATTCGTAAAACTGGATAAACCAATTCAAATGGAGTGTGTGTCGTTATTAGACATTTATTGAAATTGCGATAAATATTTATTTTGTTATGATTTTAAGTGGAAGTAATTTTGAATCGTATAGTCGTGTGTTCGTAAAACTGGATAAACCAATTCAAATGGAGTGTGTGTCGTTATTAGACATCTATTGAAATTGCGATAAATATTTATTTTGTTATGATTTTAAGTGGAAGTAATTTTGTATCGTATAGTCGTGTGTTCGTGAAACTGGATAAACCAATTCAAATGGAGTATGTGTCGTTATTAGACATATAATGTAATTGCGATAAATATTTATTTTAGCTTGATCTAAAAATATAAGCAACAATTTCTAATTTACAAATTTTTACATTGTAGTATATTCCATAAGGCTTGATGTAATTAAATAATTATAATAAACTGATATCAATATGTAAGTAGATTATGGTTCTATCTGGGCATCGTTCTTTTCTGTTCTGTCACGAATTATTTCAATTATATTACGTATCTAACTAAAGCAGTTTTCAAGTGTTTTTTGGTTCATTATATTGGCCTTATTCTAGACTAAGCTTACAATAACATTTTTGATAGAAATAAATATTCTGCTAGTGGTACTACATCCAATGACCACACATTAAATATACTTATCGTTTTTTGTCTAAATGTACGTGTAGGTATAAAGTCAAAGTCAAATATCAATACTACCAATTTTTAAGCTGTAAAAAAACAAATTAAACATTTAAATCGAAAGATATATATCTTTTTTTAAAAATATATTTGTTAGACCGCATATTTTGACATTCGGAATCAACACCTTTTCTATAGACTACTCCCGCTTGGACTAGAACTTTGGAAGAAGCAGTGTCCTTAGCACAAGTACGAGTAAGCCGGGGAACAATCCAAAAACGGTTATTTTCAACTGCTTATGCAAAAATGTAGTAGGTTTTTTATTCGACTGTATTTTTAAGTGTGTTACCGCAGAACTTTTCTCTGGGTGAACCGATTTAAATGATTTTAATCGACTTCAAAAAAGGAGGAGGTTCTCAATTCTACGCGTATGTTTTTTTATTTTTGTTACATCAGAACTTTCGACTGGATGTACCGATTTTGACGATTCTTTTTTTAACTGAAAGCTGCTACTTTCCGTGCGGTACCATTTAGTAGACTCAAAACTTTTCAGTTATTGGAGTGCAACTCAAAAACCACTTGACTGATTTTGATGAAATTTAAATGAGACCCCACTGCAAGCACCAGCTTCAAATAAAAAAAGTCATCTAAATCGGTTCACCCAGTTGAAAGTTCTGAGGTAACAAACCTAAATAAACATACAGGTCGAATGGACTTGAGAAACTGCTGTTTTTGAAGTCGGTTAATATAAGGACGTACAGTTTTACATACATGGATAACAACTTTAAGATAAAACGCGTGTGCTAGTAATGATAACGTAGTATTATATAGTATCGAACGTGATCTCTAACAACGGACATTGTAAGCAAACTCAAGGCCGCGAATAAGCCGGTTCCATTTTTTTTGGTACTTTTTTAGTAAAGTAATTATGTAGTAGATGATGATCTAGGTACCTATCATAAAACATTTTTTTATAAATCGTAATTGTAATCTACGAACCGACTAGGACGCACGTGGTATATACTGGAAAATTAAAAAATAATATTGTTAATTATTGTAAGTTTTAAAAATGTATTTGCTGTTCAATTACTGGCAACTGGTTTTCAAAGGCAAATCTAAGGTTGTACCTGCATTTAAGTGAATCCAATGCAAACTTGGGCTGTATTTAAAAAAAATATTTAACTTACCATAGCAGAGAATCAGGAACGTAACCACTGAATGAGACATTTTAATTAAGTGAAGAGTTCCTTAGTAAGCACTGCCTATATAACTGCCTGCCAGCCAATTGTAAATATTGTATCATCGTATTAATTTGCATGTCTTCAAATTATTCTAACAATATATACATAAAAAAAGCGAATTCTGTAAACAGCTGGTGATTCGTTTTGGTTGAAATTAAATTCGTTAAGTTAGAGAGTTTTCAAAGAATTATTCGGCTGGTGGAACCTCGAGATATAAAAAAATGTGTAAGTAAATATAAAAGGAAACTGTAATTGACCGAGCTATTAGGACACAGCACAAACGACCAAACGGATCGGGCTGAAATTCGCAATCTTATTCTTATTAGAATTGGGGGTGTTGAGTCCTGCGCAGACGCGTAGACGTCCCGCTTGAGATGTTATGTGCATTTTCCCCGCCGACAACTACACGAGCCATTCTAACTCTTATAATGGAACCCAGCGCCATCTCTGGGTTGCTGGCACAGTTGCTACAGTGGTATATGTAGTTGTGGTTGTTCCAAAGACAAAAAAGAGTGAGTTTTTCGCAATTCGGTTTTGATTTTTGTTACTTTATGTTACTTACCGGAGATACTTTCTGTAGCCTTACAGTGCAGTAGCATGTGTTCCAGTGTCTCGTTTCCCTGTACCTATGCACTTTCGGCTTGCTGATTCAATATTTTTTATCATTTTCTGATTATGAAAATTTGTGCAGAGCTCAAACCCCGCATCTTGTTGAGTACACTACATACTACACTACCGAGCACATTGTTTTGTATTATTTTTTAATTTTTACTTACTTTCTTAATACGTACTGCCAAGGAATGGAAATCATTGCACCGGTCTGTATTATACGACAGGTACAATCCTGGAACCCTCAAGTCACTAATGATAAGGTACCTTCAAGGCTTGCTACAACTAAGACCAGGTCACCACTTAACATCAAGTGAAATAGAGCTCAAACGCAAGTTTATAATGTTTACACACAAAACTAAATTATTTCCCACGAGTGATTATCGAGTGGGTTGAAAATTTTTTTTATACTGTATAGATCTAGCGTTTGACCACTATCTCACTTGATGGTCGGTGACGATGTGGTCGAAGATGTTATCACGCTAGACTTAGAATGCTTACTGGCTCTCAAGGACTGCTGCCAGAACACACTATAGGTTAAGGTACTATAGTGTGTTTATATATATATTATATATATTACTATACTGTAGTTGCCGCTGATAGTGATATATAGTAATGACACATATCATATATGGATATACGCCTCCCCCGTTCATGTCCACACGGACCGGATGGAAGCGGCCTGCATCCAGTCGTCAGCAGTCGTCTGTGCACCTTGTCGGTGGCCGTCCTATGCTGCGCTTGCCAGTCGGTGGTCTCCATTCAAGAACTTTTCAACCCCAACGGCCATCACTTCTTGGAGCTATGTGCATTACACGTATAGATATTATAATATAGTATAGTGCTAGTGCCGTGGTGGTATCGGCCTAGAATAGTACTCCCCCATCTCTCCCCGTGGGTGCCGTCAGAGTCGGCTAAGGGGTCACGTACCAGAAGGTGGGCAGCAGCACCTACTGAGGAGTGGAAATCATACTGCGCTCGCCAACCCGGCTGCCAAGCGTGGCAAGAATTGGCAAAACCCCCCTATATCAGGGAGGCATATGTCCAGCAGTGGATTACCAATTGCTGTGAAGAAGAAGGCCTAGAGGCCAGCCCAAGTATAGTAGTTTCCAGACGGCACTCATAGATCCAATTAGACTTATTACACTGTTTGTAGATATGTTCCAACAGCTGAAGACAATTCAATTCATCGAAGCAGTCACCCATTTTAGCAGCGACCGCATGTATCGTTGTCACTAGCAGTCCTTGAGAGCCAGTAAACATTCTAAGTCTAGCGTGATTACATCTTAGACTACATCGTCACTGACCAGCAAGCGAGAATGTGGTCAAATGATAAATCTATAAAGTATATAAATAAACAGTACATTTAACGCGTATTCTCCCCTAGAAATTGTACCCTGATACGATTGCATAAAAAGCTTTGATTGTGGTTTATACTGACTGACGCGACTGCCTGGTTTCTTAAAAAAAATAATCAGTGGGTAAGGTATAAAAAAGGTATATATAAAAAATAAAATATTTATGGTTGAATCATTTTATTACTCAACATGACTATTTATTTTTTCTAAAATATCCATAATAGTCACAGCCATTCCCGAAAGGAGGCATCCAAACCCAAACAGTAAAAGAAGGCAATTCTTCCATAGTACCCATTTATACTTTCCAAGATCTTGCCAACGGAAAACGGTCTCTATGATTGCCGGGATAATGAGGCCGAGAAGAGAGTAGAAGAGGGAACCAACAATATTGATGATCTGTTCCAACAATGGTAGGGCCATACCAATGGCTCCTAAAAATAATAATTAAAGAAAAGTAAAATAGGACGCAAATAGATCTAACACATACATACACTCATCCCAACACACCATCTTCCCTATACATACAGCTACGCTCAAACACACGCACCACACACACGTATACACGCACATTATTATACACACATATACATATATATAATTATATGCTACTCAAAACAAAATTAAGGCCGCTTCTTCTTCTTCTTCTCTCAGCCATGTGCGTCCACTGCTGGACATATGCCTCCCCCATATAGGGGGGATTTGCCAATACTCGCCACGCTTGGCAGGCGGGTTGGCGAGCGGTGAAGGCCACTAGCTTATTTATATTTAAGTGCCTTTAGCCTGTACTGAAAGCAACTGATAAGTAGCATTATATTGATATTACGAAATCAAGCATATGTAGGACCAAATAAAACGAAGGGTTAGAGAGAAAGCGAGGGGTCTATAGACAACAGCAGCTGATTGACACTTTAAAACGTGTCTGGCAGGAGATTCCAGATGAAATTGTGAGAAATTGATCCAGAATATTCGTGTGAGGCTTCGGGAGTGCATTGCTAAGAAAGCAGAACATACTCTTTGCTAAAAAGAAGAAACAATTGAATATTGTATATTTACAGTTCCCTGTTTATATATTTATGAAGTAGTATTATTTACAAAACATATTTTGAACCATTTTCCAAATCTAAGGAGTAAACGAAACAAAAAGAAAATTCAGACGCTTCTCCACACCACTTCTTTTTATAAAAAAAGTGTGCTATAATGGTATGGCCCCCAGGTTATACAATCACCAACCAAAACTGGTAGAGTGCGCCACTATGTTTAAACGGAAACTGTACATTTTTTTAGTAGGTAATCAAATGATATTATACCATCAAAGAATATATAAATGATTTTTTTTTACCTGTTCAAATAATAACTAATTTATACAATGTATTAAAAATGTGTGGTATGTACATAATTATTTTAAATATACATGCGTTAGTGGAGTAAGTCCTACATTTGTTAAAACACTAATTATTTGGTTTTGCTGCCAGTTTGGTGGCATGTGGAGCTCTATAAATGTTTATTATATAAAAGAATAACACACCCATGTTCAAGCAAATAAATAAATTGATCTTTGATTTTGACTTTGACCTACGTCATCTTGTAAATGTAACAAATATAAAATTACTTTAAGAATGGCACGGACCCTGAAGTCTGTGGAAAATTAGTAGTTTCTATAAAAAAAAAGTCTTTACTGTTTTCGTGGTACAAATCTTAGTGACCCTTATTTTGTTTTGATTAGTACATTTTATAAATTTGATTACGATATGATATGACTTAATCTAATTTGCACATTTTATTTATATTTTTTATTTAAGCCCAGTTTCGAGCTTAAATATTTGACTTCATTCCATAAATCTGGACCAGCCCATAATGTACTTAAAGTTCTCATTCATCATACAAATCTGATTCATACATGTTATGTATACGTACACCCACATACTATATATACCAACTAAACTTAATAATAAATAAAAGTAATACAAATCAACTTAATTAGTGTTGTAGTTACTAAAAACAATAATAATATTTCAGGATGTTGGCGAACTCCATCGTCATAACTCTTTTTAACCAACTTAAAAAAAAGGAGGTAACTCAATTAGACCGTATATATTATTGTTTATGAACCGATTTTGATGTATCTTTTTTTGGTTGATAGTGTATACTTCCGTGGTGGTCACATTTAAATTTCATCGAAATCGGACAACCGGTTTTTTTTCGGTTTTTGAGTTACGTGATACCGACTTCAACAAGTTATTTCCCACTTTTGAGTGTCGGTTTTTGGTAAACATTTTTTTAGATTATATTTTAAAAAAAATATTTTTTTATAGAAATGGACCGCGTCAAAAGATTTACAAGAATCATATTTTTGGTAATTTCATTCCATCATTAATACAGAGCTTGGAACAGTTGGAACATAGCCGATACTAAATGATATTGATCTATTTCTAGATATGCAATAGAAAGTTTGAATTAGAAAAGACACACATACACACAATAATACATTGTATGTCTCATTTAATTCAAACTTTATCAGCTAAACATGAGTATCACGGGCACTACGCCAGAATTATTCTTGCGCTCATGAATGCAAGGAACGCAGCTAGTGAACAATTTGATAGAAAGTGTCATTGCTGTTTTTGTTTGCATCTGCTGTTAATATTGCATTTTGCTAATTCACCTCTTTCTGTCTTTTGACATACTTAATATTAAAAAAAACAAATAATGGAACCGACGGGAAGTCTGAAATCGGTACCATGATAGTTGAAAAGTAACTATTATCAAAATACTGTGCGCATGTTACCGACTTCGAAGCAATTTCACACTTTTGAGCGTTAAAGTTCAATTTTTTGCTAAAATTTTTTTCACGATATTCCACTGAAAAAAATCGGTGAACATACACAATGGCAATTTGATCCCGTGAGTAGTAAAGGTATAAAGATATATATTATATAACACAGACATAATGGCTGCTTTCTATAATGCACAATTATCTACTGAAAAACTAACAACTGGGTGTGCGTTTGCCTGTAGTTATGTCTAGCCCAGTTGTTAGTTACTTGATTTTAGAGCGTACCAATGATATTATAATGAGGTAGATGTCGCACAAGCGCGCGGAAACTGAGGCGTCAAAATTAAGTCAATTGTAGTAATTTTCATTACGACGCGTATTTCAAGCGCAAGTCTAAACATATAGCTATCCTTTTCTATATTATTTGTACCGTATTATCTGTCGCAATAAGCATGTTTATGTCGTAAAGGAACAAAATCTGAGCACCGCGCAGTATGGATATACGTCATCTTTAGTAAAACATCATTGAGAGCGTACCGTATCGACGACATACATTAATATAATAATAATTTATTTATTTATACTTGTACTTGAGAAATGTGTACTGTTTTCCTATGAAAAATTTTTTTAATGAATTAACGATGTTTTTGTTTTTTATGTATATTTACCGATTTCTCCCTCATTTATGGACTGATTCTCAAAAATTCTTTTTTTGTTTAATTGGGCGTACGTGCGGGGTGGTCCCATTTCATCAAAATCGGATAAGCGGTTTAAACTTTTTTAACTTTGAGTTACACTCCCACTGAAAAGAGTTAAGTCTGCTTAGACGACTTCAACAAGTTATTTCACACTTTTGAGTGTTGAAGTATGTTCCATTTTGCTGGCAATTTTTTAAATTAAATAATCTAATAGATACCGCGCAGATAATAAAGATCGTAGTAAATCTGTAGTGTATCCTGCTCAAAACCCACCACACTCCCAAAACTTACCACAAAATAATACGACAGCTATCCGTATAAAGACTTGAGCCACGTTGTGATATCTTTCTGCGATGTAAGGAAGAAGAAATCTTGAGAGAGTGTCGATAACCACGAAAAAATGGAGTGGGTATGTTAGGAAAATAGAAATAGCTATGAAGAACTTTGCACACACAGCGGGCCTGGAAAAAGAAAAAAGAAAATAAGGATGGAGCAATTGCTCTTCTAAATCGACTTTAAAAAGAGGAGGAGGTATATCTTAAATATACCTTAACATATAAACAAACTAAATGTAAATGCGAAAGATCTCTATTTACGCTAATAAACAAAAAATAGTTTATGACAATTCAATAATCATTGCGGATATTCTTATGAAGATACTTTAGATATCTAAAAAAGATCTAAAGTACTAACAATCTTTTAAAAAATTAAAATAAGAGTGTCGGTTGAAGTTTTATACTAATTTCGATTAAGCGTAGATAAACAATTATGAGAAGTCAATTACAATTTCTCTATTCATCATGTCTCAGAACTACTCTAATAAAATTTAGTCATCATCATCACGTCCTCTGCTGCATATATGCCTCCCCCATTGATTTCCACAAGGACCGCATGGAACGGCCAGCATATTATGGCCCTTACTTGCGAACTTAGTCATCATATTTAGTACTTAGTACAATTGTTTTGCGATTTGATACGATTGCCTTACGACAACTATAGTGATTCTTGCTGGTACTCCTTACGTAGGTAAGTGACATCTACTTATATAAAACCTAACTTCAACAGCGGTTTATATGGTTTTCGAAAGAAGCTATCATAACGCTATTCGATTCTATTTCAAATCTCATCGAAATTCAACGTCATTGTATTTGTTGACCCTTAAATCAGGAGCTGTCTCGTAAAGCCTCAGCTATCGTTGTTTCTCCTGTATAGTTCAACCCTTACCAGTCATCAATAGGCAGATTCAAAGTGATAGAACCTCTCAAAACATCTCCGTATCGGAAGTATCCAAACAGGCCTAGGATGCTGTAAAGGACCATAATGAAGGTCATGGCGACGACAAGAATGCTGGGGCAGCCAAGGAAATGCTGAGGCGTCTTCATCGTGTTTTCTACTGGCATCACTACACCAATGCCCTCCATTGCGAATATTACTGTCCTGAAAATTCACAAATTATAGTTACATAGACATTCTTTTCGTTAGTAAAGTCAAAGATTAAATAAACGCCCCTGAATCTTTGTTTAAGTTTCGCGGTAACCTAGATAAGCTGACGCTAGGTACCTACATGGTTTACGGTGGTTACGTACATGGTACGGTGTACCTACATAAAAATGATGTTATTGTGAGGTAATACAAATTAAAAAATCGCAATCGCGTCATTACTATTGTCACTTAAATAATTCGTTTGCATGGGGGGGGGGGGGGGCTAGTTTAATGTGCTCTGTACCCAGTATAACAGCTGGACAACGGCCAATTTTATTTGATACCTACAGCATACAAATATCTGCTTTGTGTAACAATAAACTCACGTGTAATTAGAATGATCTGTTCGTATGAGAAGTATAAAGGTGCCTTTTAGGATCTTTTGTCTTGTCTTTCAACGACACATGAGACCACGTGACTCGTTGCTGTAGAATCAATGATGAAGGAAACGAATTTTGTATTGTCAAATACCCTATACAAAGTATATTTGGTACATTACCGATCAAACCTATAAAAAAAATTGGTGAAGATTTTTAAAACTGTTTAATAGTTTGCTTCTAGATTTCAACTAGGTGGCATTCTTCACTCCGCAGCTGATTCTTAGCTAAGCCATCCAACAGATGAAAACAATCTTTTCTCATACATAAGATTTTTTATTATATCTATTTATTTATCTACTAATAAAAACAACTTTAAATAGTCATTTTACATCAAAACATTCTGCCAAATTATAAAATGATTGGATGCAAGTCAGCTCATGATATTATATTAATGATTATTTTTTAATAACTTCAGTTATAGGGGTAAATGGTTTTAAACTTCAATAGCCATTTAATAAGTACCTTTATGATAAGTAGCATTTGTATTGTGTACCTACAATACACAATACAACATAATATACCACACAACACACATAAGTGTAGGTACATTAAAATGATTGATGATAAATAAATATTCAATTTTATTTAATATACTCTATTGAAGCAACCATAAAAATTCTATGCTGTGTGTGTATACTTATTCTCTCCGCTCACCAAACGAAGTTTTATTTGATTTTATTTTATTTGACAATATACTTACGATAAATAAGCTGGAAACCTGGCGGGATCACCCACCATCCGTTTATTGTTAAAGTTGATCTCGCCTCCAAAAATATAATAAAGGCATATTACAAATGTGGTAATGAGTAATATATTGGCTATCAACGAAAATGGCGCCAGCCACTTCAAGTGCCTGATCTGAACCATGATGCAAAGTGGCACAAGGATACCAAGGCAGTAGTATTGCACGGAGGGACTGGTTGATAGCACGTATGCATCGAATGGCTGGAAGCAGAATTGTTTCTATTTTAAATTTAATTTTGTTATAATGATTAGTTGTATACAAAAAAGACAGGCGTTTCCGATCAAGCTTGCATCAATATAATGCAGAGAACATGTGAAAAGCTATTCTATCGGGGGATATCGTAGAACCCTGGGAAATACACGCCTCAATGCCATAAAACTTAACCGCCTTGCTGGGATATACATTTCTTGTTGATAAGTATCTTTGTAGATATAATTAAATTCGAAATTAGTCAGCGGTTTGACAACGTCCTGCGTAAGTTTAAAGATTCAGGCGTTACTTTACGGAAATCCATAACAAAGAGATATTATTATACAATATTTAGTTTTAATTCCGCGTCATTTAATTTTATTATTCCAGCAAACTCACGTAATCGGAAACTCTTAGACACGTGTTTGGCCCCTTAAGGAGGCATCCTCAGGAGCTGTTGACTCGTTGGCCGCCGTGACGAGAGATCTCGCTTAGTGCGAAATCATACCATCACCACGGCATCACGCTCCTTTACGTGAACGGTTTGAACATTTATATCCTCAAAGGTGAAAGGTTATTGTTGTCTCTGGCATGTTTAAGAACATCTCGGAACTTGAATGGTTTTTACAAAGCTGATAGTAAGGCACCTGAAGTGTAAAAGTGTAAAAAAAGTACATACCTACCTGTTTTAGAGAATCAGCAATGAGGACAGTGAAAATACAACATACGCCGATATAAGTGAAGGCCAACGAGAATTCAGCAAATATACTAAAAGAAAAGAAACATATGGTAAAAAGCAAACACAGGTTTTAAATTATCACGGCAATCATAAATTCCTTTAAAATCTATGTTAAGTCTCCGTATGTGTTAATCTTTTAATCATTTTATAGAGCATATATGTCTAAACAACAATGCGGTAAAAAATGTAATATGTAATAGTAATAATAATAATAACAATAATGATATCGTTTTGGTCGACCGGTCTCAACGCCGGGCAGTGCTCGTCGACATCACCATCCCGCATGACGAGAACCTCGTAAAGGCTGAGAAGGACAAACTCAGCAAATACCTTGACTTAGCTCACGAGGTAACCGCCATGTGGGATGTTGACTCGACGATCATTGTCCCGATAGTCGTTTCGACGAACGGCTTAATAGCGAAGAGCCTCGATCAACATCTTAAGAGGCTCTCGCTAGACGGTTGGATCAAGGGTCAGATGCAGAAGGCGGTACTCCTTGAAACGGCGTGTATTGTCCGGAGGTTCCTCACTCTGCGGCCCTAACCACCGGTAGCTTGGGCCCTGCCCCGCTGCTGGCGGAACTCTGGGTTTAGGTTTTTTTATAATATCTTTATTAATTTTTGTTTTTGATATTTACACTGTAAAAAAAGTAAACCTAAGAAAGAAAGAAAATAAAGAAAATAACAATAATAGATGTTTTATTTCGGGTAGTAAATTCCTATAGCAGTAGTACACCCAATTTAAGTCAAAACTAAACTAAAATATAACTAAAAAATAAAATGAAGCAGGTATGTATATGTAATAATGGTAGCGATTTTCTAGTTGAACTAAACTGAATTTCTGAAATTATATATTAGTAGTGATTTATATATTAGTAAGATAAGTTCGATGATCAGTATGATGATTATCTATAACAATAGCAAAATTAGATCTTTTTATTATAATTTCGGGTATTTTTGGATAAAAAAGGTCGCCGTCTAAAAAAACTATCCACAATTGGCCAGCAATTGAATGCAACTCGTTTCATTATTAGAAATAGCGTTGTTTGGAGTTGTACGAATTTGAATTATGGCGTAAAATATCGAATACGTGCTATTTCATTTTGAAGAATTTTAGCCAGTTCGAGTGATTAACACAATTAGGGCCAATATGTACTATTTTCTGATATGTATATTTTTTTACTTATTATAAGTTTGCGTTTGACAATTGTCTCACCTGATGTTAAGTGATGACGTTGTCTAGGATTTAGCACGCAAACCTAGAAGGTACTATTTCACTATATTTTTGTACTAATAAATGTAAAGGTAATAAATGATTTAAATTTGTTATAAAATAGTTCATTTATCACACTATTAATGATATCATTAAATGCTCGAAGCACTAATATTATAAAGGAGAAAGTTTGTTTCTTTCACGTTGAAACGGCTGAACGGATTTGCATGAAATATGGAATTTAGTTAGTTATACTCTGGAAGAACATATAGGCTACTTTGTCCCGAAAATATTGACTGTTTCCGTGGGATGACGCGTGCGGGTAACACCGAGGGGCATAGCTAGTTTTCTTATGAGTATTTGAGCTTCCGTCTTTGCCCACGTAGAAAGGAAATATTATGAAAAATAAATAGTACTTTTTCCTTTATTTAATGTTCTCGATTTTCCAAGAAAATACAGTTGTACAAATTTGTCAAGTATTTTCCATATTCAAGAATATTTGAAATGTATATGTAATATTTGACAAGTTACCTTTTTACCTGCCATATTGATGTGGCACGTTTTACAATTTCTGAGTAATATAGTGTAAATAATAATATAGTTTTATGTAAATATAAAATAGTGGTGGTTAATGATCTTTAAGAAGACAATATATATTATGGTATAATTTTAACTTGAAACATTGAAACTGGTAGTGATTCTTTTGTTCAACCAAATTAAATTAATGTTGTATGTATGTATGTGAGTTTACAAATTAAATTCAAATTCTGGAAAATATTATATGTAGGTTAAGTAGTATAGTACTATGGTTACGATAAAGTCCAATTTAGTATGACACTAATACATAGCAGCACTAAAATTAGATGTATTTATTGAAATTGCGGGTAGTTTTACGTAAAATAAGTCTCCACTTATTTGGTGCCCAGTAAAACTATCCACGATTGGCCACCAATCGAATAGAACTCGAAATAGATTTTAAGCGTAAATATAATACGAGCTTTGACGACCTTTTTGACGAATTTTAGTGAATTTTAGCTAGTTCAAGTGAATAACAGAATCAGGGCCATTGTTCTGCTGTTAAATTATACTTTTTTGAGAAATGACAAACTTGTCGATACAGAGCGATATGTATTTGTATCCCATACATAATCTGTTATACAAACAAACTCTCCAACACAGTTTGCAGTAAGTAATCTATTAACTTACTAAGCTGCCGTCCCGAACCGACGCAAACATTTTGGTCCGTGTAAGAAAGCTACCCTGCAAGTTTCGGCGTAGCCAAGTAACGGTTTCCTCTCAACCTTGCAACACCCTCGTGATGTCATCACCTAGAATATAAATAGACATTAAATTAACTGATACCATTGAATGATGAACTCTTGTGATATAAATTTTGAGTTATGTATGTAATCCATCATTATACAAAATTACTAACAGGTATACCATTCCAAAAATTGACAAAACAGCTATGAATCCATATCTCTTCTCTGAGTGATGAGTTTGATGACAGTTTTTAAACTTAAGGGTGGTATCTAGCCAGGTAATCAAAGGTACCGTACCACCATGCTGGGGATATTATATAGGTGTTACCTTCACCAGAAGCTCAAACTGTTGATGGGGATCGAACCAGTGTCCGTCAGTTTGATAGTCGACGCTCCTCCCGCTGAGCTATCATCGCTTCAAATCAGTTCAATCACAGATCACGAGTCATCAACATAAAAATGAGCTGGCTAGAAGAAGATGACATATTACTATGTATTTTTGTTTTGTAAATGAGAATTGTAAAAATAGTAATTAGGTGTCAGTGACATATATGCGGAACATTGGCAGCCTCTCATGTGGGTGACAGAAAAATAGTTTATTTCTAAACTGATTGGCTCCAAAAATATTGCGTTAACAATGTACAGTTGAAGAACACGGTGTCTTGAAGATTAAATTATTTTTCAGTGATATAATAATGACCATAGTTTAGCATGATGTAAACAATCACAGCGATTTTGTTAAAAGGTAAACATTTATGCGCTCGCGTCTTAGTTTCCAACATTTTCCATATGCCAAGCAATTTATCATAAGAACAATGGATACTTACAAATATATGCACGCAGTGTCCGCAAACAAAGGCTATGATGACGGTACATATCATTCCAACCAACCAGCCGGAGTTGGCGTAAGCCAAGGGCATGGCCAGTATACCTGAACCAAGTGAGGATTTCATGAAGTTGGCTAATGATCTGATATCTCTGAAATAATACACCATCATTACTTATTAACTTAACCTAACCTTGTAATATTACATGGTAATGTTAGTACCTAGTAATATACACCACTATTCAACTGCCTCATCAATGGCAATACCATTTAAAATAACATATTTCACTCCGTCCAAAAAGTCCGTCATTGTAGCGTACCAGGGCGGGGCTAAAAAGTGTATTTAGCTCTAGGGGCTAAAGTAATTCTTTTATCCTTTTTATGTGACCAACGAGCCTACAAACTCTAAAAAGTTTCAAATCGGAACAGAGTAATACGAACACTACTGCCTGGTGGTAGAAATAGATATGTTTGCAGCACTTCCCCGAGCGAACTTTCGCATAGAGTGCTACTGCTCTTGGTTAAATTTTTGTACCCATATTCTCAGATATAGCTGCTTTTTTCTTCTTCTTCTTCTTCTCACCAATTGGAAATCCACTGCTGGACATATGTCTCCCCCATATAGGGGGTTTTGCCAATTCTCGCCGGCGGGTTGGCGACCGCAGTATGATTTTCGATCCTCAGAAGGCGCTTCTGCCCACCTTCTAGTACGTGATCCCTTAGCCGACTCTTACGGCACTCACGGGAAGAGAAAGGGAGTACTATTCTAGACCGGCACCACCACGGTACAGCTAGCCGTTTGAGCTGCTGTTTTCATCTACAATCAATATGTGCATGCTTTAACATATTGATTTAAATAGAACTGATGTTTTATTGTTTTTTCATAGTCATAGCACAAAACAGATACGTACAGAAGTCAATCACATGAATGTACTTCACTTTTTATACCTACACTCGGTGGTCACGCTATGGTTGTCAACTGGCTTGCAAACGCACAAAAACTATCGTAGTAGTAGCACTCTTATAATGATTGGTTTGATTTATTGTTGAGAATGAAACGGGAAGTACGGAAATAATAAACCATTACAAAAATATTTTACTTTTTTGTTAATTAGAAATTTGTCTTAGAAAATAAGTACTCACATAATCATGCGAAGATTTGTGAAACGCGATTATTATATTTTAAAGTATAATGTATAACAGTGTATTATATAAATAATCCGGGGGCTGGAGTGTTTACCTACCCACCTAAATGTTAGAAAGATATATAGATATATACACTTTATTGAACACATTTAAAATAATACAAAAAAACAGTTTACATTAAAAAATATATTGAACCTTCATAACTGTGCTATAAAATGTATATATACATACATATGTATAAATAATCTATACCTACACACATATATATATAATCGATATTCACATAACATATATTATATATATATTTTCTATAAATTGTAATAAAAAACGTAATACTGACTAAAATAATAATGAAAGAATATTCTGTGTTATGTTAAAACGAACCATCGAAATACAAGTAAATATCTATTAAATTTGCCCCTTTGAAGTAACTGGTAGCTTAACAAACGACAATTCACCGTTTTAATGTTGAATTTAACAAACCGTCCATTTACATGTAACATTAACTTTTTTGTTGCTTCATTTTTCCACATAAAATTTCACAGACGCGTGTCTCAAGCGGATGGTACTCGCGCTCTCACTGATTTGAACTGATTTGGGAATTTGTATCCGTGAGAGGTGTCTATGTGTGCGTTGCTCGAGCGCACTTTGTATGTAGATTGATTTCTGTACCTATCTATTTTGTAGTCATAGTCTCTGATTTAGGTACTAGTAATAACTAATTGATGCGGGCCGCTTCCAACCGGTCCCCGTGGATATCGATGGGGGAGGCATATGTCCAGCTGTGGACGCCCTAATTGCTGACATGATGATCACGAACTAATTTAGTTAATATCACAACAAAATTTGTTCTTCTCTCAGCCATGTGCGTCCACTGCTGGACATATGCCTCCCCCATATAGGGGGGATTTGCCAATACTCGCCACGCTTGGCATGCGGGTTGGCGAGCCCAGTATGATTTACAATCCTCAGAAGGCGCCGCTGCCCACCTTCTGGTACGTGATCCCTTAGCAGACTCTTACGGCACCCACGGGAAGAGATGGGGGAGTACTATTCTAGGCCGGTACCACCACGGCCACAAAATTTAACAACACCTTCATCATTATATTTGATTTGTTTTAATATATTCAAGAATTACTGAGTGTAATACGTAAACATCATAACAACTTTAAATAATTGAAAATCAGCGTACAAATCCCCAATCTCACTTCTTTTATGTTGTAAATATCAGCATAAAATCGATTTAGGTATATCGAACATTAAACTGAACAATAAGCAACTCTACGAATATACTTACGAATTTGGCTTTTCAATTTTCCTATGTTCAAACGGATTGTAGTCTTCACTTTTGATATTTCCATTTTCTTCACTATTTACAGTACCTATATTGTTATCCATAATCCTGACTCCATAAACCTTAGCGGTACACTTTGTTTAAAAAAAAAAGATATATTTAGTCACCGTTATCTCGACGGCTTCTCAGTCATGACTAATTAAAACTTATCTATGCAACAGGCAAATGTTTCAAGAAACGTTAACTGTGATACTACAATGAAAACGAGTACATTACATACAATAAATAGTTAAAATGAATTCATCACTATATGAATTATTAACACTTTTCTCACAATGGCTATTCTTCTAAGCGTTACGACCCAAATCTCGTCTCATTTTATTGTTTTACGATTGTAATCTCTTTAGTTGTTATATTTACTTAAATAGATAAGAATTTATAGTTCAACAATTAATATCCCTATGGCTATACGAATAGGTAATATAAGATACAAAACATTACATCAAAAGTCATTGTGAAAATGGGTACAAGCTGCATGTAGCTTTGATTAGAAATAAATGGTGAAAAATTACTTTATAATACGGTTCTACCAAAAAGGAATTAAAAAGTATACGACAACTTGTATAGGTGAATCAAAATTGTCATTTTACCGAATAAATGAGAGGGCGTTCTGTGGATACCTTCAAACTAAAATGTCCCTCATTAATGTAGATTTTATTTGAAAAAAAGTGGAATTCATTGACCAAGCCAGTGATTCCGCACATTAATCTTGGTATCTTCAAGCCAAAAGGGAATGAGTACCTTCTAGCCTAACCAAGAGTGATCCATCGTAAAAAAGACGTTAAATTATTATTTTTTTACTCGGAAAGATGCGTTAATTGATTTTTAGGTTCTAATGAATAACAATTACACAATGCATACTGCGTAATGTGTATAAACATCTGCAAGCGTGTTCCATAACATCGGAAACACATAAGAAAGGAAGAACTACATTCTTTAGTTAACTAACACTGCATTTCATTTTCTATCTAGATAATAAATTTATGTTGAAACATACAATATTGAAACACGATTTTTTAATTTTTTTTACTCACAACAGACAGGCATGTGACCACTATCTCGCCTGATGTTAAGTGTACTTTGACTGTTCACTCGTGACTTGAAGATGCCCAGGTTGTACCCATGTTGAAACACAGACTTACGCAATGAATTTCACTCGTTAGCTGTACGTACTATGCGATACGTGTACGATGTACGTGCGATAGGTTGGATCGTCTACCATATATGGATGTCGCATTGCAGTCCGTCTGGCCGTTCTTTGATGGAATGTGGAAGGAGGAACCAAGTTATGCAAGTCTAAAGCACACTCCCAGAAATGTATCCGACTCGAATGATAAACTGGTGACTCTACGTCGGTGCTGCAGAGTTATTCTATATCGCCCATCATATCATCAGGGTACATGACAGCTGTCAAAGAACAATACGTATACGAATTATACAATTAACTAAATGGAAATAAAATATAAGTTTATTGTACGCATGTACTGTTATGTAGAGATACATTAGTCATCATTATTAAAAAAAAAAAATTAAATAATACTCTAACTCGCGATAAAATTTTAAACTTAAAGTAGTCTTCGATATTTACCTCTATACGTTAGTAAGCCCAAAAAGGTCATAGAAAAAGTTTTACGTAGTTCTAAAATTATATTAGGATTTTTTTTTGTTACATATTATATGTTTGCGTTTGACAACTGTCTCACCTGATGTTAAGTGATGACGTTGTCTAGGATTTAGCACGCAAACCTAGAAGGTTGAATAGAACCTATTCACTCGCGACTTAAACACTCCAGGATTGTACAAATCGGGAAACACAGACTCGGGCAACGAGTTCCATTCCTGGGTAGTACGCATTAAGAAAGTGGACTATATTTATAGTGAACTGATTGTAACAATTCGGTCTTACAAATTTTTCATATTAATATGTGGTTGTATAAATCATATACGATAAGAAACATACGAAAATATATCCCCAAGTTTCAAATTCAAATTCAAATTCAAAATATTTTATTTGTGATACACAGGTTTATAAATAATATAGATGTCAAAATAATATACTCAGTGCAAGCTGTGATCAGCCATATTGGCATACAAATAAGTTTCTTTTTACTCTTTGGCGGTAGACCCTGAATATTTTTTTTTGGGAATGTGGCGTTATTAGACTTTACTTTTTAACCGACTTCAAAAAAGGAGGTTACTCAATTCGACCATATATATGTATTTCTTTTTAATGATACAATTTTATAGACATATTTATATTAAACTTACTAGTATATAGCTTTCTGATAGGTAAGAGGTAAATAAATCCTTATATTGGTTGAGTAAATGGCCAATGACTATGAACTCTGTAATGAAAATATATAAGTCCCAATTAAGTGTTAAAAGGAAATAAGCTTATTTCCTCATAATAATTTTTTTTATTACACTAATTAATTTTACATTATGTACATTATAACTACGAGTTTACAAACTTAACTGATCAAACAAATTAAATTATTTGTATAACTTATACACAGTTTTTGTTTAATACTGACCGCTTATTTGTTCAAACTAGGTAGGAACTAGCAGCTCTGCGCACGCGAAATAATTCTAGAAAAAGTGTATAACGTATGTATTATTTTTAAAATATCACATACTTGTAAACTTACAGTTCCAAGCCATTACTCCTCTAAAAAATAGTCCCCTTAACAGGCCATCTTAACAGGAACAACGTTTTGGGATGATAATGTTCATGCTTGATATTATAAAAAATACAAATGAATTCAGATAATTAAGACACTGATGCAGTCAATGATTTTAAAATCTATGAATCCTAATCTGAAATCGGAATTATGACGATAATTAATAATCTTAATATTTATTATTTAAGTAAAACAATTCTATTCAATGCTTTAACAATAATTATTATCTATGGTACACTATCTATGTATACTTATTATCAAGAAGAAACGGCTATTTGTCCTCGTACGTCTGGCCGTGAAAGTAATCTCAATAATTTCTAAACTATTTCTAAAACTCACTTGAAACAATTTTTACTTATTGTCCTTGTGTTAATGCTTAGTTTTAATCTCAATAACAACCTACTTTTATTTCAAAGTTAGTTACATTTCATTTTTATACTGGTACAGCTATTAAAAACTATTAAGATTCATTAATTGATTGGATGCTATCACATAAATAACTATTGATTTTTGAAAACTTCGTCAAAAACCGATACTATAACTTATGACAAAACGTAATCCTTACATTTTATTTAAGTACTGAATGAATTGAAACATTGTCAAGATCTTTTATGTATGCTCTTCAATTACCAATTACTCACAAACCTTGCACGCATACCGCAAAAAACTATAAGACATGGAATGTCGTTAAATAAATGTATATGGAACTGTTATAATATACTTGATAGTAACAATTTAAAGCTAACAGAGTGGAAGACGTTAATCTTAAAACAAGGTAAG
Source organism: Apeira syringaria (assembly GCA_934044485.1). NCBI lineage: Eukaryota > Metazoa > Arthropoda > Insecta > Lepidoptera > Geometridae > Apeira > Apeira syringaria. Next base: position 19,308,864 of record OW203662.1, on the reverse strand, counting down.
GGTTGCCGTGCACTAGTAGACCAAAAGCAAAGACACTGTACACATACATACACCACATGTGCAAAATAAGTTGAGTAGGACAGTGCATAAATTCCTTAGGTTTCTTAAATGGTTATTAATTTATTAAAGAAAATGTAGACTTATTAGTTTTGTTATTAAAACTGACGTGGTTTTGACACATTATGAATGAGTATCTAGGCCTCAGTACTAGGCGAATCGCGACCGCGTCCGCGAGCGCCCCGTATTCTCCTTGAAAAATACCACCGAATGTGGTTGAAACTATAGTCGAAACCCTCTGACTTATTACGTGAGTAACTCCCGTGTTTTATACATTTATAATAGACTTATTAGGTTTAAATAAATACAGCAAATAGAAAAAAAAATACATGCTATTGAGGTTTCTAAAAGTTCACGGTTATATATTTAAACAATCTATTTTAAAGGCCTGATACCTATGAAAAAATCAAGAAATTTTAGTGAATAAATGCGGGAGGCATCAGTGTACTCATGCAAGTGGCTCATACAACTGTGTCAAAATATACAATAATAAATATACATAAGAGCATGGTAAATAATCCAACAATATTTCGGAATTTATTTGAAACTTCTAAGGTTAGCCTATATACATTTCCGGTCAGCATAGTGCGCTACCACTCGGAATCTATCGTTTGCGGCTTTTGAATCTTGAAATTTTGCCTCTTATGGTGTATTTTTTTGTTTATGTAGTATTTCAATTATGTCCATTATTGTCACTGTACAGCCTGATACTAAAGCGGTAAGACCACAAATAATTATAGTGAGATTTTTCCATAACACCCATTTAAACCTTCCAAGGTCCTCCCATCGGAAGATGGTTTCAATGATGCTGGGGATTACGAGACCGAGGATGGAGTAGAAGCAGGCCCCGACGATGTTGATTATCTGTTCCAGGAGAGGCAACGCTACGCCGATACCAACTGGAACGAGAATGTCCATAGTTATATACAAAATTGCTTGCAAAAAGGTTTTATCTATATTATAATTTCGATGTCATTCGTAGTTATTAAAAGCGAAGATAGGTCAGCAGTGGGAGGGTCGACTGTCAAAATTTGAGCTTCCGGTAAAGGTAGGTAACACTGTTATAAAATTCCTAACATGATGGTAGGGTACTTTCGAATACCTGCCTGAGAAAAACTGTCACCAAACACAATAGTGTTTTCAGGCAGCAGTCCTTGAGAGCCAGGTAACATTGTAGGTCCACTAACCATCCATTGAGAAAGTGGTTATAGGTATGGATTACAGTATGCATATTTAAAAAAAAGTAAATAACATATTATTCACAGTTTTCCTAGGTTCAAGGTCCAATACCTCTAACCTAGACAAGACTGTAAGTAATCAACATTTCATTCTTCAATTTTAATCGGAAAGAACATAATTCACGCCATTTTACTAAGTTTAGTATTATATATTATGAAATCTTTTCAATAATAATATTAACTACTTTAATATGACAAAAGTGGTAGCAATTATGTTAGCTTGATAAAGTCCATAATGGCACTTGTCACAAATGTCAATCCTTGTGTCACATTTTTTAGGACGTAACAGGTGCCGATGACATTAGGGAGGCTCGCTAGGTATTACAGGCAGAGAGGGCGGGAAAAATCTGTTGGGTGTTGATTGAAATATTACAATTATGTACTTTATAATAGTATTAGGAATAGCATTTATATGATACCAGTAGCGCCATTTTTCCGGTACCTCTAGTATCCCACGAGAACTATACTTTTTTCGGGATACAATAAGCCTATTATTATTATGTGTCTTTTATGTTACTCTTATTATTATCACCATCTATATTCCAGTTTGAGCGCGAAGGAGTAACAGGTTTTGACGTGACAACGTCTTATAAATTGGTTTGCCGGGTGACACTTCAAGAAACTGCGTTACGCTCCGCTCACGTTAAGCGCTCACAATGAGAGCGAGTGAGAGGCACGCGTCCCTTCCACTCGGGCATGGTTAGCCCGCCTAAGAGCGAGAGAGACAGACATAAAAAGTGAAAGGCACTCAAAGTCGTTGTCACGTAAAACTTTCGCCCGTATACCGACTTTACAGGCAACCAATTTTTTTTATTTAATTCTTATTTTTTCGTAAAAATGATGAAGGGAACTGAAACTACAAAAACACAACAAAAGTAACGCTACAAAAGAATAATTATGATTATTATTACCGCAACAGCACACTCCAATAGTTCTGGCTGCGATTTGCGTGACCTTCTGATATTTATCTTTGATATGCGGCTGAGTGTACTTGGTAAATATGTCGATGACCACGAAAAACTGTAGTGGGTATGTGAAGAATATGGACAAAGCTATAAAAACCTTCGCGCACACAGCTGGCCTGAAACAAAGAAGATACAAATCCTCATTCATCGGAACACAAAGCGATTCGTTGTTACTTTATTGGTATGGCGTTGCGAATGAATTACCGATTATTACTACGGGTAATAATACTTATTTGACGGTATCATATGTTACATATAAATCTTACAGAAATAATATAAGCTGAATGTGTCCTAATCCCATTCCTATCACATCCATTCCCATCACAGATAAATATAACTTTACTTTATAACTTTAATAAGGCCAGACGTTTTGCCAGCGTTGTCTACAAAGTACGGCCACTGAATGCATATAACAGTTATTTTAATCAGTATTTATTCTCCGGTTCAAAGTTATTTTTAACCAACTTAAAAAAAAGGAGGAGGTTCTCAATTAGACCCGTATGTTTCTTTATTTTTTAATTTTGTTTATTTGTGTTTGTTACCGCATAACTTCCGACTAGGGTGAACCGATTTTGATCCTTTTTTATTTGAAAGCTGGTGTTTTCCGTGTGGTCCCATTTAAATTTCATCAAAATCGGACGAGTACTTTTTGAGTTACAAGTCAAAAACTGAAAAATGCGTGCTTATACCTACACGATATTATAGTAGCGGGTGAAGACATCGTTGAACATACCTACACCACAATGACAATTATTGATCCCATGAGTAACAAAGGTCATTAAAGAGCGAAAAAAAAAATTTTTTACCAAAAAATGGAACCGACTTCACACTCAAAAGTATGAAATAACTTGTAGAAGTCGGTACCATGAGCACAATATTTTTATATCAGTTACTTTCGAACTATCATAGTACCGACTTAACAAGTCATTTCATACTTTTGAGTGTTGAAGTCGGTTCCATTGTTTGGAAAATTTTTTTTACACAAACTATTTATAACTAAATTACAATACTAATTTACTCTCGCTACTACAATAACATTTGAGCAGTCCAGCTGTTGTTAACCTAACTCAAATATGATTGTATCATTAGAAAATTCAAGTGTCAAAAATATTTTATGGCCAAAATGCTCCGTTAACAAAATTGTTATAAACGAAGCAACTTTAAACTTCATGAAGTTTTTAAAACGAAAAAGTCCTTTTTAGTTATTTTTATTCTAAACCTACAGTAGCCTGTATCAATGCTTAGTTGACTACGACATACGTACGACGACTACTTATACTAAAATTATTTAAAATTGAAAAAATGCTTGGCCAATTTTCTATAAACGGTACACCATTGTCAAATGATGCGATGATCTCATTCACTTGCAAAACTACAAGAGACACGATCACTTAAATTACCCTGTATTATATTTAAAAAAAAATTAACCAAAAAATGGAACCGACTTTAACACTCAACAGTGTGAAATAACTTGTCGAAGTCGGTACCATGATAGTTCAAAAATAACTATTATCAAAATATTGCGATCATGGTGCCGAGTTCGACAAGTTAATTCACACTTTTGAGTGTTGAAGCCGGTTCCATTTTATCAGAAATTTTATTTATATTTTTGTGACAATGTGTTTTAAGATGTTGTCACACTAGACATAGAATGCTTACTGGCTCTCAATGACAATTTTGTGGTGGAAGCCAGACGTGCGGGTACTCAAAGGTACCCTACCACCATGCTGGGAATTCGATTGCGGTGCTACCTTCACCGGAATCTCAAGCCGTTGGTGGGGATTGAACCAGCGTCCGTCTGTTTGACAGCCAACGCTCCCACCGCTGAGCAATCATCGCTTCAAGGCTGTGTAGAGATATAGCGCAGGTCTGCCTGGTTATCAGTGCAGATTTTATTTGTAATCTTAAGTTACCGACCGGATTAATAGTATCAGTTGACTTCAACCTTGATTGATGGGTTGTGTCCTCAGTATTTCTCCTCTGTATGATTTACAATGGAAAGAGATAAAAATGCTCTTGATTTTTAAGATAGCAATAGTTCATAAAAGCTGTTAGAATTTTAGTAAATTTATTTTTTAAATTCTACAAACGCATTTATTACAATTCGCCTTATATTTTTCTTCAGATTTAAAAATCGTATGAAATCCCACTAATATTATAAATGAGAAAGTTTGGATGGATGGATGTTTGTTACTCAATCTCGCCTGAACGCCTAGACGGATTTGGATGCAATTTGGTATGTAGATACTTCAGGTCCGGATTAATATATAGGCTACGTTTCATCATTATCATCAATAATCACCACGTGGGTAAAACCGCGGGGCGCAGCTAGTGAATAATATATGTGAAGGTCCACATTGCTGCATAAACGTCAGTTATCTTTTATCACAGCAAAAAGATTAAATTAATCTTGCAAGTATACGGGTAGGCTTAGGAACTTCTTCAGAGTAATGACTTGTAAAGATTGTGGAAAAGTGATTTAATCAGTTTAATTTAGATTGGTGGCTCTTCAGCTGTATTATAGCTGTGCTTATTATTAATGCTGTGCTAAAAAAATATTATTATTTTGCAGGCTCTAACCGATGGATGCGGGCCGCTTCCAACCGGTCCTTGTGGAAATCAATGGGGGAGGCTCTGTCCAGCAGTGGACGTCCTTTGGCTGAGGTGATGATGATGATGTGGCTCTCACCGACAACTGGATCACCGACTAGGCACAGACTCATTACTTCAATGAAATGTATCTTATCATGATAATGATATGTAGTAGTATAAAATATAATATGTAGTATAGTACCATTAAAGTGGGATTTGTACATATCTACTGAAGATTCTCCAAATCAGGTGGAGACCCAAACAACCTTTTGCTACAAATGTTCAAAATAATTACAATTAAATCTGACGCTGACGCCTAAAAATATAAAACATTCATCATATTTTTCTAAGAAATATTTATGCTTTAATGCGCTAAGGATTATTAACAATACCGTGGATTAATCTCATGGCTTTATGTATCGATTGTTTGACCAGTATCCGACTTGATGGTCAGTGGTAGAAAGAGTTCAGACCTAGATTGGTGACTGCGGCTTTCATCGACAGTGTGTGTGCACTGTGTGCTTGGTGGAATATTTTTATGCTTGATGATAGTAGTTAGTCAGGCGGGTACTAGACAGATAGTAATCTACCACCATGCTTTGGATTTAAATAACGATATTTTGGACAGCAGAAGTTTTATTTGAGAGTAGGAATTGAACCAGTGTCCGTCAGATTGAACCGTGAGACTATCATAAATTCAGCTATATATTTTATATTTTCCGTGTATAATTCTGTTATGTCATACTGTCAGTTGTGAACCGCGCAATAATCGTAGCTGCACAAGTATTACAAGCGTTTTGCCCTTACTTCACAGTGATCTGTTTGCGTGCTAAATCCTAGACAACGTCATCACTTAACATCAGGTGAGACAGTTGTCAAACGCAAACTTATAATAGTAAAAAAAAAAAAAAAAAAAATCTGTACGTTTCCACTTAGGTATGCATACATCTATTGTTAATGGTAACAGCTCGCAATAAATATGATTAATTATGTTCGATATGTATGTTTATACTCTTAAGGTAGTTTTTTTTTAAATATGACTAATATCTCACCAGTCATTAATCGGCAGGTTTAATGTAATCGATCCTCTTAGCACATCTCCATATCTTAAGTATCCAAATAACCCCAGGGTGCAGTAGAGGAAGACGATAGCCCCCATGGCCACAGTCAGCACGCTACGACATCCAAGAAAGTTCTGCGGCTTTTTCATTGCATTTTCCACTGGCATAACCACACCTATACCCTCCATTGCGAAAATAACCGTACTGAAAATATATTGAAATACAAATGAAGGAAAATCATATTCTTAAGCTCTGTGCAGTAGACAGTTGCGAATACTCGCCACGCTTGGCAGGCGGGTTGGTGAGCGTACTTTAATGTTGTTGTACACATGAATTGTTGCTGCCCATCTATTAGGTGCCTTTTACGACACCCACGGGAAGAGACGGGTGGATACAATTACATGATCTATAAAAACATTCATCAAAATCGATTCAGCGACTTTGGCGTGAAAACGTCACATACATACATAGTAATTAAGTTCATTTTCAATTTCTGCATTTATAATGTTATATGTAAATAAGTTGTAAATGTGTGTAATCATGTTATTACAACTATTCTAAAACTATTTATAATTATTTTATTATTCTATTCCAGCAATTTGTATAGAGATGAGTTTGCCGTGGGGTACCTTAGAATACCCCAGGGGCTTAGAATAGTTCTCCCCTATCTCTACTCGTAGGTGCCGTAAGAGTTGGCTAAGGGGTCACGTACCGGAGGGTGGGCAGCAGCGCTTTCTGCGGAAGTTATCATCAACATACAGCGCTCGCCAACCCGCATGCCAAGCGTGGCGAATACTGGCACACTCCTCTAATGAAAGTCATAGGGAGGTCTATATCCAGCAGTGGATAATCTACGCCTAATAACTTGTTGAAGTCGGAACCATGATAGTTCACAAAAGTAACTATTGTCACAATATTCAAGTAATGGAACCGAATTCAACACTAAAAAGTGGGAAATAACTTGTTGAAGTCCCCTTCCATTCTTTTTAACCCTTTTCAGCGTATCAATTGTCTTGTGTATGTTCACCGATTTCTTCACCCGCAATTATAAAGATAAAAGATAAAGATAAAAACACTTTATTGCCATAGTATAAAATACATAATACACAGTCTGAGTACAAATTTATAGTGTCGTCCAAGTAAACCGCTTGTCCCATTTTGATTAAATTTCAATGGGACTACCTTGGAGGTATACTCTCAAACAAAAAAAGAATTTTGAGAATTGAGGTGAAGATATATAAAAAAATACATACAGTGAAACATAATAATAACCTCCCCTCTTTTTGAAGTCGGTTAAAAAGTAATAATAAGGCTGTAAGAACAGTACTTACGAAAAGAACACGGGATATCTTGCAGGTTCTCCAATAGCGATTTTGTCAGTTATGTCAATTTTTTCTCTAAATATGTAGTACAAGCATATTAAGTAGACAGCAAATAATAAAACGTTTGCCATTAATGAGAATATCGCCAAAAACTTCAGGTATCTGATCTGGCAGAGTATTATCAGAGGGACAAGGAATATAAGGCAGTAGTATTCCACAGATATGTCCAACGATGGAGCATATCTGTCCACGAGCTGAAACATACATTTGATTGGTGTCAACATTGAATACAACTACGCGAATCCCTAGCGCAAACGGTGAATATTTTTATTTAACTTCTATTTCAAATAGGTACTATAAATAATATTTACAAGTACTGGAAATATTTCACATGAAATGCTCCTAGCAATGTCTAAATAAAAGAATAAATTCAATTATGTTACCGTGCTCAGCCGGGAGGAACCGCTAGTCGAATATATAAGCATATTCTCCACAGATCATTTCAATGAGCTTCAAATTTTTTAACCCCTGTATAGATTTGTTAACTCCCTACCGTTTCCATACCTCCTATGTTTTTTCCTATCTAAAAATTAGCTTTCTCGGTTCACATGCATTTCTATCCCGTTTTAGCCCCCTGACATACACCGCGAATATTATTATGAAGAAATAGTCATCATCATATTAGCCAAAATAATATTGTGATTTTTGGTTCATAATTTGACTAAAATTTAAAAATAATGTATCCTTAACCCATCAGTACTAAGATATAAAAATAATGTATCCTTAACCCATTAGTACTAAGATTTAAAAATAATGTATCCTTAACCCATTAGTACTAAGATTTAAAAATAATGTATCCTTAACCCATTAGTACTAAGATTTAAAAATAATGTATCCTTAATCCATTAGTACTAAGATTTAAAAATAATGTATCCTTAACCCATTAGTACTAAGATTTAAAAATAATGTATCCTTAACCCATTAGTATATACCTGTTTGATGGAGTCAGCTATGAGTATCGTATATATACAACACACTCCGACGTATGTGCAGCATAAAGAAAACTCTGCGAACACACTGAAAGAAAAGAAGTCATTAATATCTCGTTAACCTTACTTCCTTAAGAAAGGTTCCGGGTTTTGGTGTTTGTTACTCAATCAAGCCAGAAAGAAGGGTTGATCAAATCTAGGTAAATTTTGGGCTTAGAGAGATTTAGAAAAAAGTACGGTTCCTTTTTTTATGTAATAGGTGGCAAACAAGCAGACGGGCCGCCTGATGGTAAGAGATCACCGTCACCTATGGATATCTGTAACACTGGGGGCATTACGCTACGTCACCAATCCTTTCAAGACCCTGTTAACTCTGCTTTTGAAAGTAGTTCCTGAGAGACAATTGAGATAACGGAGAATCGTAGTCCACGCGGGCGTAACTGTGGAGCGCATTGTGTAAAGTTACAAATTATTTTTCATTTAACACGAAATAGTCTTTTTCGGATATTATAAATATGCATCTTTATTCTATTACTTATCAGAATATTAAATTATCAAAACGACTCAGTGGTACCGCCCAATACCACTTCTCCAAGAAGAGAGAATAAGAGATAGAATGAAGGTAATGAAAAAAGAAGGGTTTTTCACCAATCACCTGTATACAAAACTATAAAACTGTGACAATTGTAACTCCTTTTTTATACACATTTGCATACAGAATAAAAGCAATATAATTCAGTAGTATCAAATATTTTTTAAGAGTTTAAGTATTTGTATTACTAAATAATTAACAAATTATGAATTATCATCTGCATAACTTTCAATAAAGCAAGGAACATTAAATATTATTTAAGATGCGAAATGGGTAAGGCCACGAAAAAATGTTCATTTCAAAATTAAATCGTGGACCGTACTAAATTATATTATAAATAAATATAGTACATTATTTGTAATACCATTTACTGTTTTATCAATATTTAAAGGGTTCCTTTCCAGCATAGCGTACTTAAAATATAAAAATATCTTATTTATATATGTAAATTTTCGATTTATAATTTAGGTTCATTACAGCTTCTATACAAAATAAAAATGTCCCTCGCCCATGTGACACCAAACAATTGTTTTTTTTCTGAACATATCACGTTATTATCTTAAATATGCTACATCATACTTATTTAATATTGTTATGGCATTGCTTTAAAAGAAATAAATAATTGTTATCTGCCTATTATTAATAAAAAAAACACGGTTCAAATTATGGGCCAAATTTGATTCCCGTGTGTGACATAACACAAAACGCTCCGTAGAATTTAATTTACAAATCACAGCGTGACTATTGGTATTTTGTTATGCTGGCAAACTTCCCTACGAGTCTATAGATTGTTTTTTGGGGAATCGCCTAGTTTTCTGTGCATTTAGACAGTATTTAAAAGTTTTAATTTCAGAAAAAGGTTTTATTTTTGAGTGTGTTTATTCCCGCACGTTGCGTGTGTTACGTTTTGTGTTACGTAACACACAAGAAAATACGTAAAGCCTAGTTCACATCTAAATATTTGTTGCAATATAATTTACTGATGATCTCGGTGGCCTAGCGGTAGCGGTAGTCAAAATATTGAAAGCCTTAATAAAACCTTGCTAATTACTGCCAAGTCCTTAAATTCCTTAATGAAATTGAAATTCCTTATTTATTTGCTAAGCTTTGCCGGTGAAAGGTATAATATACTTTTTTCCAGAAGCCAATGACGCTAGCTGAAAGGCAGAAGTTGTACACGAAAGACTTCAAGGGATCCTGAAAAATATTTAGCGCAGAGGAAATCAAACGCGGAAAGATTTTAAAAAAAATGGAAAAAAATTGCAGATTTTATATCAGAGAAGATTTTTAGTATTAATTATTTGTGTTTTTTTTAATCTAAATTATATTTTAAAATCTTACGGGCAAAACAGCGAAAAACAAAATTTTTAAATTATTTGATCAATTATGTGTACTAGCTTTACTATTTTCCGTTTGTTATATTATTTCAAGTGTGTTATTGAACAATTTTTCGTGGCCTTACCCAAATAACAATTCACGCCTAACAGCTATATATCTTGTATATCATTTATATTGACAAACGAGGCACCGTTCTATAATAATAAGCCATGGCAAATAGTAAAATCGTGAAGTTATATTTATTACCTATGTAATATATAAATGATAAACAAATATTACCTGGCAGCATTAGCCAGTGGTCGAAGGCATTTCGGTCCATTTACAAAAACAGATTTACATGTTTCAGCGTAGTCAAGCGATGGTTTCTTTTCAATTTTACAACATCCCCGAGATGTTTTTACCTGTAAAAAAATAACGTTAAAAGACTTTTTCAAAGGCAGTTCAAAAACCACACACATTATTAGCCTTAACTTGTTCGACTTTTTTTATAAAAACTAAATCAAAAGTATAGTAATTATAATCATAGTAGCTTCATCATCATCATCATCATCATCATCTCAGCCATTGGAAATTACATCTCAGACATAGGCCATTGATTTTCACAAGGACCGGTTGGAAGCGGCCCGCATCCAGCCCTTGCCTGCGATCTTAGTCAGGTCTTTTCACTGGCTGCTACCGTAGCCAGCATTAGCGGAGCTGCCGGGGCCTGGTCGTTAGTTGTCTAATCACAGGGGGGTTTGCCAATATTCGCCACGCTTGGCAGACGGGTTGGCGAGCGCAGTATAAAGTATGTCTCTCAGAAGGCGCTGCTGCCCATCCTTCTGGTACGTCATCCCTTAGTCGACTCTTACGACACCCACGGGAAGAAATGGGGGGGTACAATTCAAAGCCGGTACCCGACGGCAACTACTCATAGTAGCTTGCTACATATTAAATTAAAACTTAGACGTACGGATCCACGGGTGGATACTAGTCATTTAAATCATATTTAAATAGAAATAAATAAATATCTTGTCACGACTATCATATGAGGAACCAATAAAACTATGCGAATTGAAAGTATCTACACTTATAAGTTAACACATTTACAGCAACTACTCATATTTCGGTTAAAATTGGATATCAAAGGTGCAAATTTAATGCCATATCTACATATATATATTACCACAAATACTAATCTTCAGAACATAAAAAAATATTACATTTTTTTACAGTTTTATGGTTTTATTGCTTGTAACATCATGCAATTTCTGAAAGAAAAAATCTTGCCTTATTTACATCTGAGGAGATGGTTTTCTTAGCGCCATCTTCCTCTAATTGTATGAACTATTAATAAGACAGATATACCAACATTACAGTTGGTAACGTATCAAGGAAAGACACCATACCCGTATTCTAAGTTTTATAATCGTGGAAGGCTACATGACAATAATATTCTGTAATCCTGGATTCAAATCCCACTAGTAGCCGATTTATTTCCGAAATTTGATGTGGGTCACCATACATCTCTTGAGACATGCTACCAGCGGCGTTTTGTTCATATTATGTTAAAGAATTAATATTATTAAATGCCATGTTACGTGTTATTAATTGCACTAAAATGGAATAATGTTTAGTTTAAGTTTGAAACATCGGTAAATACGATTAAACACATTTAGATGTGTCTGACCCGCGAAACTATTGTCTTAAAAATTTGTCTGGATGATTTTGTAGTGATGGGTTCAAATTAAAACAAAAACTTCTGCGTAGCATGTGACCAACGCTACTTAAGTAACTCTTAAAGAAGGTAATATTGTATTAATAATGAAACAGTATGCGAAACGTTTTCTATTATAACTTTTTTGAAAACGAAATACGTACTTTACAGTGTTACAGGCGGAAAATCAATTCGTCACACCGTGCCGACACGTGCCGCATACTTAGCCCCATAATAACCACAGCGTTGACCGGGATACCTTCCACGACTTTAAATACTAAACTCTTTGGCGACTTGTAATAATGCACAAGATACTCATATATCCTACTAATATTATAAATGCGAAAGTTTGTGTGTATGTGTGTATGTTTGTTACTTCTTCACGCTCAAACGGTTACACCGATTTCGATGAAATTTGATATGGAGATAGTTTAAATCCTGGATTCACACATAGGTTACTTTTATCCCGGAAGTATAGTTCCCGGGGATAATCGAGGTAGCGGGAAAACCGTAATCCCGCGGGTGAAACCGCGGGGCACTACTAGTTTTAGATAAAGGATTGCAGAAAACATTGAGTGAATGTTGTATATAAACAAATAAAAAGAGACCCGCGTTCTGAACGGCACTGCAACGCTAAACTGCTGCCGTAGCCGTGAGCCATGATAGCGTCACACATACCTATACGAGTACATCATCATCTCAGCCATAGGAAGCCCACTACTGGACATACGCCTCCTCAATTGATTTCCACAAGGACTGGATGGAACGAAAAATTCTTGCCCTGGCTTCTTTCAAGTCCACTTCACTTCTGATTGGTCGACATTTTGGTACACTAGCTAGTTTTCTTTTGAGGAAGCACCATACAAGGGGGTTTCTTGTATTATAAAAAAATCTAAAATATAAAAAATATAATAATGTAAGAGTTCGATGTTTTTCTCATCCGTAACGTTAGACACACAGCATAACTTGAAATAATAATGGTCTTATTTATGTACGATGATAGTGAGAACCAGTTTTTAGCTATTATGAATATATACGATAAATAAGTACGAGGTTGCAATGATAGCGGATGAACGTAAAAACGCATCGTTTAAAACGAATTAGTTTCCAATATTACATTAATTAATCGGTTTAACTAAAACCCAATTAGTAGATAGATAGATAGATAACACTTTATTGTACAAGTACATCAACTTAAAATAACATTTATGAAATAACACATTAACAAATACAAAACACGTTGCACAATTGGCGGTCTTATCGCTAAGAAGCGATCTCTCCCAGACAACCATTGTAAGGAGGAATTATTTTTTGAGAAGCGGTGGTGTACTAAGTCTAAACAGGTTAAATAAATATTTTTAAAATAATAATAATATATAAAAAAAATAGTACAACAATACTAAAAAAAACAACAACTTCTGTTGTCACTGTTTCTTGTCAAAATTCTTTTTCGGTATTTAACGGTTATTTAGAAGTTTTCGGGTACTTATTGCTCCTACATAGATCGACCACATTAAGGATTTTACAATGTGTTGTTTGTAGAACTACAGATAGTTTATATCTTGCGTATCGTCGATGCTTATTATTCATTGCGTCAAAAAGTATTTGTTGTTCGGCTTGGTGCATATTATTAATTTTTGTTTCCATGCTAACGCGGCTTGGCGCCTGCAGGTCGGGGGCGACTTTACGTCAAGACGTCAACATCTGACGTCATTATCTAGTGATCTTAAGCTAAGTTTAAAAGCAAAACATTTTTGTGATCATGGTATTTTGCGACAAAAGAATGATAGCACACAAAACGGCTATTATGTCGCTCGGAGATTTGATCTGCCGGAGTCCTAGATGGCCTCACGCCTCAACATCTAAAAGATATTGTAGGTAGGAGAGACCTGATGGCTTTAGTAAACCTAATGTTGTGCGGGTCAACGGTGAACTCACTAACATTTTATATGGCGCAATTTTATGCGCACTTATTAAAACAGACAGCGGTATTAGACCTATTGCAGTAAGCATCACATATCCTCGCCTCGCAGCTAAAATTAACTGTAAGAAAAATGTTGCTTCTTTAAGCAATATTTTTCAGCCAATACAGCTCGGTTTTAGTTCGCGAGGCGGCTGTGAGGCTGCTGTTCATTCACTTTGCACTTTCACCGATCAAAGTTGTGGAGAGGTATTGTAGAAGGTGGATGTCAAATGTGCTTTTAATTCAGTAGAGGCACTATTTTGACACAAGTGGAAGATAAAATACCGGACCTATGGTTTTCTTTGGCAATGTTACAGAAAATCATCGAAATTAGTTAACAAAATAATGTATTTTTATCTTCCGTAGGATGTGAGCAGCCTTTAGGTCCGGCGATCTTCAGCCTTGACATTCATCCATTCATTCAACGTCTTTATTCCAAACTAAGCGTTTGGTATTTTGAAGATGGAATTTTAAGAGGTGAGGTGAACCCAGTTTTAAATGTCTTTCAAATCCTAATAGACGAGTTTCGTCAAATTGGTTTGGAAGTAAATTATACAAAGTGCGAACTTTTTGTTTGCGATACTTGTACGAATAGAGATGTGGATATTGAAAAATTCAATGCCGTTGCACCTAACATAAGAAAGTGTGCATTGCGTCTATTGGGTTCAGCGATACCAGATGAATTAATTTCTGCTTTTGTAAAAGAAAAAAATCAAAATTTTATGATATCTAAACTTAAGGTGTTCAAAATTAATGCTCATATGGCATTAACGATTATTAGATTTTGTCTTTTTGTCCTTAAATTTACTTTTTTTTGCGATTGTGTCAGCTGTGGAAACATAGTGAGCTCCTTACGAGCTTGGACGGCATCGTAAAGAATACACTGATGTCGGTTTTGAGTATTCACATGAGTGACGGGGTTTGGTCGCAGGCCTCCGTACCTGTAAGATTGGGAGGTCTAGAGATACGTAAAATGGCGGAGCAATTGAAGCGGCGAAAATGTGCTAACCTAGGTAGTGATTATACCTATTTGAACATATTTGAATGCAGATACATATATATTTGATACCCCAAATGGTTCATAATGAACCGTTGGGGGTCGAAATATTTGGCCCGTGGGTACCGGGAGCTCATCTTGTGTGATAATCTTGACGGTCCCGTGGCGCAGTGGTTTGTGTCATCGACATGAATTCTGTGTCTCCGGGACCCTGAGTTCGAATCCCAGCAGGGGCAAACATTTGTGCGATGAGTGTAGATGTCTGTCCCGGGTCTTGGATATTTGTGTGCTATGATTGTGTGTGTCCATGCCTCCCGCGATACAGGGAATCCTAGTGCAAGTGTCTGACGGTGATGAAAAAAAAAAAAAAGAACTATAATTGTATAGACGTTTTTGATCACGTTAAATTAAATAAATAAATCTAATTTTCCAAAAATTATAAAAGCGATTGATCTTAGCGACGCGTGATCAAAATGCTGGCACATATGTGGCTCAGATCAGCATTGCAATTCAACGTGGCAATGGTGCTAGCATTCTGGGCACGCTACGCCAACTAGTAGAGCATTTGAGTTATCCAGAAGCTGACAATAGCTAGTGGATTGCTCAAATGTTTGTAGCAACTGTAGTATTGTAATTAGTTATTAGTATTTTATTAGAATAATAACAATTAAGTATTTGATTCATGTTTCCACTTTGTTCTAGTACAGATATAATACATCTAGGTTAGAACTTACCAAAATGTGTATGCAATGTCCACAAATCAGACCTACAATTAAGGTGCCTACAATGCCGATACCCCATCCTGCGTTTGCAAATGCCAACGGTCCAGCCAGTAACCCAGAGCCCAGTGATGCTTTTATTATGTTTGCTGCTGCTCTGACATCTCTGAAATAAATGGAAAGTGATGTTTAGTTTGTGGCTGTACGCTCTGCCGATAGTCCATCTATACCAATATTATAAAGTTTGAAAAGTTTGTTGTATATATTGCTTTCGGGCTGTTTGGTCGTGGTCTATGTGAAACTTGTGTGTCAGTATCAGAGAAGACGTTGCGAAGGAGAGTTCTACGCTCTTGTCGCCGCCCGGACCTGAACCACTGAAGATGTCGCCCGCAGTGATCGACGAAACGTCTGGAACACAAGTTTCACATAGACCACGGCCAAACAGCCCGAAAGCAATACATACAACAACGCCGGCGGTGAAGCCTTAGAGTTTACATTTGAAAAGTTTGTTTGTTTGATTAAATGTACTATTCTCAGGAACTACTGGTCAATTTATTGAGGCAGGTTTTAAGCTATCATCACGCTATTATGTATACCTGAGATAAAGGGAAAACCGTAGTTTACGCGGATGTAAAGACATTAAGAAGTTTTAAAATATGACCGTAGCCGAACAAATTACCATCTGTAATAGTAGTTTATGAAACTGTATCATAATAAGGGTTCTTAAAACACGAGTGTCAGTTAAAAAAACGAGCAGTGGGCAAGTTGTTTTATAGCATTACACGAGTTTTTTAAGACCAAATTATGAGCAGTTTTATACACTATTTTATCTAATCTCATATAATAGATAATGAAATTTACGTAAAATTACAGCATACTAAAATCCATTTGCTGGCCGCGCATGCGTGTTGCGCCGCGTCCACAGACAATATGTAGAAAAACTGCATTACATGATTACAACCTCCTTGGTCCAGCTGAAGCTGTATTTTAATATTAAAGAAGTATAACATTTCGATACAGTTATCATAGTTGTCACAGTCATAGAGCTGTATCATAATGTAACTTTATTAATTTATTTCGATATATTGTCTATAAAGACTGTCATTCAAGTTCTGTTTTTAATCTTTATATTTCAGTATGAGATTAGATAAAGTAACTTTTGTAATATTATAAATTTGAATTTTTTTTTTTGAATTTTATTTATCAACATTCACACAAGGTCTTAAGGTCCCAAACGAGGCAGAGCCTGTACTATGGTAACCTAATGACTGATATACATACTTATATGCATATACACACCCAGACACAGGTCAAACAGACATGTTCATACACACAAATGTTTGACCTGACCGGGAATCGAACCCGGGACCAGCGGCTCAGAAGGCAGAGTGCCACCAGCTGCGCCAACCGGCCAGTCGTCATCATCACGCATCAGGATTTGTCCCGCCCCTTCTGCCTGTAAACACCCGCGAGCCCCTGTAATGTCATCCGAACCTCTTAAACGGTTAATTTAAAGTCGTGTTACTATTATTGTGTTGTCTTTTAGTAACTGAAGTCGATGAGAGTTGCTACTTGAAATATAATTATACATATAATATATTTAAATAGATGCATACTTGTATTTACAAACGGAAGACCAGCGCTGGTTGTTCACAACCAGCACAACGCTGAGTTTGGGCTGATTCGTAGCAAAGAGCTGCAAAACTTTTAGCTGTTTTATTAACGTAGTAGTATTTTATGTAATAACTTTGTATATATATATTTTTTTTTGTTACGAATAAATATAATTCTATTCTATTCTATTTTATGCAGATAATATATAGTTACATATAAAACTACCCAAACTACTAATAAATGTTTTATATTGAAAGCTTTAATAATGAGATGCGGAATTTGCATCGGTAGTGTTAAAACTAGGTTAATATCTCATGCCACTCAAACAAATAAATCACCCAATTACTCGTAACGTAATTTCGATGCAGAATAATCGGGAAGTACCGATATAGTTATAATGTAAAAATATGTTTCGATTCGGCTTACAAATTTACATTTAATTACATTTTATTTATTTCACTGACCATCAAGTGTAATAGAGTCAAACGCTATATAAATACAGCATTAAAAAAATCTTACCCGTGAAATATTTTAAACATTTTCTTAAATTCAATTGAAAGACATTGCGCCCGTGGGGATTGGGAGCTCATAAGATCTTCCAAAAACTATTAGAGCGTTTGATATGTGGCTCAATATTCAATTGCAATTGCAATTCAACGTGGCAATGCTGCTAGCATTCTGGACACGTTGCCAATTGGTAACGGGTTGGTGCATTTGATTTATGTATAGGCAACAGCTAGTGCATTGTTTAAATAATTTTGTAGTGGATGTAATATTGTAATTAGTTATTATTATTGTAATAAAGGCATCATGCTCGAAACCTAGGTCGAAACTTCGACTATAAACGTGAGTAAAGCCGGATACCACATATATATAATAATAAGTCAAACTCACGAGAACATCCAAACAAAAATAAAGGCATCAACCCGAAATAAAATAAAATTAAACAATGACATATTGTCTTCTAACCCAGGTTTCTTATTATAATACCTTTTTATATAAATCTGCAAATAATTATATAAGATAATATTTTAATGGCACCAGTCTGCGAGTCCATTACATAACTGACATTATTTTCATGTTTATCAGTCAGTTGAAAATATAAACATATATACTAGTAACGCCTCTGTCATATAGGGTAAGCAGAGACCCCCGCCTTTCAAATGCTATAAAGTATGCGAAATCTATCTATATAAATAAAAATGAAACCCGTTTTCCGTTGTCACGACATAACATGAAAACGACTTGACCGATTTAGATAAAATTTGGTATAAAGATACATGGGACTTTGGAGAAGGACATAGGCTACTTTTTGTCCTGGAAGAAGTATGGTTCCCGTGGGATAACTGAGTCAGCGGGAAAAACGTAGTGCACGCGGGTGAAACCGCGGGGCGCAGCTAGTTACTGATAAATATACGGAAAAATATACCTACAAACGTTACGATAAAATACAGTTCATGTAATTTCAGCGCGCATGTTAAGGCAATTAATGGATTCTTTATTCACCCAGTTTTAATAATTCAAAAGAATTACTTACGAATTAGGTTTTTCGACTTTCCGATGTGCGAATGGGTCGTAATCATCCTTGTTTGTAGATATCGTAGATATCGTAGCTATTGGAAGTTCTTTCAAATCGACGTTCATCGTGGCCCAGACTTCATACAACTGTGACTGCGTATCGTTTCGCCACGAATTGTACACAATGCCTTTGTAAATAACAAAATTTATCGAAAGCACATATTACATATATTTACATATTAGTCAAACCTGTTCAAAAATGTAAATTCAAACGTAAATTGAACACTGCAACAGCTGTGTTTCATCTATTTTAGTTCACTATTTTATTCTTATAACTGACATTCTTCTTCAGGCCGTGATTCAAACAATACCTGATTTTAGATAAGACATCAAAATCGACAGTTTACCAGAATGCCGCTAGGGTTACTCCCTGTAGCCCCAATTTCACAAGGAGTGATTTTATTTTCTATTTAACTTGTACTTTTTTCTTAACAAATGCTTCAAGACTATCAAATAATGTGTTATTTGTTCCAAATACGGGAAAAGCAAAAATTTAGGGGAGACGGTAGTCAATATATAAATAATAAATAGACTAAGTTCTTGATATTACAAAATGTAAATTCTCCTTTGAATCATATTTATAATGAACAATTGATTGTAACTGCTTTTGATAGCTGAACTAATTATTTAGATAATTAAAACCTGTTATTAGAAACGCATATTGTTTCGTATATTATACAATGCCTTTAATCATTATAAATGATCTATAATTTATTCCTGATTCTTAATGTTAAATCAACTATTATTATAAATATTTAATACATTATCAAGAAGGAAAATGTTTAAACGAATACATAAACCAAGATTGATATTTAATCGATATTATCAAAATATTTAGAAATTGTATCTCTCTACGAGATCGGGACTCTTTGGAAGTAACCCGTACCGTTAGTAAATCTTGGTGTATACTGCGAGCATAATTATTTTATGAGGCAATTAAAGATAAAATTCTTTGTAAATAAAGAAAACTCACGTTTGATAAGCGATAAGCAGATACGTTTTACGTTACGTTTGATTCAAATAAGAACCTTCCGAGCACTGATGCTTGTAAGGCCTTGCCGGTAATGTTTTGTTAACATATTTACTGTATTTTTCTTTATACTTCGAATATCACGCTTCATTTGTAAGAGAGATGTGTGATGTACATTTATTGTTCCGTTCATTACAATTATAAAGAGTTGCTCACAAAATATTTCATTTTTGAATAAATTTAGCATAATATAACTGATGGACGATTTCTATTTTGACTGGATAGATGGCGCAGTTGGTAGCACTCTGCCCTCTGAGCCGCTGGTCCCGGGTTCGATTCCCGGACAGGTCAAACATTTGTGTGCATAAACATGTCTGTTTGACCTGTGTCTGGGTGTGTATATGTATATAAGTATATATATCAGTCATCAGGTTACCATAGTACAGGCTCTGCCTAGTTTGGGACCTGATGACCTTGTATTAATGTTATTAAATAAAAAATATAAAAATAAAATTATGTACAAAATTTGCGATCATGCCACTCTGATACGGAACTTCTTATCACTTTAATATTGGCGCTATCCCACTATGACTGGGTTGGTTTGGTAAGTTTTTTTTAACAGCGAAGAGCGGAAGATACAATTTTTTTTGTAACACTCAAATCCCCGCACTAGGATTCCCTATGTAGTCAGAAGTACAGATACACACAATTACAGCGCACAAATATCCAGGACCCGGGATGAATACCTCATTCATCGCATAAACGTCATAGGACCACGGCTATTGTTTAAGCATCACTAGAACTGGAAACATATAAAGAAAAGTCTAAACATTATAACGTAAGCTAAGTCTTTTCTGGGAGAGGCCATTGCCTCCTGAAACACAGTCCCACTAGTTCAGGAGTCTTTAAGTTCACTATTTGTTTGTACACGAAACATGTCAATAAAGTATTTTTGTATTTGTATTTGTATAATGTTGGCCTTTTTTACAGGGGAAATCCCGGGATACACATGTCTTCCCGGGAGAAACAGGGGTGCTTATGTTGGAGTGGCACCAACTTAAACCCCCGGTGTTTCGTCCCAGCGCCTCAAACCGGGGCTATCGGTACGATTTCGCTTTCCAAAGCGGCCACAGCGACGGTGGTTCGTTTTACAGAACCCTCTTCGGTGGAAGGGGTGACCCAGGTAGGGTTGGCGGTCACCCCGTCTACTGAGAATGGTACCTACGCGGAACACCGCGCGCGCCATACTCAGATGTTTAGTTTTGTTTTGTGTAGGTACCAATTTTTCTAAGGTTGAATGACTATTGCCTAAAGTATGCCTGATGAACTTTGTGTCTTAACTAAACAATTTGCAACAATACTTTCACTGTACTATTTGTTTTACTTTGTTTCTGATTTCTTATGCCAAGAGCCTGAAGTTCTTCTGTCGGCACGTAACTTAACGCCGTCTTTATGAATAACAAAGTCTGGCGTCTCTTATATTATTTAAAATTAAAATAAATTAAATTATAAAATGTACTTACTCCCTCATTTCTTTATACCGCGTATTAGGTTATGTACGTTTTAGTTAATTAACATAATATCCTGGCTTTTCATTGTATTTGTTCTATGTTGTTTTAATAATATATTTATCAAGTTAGGTATGTGATAGTCAAGATGCTCGTTGCATATTATTATGTATTGCCTTGATTATAGGAAGTATCTCAGCAGCCGTAACACAGGTGACCCTAGCGCGGCTGCTAAAGGCCTTTTATATTGTATTCACATACATAATTATGTATACACCGATAACCACATGTTCTAGTAAGCTATCATGTATTGAAAGTGTTTTGTGGCAATAAATATATTTGTATTATTTGCTGTCCTACAACAATAATGATTTATTTTGCTCACTTTTTTATTATTTACTTCTATACTTACTTTTGTTTAACCGATAAAAAATATATACTTTTTTTTATTAAAACTGACGTGGTTTTGACACATTATGAATGAACTATAGTCGGAACTCTCTGACTTATTACGTGAGTAATTCCCGTGTTTTATACATTCATATCTAATATACAAAGATTTCTTCGTTTTTTTCAGTTTCCAAATCAGCAAATTGAGACCAATTAGGATTCCCTTCAGGTGATACTTTCAGATGCGCAAACGCAGACAGTTGGATTATGCAAGTTGTGGATCAGCTTATGTATTTAATTTATATAGAAAAACTACGCTTTCGCATTCCAAATTAATTCTTATTTGTGGCTTGGAGGGATCGGAGTTTTTTGAGTTCATTGAGCTGATTCCACAGAAAAAGCTCATTAGAAAATCACGCCACCGATACTTTTGAGTACAAGACTAGATAGGTACTAATAAAAAATATTGCCAAAAAAATCGAACCGAATTCAACACTCAAAAGTGTGAAATAACTTGTTGAAGTCTTGAAGAACTTGTCGGTGATAGTCTATGATCTATAATGCTAGGGATGTGGTTATTATTGGTGTAACTAAAATGGTAAACAGGTGCCATGATAGTTCAAAAGTAACTATTAACAAAATATTGTGCGCGTGGTACCGACTTGGACAAGTAGACTCACACTTTTTAACCGAATTTTAAAAACAAGGTGGAGGTTTCTCAATTCTACCGTATGTTTTTTTTATGTGTGTTCGTGGATAACTTTATTTATTTATTTATTTATTGTTATGCCCAACAGTGTACATACATATTAAATTTATCAATATATCATTATTTCTCTCTTAACTTTATGACAGAAGACATACGTAAGTATTCAACTCAACTCACTTCGATTTCACACTTTTGAGTGTTGAAGTCGGATCCAAAACCTTTTTTTTTATCCTTTTCACTGACATTGGCTACTCACGAGATCAATTGTCATTGGAACTCATCAGATAGACGTAACACTTTTCAGTTATTGGAATTTAACTGAAAAACCGCTACACCGATTTTGATGAATTTTTTTGGAACTACCTCCGAAGTATACTCTATCAAACAAAAAACGACAAAATCATCAAAATTGGTTCATAAACGACTAAGTTATTCCCGAACAAACATGCAAAAAAAATATGGTCAATATTGGATAATGGATGCGGGCCGCTTCTACCCAGTCCTTGTGGAAATCAATGGGGGAGGCGTATGTCCAACAGTGAACGTCCTATGGCTGTGATGATGATGATGATGTTGATTATTCATTTTCACTCACATAGTCAAAATACTAAAGGTTAAAGCCGGTTAATAGTTATATTATATAATAACCAGCTGCGCCCCGTGGTGAAATGGTACGTGGTGTTGGTGATATTTTTGTCCACCCGTGGGATCCCATAGGAACAGTCTATATTTTAGGGATAAAAAGTAGCCTATTTTTTAATTACAGGATGTAACCTATCTTCGTTCCAAATATCATAAAAACCCGTTTAGCCGTTTCAGCGTGTAAAATAAAAGAGATAACTATACTAATATTATAAAAAGGAAAAATATTTTGATTGTTTGTTTGTTATCATTGAATAGGCTCCGAAACTACTGAACCGATTTGAATTCTTTCAGTGGGAGGAAGCTACACTATCCCCGGGTAATATAGGCATTATTATATTTTCAAAAAAATATGGATCCTTATAATTGTTAAATTGAAAATTGTTGTAAAAAAAACCCGTGTGAAGCCGGAGCGGACTGCTCGTTATTTATATATGTCTATTATCCGGCCTTGCTCACTCACGTCTTATGGTTGTGTGCTTAATATGTTACTTTAGTTAGGTTACTTGAAAATAGTAATAATAATACCATGTTACAAAAATATATTTATTTAATTTATCAAAATACTGGTAACTCATGCATGAGCATATACTTACATACCTAACACTCTAACAAGGAGTAACATATAGGAAAAATAAATATACAAAAAATCAC
The DNA here is from genome assembly GCA_934044485.1 of Apeira syringaria. Classification (NCBI taxonomy): domain Eukaryota; kingdom Metazoa; phylum Arthropoda; class Insecta; order Lepidoptera; family Geometridae; genus Apeira; species Apeira syringaria. Next base: position 19,285,270 of record OW203662.1, on the reverse strand, counting down.
ACCAAATTTCAAAACTACAAACACCAACTTTTAACAATTACATAAAACTGATGTATATGATTATGTATCGGTAACTCCGGAATGGTTGTAATGATTCGTATATACAATTTATTTTGCAGTGAAGCTCATTCGCCTAGATACTCTGTCTTTAACAATGGTTGCTTAAAATAGTTGCCAAAAAAGCTTTTCGAAAAAGATTATCAAAGTAATCAATCAAATAGGTAGAGCTATTTCTTAGAATAGTTAAAGGTTCGTTCGTTTTATTTAAAATAATTATTGGCTTCGATATTATGTTTAAGTAATGTATAAAACAGGAAATATGATAAGTCAGATACTTTTAACTATTGTTTATAATTTTCTCTATTGTGATATGTCATTTCGGCTTCATTTTTGAAAATACTGTAAGCTTGCGTTTTACCACTGTTTTACCAGACGGTAAGTAAGGACTCCGTTCATAGTGTAGAGTACACGAGGCCAGAAGGTTTCCTAACCTATCACTCGTGACTTGAAGACTCCAGGATTGTACGTATCGGGAAAAACAGATTAGGGCAACGAGTTCCATTCCTTGGCAGTAAGTATTACAAAAGTTGAGGCAAAAGGCATCGTAGGTTTTGTTAAACCTACCAACGAATCTCATTGAATAAAGTTCAACTTTATACTCATTGGCGGTTCAAATACGAAACGGCAATGAGAAAGGATATTTCATTATGGCTCAAGATAGTCGTACGCCTACGGATCACGCTTACCAATTTATTTCATGTAAACTGTCAATTTACAAAAACACAACAAAAACAGTAAATTCATGATGTAATACACGCAACTGTATAGGAGATTTCAGTTATGCGCAAAAATTCTGTCACCTTATCTACATTAATACATAAATTATAACCTTAATTCAATTAAGAAGTACTATAGTAAAACCTATTACCTACCTACTTGTAATAATAATTATGAAATGTATGCCAGGGGCTCAATTCAGAGATTCATATAGCTATAACTAAATAGCTAATGATCTACTGATAACAAGCGCCCTACTAACTATGTTAGACAATATGGAAGCATATTCTAAAATACACTTTATATTAATTATATAATAGAACAAAGGCATACACTATACATCACAAGTATATTATAATTATTTTGGTAGTAGAGAAGTTAGTTCCAATATGTTTGCAAAAATCAATATAGGTACGTATATTGCCTCTCTAGCTCAAAAATGAGCCAAATGACATTTACTATTTTCCCTTAATCTGACAATTCCCATTTGAAGGATAAAATGTATTTATCTTTGTATATTCATAGCTTTGTCTTATTGTAACATCATTCTCATTTATTTAACTTAATTAGATTCGTTTATTTCGTAATTAATTTACACCATCCACGGAGATTTGGGTCTCTGTACTCGACTTGGAATAAAAGGGCTGGAGGGATGTCTAGTATAAGATACGTAACTCTGCGATCTAGGGTTCTTGTAGAGCTGCTGTCTGAATGACGCAATTACTTCTGGACGAGGTGATGTAGAATACAAAGGCGGATTATAAAGAGCTGGTGATGATGGTACTGGACCTGGTGTGATTAGGTTACCAAATGTTTGGTCGTTTAGTAGTAGCGTTTGAGGAACATTTTTGCGCAGTTGGACTGGAGCCTTTTGCCGATATGGTTGTGGAGCTTCGCAGACTGTTCCTTCCAACAGAGCAGCAAGTGGAGCAGTATAAATTCTGAAGTTGATATCACTGTAGTCTAAGTCAGCTTCTAAGAACACTGGCATACGATCTGACATCACCCAGACATTGCGTTGGTCGTCAATTTTGACATCACTAGGAAATACGAGCCCTACATCATCTTTGTCCGCTAAACCGACATTTTGCGGTTTTAGAGGTAGAGAAGATCGCCAGCATCCAATCGCGTTCTGATCGATCAAACTGAACAACTGGACCCCAGAATCGTCCATAACTTTGGCGGTCGTATGACTGTCGGGACCACGCACTCCTACGACTTTGAAGTCTTTGTAAGATCCAGTGACTTTAGTTTCATCTCGGAGAATACGTGTTGATACTGCAAATTCGGTGTTGCTAGACAATGGTGAGAAGTAAAGTGTTCTGTATCCATCGGAGCCAATAGGACCGGTAGATATTCCGAAAATCCCTTCAGCTCCCCATTGGAAATTGAGACCAGCGATGTTGAAGTCACCAACTAGAGGGTCGGGGAAGAAGTAACTGTGGCTGAAGCGCCATGACTTGTTCTGTTCCCAGGAGTAAGCGATGAGCCCGTAGCCGAGTTCGTCCGAGAAGTAGGCGTAGGTGTCGTCACAGCTGGAGCCGACGTCAAGGGCGATGTTGGCGATGAATGTGGTAGATACGATGTCTTCGGGACGGAACACGTAGCGACGGATGCGCTGATCCGTGTTCAGATCGTAGACATGCAGCGAGTAAGGGCACGGATTTGTTACATTGGGATCTGAAAACAGAAACCATGTACATTATGTATGTAGATCAATTATCTGTTATTCTATTAAATATTACGGCCCATCTGATTGAAAGCCACCTAATTTATTTTAAAAGTTGAATTTATTTTTTTGTATTATTTTAAGACAAACTAAGGGTAAACATTCATTCAACAAACGACCTACATCATTGAAAAAGGATGGATTCGGGCCGCTTCGAACCTGTCCTTGTGGAAGTCAATGGAGGAGTCGTATGTCCAGTACTGGATGTGATGTGGCTAAGATGATGACTCATAATAATGAAAAAGTTTCAGATATTAAAAATCTTAACTCTGCATTTGCTAAAATTCAAATACAAATATAGGCCAATTAACAATCAAAAACATTTTTTTTTATATTTCATGAAAGTAGCATATTTGAGAACTTATATTCCCAGCAAAAAAGATTTCAGATGGGATTTCGTTAAATATGGTTAAAACATTCCAACTAAATATTACTCAAGAGTAAATGAGTATTTTAGCACTTAAGTTTATCTTTCCTCTTATCTGAATGAGACATATTAGTGATAATCGCAGACGCTAACATGTTAATTATGGCGTCATAAAGTTAACGTATACATTTCTACGTAGATTAGCATTTTTCATGCGTGGTCGCAGTATAACAGCTGTTTTGAAGGTATCTAATAGGTTTTTGACTGCTATGTAATTTGTTTACAGTAGGTTATAATAATTTTGTGTAGGGTATTAGGGTATAATTTTCTGCCCATCGTAGTTGAAACTTATGCACAAACAAAAATATTAAATAATCTACTTTTTTTGTGCCACTAGGAGGTATGGGATATAAGAAGGAGAAGAATCTATTTCATAAATATCTTGACAGTAATAATAGTGTATTTCAGATTACCAATTTAAACTTGACCTCTTGACCCAAAATGAAATTATACAATTTCAAGGTATTTTTAACAATTTGTAATAAGTAATTATAATAACAATGAATACGCGATTCCTATTTCAAAAAACCCATATACATATGTCTCAAAACACAAAATTTGCAGCAAACAGTTGAAAAACAGAAGTTATCTCTAAAACTTACCGTATCCATAAGTGCCTACATCCAAGACCCAGAGTCTGTCACATTTGTCAGCCTTGATCCTGTATACTGTGTTGAGACCAGTCTGGCAGTTGCCAATTTCATTTCCTTCGTAGCTCGGGTAGGGGTTAAGCTTTGGTGAAGGGTCATAAGGGGCGTCCAGAGGAATGTAGTTCAGGGTAGCTGGTATACCTGGAAATAAAAGAGACGGCAGGGTGTTATTTTATTTAATTTGTTGAATGTCAGTTTAGCGCTGACAGGCGACGGACGACGGTCTTAAATTGATACAGTTATGGTGTGTAATTAGGTATTTATTATCATCATCATCATTTCAATTCATTTCCATTTTGTTGCAATTTCTAATAGTACAAGGGTATATACAGTACTAGCTGCGGTTTTATCCGCGTGGTGATGAGAAACGGTGATGATGGTGATGATGAAAATAAGCCTTTGTGTTAATCCAGGGTATAAGCTATCACCATACCAAATTTCATCGAAATCCGTTCAGCCGTTCTGGCGTGATTGAGTAAGAAACATCCATCCATCCATCCATCGTAACTTTCACATTTATAATATTAGTGGGATTAGAGTGAAGACCCTTTCGCGCACAGCAATTTTTAATGAGAGTAGGGCGCGTCATGTCGTACTACATATAACATTCACTAGATAAAATTAAAACAATACTGGATTTAGAATTTAATCAATTTAATTCAAGTCAGCATAGTATGTGAACACCCAGCAGTGAATATTCCGCTGCTGCACATATGCCTCCCCCGTGTCCTCTTCGGGGGGCTTTGCACTCGCCATGGTTGTTGGTTTTATACGCAGAGGGCGCTACTGCCTACCCATGACCCCCCCTACGTGATCCTTTAGCCGAATCTTACGGTACCCATGGATAAAGTTGGGTGGGAGGGGTAAAACACTAAGCCGGTACCGCACCTTTTTTAAAATTTATTTAATATAATATTATTTTCAAATTAATAATTAATATTAATATAATAATAATTTAATTATAGAAAATAATTCCGCGAGCACATGGTATGCAATGCGAAGCTTGCCAACCTCCTGGAATTTTTCTACATGACGAGACAATTTAATATCATCCAATTTAAATTCTCTCTTTTGTTTTATTGTTTCCGAAATAAAAACAGCTTAAAGGTAGGATTTGTATCTAAAACGCTTTTATTGTAAGCATCTTATTATTTAAACTTTGCATAGGTATTTCGGAACTAAATTCTAATTAGTCAGTGGTAAGGATTATTGTTGACATGTCGAAGCGAGTTGGTTGAGTTTCGAAAGGAATAATTAGAGATCCGGGAGCAGTGATGTCCGCCATCGAGAAAGCTGTTTTCGTTTCTGTTATTGTCAACAGCAACACAAAAAAAAAGCTTCACTATAGCATCATCTGTTGTTTTGGTATTTTTAACCAGCTTCAAAAAAGGAGATTATTCAATTCTACCGTATATTTTTTATGAACCGATTTTGATGATTATTTGTTTGTTTGATAGAGTATACTTCCGTGGTGCTCAGTATTGTGATGTTACTTTTGTGAACTATCATGGTACCGAGTTCAACAAGGTTATTTCACACTTTTGAGTGTTGAAGTCGGTTCCATTTTTTGGTTAAATTTTTTTTGTTATTATCAGTTTCCTAGGCTTAATTCTATCTGCAAAATTGCCACTTAAGCTCGTATAGACTCTATGAGTGGTGAAGAGTTTCTCGTTAATTTTTTTTTATTTCTCACCACAGGACGTCCACTAGACATATGCCTACCCTATTGATCTCCACAAGGACCGGTTGGAAGCGACCCGCATCCCAGCCCTTACCTGCGATCTTAGTCAGGTCGTCTGTCCACCTTGTCGCTGGCCGACTCGGTATTAACGATATCTTTTTTATGAGACATACAAATTACGGATTCTACCATTAGGTTACTGGTTACAATATAATTCCAAGAAAACCTTTATATTAAGTCGACTCACTTGCGTATCGCCGTAGTTGGGATTAGTATCCGAACTTCAGTGATACGCAAGTCAGTTAATTTTTTATAACAAAATATAAAGCAGCGGTAATATTTCTAAAATGATAACCTCAGAACGTAGAATACTTAAAAACATATTATATAAATTCAATCTTGTAGTAAGGCAACAACTTTACGGTTAATTTTTAATTACAATAAATTGCTACATGAATAATTAGTTGCGTTGATCTCTTTCAATCATTCGTTACTTATTAAAAACATTATGAATTACTTTCTCGACAAAATCATGCATTTTAGATTAATGCCATGTTATATAGTTATAATACGTAAATGTGTGATAAATATTTAAATCAATCAGTGAGCGGACGGAGAAAAAATTTCACCTCTGTTCATTTAGACGCAAATCTTATGATTCATAAATCTCATTAGTTTGACGAATGTTACATAGCCCAGCATTGCCTATTGCGGGTAGGTGCTTGAATTTAAATAAAATGCTAATAAATAATTATAGTAGCTAGTAACATGTTTCGCCGACCCCACTTAGTGTGGGACAAGGACAAGGAACAAAGGAGAAGACTACAGCTAGTAACATTTGAGCAATCCATTAGCTCTGATAAGTTTTATGGAAAATCCGCTGGAAAATGAGCACTGATCTCCACGGGCCCATTGTCTTGACTCGAAACAGTTCAAGATGTATTGCTCTCAAGCCATTTCATTTTACGGACATACCTACCCATTACGAAAATAAAAATTTAACGGTGTCAGCCAATATTTACTTTATCTAAACGTTTATGTTAATTGTAGTTGATTATTAGTATCAAATTAGTATTTAAATTAATTTTAATGTTTGCGATCTCTGAACAACAATTTATGTGACCTTTAAGTCATTTACAAGGCACATACTTCTGTAGTGCTTGAGAAACTTTTCTACACCGATTTTTTTAAAATAGTTTAAGAAACATATTTAAGACCTAGTGTGATAGGGAATGTTGTAGTGTACACGAAGATGTATTGACTAAGATTGAGCAAAGTATGCAAAGATGGTTTGGTCACGTAGAGAGAAAGAATAAAAGGAGATTGACTAAGCAGGTATACATGGGTAAAGTTAATGGTAGTGTTGGAAAAGGAAGGCCTAGGCCCTAGGCAGACGTTCCGAATCAGATTGAGGACGTTCTAAGAAAGGGCTAGATCAAGAGTACTCTAAGCCGACGCTCTTGTATGATAGGTCTGATGAGCGTGGACGAAGCGAATGAAGTATGTGGGGATAGTAGCATTTGGAAAACTGTGGTCTCTGCCAAACTCTACGGGAAAGGGGCGTGAATATATTATTATGTATATTTTTTTGCAATACATCCAAAGAAACACGTGACACACAATTACGTGAGTAACTCCCGTGTTTTATAAACTCATGACATTAACCCTATTGACTTCAATAACACAAATTAATACCAATACAGTACAAACATGTCTTTCGGGTCATGTTGGTTCTTATTTGCGATACTGTGTGTTTCGGACCGCGCGGATTTTACCACTATAAATGCTGGCTTTGTAATTTAGGAATACATTATAAAGAGATTGATTGTCAAAAAGTGATTATCGATGCAAATCGCGCAGCTATAAAGATATATAGGCAGATGCTAATTTAATCCTCTGTAAATCATTTTGTATGAATTGCTTTGACATAAAATACGTTAGAGCAATAATTTATTAACATTTTCCTGATTTCTCTTTTACTAATGCGTGACATAAATTACATAACGCAACTAATACATTTTTAATATGCTTAAGTAAAAACCCTATTTGAATATTAAGGGCCACTTTCTATTTTGAAACGCTGCGTCCATGCGTATGTAAAATTTAGTTTGAATATAATTAAACCATTTGAATATATTATCTACATTATAAAAGAAGCCTTGTTCTGATACGATGAATTTGCATTTTTGCCTAAATCTTAGAAAAATATCTGACCTTAACCCAAATAAACACATAACATTTTTGTAATTGGAGTAGTTTTTCCACTTGACGATATTTTTCATGTGTAAACTTTTTCAACGTCAATTGATTATAATGTCTTTTTTTTATTTGATAGCTGGTGCTTTTTGTGCGATTCCATTTAAATTTGATCGAGATCTAACTAGTTATTTTCAAGTTTTAAATAGGGGGTATGTAAGTTAATTGTAAGTAATAATGGGTGCTGGATTTTAACTACTTTATCTAATCTCATAAAATAGATAGTAAAACTTTAGTAAAACTTCAGCATAATAATGTTTGTATTTGTAAATGCGAACGCGCATGCGTCTTGCGCCGCGTGCACGGATAATGTGTAGAAAAAACTGCATTGCAACCTAACGAGGTTGTTAGTTAGATCAGCCGAAGTTGTATCTTAATGGTAAAAAAGTTACATAATGATACAAATTTTCCATAGAGGAACTGTATTATAATTTAATTTATTAAATTTATTTTGATGGCTTGTCTGTAAAGACTGTCATTCAAGTTTTCTTTTTGATTTTTAATCTTTGTATTTCCCTATGAGATTAGATAAACTTACTTACGATGTTGTTTTCTAAAAGGAGCAAGATTGCAATGTAATAATGTTGTAACGCATCTAAATGCTGTAATTGGCTAAAATATTTTCATATGACTCAATATAGACAGAAATAATGAGATATTTATACTATTTTGTAAAATAATGTAGGTAAGAAGTATATTGCAACATAACTTTTTGTGATGCGTGAACTCCGTAATTGGATAATGGCATGCGAAGCGAAAAACGGCTAATTTTTGCATCAAAGCGATTGACGTCAATTTTTTTTTGGTATTTATAATCTTTCGTTTGACAACTGTCTCACCTGATGTCTAAGGTGTCGACGCGGTATAAGATCTTAAGATTAAACCCATCAACCGCGGTCCGCGAAACACGCGCGCTGTTGTCTACCGGGTGAGAAAAAGGGCGGCGCCGCACCGACCGCGCGCACGGCCGGCCGGGCGTATGGCTCAAATTACATCTCAGATTTCACAGATTCACAGACCTACTTGAGATGGGCTGCGTTTGCTAACTCTTTATATATTCTACCAAATTCAATCATAGATAAAGAAAACGGTCAAATTCGTTGCGTTTTAGTAGAAAAAAAATGGTCAAAAAAGTGCAATGTTGCACTTTTTCGGTTTTGAGGTTACATTTGTAAAATTTTTTTTAAAAAAATTTTAATTTATTTCAAAGAGCATGATATTGTTTTGAAATGGCAATAAGTTAATCTACTCTTTAAGGCACAGTCATTGCCACCCCTCACCCCACAGCATGCGGGGAAAATATGTACTTAGTTATTAATGAAAACTCAGAGTATTTTAACGCAAAAAGTTTTTACAAGGTATTTAAATTTATTATTATATATCTAAATTTCGAAAACCTGTTTAGTTATACAGCGTTTTTATAATGTTCCAAAGTATAATCCTTAAAAATATATAAGTTAAAAACACACTCGGCGTTCAAAAATAATACGTATTTCGAATTTCACGCTAGAAACGCGCCTAACAGCATTATTTAGTGTTCGCATTACTGTGTTACGGGTTTGGGTTCCGGCGAAATTACAGGCACATGCGACTTACTACGGCACTAAAAAGTGGTCTCTGACTATAGGCCTTCTGAGCAGGCTCAGAGTCGCACAACGAGCTATGCAGAGGCCTACGCTCGGGGTTTCTCTACGCGATCGAATCAGAAATGAGGCGATCCGTATAAGAACGAAAGTCACCGATATAGCCCAGCGGATAAAGTGGGCAGGGCACATAGCTCGAAGAACTGATTTCTGTTGGGGTCGAAAAGTCCTAGAATGGAGACCAAGGATTAGCAAGCGCAGCATAGGACGGCCACCGTACAGGTGGACAGACGACCTGACGAAAATCGCAGGTAAAGGTCGGATGCGGGCCGCTGCCAACCGCTCCTTGTGGAAATCAATGGCGGAGACATATGTCCAGTAGTGGACGTCCTATGGCTGAGATGGTGATGATGATGATGAGACTTAAATTTATATCTTAGGGTGACGGGCGCCGTGCAGTATTTTACGAATTGTATCTTCTATAGACAGAGGTTACCACTTAACATCCCGTAGGCATTTTTTTGTTCCGTTATCTAATCCCATAAAAAAACTCCTTGCTACAACTTTCAAACTAACAACATCTATGACATTTCAAAACTAACCTAGCCCTAAATTGCTGACTGATAGACTTTAATAAGCTGATTAACACATTGCTGAGAGATATGACAGGTTCAGTAGTCGCATATCTCATCGTCTCGACAAGATTGCATTAATTATGTAACCGTGTCAAACGCGTAACAAATGTATATGGTGGTAGGCGTATCAAAATCACACGTGAAAAATGTTGTTTGCATACATTTTCATCACGTAACAGTGTTTAATGTGTTTTTTTTACATATTATAAGTTTGCGTTTGACAACTGTCTCAACTGATTGTTAAATGAAGTCGTCCGCCAATTCCAGTAGCAACTAATATTAGCTTTTCAAGAAGAATTAGGAGCATTAACATAATTCTGTTAATCATAACGACTAACTAAAATACTTTAAAATCATCACCTAAGTGGTTTTAGTAAAATAATCAAAAAATTGGTTGTCTGTAAAGTCGGTTTACGGACGATAGATTTACGTGATAACGTCATAATCATTTATGACTTTGACTTTGACTTCAACTTTGACTTTGACTTTGACTTTGACTTTGCCTTTGACTTTGATTATTTTATGTAATACAAAACTCAGGTGGAACGTTACGCGGAACGTTACGCGGGACGTTACTATTTTTCATGAGTGTTGCTGGTATTCATCAATTTATAAAACGTTATCACGTCAAAAAAAACGTCAGCTATAAAAAATCAACGTTCGAGTGATACTATAGCTCAGATGCCAAAGCGACAGGACGGTATTCTGTAAACATGTGTTCAAGTCCCAATAGGAGCCGAATTTTTTCCTTTATTATTTAACTTGAACGTATTTTTGCCTAAACCATAAAACTCTATGAATTGACCATTAGTTTTTCAGTAACATGCATACTTATATTCAGGCCTCTTTCTCGTAGGGGCAGGCTGAGAACATAGCCTTCCAATGGCTATTTTTTTCAGTTACTGAACTCATATTTTATAAACTTGCACAAACACAATTAAATTGTTTGCTAACCATAATGTGTGAACATTGGGGTTTTAGAAACCGCCAAATTAAATGGACAACATCTAATTAGGTAAAGTTAACCAGTAATTAATTTCAAGCATTTTGAAGCATCATTATATTAGAATGCTATATTTTACGTTCGGTGAAACATTTGTATTCTCACGGTATTGTGCGCAAAAGTAGGGCAAGATAATTATTAAATAAGAATGCAAATAACGAAGCAAACACAGAATTGTTATGGCCTCGCGTACATAAAAAATTTTCCTCACTTACTAGTTTTTATTTCGCCGGTTCACGCGTGACAATCGACACACTTGGGGTATACTATACGGTACAGTATTTTTTATTGGTTTTGATGTGTTTGTGACAATTACAAAAAAATATTAATGGTAACTGCAAAATACTATTAAACTAATAAACAAAAATTAATTTTCTACGATAAAATAATACAAAATTGTGGATTTAATCGTTACTTAACCGACTTCAAAAAACAGAGGAGTTTCTATTTTCCACTGTATATTTTTTATGTATGTTCACTGATTTTTATATATTTATTAATTATTTTTTTTTGTTAGAACGAGTACGCTTTTTAGGTGGTCCCATTTAAATTTTATCAACATCGTATTAGTAGTTTTTATGATATCTACAAAAATCTTTAAACATACATGACTGAAGTGGGTTGTTCCACATTTTAACAAAAAATAAAATTTTAGAAATATTAATATTATGTCACTGAACACCTAAGCCGCTGAGTGGGTTTTGGGGTTCACTAAGGCATGTTACAAATTTATCGCCATCGTGTCCAACAACAAATATATGTTATAAATAATAATATTTCATTCTTTCCTATTTAATTTTTTACACAAGAACGACATGATTTTTATAAGTTTTTAACTTTTCCGCCTGCCTGACGACAGTAGCGCTAGAGTTCGTTAAAAACTTCCATGAACATTATTAAAACTAAGTCTTTACTTATCAATTAACAACCCGTGAGGTGGTGTCATAGCGCAAGATAAAACTTAAAATAAAAAATAATATAATAACGGTGTTATCAGTTGTTTAGATTTCTATGGGATCACCCCACCAAGAACTTTTTAGCTTTCTAACCACCAGTTTTAATCGTAATCTATTTTTCATTATAATGCAACCGGACCAACTGTTACAAATCATACCTATCATAGCGATACGCGGTTGTTTGAATGAAACTAACAGATGATTAAAATTATGTAACCATTGTCCAGTTAAATCTGTTGATGATTAATTATTATGATACTGTCGGAGGCGTGGTGAGTGAAGGAACATTTATTACCTATGCACCGACCTTCACCTACTTCAATTTGTTTTATGTGAGGGCTTGATTATCGTTCGTTATTTGGGTCGATGATGTAAATATGCGTACTTTTGAATCGATATGCATTACTAGTTTCTACGAAAACGTGATGTTACATCGTGGATTATGATATAAATGGGATATATATACACAAATAACATTCATTAATAAGTTCAGTACAAAAAAGACAATATACTTATTTCTTTTATGGCAGCTAGAATATACCTATTCTCCTCCTTTTTTCAAGTCGGTTAAAACTTAAAAAATACATTCTTAGGATACTACTAAGCTCAGTACCTATCTTAAGAATGTGTTTATGAAGTTTTAACCGACTTGAAAAAAGAGGAGGTTCTCAATTTGACCCGTATATTTTTTAATGTTTGTTATCTCAGAACTTTAGATTCCTAAAGCTTTGGCATCACAGAGACAGTGGGATCGGCCGCTTTGCGAACTGCCAGTGTGGTTGTGTGGTGTGTGGCAGTTGATCAACTCGGTCATCATGGGCTTTCTTGCTTCAGAAGTGTAGGTCGAATTTCTGGCCACGCTAGCATTAACGATATCATCGGTCGGGCTTTTACCAGCACCAATGTTGCAGCCATTCTTGCACCGAATGGTCTCATGCGTGACGATGGTAAAAGACCTGACGGCATAAGACTTATTCCCTGGAAGATAAGGCGGCCTTTAGTGTGGGACGCTACATGCGTTAACACTTTGGCGCCGTCACATCTTCCTGAAACACATGTTAGGGCTGGCGCCGCCGCATATTCGGCGGAGCAATTGAAACGGCGAAAGTATGCTAACCTAGGTAGTGGTTACATATTTGAACCCTTTGGGGTCGAGACATTTGGCCGTGGAGACCTGGAGCTCATCGGATTTTCTAAAATTTATCTGAGTGTTTGATTGATGCGACGCGTGACCAAAATGCTGGGACATATTTGACTCAACGAATCAGCATTGCAATTCAACGTGGCAATGCTGCTAGCATTCTGGGCATGCTGTCAGCCGCTAGCGGGTTAGAACATTTGAATTATCTATAGGCTACCAATAGCTAGTGGATTGCTCAAATGTTATAGTAGTAGCTGCAGTAATTGTAATTAGTAATTATTGTTTTATATAAATAAGAGGCATTTGCCCCATAAAAAAATCGAAACTCATGACAACAATAAATATCTCGGTAAAACATTATCTCAAATGTAACGTGAGTAATTATAATCTAGAGTCCCTGAATCACGCACGACTTAACGTCGCACAAATTAATTTATTTACAAACGCAAGAAATAGCTGTAATTATTCGGAAAGGGCGTAACTACACCGTTTCGAAATAAAACGTTTCGAAAATTGAAACTCTAAATCACAAAGTTGTAAGACAGGTTCGTCAATCATTTTACAACTTCACCTACTTACACGCACGCTTATTGTGACCGGATGTGGGTAGATTTGTCAGTGACATTTAGACACACGCCAGAAATGAAATGACTCTATCATTTGGAAGTTCCAACGTGCAGGTTTCGTGTACGCCATTACATTTTATCAAGCATCTTGCATCTCACGGATCTTTTGTGGAAGGAAGTATTCCTGGACGGTTTTAGTCCGTTATTGGTGAAAGTCGTCGTAGCTCAGTGATGAGAAACACTGACTTCAGATCGGCGACCCTAGATACGAATGCTGGCACCTGGGCCCAACCCTAGGCTGGGGCAAACATTTGTGTAATGAGCATAGATTTTTGTTCTGGTCTTGTATATTTTTGTGTATAAGCGGCGATATAGGGTATCCTTTTCGGGTGAATGCGTTTGTCTTACCTACCTATATTTTACCTATATATATACCCGTCAATAATCACATATCTTCTCGTAGCTGGTTCACCTTACATATCAACCCGTCATCGATTCTTCGTGATATTTCTTTTCACCAGCGCTATTTATAATTAATAACTAATCAAACTATATTTATGACTTTCGATCTTCGATAGATGTCCTTCCAACATTAAAACTTAAAGCATCTATGCTGTCACTTTGTCTACATTCTGCGTTTCTGTCCGTGAATTCTTCATTCCCTTTATATTGTTCATTAATGTCATTGTGTAAATAATATGTGGATCAGTATAACGATCGGTTAACACGCACTGAGCTGACAGCTTTCGCTGCTGCCATTACGTCATGATTAAGTATACATGCAAAATCCCAGATCCCATTCGAAAGGCATTTGGGTCGCGTCGATACCTTTTACTATGACGTCAGCGCACGAAGTACAACTGTGGTGGCCTCTTTCAAATTTTTTTAAGACTTCGCTGCTATCGTCGTCCATTGGTAGAATGCATGGACTCAATACAAAACACGGAAATTTTTACGTAGTAAGTCAGAGGGTTCCAACTATAGTTTCGACCACATTCTTTTTCAATGAGAATACGGAGCGCTCACGGACGCGGTTCGCCTAGTACAGTGTACTAGGGCACTAGGTGAACCGAGGTGTCGTCATAGTCGTCAGGGTCGAACCCTCTGACTTACCACTTGAGCAGTTCCCGTGTTATATACATATATAATGTGTCAAAACTATGTCAGTTTTAATAACAAAAATGCACGGACTGTGTTCTGATAGATCTGTTTTAAAATTGTAGACGTCATTTATTGCTCTAGTACGCGACCATTTTCTAAGGAAGGTCGGCGAACAAGGATTATTGTAACACTTGACACTGCAACTCTGCAAAATGAACGGGTGTTATTGTTTTACTACTGGCGTAAGTTCTTTAGCCAGGCTGTTCTTCTTCTGTCATTGTGTTTCCCTAGAATCTTTCCTCTGGTACCTAATTAATTAGCAAATGTTTTTCATGGGGAAATGCGTTTACCTATGTCCACCTACCTGGGGCAGGCGGGTTATGATATAGGCTCACCCGTGAATCAGTCAGGCAGGGTCATCGTGGCAGTCATCGCTAAATATGAATACGTAAATGGTTATCATATTTCGAAAATCACATATTACTAATCTAGTACGTTATAAGTGAAAATGTATCCATTAACCATCATTTAATGAATATCTTATGTATGCAGTATATCACTATCACCGCATGACTACATCTTTGTCATTTTGAGCTGAGGCGGCAAAATTAAGTCAATTGTAGTAATTTTGATTACGACGCGTATTTCAAGCGCAAGTCTAAACATATAGCTATCCTTTTCCATATTATTTGTACCGTATTTTTTTTTTTTTTTTTATTTTTTTTTTTAACATTGACACAAGGTCTTCAGGTCCCAAACTAGGCAGAGCCTGTGCTATGGTAACCTAATGACTGATATAAATACTTATATACATATACATACCCAGACACAGGTCAAACTGTATTATCTGTCGCAGTAAGCATGTTTATGTCGTAAAGAAACAAAATCTGAGCACCGCGCAGTGTGGATATACGTCATCTTTAGTAAAACATCATTGCTTAGGCATATGTAATGCTGTCAGGTTCTTTCGGTAACTTACAACTAAAACGGATTAGTATATTATTTATTTTATCTTAATTATATTGATTACTCACTTCGTATCCCTCACGTACCTAATAAAACGTACCCCACCATATTTTTTTAATAATGTCATTGATTACTGTATAAGAAAATTAATTTAAAAACTTTGTTTAATCAAGATTATAAGCCTCACTTGGTTGTGTCACTTAAGACAGCTAGCTATAAATTTGTATTTTTAATATAGGTACTAAATTCTTGAACGCTATCCTTAGTGCCCATCGAAATTTGCAAAAAAAGACCGAAAATCGATTCCTATCAATTATTGCCCTTCGAAATTGAAAGTAATTGTTATTAAATATAACACTAACCTTAATCTCTATCGTTCAAGTGTCTAGTTGCTTGACGTCTGTATAATATTTTTTTCTTTAATTTTTTAAATCCAATTTATGGAGTGTGTTAATATTATTTTACCGTTATGTAATCAACCAACCAACTCCATAATCTTAAAAGTTTCTAGATTTCAAAAGATTTGTATTTTATTGTATAGTTAAAATTATCTAACTAATGTTTTAATATTATGCAACTAACCACATAATGATGATGATTCTGACGAGACATTTTACACAAGATCATAATTTTTATATTATCTCCTATTTTGGCTTCGCACTTTTTGTGCCAGCTTGTGATGGGTTATACATTTATTATAAGCAATTCCGAATCTATTAATAAAAATAAACCTTGAAAATTTATTTAAAATTTTGATTTGTTTTAAATAATTATGATTTTTGCTTAGTATTTATCATATATATATATATATATTTATTATTGGTAGTGTTATTTACTCCTTGTTAAATAACTACGCTAACTGACTTCTGTTACCTACTAATTTGTGGAGCACTTTAACATTTTCTGAAAAATAATATTGGAATATACCAAAATTCATAAAATTTCTTTGTAAGTTGTTTTATTTTGAAAAACTATCCATTAAATAATTTAAAAATATTTAAATCGGTTCATAAATGACGAATTTGCAAGGTCTTATCTATCCGTGAAAAATTTCCAACATTTTCTTGTTATTATAGAGAAACAGTCAAGTTTTTTAATGGCACCAAACTGAAGGAATAATATCATCACCATCATCTTCATCTCAGCCACAGGACGTCCACATTAATTGGGCCTCCCCCATTAATTTGCACATGGACCGGTTGGAAGCGGCGCGCTCCAGCCGTTACTTGCGATCTTAGTCAGGTTGTCTGTCCACTAACAAGAGAATCACTACCATAATATGTCTATACGTTATTATGTCAGAGATATAATTGGAATTAGACGCACAATCCAGATCGCTGCATATGTTAGAGCAAGATTATGGCATGGTCGATGTTGCTGACAAACGCACGTCAGTTGTTTTACGCTGCAACGCAACTATGTAGCGTCTATGTAGGCTGTGATTCCGATGGAGATTCGTGTTCGACCACTAACCAAGTTTTATATCACTAAACCGATGCAGCAAAGATGAGCACATACACAGATAATGCGAAGTTGCTAATATCAGTGTTTCCGAATTCTGACATGCTATTATGTTTAATCTATTACGACTTAATATCCCATAAACATTTTTTTTTCATTTAGCTTCTGAGAATAACATGTTTTGCTTTGGTTTTTCAAATGTTTTTATTGGTGTATCTCTACAAACTTTCCTGCCAAATATAATAATCAATTTTATATCACTCCGTCTTATATGTAATGTAGATTTTACTCATGAAGTTTGTATCGTACATTATAAATCTACTATGCAAATATATGCTTACGATTATATTATGGTGAAATTTTTGTCGTGCAATATTTTTATGAACTGAGATTGCCATAAAACAAATGTGTTATTATAGGTCTAGTACCTAATTCATAGTAGTTTTACTTGATTTTTTAATGTTGTATATCTATGCGTAAGGTTGGTAGATACCATTATATTATGGCAGATAGTGTATATTTTTAAATGATGTACTTTTACACACACACACAAACACACACACACACGCCATTAAATTACTTCCAAGTCAGTCTATGCAGACAAAACAAGCTACTGCTGCCCTAAAGGCCAACACAACTCGCGTTCTTCGTGAGATTTACCTTATTTTTTTTTTTTTTTTTTTTTTTTTTTAATCACACTCAGACCCCCGCACTAGGATTCCCTGTATCGCGGGAGGCATGGACACACACACAATCACAGCACACACACATCCAAGACCCGGAACAAACATCTACACTCATCGCACAAATGTTTGCCCCTGCCGGGATTCGAACCCAGGGTCGCGGTGACACAGAAGTCATGTCGATGACACAAACCACTGCGCCACGGGACCGTCATTTATGCGAAGATGTCGTCCAAAAATGTTCCACCAGAATACAACATCTACAGAGGAGTCGCGGCGCCCTTTAGAATGAAATTATTCTCCATACATAATGTCATCGAATATCCTTAAAAATATATTAAAAATGGTGGTAATATCACTTAAACAATAGCTCCCTTATTAATAAACGTTACATAACCTCTGAATAGTTATTCAGTTTTGTCTTTATCGCTTATATGACAGTTTGACGTTGAAAGAACGAAACAAAACACCGAAGTACTATTCGCAGCTTAATCAATGTTTATTAATAAGGGGGTTAATGTTTTGTGTTCAAAGTACGAGCGTCATAATGAAAAATCCTGTACACCTAATAAGAAAAAAAGGCAGTTATTTTATAACATTACTCGTACTAGAAACAAGACTCATCAATGATCTAATTACTAATACCTATTTCTTAAGTTATGTATTTCGCTTTATGAATTCCTTTACCATATTAATGCAAATAAATATAATTACTATCAAAACGCGCTAAAATCTAATATAATCTTCTTCTAGTTAGACTTCTTCACCAAATTACGGTTGCTAAGAAAAAAAAGGATTTCTAAGACTTCTTAAATTGATCAAATTGTACATATTACACGAGGACAATCATTATTGAATTTGATTAAACTTGGTACATACCAGGACGCCATCTTGGAACACTCACGAACAGCTTGTTCTTCCATCTCTCAACTCCCACAGGCAGCGCGTTCTCAGGGATCAGCTCTCCAGAGAGAAGAGCTTTCTGCCTCGTGTACGCATCAGGGAAGTTCCAATCCATGACGTTCCATGAGAAAAGCTCTTGAAGCTTGACGGCCGCTGATGCGATGCTCACCAGCCCAAGGAAGATTACAACTTTTGTCGCCATTTTGGATCTGGTTGATGCAAAGAGATGAGGATTAGATAAATGAAGTTGTCATATTTATTGAATAATCCTATGGATAAATGAAAACCTTTTTTTCTTATCACACTGACGCTTCACTATGTGCGCCTTCACGCTGCAAAATGTGGAATGAGCTTCCTTATTTATTTATTTATTTACACCAGAATCAAATACAAAATAACTTCCTCGGTGTTTACGAGTAGCTACAATATGGGGTTCTCATATCATCATATCATATCAGATACATATACAGATACAGATATTTATTGGTAAAATAATAATTTACCAGTCACTAAAATAACATTCTATATAATAACAATAATAATTGGATATAATGCTATATGCCTTATGCTAACGTTTTCAAACGTTTAGATTTATTTAATTATTTTTTAGTTCCATTTATCTTTAAGGAACTCTGTCGTTGAGTAGTACGCTTTACGGTGTTTATCATTATCATATATGGAAGAATCTCATATCCACGGTGTCTTAAAGAGGATTGGCAACGTATCGTAACGCAAGTATTGCCCCCAGTATTACAGATATTCATAGGCGACGGTGATCGCTTACCATCAGGCGACCTGTCTGCTTGCTTGCCACCTATTACATAAAAAAGCTGAAACGGCTGAACGGATTTGCATGAAATTTGGAAATGATAATGCCCTCGAATAACACATTAGCTATTTTATCCCGGTAAAAGTATAGTTCGTGGGTGTAACCACATGGTGTAGCTAGTGAATTATATAGTTGATATTTTTTAGATAAAGTAATAATTTTTGAACAAAAATCGACCAAATAATCTAAACATTATACACAATATCAAATTAATATAGGGAGAAACAGTATTCTGAGCCGAAGACATTAAAACAAAATAAAAAAGTTTTATTTATCGTCAAATAATAAGAAAAATCTATTAAATTGATGATAAGACTACAAATGAAATTTATACATGTTAATATTTTTTTTACCTTTTTTTACCCATTTTTACCCTTGCAATATTTAACTATGTACCTAATATCCAGTTACCTTTGGATATATTAAGGAGTGGAAAATCGAAATCAGTTTTGTATTAACTACGTAAATACCCATTTAAACTAACCATTCTGTTAATTTTAAGTCCGTTTCTAATTGTTTTCCTCTAATTATCCAAATTGTAGTGGTTGTATGTGATTTACGTTCATTGTTTACTTGAATTCTAAGAAAACTGTACCTTTAAGGTCATCGCTTAAATAACGTAAGAAGCAAATATCCCTTCACTTAAAAAAAAACAAAAAAACAAATTAAGGGCTTGACAGCCGGTGCTGATGACATTACAGAGGCTCGAGGGTGTTTACAGGCAGAAAGGGAGGGACAAGTCTTGATGGGTGTTGATTTAAAGTAATATACAAATATGTAATTTACAGTTAACAAAACTTCTTTAGCGGTTTTGTGCACTTTTGTATGGGGAAAAAATCTTAAACTCGCGTAAGATCAAGTGACACTGATCGAAAATCGAGAGTAGACATAGTAGTGTTTTAATTGTGTGTGCCTCCCGCGAAACAGGGTTTTCTAGTGCGGAGGATTCAGTGTAAGAAAAAAATCAGTTACCTTTTTTTAAGCGTAATAATTGACAGTCACGTGACATACGCGCTCACGCTTATTTATATACAATACGATACAAGCCTGTTTAGAGGAAATTTATTCACTTTTTTGTTCTGCATTATTGCACCTGTGGTGAAATCCGGACTCGTGAACGTAAACAATCAAAAGCGTTAGTTGGTACGCATTATGAATATTGTTTGTAGCAGGCTGGCATGAGCATCCGAAGCAGTCATGCTCACAGAGAGGTGGTGGCGTGCTGCGGCGTTGTGTATCGGGTCGCCATCTTCCCCCAATTAGGGTTGAGGATGGCGACGGCTGGTGCACACGTCAACTCGTGAACGGGTGCTGCTCGCGGACACTGGTCTGCTCCCAATTCTCATGCGTGCTTCGTATGTTGCTAATCCATAGAGTATTTCTAAGATAATTCTTTGTCCCTAATTAAGTACAAGTTGTCCACTTATTAATGTACTCTTTTAGAAAATAACAATTGTAACAAATTCCTAAAAAATGGCACGGACCGGAAAGTCTGTGGAGGATTGATGTTTCATTAAAAAAAAATTGTTTGTGGAAAATTGAATATGGAATGATCCATATACATTTTTTTTTAAATTATTGTATCATTTATTAAACAATCAAAAGCGTTAGTTGGTGTAAACACCCGCGAGCCTCTGTAATGTTATCGTCACCTGTTAAACCCATAAGAACTGTTTTAATGAGTTATTTGACAATTTTAGATGTTTCGATTGAATTATAGAATTACTGTCATTGTCTTCTATTGGCTGTAAGGTCTCTTCCAAACAAATGTGCTATTAAATAATGTGATTACGTATATTGTTAGGTAATACGTTAATATTCAATTAGGTCTCACTCGTTATTAGAAAGCGACTAATATATCTCTAAATTACTTTTGATTCAGTGACAAGAACTTAGTGTAGTTGCCTGAGGATACGAATTCAATTTAAAATCAGTGGCGGATTGTACTAACAAAAAGAGGCCATATAATTATATATGAAATTATAATATATTATGTACAGACATTAATGCGTATTGTACTACAGCATATATTTTATGAAAGGTTCTCGAATGGAGACCACGGACTGGCGCGCAGCATAGGACGGCCACCGACCAGATGAACAGATGACCTGACTAAGATCGCAGGAAAAGGCTCATGCATCAGTGGGGGAAATCTATGTCCAGCAGTGGACAACCTACGGCTGAGATGATGATGATGATGACGATGATAATACATTATACTATCTACGAGTTACTTTAACCAACTCTTCATTGGAATAATTATTTTAAATAATGTAAAGACTGCTTTTTTAGAAGGCGATCATTGCATCCGGGCTCTAACTCACAAATATACAATGGGGAAAAAACCAATTTATCGTATTAGAGCACTGCTGAAGCCGAAGGCCCATGGAGGAAACCACCTGTTGGAATACATGGAACCTTTGATTAAGATATTGATTGGAATAATTTAATACCTACATATATTCTCGCCTTTTTCCCGAAGGGGTATGCAGAGAACACAGCCTTCCCATTGCTCATAAATATCCTGTCCTCATCTCAAATCCTTATACCATTGTCCATAAGCCAATCCAAGTTCAGCCGAGTCAATGGATGCGTGGCTAAGGGCGTGCCTAGTCTTAACCGTGCTAATCTGCCCTAGGATCCCTGGGCGACCCCACAACATGCCTCTGCCAGGATGGACATAATTTAATTGGGTACTTAGAGCATAGTATCCATTACTGATCTCAAGGATTAAGCTGATATTTAAAATGAACAGATTTCAATTTAATAGAGATTTATTTTTACTTTTTAGTGCGTATGTCGTTCCCATTAGATTAACTTAGTATTATAATATCAATTGATTTCGAAATCAACAGTATGATGTTCTTACAACATTAAATGAATATTAATTATCCTTTTAGCCTTCTCCAGCTTATAGTTAGGTCAAATATTCTCACCCGCTAAATATTGACAGCGAACAGAACAGAATGAAAGAAGCATTGTGGATAATTATTAAATGCAAATTTAAAGTTTTCTTATGTAATATTATTTGCCTTATACAAGTTAGAACAATTATCGTCTCTTTATATGCAATGATAAGTATGTTCTGCGTTGTAAAAATACGATTTATTATGTAAATATCTTTGATGAAATGCTATTTGATTGCGTTGTATTACAACGATTCTTATTTGTAAACGACTTCTTGTGAAGTAGGAAGTTATGAATTTGGATGTTTTTTTTAAAATATTATTTTCCCCAAAAGGAACTATTGATCCTTAAGAAACACTATTTACAGGCTTTGTATAAAACTATTGATGATTTTTAAACTATGTAGTCTTGTTATTAAAATCAGATTATTCTAAAGAGGTTCGGAGTATACTCCAAGAAGATTGGGTATTGAATAATAAACCGCTTTGTACAGAACAAAGCAGGTCAATTATCGGTGAGCTGTTTACGATTTGTATGCGATTTATCGGAAAAAGTAGAATTTCGTGTCGAGCAATTGTCACGCACTTTGCACTTCAACCAGTTCATAGTTTTCATATCAACAACTACGAATAAATGCTGGGTTGTATTCATAGTTATAGCAATAGCTTTTATAAAGGCCAGTTTTTAAATATTTTATAAATACTTTTACATATTAGTAGCAAAAGAAAACCATGGTAAGAATATGCAAGCGTTATTCACGGTTTCTCGGGGTGACTGACAAAAAGAAGTAGATTCTGATAAGAAGTAGATTATAAGCAGAAACTACAACAGAAGGATCTCATTTATTAGTATATGTATCAGTGCAGCATCAGCTATACAAACTATGCAACCCTCATACAAGCCAAGACTTATAATTACATTGGGCAAAGTTTATCATAGTTTTTATTAATATTGTTTACATAATAATGTGACAAACTGAAAAGAATTTTCCATCATGAAATTACGTTTTTATTTTGTTTCATAATAATTATTTTTCATATAATTATTTTTATTAATTACCAGTAGCGCCTTGCAGATTACCGACGTGGATTACGATTTTCCCGTTACCTCAAATATCCCACGGGAACTATATTTGTTCCGGGATTAAAGTAGCCTATGTGTTAATCCAGAGATTAAACTGTCTCCATACCAAATTTCATCTAAATTGGTGCAGTCGTTTGAGCATGAGGAAGAAACAAACATACACACAAACTTATTATTTATATTATTAGTAATAAAAAATTAATAAATATGTCATTTTTAAATTGTAACTGTTAACTTATCAATTAATAATAAAATTATAAATATACTTTCTTTTCGAACTGCAATACTATTGTACTTTAAGTGACTTGAAAGTAATCTGGTTTTTGAGAGTCCCATACCAAATTAGGAAAAATGGAACAGTTACGTCTGCAGTTGTCTTCTAGATAATAATAGATGTAAAAAACATAAGTTCTTCTTTCGCAGTCGGGTAAAAAAGGGTTCAACGTCATCATTTAACGTTTATGAAGATTAACATTAAACCATGTTTTTACTACGATTGTATGTTTTATTACGAACATTAATTAGTAGGTAAGTGCTTAACAGTAATATCTACAAGCACTGCATCTGCATGAAACAAAACTTTTTACTTATGAAGTTCACTAGGAAGCTAACATAAAAATAAGTGCAGTAAGATTACATCCAATTAGTTATCGTATCCGACCTAGATGCGATAATCATAAGTTAATTCCATATCGTTAAAAATTGCCATCAAATACACATTATGAAGCTGTCTGTGAGAGCCATTCAACATTGGTACATACCACATGGCCAAGGACAGTCAAGTGATGGAAGGAATGGAATGGATTGGCATCTGCCTAAGAATGGAACTCGTTGCCTGAGTCCCTCTTTCCCGATAGGTACAATCCTGGAGTCTTCAAGTCACGCGTGAATAGGTACTTTCTAGGCTTACGTGCTCCATCTAAGACTGCATCAACACTTAACATCAGATGGGACAGTGGTCAAACACAAGTTTATAATAAATTAATAAAAAGTGAAAAAATGGTCATTAATAAATTATAATAATTACGCAGTTTGAAAAGTGTATACACAGACTTTTGTTACTGTCAAATAATTTAAGAAAAATGTGAGGGACCTGAAGGGGACCATTTACCCAAACATTATCTGGATATATATGTTGTTGATTTTCTCTAAAAAGCTCTAAACGAATTTCTATAAAATGTACCACACTTTAAGTATTCTAACAAACATAAAAATAAATTATCAAAATCGATTCATAATTATAATTGGCAGAATGATTGCGTAACATACATACAAATTAAAAACATGCAGTGGAATTTAGAACCTCGTCCTTTTTTAAGTTGGTTAAAAACGATACCTTCCAAAATATTACAGTCCGCATTGAATAGTGCATATAAATATTCGCTAATCTTTTTAAATTACTATCTTATATACATACACACACTTATAAATATATGCTTAAGCGCACATATTTTTTACACGCGCTTATATTCAATAATTAACACACACCAACGTCATACTTTTTTGCTGTACAGTACACAGATTTTCCCCGACCCGACTCACTTGACAGCTTTATTGAAAGAATGTGACCTTTGGCTGTCTTTCTGTCCCTCATATTATATGACCGACCATAGGTCATTTACCTACCTGTCATTTAACTCATTCATAACACGAAATCTCATACATTTTACATTCAACTTTAAAAAAAATATTATAGGTTTGCATTTGACCACCAACTCTTCAACAACACACGTTATTTATCAATCATAATATAAAAAAATAAACGCGTAATATAACATGTAATATTACACAAACTCACGATTAAATATCTGCATTAAAACAATGATTTGTGATCCTTAAAACACCTTTTTATAAAGATCTCATGCACAATACTACTGGTCGAAAATAAAAATGGCGGGAAAATAAATCAAAAATAGAACGTACTTGCAACCAAAAGTGGCCAGTGTTCGCGACGGTCCGGATTAGAGTGAAACTGGACGAGCCACCCCTCCTATATAAAACTGCCGTTTCCGACACTCCTACCCACGAGTTCACGCGTACACTTCGAAAAGAAAATGGGCGTAAACTTGTTTAGATAGTACACTGAGCCGGAAATTTATTCTACACAATTATGTAAATGTATTAATATTTTAATAAAGTTAAGATTATTAATATTAATTTTGGCAATATTGAACTAAATCATTTTATGAATGAGCCCCATTTGAAAAAAACTAAGAAAGGGAAATAGCAGGCAGATTCGTAGCATTGAATAAAGTCATTGTAGAGATTGTCGAACTACTATCTTTATAAGCCCTCGGAGGTAGCGATGCCCTCATTGTGTGAAAAGCTCAAACTCAAACCAAATAAAGAAAGGAATACGATTATCCATGCCAACCTCTCAAGTTTTATAATAATATTTTCACTCGCTAACGTAAAAATAATTAAACAAAACGCAAAAAGCTGAGTACCTGATCAGAAGAAGAAGATACAGAAAAAAACAATAATTTATGAAAAAATCTATCACAAAGGCGCGTAATTAGTGCGTGTCAGTAATTATGTGTAAAAATGTTCAAACTCTTTTAATTAGCTTTTATTAGGAAAATAAGGTGGATATAGAGATAGGCACACTTAATCTAATTCTTTTTAGATCTAGTATTAATGGAAGTATTATACTTATCCGAGCAATAAACTCAAACCATTTTCTTTTTAAGTTATACACATTACAGTTCTTAATTATTGAATGGCAGCTTATAGTTATTATGATATGTATCTAAGCATGGTTCAAAACAGCTTCTTAAACTCGTCGGCCATCAAATTCGATAAATTATTAATATATACAAAGCAAATGTTGCAATCTCGAAATATTTCATTTGAATATTTTGGAAATTTCGATGACCTACTGATTTCAAAATTTTGTAACAGTTGCGTCATATGGGCTTTCTGTTTTAAGTACCTACCTTTAATGCAAGACTAATTTAAATAAACGCATGGCGAAGCATTCTAGTTTTGGTTACAGACAAACATTTGAATTAAGTGCAAGGTGTTATGTGGGATAGGATTGAATTTGTTGTTTCGAATACCGATTGATATGCATGCAAGGTTCTATGCCTGTAAAATCAGATTTTTGCAAAACACTTATCTTTATATACCTATTTTGGTTACCTCGCTTAAATATTGCGTATTTTAGAGTAAAATAGGATCTTTATTTAAAAATTACGGTTTCCCTTTCTTATTGATTTATTTATTAATTTACTAGCTGCGCCCTGCAGTTTTACCCGCGTGGTGATGATTGATGATGATGATGATGATGATGAAAAGCAGCCTATGTGTTATTCCGGGACCTAAAGTATCTACATACCAAATTTCATCCGAATTCGTCTAGCCGTGAATTTGAGCGTGAAAGAGTAACAAACTTTCACGTTTATAATATTACAAGTAGCGCCCCGCGGTTTTTCCCGCGTGGTATACGGTTTGTCCGCTACCTCAACTATCCCGCTGAAACTATGTTTTCCGGGATAAAAGTAGTCTATGTGTTATTCCAGGGTCTAACCTATCTTCATACCAAATTTCATTAAAATCGGTACAACCGTTTGAGCGTGAAGGAGTAACAAAGGTTTTTGTATTATTTGCTTATGCCACGGGCACAGTTACTATTTTCGGAATGAAAGGAAGCTCTTGTGCTTTCCAGACTATATCTATCTCTACGCCAAATTTCATCCAAATCCGTTTAGTAGTTTTTGCGTGAAAGAGTAAAAAACATCCATCCATCCAAACTTCACATTTATAATATTAGTGTAATTTATTTAACAATTTTTAATTGACCTTTTACAGTACTAGCACCTTTTTATCATCAATATTGCGACATAGGTATTTCACGGGTCGACAAATAGCCCTTGAGAGCTAGTAAACAAACAATCTAGGTAGAAGAACAAGAGAATATTCTCATTTTTTAAAGGAATCTTTGAAAATGTTCCACGCTGAGTAGTCGAAGTTGGTTTGATAGTTTTCAAATACGCAATGATTATTTTTTAATTTTAATAAACTTGGATTCACCGATAGAATTTCAAAATTTGGAATCAGGATATTGCAAAAATCTTTTAACTGTATAGTTTTAATAATTTTGTCCAACGATTGTTTATGTGACAACCCACGATAAAGTGAATGGTGTGATCACGAATTTCGAAATAAAAAGATCAAAATTCCTGCCAAACACTGGCATTCAACATTTTTCCTCTCACCGATAGAGATAATTTATGTTATCTCACTGAAGATCGAGAACTGAAACGACTTTGGAATCTCGTTTGCATATTATTATAATGACTATTCGTTCAAACATATAATTTATTCGTTATTACATTAGGTAAGTTTTCCTTCTCATTGAGAATGCGAGCATGCGTCAACACGACAACTTCTTTATCTACGTGTTTATTTTACGGTTATTTTTTAATTTTTTTTCTAATTAAACAAGTTGGGACGGCCTTTAGTTTGGGATGCCACTTGTGTAGACACATTGGCACCGTCCCATCTTCCAGGGACATCACAAAGAGCGAGAGGCGCAGCTACTACGGCGGAACACCCTCAAATATTCTTACCTTGACAGGGATTACATGTTTGTGCCGTTTGGGGTCTGAGGCTTTGGGGACCGGGAGCCTTACACATTTTTAAAGATTTATCGGGTAGGCTTAAGGACTCGACACATGACCAAAATGTTGGCCTGTATTTTGCACAGCTCATAAGTCTAGCTATCCAGCGGGGCATGTGGCCAGCATTTTGGGCCTGTTGCCAATCGTAAAGGATCGTTTGAACTATCAATAGACTATTTCATGTCTATGGATGGTTTAAGTGATCCATTTTAGTTATTTTCTTTCCTAATATTATTACAGTGTATTTTTATTTTTTTAGTAATAGTCTATTCTTTGACTATTTTTTATCCACATAAAGAAAAGAAAAGTTTTAATTAAATAAGTATTGTATATATAATGAGTATTTTCAGCTCATTTTGTTGAAAGTTCTATATGTATAATACACTAAAAAAAAACAACAGTCCATGAAGGTTACTTTAGATTGAACTACATTTGTTATCATTTGCTAATTTATTAGTGAAAAAATACTTTCGTACGGCCATATTTTTTCTTGATCTAAAGAAATTAAATGTACAAGTCTAAAAAGTGATAAGGGTTATTTTTTTCAGCCCGTACATGATCTGTTAAGTATATATATGTAATATTTCAAACCAACACGCATCAGGACTTATCCCGTCCTCTCTGCCTGTAAATACCAGCGGGCATCTCTCATGTAATCGGCATCTGATAAGCCCTTAAGATTTTCATTAAAACAACGCCACTTCGAAACAATGGTCCTAATTCTAACCTAATTCACTCAAAGTAGCTGAAACAGAATAAAAATAAATAACTCTTAAAATGAAATAACTCTTAGTTTATTTGCGCTAAACTTATCTTTACATATCTATCTTTTTGGTGAGTTTTTTTTCGATTTCGAGTAGTTTTCGTCGGCATCTTACAACGTAACCGCTTATTTTAGCTAAAACTATCACACTTTTTGATTAAACATCTAATTTTACCGTGGTCTTTTTTAAGTTTCATAGTAATTTGGACTTTATTATAATCGTATAAAATGTTATTCAATACCACTTTAATTAGTTATAATGAGCAACATAATCACTGACAATATTTGATTTAAATAAACTTCATAAATAGTTTCATCACTCAAATAACACAACAACTTGAATATTAACCTTATTTGTAACTAGTAACGCCCCGCGGTTTTATCCGCGTGGATTCCGGTTTTCCTGCTGCCTCAATTATCCCACGGGAACTATACTTTTTCCGGGATAAAAGTAGCCTATGTATTAACCCAGGGCTTAAACTATCTCCATACCAAGTTTCATCGAAAATCGGTGTAGCCGTTTGAGCGTGAAGAAGAAGAAGATTATTTTAATTGCAATGGCTTCTCCATAGATTTCACAATGCAAGCACGCACGACGACGCGTGCTTTGGCGGCATATTTTCGAGCTAATCGACCGCACTTGATTCGGACTTGATGACCTGTACTTTGATCTAATTTAATCTTTGGAGTGGTTAGGAATTGCGTAATATGGAATTATACAAAGAGTAATGTATAAAGTCACACATTAATACAATTGATGGTGATATTGAGACCATTATTTATTATTACACTACCTTCAAATGAAGTCTATAATTTCTCTCATTCCAAAGTTTGTCTGAAAGAGATTGCTTTCTAACGATAAGACAGCCCATAGTACGGTCGGCCAAGAAAGAGCTGTACCACCATAATGTTGAACATCGCTTGCAGATTCATAGTTGGTGATGGTTAGTTTCGCTTGCAGATCGATCTAACCACTTCTATTGCCATCTATATCTGATTATTGATAACGATGATTACCTACTGTTTGCTACGTGACAGCTGTTCTTAGTTTAAATTTGATGGAACCAAACAACTAACCAAAACATTGTACCACAAACGAAACCACAGATTACATAAATCGTAAAGTTCTTATACAAGTCGAGTCCACCTGTCGGAATTCACAAATTATATAAACTTGTAATTACAATTATGCGTTCAATAAAAAAGTTTATTTCGGCATAAGGTTTTATTATATTGTCAGAAATGAAAGCATAAAATATCATTTTATTAAATTGTCACAATCACTATTAAAATAAGTATACTATTAAAATACTTTGTATACAAAAAAAAACATAAACATAGTCATATTGTTTAATTTAGAAATCGGAATAATTAAAAATGGGTCTAACTGCCATTGGCTTTTATGACCTCTAAAAACTAGACCTCATTGAACCAACCAGCCGTGAGCAAATATCGGCTCCCCGCATTTCCTCCCAAATTGATTTACAGTGACTATTAGAGCTTGCATGGTTATTTAATTTTTGTAATGTAACAAACCGACTAGGACTCACGTGGTAAACACTGGAAAATTACTCTCCGACCAGTTTCGAACTTATTTGCAGTTCTTCATCTGGGAGTTATGATCGTGCCAGGCGGCGAGCGCGAGCCTCAGCACGTAACGTTATTTCATTTTGATGCGACAATCTTTGGACCATAAGGCCCCAAATATTTTCTATCGGGTTTGTGGTGATAATTACAAAGATGAATCTATCCCGTTAGCAATATGAGTGTCAAAGTTTGATTGAGTTTGAGCGTTTGAGGTTTCAGCGGTCATTTTTCATTACGAAACAGTTATTGACCACTAAAATATTAACATTTAAATTCTTAGATTAAAGTTTGGTCAGTATTTTTTTAACTCATACTCATACCCCGCACTAGGATTCCCTGTGTCGCAGGAGGCATGGACACACGCATGGACACACACAATGACATCACAAGACATTCAAGATCAGGGACAAACAGCCATGCTCATCACCTAAATGTTGGCCCCTGCCGGGATTCGAACCCACGGCTTTGGGGACCAAAATCACGGGACTGACGTCTGGGCTGGATGCGGGCCGCTTCCAACCGGTTCTTGTGGAAATCAATGGACGTCCAATGGGTGAGATGATGATGTTGAGTTTCAGAATAATAAGTAACATAAAATGGTACTTTCATCGACTTACCTTAACGTACTCAACCATATTACGAAATTGGAATGTGACCGCAAACCATACCCAATAATTTACACGCAAATGAGTTTGTTTGTCAAACAGCGTAATTGAATAACCTTCACATGTAAGAAGGTACTTAATACGAAAGTACGTAATTAAAAATAAAAAGCAATCAAAATCTATACCATACTTAATATTATACATTTAGGCGTTACTTTGCGATTTTTTTCTATTTAAGCTATCGTCTGTTTACGACACTCAGGTCTTGGCTGAAAATCAGCGCTGGAGATTTATCCAGCATGCTTGGCGCAGCGTTTTGCTGAGCCAAGTCCGTTTTTGGACTACACAAGGCAACAATGACGTTTCTCTGTCTTAGTATAATAATTATTTTAATATTCAGATTTTAAGGTCATTATAATGGTAATGTTTAAGCTGTTCGTCTGTACGTGCGTGACGTCACCTACCGGCCCAAACGGAAGACCAGCGCTGGTTGTTCACAAACAGCAGTACGCTGAGTTTGGGCTGATTCGCAGCAAAGAACTGCAAAACTTATAGCTGTTTTATTATCTTAGTATCATCTTTGTAAATTTTTTGTAATGAATAAATATAGTTCTATTCTATTCTATTCCATTCTATTCTTCAATGTTACTTTTATTATCCTCTATGTAAAATATTTTTGACTTCTTATAATGTGATGTGTCGTAGGTATATGATTTGTGATAATAATTAGTGATTTATGAATATGAAATGATTTTCTTCTTGGTTTTTATTGTTTGTGTTATACAAAATAAACTATTGTTCTTTCTTTTTTTCTTTCAAAATACATATCAAAATGATAGTAAACATGTACACATAATTACACTTTTAATGTACATTTTATGATTTGCAATAAATAGTTATCTATCTACACAATAGTTCTGATTCCGCGAGATAAATAATTCCAGGTTCGGACGCAGTGTGTTTTTACTCAAGTGGTATCTCATCGGCATATTCTGTTTCGCCTATGCACAAGACATCTTCAGGTCATATCCCGAAGATGCTCCGTAGAGGACACTGCATCCTAGACTGGAAAAATATATTTTGCAGAACTATCATATCCAGGCCGGTACTCGAAAGTACGAACACGCTGGGAATTTGATAACGATGTTAATTTTACCGGAAACTGAAGCCATTGGTCGGAATCGAACCAACGTCTGTCGAGTTGACAGGCGACATTCCCATCCCTAGGCTATCATCACTTTAAAGATTAATAGAAGGTTTTCATTTGCTAAATAGTCAATGTTTAGTCTTTACAGCTTATTTTGTTAACCTAAACCACGAGAATAGTAGAGGAAGAATAATTCTGATTTAACAAAATTGTATCTGGTTTACTAATATGTAAGCAAGACGAGAGTTATGGTGTTTGGGAGAGATGACGAAATGACAGACTGCAATGTCGTGGTTAAAGGTAAACAAAAATAGAAAAAGTGACAGGGTTTGTATATTTTGTAAACTCTAAGGCTTTCACGGCCGGCGTTGCATGTTGTATGCTTCCGGGCTGTTTGGCCGTGGTCTAAGTGAAACTTGTATTCCAGACGTTTCGTCGATCACTGCGGTCGACATCTTCAGTGGTTCAGGTCCGAGCGGCGACAAGAGCGTAGAACTCTCCTTCGCGTTTGAAAGAACAAAAGTTTCACATAGACCACGGCCAAACAGCCCGGAATACATACAACATTTGTATATTTTGTTATTAAAACGGTTTTGGCACATTATACAAATACTAATACAAAATTCTGTATTGTTATTATACTTCGTACATAATAGCATAGATGGCCCTGCCTGCTGCTTTAGCGTTAGCTGTATTGCAGCAGTCAGTGATTATGAATGTATAAAACACCTCGAAAATCACGTAATAAGTCAGTGTTCCGACTATACTTTCAACCACATTCGGTGGTCTTTCTCAAGGAGAATACGGGGCGCTCACAGACGCGGTCGCTGTTCGCCTAGTACTGCGGGCGGCCATGTCCAGGTGTGAGTCTTCTTCGTCATTGCAGGTGTCTTCCAGGATGGTATCGGAAACACTCAGACTTGTGAAGTGACTGGTGATCAGGATACAGCGAGTACTGTGTGTGTGTAATATCTTTAATCAACAGGCAACAGGACTTTCTCCGCCCTCTCTGCCTGTAAACACCCGCGAGCCTCTGTAATGTCATCGGCACCTGTTCAGATCTTAATTATAAAGTCGATTATATAGTAATGCCATTACGATAACACTTTGGTTTTGCTTATCAATGAAATATTATCAGATCAATAAAGTTAAGCCATAAAGTTTAAAGTAACCGATCTGATATGTATTTTATAAGTTCAATTACGTGTTTGGATGACGTATATTTTCATTAATATAAATGTAACGATGCAATTTCACGTGCAACGATCCAGTAATACTTGTTTTTTTTTACTTTCATAAGCGTTTTTGGACATGCTCCGCGGTAGCGGGTACTTACTCTTAAACCTGGTCTTTCGCTAAATGAATGAACCTTACTGACTTACCGATTTATACTCGCCTTATAAATATTTATCATTTATTCAACAGAATTAAAAAGATTTATGGTGCACGCTAGACCAGCATGCAGTGCGGCTGTTTGATTGTTATGTTGCACTAGCTGTGCCCCGCGGTTTCACCGTCGTTGACTAGGTTTTCCGCACAACCTCACTTATCCCACGGGAAATATTTTTTCCGTTATAAATTAGGCTATCAGCTAAAGTGATGACGTTGTCTAGGATTTAGCACGCAAACCTAGAAGGTACCTATTCACTCGCGACTTGAAGACTCCAGGATTGTACATATCGGGAAACTCAGACTCGGGCAACGAGTTCCATTCCTTGGCAGTACGCATTAAGAAAGTGGAAGCATAACGCTTCGTGCGTATAGGTGGTATATCTACCATATAGCGATAGCGAATTGCCGTACGTCGAGTCGACCGATGATAGAAAGGGGATGGTGGAATCAGATTGTGTAATTCCAGTGCACATTCTCAGAAATGCACCCGATAGAAAACTAGGTCTTAGTAGACCTTCTCTAAAGTCCAATATTTATACCAACATTCATCGAAATTGATTCAGCGGTTGAGGCGTGAAAACGTTACAAACAGACTGAGTTACCTTTCACTTTATAATATTATTAGGAATGATCGCACCACATATGAATACATACAAAAAAAACTACAGTCAAATTGGTTATCTCGTCCTTTTTTGAAGTCGGTTTAGAACATGCAACATTGATTCATGAACGCGACCAACTACTACGATCAATTATGATTCAAAACTGTTTTTTTTCTATGTGACCACTTTTCGGCAGGGCTTTCAACTTTGCTTAATTAATGTTTTAAGCAAATGTGGCTGATAACGCTTTTGTTCAATTACACGTCCACTGATTCTATCTTTGAATAATTAGTTAAATTAGAATGCATTGTGTTCGGCCTTTATTGTAATGTTACACATTGTATAATGGCTAATAAATCAAAATGTCGATACTAGCTGTAAAATCATTTTTGGAACATTATTAATGGCATAAAGTAGGCGGATTTCCGTGAACCTAAAAACTATGATAAGATACACTGGTGAAATAAATTCATAAATGTTTATATTATGTATATTTACAACAAAATACTAATAACTAATTACAATACTGGAGCTACTACAACAGGTAAGTTAAATATCCAAATTAAATATATTATATATAATTTTATATTAGTTTTTTTATAAGGTGACCGAGTGAGGTAAAGGCCCACAGTAAGTCATGTTAAGTTGATCTCTGCCTACATAAATAAAATATAATAGCTTTCATTTCCCTATAATAAAACATTATTCTGAATGCCTAATAACAACATTTATTGATAATTTACTGTTAACTTTCTATAATGATACTTTATTGTCCTTATTTTTCTAGGGCTATCCATTGTTGGCTAAAGATATCCTCTAATTTTTTTAATTTTTTTTACATATTATAATTTTGCGTTTGACAACTGTCTCACCTGATGTTAAGTGATGACGTTGTCTAGGATTTAGCACGCAAACCTAGAAGGTTTTTTCCTATCTGTTTCTATTCACTTTTTTCTTGCGCAGTGCGTACCCAATGCCTTCAGGCTCTATCCTATAACCTCTACCCATATAGACAGATATCATTCGTAAAGAGCTGCACTACGTCCGTCGCACTGAGGCATAAGGTTGGTAAGTCCCATGTGCCTGTAATTCACCGGGAACTCTTCAAACCGGAACACAGCGATGCCAGCACTGGCGGTAGAAATAGATAATGTTAGCAGTACTTCCCCGTGCGTACTCCAGTAACTTTTCACTTAGTAGCGCCCCGCGTCATCACCCGCGTGGATTACGGTTTTACCGCTTCCTCAATCATCGCTAGGGAATAAAAGTACCCTTTGCTATATGCAAGCTGACAGCTAACTCCCTCCTGAACCAGTGCTGCAGTGCGGAGCTAGCCAGACTGCTGGCTGTGGGTACACGGGAAGCCGGCTACTGGCTCCAAGCCCATCCTTCCACAAGCACTGGTACATTCTTAGATCCGAATACTCTCCGTCTTGCAGTTTGTCTCCGCCTCGGGGTCCCGGTATGCGCCCCACATAGATGCCCCTGCGGAAATGACGTCGACCCGCTAGGACACCACGGACTCTCCTGCCAGAGAAGTGCAGGCCGCTTCTCGAGACATGCCGCCCTCAACGACATCCTCCGCCGGTCTCTTGCATCCGTAAACGTGCCAGCCCTTCTGGAGCCAAGTGGCGTTTTCAGAAACGACGGCAAGAGACCGGACGGTATGTCTCTCATACCGTGGGCCATGGGTCGGATACTGGTATGGGATGCGACTTGTGTAGACACACTAGCCCCTTCACATGTCCACCAAACCTCCACGAGGCCAGGAACGGCGGCAGAATCGGCCGAAAAGGCAAAAGTAGTTAAATACAGCGGTCTCGGCGCGGAATACAATTTTGTTCCTTTCGGTGTCGAGACCCTTGGCCCGTGGGGTCCTAGCGCGCTCAACTTCTACAAGGAAATCTCCAAGAGACTGGTTGACGTCTCAGGAGACCGAAGAGCTGGCAGCTTCCTCGCTCAACGTATTAGCCTAGCAATACAAAGAGGAAACGCTGCCAGCATCTTGGGTACAATGCCGCAGGGGCCCGTTTTAGATTTAATTTAGTTTTTATTAAATGTTTAAGGTTTTTATTTTAAGTTAGATTATTTTATTGTTATTCTAAATTAATTTTATATTATGTTTGTATCAATATGTACCATGCATGTTCAGACAGTAGTCTTTTTGTACCCTTTGTGTAATTTCAGGGTCTAACCTATCTCCATAACAAATTTCATCGAGATTGCTATAGCCGTTCGAGCGTGAAGGAGTAACAAACATACACACAATCCTATAATTATTATTTTTTCAGTTGCTATAGAAATATATTTCCACAATCAAGTCCTCCTCCGTCAAAAAAGGAACGTGTTTAATCGAATTCTACGCCATTAAACACTTTAGTCTAAAATCTACAAGTCTCTAGTTCTGTCAAGCTTGACGCCATTTAGTTGAACAAATCTATCTAGTTAGTCTCCTGGCCCACGTGGTGAGTCACATGTATGTTTACTGTAATTTTTAAACATTTATGAATTTGGTTTTTTGAATGTTTAACATTAATTAAATACAGTATGAACATAAAAAGGGCGATGATGATCAAATTTCCAATGACGTCATTTCAGCATTAATTTTACCTTATCCTTAAAAGAAGCATTCAATCACTATTATTATGTCTCAAGGTTGTATCTTATGTTGTTATATAACTGATGTTTTATTTTTATTATTTTCCTTGTAACCCGATTAGATGAACTATGATTTAATCTGCATAGCAGTGGTTAAACCTTAAAGTAGTAAAATACTTATGGGTTTTGTACAGCTTTCAGAACAGTTAGGCCTTATAAGCTGCATCGCACCTGACTACCATTTAAGCTAATGAATTTAGTGGCAACCAATATTTATCTAGACTGCTTTTCAACGTTCTCATGAGTTTGACACATTACTATATAAATATATTATCCGGCTTTACTCACGTTTATAGTCGAAGTTTAAACCTAGGTTTAGGCGACAGCCGTCGCCGCGATCCTTTAGCGTAAACACACCTGAGGATGGGCATCGGGCAGGGCCGAAACCTAGGTCAAAACTTCCACTATAAGCGTAAGTAAAGCCGGATAATACATCTATTTTATAATGCTTGCCAACGTCATTACAATTAACACTTTTTCGCCATGCCAATGACAGTCAATCAAATAAAGCAACTTGGGCCAATCGATTGTATATACATATTTTTAAATTTCCTTGCTGATGAACACTTTCACCTGACTTACTATAAGATGGACATGAACTGCTGGATGTTTTATAACTTTTTTATTTTCACACTCACCCGCACTAAGATTCCTGTGTCGCGGGAGGCATGGCTCTCACCAACAATCCTATTAATATTATAAATGCGAAATTTGTATGTAAGTGTGTATGTTTGTTACTACTTCACGCTTCAAACAGCTACATCGATCTCGATGAAATTTGATATGGGGATAGCTTATACCCTGGATTATCACATAAGCTTATTTCATCATCGCCATCATCACCGTTTTTCGTCATTACATAGGTAAACTCGCGGGGCGCAGCCAGTGATTATATATATATATATATCCAAAGAAAAATATTGAGTATTTCATAGTAATTGATTACCCTATCTTTCTGACAGGCATGATCTTCGTCAGATTTAGTCCTGCCAGTACCAAAAACCTAAATTTTAGGTCAGTTTACTAGTTGTTCGACTCTGAAGCCTCTTATACCGTCTAAATAGAGCCAGTGTGCACTCTAGATCTAGCGTGATAACATCTTCGACCACATCGTCACTGACCATCAAGTGGGGTAGTAGTCAAACGCTAGATATACAGAATAAATAAAGAAATAAAATTGACGATATTATACGGATCTCTTTATTTGTGATTCGATTTCTTGAAACCCGAGCATTCCTACTCCATAGCTTTTTGTGTTACTTTGAGATTGCGACTCGCGTAAATCACGTCCCGATATTCAGACTATATGATTGTCTATTATAATAGTGCGGAAAACCCCCACTTTGTTAACATAATATCTACTAGTGTGATTTGTTTGCGGTTATCCTTATATAAACTTGTTTTACTTGCGTTAACATATAAGTAGATAGCAGAAAGCGTTTGTTACAAGCAAATAATATATGCAACCGCTATGCTATTTGTTCTTCAATGTTAAAACAATTTGATGAAAGCAGTTTTTGGTAAAACTGCTACCCACGCTTGAGCTTTGAGATATATGGGTCAGGAAGTTTATAATTGATATTGTATCGTAGTTTGTTATATGCTAATTTTGTGTAATATATTGTGACATTGGACACTTGTAGTAATTACTTTAACTTGACAGTAATTTATCTTGATACTTTTTACTGATAATAATCTTTAAAACGGACGTAATTCACAGTAGTTTCTGGCAATGGAACGGAAGCGGGACGAAGTGGATTTTTTTGGTATTTTCCTGTTAGTTTCTAATAAGAAATAACTAATATTATAAGCGCGAAAGTTTGTGTGTTGGTTTGTTTTTCTGTGTTTACTCCTTCACGCCGATTTCGATGAAATTTGGTATGTAGATACTTCAGGTCCCGGAATAACACATAGGCTACTTTTCATCATCATTATCATCATCAATCATCACCACGCGAGTAAAACCGCGGGGTGCAGCTAGTAATCGTATAAAGATGCTGCAATCTATGCGCAATAAGTTATTTTTCATGTCTATTGTTATTAGTCATGCAGCACGAATAATTTGAGTCAAAATGCTTATATGGTATCGCTATATGGTAGATATACCACCTATACGTACGAAGCGTTTTGCTTCCACTTTCTTAATGCGTACTGCCAAGGAATGGAACTCGTTGCCCGAGTCTGTGTTTCCCGATATTTACAATCCTGGAGTCTTCAAGTCGCGAGTGAATAGGTACCTTCTAGGTTTGCGTGCTAAATCCTAGACAACGTCATCACTTAACATCAGGTGAGACAGTTGTCAAACGCAAACTTATAATGTGTAAAAAAAATATAAACAATTTATTGGCCGGAATTCTGTTAAGGCTTTACTATAAAATTTGATAACTAGACAGTTTTGAACCTTTTCAGATTAATTTAATGAACATCCTACATGTGTTATAATCTTAAAAAAATAGGAGTTATTAGAACACTTGAAGGTTAATTCTGATTAAACAAAATTAGATGCCATTTACTAATTTATAAGTGCAAAAATATTTTGAGCGACCTTAATTTTCCATTATCGAAAATTCGCGGTCGTGACATATACACTTGAACTGTGTTTTACACCAGAAGAAAGGATTTTTTTTTAAATATGTGATGTGTAATTTTTTAGAGCTCATAGGTCATCTGTAAATTACATATTTTTTTAAATCTGTGTACATCTAGCGTTAGACCACTATCTCACTTGATGGTCAGTGACGATGTGGCCGAAGATGCTATCACGCTAGATTTAGAATGGTCACTGGCTCTCAAGGACTGGTAATATATTAAATCAACACGCATCAGGATATTACTATGTCTCGCCCCTTCTGCCTGTAAACAGCCAATGTCTTCGGCCCCTGTTAACCCCTTAGATCACTCAAACCAGCTAACATTTCCGAATACTATTAAATCTATTTAATGCTCATATTCTATTTACGCTAAAATTCAAATTCATATAACTCCTGAGAAAGCTATTTCCAACATTAGATGAGTTTTACTACTTCGCGTGTTGTTTAAGTCGGCACGAAATGACTTAATATTATTATATATAATTAATAATATTTAAACATTGATGAGTGTTTGTGACTATTACTATTCAGTGAAAAAAGAACATAAGTAAAAGTTGGCCAAGGCAGTGTCAAAACATCGTAAAAACATCGTCAGTTCATTTGCAAATTATAATTGAGTAAAACAGCAATATTACTAAAATCGCCTATTTCTTTGAGAGACATATTGATTCGTCATATCGCGCCGTATCTGATAAATATTAAAACAACTATTGTGTATGCTATGAATATTGTCATTTGAAACCAACCGTAATTTATTGTTGCATTGTGATATGGATTGTTAATTCTAAACAAAAGTGTTTAAAAGTACTTTACCATTCGATGAAATGGATAGGTCAACAGTTCCTGATACGGCATAAGATATTTTCACAACTAATTTTAAATACATTTACGACTTGTGTTTCCCAATAAAGCTAATCAATATAAGAGTAATCAAATTCAGCAAAATTCGACTACAATGGGTATTCCGCAGAGTTAAAATATGTAGTAAAAAGAAAACAAATATAAGCAATGTCGTAAATTATTAGAAAAAAATATAAACC
Source organism: Apeira syringaria (assembly GCA_934044485.1). NCBI lineage: Eukaryota > Metazoa > Arthropoda > Insecta > Lepidoptera > Geometridae > Apeira > Apeira syringaria. Next base: position 19,244,926 of record OW203662.1, on the reverse strand, counting down.
TTACAAAACGTGCACAACATAATTATAAAATAAAAACAAGCGATAACTAATCAAAGACGGTATGGCATGTAATCAATCATTACAAATTTAATCTGCCCAAAGAAGCAATCACAATGATACAGCAGGAAAATGAGAATATCACAGACCCGCAAAAGATTGCAAATGCTTTCAATATCGTTCTTAAATCAAACGGGGCTTAATCGCGAGAAAAACATTTAGTAATTTATTTACCTCGACCTTTCGACCAAGTTGCATTGGTCGTGGTCACGAGAAGACTTTCAATATCATTTTATAGACAAAATAATATTAAATGCACGTGCCCTCAAAATGTTGGACATGATGATATTTCTAATAAAATAATTAAATCAATGGGACAAATTCTGGCCCATCATATAATAACAAAATCATATAAGTTTTCTGATTCTGATGATAACTCGTGTGTTACAAAAGGCACATTTCTTTTTAAGCCCTAAAATGACAATAATTTAACCAGTATTCGAAACAATGTAGTTTTATAGACCGATTTTCAGTTGTATAAAATCTTTGACATACTTTGAAAAGAAAGGTGTCAAAACAAAACCAAAATAATGGCAATCTATGAATTTATGAAAACAAAAATGTTGTGCTGATAAAACCTCGTCAATATGTGCTGTTTTCTGTGATATGACACAGGATAATCATTGTTATTAAATCAAACGGGGCTTAATCGCGAGAAAAACAAGTAGTAATTTATGTACCTCGACGATTAAGCCCCGTTTGATTTAATAACAATGTGTTCGAATCGCGAAAGTCTAAAAATTACAAGATAATCATTTTGAGTGATCAACGTAATCAAAAGGATTACGTCGATCATTCAAAATGATTAGGGAAACTCGAAGCTTATGGAATTCGAGGAAATGTCCTAAATCTCATCTGGCTAAATACAGTCTGCGTATCTCCAGCGGTAATTCGACTTGCACAGCATGGACCGGGGTCGACTTTTTAAATCCACCTCTCCGTTGCTCCGACTCCGATGCGGATACATCTCGTTGAATAAGTTCGCCTTCCTCATGCGCAAAGTTAATGCAACGTAACGCCGAACTCATATTTACGCCGAGAAGAATAAAAGAGCCGTCACTAAATGACTGTTAGGCAAACTTACATATTACACCGTCACAAAAGAGTATGTGACGGTGTAAAATGTCAAAGATAATGCAACCTTTTTTGAACAGATTGATGACTTACATTAAGTTGGTAGGTTCATATGAAACCATTAGCAAGTCGATTATGTCTTATTTGTTTTAATCATGACCGTGCAAACTTTTCACTGCATCATGCGATTTCAGTGGTTTTTTTTTTATCGAGAGGGTCATCATTAAATTACCGGTTGTAGGTTGTTCAACCTTTTCGGTTCAATAGCTGTTGAGGAATGCACGTAGCCAACATAAGCAAAGTAGTTTGTTTACTTATTCCCGACGATTCCAAAAACATATGTTTCGTTTAAAATCTAGAGTGCGCTTCTTAAGAGCAGTTTATTTACGCGTCTTTTTAGTATTTTTATTTTTAGGAATCTATACCGTGTTATAAAATAATAAATAAACAAATCGCTACTGAAAAGAATCGGCTGGTAACTGGCTAGAAGTCGAATAGGTCTTATAAAGTGCTTGTAAATGATAGTAAATACCTACATAATGACATGCCTTATATCGTTATAGATAAATGATTACGGAGTTTAATTTTCATAACCATTTGCTAAATAAAAATAAAGAGAAATATTCTAGTTCTGCACAATATTTAGTGTTAATTCCGCATCTTTAAATTATTATTACAGGCTATCATGCAGTGTGCACTGCCCTCCCTCCCGCATAAATTGCATGCAGGAAGTATAAAGTACGATATACTACATACACTATTTAATATACTTATATACTTTACTATATACTACTATAGTACACTATATCCTACTATACTATTATACTATTGTACTGTGTTGTGTATCAATAATACACAAAAAGTTAGTTATTCCTTCAAGTTTATTCTATCGCTTTCAAAATATTATGCTCCTTTAGAAACGATACACTTAGGGGGCGTCCATAAATTACGTGAGGTACTTTTAGTGATTTTTCGACTCCCCCTCTCCCCTAGGTGAGATGTCATGAGATTTTGCTGGAACCCTTCCCCCCACCCTTTATCTCACGTGAGGCTTTTGAAAATACATATTTTTAATGTAAATAAATGAATATGTGCTTGATTTTGCAGGATTTATTATTTGGAATTATTAATATCGTGGTATAGAACCACACAAAAAATATTTTCACTTAACTTATCCCAGTTTTCTCGCTACATTATAATGTTCCTTGTGGAAAAAAAATTAGTGGACGCCCCCTTACGCCAACAAATATTCCATTCATCAAAACATTTATTGTTGTACGCCTTTTCCGGAATCGAGTTCAGTTCTCGCCGCGAATTCTGCTTTATGTTTTCCACCGAATGAAAACGAGTGCCACGAAGTGGTAATTTGTGTTTAGTAACAAGAAAGAAGTCAACTGGAGCCATATCTGGTGAATAATAAGGTATTTGTTGAGTTTTTGTTCGCAGGAATGGCCTTGTGCGAAGGCGCATTATCATGGTGCAAAAGCCAAGAATTTTCTTTCCCCGAAACTGGCCTTTAACGCCGAATTTGCTCTCTTAAAGGCCACATAACGCTCAAATAATATTCCATATTTAATGATTGGCCTTCCGGCAAGAATTCTGAGTACGAAAGAAAACAGTCACCTTGACTTGGGTCCTTGGTTTCGGTCCAGTTGGAAGGCGCCACTCCAACGCTTATTAACTAGTTTGCATTTCAAAATAGTCAAAAAGCTTTGCATGTCAAACTAAAATCACGTCTCGTCATAAGTAATAATGCGTTTAATGAATTTTGGGTCGAAATTGACTTGTTATAACAGGTCCTCAGCGACTATTATGTGATTGAATTTTTAGAGGAAATTTAGGTCTTTTGGGACTAGCCTAAGGGCAACATGTCTCATTTCCAAATATTATTTCAACTGGTGTGGATCAACTCGTGAGACACAAAAATCACTGTTTTCTTTACTTTTGCGATATGCTTCTTTTCAGTTGAAAACGTTGACGCTTATGCCTGCCTACAAGATCGTCGCAAATATCGACCGCTTTTGAAAGCTTTGTACCACTCATAAGTGCGTGTTTTTGATAAAATTGATTTACCGTAAGCCTCTTATAACATTTTCAGTGAAGAAATTTAAAATAAACTCTTTGTTAAATGTTTTTTTCCATAATGTAATTCGCAATACACGCACTAGAAAATAAGGATCTACTGTATTTAATCTAAATAACACGTGCAATTCAGACTTCGCGCCAAAATGGTAAACAGACTTGTTTTTCATCACAAAGCTGTTTTAATTAGATGAAGTACTTATGGCTACTTGCTAAAATTGGCAATAGATAGATAAAATGGTATTTCCTAACCTCTTTTTATCTATTATTGAATTCGCCGCAATAAAAACCTGAATTACAACTATGTACAATGTAAATAGTGTCAAATAATTAGTAAAATGCACAGATATAATAAAAAGTTTACTACGAAATAAAAGACAACCATTAAATTAAGTTATTAGCTAACTAACCTCACGAGGCGAAGGAAATCTGGTCCATACAAAATAGGTGGGCTGGCAATCAAGGTAGCTTTTTTAAATCAATGGTAAGACTGTGAATCAAGTATCAAAATTGAAAGTCCATATCCATTTACGGCGGAACTACATAATTAAGCATATATTTTAATGGTTTTGACTAAGGATACGGTACTTAAACTCTTACTATTATATACTCTGTGGCGGTAGGAGCACTCGTGTCATTAATTTGGTAGTTATATCATTACATCACTTAAAGTGTATAATCTGCATTTGGACTTACTAATTATTGGTAGTTGTTTCAGATATTGATTGAATACCAAGAACTGTTGGTTCAATTTCGTAAGAAGAAGCTCTTACAAAACTGAGCTCACAAGCCATCAACCGCTATCAAGTTTCAGCTTTTTGTTATGCGTAATTTTTCCAAAATCATTTTATTGCGATATTTACGATCAAGGTTAAAAACAAGTTGCTAAAATCTAAAAATCTGTAGACTAACATTTTTCTTAATGGTTTTTTGTAAGATTGTTTGCATTGACACATTCTAGGCATAATTTATTTGGTCATTTTTGCGAGAAATAAATTATTATTTAAAATACTAGTTGTGCACCGCGGTGTTACCCGTGGTTAAATGGTACGTTGTATTGACGATTTTTGTGTCGTCCCGTCATCCCACGGGAATAGTCAAAATTTTCGGGATAAAAAGTAGTAGGTGTGTTAATCCAGGGTCTAACCTCCCTGTCCACGCCCCCCGTCACTAGTCGACGACTCAGGAACACCCCGGAGTTTTAGTGGGTACACCTGCCACTCTGGCGGGGACTCCCATATAACCACCGTGCCTCCCCCGGCCGGTGGTATCCATAAAGGATTTGCCCGGGAAAAAAAAAGGGTTTAACCTCCATATCAAATTTCACCGAAATCAATGCAGTGGTATGGCTGTGAAAGAGTAACATTCACACTTTAACTTTCGCCTTTACATTGACATTGACGCCAACTGAAATTAATGGTAGATATACCTAATTCGGATTCGATCGATTCGATAAAGGACTACGCATTACTTACATGCGGTTTATTACATATATTATAAATATTGGTTGGTATATCAGCTACGGAAAAAAGTTCCGCCTGAGGCAATGAAATGCGAAACATAAAACTCTCATGGTTGGTTTTTTAGTTTCAACTAAGCGTACCGCGATCGCGTCCGCGGGCGCTCGGTAAAAGACTACCGAATGTGGTTGAAACTATAGTCGGAACCCTCTGACTTATTATAATGTGTCATATGTAATATAATGTGTCAAAACAACGTCAGTTTTAATAACAAAATAATAATAGTTACTTACTAATAACGAATTACATTGCTACAGATAGTTCTCTTCCATCCCATTCCATCCACGAACGACCAGACTGAAGGCAATGTGACATCCATACATGGTAGACGTTCCAACAACATGTAGATTTATTTAAAGTAATTAAGTTGTCAGTTGCCTTTTGTTGTTATTACAAATAGATGTAAACATTCCATTATTATGTTTGTTAAATTTATATTATGTATGTGAAAAATAAACTACAAAAATTGTACGTCCAAAATGGGCAAACTGTTGAAACTTACATTGTAACCTTGACCATCTTATGTACACAGTTATATGCAATAAATATATTCTGTATTCTGTATTACCGATTAAATTAGAAATATAGAAAGTAATCTGAAATTGTTCTTAACCTATTATTTAATGTAGTTAGCGCTTTGGCCATGTTGTTAGCTTACTATCTAGTTTAATTAATAAATAAAATTAAAAGAAAAATTGAGCAAGCCACTAGCTGTTCCTAGCCTATAGATAGCTCAAATGCTCTGTTGAACTGCAACGTTGCTCTTTTGAATTTCAATACGGATTTTTTTTTCTATACTGTATAGGTCTAACGTTTGACCACTATCTCACTTGATGGTCAGTGAAGATGTGTGCAAAGATGTTATCACGCCAGACCTAGGATGCTCACGGGCTCTCAAGGAATGCTGCCTGAACACACTATGTGCTTGGTGACAGTTTTTCACACTTGAGCGTGGTAGCTAGCCAGGCGGGTAATCAAAAGTACCCTATCGCCATGCTGGGAATTTGATAACGGTGTTACGTCTACCGGAAGCTCAAGCTGCTTTTGAGGATCGAACCTGTGTCCGTCAGTTTGACAAGCGACCCTCTCCCCGCTGAGCTATCATCGCTTCAAAAATTGCCTGATGCAGGATTGCCTGATTCGTTGAGCCAAATATGTGCCATCATTTTTCTTCAAAAATGCGCGGAAACAGGAATGATATCAAATCTTGTTGTATTGTTCTCTTTTACTGTAACACTACATTGATGCTAATATTTTTAAAAAATGACAAAATTTGTAACAAACATGCACTTAGGTGGAACTGTGGCGAATCTGTTATAAGTTGGTACAAAACTAGATATAAAATATATACTGGCGCTCAAAAGCAGCCGCCGAAAATACTGGAATGCAACAGGTGATTCTATTCTTTCATCATTAACCTATCTGGAGCTTGTTCTTGGATTTAAATTATCCAGCAGTAGCTCGCCAAATTATATATCGTCACATAAAACACAATACTATATCTAGAACTATAAACTATAAATTCAGGAGTTGGTATTTACATACTAAGTTTTTGAAGTTATGCGCCAGAACTTTTTATTAACAAATGTTTATTTTATCTAACCTCGGCTAAATAATAAAAACTAATTACTGAGTTACCTACGTTGCTCAATTCAATTATTTTCAGTGCAACAGCAACAGGCCTCAGGCTCTAAATTTCGCAATCAGTTTTTGAAATTGGATTTCAATATCAAATGCAATAAGTTTAATTTTAATCAGACTTAAAACTAATTGACACCGTTAATATGTCTATATAGATATCGTATAGTACTTCTACTAACATAATTATTATGTACCATAGGAAACAAAGACCACACGACATTATATTGGCTCATCTGATATTACACACTGGTAAAAATATATTATCTCTTTAGTTCGAGTTATCATTGAATTAAATGTATAAAATAAATTTCTTTATGTACTTAACAATTTCAATTAAATATATTTCAATTTACATTCATCTAAAAAAATAGTAAATTAGTATCATCAAGTATAATCAATGAGTTAATAAATATATTCAAATTCAAATTCAAAATATTTAATTTGTGATACACAGGTTTATAAATAGTATAGATGTCAAAATAATATAATCAGTGCAAGCTGTGATCAGCCATATTGGCATACAAATAATGGTGGTTGTCAAATTACATACTTCAATGAATAAAGCAATAAATTATTATCTTATTCGAAGACTTTTTATAATATTTTTTATTTCTTATTATATTTGATATGGTTTGTTTCAATGCTCACATGATGCTTAAAAATCACTTAAATTTCAAGAAATGTTATATAATATAATTGGAGAATGAAAGATAGAAATGAAGTGAGAAAAGATATATTGTATAATTTCGTTCAAAATGCAATGGTATTGATAGTGTATGGAAACAAAATATGCTCCTTTGAAAGGTTTTTTTTAAGGTTATCAATTTCGTACAGGATTCTCAGCCAGAATACTAACTCAGCCTACCTTGTAGATTTGAGATAGTATCAGAACATATGAGACCTCCACCGCCATGACCTAGTCATTGGCATGCAAAAAAGGAAAGTTGTTTTGAACATTACTATTTCAATGTCCGATTATTAGACAAGTAACCAAAACATTTGAAATAGTTAATTGTCACAACATACTATTCTATATAATTGCATGGCGAAATAATACAATTACACGCCAGGTTTTCAATTTTGGAACACAAGTGAGAATTCATCGGTGTCCATCTTGTGCACTTTTATTTGTGCTGCGTGTGATTACACTATATTTATGCTGCGTGTGATTTCACTATATTTGTGCTCCGTGTGATTTCACTATGTTTTTAGGCAGCAACAATAACAACTGCGTAACGTTGAATGAGCAAAATGAATTGTCTATTCGACGGAGTGTGAGGGGAAGTGAGGTGTGACGCGTGCGCAGCGCTGGTGGCCGTGATTGGTTTCACATTGATCATTCTGCCGCCCGCATTGACTTCACACGTCTCTGACATCTGAAAAGCCGTACTTTCGCGCTGTAAAGTGTTATATTACGAAGGTTGGAATGACTGAAAACAAATTATCTAAATAGTGAATCAAAACACTATCATTATAATCAAATACATTGAGCCCCCACGAATATTTCATGCGATCTTCAAAAGAACCACAATGTCAATCATCCTAATTATACTTAAGTAACTTTAGAGATGAGACATAATTAGTACGATAATATATTTTTTAAGATTCTTTGGCTTACGTGTTTTTATGGTTAATTGATAATGTTAGTAGTAGTTGTAAGTATATATTATGTAATGTTAGCCTCTAAATAGTAAGGTTTTATTTTAAAGGTAGACGAAATAATCGGGTTTGATTTGGTACAATTTTCTCAAAAAAGATACACGATGTTAACAGATACTACTATACGTACTGTATAATAATGTACATATTATACATTATCAATGTATAAAACACGGGAGTTACTCACGTAATAAGTCAGAGGGTTCCGACTATAGTTTCAACCACATTCGGTGGTCTTTTTCAAGGAGAATACGGGGCGCTCGCGGACGCGGTCGCGATTCGCCTAGTACTGTGTATATTATACATTAAAAAAAAAAAAATGTTTTTTTTCATTTGAACGTGTGGGCCGTTGCCCTTATTCAAATAAAACACTAATAATTAATTACAATACTACACCTGCTACAAAAACATTTGAGCAAGCCAATAGCTATTGTCAGCATATAGATAACTCAAATGTTCTAACCCGCTACCAGTTGGCAGCGTGCCCAGAATGCTAGCAGCATTGCCACGTCGAATTGCAATACTGATCGGTTGAATCCGTTGGGCTAAATGTGTGCCAGCATTTTGGTCACGCGTCGCATCGATCAAAGGCTCTCATAAGTTTTGGAAAATCCGATGAGCTCCCGATTCCCGCGGGCCCAATTTCTCGTCCCCAAACGGTTCATATATGTAACCACTACCTAGGTTAGCATATTTCCGCCGCTGCAATTGCTCCGCCGAATAAGCCGCGGCGCCAGCCCTAGCATATAATATATAACATAATATTGTAATTGTAAGAAATATTATAATAAGTTCTATTAAAATAAACAATTCAATCGTATTAAAAATTCTCGGGAATGTCTCTGGAAGATGTGACATTATTAAATTGATGTTATTAATAGGATATTAGCACCATAACAAAGGATATATAATAGGCGCAGCCTATTATTTTGTATATTTTTTTATTTATCAACATTCACACAAGGTCTTCAGGTCCCAAACTAGGCAGAGCCTGTACTATGGTAACCTGATGACTGATATATATATACTTATTTACATATATACACACCCAGACACAGGTCAAACAGAGATGTTCTTACACACAAATGTTAGACCTGTCCGGGAATCGAACCCGGGACCAACGGCTCAGAAGGCAGAGTGCTACCAACTGCGCCAACCGGCCAGTCATATAGAATATGTAATAGGTGGCGATGAATGATCGAATGAATTAATAGGATATTAGTCTAATAATATAGTGTAAGTGTTATTTGTTCTTTTATAACCTCACAACTTGCCATTCATAAGTTTTTATAAAACAAAAAAAACTAATTCCATAAATCACCAAAACAAAAAGGAGACCCGATAACGCGTGGACCTCATTGCCTATGTCTGTTTCCACATGGATACAGTCAGCGCATCTTCAAGTCCCAAGTAAACATGTACCTTCTAGGCAGGTGTGATCCATTATTACCTACTATTATTTAAAAAATAAAAAAATATTTTGTCATTTCGAAACTGGACCGGTCAAATGTGTTGCACAAATTTTTCCAAAGCCAATCTTGTCATTGCAATTAATGTGTTTTGATTTTTTAATGAGCTATGTCTTAACGAACAAAAATCTTCCATTTTATGGTTTGATCTTGGCCGAAACCTGATCGTTGCTCAACGTTGAGCCCTTCCTTTTTCAACAGAACTCCGTTGCGTAAGCGCAGGAACTGTTCAATATGGGTTTGTTAAAACGTCAAGTTTATCACATACTACTTACCTCACCCACGCAGTGTTGCCCGTGTACTAAATAATGTGCGACATTTAATTTTTTTTAAATCATAATGAGACGACCATAGCAAATATTACAACAACAAGCAAAGTTGGTGTAAAAACGAAAAATTTTGGAATACAATGTTATCCTATCTTACTAATCCTACTTAAATTATAAATGCGAAAGTTTGTGTTTATTGTGTGTAACTTCTTCACGCTCAAACGGCTACACCGATTTCGATTAAATTTGGTATGGAGATAGTGTAAGCTCTGCGTTAACACATAGGCTACTTTTATCCCGGTGAAAGTATAGTTCTCGTGGGATAGTTGAGGTAGAGGGAAAACTGTAATCCACGCGGGTGAAACCGCGGGGTCCTACTAGTATTATAAATGCGAAAGTTTGTGTGTATGTTTGTTACTTCTTCACGCTCAAACGGCTACACCGATTTCGATAAAATTTGGTATGGAGATAGTTTAAGCTCTGCGTTCTGACTGAACTGTCACTCTCACTAACATATGAGTTAACTTTAGAAACAGGATATTTACCGTGTACTTTGATGTTTTTGGCTCTGATATAAGTTTGTTACCGGGAAGTACGGCCTAAGAGTTTAAGTGTAAACTCTTAGGCCGTACTTCCCGGTAATAAATGTTGCATTATGTTGCATTATGATATGGATACATTCTACATCACTATAAACATACATGAGTTTTGGCCTTGTATGCGCAGTAATGATCCTGTAAGTGTTTAATGCTAGGTCAATTACTTACAACAGAACACTTGTTATGTCAAATTTTTGGGCTTATATAATACTAACTGTGCCCCACAGTTTCACCCGCGGGGCTATGGTTTTCTCGCTACCTCATTTATTCCACGGGATCTATACTTTTTCCGGGATAAAAAGTAGCCTTTGATCCAAGATATAAGCTTCATTCCAAGTTTCACTCAAATCAGTTCAACTGTTTCAGCATGAATGAGTATCAGACACACAAAAGGCAAACAAAATTTCGCCTTTATAATGTTAGTGTGATTGTTTTAAATCCCACAAAATAATATGGAACTGACGTACCTATTCAAATGTAAAAGGCAGCGCTATGGTAGAGAAAATCGTGTCAGATATACAAGGAGGATTACAAGCTCTTATAAAATACATTTATCTTATTTATGTGGCTCACGCATATTTTTTTTCACACTCGGACCCCCGCACTAGGATTCCCTGTATCGCGGGAGGCATGGACACACACAATCACAGCACAAACATCCAAGACCCGGGACAAATATCTACACTCATCGCACAAATGTTTGCCCCTGCCGGGATTCGAACCCAGGGTCCCGGAGACACAGTAGTCATGTCACTGATACTAACCACTGCGCCACGGCGACCGTCATTGGATTTAGACATATTATTGTGTTCTTAGTGTCTCAACTTTTTAAAACGCTCTCAAATATTGACCTTTGATTGTTATGTCTCATAGCAAAAACTGACTGGCCAGTTGGCGCAGTTGGTAGCACTCTGCCTTCTGAGCGGCTGGTCCCGGGTTCGATTCCCGGACAGGTCAAATTTGTGTGTATGAACATGTCTGTTTGACCTGTGTCTGGGTGTGTATATGTATATAAGTATATATATCAGTCATCACGTTACCATAGTACAGGCTCTGCCTAGTTTGGGACCTGTAAATGTTGTAAAAAAAAAAACATTAAAAAAAAAATGTTAACATTTTATATAACTAAATTTTATAGAGCTTGTTCCCTTTTTTCTTTCTTATTACTTACCTCATAAAACAAAATTGACTTCCAAATGTTTCCAAGTATTCTACCAAGTATATCTCATAAACTGCCCGTATCATAAGAAAACAAAATTAAATACACGTTTTTGCAAAACTACATCAAAGATCTAGAAAAAGAGTGTAGGACAATGAGTGGAGGTAATACATGTTATCTAATGTAATAAATGAAAAAAAAACTAATTCATTTTGATAACTTATCTGAAGAAGAGAAAACTTCATATCAAGTATGTACTGTTTTGAAATTGCTGTTTAGATGTATTAATTTCTCAAATAAAACAAACCTTCCAGATAATCTATGACCTGAGTAACACTTGGTCAAAGCTGTTCAAACAAATTAACTTAAAACAATGCCAAACACTGGTTTTGACACAGATACTGATAGTAAGCAGAATAAAAAAATAATCGCTTTGAAAACGTATCTGAAACTCAGATTTATTTTTTTTATAATTTTTTTTTTACATATTATAAGTTTGCGTTTGACAACTGTCTCACCTGATGTTAAGTGATGACGTTGTCTAGGATTTAGCACGGAAAAAAAAAATATATATATATATATATATTAAAACAAATTTAAACTCATGGAGCCTTAATGATAAATTTGATTAGTACACTCACTAGTTTTTACCCCTCCTGTGACAACTGCAACAGCTAAAAGAAGATCTACAAACTCAAAACTGATTTTAAAAAAAACTAAGAACTTGTGTGAGATAGGAACGACTATCAGATTTGTCACAATTATTGTCTGTTGAGGCAGAAGAGTGAGTGAGTCTATTAAAATTGAAATATATTTCGCCTATGTTTGATTTAATCAATTTATTTTACTGAAAAGACGAGAACATTCTATAATTAATATGTAGTAATAACTTCAACATAATAAGTTATTATTCATGAACACATAACATTAGGTAAGATAGCGGTCAAACATATGCCTATTCTGCTTAAAATAAATCTAATATTATTATTTTAATTCAATGCATATTTACATTTTTCTTAAAAATCCTTTCCCTTAATTTGGGCCCCCAACAACCCTAATACAGGGCCGGTCTAAGGCACGCTACGGCACTGAGTGTTTATATTTATTTCCCACATTTCTTTACACAGTATGTACGTACAGACGTACTTGAACCAACAATTATTTATATTTTGTCTACTATTACAAGTTATCTGACTATAATACAGACTTAGGAGTTATTATAATTTCAAACTGACCTAGTTTTAGCATAATTACTTTCCATTTTGGGAATGATTCACAACCAGCCTTGAGCATTTGCAAGCGGTTATTATAGTTTGTTTTTCATTTTATTTTACAAAATAATCTGCATAGGTATCTATTTCGCAAGGAACTCGTGCATACATGGTATTATTATTTTATTTTATTATTATTTATTTATCAACATTCACACAAGGTCTTCAGATCCCAAACTAGGCAGAGCCTGTACTATGGTAACCTGATGACTGATATACATATACATACCCAGACTCAGATCAAACAGACATGTTCATACACACAAATGTTTGACCTGTCCGGGAATCGAACCCGGGACCAGCGGCTCAGAAGGCAGAGTGCTACCAACTGCGCCAACCGGCCAGTCAATTATTATTCCTAGAGTCTCTCTTTTCAAGTAATGTCTAAGCTTATTATGGTTTTTAATTACAATTTTGCGACTAGCAAATGTTACTTTGGCACGCTATAGATAAAGTGTTCTCACGAATTGCCGGCAGGAACATGTCCTGATGCAGTTGATTTAATATATTATCATAAATATGTACTTTACAGATGAACAAGTGTGTCAAAAAAAATACCATCACATTTTTAACTTCCTGCCTTCTTTTGTGTATACAGTGGGAGCGCAGTTGTCATTACCTCGAGAATAAAGGAAACTTCGAAGGTCGCTCGAAAACATTTTTCACAAATAAATTAGCGAATAAAATCAAATTTTGTTTAATTTTTTTTTTTTTTTTTCATTTATTCAGTTTTTACAATATTTAACTTAAGCTAAAAATACTCGAAAAACCTAGAATAGGTTTAGCTTGATCCTCCTAGCTTGATGCATCCTCTTAATAATAATTATTAGTTGCAAGTCGCCAGATCTGACAGATAAGTATAAAGCGAATGAATTAGAAACAACCTTCATCTAAGAGACAATTGTAAACTTCACGTGAGTCTCCGGCGGTGTGTTTAGACAACGGTTAGTGTGAAAATATCCAATATGGGTGACTAAAGGGGAGGTATGCCAAATTTGAGGGTGGTAGCTACCCAGGTGGGTACTCGAAGGTACCCTACCACTATGCTAGGAATTTTATGACAGTATTAGCTTCACCGAATGCTCAAGCTTTTGTTGGTCCATCAGTTTGACAGCCGACGCTCTCCCCGGTGAGCTATCATCGCTTCTGCGATGTTAAGTGATGATGCGGTCTACGATGGAGCACGCCTGCCTAGAAGATACCTATTCACACGGGACTTGATGGTACCCTGATTGTATTTATGCGGAAACTCAGATATAGACAATGTATTCGATTCATTATTACATTATTACACTGTACGCACTATGAATGTGGAAGCATACGCTTTGTGCGACAAATTGGAACGTCTGCCATGTATGGATGTCACATCGCCATCCGTCCGGTCGTTCTCAGATGGAATGGGAATGGAGGAATCAAATCATGTAACACTAGAGCGCACTCTCCGAAATGTATCCGAGTAACTAGCGAGTTAACATCGGGCTGCAAGCTTTGAAGTCTTCTCTCGCAACGTACGAGAGAGAGACATAAGAAGAGAGCTTATTCTGAGGATGACAGTGAGAGAGTCGAAATTAGAAATACAATTTTATAAATATTTATATTATACAAATAAAACAGCTTCTGCCCGGTTCTTCCCCGTGATTTCAACTCCAAAAGCTACAACAGATTATTATCAGGAACTTAACACTAAATGATTAACATTCTTCGTTCATGTAAATTGAGTCATTGACCTCAAAACTGAATAAATGTTTATTAATTTGCACTGACTATACGACGCTTTATCTTAACGTTATTTAATGTATGAAATACGCGATTGTAGACACATTGACAGCAACCTGTTGGATATACGATAGTATTGATAGACACGATGCAAATAGTACATATAAAAATTAGGTAAAAAATGAATCAATCCATTCACAAACCGGATTGCTGACACGAAAACTCAATCAAGTTTATGTCAGACTACTATTGGTGTTGAATACTTGTCAATCAACTATATATTATGCAACACATTGCGTTCTTATCACATGATAACAGAACTGAAGAAATGAAAGCTAATAGACCAAGACGAACCAAGGCGCATAGTAATTAGGTAGATAATCGTGTTTTGTTCTTTTCAATTAACATACATTTTTTTTTATCACACTCAACCGCACTTGGATTCCCTGTGTCGCGGGAAGCATGGACATACACAATCACAGCACACAAATACTCAAGACCCGGGACAAATCTCTACATTCATCGCACAAATGATTGCCCCTGCCAGGATTCGAGCCAGGGTCCCGGAGACACAGAAGTCATGTCTCCGACACTAACCACTGCACCAAGGCAACAATTTAGCAGAGCATCACTAAAACTCAGCCGACTCACTTATTTTTATTCTTATTAGATTGGGAGTGCTGAGTTCTGCACTCACGTCCCGCTTGGGGGTGTTTTGTGCATTCCCCCGCCAGCACCAAGCCATCTTAGCTCCTTAATACAGCGGAGCATGGCCCTGGGTCGCTGGCATAGCTGCTCCAGTGATGTATGCAGTCCGGTTGAGATTCTTGAACTTTCTCTGGTTTCACCACTCTGTGAAGTAGCACGTGTTTCACAGTCTCGTTTTCCAGCATGCATCCCCGACATAGGGGACTATCTGTGACTCCCGTCTTGTGTAGATGGTAGTTAGGGTCGCAGTGACCTGTAACTAGCCCTACCAGTAGACGTAGAGCCTGTCGTTGATTGCGAACTCATTTTTACTCTGTTGGCTGGTATGGTTTAGATTCTAGAGCCTTGATACTGAAGTACGCTTATGCTTACTCGCTGTCGATTTAGCTATTCGTATAAGCGTAACAGAATTGGCACAATAGGGTTCTACTGCAAAAAGCTTTCATTATTTATTTTCTTTTTAACTTTATTTTTTTAATTTTGATTTGTACGATTCTGCATGATATTTCTTCATGATTTAAATTCTACATATCTATACAAATAACAAATAATATTTTTTTTTTTAAATACTGAATTAGACCTATGTAGCAACTTTTGATTTTGCTCGTTTAAAATAAAACTTTTAAGTTTCAACATTTTAAATCTTGCTTGCCTATGTTATGTAATCTAGACTTAGACTACTGCGTGACTTTTTTGAGTTTCGTAACTTGTTATGACCAGATTTTGCGTCATCATCCTGATATTAAACAAAAATTACATAATTGACAGCCAATTGAAATTTTGACTTAGTTATGAAACCAGTTTTTTAGATTGTTGCAAACTCAAAATGCCGCTTCGTGTGACAGACGCTTAAATTTAATGGTAACATAAACTTAAAGGATGTCATCATGCATTTAAATTAGGCGCTTAAGTTAATTTTATAGCTATAGACCACACACTAAATATTTTTTTTACAAAATTTATTTCATATTAAGTATTCATTTTCACAAATATGAGGAATGAACTTTGACGATTACTCTCGATTTACGGAGTGAGATACATTTATGCGTAGCAAGGATGAGGTGTACGGAGTGAGCACGTTGAAAATCAGGGCTTCGTCGGCCAAATATTGATCGATCAATTTGATCGATATCTCACGAACGACTACTTCATAGCATGTAACAGAAGAAGAAGAAGAAGAAGAAGAAGAAGAAGAAGTAGAAGAAGAAGAAGAAGAAGAAGAAGAAAAAGAAGACACATACATTGTTGTTGGTTCACATGATAGTTACTACTGCATATGTCACTTTTGACAGCCGACCAAGATTTGATCGATTCTGGAGGTAGATCAATCAATCAATCAATCATAAACTTTTTATTGAACACCAAATACAAAACCAATACAAAATAAAATATAAATATAAAACACTGGTTGAACAATTGGCGGCCTTATCGCTTTAGGCAATTTCTTACAGGCAACCTTGGTATGGACAGGAAATTGTAATGATATACACAGTAGATTTGAAACAAGTATATAAAAATGGATACAAACAATGTCTGGAATATAGTATACATATATATAAATATATTTCTCAACGTACATATATAAATGCAAACATACACATATATAAATACAATATGAACAATATATTATATTAATTGTAGTGAGTTAAATAATGTAATTTTACTGATTCTTTAAAAGTGACTTTTAAATAATTTTACTGATCCTAGACGGATTTCAAAGATTATAGTTTCGTCAAACATAATTTGCTCTGACAGGTTGAGGTGAACGGCCATGATCAAATATTGGATGGAGCAAATAATGCTCTAATTGAGCTAGTGAACGACGCACATCCGCTGTCAGAGCAAGATATAATTATAGCGGTTTGGCCGAAGCCGCTCCCGAACGCAGCCCAGCGCTGCAAGTCTTGTGCTTGTAAGCATAGCAACTAAACGTGCTCTTTTATTGAAATAATAATTGCTGTACAAGTACAGTTCTCGTAACAACTCAAATCTCATATTTGTTGCAATAATTACTTATTAATGTATGCATCTATCATTAATTAATATAGTTAAAAGTATACAATAAACAATTCTTTCCTATTTTTTCTTTCTAACGTCATTTGAATACTTAACACGCTTGAGCAGTGTTTGGGTCTGTGGCGCTTAATACTTTCATGACCGGTTAAAAACTTTCTAAAAATGTGTCACTGATATTGCTAGGGGGAGTGTTAGTGCCGACATTAGTAAGGTAATGGCAGTTGGATAGGGGTATGGGAGACGAAGGAACATCTGCATTGAAGATAAGATCTTTACGAAGAATGAATGGTGTATAAGAAGGTGGAGTGGAGTGAATGAAGATCTGGAGAAGAGAGACATGCGTAGCTAATGTGAATTCATAAACTTTGCCTACCCCCTGGAAAAAAGCTTGATGATAAAGGATATTGAAACGTAAATAATTCTTTAAAATCCTGAGATCCGCATAGCTGTTCTATCGAGAGACCCAAAATCCCCAATTTTCAGATTTATATCTCCTATACAGTCCATTGCAAAAAATCATCTTTACCCTTCAATGCTCCTTCTAAAATAACAGTTATATCTGTCAGTAAGTCATTCCGTCAGTCACAGAGTGGTGATCGAGCTTTTTATACCTAAAAAATAAACTGCCCACTCACTACCCATATATGTATACGTGTGCCGCGAGTGGTCTGTGTGCGTAAACTATGCGTTTATTTTATCAAAACAACACTTTCATTTTAGTTAATACAAACATCAGTTTTCTCATAATGCTTAATTTCTTTTATTTTGTAGAAAGAAAGGAGTAGGTGCGATTTCAATTTTAGAAATTAAAACAAAAGAACTTTTCGAGCGCAGGCCTCTTCTAAAAGAGGGACTTAATAACGGCAATTCACGCGTATCCAAATTTTAAAAAATCTCTGCTTGACCATAGACGAATATATACAACTTGTGTATATTCGTCTATGGCATGACAGCTATGTACTCTTCACTCTGAGGCATTAATTATTACATTTGAAGACGTTTGAACATGACCGCAAGCGAACTCCTTGTGCGACTTTTATTTCAATTTGACCTTTCCATCGAAACAAACTATGATTTACTAGTTTTCATTAAAAATAAAGTTTTCAAGTTATCGTCGAACAATCAAGCACACATTCAAAAACAATCCCAAGTTGTCGCTAACACGTTCGCTTTGTTTGGGCGGATGATAAATATATTAATGGACGATTACTTGCATGCACAGAGAGATTAAAAATGTTTATTTATTTATTAACATTCAGACAAGGTCTTCAGGTCCCAAACTAGGCAGAGCCTGTACTATGGTAACCTGATGACTGATATATATACTTATATACATATACACACCCAGACACAGGTCAAACAGACATGTTCATACACACAAATGTAGGAATCGAACCCGGTATGTATTTACATAAATGGAGCTATTCTAATTCGTTCAGCATAAATTAATAATATATTATTTTTAGAATGATCAATGACCATGACAAGGGTTATGCGTGGGCGTGATAAATATAAAACGTTTAGTTGCTACCAATCAATATAATATATTGCGCCGTGGTGGTACCGGCTTCGAATAGTACTCCCCCTTTCTTCCCGCGGGTGCCGTAAGAGTCGGCTAAGGGACCACGTACCAGAAGGTGGGCAGCAGCGCCTTCTGAGCATCGGAAATCATACTGCGCTCGCCAACCCGCCTGCCAAGCGTGGCGAGTATTGGCAATTCCCCCCAATTGGGGGAGGCATTTGTCCAACAGTGGACACCCAATGGCTGAGATGAATGAATGAAAAAATATAATATATATGACGATACCAGCGTTACGTACTTGATATTAGACCATTTTATAATAACTATATTACTTTGAATATAATTTTTCATGGGTGTGTCAGGAAAATTTGTAGTACTTTATGAAATAGCACACCAAGGTTGTCGTCTTGCCTAAATAATATATGGGTGTAGTTACGAAACATGCGCACGGTACGATATGAAAAATTATATGGCGAAACTTTTGATTAATTTTTTAGCCACGTTAACTATTAAACTATTAACTAAGATCATCATTAGCATCTCAACGATAGGACGTCCACAACTGGACGTATGTCTCTCCCATTGATATCCACAAAGATCCAATGGAAGTGGCCCGCAGCGTTTATCTGCGACCTTAATCAGGCTGTCTGTCCGCCGAATGTGATAGTGTCGATAGTTCATTCATTAATTATTTAGTGACATAATGGTTTCGAAATTGCTTACTATCTACGACTGTCACATTAATGAATTAATTATTTATCTGTTAAAATATATATTTATATTCTTTTTACACTCCTTTCTCTCAGCTGAATTCTAAGTACAAACTTACATATTTTTTTCAACACTTATTCATCTCGCCGGCCATCGCCTGTAACAGGTTATAATATTATTTTTTATATTGGCTGCGTACTACCCTTGCGTATTTTTAATAAGGATTTTCGTTGGTTAAAAAATGTTTTTGAGGCATTTTAAAATTTCTATATCTTTAAGTTACATATTAAAGGAATTTAAAAAAAAGCTAGGGCAATTAGTCGGGTCTAAATATTAAACGAATTGTTGCAAAATTGTTAAAAAAAATTTAAAACACATATATATGCATAAAATGTTTTTAAGTAGGAAATGAGAAAAATATTTCGTACTGCTTCAAAAACCTACCTAACATTTTTCACAAGCTTTCTGTAAAATAAGAATATCCCTTAATAAATAAGAAACTATTTCAATAAGACGAATTGGTAAGAGTGATACCTACCAGCTTAAATTGAAACAAAATAAAAGATACAATAATTGTATTTTCGATTAAATGAGGCGTTTTCTTAAAAAACAAGAATTAGTTCGTAAATACTACCAAGATGGCGTTATGGTCTTATAAATTTACTGTCATATTCAATTGAGAGATATTCCAGGATCATAAAACCCAATCACTATGTAAAATAAAAACCTAAATCACAGACTTGTAAGAAAAAAAAAATGTCATTGATCTCTTGGCAGTGCAAGTTCAAACTACATATTAATTAGATTAATTGTAATATCAGTCATCAGGTTACCATAGTACAGGCTCTGCCTAGTTTGGGACCTGAAGATCTTGTGTGAATGTAAGTGAATAAAAAAATGAATATTTATATAACCATAAAATTATATATACCATAAAACCATATACCATAAAATTATATAATATAAATATAATATTGGGTAGGTACTTTTGTTTCTATTACTATCTTGTTTTGTGAAAACGCCTTACTGTTTTAGCTGATTTGGTTGAATGATGGAGTAAGCACCATTATTTTATGTCATTCTCTCATACTATCTCATACCTACTAATACATCTGTTTTGGTGCGAGTAGGGATAAATATGCGAAAATACCGAGAAATATACAGTTACAGACACGTACGCGATTTTGATAAGAGAAATCTTGAATTCAGAGATGTTAACATGTAAAATGTGATCTGACGCATGTGTGTTGGAGTCTATTTTACAACTCCATTAATTATTCAACGACAGTGGAAGGTGGTGTAATGTATCTACCTTATTAATTGTGTTTGTTAGAGTTCCATACTTCAAAAGGAAAAAACGGAACTCTTATAGGATCACTTTGATGTCCGTCTGTCTGTCTGTCAAGACCCTTTTTCGCAGGAACGCGTGGAGGTATCAAGCCGATCAATTCATATCAAATACTCAAGTCTACTGTCTCTTGGAGCTGTGAAAAAAATCAAACTTCTAAGCCAACGCAATCAAAAGTTATAGCCGTTTATGCTGCAAATTATCAACACTCGCAGGGGAATCAAAATCTACAGGGTACTTCCCGTACACTCAGTACCTTGGAATTTGGTACACAGCAACGTCTTATAACACAAATAAAGGAAAATTTGCGGAAAAAATAAATGTTTAGTTACATCATATAATAAAAAATATTTTTATAATTTTAAACTTATTACCTGCTTTCTATTGTACGGAACCCCTCGGTGCACGAGTCCGACACGCACTTGGCCGGTTTTTATTTATTTCTTTGTCACAGTATGTTTTATATGTTGCACCATTTTGAACCATTGAATTAAAAAACTCAGAAAGGGCGATGAACATAACGTTGAGGTCAACCGTGATACGCAAACTTACTGTAACTTTGCGTATCGCGGTAACTTGTAATAGTAACTTGTTATAGAGGTTAGTCACGCTTTGTATGCTGCGTTGTATATGCTTGTTCGCTATGGTCATTCGCACTCGATATTGTATACAAATAAGTGCATTAAAACCATTATTTGCATGAAACAGTAATATTACCTAGTGCAAAGGTGTGAATCGTGATGAATAGTTGGGAAGTTGTAGAGACCACCTGCATTTTCCCACGTCTTTATATCATTACCAAACTTTATGAAGTTTAATAGCTCTGATTTTGAGTTATTTAATCAAAATCGAATCTTATCATATTTTTTTTTCTTACATTAAATATACAGACACAAATTTGTGACGGACCAGTGCCTGTAATATGTTATTAAACCTGTGACACAGCTCATCAGACTACTGCTTGCGGATATATACCTATTTATATCACTCATAGAAATTAAAATACACTAAATAGTACTTTTAAGTAGTACTTTAGTGTGTACCTATATCAGGGAGTTGATATATTTTTTTAATTATGTTCGATGAAGGTGACTATACTGTATAGCATTATTTGTATGTATAGATAATATTATGTTGGTTGATATAATTATCATGTATGTATTTTCTTGTATATATACAGAAGCCGGGTCTGAAAAACTTCTGTAAGACCCATATTGATGTACAGATTCAAAACCTGTACACTAAGTTTAAAAGAAAAGGAGAAGCTATTAGTAGCGGAGAGAGAATTCATGCGTGAAATTCTCGGCCGGTTCCGACGAGAAGATGACGGGGCACCTGGAGAGTGCGGAGAAACCAAGGAATTTCAGATATCGCTGAACCTAACAAAGTTAGCCAGACGCCCAAGCGGCCGCCGACCTGTCGGCAGGCCCAGGTACCTGCGTGGACCTGCGTGATCTGCAAGTGATCAACTGACAGGAAGCGGCGCAGGATCGACAACAATGGCGTTCTCTTGTATCGAAGACCAAGACTCACTTTGGGTCGTTGCTTCAGCGCAATGGGTAATTGGAAATATAATAGCAAGGTACTTGTGTAATTTGTGCGCAGAATTACCACTGTGTTGTATGCACTATTTCTAGCCACTGTCCATCTGGGGAGGTATCTCTGATCAAAGATACAAGTAATTATTCTATTATCTACGTGAGAAAAAATGTTTACCAAAAATGGAACCGACTTCAACATTCAAAAGTATGAAATAACTTGTTGAAGTCGATACCATGATAGTTCAAAAGTAACTGATATCAAAATATTGTGCTCATGGTACCGACCAATGACCACTTAGACAAGTTATTTCATACTTTTGAGTGTTGAAGTCGGTTCCATTTTTTGGTAAAAATTTATTTTCACTCTTTTTAGTGACCTTTGTTACTCATGGGATACATTTTATAGTCATTGTGGTGTACGTATGTTCACCGATGTCTTCATCCGCTACTATAATATCGTGTAGGTATAAGCACGCATTTTTCAATTTTTGACATGTAACTTAAAAAGTGCTCGTCCGATTTTAATGAAATTTGAATGGGACTACACGGGAAGCACCAAGCTTTCAAATAAAAAGAAAACGATCAAAATCGGTTCACCCAGTCGGAAGTTATGCGGTAACAAACACAAAAAAAGAAACATACGGGACGAATTGAGAACCTCCTCCTTTTTTTGATGTCAGTTAAAAAAGGGATCATTCTTTTGATGAATCAGTGGCTGGATAAAGGTTGAAAAAAAAAAAAATTGGTTGTCTGTAAAGTCGGTTTACGGACGATAGATTTACGTGATAACGTCATAATCATTTATGACTTCGACTTCGACTTCGACTTCGACTTCGACTTCGACTTCGACTTCGACTTTGACTTTGACTTTGATTATTTTATGTAATTCATCAATTTATAAAACGTTATCACGTCAAAAAAATTATTCATGAAATTATTATGTATGAAAAGCAGGCAAATCAATTTCATTTAATTTCATTGATTATCTTATAATGCATACAGCAGACTAGAACGAGTATGGTGACTAACGCACTATTACAAGATTGTGGCCATTTATTGCAATTAACGAAATTGATTGATTGATCTCCACAACACAGGGAATCTTAGTGTGGAGACCAGAATCAAAACCACTGCTTAGTGTTACCGACTAGATTAAATATAAATAAATATTGAGTATTGAGTATTTTTATTTACTTATTTTGTATTAACATTTACACGAGGTCTTCAGGTTCCAAACTAGACAGAGCCTGTACTATGGTAACCTGTTGACTGATATATATACCTACTTATATACGTATGCACACCCAGACACAGGTCAAACAGACATGTTCATGCATACAAATGTTTGACCTGTCCGGGAATCGAACCCGGGACCAGCGGCTCAGAAGGCAGAGCACTACCAACTGCGCCAACCGGCCAGTCATTAGTACTTACTTTAAGATTGTTATTATATTAATACCTTTGTGACCGTTGAAATAAAGTTATTCTTATTTTTCTTATTCTCATTGAATGTTATTTAAATTGTTGTATGTATTTTTCGTAGAACTCTCCTTCGCGGCGTCTTCTCTGATGTCATCAGTATCAGAGAAGACGCCGCGAAGGAGAGTTCTACGCTCTTGTCGCCGCTCGGACCTGAACCACTGAAGATGTCGACCGCAGTGATCGACGAAACGTCTGGAACACCAGTTTCACATAGACCACGGCCAAACAGCCCGAAAGCAATACATACAACATGCAACGCCGGCCGTGAAAGCCTTAGAGTTTACGTTATTTAAATTTCCTTGAAGTAATTTATACATGTCCGAACAATTTACACCTACTGTAATGGTAAGTTGGTGACCCTATGCCTAAATCGAAAGTAAACATATGATGGATAGAGGCAACCTTGCACAATTAAATTACATGTCGATACAAAATATGACATGAATAATGATAGGAATTTCCGTCCGTTGGTATGGTGGCCTTGTAGTATCTGGGTGATACGCCTTGGGGCATCAATAGATTTTCTGATAATCGTGTATTACGTAAGTCTAGAGACCGATTTTTATTTTATTTTTAGACAGTCTTGTTAAATGCAGTGTAATTCCGGCACAGCAATGTTCTACTGGTAAGTAAATAAATTGTTTACTTATTTTTCTTTCTTTCAAAAATGTGTTTAAGTTACTAGAATCACCATACACACTCAATAATATTACTGAACCGCACTTATCACACCGTCTCACCCTGGAAGTCTACTAGTCTCTACAGACACAGGGAATCCTACCGTGTGAGTTAGGGATCATTCAAATCTAAATATCACCAATTTCACACACCGATTAAAACATTTATCTCATTGTACTACTATTTATATAAAGATTTTAAATAAAATGTATATAAATAATTAATTAATTTGCAATACCTGTAGCGAATATTTTCAATATTATAATTATACAATTATCTAATAAAATTTTGTAAGTAAATAACTATGTTTATGAAGCAGGAAATAAATAATAATAATAATTATTATTAAATTATTTCGAAAAACTAAAGAAATATGTATCAACTTTTAATAAATTACAGAAATATATATCATTTAATAGTAAAAAAAGTATATATATCTTAGTTACCGTAAAATTTGCCGTAATTTATTTTAGATGTGTATGTTAGATGTTTATTGTCTCGGAAATATTACACTTTGAGACTTCATCTCCTGTAATTTTAGAAATGAGATTTGCTCTCTATTTATAGGTAACCAATGTTCAATAACCAACTTCGTTTCGTCCAACTTTGAGAAAGAACCCAATCGTCGAATCCAACTCGGCTGGGCAGCGATCGAGAAACTCCGCGACGTTTTCTCGTCCAAAATACCGCAATGCCTGAAAACGAAGGTCTTCGATCGGTGTGTGATACCAGTGATGACTTACGGAACCGAAGCGTGGTCTCTGACTATGGGCCTTCTGAGTCTGCGAGTCCTTGCGAGTCTGAATTTCAAGAATACATTGCGTGAGTCCTAGCCAGTTCTTATCTATTACAAAATCAAACAATTGTAGTTACTTTGAATGAGTAATATAAGTATAACAATGGTACAATTTGAATAAGATTCACTATCGCTAAGCACGCGTTACAGTTTTAAATATCATCTTATTAAAAATTGCAAGAGTTACGACACAGATCACAGTTTGTACGTATAGAAAAGAAAGTAGATCGGATTGCATCTTAATAATTAAGGCGATCGATGCTCAAAAGAAGTCAAAATACAACCGCTCGATTTAATTGACGGTTGCACAATCCTTTTATATTTTGTCATATTGACACTTTGCCCAGAATGCAATCCAACATGCTTCTGGTTACGCCAGCAAAATAACAATATATTTGCGATATTTTATGAGCTGTCAGGAGCTTATAAGTCAATCGATTGATTTAAAAGTATTGTATCATTATGCTTATGTAATATAAAGCACGCCAACCCAATCACACAAAGGTTACCTGGAATAAAAATATATAGCATAAAGTTCGCCTCTAAGTAAATTTTGTTAATAATTAATGCATGGTAGTAGGGTACTTTCGAGTACTTGCCATCAACAAGTTATTTCACACTTTTGAGTGTTGAAGTCGGTTCCATTTTTTGGTATTTTTTTTAAAAGTACGGTTAACAATTATGAATTAAAAATATGTGATGAATGTCCACCACGACCATGGTTACAGATGTCGATTCTTTCATCAATATTTCTTTAATCATTTCACGAGTTCTGAGTTTTAAGGTTGTAATCGATTAAATTGGCTCCGTATAGACTCTTAACATAACCAAACATAAAATAATCCAACAGTGTTAAATCACAGTATAGAGCGGGCCACTTAGCTACTGAATTTCGTAAAATTATGCGATTGACAAATTTGGTTTGCAATGTATTATTTATTTCGCTGGATGTGTGACTTTTGACACCGTCTTGTTAAAACCACATGTTACTTTTATCTATATCATCAATAATAGGCCAAAATTATTTTTTTCTTTCATTCGGTCGGTTTTATTGACCGTAACCGCATTTCTAGCCAAATTTACAAAAGTAATTTTTTTTTTTTTTTTTTTTTTTTTTTAACATTCACACAAAGTCTTCATGTCCCAAACTAGGCAGAGCCTGTGCTATGGTAACCTGATGACTGATATATATACTTATATACATATACACACCCAGAAACAGGTCAAACAGACATGTTCATACACACAAATGTTTGACCTGTCCGGGAATCGAACCCGGAACCAGCGGCTCAAAAGGCAGAGTGCTACCAACTGCGCCAACCGGCCAGCCAATTGCCATGCTAGATATATCATTTGATCACTGAATAAATATTGATGATGTGGTCAAGGGGGAATCATACTAGACCTATATAACTACTGACAATAAAAGAATCACATACCTAGATGAGTACTAACCTTCAAGTAGGTACTTATGTGACCTTGGTACTCTGTAGCTTTTAATTTAACCGGACTGGCCGGTTGGCGCAGTTGGTAGCACTCTGCCTTCTGAGCCGCTGGTCCCGGGTTCGATTCCCGGACAAGTCAAACATTTGTGTGTATGAACATGACCTGTTTGACCTGTGTCTGGGTGTGTATATGTATATACATCCATATGTACCATAGTACAGGCTCTGCCTAGTTTGGGACCTGAAGACCTTGTGTGAACGTTAACAAATAAAAAAAAAACCTATAATTCATCTAACGTTATCGTCAGTTAGTATCGTAGCTACAATGAAAATGTTTGTGCTTCAACACGAAGAGGCCATCACAGCCGCCTTTATATCACCGTCTCCAGCAGTCCGCTGGGACTATTATCCTACAGCATCAGCATTATCATCTCGGCCAGCTAGAAGGAAAAGTCTTTTAAGACTGAGGACCCCAAGGCATCCGAACGCGTCTTTCTCGTAATATTGGAAAAAAAATCTCTATTATTATATAATGTCTTAGTAGACAAATGTGAAAATATATTTTATTCTTTGCACGATAAGTTATCACTTATCAGCAGCATATCTATTATCTAGGTTGTAGCTATCTGATCTTTCAATTCATGGTGACTTCACAAATTGACGACTAATTTATTCTTATTTTATTCATTACTAGCTGCGCCCCGCGGTTTTACCCGCGTGGTGATGATTGAAGATTGATGATGATAACAAAAAGCCTATATGTTATTCCGGGACCTGAAATATCTACCATAATATAATATATACCAAAGTTCATCCAAATCCGTCCAGCCGTTTGAGCGTGATTGAGTAACAAACATCCATCCATCCATCCATCCATCCAAACTTTCACATTTATAATATTAGTGGGATTTTTCCCATAAGATAAATAAAGTTTAAAAAAGTATGTATTGTTTTGTTCTCGCGCGCTTTTTATGCTGTTCCATATAAACTTAACCATATAAAGTAGAGACTAGAGACGTAAAAATTTAAATTAATGTATATGTGTACGCCAGAATAACACTTCTAGATAAACATGTCTAAGTCTAATATTAGAGGGTTTTTATTTTAAGTTGTCATGCGAGAATCGAGCGCATTGTCTGGGTTGATTAATAAAGGTTGTATAAAACAGTTTTGACATGTCAATGGCGGTTGAATTTGCATTAGCGTTCATAAACGTGAGATATGGATTATAAATGCGCCAACGGAACGCATACGTTTTGAGGTATGTAAAACGCCGTGGAGCCGTGCGTGAGTCGCGCGGCAAAGCGCAAGGGCTCCACACACTAAGTCGCTAATTGGAGCATTCCTCGTTATTGGAGCTTTTAATGTATTTTATTATTATATTGTATCCCTTTTTTAGACTACTCCTTGCTAATGTCGACCGGAGAAAATCACCTACGGGGATAAGTCCGCCCAGTTGAACGGTATTGTCGTATTTAGATTGTATTTATAATTTCCGTGTACAGAAAAGCAAGTGTTTTGTATTGTATTTGCATAAGTACTGATAAATGAAATTGTAAATGTAAATTGCGAATTAATTTTTTAGTAGAATATTTTCCCTACCGTTTTCTACTTTATCCACACCCGCGTGGATAACAGTTTTCCCGCTACCTAAATAATCCCACGGAAACTATACTTTTTCGGAATAAAAGTAGCTTATGTGTTAATCACTCGTTTCATCGAAATCGGTGCATCTTCTAACACTCGCTTGTACACATTTACACACTTATACTCTTACACACACACACAAACTTTCGCCTGTATAATATTAGTGCGATATTAGCATAGGGATGTCATTCTACTTATTAACTTTTAAAGCTAATTTAAGGTTTTCGGTAAATATCCTTAAATGTCTAATAGGCACGCACACGATTTGGCGAGTTAAAGTAACGCAAGTGAAATGGTAACGGATAATGATGGTAAGCGTTGCAAATCATGGAACGTTAGTGGTTGCCTGGTAAAATTGCTGCTGATGGCAAATTGTAATCTAATTTTGTGCTGCACATAGTTATTAAGTGAATTCACGCGGAAGCAGATTATTTTAAGAATCAAGTATCTATTACAATTTTGATGGGATCTAAGGCGATGTGATTAAACTCATTTTGCACGATGATAGTATGAGAGCTATACGGAGAGTGGCTTAAGGTGTATAGGGCTAACTGTAAGAAACTTACTAATATTATTAACAGTGAAATCGGTTTCGATCGGAACTTAATCCTGCGTAAAAACGTGGTCACAAGAATACGTGGTCACAAGAATACGAGTGTTCTCGTGACCAGACCAATGCAACTTGGTCAAAGCGTAGAGGTAAATAAATAACTAAATATTTTGTACGTCATTAAGTCCTGATCGATATACTAACGATCTTGTTATCCACAGGCACTGGCCCTAACTCTGGAAATCACATGAACTAGCCAAAATTCATTAAAATTCTTTAAATTAAATAGCTCGTATTCTATTTAAGCTAAAATTCAAATTAGTTTATCTCTATACAACGCTCTCACTAATATTAGAGGAGTTTTATTCCATTGCTGGCCAATTGCGGGTAGTTTTAGTAGGCACAAAATAAGTGGCAACTTAATTTCGCTAAAACTACCTGCAAATTTAATATATACATGTAATTTTAGTGATGTTATTAGCTTGAGACTTACCAGTCTCAGGATAATTTAAGCTTTATCGTAACCGTATAAGAACTGATTTAGTTTTCGAAAATTTAAGTTTAGGTCAGTTGAATATGCGAATCACTACCACTGTTTAGTTTAAAAAAAAATGTATCCTAAGGGCTGTTCCAGAATCTAAGAAGTCGTCGTACCACATTTCATACAAACCCGTGCAGCCCTTCTGGAGTGATTGAGTAAGAAGCTTATATCTATCAAAACCGCATTATATCGAATTTATAATGCTAGTAAAATATTAAAATATTTTGAACGGAGCATTTCTCTATACGTTCTGAGTTCTAGAAAAGATGAATTATATGGATGAATATGGTTTGATAAGCTTGGTAATGAGAAGGTACTACTGCATAATTATACTATAAAAGCTAATACTTTTCGCTGCAGATTCAGATATATTTTACAGGCAGGTAGGATAATTTTCATCGTCTTCTTTGTTGCGATTCTACCTTCCGACCCGGGCTTAGAACCCACATTTATGGTTCTGACTGTGTACAACAAAGGCGTCGAATTCATTTTCTGAGGCTGCTTTAACATAATATAGTAAAAACGAGGTTTAACTATTACTAGAGTAGTCAACTATTAATCGTTAGTTAATTTCTACGTAATACTTATCCGGCTATTAATGGTCAGTCACTGACACTGACTTTG
This sequence comes from Apeira syringaria, assembly GCA_934044485.1. Classification (NCBI taxonomy): domain Eukaryota; kingdom Metazoa; phylum Arthropoda; class Insecta; order Lepidoptera; family Geometridae; genus Apeira; species Apeira syringaria. Next base: position 19,214,801 of record OW203662.1, on the reverse strand, counting down.
GAACCAGGACACCTGGTTCAAATCCCGGCTGCATAAATTTTTTGGATGTTTGTGTAATTTGATTGTGTACCCGTGCATCCAGCAACTAAAGGTATGTGAGTGTCAATGCGTTAAGTCTCTCTGAGGAAAGAAGTTTATAAAAATAATGGGTAAGAATGTATCATATTACGTAGCTCTAGATGACACTCCTCAATATACATATTCTGATCAATCGATACACCAACCAATCACTGGGACAGGTTTTGTCTGTAAGAAAATGCTACAATTTCACATTTATTATGTAAATAATCACGTAATTTTCAAGTATGATATCCGATGGTCAGTTCCTATCCGTGGAACATTTTGGTATGATCATAAAATTTCTATGAAATAGTAATAGAAGTTTAAGTCTAACTTTTCAATTAAGGACGGGAAACATCAATGAGATTCAATTAAATATTGAATTATAATTCATTGATTGATTGATTTAAAGATTGATCTGATCTTGATCAAATTTAAATGGAACTCTATAAGATTCGCCAGCTCTCAATTAAAAAAAGATTCAAAATCTGTGCATATAAAATAGGCGCCAAATGGCTTACAGGCTATTACGTCAGAAGTTGAATTGCCGATCACTTCGCTCAGTTATTTTAATTCTCAGCTATTTTATGACTTCCTTGGACTTGGATGAAAATCAAAAATGGAAATATACCAGTTGAGTGGGCTAAACGCCTGCCATAGACATTGCATCATGCATTTCCGAAAGCAATTTGAACACGAAGGCTAATCTGCTTTCTAAAAATTAAATTTGAGTTCTTTTTGAGCAGACAACATATTTTTTTTAAAACATCTGAATATTATCGTCAAAAACTGTCGCGAAAGATTTATCTATTCTCCTTCTTCTTAGGGTGCCTCTCCAACTTATGAAGGTTGGCAGTCAGCTGGCCATATTACAACTTATCTCTCACCAGGCAAAACTCAGTGGCGTTTCTGGGTTCCCCCATTCCTCCTCCATTCCCGGATTCCTCCATTCCTCCTGAATTCCCGGATGTTCCGCAACCAAGATTTTTCTTCTGTCAGGCCTCCGTTTTCCTGCAACTTTTCCCATCATTTATAATTCGTTTTATTGCAATGATTTATTGTAATATGCATAATTTGTCTTTTTAAATTTATTGCAACAATAATAAAAAGACCGATTAGATTGACGGATTTGAAGGTAGGCTTAAATATTGTTGAATATTTTAACCATTAATGGTGAATATATATATTATTAAGCGTGAACCTATGTCCAGCAGTGGACGTCCTATGGCTGAGATGATATGTGAACATAATAATTATGTGCATCATGAAATAACAACAAAGTCTAAGAATCTCATCATCATCCTCAGTAGAGGAGCCTCTCCCGAAGATTTCCTGGGATTGATGTAGGTTAGGCGCCCGTAACTTTGCCCTAATTTGTGCCAAGCGAAAAAGGTCTTTAATACTGGCAATACTAGTCCACTGCTCATGGACGTTGCGTAGCCGAATTTTCTTCTACCACTCGGTTTTCCTTAAACTTAGTACGTAATAATGTAAACTAATTTATGAGACCTTGGGAAATATAGTCAAACAAATCTCGCGGCCGACTAACATTAGAATAAATGTATTTAATTAATTAAAAGGAAATCATGAGTAGAAAATGGGTCCTAGTGTTACTAACTAGCTCCGCCCCGCGGTTTCACCCTCGTCCACTACGGTTTTCGCGTTACATCAGCTGTTATCCCATGGAAAACTTACATTTTTCAGAGACAAACGTAATCAAGGTGCTATGCCGGAATGTAATCTATTTTTTTACACATATAGATCTAGCGTTTGACCACAATCTCCTTTGAAGGTCTGGTATAATGTATTGTTATTAAATCAAACGGGGTTTGATCGCGAGAAAAACATTTAGTAATTTATTTACCTCGACGTTTCGACTAAGTTGCATTGGTCGTGGTCACGAGAAGAGGTATGATGTAGTCGAAAATGCTATAACGCTCGACCTACAATGTTTACTGACTCTCAAGTATTGCTGTCTAAACACATTATGTATATATGTTTAGTGACAGTTTTTCAAACTTGGGTGTGGTAGGTAGCCAGGCGGGAACTAGAATTCGCCTACCGCTATGCTGGGAATATGATAACGGTGTTATCATCACCGGAAGCCGTTAATAGAGATCGAACTAGCAACCGTTAGTTTGACAGCCGACACTATCATCGCTTCAAACTATCTATGTGCCAAATTGTATCCTAATCCTGTTCAGCCATTTCTTCGTGTGAGTAACAAATATCTACAATAAATCCATCAACAAACACATTAAGTAAAAAACATAAACAAAAGAAAATTAACAGCTTTAAGCGTACAAACTATAAGTCAGGCATAAACGGTAGAAGAAGCAAAAACAATTATAAATTAACAGCTTTAAGCGTACAAACTATAAGTCAGGCATAAACGGTAGAAGAAGCAAAAACAATTATAAATTAACAGCTTTAAGCGTACAAACTATAAGTCAGGCATAAACGGTAGAAGAAGCAAAAACAATTATAAATTAACAGCTTTAAGCGTACAAACTATAAGTCAGGCATAAACGGTAGAAGAAGCAAAAACAATTAATATATTAATCTAATCCCTTTTCCACCTTGATGGTCCGGAAAATCACGATTCAAATATGGACTTACACCATCGTTTAAGGAAATAGAAATTAAAGTTATGAGATAGAAGATACAATTCCAGCATCGTTAGAGTGAGAAAGAATAAGGTTTTGAGGTAGGCCGTGGTGGTACCGGCCTAGAATAGTACTCCCCCATCTCTTCCCGTGGGTGCCGTAAGAGTCGGCTAAGGGATAACGTACCAAGAGGTGGGCAGCAGCGCCTTCTGAGGATCGGAAAACATATTGCGCTCGCCAACCCGCCTGCCAAGCGTGGCGAGTATTGGCAAATCCCTTCTATATAGGAGAGGCATACGTCCAGCAGTGGACGCACATGGCTGAGAAAAGAAAGAACTATTGCACAGAGGTTTGCGTAAAACACAGAATGGCAACAAGAAACAACGAATTTGAAACTTGATCACAATATTATGCACATTGTGATCAAGTTTGATACATCGAGATTGCTTCTATTAAAGATAAGCTTTTAATGATAACACATATAATACAAAAAAATATGATCAAATTTGAGTTTAAGGTTTGATACCGATTCAATATACTGCTTGAATGAGAATATAATGACCAAGATAATCATCTGCTAATGACTTAAGTTCTTATTTAATATTCTAAGCCACATACCTCAGTCCAATTAAGACAGTCGTTTATCAATATCATGGGATGTATTAAATTAAAGTGTAATTATTTATGAAAGATGTGATCTGTTGTTTAATAGTTTTTTCACCACACTAGCTGTCAAATTAAGTTTAGTATAAAGTTTTTTCAGAGCGATTTTTAAACTGTCTCGGCAATTATTATAAGCGCAAAAGTTTCCACGTTTTTCTATATAAAGTAAAAATGTAGGTATGAACACAACAAGTATGAGTCACTCGACATTCGGAAAACTTGTGACTAAAATAGCATTTTCCTCAGGGAAATCGATGCGTAAAGCTAGTGATTGATTGCTAGTGTGATGAAAACATTTTTACATTGACTTTGCTATTCATCATCATCATCACCATCTCAGCCATAGGACATCCACTGCTGGACATATGCCTCCCCCATTCTTTGCTATTAATTCAAATCAATTCAAAAAATGTTAATTCTCACTCATTACAATGTGGATATAAAAAGCAGGACAAATATAAGGTTATTATTTATAAACAAGGCGTATACACCCATATGAAGGCAAAAGAGATAGTCTCAGCTTGTGGCATGCGCGCATTTTCACAAGTTCGCGGCGCTGTTTTTCAGTGTACCCCTGTGCTCGGACCATTGTATACCCATACCATACTATAATATTATAAATAATTATTAAACAATACTTCGGTAGGTAGTGACCATGATATGATTTTGTGAAAATTTGTTTTTGACTATAATGTTGTAATAAGTGTAATTATGATCTAGGAAAAGTTTGAGGCACGTCTTATTTTTAACCGAAATGCCGAAACATTCTTACACTTATAGACGACCAATTATAATTGTATAGGTACTTATATTACTACATATTTTGTAAACGGCACTAAATTTTTAATACCTACTGGTTTGCTATTGAAGTTTTCTCAATATTCTTATGCGTAAAAACACAAATTTGTATAAAACACACTAAAACAATTACCTACGTAATTTATTTTGTCTGTAGGTATGTTTTAAAAAGCGCCATCTCGTAGACATAAAGGAAAGCTCAGTAGCTAGCTTTTTAAGGTTTTATTACATATGTTATCAGCTTTATACGCTACGAACCAATTTTCTTTTAGCTCCATTTTCCGCGGTTTCTATTTTGTGGAGGCATTTTATATACAGTTACGTTTTTCTCTATTTAAGTTCGTAATTTATAAGAGTCGGGTGTTTAGATGAATGTTTTGCGCACAATACTGCCCTCTGACTGAGCTGACGGCTCATGGACATCTGCCGACGGCCCATCCCGCCCATTTTACTGACTTACACACACACACACTTCACCGTGTATACCTCGGGCTCGTGTAAGTCACGGCAAGTATAAATTCTATTTAATTTTATGTATTACATTTTATTTTAGTTTGATATCAGCGCTCTCTATTGGAATTCTATTGAACTTGCTACGGCGGTCATGTTTCCCATGTTGCTAGACTACGTGGCGTTGTGTTGTAAGCAGGAAGCAGCAGAGTTCGCTGCAATCTTATCGGCCAAGAGAAATATGGTATGGCATATCTAACTTCTATATAATAATTTCATTCTTTTACATAAGCCGTTATCTTCTTCTATTAGCTAGTTTCTCTTAAATTACACAATAGATTTTCAATCGGGTTGTACAGTCAGACACCGAGCTCGCCGACTAGCTCGAGGCAAAGACAATCTGGTTAGATTATCTCCAGTCAAAGAGCAAACAACCTATAAGAGGGCACATTTACTTTAGTACCTACCGTGGAAGTTCGTTCAGATGTTTTTTCTGGCGAGAAGCCTGGTAAGGTATTATGCCGAGGTTCCTATCAAAGTGGTGCCATTGAGCTACCCACCTACAACTCTCGTAGTAGCGCAGCACGGACAGGCTTGACCATTTGCTAAATAAACAATTACGAGTCTTTTCAGCTTATTTTGCTAAAAATGAAGCGATGATAGTCCAGCGGGGGGAGCGTCGCCTGCCAAACTGACGGACACTGGTTCGATCCCCAACAACAGCTTGAGCTTCCGGTGAAGGTAACACCGGAAATTGGTAGGGTACTTTTGAGTACCCGCTTGGCTAGCCATTACCCTCAAGGTTGAAAAACTTGAAACCAAACACATAGAATAGAATAGAATAATCATTTATTCAACACACACATAACAAGGACAGGGCATGGGTGATGTCACTATTGTATACAATATATGTAATTCTAGAACACAGTTATAACATTATAAACGACAAAGGATCTTAAGTTTAGTGAGGTTGAATAGGTCTTGGCTCAGCATTGTGCAAAATGCGGATTCTAGCAATTGGCGCTGGTTTTCAGCCAAGACCCGTAGTTGATATAAGAAAAAACTAATAATGAATATCGGCTAGGTAACTATTAGATCAAAATAAATAGCGTGTTCAAGCTGCAATCCTTGAGAGCCAGTGAGCATTGTAGGTCCAGGGTGATCTTCGACTACATCGTCACTGACCATCATGTGAGATAGTGGTCAAACGCTAGGATCTAATACATTATAGAAAATAAAAGTGCTAGGTGACTAATACAATTAAAAATGTACCACATATAGAACTGTTCATGAAGGTAATTTCTGATTGAACAAAATTTTATTTCATTTTCTTGCTTATATTTAAATTGTTTATACTATTTCAAATAATTTCGTGCAACTATCTATATCCTATATCGAAAATTCTCTCGGTAACGACAAATGTTCTTAAACTGTGTCATCTAAAAATATTGTTAAATATTCAGTTTTTTTGAGCCCAGATCATCTGTTAAGCACATATTTGTAATATTTTAAATCAACACTCATCAGGCTTTGTCCCGCCCTCTCCCACTGTAAAAGCCCGCGAGCCTCCGATATGTCATTGGCACTTGTTAAAGCTACTGCTCACCAACATTTAAAACGTACGATTATCAATTTAACAGTTTTTTATCATACAGTTAACTAACGGTTAATTGATAATCAGACGCTTCAATTTTGGTGAACAGTTGCCTAAGCCCTTCAGCGCTTACTACTCAAATAGTTTTTAAAATTGCGGACAAAGCGTTTTTGTATGAAATTTTAATTGCATCCATGCAAAGCCTGATCCTTAGTTGGTATAAGTAAATAATCCTATTTCCAGACAATGTCAAAGTTAAATGTCTCTCCTGAAATATTTATTGCCACATAACACAACGTCCATACAAGTATGTGGTTTTGAATCTTATATTTACATGAGACTACGAATGCCTTTAAATGAACAATGGTGACAACCCACAAAAGGCGAGCCGTGAATCTATAAAACATTCATAAAGCCTCATTGCCACTCAATCTGATGTCTACGAAAAGGCTCAAAATGGTACTTTATTTATAGCTTGCAATCACAATGACTTAAAAAGAAACTATCGTTCATTGTCTCTTTTTATCGTCACAAAGTATAATATTAGTATGTGGTTCGGTCCTGACCTGGGCGTGAAATTTCAGTGTAGAAATCAGAAATCAGAAATATTTATTGAACAACTGCGTGATATAAAAATAAAGATGTTACAATTTAAAATAGTATCAACAGCCTGCCCAGTTTGAGCATTTAATAGTGGTCTTTAATATTATATTTTTATATACAAATGCTATATTATAAATATTACAAATTTTACATACTTTACTACTCCTTAATTTTACTAATTATACTACTTAATTATACATATTTACTTACACACAAAAATTTTATATCTAGTCACAATTACATATATTACAGTAGCACCGTGAATAATCATTAAATAATTCTTTTATATTATAGTAGGTTTTGGAAATCAGCCACGATTTTAATTTACGCCGGAACAGCTCGTTGTCTAATACCTTTATTTCAGTAGGTAATCTATTGTAAACATAGAGAGCCATAACATATGAACTGTTCCGAAACGTTTTATTATTAATCTGTGGTATAATTATATTATATTTATGCTTAGATCTTAATATATCCGCACGTATTGACTTACACTCAAAAAAATACTTTTTACCAGATTTAACAAATAAACAAAGTTCATTATATATACAGCTGAGAGTTAGGATATTATTAGTTTTAAATACATCACGCAAACTGTCCATACTATCCAATTTATATATAATTCTCAAGCATCGCTTTTGTAAATATGTGTTTGTAAATGTGTAAGTAGCATCGTAATCAGAGCACGTTTTTTTCTAAAGATAAGCTTGCGTTTGACAACTTTCTCACCTGATGTTAAGTGTTGATGTTGACAGAGTACTTCCCAGTATAGCCTAGTTCATCCACACGTGACAGCATCCTTCTGAAAAACTGTTGCCATACACAATGTGAATTTTCATTCAGGGCTCAGCGTGATTCCACCTTCATCCAAATCGCCACACTATTAAATAAATAAATACTACTCAGATTGGGAGTCGGACAGAATCCTTCTATTGTCTTTGGAGGGCACGTTAAGCTGTTTGACCTGGTCGATGAGCTGTTTGTCTAGTTTTCTTTTGCGTTTAGAGTTACGCGGCAGAGCATCTGATGTGGTTACTCTGCAATTTGCTATCCCCTAGGGCTCATCCTGGGTGGTCTTATTTTTATGTAATGGTGGCCAAAAAGCGGACGGGCTCCGAGTACGCAACTCCGGCGGACGGATAACCGATGAGCATCACCTATGGATATCTGTAACACTGGCTTACTAACTTTATGTCTCAGGGTGACAGGCACAGTGCAGTTCTTTAGGAATTGTATTTGTCCATAGGCAGAGGTTACCACTTAACATCTAGCATCCTGCGGGCTTTTTTCTTGTTACGTTACGTTATTCCATAAAAAAAAATACATTGCTTTAAAATTTTGATTTTGATATTTAACGTTAAACTACGATGCGAAGCAAATATCTTTCACCATAGACACCTTTTATTTAAGCAACCCAAGGTACACGTGTCAGAATTATTATAAACAAACTTTAACTCGCTGTTGTACAATGCTGGTTGTAAAGGAATAATATGACACGAATCACCAGCACTTAAACTCGACGATAAAAAAGTTATTTGTTACAATCACCATCAGTAATTATGAAGACATGGTATAGGAGGGGCTACCATTGTCTTGATATCAGCCGAATCATACCTATTTCCTACTGATGCTGTAAATCTTAGTTTTATATACACAATTTACACTAATAAACGTATAGCCATAAACGCGCAGTAGCAATTTATTATCATACATACCTATAAAAATATATTAGCAATGTTCCATGAAATGTCCTTGCTTCGACAGTTAAAGAATATTTTATTTTGAAAACTTATAATTTAATATACTAACTGCGCCCCGCAGATTTACCCGCGTGGTGATGATGAAAATAAGTCTATGTATTAATCCAGGGTATATCTATCTTCTTACCAAATTTGATCAAAATTCATCAAGCTGTTTAGACGTGAAAGAGTAACAAACATACATTCATTCATACTTCCATATTCACAAACTTTTACTTTTATAATATTAGTAGGAAGTAGGATGTATGTACTTAAAGGACGTATGTACTACGTAGAGTTACAATTACAACGTAATAGAACCTCAGTGCACTGTACGAACCCGAAACTCCCGAAATCCGGAACCCTCTGACTTATTACGTAAGTCATTCCCGTGTTTTATACATTCATAATGTGCCAAAACCACGTCAGTTTATCAACAAAAACGCCTAAAGCATAAGTAAGCGTTGATATTTTCAAAATTATTGTGCAAACATACATAGCATATATAGCTTTCGCTTATCCCTTAAAAGTATATAGGTACCATGACTTGTCCAACGGGATTCTATTCAAGTGTTAAACCGCCAAAGCCATTGAAATCCCTATTCTTCCCTATTAAAGAAACCTGTTAATACAACTGGTCTAGCATCACGTTATCTATATACCTATGTATATATAAAGTGGTGCCAATGCTGTCTTTATATCGACTCTCTATATAATCGAAGCACATTCTCATGCATGACATAGACATAGTCATACATCGCTCATGAAGGTCGGTTGTTGTTACCACGCTTCCGAGCACTTACTGCAAGCCAAAAGTTAATATAAAAAATTTGGTTGTCTGTAAAGTCGGTTTACGGACGATAGATTTACGTGATAACGACATAATCATGTATGACTTTGACTTTTGACATTGACATTGACATTGACATTGACATTGACATTGACATTGAAATTGACATTGACCATTGACCATTGACCATTGACCATGGACCATTGACCATTGACCATTGACCATTGACCATTGACCATTGACCATTGACCATTGACCATTGACCATTGACCATTGACCATTGACCATTGACCATTGACCATTGACCATTGACCATTGACCATTGACCATTGACCATTGACCATTGACCATTGACCATTGACCATTGACCATTGACCATTGACCATTGACCATTGACCATTCACCGTTACGCGGAACGTTACTATTTTTCATTTTGGCATTCATCAATTTATAAAACGTTATCACGTCAAAAACAATAATTAAAATAAATTAGCTGCGCTCTCCGATTTCACCCGCGTGGACTACGGTTTTCCCGCTACCTCATTTATCCCACGGGTACTATCCTTTTTCTGGGATATATAATAGTAGCCTATATGATATTCCACCGTACAAGTTATCTCCATTTCAAATTTAATGCAAATCCGTTCAGCCGTTTCAGCGTGAACGAGTAACAAACTTACAAAAGACAAACGACAGACAAACATTCGTCTTTACAAGTGTGATGGTGTGTACCTTAAAACGTAATGCGAGAAAAAAACACAAATAAATTTAATTGACATACTCTTTTTCGAATATATAGTAAATGTTTGAGTACTAGTTTGCATTGCACCTTTTTTGAGTGACAAACTGCTGATTGGCTCAGAAATAGGTTTTGACAACGTTGTGAGAGCCTTTACACTGCTATTTTATAAGCAACTGCATACAAAGAACTTGCTCTAACATGTTTTTAAGGCGCTGTAATGTAGTCTCACTTGAACACCTAAAAGAGCCCCCTGCTATTTGATAAAGCAAACAGATAAGAAAGAACTTGCTCTTGAGTTTTGTTCAGGCGCTGTAATAAGAGTCTTGCTTGATCTTCTACGATGGAACGAATGGATGAGCCGGATTCAAAATCTCAAGGCGATGATGAAAAAAAGGAGGTAGGTAGTAAAATCGCATGGCCAAAACACAAGTCAGTGCGATTTACATAGCGAGCAGGTTAGCTATTATTTTAGTAATAGTAGGTCACCATAGTCATGCATTATATACTACGTTAGTATTTTACTTAAAACTACCCTAAATTTTAATAAAAATATCTATCCTTCTTTATTGTTATTGATAAGTATTATATTAATTTGGACTTTAAATCGTAACCATTTAAGAACTATCTTACTTTCACAGTTTTAGTTTAGTTTAACAAGAGAATCCCTACCTTATTTTCTTTTTTATTATGAATAGGCAAGCGTTTGACCACTGTTTCACCGGATGTTAAGTGATGACTAGAATAGACTATATAGACCTTGAACTTATGCAAATAGGTACGCTATTATTTAGTATTAAAGTAGTGTTTAGTGATAAGATACTATAGAACGCTTCACAAAAAGCCGAAATAATTATCAAATTTAAATATATTCGGAATTAACGATAATAAGAAGACCCCAGTCTTTATTCTACCCAAATAAAGACCAAAGTAAGCGAAGAAGAGGAAGAGTTACCTCTGGCGTTACAACTCGGACTCAGTATGCATCTCGACAATATGCAAAACAGAGTCAATATCTATACAATATTGTTAATAAAAAAAATTAATATCTACCCTTTAAATAGCTTTTACTGTAAAAAAGCCCTCGAGGAATGGCTATCGACATTAAATTATAACGAAGTAGAAAAACTCCTTCAAATTCCTTCGTAAGTCTCATCAAACGTATATTAAATTGCACCCACACATCCGCTACAAATACACACCCTTACAGACATATACACACTCACACTCCCCCCACACACACACACCCTTCACACACACATATTTTATGCAAGGCAATAAATAAATTAATAGAATCATAATTTTGTAAATTTAGTATTTAGACTTAGTTCTTTATTTTGGTTAATACCTATTAGTCTCACCTTTCCTTACTTTACTTTATATTTATTTTATTTACCTACTTTTTATTTACCTACTTAATCAATTATAGTTAAACTACTTAGGAAGAGCGGGATCCTCTAACACAGGTATTTCCATACTTAAAAGAGGGTCCCAAGCCAATTAAATGTAAATTAGATTAAGTTAACTGAATAAATGATTTGTATTTGTATTTGTATTATTCTATGGTTGTAGATATAATATCTAGCGTGATCATATCTGCGGCCACATCGTCACCGACCATCAAGTGAGATAGTGGTCAAACGCTAGATCTATACAGTATAAAAAGTATTTTTATGTGTTCAATGATTATACTATGTACATTACAATAAATTGGTTTCCCACTTTTAAGTATGGAAATACCTATATTGAAATGTACCGAGTAAGGTACATATAGGTATCTCAACAGTTTAAGAAAATACCACTTTTTGAATCATTTAATTCCTCAACTATGATATCATATTTAATTTTAATACCGGTGACTATAATCATGAAACTTGTAATTAAAAATAACATTTAAGAAACCCCTAAAGCAGATTATCTTGTCACTCACTGTAGGAACAAGTTTTGTATCACAGCAGTGGGAAGGTATTGAGCTGATTATGTTATAAACGAGGGTAGTATTATCAAAATATCACATACCTACCCGCACTCAAATTACGATAATCTATGTCAACGACTTACACAAAATATTACATCCTCCAAATGAATAAATGCAATTGAAAATAAACGTGAACTCATTAAAATCGTTAAAGCCAGCTGGAACACGATACATGCCAACTTTTTGTCGCCAAAAGGTAGCTGCCGTTGTCCTCGTGCGCCAAAAATTAGATGTTATCTTGTTAATATAATATCATTCGGACTTCTTCAACAGAACAAACGAGAGTAGGTTATATGTATAACTTGTAAGTACCGACTGCGATATCATCAAATTTTTTTTTTTTTTTTTTAAATCACACTCCTACCCCTGCACTAGGATTCCCTGTATCGCGGGAGGCATGGACACACACAATCACACACACACACAACATCCAAGACCCGGGACAAACATCTACACTCATCGCACCAATGTTTGCCCCTGCCGGGATTCGAACCCAGGGTCCCGACGACACAGAAGTCAATGTCACTGACCACTGCGCCACGGCGACCGTCAAAATTCTTTCCTGACTTTAACTTTTAGACAAAGGGAAAGAAAATAAAGTTTATAATATATAGATTCAGCCCCTGATTGTGAACGATTGACAAGTAATCGAATCGAAAGTTAGATATATATTCAGGCATATTATGTTTATATGCCGCCGCTTCCAACGGGTCCTTGTGGAAATCAATGGGGGAGGCGTTTGTCCAGCAGTGGACGTCCTATGGCTGAGATGATGATGATGTTTATATGAGGTAGATGTCGCACAAGCGCGCGGAATCTGAGGCGGCAAAATTAAGTTAATTGGAGTAATTCTCATTGCGACGCGTATTTCAAACGTAAGTCTAAACATATAGCTATCCTTTTCTATATTATTTGTACCGTATTATCTGTCGCAGTAAACATGTTTATGTCGTAAAAGAACAAAATCTGAGCACCGCGCAGTACGAATATACGTCATCTTTAGTAAAACATCATTGTATTCAGGCACTTTGCAGAAATCCATAACAAAACGATATTAATATTTAGTGTTAATCCCGCGACTTTAAATTATTCCAGGCCACACCATTAAATGGTGCCTGTACTGGGTGGCAATCGTAAATTTATATTAATTAAGTATGTTGTTAGACTAATATTCTCATTGGTGTGATAATTTTTAGAATCTGTCGTGTAGTTTCATTCAATGTATTTTCATGATATCATGTAGAATATACGTTATATTCAAAAAAATTAGTACAAGCAGGCTAAAAATTGAAAAAGTATTATATGAACACCTAAGAATAATAAATACTTACTAAAACTTAATCAAACGTTCAACCGTTGAAGGAATTGTCCCCAGAATGCTGGCAGATTGCCACGTTGAATAGCAAGATTTTATTTATTTTTTATTACTTTTTATTTTTTTATTTTTTTTATTTCTCAACATTCACACAAGGTCTTCAGGTCCCAAACTAGGCAGAGCCTGTACTATGGTCACCTGATGACCGATATACATACTTATATATATATACACACCCAGACACAGGTCAAACAGACATGTTCATACACACAAATGTTTGACCTGTCCGGGAATCGAACCCGGGACCAGCGGCTCAGAAGGCAGAGTGCTACCAACTGCGCCAACCGGCCAGTCAAATAACTTTTGTTCAAGGCTTCCTAGTGCGGGAGGGGGGTGTAAAAGCGTTTGTATATTTCTTTATATAATTCGACCAGACGACCTGACTAAGATCGCAGCCAAGGGCTGAATGCGGGCCGCTTCCAACCGGTCCTTGTGGAAATCAACGGGGGACTATACTATGTCCAGCAGTGGACGTCCTATGGCTGAGTTGATGGCGATGATAATGATGATAATTATATAACTAAGTCAAGTAATTAATGATAAATAAAAATTATGTGCATTATATTTTACCTATAACCTGCTTTGCGTATATCATAGGTGGAATACATTACATTGATCAAAAGAAGTATTGATTTAGTGGATAGTGGCCCTAATTCTTTCATCACTCGAACTAGCTAAAATTCAATAAAATTGTACAAAAAGAAATAAATCAGTGAAATGTGGTTAAAACTATAGTCGGAACCCTTTGACTTATTACGTGAGTAATTCCCGTGTATTATACATTAATAATACGTCAAAACCACGGCAGTTTTAATAATAAAGTTTAATTATAATTAATTTCCTTATTAATTTAAGTCCTACTTCAATTTTTTTTCTAGGATATGCATTGGCATTTTGTCATCGCTCCAGCCATAGGACGTCCACTGCTGAGAATATTACATAAACATAAAATGAACATTAAATTTCGCAACATATAGAAACTAGCAAACCGAATTTAGATTTGTTTTAGACGGCAATTAGATCGCGTGCCTGCAATTTTTACCTTCAATCTGTTTTAAGGCCTGGTCAGAAAGAAATTAACAGAAATTCATTTTTTGAGCTATCGAACTCAAACATGACAATTTATATTGCATTATGTCTTCTCTCCCTCCGTCTTCGTCGATGACGTCACGCGTCTTACGAATTTTCGATCAGTGTCACTTGTCCTGATGCGAGTTTAACTTTTTTTCCCTATACAAAATTGCACAACGTCGTTAAAAAAGTTTTCACTTCAAAAGTAATCAGCGAAATAATTTAGAAATGAGGACGCATGAAGTAAAAAATATATAATATCGACTGTCCCTACGTAGACTACCGAAACTTAAAATTTGGTTTTTATTTTTAGTAGCGCAATTAGTTCTTAACATAATTATATGTCAATAAAGAAAATAACAATGCACAATTTGTTGTTTTTTTTAATTTTAGCAAGATGTAGAGTATCGTATATGACGTCACTGTATCCTTGTAAACTCTCGAAACTTGAATTTCGTTAGCTTACGCTGGATCTGATTGCGCGCCAAAACAAATGAGAGAGACGCAACAAGAACTGTCGCTTATTAACGCCGCGCCGGCCACAAACGCTCCGCTCCTCGCGTACAACACTAAGTAAATAATAGCAATCATTATATTTTACATTTATAGAGAATTATTATCATATTTCTAGGTTGTAACCTGTTGGAAATCTTTTCGATAATACCCTAGTAAAGGATCGAAACTCGGCGATTCAATGCTATACAACGGAGTTTTGGGAATAACGTTCATCGAAAGTGGTAGTTACAATACTTAACTCTGGAATTACGTATGATGGTTTAGTCGTAACTATCTATTTCGATTTTGTACATCGCATTATTTTTATTATTACAAACGAAAGTATTCGTTTCGATTATTTACGTGGATTTATACGTTTTAAAATTAAACGTAAGTCATAGTTTTAATACTTTAGCATGTGAGTTTCTATAATGCTCATCAAGCTTTATTTTTATTTATTATTTATTTTATATTTAGCTCACAATAAATTGAATACAAAAGGATCGACTTTATCTGACAATAGAGGCAAACACACCAACCACCCTGTGATCGTCAATAGTGTTGTAATTAAGAGCGTATGTCACCATGTGGCTTCGTTCCAGCCTGTCGAAACCCACTATACACGAAAAAATAGCAGTAAACTGTATTTAAGCAATGATTTGAGCATGACCAAAATATTCACATTGTACAAAGAGTGGGACTAACTTCAGAATTATGAATGCAAGGCTACTACTTTACGCCAGTATCAGGACGTCGTTAGCGAACACATGAATGTCGAGTTTTTACGCCTAAAAAGGATTTATGTGACAAGTGTCACTCGTATTCCAACAATAATTCACCAACAGAGGAACAGATTGAAGCTCATAATAACCACATTCATAGTAAAAACATAGCCTGAGAATTCAAAAACAACGACAAATAATGCTACTGATAACCCTGAAAAAGTATGCGCAATATTTGATTTTAAGAAAATTCTCAACACTCCTCGGCGATGTCAGACTATTTTATTATAAAAGAAAACTCTATTTTCAACTTCAATGTGTTTGACATGGCTGACCTGGAGGGCTTTTGTTACATGTGGACAGAGAGCACTGCAAAGGAGAAGTAAATGAGGTAAGCAGCTATTTAAAATTGTTTCTAGACAGAGGAGCTAATCAATTTTTGTTTTGGTCAGACAATTGCTCTGGTCAAAATAGAAATAGTATTCTATTTCTATTTTGACCAGAGCAATTGTTTACTCTATGTATATGTATATTTCAAAAGAACATAATGTTGATATCACGCACCGATTTCTGGAACAAAGGCGTACACAAAATGAAGGCGACAGTGTTCATGCCCTTATTGAGAAGGATACTAAACGCAAAATGATTTATATACCTGAGCAGTGGTAGGCTCTAGTTCGATGGGCTAAGACGACTGGTAAACCTTACAGGGTTATTGAAATGGACCAAAGCTGGGTATATAATTTTAAGCCTTTTTGGATAATAGAAATTGGAAGAAGGATACGTCTTATGAGACTGTAAAATGGAACCGTATAAAAGAAATATCCATAGAGAAAAGAAGAAGCAGACAGTATATATTTCAAATACGATTCAAAAGGAGAATATCATTGTTTAAAGACTCTTTTAGGTACCAGAAGAAGAGAGATAATACCTGCGACTTGTTTAGAGATAAAAAATGCATACTCAGATGTATTTCCAATCACCGATGCAAAATACAAAGACTTAGTATCGTTATGCGATATCGGCGTCACAAATTAAAACACAGTGAAAATACGTCAAATGCTGCCGATGATTCGAATTATCTAGTTGTTTCACCTAACTTGTTGCAAAATGTTATAAAAAAATACATTAAACACAATAAAGGTGGCATAAGTAGTTAATTTTAAGAACTTTATGTAATAGAGACAGTTATTTAAATAAGAAATCGTTATACTTTTCGTACGAACATGTTTATCATTTTTATTATTTTAAGGAATAATATTTTTAGCAATTGTAATTCACTTCGTTAAGTAAAATTAATTAAATAACCTCTAAAATTATGTTTATTATTGTAGTGACATTATTTATTTATTTAAATAGTACTTTATTAGATTAGTTACCCAGTAGGCTGATTTAGGTTGTTTAGATAAAACGGAGGTAATGTTAAAATATTACTTTTATTTTATAAGAAAAAGTTTATTTTTGATAAAGGTTACTACATACTGACACTGGTATAGATTAAAGAAGATTGAAGTAAACTTATATAGTAGAATAAAAAAATGTATTTGTATGTGCCATAACTTTCTTATGAATAAAGGCTTAAACTCAAATAATCTTACATTTGGTACGGATTAAATGTTTATTTCATCGACAATGTATAAGTCCCTCATTATTATAATACATTATGACTATTAGTAGAAAAATGATTTTTAGATCAGCTGATACCTACCTTATTCTATCTTAAATTAGAATTGGGCATTGTTACGGCTGTACCTATTAACTGATAATTTTCCTAGTACTGCTTTATTTAACATGTAAGTTATTAAATAAAAAAATAATCACTGGTTCTGTGGTTTTTAATTCAGTCATATTGTAATCCATAACTTATCTATTGTATAAAGTAAAATAAACAACCTCTCTCTATTATGTATATAATTATATATATTAATAATCTAAAGGTTTCGACAGGCTTATATAAGTAAAAATGTTCTGTGCTATTCACTGTAAACTATTGAATGTGTAACATTCGATATTATATTACTAAAGTATTAATTAAAATTCCGATGTAGATAATGGGAACTGTCAGATTCGTCTAAAATAATTAAGTGAAATTCAATGTAAGTAATCGAAACTTTATTTTCTCAATAAGTACACATTTTTGACACAACTTTAATAAGCCTACATAAACCTGCATAGAAATCATATCGTTTATAAAAAAAATACTGACTTGGTATCTAAATTTATTAAGTTACTGCAAAAACTGTGCCGCAAAAAACTTTAAAGCGCTCTCCTGTAAAGTGACGACTTCTAATTTCGATAGTCTACGTAGGGACAGTCGATATATGCGTGGTTTTTGTAACGTATTTTTTAGACAAGCGATTAAGGTCCTTACTCAGGCAGCACGCTTTAATACGACGGTCGTCGTGGCTCAGTGATCAGCGGCACTGACTTTGGAACCGTGACCCCGGGTTCGAATCCCGGGCCGGGGCAAACATTTCTGTGATGAACAAAGATGTTTGTTCTCGGGTCTTGGATGTTTGTGTATTGTGATTGTGTGTGTCTATGCCTCCCGTGACACAGGGTATCCTAGTACGAGGGTATGAGTGTGACAAAAAAAAAAAAGAGAAATAGAAATTTATTCTTTCGATCCATTGTTTGAATGAAACAGTGGACGGATTAGTAAACACTTTCAGTTTCTTTCCCCTATGTTATATCCATTAGAACCTTCGAGAAATGCAAATCAACCCGGATTTAATAATTACAGAACGAGAGGGGTTCCTCGACTTTTTCCTACGGTTAGAAGAGGTCGCTTTATAGGGTTGAAGCCACGTGCCTGTCTGGGCCAGCAGATGTATCGTGACACCTGCCCTCACCACTTCATCCTTCACGCTCTAACTTAAACGTATCACAATGTACCCATCCTTATCTCGATGTGCTTATTTTTATGTAATTTATACAAAGTGACGGTAACTAGAATGGACCTCGAAGCGGTTGTAATGACCAGGCCTTTCTTAGTCGGTTATTAATTGCGTATGTATAAATACTATGTGAAAGCGTTACAGACAAAGAAACTACGAGTACGTGCTTAATTCTAATTATCCCACGTACGACCCTTTGCATGGTGGAAGGGTACTTTCGAGTACCCGCCTGGCTACTACTCTCAAGTTTGAAAAACTGTCACCAAACACATAGTGTGTTCGGGCAGCAGTCCTTGAGAGCCAGTGAACATTCTAGGTCTAGCCTGAAAACATTTTCGACCACATCGTTACTGACCATCAAGTGAGATAGTAGTCAAACGCCAGATTATACAGTACATATAAAAAAAATCTGCCGAAATGTCAACCAATAGGAGAGTATAATTTTTTTTCAACCGACTTCAAAAATTTGAAGAAGGAAAAATCTTTTTTCATTCAATAGTACTTTAGTCACACAGAAACTTCATAAAAATCTGTAACATTATTCTGTTACCTTTTTTCGGAAAACGTACAGCATATTTCAAAAAATACAAGTCTCCATAGAATAGAATAAGAATCTTTATTGGCCTTATAACAATGATATACACTATAACTAATTATTCCTATTCTTCTAGAATAGGAGAAAGCCGTGGTGGTACCTGCCTAGAGTAGTACTCCCCCATCTCTTCCCGTGGGAGCCGTAAGAGTCGGCTAAGGGATCACGTACCAGAAGGTGGGCAGCAGCGCCTTCTGAGGATTGGAGGGACTGGGAAGTACCCTGCCTCGTTGCTGGGAATTGGGTTATAGTGTCACCTTCACAAACACAATATAATTACGATCGGTTTTCTGTAATTTATATATATATATTCCATCACACTCAGACCCCCGCACTAGGATTCCCTGTATCGCGGGAGGCATGGACACACACAATCACAGCACACAAACATCCAAGACCCGGGACAAACATTTACACTCATCGCACAAATGTTTGACCCTGCCGGGATTCGAACCCAGGGACCCGGAGACAGCATTCATGTCGATGACACTAACCACTGCGCCACGGGACCGTCGAACCTCGCTATATAACTAGTAGCGCCCCGCGGTTTTATTCCCATGGATTACAGTTTCTCCTCTACCTCAATTATCCCACGGGAACTATACTTTTTCCGGGATAAATGTAGCCTTCCTTGTGTTATTCCAGGGTCTAACCTATCTCCGTACCAAATTTCATCGCAATCGGTACAGCCGTTTGAGCGCGAAGAAGTAACAAACATACACACATACACACAAACTTTCGCATATATAAGACTAGTAGCGCCCCGCGGTTTCACCCACGTGGACTACGGTTTGCCCGCGGTGGAATTTTTTTTTTAATTTTTTTTTTATTGGGAATAGGCAGGCGTTTGACCACTATCTCACCTGATGTTAAGTGATGATGCGGTCTACGATGGAGCACGCCTGCCTAGAAGATACCTATTCACTCGTGACGAAGTGAAGATACCGTTCACTCTCTGTATTTCCGAAAAAATACGACCTGGGTATCTTCAAGATACCCAGGTCGTATTTTTTCGGAAATACAGAGTTAGGCAATGAGTTCCATTCGTTAGCTGTACGCACTAAGAATGTGGAAGCATAACGCTTCGTGCGACAAGTTGGAACGTCCACCATGTATGGATGTCGCATTGCCGTCCGTCTGGTCGTCCTAAGATGGAATGGGGATGGCGGAATCAAATTATGCAACTCCAGAGCGCACTCCCCGAAATGTATCCGATAAAAAACCGATAAACTAGCGACATTACGTCGATGCTGCAGGCTTTGTATTACCGGAATGCGGTTTGTATTACCAAATAACGTGATGACTTGTTTTACCT
Source organism: Apeira syringaria (assembly GCA_934044485.1). NCBI lineage: Eukaryota > Metazoa > Arthropoda > Insecta > Lepidoptera > Geometridae > Apeira > Apeira syringaria. The sequence goes on along the minus strand of OW203662.1, from coordinate 19,194,314 downwards.
TACACTATTACTATTTTAATTAAGAGATCTATATTGTCATTGGTAAGTGTCATAAAATTCGGACTATTTTGAATTTAAACTAACTTATTTAACACAATTTTAGTCAGTTTGATTGGAGAATAGTTGAACTACTGAAATGTTTTAAACAAAACCTGATAATTATTACCTGTGTGATAATAATGGATTCTGTGGGTGAAATAAATGTTTAAAACATTCCAGTAGTTTTTTGTATTATTATTTGTGGCGAATAAATTTATAAATTTAATAATTCTATTAATATATTTTGCAAATTATTCCTGGTAAAACCAATGATTTTCGTCATGGAGTGGAATGCACCTGAAAAAGAAAACTGAGAAAACAATCTGTCAGTGGCCTAGTACTATGATTTTTTTAAATTATTTTTTTATTAACTTTCACACAAGGTCTTCAGGTCCCAAACTAGGCAGAGCCTGTACTATGGCAACCTGAGGACTGATATATATACCTATATACATATATATACACCCAGACACAGGTCAAACAGACATGTTTGACCTGTCCGGGAATCGAACCCGGGACCAGCGGCTCAGAAGGCAGAGTGCTACTAACTGCGCCAACCGGCTAGTCTAATGAACACTAGAAAGCTGTAGTGGCAGTGACAAGGGCACTTAGCTCAAAGAACTGATGATGGCCGTTGGGGTCTAAAGGTTCTCGAATGGAGACCACGGACTGGCAAGCGCAGCATAGGACGGCCACCGACCAGGCGGTCTAACGATTAACGAAATCCTTGGGGAACGCCTTTGGCAAGCAGTGGACATCGGCTACGGTTGAGATGATGATGAAATTATCAAATAAAATCAAATTTTGCCCGATCACATTTGATCTACATGAACTGTTCTCAAAGGCGGTCTTTATTTCAAATTTATAAATATGTTTATAAAAGGACTTTATAAAAAACTGCTGCAATGATCGAAAACCGTTTATTTAGCTAATGCTTTAAGTGCGCTATTACAATAGAGGGTTGAATGTGTTGTTAGGATAAGCTTTGATAATGCAATTATTAGTATTAATATGTTATTACCAAACATGTAATTCTTTTTTTTCATGGGGCAAATGCCTTTATTAAAATAAAATAAAACAGTAATAACTAATTACAATACTGCAGCTAATACAATAACATTTGAGCAATCCACTAGCTATTGGTAGCCTATAGATAACTCAAATGTTCTAACCCGCTATCGGCTGGCAGCGTGCCCAGAATGCTAGCAGCATTGCCACGTTGAATTGCAATACTGATTCGTTGAGCCAAATATGTGCCAGTACTTTGGTCACGCGTCGCCTCGATCAAACGCTCTGATAAATTTTGGATAATCCGATGAGCTACAGGTCCCCACGGGCCTAATGTCTCGACCACAAACGGTTCAAATATGTAACTATTACCTAGGTTAGCATATTTTCTTAGTTTCAATTGCTCCGCCGAATAAGCCGCGGCGCCAGCCCTAACAGTAGTAGGTATATAAAAGTAGTAATAGTTGTAGTTCTTATACATTCCCATTATTTTTTTTAATAAAACTTATGTTGTTTAAACACATAATGAATAGGTATATAAAACACGTTCGCCTTGTACTCTACTAGGCGAACTGCGACCGCGTCTGCAAGCGCCCCGTACTCTCATTGAAAAAGACCACCGAATGTAGTTGAATCAATAGTCGGAACCCTCTGACATACTACGTGAGTAATTCCCGTGTTTTATATATTTATTACATGGTTTCGATTGCATTTGTTTTTGTTTTGTTTTTATTTTAAACTTTTCGACGCGTGTCAAAGATGTTCACGACAATTATTATTTAATTGTTATGAACAAGCGTGCTAGGCGCCGAACAGGACAACTATTTTTTGCTTGGTATTTTGTCGTTATAATCATAGGTCTCGGTTCGTTTACTTTTAGTGTTTAGGTGATAATTTACAAAAGAACCAGTTTGATGTTATCTAATTATTTAAATGAGCTATTTGATGCTGTAATCGTTACATTTATGCTGTCAATGTCGTATAAATTGTATGAAAGTTTATTTCCAAAATGGGATTTTTACATTAATTTTTTTGATTGTTTCGTTTTTGCTATTCATTAAGATAGATTTAATTAAGTGAGTGGTAAATAAACACTTTGTATATATATAATGACTCTTAATTGAAATGCTTTGGCAGTTTGCAACAGTGCACGTAGTACGTTTTAGAAAATTATTTTCCGAAAAAGTTTTCGTAGCTAGAGTTAAATTATTGTGGAAACCATGTTTAATAAAATATACCTTAACGTGAATATCGACATGCGTGCGAATAGCCAAATTTATACAGTATATTTTACTTATTGACGTTGTCAAACCAAACACTGCAAGACCCTTACCAACGTGGCAACTTTATGTGCAATTCCAATTTTTCATACAATCTAAATAAATAGTATATAAATAAAGAGTATAATACACAAATAAGTTCGTTAAAGTTCATTTATGAGCGTCCTTTATATAAAAATGTAATAAGTTATGTTTACATTTGTTTGTACAGAAATTTTAGTAAATAGTGGATGCGTTGATGTCTTTTGCTTGACCGATGTAACGTCATGTTGGATGACATTATATATAATACATAAGACCACTAAAATACGCAAGCGTGCTCGGTGCCCATATGACCAATTATTACATTACTTTAAGTATGATCTCCTGAAACATGTCATTAAAATAAAATACTAAAGTAAGCGATCAAAAGGAACCGCGGGTCAAATCGCAGATTAAAACGAACCAGGCGAAATTAATGCACATTCATAAAAAAGCCCAAACAGGCAATAAGCAATTGAAGGTTATTTTCGAGAGGCATAAATGCACGACAACCACACTTCATTACTATCTCCACATCTAAGTGAACGGGAATTTGCTTTGGCTTTCGGTACGTTTTGTAATTAATGTTTAATTAGATACATTTAGCAGATTCCAGCGAGGCGAGCGTCTAGGGATCGACTCGGCTTCTGCAAACTCGATCTTCGGTCGGGGCAGGTGCAACTTTATTCCATTAAATTTTAATACAGATGTCGCGTGCGCCGCCTTTTTACTTGACGACGCTCCATTATAATTAAAGAATATTATTTTGCCGTAAAACTGGCCTCGACTACGCATGCGCGCGACTGACACGCGCCGAACTCAATTCCCCAACGGTACTTTTTTGATATCAAGATTATTTCATTATCAGAAACTAATTAATTTCCAAACTGGTACCTATAATCTGTGTTATTAGCATGACAATATTATTAACCGCACTGTGCTTCTTCTTTGTGTAGCTAAATGTGATTAAATACATAAAATTTAGATAATAACACCATTTGAATTTTTTATCGTTTAGTACGAAACTTTTCTGCCCATTTGTCTACTTGCTAATTTATAAGAATGTAATATGATAGAATTATAAGTCATACAATATAAGCTTAATCAGATGTTTGTTTTTTAAAAAAAAATTATAGATTTATAGATTTCAGTCCAAAAAGTAAAGAAAGGTTTAATGTATTTCAGATATAGGCCAGGTTAACAGAACATCAACCTCACAACATAGTAATACTATGTAAAAATGTCTTTTTTTTTTGAGGTTTTTGATATTTTAACCATCTTCAAAAAAGGATGTTCTCAATTAATTAGATTTTTTGGGTACGTCTCTGGATTACTAGAAAGTGTTTCCTTTGACCAATTTGAAAAAAAAATATTTTTACATGTGTTTCTTATTCAAAGTTTAATTCAAAGATTGGGCACAAAAGTAAGTCCATTGCATAGAAAAATGTCTGTGACTTGTTATTTTAGAAGAGATTTACTTTAAAATATAATATATTATTTATTTAATATCATTATATCACTAAATATGAACTTCTGATAACATAGACAACACAACACTTTTATCATCTCGTTTGTATAATTATTTTGTCAAATGTCAAAAAACAAGCACAGCCTAAGTTCCTGACAGTTTATTGTGCACAAGATTGTTCCGTCATATTAAAAAAAAATTGTCAAACTTCAGTAATCGGTACACGTACGTCTCAATTATTTTTACGAACGTCGAACCAAGTTTCGTCTCGTTATTGAACCTGAAAAATTTGGTTCATTATCAGTAAAACAGAATGACCCATTAAATTAACACAAAAGATGGCTTTTTACATTGGACCAAACGTGGGTGGGCTTAAAATTAAATTTAAAACGGCATCGTTAATGTAAATTAATGTGGGATAGGGATTGCGAAAAACGAGTTCCATTCTAGGAACAGAATAAAATGTTCGCGTAACAATCGTGACTGAAGATATCTGGAGAGATGAGTGGCTGATAGTGTTTGTTTCTTGAATAGTGCGTGTGAACTGTCATTGATTTAAATGTGGGAGTAAGGAACGGGCATTTTCTTTCGCTTCTTGGCCCGCGGGCCCGCCACGCCCCCCATTGTAGCTCCGAAGCTCACAATACATCGTACTTCACGCTAACGAGCGCTCCGAGCAAACCAGACACATTTGTAAAAACCGCAATAAGCGTTCCATTTCGGCATATTGTTTTGACATATAATAAATATTTGTAAGATTACACCGCGGCGAGATTGCGGGCTGATTTTAATATCGATCAGGTTTGTTCTTGCTATTGTTTGGTACAGTAGGCGGCGGCGAAGCGCGGGCGGAGGCGTCCGGCCGTCCGGCCCGGTGTCTGTGCTCTTATTATGCTTTCGAACCGTATTACACACGGTTGCGTCTGGCAGCTCCCTGATCGGAGGCTTCTGGAGATTTTATCTGTGTTTCAAAATAGTAGGAGGCTATTTTGGACGTAATTTGATTTTGTTTAACGGACTTCAAAAAAAGCAGGTTACTCAAATCGAACGTACATATGTTTTTTTTTTATGTGTGTTTGCGGATAACTTCGTCGTTTATGAACGGATTTTGATGATTCTTTTTTGTTAGATAGAGTATACTTCCGTGGTGGTCCCATTTAAATTTCATCAAAATTGGACAAGCTGTTTTTGAGTTATACTCCAATAACTGAAAAGTGCTACGCGTATCTTGATGATATGATTGTCGCGGTTGAAGACATCGCAGAACACACAATGACAATTAATTGATCCCGTGAGTAGCAAAGGACACTGAAAAGGGTAAAAAAAATTTTTAACAAAAAAGGCAACCGACTACAACACTCAAAAGTGTGAAATAACTTATCGAAGTCGGTACCGTCAGCACAATATTGTGATAGTTGGTAGTTACTTTTGTGGGAACTATCATGGTACCGACTTCAACAAGTTATTTCACACTTTTGAGTGTTGAAGTCGGTTGCCTTTTTAACCGACTTCAAAAAAGGAGGTTACTCAATTCGACCGTATATATGTTTTTTTTTGTTAAAAAAACTTTTTATGATACAGGTTATCCGACAAAATGTGCATCACTCATAACATATCTTTGAAGTGTTTCTTTGATGTTTTTATTCAAATTTCAAACAGTGTAGACGATCTCTAAAAGAATCAACGTAATATTTATGAGATGAAGATGCGGCCGGAAGCGGGTTAGAACATTTGAGTTATCTATAGGCTACCAATAGCTAGTGGATTGCTCAAATGTTATTGTAGTAGCTGCAGTATTGTAATTAGTTATTAGTGTTTATTTTAATAAAGGCATTTGGCATTGAGATGAAGATAATCTTATAAAAAAACACATTACTTCTTTTATTTCACTCGTCGATTCGCACAGCTATTTAATGAAATTCCAAGCACTGGCAGCGAATAGGTTGGGATTAACAATGATAAATAAGTTATGTTTCTTGTAATCCAAGGTTGCTCTAGTTTTTTTTTAAATTGTGTTTTTTTTAATATATACCTATTAAGTACTGCAAAAATTCTAAAGACATTTTTTTTACTTTCCCAATAATAGGCTGTATAACTAAAACCAATCAATTGGTAGTTATCTAGTAGGGTATGGTAGCAAGTAAATAAATTATACTTAATAATATATTTTCCTTAAGGCAATCCATTTTTTGTGATTATTGCCCGAGTACACAGTTGCTGCTCACTTATTAGACAAAAAAATAACAATAAAAAAGCCTATGTTTCTTTGCCGCTCATTGTAGTAATTTCTGTGTATGTTTTTAAGGTATCGATGAATACTTGTTATGCAAATTTAGCTGTAACAATAAATAAAATCGTTCATTTTGAGATATAATCTAGTTTTGTTATTAAAAATGACGTGTTTTTGACACATTATGAATGTATAAAACAATTGCTCACGTAATTAATAGGTCAGAGGGCTCTGACTATAGTTTCAACCACATTCGGTGGTCTTTTAACCGAATAAAATTAAGAGGTTATCAATTCATCTGTATAATTTTTAATGTTTGTTACCTCAGAAATTTGGACCGTGTGCCTTCCCATCTAAATTTCATCAAAATCGATAAGTTTTTGAGTTACACTCCAATACCTGAGAAGTGTTGCGTCTACTTGGATCACTTCCTTATTGAGAGTGAAGTAATCGGTGAACATACACAAGGGCAATTGATGCGGTTAGTACCAATCACTGAAAAGGGTGAAAGAAAAAAATTACCGAAAAATTGACGCGGCTTCAACACTCAAAAGTATGAAATAACTTGTCGAAGTTGGGACTATGCGCACAATATTTTGACTAATAGTGACTTTTATACCATCATGGTACTGACTTCAACAAGTTATTTCATACTTCTAAGTGTTAAAGCCGGTTCCACTTTTTGGTAAAAATAAATATTCAAGGAGAATACGGGGCGTCGCTGTTTGCCTAGTACTGTAGCCTAGTGTGTACGTATTGTCCTTGAAAAAGACCACAGAATGTGGTCGACTTCGTCTATGGTCAGAACCCTCTAACTTCATCATCATCATCATCATCTCAGCCATAGGACGTCCACTGCTGGACATAGGCCTCCCCCATTGATTTCCACAAGGACCGTATTTTGTACTCTCATAGGGGGGGGTTTGCCAATACTCGCACGCTTGGCAGGCGGGTTGGCGAGCGCAGTACAAATGTGAGTCTCAGAAGGCGCTGCTGCCCATCCTTCTGGTGCGTGATCCCTTAGTCGACTCTTACGACACCCACGGGAAGACATGGGGGGGGTACTATTCTATGCCGGTACCCCACGGCAACCCTCCTTCCCTTCTTCCCTCTAACTTACTACGTGATTAATCCCTGTGTTTTATTCCACTTCCCACTAATATTATAAATGTGAAAGTATGGATGGATGAATGGATGGATGGATGTTTGCTACTCAATCGCGACAGAACGACTAAACGGATCTGGATGAAATTTTGCACAGAGATAGGTTATAGTCTGGAATAGCACATAGGCTAGCATTTAGCATATAGCTGGCGCATAGCTATAGGCATAGGCACTTTTTATTCCGGTAAAATGTATGATTCCCGTGGAATAAATTGATATAAAGGGAAAACCGTAATACACGCGGGTAAAATCGCAGAGCGTTACTAGTACATTCATAATGTAACAAATAACTTTGATATGGCCACAACAAAATCGATAAGAATGTGTTTCACAGTTTCCTGTCCATTGTCTCATGGACAGTTATTACCTTATCAACACACGTGTATAAATACAGACCGGTAGCGTAGATCGATATAATAGTCATTACGTTGTGATTTACACCGTGAACATGACTTAGAGACTTGATGTATGGGTGTAAATTAAGGCTCTATCGCACTGGTGCGCTCGTAATGTTTTGTTACAGTAATTACAGGACTGTTACTTTATATAATACTTATGACACATCATAAATTAAACTTAGGTGATCAAATGTATGCAATGCGGGTGCCGTAAGAGTCGGCTAAGGGACCACGTACCAGAAGGTGGGCAGCAGCGCCTTCTGAGGATTGTAAATCATACTGCGCTCGCCAACCCGCATGCCAAGCGTGGCGAGTATTGGCAAATCCCCCCTATATGGGGGAGGCATATGTCCAGCAGTGGACGCACATGGCTGAGAGAAGAAGAAGAAGAAGATCAAATGTAAATTAGAGAAAATTCATCTAAAATGGTAATAGAACTGAACATCTTCATTTTAAAATTTTTGTTTTATCACAGCATTTATACTGGTCCTTATTGATAAAACTTCAATTTCATATAATGAAATTGAAGTACTAAACTACTAAACTGTACGAACTATGTGTAGGTACTAAACACGCCATTTTGAGCTGAAATGTTCAGATACTTTCCGTTTAGTGTAATATTCGAAATTTAAATTTATGCTTGAATATAGGTATCTTATGGTTTTTATAATAGTATATTCAAACATAAAGTTAAAATAAATGGAAATTTAGAATAGTAAACCAAATTAAAAGTATCTGAACATTCGAAATCAATGCATAACTGAGTATCGAGTGATGTTTTGTTTTGTAAAACAGAAAGAAATGCAGGGTAATAACTTTTGGCCATTACTATGACGATACTAACGTTCATCAGTATTAAAAAAAAACTTATAAAAATTCAAACTTTATTAAATCTTGCTACATATAACATGACCTACATTAAGAATTACCAAATATAGAACTACACTTAAAATTAAAAATAAGTACCTAGTTTAATTCTATTAAAAATGTATTTATGGGTAATATTATTGCCAGTGTGAAAGCGTTCTCAAAGCAAATCAAAGCCCGCATAGCGTCCCGCTCCAGACACGTCCCACAACCAGAGAATGCACGTCCAGCAAATTGCAGGGTACGGAGCAGTTAGCGCCTCGGAGGTGTCAAAATTGCAGTAATTTGCGACCGCTGACACTGGCCCGCAGCCACTGTCGTCACGTTACCTCGTCCAAGTGGCATGAGACAGTGGCAAAGCTTGCCACAAACTGAGCTTTTTTGATAAGTAAAAACCCCCTTGCCATTTATTCTCATCCCAAGCAACTGTGTTAATAAACTATTTTGTAGTGACTAGATTGTTCTTTTTTCCTCCTATATCTTTGCATTGAGTCAGTAAAAAATAAATTCATTCTATATCGTTCATTATTTCGTTAATCATAATCTTAATCATATTCATAACTATCGGCCTGCCGCGGCTTCGCACGTGAAAAAGTTTTAAGAAAAAAATAAAATAAAGATCATTATATTTTCTGAAAATATAATTTAGCCTATGTCACCCTGAAATAGTGTAGCTTCCCAAAAGTGAAATATTTTTTTAAATTGGCTCAGTAGTTCCGGAGGGTGTTTAATGCATACAAACAATCAAATCTTGTCTCTTTATAATATTAGTATATTCATTTTACGTCAAAACAAGACATGTAATACATATCATAAGCTACGTATGACGTAGAACCGTGCGTAAGTACTCGTAGTACAATATGGCATCTAAGTGAGTTGTAGATATAATTAAATCAGTGTAGGTAACCTTACAAACTGTCAAAATTGTTGTGTGTCATTACCAGCTTAGCCATAGTTTTAATCGCTTTAAATTTTTAACTAATTTAGTTAATCAATTTGCAGTTGCGTGATCTTTGATTCTTTCATTGCAATATACAAACATCTAAACACTTTTATTACAGCGTTTTAAGCATAACAATAAAACAAGCTATGGTCACTCCCCGATATGGTACTGACATGCCGAAAGAGGTAAGACAATGTAGAATAAATAACTCGAATTTGAAATTTAACTAACTGGGAAATTGCCTTTATTTTAAACCGACTTAAAAAGGAGGTTATCTAATTCGACCGTATATTTTTTTATTGTGTACGTTCTGCTAAGTATTGTGTTATCAATAACGCCAAAAAAAGCATGTTAAAGTCTGGGTCATACTATTATTTTTCTATTTAGTGATGTTTTGGATATTTTTAAACACTTGTATTGACATCACACTAATGTTATAAAGACGAAAGTTAGTATGCCGTTTGTCATTTGTATGTTTTTTACTCACGCTGAAACGGCTAAACAAATTTGCATGTAATTTGGACTTAAGATAGCTTATACTCTGGAATAACAAAGAGTCTATTTTTATTTCCTAAATATTAACTGTTTCCGTGGGATGATGGGAAGACACCAAAATCATCAACACCACGTACCTATCTTTTCTCCGCGAGTAGCTCCGCGGGGCGCAGCTAGTAGTATTATAAAAGCAAAAGTTTGTCTGTCTGTCGATAGTATACTTGTTACTCCACCCTGAAACAGCAGAACGGATTTGTCGACGCGCATCTAGCCCTTGCCTGCGATCTTAGTCAGGTTGTCTGTCCATCTCGTCGGTGGCCATCCTATGCTGCGCGCGCGCGCGCTTTTTGTCAAGTGTGATTAATAGTATAGTATATTTTGATGGCGTTAGTAAACATTTTTCTGAGTGGTTTTTGATTAGCTCATGCATGATTGACCTGTCTCCAAGCACACCACAGTGAGTTCTGGCAGAACCGGTAGCCGTTCTAGGTCCAGCTGTCATATGCTCCTTATCTTCATTGATCATCAACAGAGATAGCGGTAATTAAATGTATGTCTTTATTAGACGCATATTTAAGAATCATATTCAGATAAGTACATATGTCGGAGAATTCTGTTTGTAAACAAACTGATTAAATCTCATTCAATATCGGAACGTGCTTTGAAAGCTAAATGTCTCTGATTTTAAGCAGATTACAGTCAAGTTTGAGACTTTTACAATGCAGTTTAAACATGGCATATACATATTTACATATTTATACATATATTGCGGAGTTTACATGCATATTAGTTACACAGTTACTCAGATTTAAGGTACAAAATTGAGTGACAAGAAAGTAGTTAGATTTTGTCGCGTGTTAAGACAAGTAGGTCGTCGAAGGTGACTAAAGTGTTTAACATTTTAGTTAAAATGATGAAAGACATATTAGAGATATGCGTGATAAAAGCGATAACCACTTTAGGCCTACGAAAAAATAGGAACTGCTCAGCACATGTTCTGGTTAGAAACATGAAATCAAGTGTTTGTGCTTTTATTATATACTTATCAAAATGGAATAAAATTCGGAGTTGGAATTCAAACTAATAATCTAAAACACTATAATTTTATTACTTTATAAATCCGACCAGTTTGTGCAAATATCCAGTTTAGATTGTGAACAAAAAAAAAAGATTATAAGTTTTGTCTATCTGTCAAGTTTGTAAGCCTAAACTAAAACCATAATCCAATCTATGTTTCTTTATTGATTTTGAAACGAAGCCGTGGAAACATTGCAGATTCCAGACTTTAAAGGGTTTAAACAGACATGTTGTTTATTTAATCTTCCTAAATTGTTCACATTCCCAGATAAGCTTGTAATGTACAATTATTTTGACCAGCACGCGGATGACATTCATTTTGGAAAAATAAAACATCTATCTTTACATTCCAAAATCTAGCTATCATTTTGAAAGCATGACATGACTCACAGTTTGACACTGTGTTTAAAAATTATAGATATAATTTAACACTTGTGTTTCTTATGCTTTTAACTCAAACTAGCTTATATGATTTTTATTCCAATAGCTCTTATTCTATTTACATTAAAATTCCAATTCGTATAACTCTTATCAATGGTATTTTTATTTATAAGCAGGTAATATTCGTACCATATTACACAACGATTTATCTAACGTTAAAGTATCGACAGTTAATTTAAAATAATAGTTTTATTAATATGAACTTTATAGCAACTGCATCCTATAATTGTTCCCATTAACAGTTAGTTTGATTGGATAGGGATACTGCCACTGGCAGGCTTGTTTCAACCGACTCGTTAAAAAGAAGTACCAAAACGAAAACACTACATATAAACTTTAATTTGGATTTTCTTAATAGTTTTAAACTAATTTAGCTTAGCTTTAAATAAAAGAGAAGTAATAAAGAAAGATTTTGGTTTCTTTGAAAGAAAATGCTAAGAGGCTCGCTTGACTTTATAGTCAAGCGAGTTCTCAATTCTATTATTAGAAAGTAACACTACGTCGATTTGTTGTTTTAAAGTATATTTTAAAGCACCGGAAACAATTGAATTATCAGAAGAAAGTCGTCTAATTGTGCTTAGAGACACGCACACGCGATGCCAAATTGGGAACTCAAAAAATTGACTTTTATTCCATGTTTAGATGTGTTGCTGGATCACTTTTTGCCAGTCTGCCCACGAATACGCTTCTATATATTAGAAACTACAAAACATAAGTCATATTAAAATGATGACTTATGTTTTTGACGTTCACATTCAATTGTATTCCGTTTGATAACAAAATATCTCACTAACGAGCGCGGCGGGGGTTTACAAAAATATGTCGCTAGGATATTGTTTCAGAGGAGGTGCCCGACTTCACACATTAATAAGGCTTTTAGACTTTATGATTACTCTTAAACATGGGCTATAAATTGAGAATGCATCAATATTGTATGTCAAGATAAATGCCCATGCTGGGAGGACCATTAGGCTGGTATAAACGGTATAATTCTATTGTGTTTTTTGTACAGCTTTGAATTCGAGAATGCCGCCAAATTGACGTCAACTTGACCTAAGAAATGATTAAAAAGTGATGAATTTATTTATTATAACTGTCTTTTGAATTTAATGTGGTTTAATGTGAATAGGAATAAGGACCTTTCAGTGAGCTTAACAAACTAGGTTAAAAAAAATATCTAAAATTGAATCAATAGAAATCCCCTTCTAAAAAGTACCAACACAAACGCGCACGAGTACTCGGATTATTAGTCATGCTTTTCTTTTGTACGTTTTGCATTTTATTGTGTTGTGTTTTTAATCTACCGCTTGCTGTCTTTGATAATGACAACAAAGTTTACTTATTTCATTATGTAGCTCAGTATTGACCAAAAGGCATTTACGTTATTTAAGCCAAAAATATAACTGGTAAAACTTCAGGGTTGTTAGTTACAGGGAGTAGAATTATTTATCTTTTTTGGTTGAACAGATTATGTAATTAATATTATTTTAGTTGTAGTTAAATAAGCAATTTTTTATGTAATTATATTTTGAAATAAATAAACTTATTCTACTAATTTCAGTATTACGTTATATATTATGCGACTTTAGTATAGATACTGCACAAGATGCACCCTGAGGTTTTACAGGCGTTGCCTATTTTGTCCGCTACCTCAGATTATTTGACATTAACCGTATGTGATCCGAGATCGTTGCAGCCATAGGACGTCCACTGCTGGACTTCTGCCTCCCCATATAGGGGGGATTTACCAATACTCGCCACGCCTGGCAGGCGGGTTGGCGAGCGCAGTATGGTTTCCTATCCTCAGAAGGCGCTGCTACCCACCTTCTGGTACGTGATCCCTTAGCCGACTCTTACGGCACCCACGTGAAGAAATGGGTGAGTATTATTCTAGGCCGATACCACCACGGCTTGTGATCCGTGATCAAAATAATCTAAAGGTATTTCAGATGAATATCTAATTGTACGCCAAATTTCAGTTAAATCTGTGAAGCCGTTGTAGCGTGATTTAGAAAAAACTAATATAATATCTGTCTGGCCGGTTGGCGCAGTTGGTAGCACTCTGCCTTCTGAGCGGCTGGTCCCGGGTTCGATTCCCGGACAGGTCAAACATTAGTGTGCATGAACATGTTTTTTGGCCTGTGTCTGGGTGTATTATGTATATATATCAGTCATCAGGTTACCATAGCACAGGCTCTGCCTAGTTTGGGACCTGAAAACCTTGTGTGAATGTTAATAAATAAAAAAAAATAAAAACAAATATATATTCATTTTTACAAGCTTTCACGTTTGTAATATTCATTTTCTTCTATCTGAATAATTTCCCGACAAAACTCTACAGGTTCTTAACAGAACAACAGCTCAAAACAAGCTTAGATAAACCGATGTTTCCATTCATTCGAATTCCATTCGCTTGCAGTACAAAGACTAGCAATTGATTACTACTTACACGCATGCCTCTTGTTCTTGAAGCGCAGTTTATTCTCAAGTATCAATGCTTGAAGTCAGTCGAGTCAACGGCTTTCATATTTCAATTCATGCATCGGCAGTTGTCAAAACGCCCGTTAAAAGGTCTCGGTCGGTGCTTTGGTCGGCCATCCTTCATACAGTGTCTTGTCACACAGGGAAAGGGTTGCCAATTTATGAAGATTACCTCAAAACGATGTCTAATATTATAGGTAAAAAAACTCATATTTTATGATTTAGTTACCATTTATATAATTTATAGGTTTTGAGATGAATTAAAGTGTTAATTTTAAATTGCATAGAATTTCGTATTGTTTTATAAAAATATATAAAACTTTGTTCTCTTATTATTTTTGGGAATTAGTAACTTGCCTCGGTTGCTCTATTTATGCAGATTTTGTTTCTCTTATGTCACATGGTAATGGTACTCTAATACAGCTGCCTAAGCTCACCTAGACTTATGATGACATATTTTAATGATGAAGACGGTAGTTTCGTCTACCGGGCTCTTGATTCAAATGCGAACTCATGACCTTCTGATTTAATCTGATACGATCATAGTGTTTACATCAACTGATATATTTATTAGGTAACTATTAGCAATTTAAGTGTTAACAATAAAATATGTTCTATCAACTGCTGATTGTCCTTTGTTATTTTACTGAATATTTTGGGATTTTTGAAGCTACAACTTGGCAACCCTTGTAAGAGGCCTGGACGGCACTCAGATGACTCTTTTAGATTTATGTCCTCACAGTCGGGCGGCTTCTGTAGGCAACCGACGAGTTCTCACCAAGGGCCGGTCAAGCCTTTGAATTTATTAGGTACCTACTTGATATCTTGACTTATGTAAGTTCCCTTTTAATGCACCGAGGTATTGTCTGATTGCTGATTTATGCAGATTATGATCGCGTCGAGTGTTATTTTTTTATTGTTTTGTGGAAAGTTCATTAGTACCTACAGGGGATATGTGAGATATTCCAATAAACACACATAAAAAAAACAAACAATAAACAAATAAAATCAATAGATAAAATAAAAACTGTTCATATATATATATGGCATTTTGTAATAAATGGTGAACCTAAAACCTAAACTACGCTGGGAACCCGTGGCATAGGTTTCAGGACTCTACCAACTACAACTAGAAACTCTAAAAACAAATATAAAGATAGTGATACAAAGGGCGGCCTTATCACTTAAAGCGATTTTGTTCCAGGCAACCAGACTGATAGGAATTTTAATATATTTGAGGAGGCGGTAGTTCGTCGTAAATTCTACGCAATTTCTACACTCACATTTTTTTTTTTTTTTACGGGGCACTCGCGGACGCGGTTCGCCTAGTACTGGGTCAGTACTATAGTCGGAACCCTCTGACTTATTACATGAGTAATTCCCTCATGTCTCTCAAATAATTGTTTTATACATTTATAATGTGTCAAAACCACGTCAGTTTTAATAACAAAATATTATTATAATACGAGTATAATAACCAGCGATCCGCCCTGGCTTCGCACGGATAAAAAATGTTTTACGACTGTCTAACTGAATAGCTAAATAGACTTGATAGAACAGGATCTATCAGGAGCAAATAATAAACATTATTATTTGCTCTATTTAAGCTTATTGCTTGTTATTTTCAGGCTTATTTACTCGTAAAGTATCTAAACAAATTGAAACGCAATTCATAGTCTAACACTGGGTTTCGTATGTCACTATGGCTGCCTAGTTTCTAGCATAACGCATCAAAAATGTTTGCGGATGCGCGTTGTAATGGCTTTCACACCATCCTCAAAAAACGACCGCGTCACTAACAAAGCAGTTGACTATAGTCTGTATTATGAAATTTATTCGTCACCCAATCCGTTCGGCTAGCTACCGAGGAGTTCTGAATCGGGGGGCTGATGGAAAATGATGAAGTGGTCTAAGGTGTATAACGCAATCGTAGAATGTAACTATTCACTCGTGATTTGAAGATTTCGGAGTTTTACCCATCGGGAACCACGGACCTCTTCCTGGCAGTACGTATTATAAAAGCAGAAGGAAAGTAGAGGTTGTTTTTCTTCCACGTAATAAACGGAGGCGCATTGCCGTACGTCTGTTTGAGCGATGATAGAATGAAAATGGTGGCAACCTGGAATTCTAGTGGCCATTTGACGAAATGTAAGCGATCCTAAGAATAATGGGTTAAATAATTCATCTTTACATTGTATGATCATACTTCCAATTTTATACTGCAATGAAACAAACTGCTTCTGATAAGGCTATCGGAACGTCTATCTAAAAGAGCTAAGCCGCTCATTACGGGGAAATGAATTAAATACCAGTGCTCGAGATAGCCGTCAATTTTTTGCCCGACAAGTTGTGGCTCTCCGCCTATTAATATTCATTACAGACAGAGCGGCTCGTTTACATTTTCCCCCCACAAGTAATCCCCCCTTGGGGAACTGAACCAGGTTCCCGGTGATTTGTTCAGAAGTATCAGCTATTTGTCTACAACAAACAGCATTTATCAAGCATGCAGCAAACTTGCATGTCGCCCTTTCGCTGCCTCAATTTATGATTCGATTGTGGAATAACCGAACTGGAAGTTTATTCATTCGTTATTTTAATAAATTGAATCGCAAAAGAGATTGGTTGCTTTAAAATGTCGCAAGCGATGTGTCAGCTATTGAAAGTATTTTAAAAGTCGAGTAATTGATAGTAGATCTTCGGCTTTACTCGTAGGTACAGTTATGCCCATAAAAAATAATTATCCAAAATATCTATGGAATTTAAAGTTTATTATGCTCTGTGAAGGTGAAGATTATGGTGCTCAAATATGCGCCTTTACTGTTGGCAGCATAGAGCATTATTAATATGTAATTAAGAATGTCATGACTCTAAATAAAATAACGTTCCGTTTCGTTCTGCTTCAAATTATGGCTTCATAAAATGTAACTTGCGTCGTATATCATAAAGTGATAAAAGGAACGGTGACAGGTATGCCCTATAATATTTTAGGAGCAAGAAATCTATTAACGACGCTTTGGAGTGAACTTATTTAATGGAAAATATTCCATACAAATCATAAAGTTAGATATTTTATAAACATAGATAGTAAACTTGTTTTAAATATTCTTTTTCTCTTTTATGTCAGATAAAGCAAAGATTTATTACATTTGACGGTAATCGTGGCGCAGTGGTTAATGTCAGTGACATGACTTCTGTGTCTCCGGGACCCTGGGTTCGAATCCCGGCAGGGGCAAACATTTGTGCGATAAGTGTAGATGTTTGTCCCGGGTGTTGGATGTTTGTGTGCTGTGATTGTGTGTGTCCAAGCCTCCTGCGATACAGGGAATCCTAGTGCGGGGGTATGAGTGTAATAAAAAAATAAATTGTTGATTTTCAATTATAGATATAATAGCTGCGCCCTGTGAATTTATCTGCGTGAACTACGGTTTTCCTGCTGCCTGAATATTTTACTATTCTACTTCTACCAGACTATTCCAATGCATTTACGAAATATGTGCAAATGAAAAACACTTCCATTTTAAAAAAATAAAATAGGTGGCACACAAGCAGAAGGGCCGCTTACTCAATAATTAGTTGGATGAGCTAGTCAAGCGGTGCCGGCTAGTGCGGTGGTAAAACCGTGATGCTTGAATAAGGTTGAAAGGCTTTTCAGAACACTACCAATTGTGTATACGGTAGAAAATACACAGAAGCCCATACTGAGGGGCTCTAGGTCTTTGGTGAGTTTGTTGTACTGTTTCCTTAACACAATATGTGTTTGGTGACAGTTTTTCATACTTGAGCGTGGTAGCTAGCCAGGCGGGTACATGAAACTACACTACCCCAATGCTGGGAATTTGATAACGATCTTACCTTCACCGGAAGCTCAAGCCGTGGGTGGGGATCGAACCAGCGTCCGTCAGTTTGACAGCCGACTCCCTCACCACTGAGCTATCATCGCTTCAATAGATAAGGAGAATAATAATTCAGATGATTACTGCCTCCCTTTCTATTGATTAATACATTTTAAAAATAAAGCTTATATTTTATAAAGGTCTAGATTAAAGTACGGCATGCGGTAGTAATCTGTGCGAATGCCGAAGACTGACATGACTGCCAGCGGCTTGACGTTGATCTGAAGGTTTATTTAATCAAGGAGCAGTATGGTACTGCCAAAACCCTGAGGCATCAGGGCATAATCTCTGCCATCTCAATCTCGACTGCCTCTGTACAATTGCCTTGGAATGGAACACAGAAGTTAAGTTTTAATGGAACCAACAACGCTACATCTCACGCACACCACTATAGACACTAGTATTGAACGTACTGAGACCCATTCAGTTTGGCGATTGACCCGAGTGATAACCGCCTCACCACATCTTACAAATGACCACCACTGGGTCACCGAGTGTCAACACACCTGAGGCTACTATCTCAGATGGCTTATTTTTGACAGACGTCGTGGCTCAGTGACTTTAGAACAGCGACCCCGCGTCTTCTGTGATGTGTATAGTTGATTGGTCTCAAAGTAACTGTGTGTGTCCAAATCTCCCGCGACCCAGGGTATCCTAGTGCGGGGTATGCTTGTAAATGCGTTTGTTTCTTTCTGTAAGAAAAAAGGCCCGCCTCAGCCGGGACAATTAATCCCTTGGGTAGCAAAGGTCTCTGAACAGGGTGAAAAAAAAACATTTTACCAAAAAATGGAACCGACTTCAACACTAAAAAATGGGAGATAACTTGTCGGAGTCAGTGCCATGAGCATGATATTTTTATAATAGTTACTTTTGAACTATCATGGCACGCATTGCGCTCGCCAACCCGCCTGCCAATCGTGGAGAGTACTGTCAAATCTTCCCTATACAGACATAGGGAGGCATATATCCAGGAGTGGATGTTCTACGGCATCATCTGATACTGAATATAAATAGAAGATGATATTTATTAACTTTTGATTTAGGATTTTATGATTGATTTCGTGGTTATAAAAACACAAGTTAGAACTAAGATAATTTATGTCCGTTGCTAAAACTTAATAAAAATCCAGAAACAAATAGTTTTCTATTAAAAAAATAAAGCTTTACGCGAGGGATACGGCCCGGAAAAAATAGCATTCACTGAAATTTGCGTATATCGAGGTTTATGATTAAAAAAACATAGTCCAAATTCAATACAAAAAAATATGAATCATTTTAATCAATCACTTTAATTCTTTGATTCTGAGAGTCCAAAACCTCTCCCAACAATTGTTGCTTTGCCTCCATTTTCCATTCTTTTTAACACTTTCATCTAATTCCAAAGTTACGCTTTTACGCTCTTTTTTCTTTACAGGCGGCATTTTTGACGTAGCGTTAATTTATGTATGTATCTCCAATAAATGTTAAAACACGACTGCCAGCCGAACTAAACATGACGGAAAAAGAAAACGAACGAGGGAATCCCCATAGAACAAAGTCGAAGGAGGGAAAATTCTTCAAACAGAATGTTCAGAGGAAGCGGGGATTCCCGCGACCATAGAGAATTTGATACCTACATTATATTTACACACACTTTTTCGCGAAATTTGAAATTCGCTTTTTAGTAAAACCGCGCATAATGGGGTCGCATAAAGCGGATATTATAAAGCTCGACGCAGCTTTTAACAGAACGACACAAAACTGCCGTTTTCAGGGGTAGTTTTCGTTACGCTGCGTCCAAGTGTTGGAACAACATCTCGCCGCCAATAAGGAACCTGCAGAGTATACATGGTTTTAGACTTAAACTAAAGAGATTTTTTTACGCGCACCAATAAGGCGAAGAATGTTTTAAAAATGACACAAGTGCTATATAGTACTATACAATTTACTGGTACATATATTTAATATTGTTTGTTGTTGTTATTGTTACGTGTTTTGTTTATTAATATGCTCCTGTTTGATTATTTTTTTCTATAATGTAGTGTATATATAAATGTAAGTGTGTGTAGCTTTAAAATATCATTTCGTGTGTGGCGTCACTTGCCGGTCCTAAAGGAAGACCAGCGCTTGGTTGTTACCAGCACTATGCTGATTTGGGGCTGGTTTTGTAACAAAAAACAAATGTGATATAATTTAAAACATATTGTGCTTATTTATAATGTTTTTTGTCACAAAATAAAGTCTATGTCTATGATTGATTTATTTATTTATTTACAAAATCCATGATATTACTGTATGTAAATTATTGTACCTAGTTATGCTACCACCCAGTCGTCAGATAACAACCATTTCCAGCTAAATCTGTAGAACACCTTACTAAGCATAACAACGTCTCGGAACTCCGAGGCGATGCGTGGGAAGTGTTGTTGTCTGGCCCACAGTGTTCTCGAGCATGTCATTCTGCTTAGACGCCTTAGTTATAATTTTATTAATTAAATAGTTTAATTTTAAAATCAGTCTTTTTTAAAAAGCTATTTAGCGCTCCCGTAAATTTGACTACCTTAAGCGCTGTAAATAAATATATTTATATCAATAAATAGTAACACACACACACATACACGTACACACGCAAACTTCCGTAAAAAATATATTACTACGACAAAAATCATAGTCTTTGATATTGTAAACAGTTTATGTACTGTTTGAATATTCAGATTGTGATTGCATTATCCTCGGGTGATACAGAATTTAATGAAATATCTTCACGGCTCTCATCGGATTACAATATTGCTTATTCGTTTCAGTAGTTATTTTATTATTTGCGCTACAGTCACAGTGTTCCGGTAAGTAATTCATATATACTACTAGCGCCGCCCCGCGGTTTCACCAGCGTGAATCTCGGTTTTCTCGCTACCTCAAATATTCCACGGAGACCATCTTTTTTCCGGGATAAAAGCACCCAATATGTTATTCCAGAATCCATGCTAAATTTCATCGAAACCAGTACAGCCGTATAAGCGTCCTACACACTCGTACGGCTGTACTGTGAAGCAGTGTGAGCGTGAAGGAGTAACAGAGGTTTTTCAATTATTTGCTTATCCTACGGGACCAGGAATCATATTCGGCATAAGAATCAGTCATCAATGTTAATATTGAATGTAAGCTATCTCATTACCAAATTTCATCTAAATCGGTGAAGACGTTTGAGCGTGAAGAAGTACACTTGAGCGAATGCAGAGAAAAGAGTAATTATAATCGCGGCAGCAAAGAGGGTAATTTAACGTCATATTAATAATGTAACGCCAACAAACGTATATGAAAATAGCGACAAAGAGTCTTTTTATAATTAACGAACGCATTTTTTCGGACTTTTCGATACTCGGTCTCTTTTGGATGTGTGATTTTGTGCAGTTTTATTGGTTAAGGTGACTAGCTGCGCCCCGCGGTTGTACCTGCGTAGTAATGAAAAACGGTGCTGATGCTGATGATGAAAATAAGCCTATGTGTTAAAATGTTAATCCAGGGTATAAGCTGTCTCCATACCAAATTTCAATGAAATCGGCGTAGCCGTTTGAGCGTGAAGAGGTAACTTACACACACAAGCTTTCGCATTTAGGAGGATAGGTACCTAATCAAAAAAAAAATATTTTTTACGCAGGCGTTTGACTTCTATCTCACCTGATGTTAAGTGAAGGTGCGGTCTAGGACGGATCACGCCTGCCTATAAGATACCTATTCACTCGTCACGTATATATATACACCCAGGTCCGTACTTAGGTCTGTACTTTTCCAAATTAAGTACTAAACCAGCTTGAGAGATTGCTGGCCTATTTTTGTTAGATAACGCCGATACCATAATTGTTACAATTAAATTGTTATATGAGTGAGTGTATGAGAGAGTATGAGTGTTATCCTGACACAGCGCAGCGGTTAAAGTTTGGTGCACATGTTTACAATGCAAAAATGTTTTAATAAATCAATATTTAAAATAATAGTTTACAAACCCAATATAATATAATAACTTAAAAATACAAGAAAAAAAGCAAAAATTACCAAAACAATTGTTACTCTATCAATTTATTATGTCGTATAGTTTCGGGGACAATGCCATGCCAAACTATTGTCTACGCCCTTAACGTTTAACATAATAACCAACAAAAATACTACAACCAAGTATACTCCTAAGAAGATTATATGTAGTTATGTTTTCTTTATGCCATATTTATATATATATATAGTTACAAAACGATTTATATCTTCAAGGTGCCAATTCCCTCATTTACTAAGACAATAAACAATGCAATTGTAACTCAAATGTAATTATAAATATACAGTATATTATTATTTTTCGTTTTTATTAACATTCACACAAGGTCTTCAGGTCCCAAACTAGGCAGAGCCTGTGCTATGGTAACCTAATGACTGATATATATACTTATATACATATACACACCCAGACACAGATCAAACAGACATGTTCATGCACACAAATGTTTGACCTGTCCGGGAATCGAACCCGGGACCAGCGGCTCAGAAGGCAGAGTGCTACCAACTGCGCCAACCGGCCAGTCATATTCTGCTAAATAAGCAACTGGATTTCGATTGTATTGCGGTAGAATCTGATATGCATATCAATTACAATTATACTCCAAGTAGAATAGCAAACCTAGTGAAATCGACTATTGATTAACAATCTATAAGCAAAAATGTGTTGCAAAGAATTGATACTCACCTGTGAACATAAGTGCAACTATGTTTAGGAGTTTATCATAAACTATCCTAATGAAACAAATGGCGGGCAATAAATTATTTAATATTGAAAATTAATTTGATACTAGTTTGAATGGTTCGTGTCTTTCAGTTAGACACTATAAACTAACATTATGCCTATATTAGCATAAGGCATATACAGTAGGCAAGGCATATTAACATAAGTAAACCATTAAATATATTAAATTTCTATATTTGAACTTCGGAATGTTATATAAAGATAATATTAGTTGTCGATTATCAGATACGCACCAAGATATATTGCTAAGTTTTAAACTATAAATCTATATAATTCCCCTTTCTCAATAATCGTTAGGACAGGTCTTACAACGACGCTGACGCCTAGGGATAGACTATGTGTTTATCTTGCAAATGACGAGCAGGTTTTCAGGGTTCCGTAAATCTAATAGGACTTATTTAACCGACTTCTAAATAAGGTCCTACTTATAAACCTTATATAACTGAACTGAGAACTCCTGGTTCTCAGTTCAGTTATATTATTCTATTAATGTTAGTTATTCCAGAAGTTCAGCATTTGTAACCCGAAGAAAAATCATACATTCGGGAGTTTCTTTGCGAAAATTTATATCAAATATTTTGTGTCTATTCATCATCATCTCAGCCATAGACGTCCACTGCTGGACATAGACCTCCCCCATTGATTTCCACAAGGACTGGTTAGAAGCGGCCCGCATCCAGCCCTTGCCATTGTTCATAGAGTTTAACCACACTTACACAGACCTGTTTGTGTACATCATAGATAATATAAAATATGTAATACGACAACATAGTCGAGATGCCCCTCTCCGGTTGGTCCCCAGTCAACGGTCTGGTCGGTTGCCGTCCTATGCTGCGCTTGCTAGTCCGTGGTCTCCATTCGAGAACCTTTCGGCCCCAACGGCCATCGGTTTTTTGAACTATATGCCCTGCTCACGTTAGTGTCTATTCCGGCAGTTTAATTATTCCAAGCTATCGTGCACGTGGCTAGCTCCCCTCAACCCTCAAGTGTAAAAAACTGTTACCAAACACATAGTGTGTTCAGGCAGCAGTCCTTGAGAGCCAGTAAGCATTCTGGATCTAGCGTGATAGCATCTTCGACTGCATCGTCACAGACGTGACGATGCAGATGACAATGGTCAAATGCTAGATCTATACAGCGTAAAACAATTTGACTTCTTAATTAAAGGGTAATAAAACATTTCCAATCAATTGATAATCTAAATGTTCCGATCAAGGCACATCAACATATTAAACGTGAGTGTTAATATAAAAATATTTATATTCTCCCAAATCTTTACAATGCATGTAAGAATCTAAATTTAGAAACAAAATCGCATCGTCTTAGATAAGTCACGGTAAAGTCATAGCTTCTATTGTTCTTTTTCCAAGTTTTTGAAGGCGCACGGTGGTTTCGCTCGGAGGGTAGTATAAAATTTGTATAACAAATGAGGGGCGTGCCGGGAATCCGTCACAGTGGCGGAGAAGCCCTGTGTGGTGCTAGATGGGTGGCCTTTACATCTTTTGAGAATAGGTTGGTCGATAAAGCGTCTAAAAGCGTACACTTTACTGACAATAATAGGCAAGGAACTGATTATACTTATTTGACAAATGGCGTATATAATATTATTAATTATTTTTCAAATCTGTAGCTAAATAATAAAACAAAATATCCGGTATAATCGGTGATTCGCTTGATCATGATTTAGTCGTAACTGATAATTCATTTTCTAGAAATATTACATTTACTTTGGCCTACAGAGTAAGCGAAACAACAGTTGCATTGTAAAATGAAATAGCTCACAAATATAATTCAATGTTAAAAAAATGTTTTGCAGGTTTGTACAGTTATATATATCTATTATCTACTAAAATACTCCAAAATTCCCTAGAAACTCATGCCTGGGACGTAAGGGGGTTCTATAAGAGAGCAAAGAGAGAGAGAGATTCCGCGTTTAATGATTTTTAATAAATATTTTTAGGGTGGCTTAAGTCTTTATTATTAGTTACATAATAACAATAAAATTTTTAGGGAAGAGCCATTTAAAAGCCTCTATAGTTAGTAGAGATATATATTACTTCTTAATTTCCAAAAAAAAAACATTTTTCGTTACATAGAGTCTAATGAATAGTGTCGTAAGACACAATGAGAGTATTAGTTAATGCTATCCGGTGCCTCCGCCGGCGCCCACGACACGTGCTCGTATACGCAGACAACCCGATCACTATGTAACAGTCAGCCCAAACACCGGCCAATGGCCCGCGCCCCCACAACTCGAATTCAAACCGCGACCTAGCCAGTGGCTTCGAGCTCGCTGGCTTCACGGTAAGACACCGAGACCGCCGTAGACCACTGCGCCGCAGGCACCCAATTAGACGTCTCACCCAACACCCAGACACTACCCATCTTGGCGCGACCTAGCGCCAAGACTTAGCCCGCGACGTCCACACACACAGACGCTACCTCGTTTAGGCGATAGCCCAAGCCGAGGTGCCCTTGCGCTAGTCGCTCCCCCCCTCACCCCAACCCGCAATCGGCTGAGTGCCCTCTGCACTCGCCAAAAGTCCCGTGACGCCGTAAATGTCCCATGTGGCAAACAGCATTTAGTTAATTCGAACAAAGACATAGGACATTTTAAATATGAAAATATTGTTATAGTATCATATAGTGTAAGCTCACTTAGTTTGTAACTTCACTTAGTTGTTATTTAGTTCATCTAGATTAATTTCACACCTGTTGTGTAGTACGCATAATAGTACAAAATCTAATGTAATTAAAAAAAGGTACGGTCCGTTGATACTATAGTGTGTAGTTTTTTCAATTAAAAAATAAAAATAAAACATAGACATAATAATAATAATAATATGGGACAACATTCACACAAGGTCTTCAGGTCCCAAACTAGGCAGAGCCTGTACTATGGCAACCTGATGACTGATATATACTCATATACATACATATATATATACTTTATATACATATACACACCCAGACACAGGTCAAACAGACATGTTCATACACACAAATGTTTGACCTGTCCGGGAATCGAACCCGGGACCAGCGGCTCAGAAGGCAGAGTGCTACCAACTGCGCCAACCGGCCAGAGATAGGTTAATGTTGTGTTTATTGACGCCAAACTACTCGCAAATAACTCAATCGTTGGATTTAGTTTTAGTATTTTGCTTTATGCCATTGGTGAGCGTTTAAAAAGGAGAACATGAGAAGCGGTTAACTCATTGTTGTATTATTCATTCTATGCGAATCGTAAGTAATTATGTGGTCGCCGGTGCATCATGTACATATAGCAGATACCTATACGCACTCGTAACTTAGATATACCTGATAGTGTGTTCCCTCACAGGGAAGCAAAGATTAAGGCAATTAATTCGAATTAACGTGACACACGACATTATTAATGAAAAACGATTGAAGGAAACAAACGACACGCAAAATAAAAAGTGGTATAGGCATCTTTTTTTTTTTATTTAACCCATTTTTTGACTTATTGTGAAAGTGTGACTGATCAATGGGACAGGTGCAATAAGCGTAACAGTTCAATTGACACTGACGAAGTCTATGACTGATATAGGACATCATTATTTTATTGCTATTTTATTATTGTAATTATATTATTATCTTCACGTAACAACTATAGGTACTTAATTAAAAATTTATTGAAATAGAAGCTGTGTATATATTTCTAATAATTCTATGGTTAAAATTATACATTACATTTAAGTTCTTAGATATAGATTTTTGTGCCATAAATGTAACTGTTCAATTCGTTTTTATGTCAATAAATACTAAATAAAAATAAATAAATAAAATAAAAATTGATTACCGTAACTATGTAACCTAATGAAAGACGACCCTACGAGATACAGTTGTCGTTACAACGACTACTTTTGTTTGATTATGGAATCTATTGATGCTATCACAAAATTGAGTTTTTTTTTTTTTTTACATATTATAAGTTTGCGTTTGACAACTGTCTCACCTGATGTTAAGTGATGACGTAACCAAGTAGAAAAGTGGTTGTTGTAAACAAGTGAATCGTCTTTATCACGACATGTCACCTTAGAGAGTTGATCAAGTTTAAATAAAGCTGTATTAACCTAACCAAGAAGTTTGATTGAAGCGAGTAACAAACTCGCTTGGATTGAACAATGTTAAGACTGGTGTTCGGTTACAATGTGACATTGTAAAAATTATCAGGAAACATGTTTGAGGGTTTAGCAAATGAAATTGTATTGCTATTCTGTTGCTGAAACTATATTATCCTTGGTTAATTTGATCAAGTTGTGGTTAATAATAAAAATCTCCAAACAAGTGGCATTTTTAGCTACCTAAGATGCCACTTGGTTGGCGTCAATTTTTTTTAGTGTAAGAATATAAATAAAAACTCACACGCGCGTCGTTCGCTACTTTGAGGTTATGGTTTTTCGAGTTTTTTTTCGTAGTAACCATAAGTTCATCGAACGCTATCGTTATGGTGGTTATTTACTATGACTTAGGTAATAACATGTGTTTAGCTAAACGATGCCTCTCCTCCAGACGGCTGAGCCGAGAACCCAGCCACCTTATCCAAAGAAACTGCCACTTTAGTCAGGGAAACGGCCACTTTGTACTTCACAACGTAAAATTAAGCTATTACTTATCCTGCCGGTTCTCTCGTTTTTGGCAAGCAAATAAAAGACGAACGAAACGGTGATGTAGTAAAATCGTTCTTGATACTTTATATTTTTATAGTGAGTGAAACACTGTTTTTACCACATTACCATTGTCTGAAGTTAAGGTAAGTGATTTTTTATTTTTTATTACACTTAAGGTATACATTGGTTATCAAGTTTTTTATATTATCAAGACTATATACACATACATAATATATATATATATATATATATATATATATATATATATATTTGTTTTCTGCTAGGTACTCTACTCTGCTGAAATGAGTTTTAATACTCATTTGTCTGCAGTGGTAATTTTTTTGCCGCATTTGTTTTAGAAATTAGAATAACGTAGTAAGTTTGGCACATTATCAGTCAGTCAGAATCTAAATATATTTTATATATTAAAACAAACCAACACAGTAGTGATAATCTTGTTTAACTATACTAAATAAAATTGTAGAATATAAGATAGTTTTAGCCATTTTAACATGCATATCTGCTAGACTGTGTAGACTCTTATTTTTCTACTAATCTCTCCATAACAAACTTCATCTCATAAAAAAACCTCGGGTGGAGCCGCCAGCATGACTTTCACGGAGGTGCATCTTCTTCTCTCAGCCATGTGCGTCCACTGCTGGCCTTCCCCATATAGGGGGGATTTGCCAATACTCGCCACGCTTGGCAGGCGGGTTGGCGAGCGCAGTATGATTTCCAATCCTCAGAAGGCGCTGCTGCCCACCTTTTGGTACGTGGTCCCTTAGCCGACTCTTACGAAACCCGCGGGAAGAGATGGGGGAGTACTATTCTAGGCCGGTACCACCAAGGTTAGGGTGAGATGCATCTGCATACACTCATTAAAATACACACGTCAAAAAGTTTGAAAAAGAAACACCTACTGTATTGAACGATTGCTCTCCACCATTCGTTAAAAAATATCACAACGATGGGCGTGAGGATACTGGATTTATTGACAAGGTGATGGACAAATTTGGACAGCAACCTAGATTAGTTTTTATTCAACCAGTAATTTGATAAAAAAAATCTATGTATTCTCTTTCCTGACAGGGGGTGCAAGTACCCCCTTGCGCCTTACTGCCGGCGCCCATTGCTAAAGACCACGTTGTATTTCCGTTCGTCATCACCATGACTGTACTACACGATACTATTGCAACTTATGATTATTGGAACCGTCAGTTGATTAACAAAGTTAAAGTATTAAAATGGTTCTGAACAGATCATCCGAACATCGATCTAGATATGCAAAATCTGTTTGTTTTATCAAAACGAGAGAGTTTTAATTTAACATCAGATTTGAAAGATGATCGGTTGGTACGAAATGGATACATCATTTGCTATTCAAATAGCTTCAGGCTCTGTAGATAAAATCCAGGAATTACAGCGGAACTTTTACCTTATTTTTAACATGTGTTTGAGAATATTTTACTTTGTACTTACTGTTTTTTTGATATGGAACTATATTGTGAATCTTTTTATTTTTATATATACTTAATAGGGAAAACAATAAGTCAGACATTTGTGGTTTTTGTCAACCCAAATTATGTGACTCCAGTTTCTATACTGATTCCAATATGTGCTGAAGGTTACAGCCGCTGTTATGAAATATTAATAAGCTACTATTTACATCAATGATATATAATTGTAATACATAAGTCTTATTTTCATCAGATAGTGGGCAAAACGTCATTTCATTGCATCTCGAGTCGTGTGGGCTTATGTATTTTTTTAACAATGGCGTTCTAGGGAAGACATAATTGATTTATTATTTATTAAAAAATGTTGTTATACTCTTCCATTAATCGATGTCCTCACGACTGAGGGTCGTGACCACCTCCACCAATAACTTTCTTCTGGATGATTGAGCGCCATCTCGATCTGTTGCCCGCGGTTTGTAGAGCCTCATGTACAGGGATCTGGAGAGTGGAGCGTATCTGGTCGGACCAACGCATTAGACTGCGACCCCAAGATCTTCTTACCTTCTATTTTGCCAGTGACCATCAGCCTTTCGAGATTGTCACCATCTTTCCTGGCTATGAGACCGAAGTACTAGACAATTCTTCGCTTTAGGCATATCAATGAAAGTCTGACTTTGATCTGCAGTTGCTGAAGGATGGATGCGTTGAACCGACGTGCTGTCCATGGTATGGGCAGCATTCTTCTCCAGCACCACATCCAGCACCATATATAGTTGTTATTCTATACCCTACTAATATTATAAAGGTGAAAGTTTGTATGTATGTGAGTGTGTAAATAATTTTTTAATAATTAATAATTAAAATGTGTGTGTGTATGTTTATTACTCCTTCATGCTCAAACGTCTGCACCGATTTCGATGAAAATTGGTATGAGATGGTTATATCGGGAGCTCAGCCGCCTAAAGTTATTACTTTGACTATTGATATATTTTTTCACTTTATTTCCGTCTTTTTGAAAAAGCTGGCTTAAGAAAGCTTTAACAATTAATCAATTATGAATAAATTAATTGTATTATATTACACTAATAAATTAATTAATTGTTGAAGCTTTCTTAGGTTCGTAAAGACTACAATACAATGCAATACGATACGATACGATACGATACGATACGATACGATACGATACGATACAATACGATACAATACAATACAATACAATACAATACAATAATTCTTTATTGCACTTACCATTATAATAAACTTAAGATGGGCGGTCTTATCGCGTGTAGCGATTTATACCAGACAAGCTTTGGATGGACAGTAACATAGTAAGTAGTAGTCGAAAAGACGTAAAGAATGTCGAATACTATAGCAAAAGTCAAAGAAATAATTTTAAGTGGATCAGCCCTAGGTGACTTTAGGATAAAATATTATAGGCTACTCTTATCCCGGTAAAACTATAGTTCTCGTGGGATGATTGAGGTAGCGGGAAAATCATAATCCACGCGAGTGAAACCGCGGGCCGCTACTCGTAGAAACTTAGATAGTTTGGAAACCGAACGTGAAGAGATTTGCAAGTTTTACATTTGATCTAGTCAAAGATTCCAAAATATGCAATGGTAACCCAAACCGCACCTTCCTACAACCGTAATTAGCGCAGATCGTATTTCTGACAATCGCTTCCAACAGTATTTTAATCAAGCCTTAAACAACTACCGCCGTTGATTTACGTTTGTGGTAGTGTAATTGCGGGCTTTTTAACTGAGGGTAGTTAACATCCTCGAATATTAAAATATAATTTGTATTTTGCGCAAAAACAAATACGAGTGAACCGGAGAACTGTTTACCTCAACCTCTAATAAGATTCTTGTTTTTGATTTGTTAATCTGGTTTTGAAATTTCAAATGAAGCTCGGAGGATAGGAATCGTAGGAATTCAGCATGGATAAGAAGCTGTTGTATATTCAAGTCTTTAGAAGGCAATAATTAAAATTCATTAGACGAATAGCTGTAATTTCAATCATTATCTTGTTAACATGGCGAAAGTTTTCTCCGTGACATTGAAGGAATGAATATTTTTTTAAACTGTCACTTACATAACAGTACACTTTAGAAATATAATGAGGCATTTTCTTAAAAAATGATACTAGAATTCCATTTTATTATTTGCCATATCTATGGGGTACTTTTGTACCCCATAGATGGCGCTATAGTTGTCGAAATAGTTCTGCCACTGTCAAGATATTAATGGAAAATATTTTTCTCTTACTAGTCTGTGTTTTGTTTAATGATCTGATCCGATTGATTAAGTTGTCGAATCTCGGAATATTCTCGTGTTATTTGCTTCTCGCAATCGTCTTCTTTTTCTTAAACTATTTTCTCAA
This sequence comes from Apeira syringaria, assembly GCA_934044485.1. NCBI lineage: Eukaryota > Metazoa > Arthropoda > Insecta > Lepidoptera > Geometridae > Apeira > Apeira syringaria. The sequence continues at coordinate 19,163,270 of OW203662.1, read as the reverse complement.
TTGACAATAATATATATTTTTTTAAGACAATTACGCCATCTATTTAGTATGTTCGAACTGGTTATTTTTTAAAAAAGGCCTCATTAGGACTCGTGTAATAGCCGCAAGTGTGCTAAAAATGCATGTGCAGTAATGGACATAGTAAGCTTTGCGTGTCATTTATTCATATTCTTATAATTTATTGGTATTCATTCCATACCCGTTAAAATAAGATAAATATTATATAAAAATCATCTAATTTAACAATTTAACAAATATAAACAGATTTAATGTCATACATACCTAATATTATGTCGGATAAATAGTACAAGTAACGTAAGTAAAACTTGCAACATCGTCTCTTAAGTAACATAATATAGTTTTTTACATTTTCATGACCCCGACTACATCTTAGTAATTTTTTTTTTATAAGTTCGGACACACCGAGCGTAGATTCCCTATATCCTACTGTATATGCCTAAAGCTTATACAATCATCGTCATCCCAGCCATAGGACGTAGCCATAGCGTTATGCTTCCACTTTCTTAATGCGTACTGCCAAGGAATGGAACTCGTTGCCCGAGTCTGTGTTTCCCGATATGTATAATCCTGGAGTCTTCAAGTCGCGAGTGAATAGGTACCTTCTAGGTTTGCGTGCTAAATCCTAGACAACGTCATCACTTAACATCAGGTGAGACAGTTGTCAAACGCAAACCTATAATATGTAAAAAAAAACGTCCACGGCTGGACATACACCTGAAACCTAAACATTGACTTCCATAAGGACTGAAAGGAAGCGGCCCCACATTCAGCCCTTAACTGCGAACTTGGTCAGGTCGTCTGTCCACCTTCTCGGTGGCCGTATAATGCTGCGCTTGCCAGCTATGTGCCCTGACCATCGAACTCTACACGATCGAACCAGGAATCACAAGTACCATAGAAGAGAGAAAGTTACCCACTGAGACCAGCCAAGATGAAACTTATACATGTCAGTGAAAAAATTACTAATTGATACATACATTTATAATTGTTATAAATAAAGTTTCCTGTGAGTTCAAAATCGTTCGTAAACATTTATACTTCTATATATATGATATTGTATAGCTTTGTAAACTACGTAGGTATTTATGATAATTTGAATTTCGTTACGTAGCAGTTCGAACTGGCACTTCTGAGACTCAACAATTTAATTAGCTGTACAGCATGGAAAACTTCAAAAAGAATAAATATGATTGGTGGATGCAACCAATTCACATAATTACTAGTATCAATATCCGCTGATTTACACGGTGTGAACACAGCTCGGCCGTGCGAAGTTTGACACAGTAATAATTTGTTGTTCGGTTAAGTCAATAAAGTTGTTTCGGTTGTTAGCTACATGGATAATTAGTTGTCAGAATGTTCGATTGTTCTTGTTAATATATTTGTTGTTATCTTATTGGTAGACACTCGTCGACACCGTCAATAAATATTACAGGTTTTTGTGCACTATGTATCGGACTTAACATAGATATTTCAATAGTGTTTTAAAAACGATTTATAATAACTGCATGCAGTTATTTTTTTTAAAATAAAAATGTAAGCAACTTGAAAGTTTGTGTTTAGTGTAGTGTAGTTTACTGTTTGTGAGAGATGACGAAATGCTATGTTAAGAGAGTTTAATGGTTTATTGCAATAACAACATGCTAAGCGGAACTTACTTTCAAATTATTTGAAGGAAAATGGTTCATACAATCAAAGGTAGATGGCGCTAAGAACAACATCCGCTCAGTTAAAAGGAAGGGAAAAATTCGGACGCTAGTGGTAGTGGCTGCTATAGCTTAGTTGGACAAAGCGACAGGGCGGTTGTCTGTAGTCGTGGGTTCAAGTCCCACTAGCAGCCGAATATTTTCCTTTCAATAATTTGAATGCAATGTTATTATTGAAGGTATAAAAGTACAAGTGACAGAGTTTGTTTATTTCGGATTATTGTTTACGAAAAATGGAAAGTGTGAAAGTGATATTGAGAAATGATTGATTGCGGGAAATGGTTATGAATAGAGCATTGTATTCCTTTATGAAAACCAGCAGGAGTCCAGAGAGGCACGCTTGGCTGTGCATAAAGGAGTGTTGGTACCCTATATAAAAAGACGTATCTCCAACTAATGTAACTGAATCATCTAGAGCTATTGGATAGTCATTGTCACGGGCAGGATTGATTGATTTATTAATATTGTAATTCTCCTACATAACAACTAACATAGATTTAAAAAGAAAATTATTACTACTAAAACTGTATTTCTCCATTAGGTAGCAAACAGAGAGAGAGACGGCCCACCTGATGGTAAGTGCTCTGGATTGCATATGGATATCTGTTACACTGGGGCCATTACCCTTAACTCTCTTTTAAAGAAAACTATGTTTAAATTCCAAAAAAACGTTAATTTATATAAGCTGTAAAATTTAATCACTTATTACAGTAATTTAGTTAATAATGCTAACTATTTATATTTATTTTTATCACAATATAAATGAATAGATATCTTAGCGTTATCAGATATCCAATATAAATTTGTAGGTAACTTGCTGTGACAGGTTAATAAAAAATGTCCAACCGTTCGTATATTAATTTAATCTCGTTTAATTTCATGACTTGGAAATGACAAAAATCTTAAACTGCTTAAATACCGTTCCACAAATGACTCAAACCTGCTTGCTCACTCTGGCTCAACGTGCGTCATCGTTGTTGAGTTTAGTGTTACGTTTATTTTTATTTCTTTTTTTAATTATTACCAACACAATTGATAGTCAGTGACGATGTGCACGTAGGTGGAATAACGCTAGACGTAGAATATTAACAGGCTGTCAGCTACAAGGCTGAATACATTGTGTACTTGGCGACAGTTTTTCAAAGTTGATAGTTGAGTAGTAAGTAAGCAGGTGGATACTAGATAGGGCCCTTTTTATGGATTCGTTATTAAGATAATGCACAAATTTTTAAAATACGTTAATTAAGATTTAGAAAAAAAAAAGAAATTTTGCCCTTAAACCCTAAAATTAGAACTTTTTAATAATGATATTGATTAAGATTGACGTAACATTTGGAAGCATCTGCGCCTAAAGCAGGAATAACTTGCGTCACAGTCAAGGTATCGCAATCGTATAAACAATTGAATAACGCTTGTACCGTCCCTACAAACTATCACATCTCTGCGGCACAATGGTACCTACTAGATCAATGATAGCGCTGAGTTTAATGTTTCACGCTGCGAGTCCGATAATGATTCATGCCCCGAACACAGGTCAAAGTGTTAATAAAGTTTTAATAGAGTTATTTAGTTTTTGAATGTGAGCTTCTTTATTGATACGGACTCTTTTTTATTATAAAGTGGTCAGCGTTTTACTACCATGTTAACAGCCAGTAACGATGAGGTTTAAAGTGTCATCACAAGAAAGCTAAAATCTCAAATGGCACTTTGGCTGATTAAGTAGGTACACAGATACGCTTGATTTTTCTTCTTAAGCCGCGTTGACACGATAGCAGTCTTCTCGGACCAAGCGCACTCTGATTATTGCTCGGACGCTACTCGTATTGTGTAAACATGTAATCCGAGCGCATACAGACGCCACCATCTAAGATGAAATTGAATTTTGTTCTATTTTTTTAGATGACTTGGATTGGATCAAATGTAATAAAACAAAATAGTGTGGACTGAGAAAAAGTAGAATTAATGAGATTCTGTGAGGTTTGTAGAACTATATGGAGAGGAGCAAGTGTTATGGAACGTGAGACTTAGACTACTAATATAACAAAGACGCCCGAAATTTCCAAATCGATAATTTCTTGAGTTGTTTTTTTTTGGCCTGTTATGATTCAATAAATCAAATCAAATCAAATAAAAATTCTTTATTGCATTGCCACAGGAAATAAAATAGGTCTTATAATAAAAAAATGGCCCGCTGTGACATACCACATGGGTGTGCAAAATAATTACAATTACATTACATTCATTTCCTAAATTATATAATAATAATAATGTAAATTAAATTGTATCAATTAAATAAATATTGATATAAAATTATGCATATGTCAATAAAATAATAAGTAAATAATAAAAAGTTTCCAATTTTAAATGTGTATGAGTAATTATTACTGTTTACTTTTTAACTTTCAAATAAAAAGTTATTTAATGCGCCAATGCGTATTTTTCCTCCTCGGGACATTTGGAACATCACAAAAATTACATAAAAGGATTAGATCCGATAAATTAAGCACCGCCGTGCTTTTTGATCCTTTAACTCAAGATCTTAAGGCGCTGTGAGTAGACAAACCGCTATTTTTAAAAATGTATTTTAAACCATGTGTAGAAGACAGAGCTTTGGTTTTTTCAGTTTTAGTATCTTTGGTTCAGCATAAAGGAACAGTCAGGATTCAAAATCCGGTTAAGTAAAGTTTTCTCGATAGTTTTAATTTTTGAAAAACATGCTTTTCAAAAATTAAAACACGTATATCTTACAAAATAATAACAACATTCATATGAACCTTACTTTGTTTGATAGATAATGGCATTATCTAGGAACAGTCAAGATTTTTTTTTCAATATTCATTTCTGTTGATTTTATATGAATTTATTTCGTTAAATTCTTAGTGCCGCGCGGGATCACGTGATCTCAGCTGGCTTATCCGCGCTGCTCTCCACCCGCGCATTCCTCCCGTGACCACTGTCAACGTCGGACCTGTGCTTGCATCGCTCTGCCTCCTAATATTATTATTTTAACATCTGAATACAAGGGGCTCTAACATATCTGTCCAAAGAAAGAGCGCTCATGTAGTATAGATAGCTCCTGTTGTATCCCTATAGAGAGAACATTTATTATGTACCTTGCTTACGCCTGATAGAACACACAATCGAGCAATCGTTAGCCGAGTAGCGCCTGATTGCTTGTGTGAGCAACAATATGATACATTTATAAAATAGATACAATAAATAATATATGAATATTTACCTACGTTTTGTACGAAGGTGTATGATACAACTTTTTATTATATTGATTAGCCTGTTGTGAATAGTGCTCATCAGTGACCATATTTTTATACTTTATAATCTAGCGTTTGACAAAGTTATCTCACTTGGACAGTGACGATGTGATCGAATGTATAATCACGTTAGACCAAAAATGTTTACAAGGCCTGCTGCATGAACACACTATGCGTTTTTTGAGAGTTCTTCGAACTTGTGGGTGAAAGCGAGCCAGACAGGCACTTGAAAGTACCCTACCACCATCCTGGAAATTTGATGTCGGTGTTGCCTTCACAAAAGCCATTCGCGTTTTTGAGGTTCAACGTAGAGGTAGACGGTCGCCGTGGCGCAGTGGTTAGTGTCTTGACATGACTTCTGTGTCTCTGGGACCCTGGGTTCGAATCCCGGCAGGGGCAAACATTTGTGCGATGAGTGTAGATGTTTGTTTCGGGTCTTGGATGTTTGTGTGCTGTAATTATGTGTGGCCATGCCTCCCGCGATACAGGGAATCCTAGTGCGGGGGTCTGAGTGTGATAAAAAAAAAAACCAGCGTCCGTCAGTTTGACAGCCGATGCTCCCACCGGCTAGGCTTGTCATTTAGTTGGCGTACTGAAAAGTAGTCATTTGAATAATCAAAAGGTTAAAAACTTTTGTGAAAACCCGTGTGAAATTCGTGGATAAATCACTCAATCACAAACTTGCGACAAAATAACAACTGAACTTGATATAATCGAGGGTGGTAGATATTTTAAATTTGAATGTATTAGTACTACAGTGTGTAGTAACATGTATTCTCTAGTCCCCACTCGTTACTCGTCATTCTTTTTCACTTTCTCTCTAAATATTTAAAAAAAGGTAGTTCTCAATGCAGCTGTATCTTTTCCTTTTTTTTTGTTTGTTATATGTGATGAGAATTGATGTTTGTCCCGGGTCTTGTCATCAAAGACACAGCGTGTGCAGGTCGTATTCCTTGATATCCATTGTGCATCTAGGTTTAGTTTGATTTCACTAAAGACCACATCGTCACTGACCATCGGGTCAGATAACATAGTTGTCAAGCAAATCTATAAACTATCGAGCGTCAATGCAATTTATTAATCAATCAAAAACACTTTATTGAACACAAAAAAAGAAAACAAAATGAAATCGTAAATATAAAAACACTGGTGGAAGAATTGGTGTCCTTACCGCTTTGAGCAAATTTATTGTTATTCGCAAGGCTTATTTCGAAACCTATAAATACCTCTTTCTGTCACATGGAAACACCGCTCTTTTTGAGTTTGAATACCTACATGTGAACGCTAATTAAAAATAGTACTGCTTTAATTATATTTTATTATGATAGTATTAGGCTTACGTAACGAACAACTGGACTAGATACAACTACAGCCAACCGCACACCCAAACAGTCACTTTTGTAGTTGCTTATACGGTAACTTTATTTGACTCTTACGTTGACAAATAATAAATAAACCTGTAACCCTGATTAATGACATTATGACTATGATGTAAACTCGTAGGTAAAAACGGCAGAGTCGCGTTTTGTTGATGAGGGCCATGCAATGATATTATATGTTTATATGAGGTATAGTAAAACATCATTGGGGCCATGCGTACCGGCAATATCGCAACTTTTGAGTTTTCGGCCACATAAATATTTCACTCATTTCATCATCATCATCATCTCAGCCATAAACGTCCACTGCTGCTTATTTGGTGAAATCAAATCTCTGTCACTTGGTCATTTTTGATTCGATGAATAAATTCAAAACACAGTATTTATTGTTTTTTTATCCGACCGCGTTTACAGCCATAAATCTGCATACGTAACAAAAAACGTAAGTAATCGTCATTAGAGTCCACTTTTCAATATTGTGACGGCCATATCATCGTCATAGAAAACAAATAAACGTCACGTCAAATAATCAGTCAGTCCGAAGCAACGAATTAAGAAATTCGAAGGTTCGGCTAATAGGTTCGTGGCGTAGCGGGCAGAGCTCTGCTTGTAATACCGCTGGCCCCGAGTTCTATCCCCAATACTGCCGAAGTACTTTTTGAACGTTTTGGGGTTCGGTGGAAAGTTCTCGACATAAGTGAACATTATTCGTGAATGAGAAGTGTATAGAAAAATCTAGAGAAACAAATGACTAAAATAAATGAAGATTCTAGGAAGATTCAAGGAAAGGCGATCGGAATTATGACGATCGAAAATATGACAATCGAAATTAGGGGTAAATAAGAGGCTCCGGACGCCGTCGTGAGTCAGTTGAGTTTGAGACAAAGTATAAGAAAAAAGTAATAAAGTAAAATAAAAAGTTAAGTGAAAAGTAAAGAAAAGTGCCAAAAAATGAACAGTAACAGTGATAAAGCATAAGTAACAGTAACCAGCGTGTGCTCTCAGTGACTGTGACTGTAAAGATACTCGATCCACAGGACTCTCTCGGACTCTGTACGTGGAAAGTCGAGTGAATAAATTGTCACTTTTGTTGCAAGTGTTGTTTCTTCCAATCCCGTACCCACTTCCGTAACAATATCATACACATGCATACGAATGTGTCATGTCATAAATAAACGTATTTTTCTTTCTTTCTAATAGTAAACGAACAAATAATAATTAAAATAGACCGAAAAATGGAACCGATATGATAGTTCAAAAGTAACTGATATCAAAATATTGTGCTCATGGTACCGACTTCGACAAGTTATTTCATACTTTTGAGTGTTGAAGTCGGTTCCATTATTTGGTACAAAAATTTTTTTCACTCTTTTTCTTGACCTTTGTTACTCATGGGATCAATTGTCATTGTGGTGTAGGTATGTTCACGGATGTTTTCACACACTACTATAATATCTAGGTATAAGCATGCATTTTTCAGTTTCTGGAGTGTACCTAACTCAAAGAGTGCTTGTCCGATTTTGATGAAATTTAAATGGGACCACACGGGAAGCACCAGCTTTCAAATAAAAAAAACCATACATTTTTTTTTACCAAAATATGGAACCGACTTCCACACTCAAAAGTATGATATAACTTGTTGAAGTCGGTACCATGATAGTTCAAAAGTAACTGATATCAAAATATTGTGCTCATGGTACCGACTTCGACAAGTTAGTTCATACTTTTGAGTGTTGAAGTCGGTTCCATTATTTAGTAAAAAATTTTTTCATGGGATCAATTGTCATAATGGTGTAGGTATGTTCACCAATGTCTTCACCTGCTACTATAATATCGTGTAGGTATAAGCTCGCATTTTTCAGTTTTGACTTGTAAGTCAAAAAGTACTCACCCGATTTTGAGGAAATTTAAATGAAACCACACGGGAAGCACGAGATTTGAAATAAAAAAGAAAACGATCTAAATCGGTTCACCCAGTCGGAAGTTATGCGGTAACAAGCACAAATAAAAAATATAAAAAACATACGGGTCGTTTTGAGAACCTCCTTTTTTTGAAGTCGGTTAAAAATCGGTTCACCCAGTCGGAAGTTATGCGGTAACAAACACAAATAAAAAAAAATAAAAAACATACGGGTCGTTTTGAGAACTTCCTTTTTTTAAAGTCGGTTAAAAATCGGTTCACCCTGTCGGAAGTTATGCGGTAACAAACACACATAAAAAAAACATACGGGTCGAATTGAGAACCTGCTCCTTTTTTTTAAAGTCGGTTAAAAATCGGTTCACCCAGTCGGAAGTTATGCGGTAAAAAACACAAATAAAAATAAAAAAAACATAAGGGTCGTTTTGAGAACCTCCTTTTTTTGAAGTCGGTTAAAAATCGGTTCACCCAGTCGGAAGTTATGCGGTCACAAACACAAATAAAAAGAAATAAAAAACATACGGGTCGTTTTGAGAACTTCCTTTTTTTGAAGTCGGTTAAAAATCGGTTCACCCTGTCGGAAGTTATGCGGTAACAAACACAAATAAAAAAAAATATAAAAAAACATACGGGTCGAATTGAGAACCTGCTCTTTTTTTGAAGTCGGTTAAAAATCGGTTCACCCTGTCGGAAGTTATGCGGTAACAAACACAAATAAAAAAAAAAAAACATACGGGTCGTTTTGAGAACCTCCTTTTTTTGAAGTCGGTTATAAAACGGTTCACCCAGTCGGAAGTTATGCGGTAACAAACACAAATAAAAAAAAATAAAAAAACATCCGGGTCGAATTCAGAACCTCCTCCTTTTTTGAAGTTGGTTAAAAATCAGCCCATTGCGAGTCTAACTAGCGCTACAAATTTGGAACAGAGGGCCAAATGCATTCCTACATAGCTCTTTCTCGAGCCGATGAAATTTCGTTCTCGTTGTTCATATGATTAAATCCAATGACTATGAAACCTGTTGGCTAACGGTACACCTTGCGAAAACGTGTCGAGCACGCCACTCATTGGCTACGATGTCTTTCGTCCCATCCTGTTCTGGTATGCGTAATTTTATATCGCTCTATCTCGTTTCTTCACCCTATTTTAACGCTTGTAGAATGTTACTTTGTCTACAGGGGCAAAAATTCGACAGTTCTGTTATTAGCTCGGTGGCGTACCGCGTAGAGCGTGCAATGGCATTTGACTTTGCCTGCAATACCGCCGGCCACGAGTTCAATCCTCAATATCGCCGAAGCACTTTTTAAGCGTTTTGGGGTTCGGTGGAAGGTTCTGAATACAGATTGAACATTATTCACGAATGTTGTGAATGTGTGAAAAAAAATGCAAGTGTTGTTTCCTTCCAATCCCGTACCAACTTCCGTAGGTACCAATACTAAATAAGTGACGCTTTACGCGCCCACTGGCGTGTGGCGCTAAAGAGTTCATACTACGGCTACGATCTAACGCCCGTTCCCAATAATTAACGTCCAGTTACCGATAGACAGCGATCCATAATCGTCACTAACTTTTTCACTGTTATTTGAAGCTGTCCCAATAACGACGATAGCTATCTCTAAACTCCAGTTAGTAGTAGATAAGGTAGTCCTCTTTTACGTTCCGGTTATACAAGTAGTGCAAGAGGACCTCACAAATAAGTGGTGTTATTCGTATGTTTTTTTTCAATTTGGAAATCATAAGAATTCCTCCATACTGCGTATGGAGGATAATAAGTATTCGTAAACTTGAAATTCTTTAATTTTAGCATCTTGAACACAAAACACACACAATAAAACTTCATAATATTTAGTACAAAAAATAAAAACGGAACGTTCCAGTCAACTCGAATATTGGTTTGGTGTCAGTGTCACTTCACTTGTCAGTTGTCAGCGTCCAGCGACTGATGGCCGAAATCTTGAAGTTCGCATGTGTTTTTATAATTTTTGGCGTTATAGAAAATATTTTTAACCCAGATTTGTAGTGGTTCTTCAGCTGAATTTAATATAATGGGTGGAGTAAGTGCTTAATTCATTATTCATCAAGTACTTACGTACGTATTGTTGTAGCACAACTAAAAATAACATGCATTTTACAGCAAAAAGGTGCTCCATTGACGAAAGAGGAGGTGATGTTCTTGGTGCAGCTGGTGGAGACAAATCCTATAATTTTCAGCAAGGCAACAAACGCTAGTAATAACCTGCTGAAAGATGCTGCGTGGAATAAAGTAACTGACCACTTTAATGCCACGATTGCTTTTATGAAGCTTTAATGAATAAACTATTAACATTAAATTTTTGTATTTAATTCATTCACAATTCAACCTGTACCTAAGTAGGAAAGATGTTAGGATAGAATTCATATTATAATATAGTTGTAATTATGAAACTTGGCAATTGATTTAAACTTATTACATAGGTATTTAAATTGTCACACGAAACTATTTCTGACTGGCCTGTTGGCGCAGTTGGTAGCTCTCTGCCTTCTGAGCCGCTGGTCCCGGGTTCGATTCCCGGACAGGTCCAACATTTGTGTGTATGAACATGTCTGTTTGACCTGTGTCTGCGTTTGTATATGTATATAAGTATATTTATCGGTCATCAGGTTACCATAGTACAGGCTCTGCCTAGCTTGGGACCTGAAGACCCTGTGTGAATGTTAATAATTTAAAAAAAAAATTGTATGTATTTTTAGTACCAGTCACTATTCATAATACAAGAATTTGGTTGGTTTGATAAGATTAGCTATAATAAACTTAAAGCTGCCCTACAGCATATCTATAATTAAAAATATCAAGTTAATATCTATATGCCTAATGTTCTTGTAATTTACATAATATCTATTGCAATTGATTGTGATTTAAAAAATAAATAGAGGTTTTTTTGAACATAGAAATATGCCTGGTATGGTTAAGGACACACATATTGCAATGAAATAAAAGTAGCCATTATCTTATAATGAATAAATTTATTCAAAAATAATACACACTGGGATTTTGAGTGGTATATTCAAAATGTGTAATACAGTATAGGTATTAACACCTATCTAAAATAATTATGGATCAATGATTGGCGCTCTTGAAACTGATTACCAGAATGTGACTCTGGAATATCTTCCGTTCTGAAATTTATGCTATGATTTGGTATATCTATTTCAGGGTCAACATCCTCTAAATTAGTTTGCCTGCAGATATTATGTAGAACTGCTGTTGCAATTATAACAGCTTGTGTAGTGTCCATAGCGAGCCGTATTTTTAGTGATATAACAGGAAATCTTCTCTTCCATACCCCAAAACATCTGGAAAATTAATATATATGTGAATCCTGATATTTTAAAATTCTATCTTATGTTCAAGAAGGGGTGGTTCTATGTCTGATGCATATGTAAGTATGTTCACTCATAACTTTTTTCTGTTTCAAGCGATCTTCATGATTCTTCTTTTACTAAACAGAATACACTTGCCTTATTTTAACTTCATCAACATTGGTCAAGCAGTGTTTAAGTTACACAACTGAGGATTAATGGGGAAGATTTTTAACAAAAAACTGAACCATCGGTACCACCTCTAACGCTTGTACTTCTTACCTTTCAATGGTGTTTCTAGTTTTGATATGGGCTCGGTTGTAATTCATCTCACTATTTGTTTGAGGATTTAGCAATGGTGTTAAGAGGTAGGTTTTGCATGGATATGCACTATCACCAAGTAGCCACCTATTGCCATATATGCCAGCTTCACATTCCGCTAAAAATAAATTTGAAATGTTAATTATTTTAGTTCAAACTATAATTAAGCCTATGACCAGGTATAGTGACTTGTTTATTAGGGTGGCACAACATTTACTTATAATGTACTTACCTCTCAATTCTGAATTATTAAATATTGTAGCATCGTGGGTGGAGCCTGGCCAAGGTCTTCCTCAGAATCCCATTCTGATATTTGGTCCATGTGGTCAATATCGCTGCTGCTTTCACTCGTGGAACTTGAATCTGACATTGTCGTAACTGTTTATTACCTAAATTTATCAATGATTGACCTTCTATCTCAAATTCACTTTTGATCACAAGCATCTGTCGCCCGATTTTCTAGGTTAGCAGTACAGATTATTTCAGATAGACAAAGTTACTGACAGATAACATTACGAACATTATAGGGACACTTGAATTGTCATTTTCATACTTTTTTCTATCGACGACATGCTATCTGCCCTCCGGTCGGTAGATAGGTTCAACCGGTAGGATCGTCTACTATTGGTTAGATTATTGGGACAGAAAAATCAAAGACAGACAGTCATTCCTATGGCTAGTAAGGCACATCAAGAGATAGATTGATTAATGGGAACGGCCGTAAGTAATCAACAATACTATCGATGGATGTTTTTAAGTATTTCTCCAATAAATAATGATACTACTATTTTATTGATAAATTAACATTTTAAATTTGAAAATATGAAATGTTATAAAATAATATTGCAATGGCATTGGCTATTTTGAGACACACAACAGCAATTATGTTCTTATCGTTCAAAGCATATGGCGTGTAGCACTGCAACTGTTTGTTGCAGTTTCGTTTTTATCAATGAACGCATAGATTATGCACATGATGATGAATGTAACTATTTTCTAGAGATAGAAAGTTGTTACCTACTTTGCGGACTCAAGCAGATATATATATATATATATCTGCTTGAGTTTGCTATATATATATATAAATATCAAAAAGTAGTTATATATTATATATGTTGAATATGTATGTTAATAAATATATAATATACGTAAATAAATCCTACTAATATAAATGCGAAAGTTTGTGAGTATGAATGTATGGTTGAATGGATGTTTGTTCCTCTTTCATGCAAAGACTGCTGAACGGATTTTGATGAACTTTGGAACATAGATAGTTTATACCCTGGATTCACAAAAAGGTTTATTTTTATCATCATCATAATCATCATCGTTTTTCATCACCGGACCAAAAAACGGATTTGGGTGAAATTGTGTAAGTAGATACTTCAGGTCCGGGTGTGACACATATGCTACTTTCATCAACATCATCGTTATCATTCATCACCACGACGGATTTGTATGAAATTTGAAACGCAAATAGCCTTTACCCTGGATTAACACATAGGCTTATTTTTATCATCACCATCATCACCGTTGTTATCACCAGGCGGGTAAAACGGATTTGGGTGAAATTTTGTAAGTAGTTATGGCTCATCGGCTATAGAGGGCTATTCTATGGACTCAAGAAACTGAATGTAATATATATGTCAATAAAAATATTTTGTATGTTTATTCTCGGGGCTTATTTGCGAGACAAAAACATAAATGAGGAGATCCCTAGAAGAACTGAAGTCAACGACATAGCCCAGTGGATCAGCAAGTTGAAGTGGCAGTGGGCAGGCAAATATCTCTAATAACCGATGGCCGCTGGGGTCGAAAGGTTCTCGAGTGGAGACCACGAATAGGCAAGTGCAGCATTGGACATCCACCACAAGGTGGACAGGCGACATGACCAAGATCGCAGAAAGGGGGCTGGATGCATGCCGCTTTCCACCGGTCCCTGTGGCGATCTATTATATATTTATGTATATTATCTATTATGGCTGATTGACGGTTACCGTGGCTCAGTGGTCAGTGATTTGACTTCTGTGTTTTTGGGAACCTGGGTTCGAATCCTGGCAGGGGCAAACATTTGTGTGATGAGTGTACGTGTTTGTTTCGGGTCTTGAATGTTTGTGTGTCTATGCCTCCCGCGCCACAGGAAATTCGAGTGCGGGGATTTGAGTATGATTAGAAGAAAAAATAATTTTGATGATAATGACATAAAACGAGATAGTGGTCAAACGCTAGATCTATACACCACCATGGGATTTGAACCACGGAACTGCTAGTCTTTAGTCTGTGACGTCTTCTCCTCAACCTATAGTAGCATCTTCTTCTCAGCCATAGGAAGTCCACTGCTGGACATATGCCTCCCCCATATAGGGGGGATTTGCCAATACTCGCCACGCTTGGCAGGCGGGTTGGCGAGCGCAGTATGGTTTCTCATCCTCAGAAGGCGCTGCTGCCCACCTTCTGGTACGTGATCCCTTAGCCGACTCTTACGGCACCCGCGGGAAGAGATGGGGGAGTACTATTCTAGGTACCACCACGGCATATGTAGCATATTACGTTGAAATTTAGAAAGACTTATGAAAAACAATATTTTATAGTATAGAAGATATGATTTTATAGTGTACCTATACATGACACAAATTTATTGAATGTAGAACTTATTTAGGTATATTTTGGTTCGATAAACCTTACTTATGCAACACATGTACAGTACTAGTATGTATTTTAAATTATAGTAATACAAAGTGCTAGTGTTCGGAGATTTCTTTCTTCGATAATGTTCCGTTTAGACATTAACTTAGTTACAGTCAAATGGTCCTTTTGAAGAAGTAAAATCGGGATACATATTAGGCCATACAAGAAGCCACGAGGGGATCAGCTAGTCTAAACAGACTATGTTTAAAGCCACTCAGATGTTCATTAGCGCCTACCAAAATATGTGGAGCTATATTTTGCCAACAGCTTGTTACCAGGCGTTAAATATTACTCTCTCTTGGAGCCGTGCGTGCGTACGGCGCGAGGCCGGCGGCGCGTTGCGCTGCGACGCGCCGCTTCCGCTACTGTCCTGCTCTAACACGCGTAAAATACCTAAACATTTGGTAAAAGAGAGCCTTAAGTATTGAGTGTCGTAAGCGCGTTTAACGTCTTTATAAGAGGGTAGAATGGATAAAAAATAAAGAGAGAAGTGTCGTATGACGTGACATGGGATGGGCGCTACCATTCATTTGTTGAGGACTTCATAACGACATGACTTTAAAAAAAGGGATTTGTTAAAGAAATATGGATGTTATATGCTATTGTATAGATTGAATAAAAAAATGTTTTACTTGTACATTGTATTTTAAAAAGTAAGGTGCATCTCTGTACCAAAGTTAATCAAAATTAGTGTAGCGGTTTAAGCGTGAAAACGTTACAGAAAAACAAAATTACTTCAATATTTTATAGTACATATAATTCGATTATTGTTGTATCCTCAAGGAACCATCAATTGTCGTGGTAGCCTATGTCTATCCAGGTTATAAAGGTATAGGCTATCCAGGTTATAAAGTTCAAATTTCATTCAAATCTATCGAGGCGTGAAAGGTGACAAACACAGATACACACAAACTTTCACATTATGAAGTCTGACTTTGACTTATTACGGAAGTCCCGTGTTTTACTCGTACATTCATAATGTGTCAATATCACGTCAGTTTTGGTAACAAAACTTTCGCATATATGTTATTAGTGTGATCAGTCAGTTACGGTTTTCATAAGAACTTTGGACTGGCCGATTGGCGTAGTTGGTAGCACTCTGCCTTCTGAGCCGCTGGTCCCGGGTTCGATTCTCGGACAGGTCAAACATTTGTGTGCATGAACATGTCTGTTTGACCTGTATCTGGGTGTGTATATGTATATAAGTCTATATATCAGTCATCAGGTGACCATAGCACAGGCTCTGCCTAGTTTGGGACCTGAAGACCTCGTGTGAATGTTAATAAATAAAAATAAAAATAAGAAGGTCCCCCGCCTTCGTCGAAACGTCCACACATCTGCCCTTCAGTGTCTCAAGCTCTTTAAGACTTCGGGAAGAAGCCGAAACAGTTCTCGATTGTGATATCGACTACGCGTAAGTTTCACGCTAAGTCCGTTTTAACAATACATTGCATATTGTTCGCAAAGACCTGTGTAAAATCTAAGTCTGACAATACATTGAAAATAGTTTTTTTCGCGTGATTGATACATTGATTTGTGATGATGACCAAAACCAGATTCAAATGTTAAATCTATGTATATATAATACATACTTTTATTACAAGTAGAACTATTAATAAATTCGTAGTGATTTTAATGACATAAAATATAAAATTCGTAGGTATATATTGTACT
Source organism: Apeira syringaria (assembly GCA_934044485.1). Lineage (NCBI taxonomy): Eukaryota > Metazoa > Arthropoda > Insecta > Lepidoptera > Geometridae > Apeira > Apeira syringaria. The sequence goes on along the minus strand of OW203662.1, from coordinate 19,146,956 downwards.
ATAAGACGAGTTTTGCCGAAATTATCCAAATAAGTTACCATAAAAAAGCCAAATTCAAATATTTAACTGAGTGAAATAGATGATTTCACGTTGATTGAATATATTATAAAATTTGGCCTTAATTAAACATATATTTGCAAAAATTCTATAAACAGTTCATTATGGAAGTGTTTTGTTTATTATTTGATATTAGTTACGCAATAGGTTTTTTTTTTTTAAACAAACATGTGGTTGCTATGAATATATTTAATTTTACATAACTCCAATATAGCACTATTTGTCATATGACTTCTGATAACAGTTTAATTACAGCTTCTTCTCTTCTCTCAGCCATGTGCGTCCACTGCTGGACATATCCGACGTACTATGGACAGCACCTGCGGGAAGAGATGGGGGAGTACTATTCTAGACCAGTACCACCGCGGCCACGGCTTAATTACAGCTGAAAGAATAAAACTTTCTCCCTTGGTACTCAGGAAAGCTAAGATAGGCATGGGATTAAGCAAAAGAAGAGTTAAATATCATCATCATCTCAGCCATAGGACATCCACTGTTGGACATATTTTATTATTCCTCCCCCATTTATTATTAAAATATTTACACAAGAGTAAGATAGAAGCGGCCCGCATCCAATCTTTACCTGCAATCTTAGTCAGGTCGTCGGTCCACCTCTTGCAGTTAACTTGCAAACTATCTTAGTTAATGTGTTAATTGAATCAAATAGTACCATCACATTACAAACATTTTCTATTTTTTTGCGGTGGTGTAAGAGTGAGACTAATTCTCTAAATTGAGAAATTCCCATCGTATAATAAATTTTCACGCTGCATCATACTTTACGACAGTCCTACTGTTACAGTAGACCTAACCTCTAACGATACAATTATCTATGGTTCATATTTCACGAATTATATATAAGGGACAGGTCAGAGTGGACCACCTCGTAGTCGGAATTCATAATGATTAGCATTTGTATTAATAAAGCGTTGCGACCAATTAGGTAATGACGAGTTCTATCTACAAACAAGTGGGACAATTCTACTACTTTAATTGTAATGCATTTGCGTTATCCTTGTTGTTTTTGTCATTATTTGGTTATGGATATATTAATGGGTAAATGAAAAATTAATAGTTGTGTACGAAACAAAAAGTATTATATGTTTTTAGGAGCTTTTTGACGTGACAACGTCTTATAAATTGGTTTGCCGGGTGACACTTCAAGAAACTGCGTTACGCTCCGCTCACGTTATGCGCTCACAATGAGAGCGAGTGAGAGGCACGCGTCCCTTCCACTCGGGCATGGTTAGCCCGCCTAAGAGCGAGAGAGACAGACATAAAAAGTGAAAGGCACTCAAAGTCGTTGTCACGTAAAACTTTCGCCCGTATACCGACTTTACAACCAATTTTTTATTGTATGTATTGTATTGCTTTGTAAGTAGGCTGCAAGAGGAAACCGAAATAAATATAATAATATCCACGCTAATAATTAGATCCTTATTAGAAATATTATTAGATGTTATGTAACAAACCGACTAGGACTCACGTGGTAAACATAATAATAATATAACACGATCATAACTCCCAGATGAAGAACTGCAAATAAGTTCGAAACTGGTCGGAGAGTAATTTTGCAGTGTTTATCACGTGAGTCCTAGACGGTTTGTTACATTACAATTATGGAAGAAACTCGCGATAGTTTTCAGACTCAAATTATTAGATGTAACATTCTATTATATATATATATATATATATGTGTATATTCTCCATAAAAGTATGTATAAAGATACATTTTCGTACCGATTTATGTTACAGTAGTTTCCTCGACATCAATGTATCTACTGTTGGAAACTTGTAACTCAAACATAATATTATTATGTATGACTTATATACCATAAATACTTTATCCAGAATATGGAGATGTATGCTTTGGTACCTTGAAGAAAGTTTATAGTTATTATTAGGATTTTAACCCAAATCATATCACTTTTTATCAACTTTTGAAACACACTCAAAATATGACAAGCGCTAAATAAAGTTTCAAAAAGTAAGTTAGTACTACGGTGATTCATAATACAATAGTTATAGAGTAATTTTAAGTTTAATATTTTTATGCAATGCTGGTATGTAGTTTGTAATATTATTGATGTTATAGTACAACAAAAATGTATATATTTAATTTTATAAATTAATGATTATATAATAATGTATTTATTATTTACAACAAATTGTAATAAATAATTTGGTTAAATTTATAAATTTATTAAATGACGTACAACAATAATGTTCATTTATTAAATAATGTTACAAAAAATATCAAAAGATATATATGGATATAATTACTAATAATATAATTCATTTTATTTATTAAAGTGCTAATAAACAGGTGTTAGGTGTAAAGCACAGTTAATATAAAAAAGAAAAAGAGATAGCGATATTCGATATAGTGAACAGTCAAGCCTTTCGTAGGGCAGAATTGACCTCCACAACGCGATCGAATGCGTGGTTTGTATGTAAGATTACATTCACTATGTTGGTGGTCCTTGATTAAGAAGTGCTATTTTCAATTGAGATTAAAGATATCTCCTAATTTTGTTAATGTAAGCAATTAATACACCTGGAATTAAAATTAACTTAGAGAAGGTTTGACTTCTGTCCCAGTGAAAACTCATGCCTATAGTGCATTTTAAAGCCAGGTTTTAGAACTGCTCGGAACTTGCATGGTTTTTACAAAGCTGATAGTAAGGCTCCAGGTGGACAGAAGATCTGACTAAGATCGCAGGAAAAGGCTGGATGCGTGCCGCTTCCAACCCTGGAAAGATCAACGGGGGAGGTTTATGTGTATAGATTATTTAATAAGATATTATTATAAGATTAATAATAGCATATTATAACATAATTATGGTCGTCGTACATCCGTGAACATTAAATTTGTCACTTTGAAATATACCTGCGTATTTATACATAACATATTTATGGATTTTAATACAATAATTATGTATTTAAAATATTTTATCTGTATTATGTGTGTTTATACGAATGAGGCTTCCGTCAGACGCATCGTCATGGACTCTTTTAAGGAATAAAATGGGCTGACCGCCCCAGGTTCGCGCGGGTAACACATTCCAAAATTAAAAGTTATATGTATTTCCAATTTTAAAAAAAATACAATATACCCTATGTCACTCGGGGATAGTGTAGCTTCCCAACAGTGAAAGAATTATTCAAATCGGTTCAGTAGTTTCTAAACCTATTCAATGCAAACAAAGAAACAAACAAACAATAAAATCTTTGTTGTATGTATTGCTTCCGGGCTGTTTGGCCGTGGTCTATGTGAAACTTTTGTACCAGACGTTTCGTCGTCAGAGAAGACGCCGCGAAGGAGAGTTCTACGCTCTTGTCGCCGCTCGGACCTGAACCACTGAAGATGTCGACCGCAGTGATCGACGAAACGTCTGGAACAAAAGTTTCATATAGACCACGGCCAATCAGCCCGGAAGCAATACATACAACATGCAACGCTGGCCGTGAAAGCCTTAGAGTTTACAATAAAATCTTTCCCCTTTATAATATTAGTTTATATATATAATATTAGCTATTCGTTTATTCAGTGTTAAATGTTTATGGCGTGATTATTAAAAGTAGTATCGATATTTTTTTAACAATTTTTTGAATGTTGAATTGGCATTCCGTGCTATAGCTAAAGTTAACGTAATATTTGAATTTATGGCTATGGTACATTAATAGCATCTGTACCAACAACTTAGAGGATCCGGTTCGAATCCTGTCGAAGACCGTGTATTGCAACTTTGTTTATAATAAAACAAATGCTTTTGCTTAGCAGGCGTACTAAGCTTATAACATTTTCTGACTTCAAATTGTAAATTATAATTATATAAGTCTTTAACAGTACATAAGTTGTTAATATATTTCACGGAACAAGATTTACCATGAGCCAGTCTCATTGTTAACAATTTTTTAAATCTTTAATATTTTTGCGCACACACAGATTCCCAGTCCCTTTTATAGTAGTCTGGATGGTATACATATTAGACGTAGCAACTTGTCGCACGAAGCATTTTGCTATCTTCATAGTTTTTACAGCTAACGAGTGGAATTCATCGCCTTAAGCCTTTGATCAAATATATATTTCATCAAGGCTGAAGCTATTTGTCCACATAAATACAATCTGAGTGTCTTCAAGTCACAAGTGAAGGTGTCTTCTAGGCAGGCGTACTCCAACGATGGTGGAATGATGGTCAAACGTTTGCCTATCCTCAATAAAAAAAGACGAAATGTGTGTACGTGCAAAATGAAAGCAATTTTTGCAAATAATTCTCTGTGGATCGCGCTTCTTGAAGATTACCTATGAGTGTCTGAAGTAAGCGCACACAGACACTTTATCAACTATTCTAACAAACCAACAACTATCAACTTTTTACTAGTTCATTGATGGAATCCAAAAAAATACATGATAAGAGAGAATATAACCTAAGAAGACATCACGCGCAAAACTCTAAGTATGAATGAATGAATTATACAGATCTATTTTGGTAGGTCTATGTATAAAATCCGGCCGTGGTGGTACCGGCCTAGAATAGTACTCCCCCATCTCTTCCCGTGGGTGCCGTAAGAGTCGGCTAAGGGATAACGTACCAGGAGGTGGGCAGCAGCGCCTTCTGAGGATCGGAAATCATACTGCGCTCGCCAACCCGCCTGCCAAGCGTGGCGAGTATTGGCAAATCCCCCCTATATGGGGGAGGCATACGTCCAGCAGTGGACGCACATGGCTGAGAATGATGAAATGATGATGATGTATAAAATCTTCAGCAACGACGACTAGAATTTGGATTTTTGATGAAGAAGATCTTCACTTTGTTTGATTTTCCACAATAAGGATCGTTTTGGGTGTTTATATATATAATCGTCAATTAGTAACAGTTAACTGTCCCTAAAGGGCACAAATGTGAGGAAAGTGAAACAAAATGGCAAATCTTACTTTCTTTATTTCCCGCTGCAATCTTCCAGTATGCAGTTTCAGTACAATGCCTATTACTGGGGGACCGGGGAGGAAAGCTTGGGCAAAGCAGTGCGCTTATGTGCATAAATAGATGTAATAAAACTAGGTGTAGAACACATAATATACGAAGCCATAAAGGAAAACAAAAAAAGTTCTCATTTTACGGGCGCACATTATAATAGGTACACCAATAAAACGTTAAACATTTAAGGTAATAAAAAAATTATCGAATTAATAAACATGCATAAATAAATTAAACAAGAAATATAAATATGTCAATGTTGATTAAATTATAAGCATCCTAAAATGTATTTCGATAATTGTTTACATTTGCATATGAAAAACTAGCCATATGAATAAAAAGAGAAATGGCAGGTGCGTAGCGCAAGGTTCTTATCGTTATCTATTATTATGTCCATTATTTTTTGTTGCCATAACGTAATAATTATATTCAAACGGTGCGGTGTTAGGTTAGATTTTAGGCATAACAAGATTATTTGGTAGCAACTCAAATACATGGAGAGGTTATATAGTGCTAACATACCTAAACAATATTATTTATGTAAAGATTGCGATGAGATTCAGTTTTTTAAATTTATGGATTATTAAAGTCGAAGCCTTAAGTAGTAAAACGGCATTTTAAAAATCTTATAGGGACTTATGACTTACGAGTTTTTTTTTGTATCGAAGACACTAACGCTGTGTTTTAAAATGAGCTACTACTGAGACCAGATCTGCGCTTGACTGCTAAGAGCCAATTCTCATTTCTAAATAAATGTATTACATCGTTGTCAACTAGTTTTAAATCGCTCCATCTTGTTTCTTCACCCTATTTTATCGCTGGCTTCGCAACGAGAACAAACATTCGACGGTTTTCGCTCGCGTTAACGCTTGCAGAATGTTACTTTGTGTACGGGCCGAGCGCCGTTCAACTAGCTGCCTAAATGATATTCAGCCATTTGATCAAACAGCTAAGCATATGACTTGGATCGATAACGTTTCATTACTTGCCTAGGCCGATAAATAAACACTATAAACGACATAAAAAAAGCAAAATATTGAGTTTGTAATCGTATGATTTTTTGGTCCTGAGTCTACCTGAAAGAGAGAGAGAGTATCTGAAAGAGTCCTACTTAAATTGCCGCCCCAATAGCTTGGAACAGCGTATTATGACAGAGCGGATCTAATGACACCCCTTCGACTCTGAGTAATGTCAATGCGTTTTGTTTTCATTAAGAATAGTAATTAAGCCGTAGTTTTTCTATTTGCCTCCCAGAGCTAGGCTTGTAAGGTTAATATACGATTATTGTTTCTTAATTGGATTTGAATTTGCGTCTCGCCGCGGGACGCGCCACGGATCCTGGTGCACTGATAATGTTTTATAATTATTTTTATGTCAAATTAGAAACTTTCTAATTGAATTTTTAGAGAAAAAGAATACATAAGGAGACGCTTGCCAGTGTCCTCAGATCACGTCTGTTTATGTTTATGATACATCGTGTGATGGTATTCAATGTTTATTTTATTCTATAAATCTCCAAAACATACATGTATTAGAAATGACAATGACAAGTGGCAATTGTCGATCGTGATATCGACTACGTGTAAGTACCACGCTATACCCGTGAAAACAATGTAAAAAAGTATACATGTATAATAGTTTAAAAAAATAAGACTCATGACCCATATCATACTGTAATATACATAATATGTATATATGTGCCGTGGTGGTACCGAACTAGAATAGTTCTCCCCCATCTCTTCCCGCGGATGCCATAAGAGTCGGCTAAGGCATCACGTACCAGAAGGTGGGCAGCAGCGCCTTTTGAGGATCGGAAATCATACTGCGCTCGCCAACCCGCCTGCCAAGCGTGGCGAGAATTGGCAAATGCCCCCTATATGGGGGAGGCATATGTCCAGCAGTGGATATCCAAGTGCTGAGAAGAAGAAGAAGATTACAGTATATCTTGCAGTCATAACAACACCTTACAGTTAAACAAAAATAAAAAGAAAGCATCCACGCGTCGTATATTTGGGCACAAATATGTCTTCACAATGAGACGGTCCTCTAAGAAGCTCATATGTCAATAGCGGACAATGTTGCGCAACAATGGCCTTTATTGTCGCACCGTGATGCGTATAACTTTATTATATAGATATTCCCCCATCGTCTATGTGGGTATATCTATTCAGATTGATGTGTTTCGAATTGACGTTAAAATGGCTTAATGTGGGCTTTACCATATTTTTTGTAAATCGAAATTTTGTGTAAAAAAAAATGCGCTTGAACTGTGTCGTACACCAGCTGAAGCAAGAACATTTTTGTAATTTTCTAAATCAGCACGCATCCGTATCACTTCTGTATGTAAACACCCGCGAGCCTCTGTGACGTCATGAGCACCTGATAAAAACTTAAATATCTGATAAGATACTTTGTATCTGTATCCAATATCTTCTAGTTGTTCTTAAAGCTTTTAAGAACAACTAGAAGATATAGGACATAAGTTATAATAAATTTAATGATATACCAACTTAGATAACATTTCGCTTATTTTATTTGACACGTATTTATTGAATTATTAGGCTGTTTCCAAAGCCTTCATCAGAATGTTGAGTGCTATACTTACTCGTCAGTAGTACGTCATCTTTTTTGATAGTGTGATCGACAGAGCTCATTTAAAACTTATAAACGGTCTACAAGAATCAAGCAAAGCTTATTATATAAACGTTAAGTACAGTGACCTTAGTCAGCATAAAAGATTAGTGCGTTTACGATATACAAACTTTATAGAAAGGGTACATCCGCTGTGGATGCACATCCGGAAAGGTGCTATTTCAAATAATCACTCAGACATAATTCGTCATAAAATATTATTCATAAATAAAAATCAGTGCAAGATCGGGCAGATGCGAAAGGATTGCACACATGTTGGAAAGGTGCGCTATGGTTGCGGGCCATGACTTGTGCCAAAGCACCACTTCTGTTCGCAAACAATTCTTCATAATATCAGTTTGCATCTGTCAGGTTACGCATCAATATCTCACCCTTTTATTCTATATGTGTATATGTATCCTTAAGCCTTACAACAAATGATACAATTGCAAATTTTCATTAACTCCATAAGAATTTTAAGTTTCTCTTCCGACTTTGTTGCATAAAGGAGAATCAGTTGGTTGGTTGGTGGTCAGTGGTATTTAACCATAGCAGTACTCATATTTATTTCGATTCCTTATTTGTATCATTCAATTTTAGAGGTGAATGACATTTTACGAAAACATTTTAGTAAAACCTTCTACAACAGCGAGGTTATAAAATAAACGAATTAATGGATAGACCGCACAAAATGCATTTACAAATCTGTGTCGGCAAGGACATTTCATTTCGGCTCGTCGTTCCTACAAACAAAAACAAAATTGCAATTGGAACGAGAAAAAGGTTGTACTCAATAATGCCACGACGCAGTCGAAGATGTTAAGTACAAAACGCGTCGCGCGGTCTCCTTCAAAGCGATCCAGTTTAGCAATTAAACTTACGTCTTTATCAAAGACATCCCAATACGAGGGACCACCGCGGTTCATATCAGTTAAAAGCCCTTTATAAATATTTGCTAGGCTTTACTTGAAAACGTAATGGGGCTGTCAGCTGATTGCACCGGTCTATAATCCCCCCAATGAGTTTATTACGAATACTGGTCCAATTATGCATATTTTACTTGTTCATGCAAATTGGTGTTCGCGAGCAAACAGACGATTTTGCATTTCTATACGTCAGGGCAACAAGGCTTTTAAGATTGGATTACTTTTAGGCGACGATATTGGTAAATGTAATTATAATGCTTATCTCTAATGTTTAAAATATAATGAAGCGTGCATCGTGTTCAGATTTATTTAGATGTTTTCATAGCGGCTTGGGTTTCTCGAACAACCCGCAATGTGATAGTATTTCTCATAATTTCAACACATACCGTTGTCGGTTCAACATATTTTTGTTTAAGTTCGATACAAGAAGTAAATCCAGTAGTAATCTAATTTGAAACAGAGTAACCTATTTTTTGTATGTAGTACTGCATTACCATTTTACCACAGTCATGGTCATCAACTTATCTCAAATACATATTGATTGTCGTACTTTTTCAAGGATTACCGTAAAACATTTTTGACCGATTATCGAGTGAAGCTCAATCAAAAAGTATTTCCATTCCAATTTTCACAAAAGAATCCATTCAGGCCATTGTGAGTTTCGTTTTAAAATCGCCAAATGTGACAAAGGTTGTAATTATCGGTTATAGTTCCGTTGGCTCCTTCATAAGGCTTTGTATGCATGGATGTCTCTATTTTGCGATTTTCTAAGGTGTGGGCTGGCTAAATGTTATTTGACTAGAGTATTGTGAGCACGCCCGTGGCGCTATTGTGAACTGAGCTTTATTCGTGGATGTATCACTCCCACAATTTTATTATTTGCGAATTCACTTGCAGGAAGAACATGATGGATGGGATGTATGTACAGTCTAGGGATTCAATTGTTTGTATGTGCGAAGTTATACGACTCTTGGGAGACATTAAAATGTATGCATCATAATTTTACCTTCATTCAAAGCTTGCTCATTTCTTCATAAGATATTTTCTAAAGACACTAAACCGTGCTCGTAAATAGGTAATGGTGAAATATACATAGATTATTAAAATGGAGCAAATATATCTACGCAAGAGGCATCTCACAACAGAGGCCGTCCCTTCCATGTAATAAGTGTCTTTCCATCAGGCTATGAGAAAAAGTTCTCACGTCAAGTGAAACTATTTTTTTTATACTGTATAGATCTAGCGTTTGACCACTATCTCACTTGACAATGGTGATGAAATCACGCTAGACCTCGAATGCTCAATGGCTCTCAAAGACTGCTGCCTGAACACATTATGTGTTTGGTGACAGGTTTTCAAACTTGAGGATGGTAGTTAGCCAGGCGGGTACTTGCAAGTACCACCATGCTGGGAATTCGATATCGGTGTGACCTTCACCGAAAGCTAAAGCTGTTATTATCGATCGAACCAGTGTCCGTCAAAAATGTACGAGAATATAGAATTTAAAAGTCGTGTACCGCTTCACACGTTGAACCGTAAACAAAGCAAAGAAACTAAAAGCAGGTAACACTCGAGATTGAATGGAACAAAATTAAAAATGTATTGCTTCTCGGAGGCGACATCGAGTCTATTAAAATCGCGTTTAGCGCCTTCTTCAATGGATGATTGAATGGTTCTAAACAATTCCATCTTATCCCAGTCAATGGAATGGCCCACATACCTTTTTTTTAATACAATGCGTGCGACAATGGCGCGCCCATTGCTTTTGAATACCGTGTTAAATCAAGCTCTTCGTTCTATATTAATGTAACCTTTTTCAGTTATTCACTGAAGAGACTGCCCAGTGCGCTGGACGCAAAGCCGACCTGTGCTCCCCAACATTAAGAAAAAGTATCTTCAAATAATTTTGAACCTAAAACTTTCGACTTAGAGATCATAGTTAAGAATTGCTTATTATTTTGTTGTAGGTATTCTTATTTGGCACGGTCTTAGTTGAAGAACCAAATACAATAAAACTTGCTTAATTTTCTCTTTACTTACCGTAATAAATTTAACACCACGTATTATGAAACGCTGTTGGGTGCGCTCTTGTCTCCGTAACTTTTTAGCTTCAGTGAAAAGGTAACAGCAGCAGAATTTCAATCACTTTTGCAACGCTGGCGCCAATATTGAAGAGCAGCAAGGTGTTGTATTTCAAACATGACAGAATCAACCTGTCATGCTGGGGGATATGCTAAGTTCTTAAATATTAATATTTAATCTATAATATGTCAAATGTTCCAACCCGCTACCGGCTGGAAGCGGGTTAGAACATTTGAGTTATCTATAGGCTACCAATAGCTAGTGGATTGTTCAAATGTTATTGTAGTAGCTGCAGTATTGTAATTAGTTATTAGTGTTTTATTTTAATAATATGTCCATGTGCTATATTTCTATCGTAAATTAAATTAAAAATAAATTATTGAAAATACATTTTAATGTAAATCAACTAGTAAAATAACCCGCCCCTTAAAGATCCGGGTGCAAAGGTACCCGGAATATATACCCTGAATATAGATATATTTATACACTGGCTGCATTATGTATATTATATAATAAAATATTATCAATTCAATGATTAACGATTAACTCACTAAAATACGTCCAGTTGAATAAATCAGATTGAATTTGCTAACGATGATAATTAATGCGATTAAAATTTTTAGGGCTCAGATACTTAAAAAATATTCTGAATAAATCGTAAGCGAGTACTATAAGTATAAACTTAGAAATCATATCTGAAAGCTTCGGGTGAAGGAAACAACGTCATCAAATCACCAGCGTAGTAGTATCGTACTTTTAAGTAGGTAACTGCCTAGCTAGCTACCATCCTCAAGTTTCAAAAACTGTCACCAAACACATAGTGTATTCGGGTAGTTTAGCACTTGAGAGCCAAGAAATACTCTACGTTTAGCGTAATTATTACACCTTCGAACAAATCGCATTTTTTATACTCTATCCCCCTTAATAATAAACATTGATTAAGCTGCGAATAGTAGGTAATTCAGTGTTTTGTTTCGTTCTTTCAACGTCAAACTGTCATATAAGCGATAAAGATTAAACACTGAATAACTATTCAGAGGTTATGCAACATTTATTAATAAAGGAGTATAGATTTAGCGTTTGACCATTACCTATCTCACTTTATGGTCAGTGACGATGAAGGCAAAAGTAAAAAATAGAATAACGAGATACCTAAAATTGTAGTTTTATTTATTATGTATTTTCTGGCCTAATCCATCTAGAACAAAAACATCATTCTTGTCACCGTTTTTTGTAACTTTTTCATTGGATAAAAAGAGCTTTTATTATTTATTTGTTCGTGCTATTATATGTAAAATAACTGATGAGGAGGTGTGCAATAAAAACGTATCAAATAAGTTTTCAACTAAACCATCTACCTGCTGACGAATCATGGGATTTCAATAAGTATATATGCCAATTGGCACTATCGCTACTTTATAACTTACGCTGTATGCTATTTATATATCAACATAAATAAAAGTTTAAAAATATATCTCATATAAATAAAGACATGTTTCCGCCGACGTAGTAAACAAAATTGGTCAACACGAATTAATAAATTCATTGGCACGTGTATGAAGGGTCCACGATCCAGAGCCTCAATTTGAAAGCATATTCCAGGTAAGGGTCGAAAAAAATTGATTTGTGGCGAGGCGGGGGAAACGATGGGTCCCTATCCAAATTTTTTTGGGCAAGGTGCGTCCATATAAGCGGCGCGGGAGAGCTCGGAGCTCATTCATTAGATAGCTGTCGGGCAAGACGAAGCTCTTTCAAATCGAATTACATCGAAACTTTTACGCGATCGAAATGTTGCAAAGAACCCAACAGAGTACAGTAGAGTACTCCTACGCTCCAAGGATGGTGCCAATCGCTCCTGCACCAGAGAGAAAATTTTTAACGCTGAATTTGCAAGATAAAAAATATACGTACAAAAGCACCGGCAACAATGGTGCTCAGGCGTCATCGATAGCGAGGAGGAATGCCCGCGAGAGAAACCGTGTGAAACAAGTGAATGACGGATTCAACGCTCTGAGAAAACGTCTTCCAGCTTCCATAATTGCTGCACTATCTGGCGGGTCGAGGCGCGGATCTGGAAAGAAGCTCAGCAAAGTAGACACTTTGCGTATGGTGGTAGAGTACATCAGATATCTTCAAAGCTTGATCGACGAAAGTGATTCGGCTCTCGGGATAACTAAGCCACGATTGTTGGAATCACAACTGCCTTACGAAGTGGACGAAGGGATTTACGCTGGGGATTCTCCCTACTCCGAGTCTCCAGTGCCGTCACCGACTGGATCAGAATGTTCTTCGGGTGTGTCTTCAGGACTTTCTGCTGGTGGATACGTCCCCAATTTCACCAACCATCATAGCGAGGAACAGATGACTCCAATGGACGAAGATGATTTACTTGATGCTATCTCATGGTGGCAGCAAAAGTGAACTTAGTTTTTAAAAAAGTTTTGAGAATATCTAGTCATTTTGTGCCTTTTTGTATGAGTATGAACCGTAGTGTCTTTTGCAGAATTTGGCGTTGTGTAAATATTATATATATTTACTTTTATAACTTAGTAAATAAATTTGTGTATTATAATAATGTATATTGGCTGTGAAATATAATTTATATTGTGTGTTACAATGTGTAGAAATAAGACTGAAATTAAACAATATCCAATAAATAACGAAAAACATATTCCTTGTTTTTATCCCTTTTTTAACTATTATAAGCTTGCTTTTGACCACAGTGTCACCTGATGTTAATTGACGAACACGGACTCAGGCAACGACGTCTAATTACTTTTTCCCAATAATGAGGTATCAAATAATAAGCTAGTGTAAAAATAAAAATAATAACTAAATTATAAGACTTAGAATGCTTTACACATTTAGTCTAAATTATATCTGAAACCCCACACTAGGCTGCCCCGTAATTTAGGATTTAGTATATTTCACAGTAATACGTATACTTTTTTTATTGTGACAAAACAAGATGCCTAAGAACAGTACACGTGTCATATAATATTATATCTTATTTACGAATCTAATTATTACACAACTAATGAAGATCTAAGAAAATTCATTTAAAATTAAATAACACATGTGTTTTCAATAATACTCCAATCATGTCTAAGTATGATTGTAAGTATTTTTATGTTGTGATCTGTGTATTTTTTATGTTGTATGTCAAGTTATTCAATAATAAATACTTATACCTACTGATAAATAAAACTGTGCATTAAATAAAATAAAATATAAATCATAGGACAAATATTCTTAGGTGTATAATATTTCACCTGAGGATAAGTAAGTGTTATAAATACCTTGTTTTAATTTTGATGAAGATAATAATAAAGTACTTCATATATTACTTTTTACGAAATTCATATTGAATGATGGCCGCTGCACCGGGTTCGAATCCTGGCAGGGGCAACATCTATATGATGAACATGATTGTCTTAGATGTATGTGTGGTGTGGTTGTGTGTGTGTATGCCGTCCAAGGGCCTTAAACTTACAACAGTAACTGTTTATCTTAAGTAGCAACTAGGAGCGAAGGCTTCTCATGTCTTGCAAAGCACGAAAGCGCTCAGTTGAAAATGATACTAGTGGGCACCCATTCAAGGTATGACCGAGGACTACTTTGCTTAACAGTGAAACAGAACGAGTAAGTTTTTCATTTACAAATATTAAAGAAACTTTTACTTCTTTTATTTTATTATTAGTGACCTCTAACTTTCTATAGAGGTTGAAATTATACTTTTGAGTACAGTTACTACATGTTAATTTTTTTTTTTACGTGATAAACATACAATTAAATTGATTTCATTGTACAATGCAAAAGTTGATTAACTCCTTTGGAACTCTAAATAATTTTGCTTAGCGAAAATGCAAATCAACAAACCAAACCTCTTTTGCCAATATTTTCTTACCACTTTTTCCGAAATGATTGGCATCATTTAACTACCTTCTATATTAATGGCCAGAAATAACACAAACCCCCGCATTGCAAATACTCTGTGTTGCGGGAGGAATGGACACACACATCACAGCACAGCACATAAATATCCAAGACCCGTGACAAACACTTACACTCATCGCATAAATATTTAACCCTGCCGGGATTCGAACCCACAACCCCTGCGGACCAGAAGTCAAGCCACTGACGACGGAGCCACGGCGACTGTCAAAGTGTATATTCTATACTTTTCAAAGTGTACATTCAAAAGATATATTTTTTCAATGCCCAAACCGATAAGGTAACATGGTCCGCTTAGGCGACACGACTCAGATGCGGAACGCGGCCGTGGTCACAGATTATAAAGAAGTTACTTGGTACAGTGCTTGATTAAGCCATCGAAGCTCAGCCACACTTGGTATATTGTTATACGAGATTAATAGTGTTTCTCGCGATAAGAGGTGGAAGCTAAATGCATTTACATGTGCGAATGCAAAAAGGCTGATAAAGCTACAAAGAAGATCATGGCCAATAAGAATTGTATCGTTCTCGACACGACACACGGTCGTGAAAAACAGCTAGCATATAAAAAGGTTAATGAACGAAAGGAGATTGACTAAGCAGGTATACATGGGTGAAGTGAATGGTAGCGTTAGAAGAGGAAGCCCTAGGCGATCGTTCCGAAATCAGATTAAGGAAGTTCTAAGAAAGGGCCACGTCAGGAGTACTTACTCCAAACTGACGATCTTGCATGAAAGGCCTGATGAGCAAGGATGAAGCGAAAGTAGTGTGTCTGGGTTGCAAATTTGAAGGTTTTATTCTCTGCTTATCTCTTCAGGAAAGAGCCGAGATTTATGTGTACAAATTTTGATACATAAACTAGGAAGCCTATAATACCAATTTTCATTTTAAAAATAGTTTTTAAATTCCTAAAATAAAATACAAACATAACTACAACTAAAATAATAAACTATCATTAAAAAAAAACTATCTACAAATAATAAAATAGTGTATTAAACCGCTACTACTGGGCAAAATTCATAGTTGTAGCAAATATAATTTACATTTATACATTTTGAAATGTTAGGTACACTTTTGTGGGTATAACAATATTTGAAATTAGCTATTGCAGTTGTATATATGAAATCTTAAATAATGCGAAAGATTCGTGCTCATGCTATGCAGCTATAGCTGTGTATTGATAGCTAAAGCTGATAATGTTGCAAATATATTTAATACAACATACATAAAATATAAACTTAGTATTCGGCTAAAATAAAATTTGAATTGCGGTAGAAATTAGATCTGTGAAGTCATGGCAATGATATTCCAAGTGGAATAGCAAAACTTGCAAAATCAACGATTCATTAACAATCCATAGGCAAAGTTTTTTTTTTACTTTTTATAAGTCTGCGTTTGACAACTGTCTCACCTGATGTTAAGTGATGACGTTATCTAGGATGTTTAGTAAAATTAATACCTGGTTAGTATATAGACTACAGCAAATATATCTATATAAATATATCAATAAAAACACCTGAGTCTGTGTTTCCCGATAGGTACCACCCCGGAGTCTTCAAGTCGCGAGCGAATAGGTTCCTTCTAAGTTTGCGTGCTCCATCTTAGACCGCGTCGTCGCTTAGGATCAGGTGAGACAGTGGTCAAACGTAAGCTTATAATCTTTTAAAAAAAATGTTAATATGCATAAGTCTTCCTAACAATATTTTTACTGTTAAAAGTGTTGCACAATGTTTTTTCTACCTCTTATTTATAATTACAGTTGTTAAATAGGACTACTCACATACTATCGACAAAAGTTCTGCAGTTTAAAGCATTTTTATAGTTAGCAGATGCTCTCAATAACTTCGCCCCCTTTTATTATGAAGACCAATGATGTTTTACTAAAGATGACGTATATTCATACTGCGCGGTGCTCAGATTTATACCTTTGCGACACAAACATGCTTACTGCGACAGATAATACGGTACAAATAATATAGAAAAGGATAGTTATATGTTTAGACTTGCGCTTGGAATACGCGTCAATGAAAATGACTACAATTGACTTAATTTTGCTGCCTCAGTTTCCGCGCGCTTGTGCGACATCTACCTCATATAAACATATAATATCATTGATGAAGACATATTTAAAAGCCCTGTTATTGTGAAAGTAGATATTTTACTTTGTATCTTGAGCATTTTGATACAAGAAGAATAAAATATTTGATAAAAGGCAGGCGTTTGACCATTCCTTACGTCCTAGGACTGATCGCTCACATAGCGAATTGTGTAAATTGCGATACCACCTTTCAATACTTTGGCACTATACCATAAAGTAAAATACCGGTTAAAAGCTAATAATAATAATAAATAATCCATATAATTTTAGATTAAAAAAATGTTGATTTGCTTCTCAACGAATATCCGGCTCCTATGGCGGCGGAATCCAAATTAAAAAAAAACTAATTATCAACGACATTGGGTTGATCTAAATAATATAATTGCCTCTGATTCAATGTAATTATATCTTTACAACGCCTAAAATATCGTTCAAAGGTTTTAATCAAAGTTATTAAAGTTTAAATACATGATAAATGTTGAGGTATTTTAATTAGAATGAAATCATTTACGTCTGCCAAAACTTTTTAATTTATGTATTTTCCGTGGTGTGATGTTTTATAATCGCTGTTTTAAGTTCATACTATGCTTTATAAATGCTGGTTAGTTTATTCCTTATTGGCCGTGTGTAAAACAAACGAATTTATTCTTACCAGATAGAACAGTAGATTGCAGTTTACGATTATTGAAAATGCTGATAGAAGGGGACACTAAAGAATGTAATTAAGACTGACTCAGGTATAAAGTCACCTAATTACGAAGTATATTGTTACGACCAAGAAACAAACGTGAGAATGCCACTACATTTGCGTGCTATTCCATTCAAACGTTAAGATTAGATTTGAATTCATTGCTTTCCATTTCTGCGCGCCTTTTTGCTTCCGTTTTTGAAAAAAGAACAGGCGTTTCGATACTCTTAAGTTTTTGTTACTTATTCCGGAAACTGTTAAGGTGATTCGGATTCGGGTATTGTGTTTGTATTATTGTTACATCGGGCACGTGAGCTTTATTCAGTTCGTGATTTTTGCAAAATCTAAACGATAAGTGATAAAAAAAATAAACTTGTAGATGCATACAGTGCTTGGGGTGACTGTAGATGCTGAGTCGAAACTCATTCCTGACATCGGGCAACATTATTTGTGATGGTATTTGTTTTTTTTTTATAAATTTAAATGTATTTGTGTAATGTTGTCAAAAAATAAATGTATTTTCATTTCATTTTTATTCTCCCAGGCTGTTGGTATAATTACGGCAGCATTGATTACTCAATTGGTTAAGTGTGAATTTATCAGTGTCATTTTAACAAACATCATTATTTATAGACACGTTTTCTTTGCCAATTTAAATTTAATATTATAACTCAACGTTTTGGTAGAAAAACAAAAATATTATTCTTAAAAAAAAATATTTTTATTCTTTCTAGATCTAGCCATTGACCACTATCTCACTTGATGATCAGAGATGATGTGGTCGAAGATGTTATCACGCTAGAACTAGAATGTTTTACTGGTTCTCAAGGACTGCTGCCTGAACAGACTATGTGTTTGTTGACAGCTTTTCAAACTTGAAGGTTTAAAGCTAGCCAGGCAAGTACTCCTAAATACCTTAAAGCCGTTAGCTAAAGCCGTTGATGGGGATTCTACGTCCGTCCAGAACCAGGAACCAGCGTCCGTCAGTTTTACAGACGACAATTCCACCGCTATTATCGCTACATTGAAAATAGAACCAAGAATAACAATTATAGGCTTACTTTTTTTACTTCAGCTAATCAGATTAACAACTCTGTGCTATGATAATAGTCTCTAGCAGTTTTCTTTTACGGATCATCTTCAATGTGTCTATGCCCTATTGTCTACTGTTCTGCTCGACCAACTTCAACAACTAATGCAATTGTTGTGATGCATAATGCAATTGTTATTGTTACTTGTTTTTGTTTAAAGAGGTTATGAAAAGGCGTTTTCATCTACCTAATAATAAATTAACTAATCTCTTACTTTCACTTATGTTCTTTTGTTTTGCTTAGGAATCAATGAAAAAAAGTGATTTATGAAATACAAACTGCGCCCCGGGATTTTACCTGCGTGTACTACTGTTTTCCCGCTATGTCAATTATCCCAAGAGAAATATACTTGTTCCGAGATACAAAGTAGCCTATGTTATTCCAGGGTATCTTCAGCTATCTTCACTTCAAATTTCATGCAAATCCGTTCAGCCCTTTCAGCGTGACGGAGTAACAAACGTAAAATGGACAAACATGCTTTCGCATTTTTTTTAACTTATTATAACCTTGTGTTTGAAAACTGTTTCACCTGATGTTAGGTGATGACGTTGTCTAGGACAAACCTAGAAGATACCTATTAACTCGTGATTTGAAGACTCAAGGGTTGTACATACCGGGAAACACATTCTCGGGTAACGAGTTCCATTCCTGGGCAGTGGAAGCAAAACGCTTCGTAAGTATAGGTGGTATATCTTACATATTTTTATAATAGTCGTGTGGTGTATGTCAAACTTAAAAATATACATACCTACATATATATGTGTTGAGTATAATTTCAATATATTCACTATTTAGTTGAACAAAGGTGCAAATACATCTGTCGGTCACAACAAGCAAATTCAAAAGAAACCAATTACATATTTGTAATTAGTACCATCACGATACAAAAGTGACCACTTGACCGCAAATTCATAAAGTATCTTGTTGCACTATTGACGATCAATAATTATGAATGGTGAAATTTAATATTTATTGTGTGGCTCCGAAATAGATAATTATATTTTGAATGAACTTCACTTTCACGTTACTGGGTTTTTTAATCTAATTTTAAACTCATACGTCAAATTGGACATCAGCTTTACTTGATATTACTACGTTTTACCCGCCTAAGTATTTTTTATTTTTATTACGCTGGTTTATCATTATCATCATCATCATCATAACCGCTATAGGACGTCCACTGCTGGACTTTCCCCCATTGATTTCCAGAAGAACCGGTTGGAAGCGGCCCGCATCCAGCCCTTGCCTGCGATCTTAGTCAGGTCTATAACTGGTTAATGAGGGCTTTTTTCGCCACGCCGCGGGCCTTCCTTCTCCATAACTTGATATGCAATGGTCATATGATAAGTATCAAATGCGGTATTTCATTTATCTGGCAATAGGTGGACTACGCTACGGTGTTGAATGACCGTTACTATCTAAAGCTATCTAACATTTACCTTAAAGCTTAAATACTTAGTTCGATTATAGTCCATGCTGGTTACAAGTAACAAAAAGTTATTTATTAGTAGTACCTTACTGCTAATACTATAAGGTTGATTGTGCTATGTTTCACCGGTCTGATTCTTAGGCTTCGTGAATATATAATAAGTATACTTAGTGAGAAATATTTTGTATACCACCAGGTCCATTACATTGTGAAAGCATCTTCGTTATAGCCAGTTAACAGAATACCAAAAATATTTGTTAAATAAACTAAGAAGTCATTATTAATCCAAAATCAGATTGGTATTATTATTGCATGTAACAATAATGAGCTAAAATAACATAAGTAAATGTTGCCACTTCACGCAAGCTCTTGCAAACGAAATCGGAAGATGTACTTACGCTGTGCAATTCGAGAATGGTTTCCGCATGGGATACGTCAAATAACACTCATATCTGCTACACTATTTTTTTCTATTTCCTCTAAAGATTCATAAAACCACATCAGTTTTTATTCTGCGGGCTTTTACTCTAGATGTGGGTGTTTTTTGCAAATTCTACTTTAGAAATGATTGCTCAATAATCGTAACCACGCAATCCAGCGGTTTTTACAAACCGATTCAATATAACATCTTTGATATAACCGACGCGCGTTTATTACGGTTTGATGGCACTCAAGTTTTATTTAACAGTAAGAAAATCGGTTCTCAAGCTGTTCGAAATTCAAATACGTAGTACCTACTCAAATAAACCTCATACTCAACGAGTTTATGAGCTGTTGTATTTTTTAAAATTCGAATATACATATTCGTAGAGAGAGATACCTTTGTGCGTGTGAAGTAATAAGTTGTTTAGAAGAAATTTCACAATTTTGAATCTTATCATCGTGAGAAAAAGGTTTGAAATGTGATTGCAAGTGCTTATTTCCTATACTGCGTATTAGCATATACGATAGTGTCGTTGTTTCGATGGACGGTAGCAAGTTGGTGATTTATTTAGAACACCGCTGCGTTCACTACGAGCTTTGTATAAGCAACAATATAGTATCAATATTTATTCATTGATTATTGTCTTGTACAGTATCGGAGAGGGAATAAAATAAAAAATAATGGTTACTTATTGACATTCAAGAACATGTGGGAAGAGTGAAGCTGGAATTTTTGTAACTAAATCAGTGAGTTTTTTATTGATTCAGATAATGGAGAAACAGCGGGATTTAAAACACGTTTTATACATTTTGGAGCATTTCCTCTTAACGATTCAATTATTTTCATATATAACATGTAGATAGTTATTGCAACATGTGTGTAAGTGTGTAATGGAATGCTTTTTAATGCAATAATGCTTGCCACTAGTTTTTTTTCTCATCATCATGTCTACCATAAGACGCCCACTGCTGGACATAAATCTCCCATAGGATCGCTATGAAGTGGCAAACCCTTCTGCACACTTGAACAGGTCGTTTCTTCACCTTTTGTTGTGTTGTCTAATTAGATAATTTATATATGTATTTTCAATAGATGTTTGATCATTAATTGCATGCCTATCTATACTATCTATACTAATATTATAAAGAGGAAAGATTTGTATGTAAGTATGTTTGTAATGAATTTGCTCAAAAAGTACTGGACTGATTTAAAAAAATTCTGTGTCCATTGGAAAGCTACTCGTACATTCACCCTGAGAAACATAGGCTATATTATATTTTTTTTAAAATTAGGGATCCTTACAAATTTTTATTCTTAATTATTTTACCCGTGATTAGTCGGAGGGGACCGCTAGTATACATATAAGTTTTCATATTCATTTGATGACAAATGCAAGAAATCATATTGTTATCGGTATTTATATATGGAGTAGTGGTCGCCGCGAACTGGCAGCGTAAACTCGCCTGATGATGGGTATCGGACACTACACTACACGCAATTTTAATAAAAATATGTAGTTTTAGTGTTGGTATTGATAAGTTTTTAACTGATTTGGACTTTATCGTAGCCATTTATGAACTTATTTTACTTATCTTATTTTCTACAATTAAGTTTATTTTAATAGAACAAGAGAATTACAACCATTATCACTTTATATCAAGTGCAATAGTGATCAAACACCTACCTAGTCGTATATGACATAAAAATAAAAAGTTAAAGCAACTGATTTCAAATTTTGGTTTTTACAGTATAGTTACAGTATTTAACAGACATAGAAGGAAGTTCTGAATTCAAATATTTAAATGTATTTTATGTATGTTTGGGCATTCCATCTTAAATACTTTAAAAAAATGGATGAATTATTAATATATTATATTATTATTAATATAACAGATACGGTTCCGGTACGGGTTCAGATTGTCATAATAACATTTTTGTCGAAATCTGTCAAGTAATTTATTTTACAGAAAATAATGGAAGAAAATCCACTCTTAAGTAGTGGAAGTTGGTTATATACTAGTTAATGTACGTAAAATTTAAACGAAAAACTAAGTAAATTTACTAGCGAAAATGGTAGCACGCGGCTTTGGCATAGGGTTAGTTTTTTAATAAATATGACAAAATATTATTCATATATTTTTTTAAGCCCGATGTTTCGTTTCATGCACCTTGCTCCATTTCTAAGTGACAAAAAATTAATTCAGAGTACCAGTAAAAAGCTTGATCCTTAAAACGCCGGCGTGAATATCATAAAGAGGGATTATAGGTTGGGAAGGCTTAATGCTCTAGGATTCAATTAGACGAAATAAGCTTAAGTGGGTAGTATCCGCTGTTTTGACAGCTCTCAAATTAAGAAAGGGCTGCTTCCGTCAAATTAGTGGCAGTTATGAGAAGGTGACAACCCTAAGCGGACGTCAACTAGCGTAATGTCAAAGTTATATGGCCAGAAATTATAATCAAATGATCAATAGGGTTATCAGATTGTTTCTTAAAAAAAAATTGTTGATGATATAATATTGGTTTAAGTATGTTACGCCGCCAAATGTGATTCGGATTGGATATATCAAAAAATGGTTACATAAAACATAGGTAGTGTATTCGGGCAGCTACCCTTGAAAACCAGTCAAAATTTCAGGGCGTGATTCCTCCTTTTACCACATCATAACTAATCATCGGGTGAGATAGTGGTGAAACGAAAAGTCTGTACTAAAAGCATATTTATATTATCCTTAGTAAGTTTGTTATTAATACATAAAATATAATTAAAATTAATGTTTAGAAATGTGCGTGAGCACCAAATACCTTTTTTAACCATAAAATTAAAAAAAATAACCTCATACCACAACACTGTTTATGTAAATTATATACTGAGATAAATAATCTGTTTACTATAGTTGGTTTTAGTTTACTGTCATCAGGCCTCACAACCCGTCCTTAATTGTTTTTAATCACGCGACAAATTCCAACGGTTTTAATTATTATACAATGTTAGTTTTATTGAAAAACTTATTATACCTACATAATTTAGCAAATTTATAGCATAGATTAAATCAATTTTCTTTTTAATTCAGTAAGTTACCTTTTTATGTCACACAAAATATGTAAATATTTTGTTGTATGTAAGAATAGCCTAAAATTATCTTTACATAGGTACAGATTCATGGCAAAAAAAGAAACGTTTTGTTTAAGTTTTTTTCTTAAGGCGCTTTACATACACACAAATTGCAACTTAAAAAATCATGATTGAGCATTTACATTTTCAGTTTTAGTTTATTTGGTTCAGGATAAAGAAAAAGACAGGAGTCATAATACGTTTAGATATAAAACTCTCTCGCTAGTTTTCATTTTTTAAAAGCATGTTTCATTCATTCTGACCATGGTCACTGTCAACGTTTGACCTATGCTCGGTGACTCTACACTCTACCATACATTCTTTCTCATTTTATACAGATAAATTATATTTTTCTAAATTCGATATTTGCCTGAATTATCGGGAAAGCTTCGCCTTAAAAGCAAACTTTTTATCTAAAGGAGGTAAGCACTTGGCGTACCAAAACAAGTGAAGCCGACGATAGCACTATCTGCTATGCATTGGCGCGTATACATGCGGGCTGTAATTTTAGCTCCCTATTACGAAGACATAAGGTTCTATTTAGTTTTATTTTAGCTCGTTACTTTAACTTCATTGTCAAGAGTATTCAGGACGTGACAGACAGTTAGTTAGACAGGTATTGAACATCCAAGTGCAAACTAGACGTGCTGTGGCGTTAAACTTTAACGTAGTCACTTAACTTGGTTAAAGTATTGCAACACTTTTAAAGCACGTTGAACTGATACCAAAACCAAAGGTTGCGTTCTTGTTCAATTTTTGATGAAAAAAGTAACTGTGTTCTTTAGTCGTGTGTTCAAGTCCCACTAAGAAGCCTATATTTTTTTCATCATCATCATCTCAGCCATGGGACGTCCACTGCTGGACATATGCCTCCCCTATTGATTTCCATAAGGACCTGTTGGAAGCGGCCCGCATCCAGCCCTTGCCTGCGATTTTAGTCAGGTCGTCTGTCCAGATGGTCGGTGGCCGTCCTATGCTGCGCTTGCCAGTCCGTGGTCTCCATTCGAGAACTTTTCGGCCCCAACGGCCATCAGTTCTTCGAGCTATGTGCCCTGCCCACCGGATATATTTTTATTGACTAAAAAAGTAGGAGATTTCTCAATTCGACCGTACATATATTTATAAATTATTTTTTTAATATGTGTTCACGGATAACATCGTCGTTTATGAACCGATTTTGATGATTTTTTTTATATATTACACTTACGACGTAATCCCATGTAAATTTCATCAAAATTGGTCTAGCATTTTATGAGTTAAACTCATATAACTAAAAAGTGTTCCGTCTATCTGGATGACTTCCGTAGGGAGGATGGAGAAATTGGTGAACATACACAATTATAATTGATCCAGTGAGTAGCAAGGGTCACTGAAAAGAGAGAAAAAAATTGTACCTAAAAATGGAACCGACTTCAAAACTCAAAAGTGTGAAATAACTTGTCGAAGTCGGTATGCGCACAATATTTTGATAATAATTATTTTTGCACTATCATGGTACCGACTTGAACAAGTTATTTCACTTCTTGAGAGTTAAAGTCGGTTCCATTTTTAGGTACATTTTTTTTCTCTTTTTTCAGTGACCATTGCTACAGTTCACCCACGTAAATTACGGTTTTCCCAATTTTTCAGTTACCCCAGGAAACCATATTTTTCGAGGACTAAAAGTAGTATTTTTTCTTCTCCAAGATCCCCGTTATATCTATACCAAAATTAATCAAAATTGGTTCAGTGGTTTAGGTGTGAAAACTTAACAGTAGTACAAGTATTAGTTTCATCAGCCACAATTTATCAAGATCTGTTCAGGCGTTTCAATCTCATCTCTCATTTTTATAGATGCAGACACATACGCACAAACTTTCGCGTTTTTATTATTAATGTAGTTTAAATTTATTTTTAAATCATCAAATAAATTTTATTCTTCGTCTTTGTATATACCAAGTCAACATTTATTTCAAAATAATACAAAAATAATGAACCCCGCACAATGTCACGATGGTTTGCTATAATGCCATATATCAATAATAATAAAATAAAACGACCGCTTTTGATAATAATAATATCATTTATTTTGATTCGTACCTTCTTAGCATCGGACTAACATTATTAAAATTACTTCCATAAATAAGCATAACGTGTTATCGTAACAGTTAATGGGTTAATAAATTGAGGTCACGATCTCATTATATACACAATAAATTAAAAATCCATCACAGCCATTATTTGTCCAAAAAATAGTTCCTAAATTGAAAAAGCCTAAATTTGAAAATGTAGAAATTTTGCATTAAAAAAGATTTATTGACTTTTATAATACTATATCTATCGCACATCTTTTGTCATCATCATCTCAGCCATAGGACTTTCACTGCTGGATATACGCCTCCCACAATGATTATCACAACGATAGGTTAGAAGTGGCCAACATCGAGCCTTTTCCTGCGATCTTTGTCAGGTCGTCTTATGATGCGCTTGCCATGTGTCGACCCCACTGGCCATCAGCTTTTCGACCTATGTGTCCTGCACACTACCACTTCAACTTGCTAATCTCCTGGGCTATGTCAGTGACTTTCGTTCCTATACGGATCTCATCATTTCTGATTCGATCGTGTAGAGGAACCCCAAACATAGCCCTCTCCTAGCATACCATAGCCTTGCTCGTTGTGTGACTTTGAGCCTGCTCGCAAGGCTCACAGTCAGAGACCACGTCAAGACCTTCGTTTTCAGATATTGCTGTATTTTTAACCGACTTTAAAAATAGAAGGAGGTTGTATGATTATCTGTTTTTTGTATGTATGTTCACCGATTTCTTCCCTTATTTTGGACCGATTTTCAAATTTTTTTTTTTTTTTTGATAGAGTTGAAGGACCACCTCCGACGTGGTGGGATCGCAATCGGACAAGCGGTTTTTGAGTTTCACTCCAATAACTGAAAAGTATTACGATACTTCAACGACATTATAATTGCGGATGAAGAAATTGGTGAACAAACACAATGTCAATTGATCCCGTCAGTAGCAAGGGTCACTGAAAAAGTTTAAAAAAAAATTGTACCAAACAAAGGAACCGACTTCAACACTCAAAAGTGTGAAATAACTTGTTGAAGTCGGTACCATACTATGGACAATATTTTGATAATAGTTACTTTTGAGCTATCACGGTACCGACTTCAAAAAGTTATTTCACACTTTTGAGTGTTGAAGTCGGTTCCATTTTATTTTTTTGAAATAGTATTTTTAGATCAACACGTTGCATCTTAAGGAATTATGTGGAGCCTGGGACCTGTGCGGGTATAATTAGGCGAGATTATATAATCTGGTCGTCCGTCCATCTTCTCCGAGGACATCATAAGCTGGTCATCTGTCTATCGTTGCTAGTCGTGAACCTTTAGACATCGGTCATCAATTGTACACGAAAATAATAATAATAGTTTTGGGCGGTTCGATTGGACGCGTGACCAAAATGCTGGCACATATTTGGCTCAATGGATTAGCATTGCAATTCAACGTGGCAACTTTGCCTGCATTCTGGGCATGCTGCCAACTGGTAGCGGGTTAGAGCTTTTGAGTTATTTAAAGGCTGAACAGCTAGTGGATTGCTGAATTGTTTTTGTAGTAGCTGTAATATTGTATTTAGTCATTCGTATTTTATTCACAATATATTCCCTGCCCACTGCCTTTTCAAAAGACTTACTTAGTTCAATGCAACAGACACCATAGTGATTGTAATTGGTTACAATCATCATCATAATCAGAAAAAGATCTACGAGGAATGTGAATAAAATAAATCAAGCTGTTAACTGGTTTAGATGATGAGTCCCATAAATTTTGATGGGACCCATCAACGCCTTACGCTGACTAATCTAAAAACAGCCTAATTTAATATAAATTCATACATACTAATATGCCATTTACATTTTCAAAAGGCCAGATGTATGCAGAGAGACGTACATTTCACCAATCACCTGTTTCTGGATAGGTAACTGCCAGTTACCATCCGATCTTCTATAACTGTTATGGGACAGCATATTCTAAATCCAACACTGTGCCATAGATATGGGCTAACCGATGTTTGCCTATAAAGTGGACATAATGATCTTTTCGTGTGTAACATGTCATAAAGAGGTCATAAATTATTTTTTCAAAAACTAACCGAACTATCACAAGTTATTTTTGTATGCAATGCTTTGTAATTACAGGTTTTGTCAATAATATACAGTCAAATTATGTAACCAATTACGTTTTACATTTAGTAACACTAAAAAGAAATAATATTCAAATATTATCAGCATAAAACAGCATACGTTATGGGATATAGTTTTGAGCATTTCTGAAGTATAAATATAAAAGCTTTCTGCTCACTCCAACATAAATTTTAACTATGCCAAATTTAATGCCATCTCTGAAATTTTCAACAAAAGAGTACAAAGCTGAGTAACGTATTCGTCCAAATACAGCAATGTAAAGTGACCATTTCAAAGAAGATTTCTTTTTATACTGTATAGATCTAGCGTTTGACGGCTAACTTGATGGCTAGTGAAGATGTGGTCTAAAATGTTATCACGCTAGATTTAGAATGCTTCCTAACTCTCAAAGGCTACTGCCTCAACACATTATGTGTTTGGTGACAGTTTTTCTAACCTGAGGGTGGTAGCTAGCCAAACGGGTACTCGAAAGTACCCTACCTCCTTGCTGGGAATTTGATAACGGTGTTACCTTCACCATACTGCGCTCGCTAATCCGCCTGCCAAGCGTGGCGAGTATTGTAAATCTATGTGGGGAGGCATATGTCGGGCGTCCTATGGCTGCATGAATGAATGAACTGAATGAACTTATATTATGTTAAGATTTCTGTTATATTAATGTCTTTGTGACCGCTGAATACAGTTATTTTTATTGAGCCTTATTTAATTAGCTAGCAGAAGTTGAGCTCAGGTAAGTACGCAACAGATAACAAAACGCAGACTTTCTTTCTGGTCGATTACTATCAATTTGCGAAAGATACCACCTCCAAATGAAAATTCAAATCTTTCTATTCAAAATTAAAACAAAACACAATCTTTTTGCATGTGTTTCATAATTAGGAAGACACTGACTGCTGCAACACAGCTAACGCTAAAGCAGCAGTCAGGGCCACCTATGCTATTATGTACGAAGTTTAATAACAATAAAGAATTTTGTATTTGTATTTGTATTTGTAATGTGTATGAAAAATGATTACAGTCCGTTGCATTAAATTAGAAACTAATAGAACTGTTATCGTTTCAGTTAGAACAGTTAACTTATTCCCGATTACACTGTTTCTTATATATGTCAATAGATTTTGGTAGGTCCACATTTGGCTGAAGTGGAATTTGATCCCATGGCCCCAGAATACCGTTCTGATGCCATTTGAATTTAGTCTCGCTTGGTATGCGTAAATGCCTTACAAAAAGACATTCCACAGCATTCTGATTTTATTGAAAAAATATATATTTGAATGTTAAATGTAAAATTAATGCAGCAATTCGTGTCTGTGATCATGTTAAATTAAGGTAATAGCTTCTTGAGTAATGATCTGTGATCGACAGAGAAACGTTTGAAATTCGAACGAAGGCGATGAAAATGTAATGCAACGGGCTAAGATATAAACAAGGAGAATCTATTAGTGAATTATGTGGTGCTATGTTTTTGTGCTAGAGACCGAAAGACCTGGACCAACATGGAGGAGGCCTATATCCTTTCATGGATGCCCGATTAATATTTACGAGGTTAAATATATATTGCTAGTAAAAAAATAACTAGATGTATAATCTATTATTTTTAATTTAGTTTACTGTACAGCTTTCAGGTGAAAGCATGCCACCATATTTTTGTTGAAATCCTCCAAAACAAAAGGTTGACTGGAAGAAATCGCTTTAAGCGATAAGTCCGTCTTTTGTTTCTCCAGGATATTGTAAGTTATAAGCTATCTTTACATAATGAATCTATTAAGTTACTTTTGTAAAACTTGGAGCAACGAATAAAGAATTTCCTATCTATCTATCTATCTAGATTGTAAACTGTAAATTGTTTTGGGCAATAGAAGGCTATTTTATTTATTTATTATATTTTTTACAGTCTCGACTGCAGACAGGAGGAGACGAAGCACTTTACTGAGTGTACGTCTCGAACAATACACATGCGAAGTATTTGCTGGAAAAGAAGTATTTTAGCCTGAATGTAAACTCTAAGGCTTTCACGGCCGGCGTTGCATGTTGTATGTATTGCTTCCGGGCTGTTTGGCCGTGGTCTAAGTGAAACTTGTGTTCCAGACGTTTCGTCGATCACTGCGGTCGACATCTTCAGTGGTTCAGATCCGAGCGGCGACAAGAGCGTAGAACTCTCCTTCGCGGCGTCTTCTCTGATACTGACTACATATTTTAGTCTGATTTTTAAAGTGATATATTATAACTGAAGTATTTGCACAGTGAAAATGAACATCTGCACTATCAATAGTATCAATACACACGTCCAGACGCAAACACATTCACATAAGTAGACATATACGCACACATGTAGACCTACACACACACCCAGACATACCACACACACAAATGCTTAACTAAAATCTATTAGTGCTTCATCATCATCTCACAGATAGGACGTTCACTGTTGGACATATGCCTCAAAAATCAAATAAAATTTTTGCCTATTTCAAGAAACAGTCAAAAAAGTTTTTTAAATCTAGCTCATGTGAGCTCTATCCAATAACTAGATATATAACCAGATATAGACCAATAACTATTTAAGAATTATTCCTAAGCTGTGAAATAGTATGTAATCCCACTAATATTATAAATGAGAAAGTTTGGATGGATGGATGGATGGATGTTTGTTACTCAATCACGCCAAAACGGCTGAACGGATCTGGATGAAATTTGGCACAGAGAGTCTGGAATAGCACATAGGCTACTTTTTATCTCGGTAAAATGTATGATTCCCGTGGAATAAATTTATGTAGCGGGAAAACCGTAATCCACGCGGGTGAAACCGCGGGGCGCTACTAGTAATAATTAAATAAAGGAATGATAATAATAGCGTACAAAACATAATTATGTTTCATTTACAATGAATTTCTTATTTCATTAATGGGAAAAAAGGATTTATGTGTGTCGGTAGGCACGCGTGCGCATCGCAGACATAAACATTTTAAATTTTGCGGGACAAGTTCCCACGTTTATCTGCGAAAAACTTCCGTGTCAGGTGCCTTGGCTCTGAAAGGGTTGGGAGCCAATATCGAAGGGTTCCCATTATTATTACCTTCGACAATTCTTCTCAAGTGTCATGCTTTTTTCTAACTATAAAACTAATATTGGTAAGGTCCCATCCTCTTCCGCTACATTTTTTGTTCGCAATGCATTTAATTTTGGGAAAAAAGTTACTTTATTTGAACTGCTTTTAGGTTTTTTACAACATTACATATCAAGTTTATAAGTAAAGTTGCAAGGAGTTTCAATTGCAGTTGCTCATTTTATCTTCGATTATTTTGAACACGGCTATATACTTACTCACTGCGTAATTCTGGATACATATATAATATTTACATATTACATAATAATATGTAATATTGACAGGACGGTTGGCGCTTCATATTAAATAAACTTTAAAAAATACTATTTAAATGAACAGTCAATGAAGGTGAATTCTAAGGATCAAAACTTGATTTTAATTGCTGATTTATGAATGAAAAAATATTTTCGAATAAGGGCCATTATGAACTAAAAAGTTAAAAAGATAAAGTAAAAGTTCTCACGCTAATGATCGGCTTGAAGTGTGTCTTACATCAGAAAAATAGAAATTAAATAGGCTAGAAATGTGATCATTAGCAATTACTTATTTAAACCCGTAGGTCATCTGTAAAGAAAGTTTTCGTAATTTTTCAAATCAACACGCATCAGGATTTGTGCCACCCCTTCTGCCTGTAAACACCCGCGAGCATCTGTAATGTGTAATGTCATCAGCACATCTTACTCTCTAAATTAAAGCACATTGTAAGTCTTAGTTACAATAAAACAAAATACAAGAATTTATTACCTAAATGGGGCTAGAAATAAGATTAATGTTACCAGAACTGATAAAGCAAAAGTGGTTTGAACAGTTTCCTTCGATAACAAAAGAAATGTTGTACCACCCAAAGGCGAGAAAGGAATCTAATTAAATTATAATATTATCTAATTAGATATAATGTACACTATAATGCTTGCATCTCCATTTATTTCCTTAAATTATGAATACCTTCTTATTAACAAAAATGTATCTTAAGGTTGATATCATAAGACATATTTCTGCATTTAACCTTATTTATATTTATAGTATTTGTATGTACAAAAGTGTCGTCCAAGTGATGAATGGACAGGCGTTGATTTAGGAGGGTTCAATTTGAAACGAAGACTTGATTGTGATTCTTTGTATCCTAACGTTAGAGCAATATAACTTTAAATATGAACCAAACTCGACATTTACTGTCTCATTAAATTTACAGTGATGTTACAACAGAAATTTATTTATTAAAGATTCTAGGAAGACTCTAAACATATTGAACTAATTGAGATGTATAAAATGAGATCAGATGGGTTAGATCGGATCTTGAACATAGAAGACAAATCGTTTTCAAGTTTGTCAACCTAAGGGTGCTCAAAGGACAGCGCTGGTTCTCCATTCATCCATTTTTTAGCTCTGAAGGTACAAATTAACAATGGAATCGGTCAGGTTGCGCACAAAAAATAAGAAACAAGTTTTTCCCAAATTCCTTCTCTTTTTTCCTAGTGGTTTTATTGCGTTTAGTACTTTGTTCATATCTATATTTTATGAGTTTGATTCGAGACAGTTTAGCGGCTTATAAAAGCGGTAGATTTACATCGGTATCTTTTGTATATCCTGTGGGTGATCCATTTTGACAAAAGTGTTAACATATACAGTCATAAAATATTTTGACTTCTCTTTTAGAGGACATAAGCAGACAGCGTAGTTTTTTTGATTCAGATGCATGAGATATATTTTTGTATGTTAAATTTTAGGTTAGTTTATTGACATTATCATTTTTATCAAGATTTTTTTTATATGTCTAGAATTTTACAAGACTTAACACTATGATCGGGACATTGACCGCGCATTTTAATTGCTATCGTTGCTTAATTTTTTTTTATACTGTATAGATCTAGCGTTTGACCACTATCTCACTTGATGGTCAAATATTTTGGTGTAGTAGCATACGCCATGTTAAAAAGTAAACAGATGTTATTGCGGGTAGGTATTTTTAAGAGCATTTATTGGTATATACTTTCTTTCTTTCACGTCTGTCGCATTTTATAGTATTGCTAACTAAGCAATAATTCCATGAAAAAAAGTTTCAAAATGTACCATCAATAAAAATGTTGATGTAACCAAAGGCTGGTTCGTAGATTTGCGAGGCTTCAACACAATCATATACATTGTTTGAACATTGAACACAATCTGTCAAGTTCTTATTAACATCATATCCAACGTCATATCAAATGTCAAGATCTTCACGATACAGGCTTGCCTAGTGTGAAGATCACCGTTTACTTAGTGCTTTGTATGAAGTTCTATCAGCGTTAAGAAATTTACTGTGTTTATAATAACACTATAATATGTGCTATATAATATATTGTGTACTTATGTAAATTACTTGTTAACGCTGCAAATAAAATATTTTTCATTTTTCATTTTTTTTTCAATTACCAACCAAATTTAGAAAGTATTTTCTATATACAGTGTATGCTCTTCTATCTTCCTTTATTTAATTGTAGGTTGTCTTCTTTTAATAAAAAATCGGACTATTAAAAACTATTAGAATATTTCATAACAAAGGGCTGTGCGTGCCCTCCTACCCCTGTCAGAACACTGAAAGCGTTAATTAAGCTAAAAGTATGATTGCTGACCATTGAACAAAATAAAATTAATTATTATGCCCCGCCGGGTATAAAATCCACATAGTTTTGAACCTTTAATATTCATCATTAAATCCAAGTTCATCAATTAAAAAATAACTCTAACTGCTTTTAAAAAAGAAGGAAAAATGATATGCGATGAATTTTATTTATATGAATGTTTTCAATTCACAATTGACAAACAACGATGGTATCGAGCCGAAGACCGCTGTCAAAAGTTATATTTATTTTCTTTACAAATTCATAGAATATGTGCGAATTGAGCATCGAGATGTTTGCGGGAATCGGGTATTGTGAACGGGCGCTGCTTTTGTGCGCACAAAGGGACAACCCTTTGGCGACACAATGCGCGTCACTAATCTAGATCATGGGCGCTTTTGTGTCGCTTTGTGCATACGTCATCTACCGCCCGCACCCCGCGACCATACCGATATCTCACTCGATGTCGATCTAAAAGAAATTACTACACAGCGGGAGCCAGGTAGCTTCTCCCACGGACAACAATAACATTTTCAAATCTTACCAAACAGGAAACGAAATATGCTTCCTAAATAATTCTTCCTACTTTGTATGTGTACGAATCGCTTCTGGTTATTTGTACATATTACTTTCTCTGTAATCGTAAATTACGGTCAATCGGCGGCGCTCTGGAGAGATGCTCAGTGATTAGAGTGCGCGAGTCGGCCATTTACGAATGTGCAACAATTTCGTTCATAATTATGTAAAATATTGGCAACACTTGCATGTGTGCTTATTGCTTATTACTTTTTAACCTGGGGCTTGGACTAACGGTGATAGCTACAGTTTTTGGCTGAATGCTTTAGAGTAGGGTTTAATAATTAGTTGTTTTTTAAGTGGGTAAAGTTGATATACGGCGCGAGTGCTTGGATTGAAACTTGAGCAATGGTTTCAAAACACGAAACGCTAAGAAACTTTACTAGTATTTATATATTATATACTTTATTAGTACTTCCTAGAGTGAAATACAACAATTTTCATCACACTAACGAGGAACTTGCAATGCTAAGGTAGGAATAACTGTTTCACAAAAAAAAATTACACTTTTCGCACTTTTCTTTGATTGGTCGGCGAGTTGACATTAGCTTTGTTCAGGAGCATTATCGAATTTATTCGTGTCAGAATTCGACAGCGAGTGTGGTAAAAAATTTATTATAATTTCAAGCTATAAGCTGTTACTTTTTAAAGTCCTTTTTATAATTTTTTTAACTACTTATGTAGTAAAATTATAAAAAATGACATGCACTTTTTATCCTTAAAACATTTATTTTTAAAAACGAAAAATACGAAATCCTTTTCGATGATTGTTTAGTTGAGTTTTTTTTTTAAATCGGTTCATACAAGACGATGTGCATGAAAATAACAAAATCTATATAATAATACTAAATGAGTACGTTTTTTGTATGTCGGTCGAAAATATCCTAGTAATATTAGAAATGCCAAAGTTTATAATTGGAATTTCTTAAATTCAATGTCATCTCCACAGAGGTCTTTGTCCTGATTTGCAATCCAGGCTGCGTGTGCCCAAAGGACAACTACCAGTGTTGTCTGCACTGGTAGAGACTTAATTGGTACGAAAAATTCGATGTCCTCCTCCTAACCACCGGCTTCGTAACAGGATACCAAAATAAAATGACCGGCCACTTTGTAAAAACGCGTGATTAATTTAATTTTTGGTATATTATAAAAACCAAGTACTTAGTAAGTATATTTATGGAGTATGGGAATTATTTCGACACTGATTGGACAGTCTTGGATCTAACAAAAAAAAAATGTCTATTTATATTTTTTACATCATGCTAGTTGCCATAAACCACCCATAAACGAGTAAAGTCAAGCGAACCATACTATTTCTGACATATAAAGTGGCCAATATGCTTTTACGAACTAATTTATTTATTCACTTAAAAAACTTAACTAATATCAATATCTATGCGATATTTCATTTATTTCACTACTTGCTCCTACTAATTCATTTAAACCCTCTACTAATGGTAACATTGGGTTTTCGTAAAGTGTAGATTATTTATATTATTGTGATTTGAGAGCCCCATCTCCTGGAATTTTGGTGGAAGTTTAATATGTCGCCATTTTTGATCACCCATTTTTAATTAAAGTGATATAGAAAATGTAAAATAACATTTTACACTTACGAGACAATTGAAATGCTATTTGAATTCTCAGGACATAAATCTTTATCTAATGCGCTGATTGACATGTGCGCCATCCGACGAGTTTTTTTTGGTATTGACAGATGTGCTTTTAACACTAAAATAATAATTTAATATTATTATACATATTTCAGTTAATTGATTTTTATTTTATTTTAAAATGTTGCCACCATATCACCAAATCTTCATCAAGTATGTGCGCTTTGTGAATGTAAACATAAAAATTTTGAATAATAAAAAGCGCTTCAAAACGATGTATTCTGATTACCATACAAACAGTTCACACCTCGTGCTAAAGTTGAATGGGACAAAGACGCGTGTGCTTTGAGATCGTGCTGAGATTGGCGCTTATCAACAATCTGTGGTTGTGTGAACAACTTCATTTATGGAGGCAAGAGATTTGAAGACACACAACAGGCATGTTGTTTTAAAATTGTTAACATAATTCAATTTACATTTTATAGGATATAACATATTTCCGTTTCATTGCGATACCATCGCAATAATTCTTCAAAAAACAGAAACACTGTTACAAAAACCGCGCGTTTAAGTCTTTTATACTTGGGATCTAAATCACGGAAAGAGTTTACCATTATTGCAAACGAAGACTTGTTCAAAATGAACTATATTCTTCAAATATAGTATTATTCTTAGTTTAGTACATTTAACCTACTGGCAACATCGCATGAAGAAGGTACAATACCGAAGAAAAAATTCATTTGCAGTAAC
Source organism: Apeira syringaria (assembly GCA_934044485.1). Lineage (NCBI taxonomy): Eukaryota > Metazoa > Arthropoda > Insecta > Lepidoptera > Geometridae > Apeira > Apeira syringaria. Next base: position 19,110,640 of record OW203662.1, on the reverse strand, counting down.
TAACTATATCTGCATGTGAAATGACTCGTATAATAATGATCAAACTTCACTTTGGCAGTTTGTTGGATCATATATAATTTAAAAGACAACTAGGAGGTCCACTGACACGGTAGATAGACAAACTAACCAGGATCAGAAGACTGCGAGTTGCTTCAAACTGGTCCTTGGGGAAATCAATGGCATTATATTCAGCAGTGGTCGTCGTATGACTTATATGATGATTACAATGTGATTTAAATTAAAACCTGGCACTTAGAGACAGCATATTCAGTACAGGGTGTCAAGTCTACTAATTTAATGTTCAGGTTTAGTACAGTGTGAGCCCGAGGAAATAACAATAAGACAACGTCAAAAATTCGTATTTTTCTAAGTTCAAAGCGGTCTGAATCTGTGACGACTCTGTGCTTGGCCTATGTGGGTTTTTGTACAAATTTGAAGAGTCAGATGCTCACAGATTACGCGAAATAAGTGCTATATCTTTGAATCTAGAATTGAACGATGATTGATTCTAGATGGACAAATTAAAAATAGCACCCTACCAAAGCTGTCAAAATCAGCCTAGGCGAGCCGAGCATATTGCCATATTGTAGATTTAGGCCCCTGGTCAGTGATGTAGTTATACAAACAAACAAACTATAATGATGTTATCAAAGATATCTTTTGATACAGCTACGATAAGGCTGAATTGGCTAAATGCCCCAACTACTATGACATTTATGAATAACAGTACTATAATTGTAAACTCTAAGGCTTTTACGGCCGGCGTTGCATGTTGAATGTATTGCTTCCGGGCTGTTTGGCCGTGGTCTATGTGACTCAAGACTTCACATCAGTAACAGAGAAGACGCCGCGAAGGACGTGTTCTATGCTCTTGTCGCCGCTCGGACCTGAACCACTGAAGATGTCGACCGCAGTGATCGACGAAACGTCTGGAACACAAGTTTCATTTAGACCACGGCCAAACAGCCCGGAAGCTATACATTCAACAATACTATAATTGGATATTTTTTAATGCCGGTAGTTTTGGGTAATTAGCAGTCAGATTATTATGTATCAATTAAGAATACCCGCAGTTGAACATGCTCTTTTAAATATTATAGATGGCGTTGTAAGTAGTTATGTATTTATTTAAATTTCAGCTTAAATAGAGAAAGAGCATTTTTAATAATTATAGCTAGTTTAAGTGTTTAACCAAATTATGGCCATCGTCGACTATCAGCAAGCCGTTTGTTCAAATTAATGTAGTTATGACATATAATAGAAAAAAAAATGTGTGAGCTATATGTGACTTTTAAAAAGTGGCTAAGAGTATTCTTAATCGCGATTGGTAACTAAAATATTGTACGTAAATTCGTGTAAAATATCTTATAGTTGTTTCCATAGATTTTAGGAAGGTGTCTGTGTGAAATTGACAGCGATTGTTATCTGTTGTTGTAAGACAAATCGCTTCCACTGCAACCTGTCCCACTGGACATGTTCCACTGTTGTTTCACACAGATTTATATCTGGAAATTTAATTGGCTTTGTTTTTCTCATTGTGGTTAAGATGTTAGCATAACTATATTTTAAAAAAAAGTTTTACTTACCTGCCTATTTATTTTTGTAGCCTTAATTAGGCTGATCTGCTTACATTTTTAATTGTTTTAACCTTTTCAAGCGTCATAATAATGCAGCAGTTTGATGGTAGACTTATTTAGTTCGATAATATTATACTAAAAATGTGTGTCTTATTAACTAATTAACAAAGGGTACTTAATTAAAAAACTATATTCTTGTGCAATTATGTATTTATTTTAACTCCAACATCTTGTAATGTACACTGATGCAGGACTATAAAAGTTTGCTTTTTAAAAAAGCAATCATACTGGTCAAATTGAGAACCTTCTCCTTTTTCGAAGTCGTCTAAAAATGCAGTGTCACTATAGTTATAGGGTAAGGCAACTTGGAGTAAGCAGTACTTAGCTATTGATGGCCAGATCATATCATTACATTGCCACAATTAACATGATTGTGAAATTATTGTGGAATAACATTTGGTTTTTTTTTAACCATAATAATTAGATAATGGGCCGACGCCTTCATTCAAATAAAATACTAATAGCTTATTACATTTGGTTGACCATCAATGTGGAATATATGACAAAATATGTTTTTTTTTTAATATTAGACATGAAGTCAGTTAAAAAAAGTATGTAAATGTAGGTCAAAACTAAGAACTTTTAAATCCTATAATGTGGATTTTTAATCAAACTTTAATAGTAACCCGCAAGCAGTATTTTTACAAAAAATTTTTCAAAAAAAATGGAACCACTACAACACTCAAAAGTATGAAATAACTTGTTGAAGTCGGTACCATGATAGTTCATAAGTAACTCCTATCAAAATATCATGCTCATGGTACTGACTTCGACAAGTTTTTTCATACTTTTGAGTTTTGTAGTCGGTTCCATTTTTCTGTAAAAAAATTGTTTTTCACGCTTTTTAGTGACCTTTGCTACTCACGGGATCAATTAATTGTCATTGTAATGTTCTGCGATGTCTTCAACCGCGACAATAATATCATCAAGATACGCGTAGCACTTCTCAGTTATTGGAGTATAACTCAAAAACCGCTTGTCCGATTTTGATGAAATTTGAATGGGACCACCACGGAAGTATACTGTATCTAACAAAAAAGAATCATCAAAATCGGTTCATAAACGACGAAGTTATCCTCGAACACACACAAAAAAAAACATATATACGGTTGAATTTAATAACCTCCTTTTTTTGAAATCGGTTAAAAATGGTGAACAACGCATCAAGTCCAAACAGAGACTTGATATCGCTCTGTATCCGAAGCTGACAACTTGTTTTTCTCATTCTTGTTATTTTTCTCGTTTCTCGCGGTGTATAAATCTCGTCGCAGTGCGTTACTGCGTCTGGTAGATTCTCGCCCAGGGGTAGCACTTCCTTTTTACTTCACCTTTGTTACGCTTGCCAGGGAATTTATTTCGTATTCGCGCGTTGAGTCTCGCTTCCTGGGCGGTTCGCGGTAGCCTCAAGCTATATATTGAGACACACTGTATAAAAAATATGCTAGCCTAGGAACCCGTTTAGCTATCATACGGTTTTTTTTCTATTGTAAAAATATCGTCTTTATCGTTTAACTGATCTATTGTTAAATATAATGTTACATTGTGTAGATGCCTGATCTTTTTGAGTGTGAACTATCGCGAGTTTAGTTTTTTTTTACCACGTGAGTCCTAGTCGGTTCGAAGATTACAAAGATGGCCAATCGTCTTCCATTGAAAACATTAAAATGAAAAATGTTGTCATTCAATGCTTTTAAATCTAATAGGTCTATTTAACATGGCAATATGATCGGGTAACAAGGTCGATTTGGACAGCTCTGGTAGTCTGCTATTTTTAATTCGTCCATATTTAATCAATCTTATATCGTAAAAATATCGTCTTTATCGTTTAACTGATCTATTGTTTTTATGATGATTTTACCGTGACATTGTAAATACGTAACTATTTTTGTATTGTAAACGTAGTTAAATTAAACAGTTTTAGAATATATACGTTCTTAAAACTTAGTAGTTAATGTTAAATTATTTTTTGAATAACGTGATTCAATTACATGATATTAATAAATGTATCATATAGGAAGGAGGTCCCCAAAATACAGGTTGACCTAGTTAGCGGGCCAAAAAATAATTAAGTTTGTAGCAATGTTATATACCAATAAACGTTATTATTATTATTATTATGATGAGATGATGATGATGATAATGAATTAATCTTTTTAGACCTTGTGTGAATGTTGTCCCAATGTCCCAATTGTCCCAATTTATTTAGTTCTAGATTCAGTGACATACGAGTAGTACCTACGTAATTCTTCGTAGTCTGATAGCATCTGACTAGTCGAACTGACATGACATAGGCCGAGAATAGATTTAACATAGATTAAGGCCGCTATGAACTTATCAGACTACGGAATTTTGACGTTGTCTTATTGGTATTAAGTCGGTGTCGCACTGCGCTGAATAAAATCAGGAAATTAGTAGACTTGACACCCTGTGTTCAAATTATGCTATATGTAATTTAAAATAAAGCCAAGTTACGAAAAATTAACCGATACAATGGATCCTTGACTAAATATTTGTTGTGTACTTTGATTTGTTTAATTCACAGTTTATGTGGTAAGGTTGACCTTTCAAAAATTTGCGATTTTCAAATACTGTGTGTATCGAGACTGCGCAAAGATTGTAAGCTGCCGGAGCATTCGTTAATCCGCGAATTGCAGTGAATTCTTTATTCCCCTCTGTTTTACGTACAAATACACTTATAGTTAGCCATATACAATACATATATCTGAAAGCAATTGTTAGCCGTGTATGATTTTTTATATTGACTTTACAGCTTTGTTACTGGAAATAAAGCGCATATCGAACGTTTTATTGCTTTTGTATATGGTGTTAAAATATTGAATTATTACACGGACTGTAGGCATCATTTCAATATACGAAGAATTTAAATTAGTTAAGTATACTTCATATCGTTGAAATAGTTTGGTTACCATAATGTAGCATTGCTGGAAATATATACTTCTTATATATACCCTTAAGAACACAAGTACTTCCTCAAGGCTTTATCATAAGCTAAATAGATGGTTTCGAGTCTTTTCAGTTTATTTTGTTAACAGTCATACATATCTATGTATGTTATAATCTAACAGTTATAAGAACAGTTTATGAAGGTTAATTCTGATTTAACAAAATTTGTTTTAATTACCTAATTTATGAGTGAACATATTTAAATCTGGCTGTAACGACAAATGCACTTGAACTGTATCTGACACGAGAAGAAATGAAATTAAAATGTCTACAAATGTGATTATTATTTTTTAAGAGTTCATCTGTAAAGTACATTTTTTTATATTTTGAATCAACACGCATCCCGCCCCCTCTGCCTGTAAACACCCGCAAAACTCTGTAATGTCATCCACCTTAAACACTAAATAGTGACAACACGATAAGTAATTAGACTAGATCAAAGTTAAATGAGTTATTGCTTATACTTAACTTAAAATGTACTTAAAAAAATTAGATTAAATTAAAAATATAAACCTGAAATAGAAAATCTCAAATTAAGTTTTTAACCTTCTATGTTATGTTACATACTGGCTTCTTTTCTGTGCTTTGTTACAACTTCTCTGGCAACTGCATGTTGTAAGCAAAGTGAAACCGAAATGGAATTGAAGTGAGTTCAAAGTCCATTAGCAAATTATGCTTCACATAATTCTATTTTATTTCTCGATTTGCATTAGCATTCGACGAGTAATGGTCGCCTAAGCTATGGACACCAATAATATTATATTATATATTTTACTATCCCTATACGTGTTTTTGACCAGTATTTAAATTTATTTAGAGTGTAATTAGTGGTAGTCGTTTATGGTCACGCTCATAGTATCGCAAACCGAGTTATCAGAAGAATCTCATTCGGCCGGTTTCGTACGTCGATTATTATTCAACCAAACGATCTGATTAATCGAATCACCATCATGACTATGGTGTCAAATTCACTAGGTTTTTAAGAGGCGAAATTCAACTCGATTAATTAACTTAAATTAAGCAAAACATTAACGAAATGGCTGGAACATGATAACTATAATTCAAGCGTTATTGATGAGAACTGTTGCAAATCAAAAACTATATGTTTTGATTTATAATCGCTTTCATAAAACCCAACTAACCAGGTTATGCATTTTTTTTTCAATTCTCTTTATTTGCTACTTCTGGATATTGAAGGTACTGAGAAAAGTCAATTTTATTCTGAACAATTAAGCGCACTAAAAACTATAGAAATGGAAGTCCATTTGTCCACGGGGTAGTCCACGGACAATAGGATTTTTTTTTTTTTTTTGTAAATGAAGACAAATGATTTACTGTTTATCATGATATTTATATAGGTCTAATCTGAAATTATACTATTGTCATCGATGTTTTTTCTATTCGATTCATAAATAACGGAGTGCTGAGGTAACAATTATAAAAAAAACCAATTGATTTGAAAACCTCCTTCTTTTATAGTCGGTTAAGACATATAGGTGTACTAATTCTACAAAATGATCACTAAGTTTAAAACATTTACCTTTTTTATACTCTATAGCATTTGGAATGGAACTCGTTGCCCGAGTCTGTGTTTCCCGATATGTACAATCCTGGAGTCTTCAAGTCGCGAGTGAATAGGTACCTTCTAGGTTTGCGTGCTAAATCCTAGACAATGTCATCACTTAACATCAGGTGAGACAGTTGTCAAACGCAAACTTATAATAGTAAAAAAAAAAAAAAAAAAAAAAAACCACTATCTCACTTGATGCTTAATGACGATGTGGTCGAAGATGTTATCACGCTACACCTCACTGGCTCTAAAAAATACCTAACATTTATATACATTGTATTTATTATTGTAATTGCTATCTTGCGTTTTTATCACAATAAAGAAATAAATAAATTACAATATACCAAAAGTCATTATGTAGGTGAGGTGCTTAGCCTATCATAATTTAGAAACATAAAGAGGCGTTTCCTATTATTTACCGGACAAGTTACGAGCGTGGTGTTAATTATTATTTATGACTTATGTATTTAAGTTATTTTTTTTGGAAACAAAAATAGTTTTAATTTGTGACATATTCGATATTAAAATCACAAGTCGATCAGTCCTGGTTTTGACAAAGTATCTATTCTGATTCAGTGTTATTTTTTACAAGTGGCAAACTAGCAGACTGTCCACCTGATCGTAAGCAATCACCGATGGATATCTTTAACACTAGGGGCATTACGATTAAATATAATTATGTAAGAAAGTTGAGATAACCGATCCAAACGGGATAGCGTGGGAGACTTTTTACCTTGACTGTATCCGCTCATTCCACTCAGAATAAAAAGAGCTTACACTCTTTTTACTTTTGTAGACGTATGCAAGTGCTAACAATCACTTTTTAGGAAGGTGGCAAGACCGGGCCCTCTCTGTGTGTAAATACACTCGGTGTCACAAAAATGGCACCTTATTAAATTTCTACTTCATCATCATCATTATCTCAGCCATAGGACGTCCACAGCTGGACATAGGCCTCCCCCATTGATTTCCACAAGGACCTGTTGGAAGCGGCCCGCATCCAGCCCTTGCCTGCGATTTTAGTCAGGTCGTCTGTCCACCAGGTCGGTGGCCGTCCTATGCTGCGCTTGCCAGTCCGTGGTCTCCATTTGAGAACTTTTCGGCCCCAACGGCCATCAGTTCTTCGAGCTATGTGCCCTGCCCACTGCCACTTCAACTTGCTAATCCACTGGGCTATGTCGGTGACTTGCGTTCTTCTACGGATTTCATTTCTACTTCAAACAACTATAATTATATTGAATGAATGGTAAGCCCATAACCATGTAATGTCACTAAAAATAAAATAAATTTACGTATGTAGAATTTATATTTCTAGATAAAATGATTTTATCAAAATTAGGATGAAATATAATCTAATAATTTGCCGTGGTGGTACCGGTCTAGAATAGTACTCCCCCATTTCTTTCCGTGGGTGCCGCTAGAGTCGGCTAAGGGATCATGTACCAGAAGGTGGGCAGCAGCGCCTTCTGAGGATGGGAAATCATACTGTGCTCACCAACCCGCCTGCCAAGCGTGGCGAGTATTGGCAAATCCCCCTACATGGGGAGGCATATGTCCAGCAGTGGACGACCTATTGCTGTTATGAATTTAAAAAAATGAATGAATAATAATATTACTATTATTACTCGTTTGTTACTCGAATCAATAATATTACCAACATTGTGATGAATAAGAGAACTAATGTTTAAACTATTACGACTTACGACACAAGAGAAATTAGCAAGAGCAACTTAGTGTGGGCTTTGCTGAACATTTTTCCTTGCCATAAAATTTGCAAGCCAATAACTTAAAAAATACTATTGTTTTGTTTCTAATTAGTCTTAAGTCCATGCTTGTATTATTACTTATTTGTGTCAAATAAATTATTTATATGTTTATTTATTTTACATTTGAGCTGTACTATTGCATATAAACTTTATACTGTGGTGGCGCGGTTCCACGCACCATGATCACGGAGAGACTAGGCCTAAATATTGGGAACTCAGTAAAAATGCACCATGATTTGTATTTTTACTGAGTTTCCATCACATAGTCAATTTGTTAATGAAGTTGGATTATTTACGTTTCATAAGATTTTAAATTGATGGCTACACTAAAACAAAAATTCACATTATATTCGGAAAAATCAGTAAAATAAACAATAAAACATAAGTACATATTTCTACTTATGTTTTATTTTTTATTTGATTGATTCCAACAACATAACAATGCACAAAATTTACTTAGTCTAAGTTTTCTGTTGCTGGAACCCCATTCCGGATATAGGCCTCCTCCAGTTTACTCCAAATCTCTCTGTCCCTTGCTTTTGTTTTCCAGTCTTTTCCTGCTGTCGCTATTGTTTCGTTGACCCATCTGTTCTTAGGGCGTCCCCTCTTTCTTCTACCAGATTTACTGTTTATCATGATATTTATATAGGTCTAATCTGAAATTATACTATTGTCATCGATGTTTTTTCTATTCGATTCATAAATAACGGAGTGCTGAGGTAACAATTATAAAAAAAAACAATTGATTTGAAAACCTCCTTCTTTTATAGTCGGTTAAGACATATAGGTGTACTAATTCTACAAAATGATCACTAAGTTTAAAACATTTACCTTTTTTATACTCTATAGCATTTGGAATGGAACTCGTTGCCCGAGTCTGTGTTTCCCGATATGTACAAACCTTCTAGGTTTGCGTGCTAAATCCTAGACAGCGTCATCACTTAACATCAGGTGAGACAGTTGTCAAACGCAAACTTATAATAGTACAAAAAAAAAAAAAAAAGACCACTATCTCACTTGATGCTTAATGACGATGTGGTCGAAGATGTTATCACGCTACACCTCACTGGCTCTAAAAAATACCTAACATTTATATACATTGTACTTATTATTGTAATTGCTATCTTGCGTTTTTATCACAATAAATAAATAAATAAAATACAATGTACCAAAAGTCATTATGTAGGTGAGGTGCTTAGCCTATCATAATTTAGAAACATAAAGAGGCGTTTCCTATTATTTACCGGACAAGTTACGAGCGTGGCGTTAATTATTATTTATGACTTATGTATTTAAGTTATTTTTTTTGGAAACAAAAATAATTCTAATTTGTGACATATTCGATATTAAAATCACAAGTCGATCAGTCCTGGTTTTGACAAAGTATCTATTCTGATTCAGTGTTATTTTTTACAAGTGGCAAACTAGCAGACTTTCCACCTGATCGTAAGCAATCACCGATGGATATCTTTAACACTAGGGGCATTACGATTAAATATAATTATGTAAGAAAGTTGAGATAACCGATCCAAACGGGATAGCGTGGGAGACTTTTTACCTTGACTGTATCCGCTCATTCCACTCAGAATAAAAAGAGCTTACACTCTTTTTACTTTTGTAGACGTATGCAAGTGCTAACAATCACTTTTTAGGAAGGTGGCAGGACCAGGCCCTCTCTGTGTGTAAATACACTCGGTGTCACAAAAATGGCACCTTTTTAAATTTCTACTTCATCACCATCATTATCTCAGCCATAGGACGTCCACAGCTGGACATATCAATGGCCTCCCCCATTGATTTCCACAAGGACCTGCTGGAAGCGGCCCGCATCCAGCCCTTGCCTGCGATCTTAGTCAGGTCTATCCACCTGGTCGGTGGCCGTCCTATGCTGCGCTTGCCAGTCCGTGGTCTCCATTTGAGAACTTTTCGGCCCCAACGGCCATCAGTTCTTCGAGCTATGTGCCCTGCCCACTGCCACTTCAACTTGCTAATCCGCTGGGCTATGTCGGTGACTTGCGTTCTTCTACGGATTTCATTTCTACTTCAAACAACTATAATTATATTGAATGAATGGTAAGCCCATAACCATGTAATGTCACTGAAAATAAAATAAATTTACGTATGTAGAATTTATATTTCTAGTTAAAATGTTATATCCAAATTATGTCGAAATAATAATAATATTACTATTATAACTCGTTTGTTACTCGAATCAATAATATTACCAACATTGTGATGAATAAGAGAACTAATGTTTAAACTATTACGACTTACGACACAAGAGAAATTAGCAAGAGCAACTTAGTGTGGGCTTTGCTGAACATTTTTGTTTGCCATAAAATTTGCAAGCCAATAACTTAAAAAATACTATTGTTTTGTTTCTAATTAGTCTTAAGTCCATGCTTGTATTATTACTTATTTGTGTCAAATAAATTATTTATATGTTTATTTATTTTACATTTGAGCTGTACTATTGCATATAAACTTTATACTGTGGTGGCGCGGTTCCACGCACCATGATCACGGAGAGACTAGGCCTAAATATTGGGAACTCAGTAAAAATGCACCATGATTTGTATTTTTACTGAGTTTCCATCACATAGTCAATTTGTTAATGAAGTTGGATTATTTACGTTTCATAAGATTTTAAATTGATGGCTACACTTAAACAAAAATTCACATTATATTCGGAAAAATCAGTAAAATAAACAATAAAACATAAGTACATATTTCTACTTATGTTTTATTTTTTATTTTATTGTTAATTTTTATTTTAGTGTAGCCATCAATTTAAAATCTTATGAAACGTAAATAATCCAACTTCATTACCAAATTCCTCAAGCTTCAAGCCTCCCGCGATACAGGGAATCCTAGTGCGGGGGCTTAAGTGTGATAAAAAAATGACTTAGTGATAGAAAGTGCTTGGGTGTGTTTGCCGCGTCATTTGGAAAATGTTGGTCTTGGTAATGCATCACTTATTGTGGTGTTATTGGATAGTTGAAAATAAAAGAAAACGAATGAAATGAAAACTGTTCTGTCGATAACACAGACGTTAGTAAATTTCAATAGCATTTATACAAACTCTGATCTAAATGTAAAGAATCTGCAACATAATAACACAGATGTGATAATCACTAATACTTATAATTGATGTAGGTGATCAAGATGAAAATATGGTAAAAGACCTGACGGTATGACACTTATTCCCTGGAAGTTAGGGCGGCTTTTAGTGTGGGACGCTACATGCGTTGACACTTTGGCGCCGTCACATCTTCCTGACACACATCTTAGGGCTGGCGCCGCGGCTTATTCGGCGGAGCAATTGAAACGGCGAAAATATGCTAACCTAGGTAGTGGTTACATATTTGAACCGTTTGGGGTCGAGACATTGAGCCCGTGGGGACCTGGAGCTCATCGGATTTTCCAAAATTTATCTGAGCGTTTGATCGATGCGACGTGTGACCAAAATGCTGGCACATATTTGGCTCAACGAATCAGCATTGCAATTCAGCGTGGCAATGCTGCTAGCATTCTGGGCACGCTGCCGGCCGGTAGCGGGTTAGAGCATTTGAGTTATCTATAAGGCTACCAATAGCTAGTGGATTGCTCAAATGTTATTGTAGTAGCTGCAGTATTGTAATTAGTTATTAGTGTTTCAGGTGTATACGCTGTGCCCATGTACGCACGTAGCTATAGTTACATAGACGACGAGTGCCAACTGTCATGCGGCGTCAGTAATAATCGAGCCGTGTTTATGAACGCGCGTGTTGTTATTTCGCTTCCCCGCTACTCCTGACCGCGAATAGTTCAGTGTTTTATTTTAATAAAGGCATTTGCCCTATGAAAAAAAAAGATGAATACCCATTACAAACATTTGGTACGGTGCAAAATGTTAATTCTCATAACTGGACAAAAATCTATCCTGAATGCTAACAAGCGGTACCCGGAGCCTTATCCGATGTTACGGATAATAAATCATGCGGAGGCGGCCCTGAGGATTAAGACTCTATAATATGAATGTGAAACAAAAAAGTCAGCTCTATATGTATAATGAAACAACTTAAATGTCAGAATGAGTGTGCGTCAAACACTAAAATCATTTTCAATTAAAAACTAGGTCGTTTTTTTATCGTATTAGGTGTAAACAAGCAAAAGGCCCCCTTGATGTTAAGTAGTATCGTCTGCCTAACTAAATATAGATACAAATAGTAAAGAATTGCATTGCGACCGTCAGCCTGACACATAAAGTTGGTAAATCTCATGTGTCTGTTATTTCATCAGAAACCATAGCCTTGAAACCGGAACACACTAATGTGAACACGAATGCCTGGCGGTAGAAATATGGATGAAGGAAGTACTTTCCCGGGCGCATTCACAAATAGAGTGCTACTAGTCTTAGTGCAGTGGACTAACAAAACCCAATCGATTCCACGCTGCTAATAATAATTTAACATGAAAATGAATACGCGAAGTGTAGATGCGCCAACTAAACTGAAGTTTCTTCATAGCGAATGCAACTGAGTCAAAATATCGACCAAATAAAAGACATGATAAATATCCCGATATCAATGTAATTTTTTGTATTGAAAGACAATGTCAGCTCAAAAAATTAATTAGTACACTTTTATAATATGTATTATATTCGAGTCTTCAATCAAATATACAATAGATACAGAGTATGTATGAAAATCGAACCTCAAAAGTGTCCCCTCGCAAGTGTTTACTTATACGGGTTACCTTTATAGCTTTTAAAAAATTAGTCCACAAGCGAATATTGTTTCACAGTTTTTCACGTATTACTTTTTAGGATTCTTACTTCGGCATCACAACACGTCACACGTTTGGCGCGGTGACACTCAACTATGCCTTGTTTTGACGGTGCCGTTTTCGAGTGGGCGATTGGGTATCTACTCTATTTTATATCGCTGATTCGAGTAAAACAAATACCAGACACCAAACACGCAATACTTGTAGATTCATCTAATCGCCAATAACAGCCCATTTTCAAAAATGATCACGACAGAGTTTGACCACATTCTCAAATTAAAATAACAAACGCAAAAAGAGTAAAAATATTATTTTTTATCTATGATGTTTATGAATCTCTTTCGTGTCAATTTTAAATAGGTTGAAATAAGACAAAATATCAGAGTCTACCCAAAACCTTTATCAGTGAGAAGCGTTATAAAAATGTTTTAGTATCGTAGTACTAAAGATATCAAAATACATGCAATTAAATCCGTTTAACTTGTCTAATTTTAATGTGTTGTTTTCGTTAAATCTTATAATGGTATTTGCAATTTTGTCACTGATGCTCAGTCAATAAAACGATCAAAATTAGGAGAATCCAGGACGAAAACTAGTATATCCTAAAACCTTTACCGAACAGTGGCCCTCCGCCACGTAGCCTCAAGCGAAACATTTTTGTCTCTGTTTATTTTTTCCTTTTACCTTTCTATAATTGCCATAATATTTCAAAGTTTATTACATCGCGTGAAATATTGCCATGTTAAAAATGCTGTTCTACAAATTTGGGAGATTTTTGATTCAGAGCTTTTCTTGTGGACAATATAGGTATCGACAAGGAATTTAAATATATAAAATGAATCATATGTTTTAATAAAAATGTTGCCTCTTAAAATATTTGGTCCGTTTTAACTTTTTTTAAATGAATCTTTTAATAATATTCATTAGTTACATTCATTTTGATTTACATTTAGAGCTATTTATCTATAATTGTATTTTTGTATGTATTATTTTTACCTTTTTTTATTGCGAATAGACAAGCAAGTGACCACCATCTCGAATGATGGTAAGTGATAACGCGGTCTACGGTGGAGCACGCCTGCCCAGAAGATACCTATTCACTCGCGACTTGAAGACACACAGATTATATTCATACTTTTAAAACAGATACTAGTAGCAATTAGTAATATAGGAATGGCTTCCTTAAATTTGATAGGGCAAGAATTACCACTGACGTTCTTAATGTCATAACATAAAGATAAAAGTTATCATAGTTGTTGATATAAAATAATGTACTTTATCTTACAATGTATCCATTTCATATCGTCGCTTACATTAAAAAACTATCTTAACTGCTACTACTTACTACTCAAGCACAGATTATCTATTTAACATAATATTGAAAATCAATAGAATAGTTAAGTTGATTTTCATGAATTCTCTTAAGAGCATACAATGCATGTTTTTTATAACAAAACACAATATTTGTCATGTTTAGATCGAGTATTTGACCACTATCTCACTTGATGGTGAGTGACGATGTGGTAGAAGATATTATCACGCAAGACCTAGAATGCTTACTGGCTCTCAAAGACTGCTGCCTCAACATACTATAATAGTTATATGTTGAGTTTTTAAACTTGGTATTTTGATAGTAAAATTTATAATTTGATAGTTATAAAAAAGTTTAGTTTTTTTTTTTTTTTACTAGCTTCGTCTCATTGGTTCACCAATATAGACTTACCATTTATCATTCCCTTAGTCATTTCATGAAATATTTTAACGGAATAAAAAGTAGCCTATTTGCTATTTTCGACAACAATATCTGTCTTTGTGTCAAAATTAATCGAGGTCCGTTTAGCCGTTTCACCGTTTCGATTGAGTAACAAACAACCATCTATCCATACATTCGCGTTTATAATAATCTTTAGAATCAACTCAAAGGCTACTTTTTACCTGAAAAAAAAAACAACTATGATTTCTATGATAATAATAATATTATAAACGTGGAAGTAACTCTGTCTGTAACGTTTTTACACCAACACTGCAGAACCAATTTTGATGAATGTTGGTACAGAGATAGATGAGACGTTGGAAAATGACATTGGCTTATATTCATCCCAAAAAAGTATGGTTCCTGTGGGATAACTGAGGTAGTGGGATAACTGTAGTTTATGCAGGTAAAACCACGGAACGTAGCTAGTAGTAATATCAATGATGTTTTACTAAAGATGACGTATATTCATACTGCGCGGTGCTCAGATTTTGTTCCTTTACGACATAAACATGCTTACTGCGACAGATAATACGGTACAAATAATATAGAAAAAGATAGCTATATGTCTAGACTTGCGCTTGAAATATGCGTCATAATGAAAATCACTACAATTGACTTAATTTTGCCGCCTCAGTTTCCGCGCGCTTGTGCGACATCTACCTCATATAAACATATAATATCATTGAGTAATATATAAAGATGGTAAAATCCGTTTACAAGACATGTATAAATAGCGTCACAGGTCAAGCTATATATTACGGAAAGCTGAGAGACTGCTTAGAGTATTGTAAAACATATATCAAAGAGCAAGATATATTAATGAGCATTTCATTAAAGCCCACAGAACAAATATAGAAACACTTAAAGTAATTAATCACACGAAGTGGACAAATTATCATTCTCACTATCAGTTTCACAATTAACACATATGATTTTACAAATTACATTACAGAAAAAATATTTGGATTTTTAGGATTATTTAATAAGTAATATTGTTACAATCCTACTAATATTATATAGGTGAAAGTTTGTGTGAATGTTTGTTATTTATTCATGGCTAAACAGATTTCGATGAAATTAGGTATAGAGATACCTTATACCCTGATTAACACATAAACTTATTTTCATCATCACCGTTTTTCGTCATCACGCGAGTAAAACCGCGGGGCGCAGCTAGTAATATTGCGCAAATGTGTTTGTCGATTGTATGTTTGTAACTCCTTCACGCCGAAACGGCTTAATGGATTTGCATGAAATTTGGAATGGAGATTGCTTATATCCTGGAATAACGCTTAGGTTTTTTATCCCGAAAATATTAACTTTACCCGCGGGATGACGGGACCCACACATCCATCTCAACGTTTGCATTTATGCCCCATACACTTTTCTTTCTTTCTTTCTTCTTCTCTTTTAATGCCCAATATTCAGATCCATCAGATTTGGACATTATCATAACAATTTAAAAACTATCTAAGTTTTCACGATTTTCCTTTAGTCTTGTTAAACAAGAGAATTACTACCAATATTGTAGTATGTATAGCTCACAACATTCGGTAGGGTACTTTTTATTTTGCAACTAGCTAGCTACTATACCTTCTTATAACTTGAGTTGTTTCACCGTCGCATCTGCAAACCGCTTACGCATTCTCCGCAACCCCCTTCGAGACTCCGCTGCTCGCCTTGCATGGCGGGCCCATCTCGGAGAGGGAGTTATGCTCCTCCGTCCTCCCTCCTCCCTCGTCCCTCGCGGTCGATGTCTTCGGTGAGGTACTTTTCAGTACCCAGCCACACAGCCTATCACACTTAAGTTTCAAAAAAATTAGCAAATACACGTTGTGACCAGGTGACTGTCCTTGAGAGCCAGTTAAAATTATAGGTCTAATGTGAGCACCTTCGACCAGATTGTCACTGGTCTTTTACTGAGATACTTTTAAATAAACACTTATATTTTTTTATGAAATGCGTCTTTATGCCGTTTTTGTAACAAACAATAAATATGAAGAGGTGATGGTTCGAGAGTAAGACTTTACTTATTTTTATTTAAAAACATTTATGGATGACTATATTTATGTTTAGTTAATTTTTGATTGATTAGGCTGTTGAACAACAGTAAAATCTTAAGAGCAATGACAGTTGTCGCCCAGGGTTCCGTAGCTGTTACACACGGAAGATAGGTTTATAGTATTTTTCCTAATGTTTGTTGAGTATTACTGAGACTATTTGAGTACTTTAGAGTTTATGTACAAATCAAAAAGTTAATGTCAAATTATTCATAAGTTAAAATAACTTCAAAAATTGATAATTTATGGTCTGGGTTCATTAAAAATGGAACCGACTTCAACACTCAAAAGTGTGAAATATATTCACCCTTTTCAGAACCGTTGCTACTCATGGGATCAATTGTCATTGTGTATGTTCACCCATTCCATCACCCGCAATCAGGAAGTCGTCCAAGTAGACGTAACACTTTTTGGTTATTGGAGTGAACTAAAAAACCGCATGACCGATTTTGATGAAATTTAAATGGGACCACATGGAAAACACCCGCTTTCAAATAAAACAATTATCAAAATTGGTTTACCCAGTCGAGTTTCGAGGTAGCAAAGGTTTAAAAAAAACATACGGTCCGAGTTGAAAATCTCATTTTTTGAAGTCGGTTAAAAAGGAGGAAAGTTTGACTTCATATAGAAAAAAAATAAGTCACTGTTACGATGTTTTATTGAGCTCATGATTGCAGAAACTATGGTAATGTCTTTTGAGCAGAGAGAAAAAACACCATAATAATACTTCCAGGACACTGATGCCTTATCTTTGTAGTGCATCGAAATTAGTTGTATGTTGATAGTAGCGCAGCGATATGCAAGCGAGTCTCACAAATGCGCGCGTGCACGGTACTAATAAGTTTTTATTAAATTTATCTCTGACAGTGAAGAATCCAGAATGTTACATAGCATAAATATATCGAGTGTGTGATTGATATTTATAATGAAATTTGAAATATTCAATCAAATATTTTTATTGATTCCATGTTGTTTATATTTATAGTTTATTATATATTTCATACTACGGTACCCTAAAAAGTTGAATCGGTGACTTGAATTGACATATTTTTTTGGTAATAAAATATGCAAACATACATTTGAACGTAAATAAAACACATAGGTCTTTATACATAAGAAAAGCAAGTCTAATCTTGAAGTAAAGCGCGCGACAGGAAAAATCAGGCCCGTGGCAGTAGTAGGTACATCGCCCTAGTCGGAAAGATCGCTTGTCAAAAGCGATCAAGGGATACTATAACAGATATAAATTTAACTAGATTCCTCATGCACGGGAATTAGTATAAAAATAAAATAAAAAATATTTACAATGAATGACGCAGTATTTTAGCAACATAACTTTCCACTGGTAATTTTAAACAGAATATGAACTAACGTTACAATAAAATTTATAAAAATAATGTATGTTAAAAAATTATGTTAGCCTAATTTAAAAAAAACGTTTGACGGACAACTTGCCTTATCTAGGTGTATAATTGATCTATGAGATATAAAATATAATTAGAAACTTATCGACGAATAAAAATTACTCGTTCCACCTGCCGGTACCTTTTTATGAGTAGTAGGTACCCACTACGCATACCTATTGGCATAAAAAATATAAAACATAAAATTAACCTCACAAATTGAACTACATTCCACTTTCCACAAGGTATTAATTCAGTATTTTATATACATAATTAAAATATAGATTATTTTATTAGTTAAGATAAAAAGCTTGTGTAACCACCTGCTACCTGATACCGCGGTGCGTTTACGAATTTTGCCATGAATAACGCGATCATAGTTCGGGTGCTTGTTAAACTATACACAAAAAAAATACCAAAAAATGGAACCAACTTCAACACTCAAAAGTGTTTATTTACTTGTTGAAGTCGGTATCATGATAGTTCAAATGTAGCTATTATCAAAATATTGTGCGCATGGTACAATGCTTCGACAATTGATTTTTTTTTTTTTTTTTTTACATATTATAAGTTTGCGTTTGACAACTGTATCACCTGATGTTAAGTGATGACGTTGTCTATTTTTATTATTATTTGTCTATTATTCCATTTTTTGGGAAAGTTTTATTTCACCCTTTTCAGTGACCTTTGCTACTCATGGGATCAATTATCATTGTGTATGTTTAAAGATTTCTTCGCCCTCAATAAGGAAGCAATCCAGATAGAAGTAAGCACTTCTCAGTTATTGATGGAGTGTAACTCAAAAACGGCTTACTAATTTTAATGAAATTTAAATAGGACCATAATGGAAACGTGGAAACACAAGCTTGCAAATAAAAAAGAATCTCAAAATCGGTTCACCCAGTTCAAAAGTGTAAGGTAAAAAAAATACAGACGAATTGAGAACCTCCTCCTTTTTTGAAAACGGTTAAAAAGAAAATCAAACCTATTCTGTGTGGAAAACTAAATATTGTCATAAAGGTCGTGGGGCAATATCTTATACAATCTAGCAGCGGTTGATGTCACGAGGTCACATTGTATAATAATATAGATACTGTCCAAGCCACTATCAAAGCTGACGAAAAAGAAAAAAAATTAGTGCGCTTAAAATTTTGTTGTTGTTATTGTTGTAAAATATTGTGCAGAATTTTTTATTTCATTCATTTATAATCGTTTTTCAAATTTGAAACTACCATATTATATTTAAAGATGAAAGATTTGTATTTCTGTAACAAACAAATTCAAAAACTAGTGAAACATTTTTACAGCTTTTTGACAGCTAGAGGTACTTTATCAGCGAATAACATAAGCTTATATTTTGTCCCCCCTCTCCAACAGGAACTACGCAGGTGAAACATCAGGGCACTACTAGTATACTGATCACAGAAATGCTTACCCCAGCCGGGATTTGAACCACAAGTAGCGGTTCTATAGTCAGTGTCATTGATCACTGAGCCACGGCCACCCTCAAATAAAAGCATATAAAATTCACTAGAATTCTAGACGGGTTTAAAATTAAATTAAAAAATAATACCTGTAAGATAGCGTGTCAACGCCCACCACCCAAGAGAGGCTTAATTTTATGGATTCTAGAGTAGGTATACTAACACTAAATATATGCAAATTTCAAGATGAAATGATAAAATCAAAGTACATTAATAGTAAATAAGTTGGCATAGTGTGACTTGGATATGAAATCCAATGAAATGGAAATTTACCCCCATGAGTTAGTAAGCCACCATCATCATTATGTCTGCCATAATACAATCACAGCTGGACATACGCCTCCGCCATATATCATTATTATGCTATACGTGTTGTATACTATTTAGGGGCGTTGACTTCATTAAAATAAAATACTAATAGCTAATTACAATACTACAGTTACTACAATAACATCTGAGCATTCCACTAGCTGTTGTCAGCTTATAGATAACTCAAATGCTCTAACCCGCTACAAGTTAGCAGCGTGCGTAGAATGCTAGTAGCATTGCCACATTTTGGTCACGCGTCGAATTGGTCAAATGCTCTGATAAGTTTTGGAACATCCGATGTTCTCCCTGTCCCCACGGGCCCAATGTCTCGACCCCAAACGATTCAAATATGTAAAACCACTACCTAGGTTAGCATGTTTTTGCAGCTTCAATTGCCTGGCCTAAGCTCGCCAGAATGTGTCTCAGAAAGATGTGATGGCGCCAAATTGTCATCGTATGTAGCGTCCCACAGAAAAACCCGCCCCACTAATAAAAAGTAATAAGTGTCATACCGTCAGGTCTTTTACCATCGTCACAAAATACTAATTACCTATCTGAGATCTCAATAAACAAATGCGAAACGCTTCGGATACACTAAATTATTCGGTATTAATTATAATTATCCGTGTTAAAGCTATAAACTTTAGGTGATTTATAGCATAGCCGTGTAGCAATCGCTGCTGTATCGCTTTTACGTCACAACGGCAATAATTATTCCGGCTTTATCTCACAGATAGGCTGTTTATGTAGATATTATGTCAAATGATAATATTTTATAATATTTATGGGGATTTTCTGCATTGATGTCATTGCTAGCCGATCTGATCAGAACTCGTTTTATTTTTATTATATTAAAAACGACGAAAAACTATTTCAAATATTAATTTGGACAGCTTGTAGATTGCTATTGCAGCTTAGTTGATTACTGGATAGAAATGTGACTTTTCACGACACTAGCTGTCAATCGCTAGTTTCACACATCGATTTCTGACAGGAAAACCTCTTTTATTTACAATTGAGGTGAAGAAATTGAGGTTCCAAGATTAGAGAACGCACCTCACAAAGTTATTGTGAACTGGCCAACCAGTCAGAGAATAGCGCAGTTGAAAGAATCCTGTGAACAGTCTGAAAGAATCCTGAGAAAAATTCTTCCCGCCGCGTGCCTTGCAAGGTCGTCGTTAGTGGTAGAGTGCAGAAAATTGTTGTGTTTTAACCATGGATAAAGTTTTTTAGCGTTTCGTGTTTTTGAAACCTTTACTACGTTCAGGGTTCTTCTTTCAATCCTAGAACCCTTTCGTTTGATCAGTTTTCAATCTCAGACCAAAATATTACTTTTCCCGCTTGTAAAACAAGTGACGATTGTGATCATGGGTTCAAATACTATATCCGATTTTATTCCATCAAAAATTCTATTGCACTGCTAACAAATTTATATGTGTGTGTATCGTAAAGTCACCAATCACATATTTCAGAGTTTATATTTATTTTTATATCATATCGAAGTATGGTTAGACCACTATCGCATTAGATGTTCAATGACGATGATAGTCGTAGATGGAATCACGCAAGACCTAGAATAAGATGGATAATATTTGCCGTGAAAAACCGGCCTAGATATGTACCACCCCATCTCTACCCGTGAGTGTAGAGTAAGGAGTAAGTTACGAGTAAGGGATCACTTACTAGAAGGTGAGCAGCAGTGCCTTCTGCGCATAAAATCAACATATTGTTCTTGCCAACCCGCCTGCCAAGCATGGCGAGTACTGCTAAACCCTAGCTAAAAGAAGACCTGGGGGAAGCATATATCCATCATTGGATGTTGCATTGCTGAGATGACGACGTTGATGATTGCTTGAAAAGCGTTTCTTTCTCATCACACTAAGGGTGGTCCAAAAACTAAGATGTTATCGTACTTTAAAACTTTATCGTAAAGAACTATACACATTTTTTGCACAGCCCTTTCGAACCTATGTTATAGAAATACCCCAAGACAATCATCTTGATACAGTCGCCGAAGAGTTTCTTATCAAGGGGTGAATACTTTTTACAATTGGCGCCACACAGATTAAGATAAAGTCTTTCTTTAATGTGTTAATTTAAAGAAAACTTTTTGTTCGTATCCCCTTATCGACCACTTAAGCAAATGTAGATAGGTACCAACTTTATCGCGGTTTTACACTTTGAAGGCGTTAAATTAAATCATTGATATTGCGGTTCAAATTTTGAGAAACTTATAGTGATAGTTATTCAATCAAACTAAATGAACTAGGGTAGAATATGAAATTTATGAATCGACGGTAGCTATAAAATATGAGTGAGTAGAACTCCAATGAGATCCACCTGTGGTTTCCGGGGTGTTCAACCCTGGAGTCACTGGTGAATAAAGCCTTGAATAAAGTCTTTACTTAACCTTTAAGCTTGCGATCTACATTTACATTAGGAGCGTTCTTGTTTCTTATAAAAAAATGTATTTTGATAACAGTCCATTAGATTTTTCAGTCTTTGTTTAATAAAACGGTTTCAGTGTATATAATTTATCTCAGCGGCTATAAGAATAAATACATTTATCAACTACTAACTCTTTCAATAATTAGGCCTCGATAAGCTAAAAAAAAAACAAATTAAGGCCATATTAATTGAAAGAAACCATAATATTTTTTTACATTTACCATAATTTTTTCCATAGCTGTAAAACTAAATACATAAAGGCAATTCAATATTATACCTAATTCAGCATTATTATATAGCCATTTTACCGCAGGCAAAATATGGTAAATACAAGGATTCTATTTCAGAGGTATGCGTCTATAATAACTATTAAGACGATTCATTATTATAGCTTAGATAAAAATAGCAAAACCTGTTCCATTTCTGATATGCTTTTTATTAGGCAGATGTCTGTATTAAAATAAAATAATACAAAGCAATTACAATAAGAAAACCACTAAAATATCATTCTGACCGAGCAGTACTTTACTAAGCGCAGTTGATTGGTAAAAATCTAATTAAACCTATTACGTTTTACTCCGCTACGAGCGCTGGGTCTGGAAATAAAAATATGTATACTATTTATATATATAGACTAGCGGTCCGCCCCGGCTTCGAACAGGTCAAAAATTTCAAAATTATAAGAATCCCTAATTTAAAAAAATATATAAAATAGCCTATATCACTCGGGAATAGTGTAGCTTCCCAACAATGAATTTAATTTTCAAATCGGTTCAGTAATTGACAATGGCGATTGGCAACAATTGAACATGGCGCATGAATTTGCGCCGAAATATCGAGCAAATAACATATATGGTAAATATCTCAATAACCATATATATTTTTATTAATAGCTGGCAAACAAGCAGACGGGCCGCCTGATGGTAAGTAATTCGATCGCTGGTAACCATGCCAGTTTCAAAACTTAAATACGTGTTTGTTTGTTTGATATAATAATAAACATAGATAGTACAGAAAGTTTTTTAATCGTTCCTAACCCTAAAAAGTAAGCCAAATTGAACTTCTCCGCTACATCAAAAACTCATTAAATCTTTACCGCAAACGATAACGAAAAGATAACCAAATGGACATAAATGCCAAAGAATAGATATCCATAGAATCAATTGAAGACTCAAAATATTTTCTAAGGCGTGAGTAAATCACTGCCAGGGAGTTAACGGAGAATCCGGAGAGATTTCCCGAGGGTTATAAACATTTTACAGCGTAATAATAATATTTCATTAATACCAAATATTTATATGTTCTCATTGAGATGTCTCTTCCTAACTAAACCCTTTAAGATTTATGTTCAAACATGTTACTTTTATAGAGGGATGACTCGTTAACACCGATGTAAACGCGTGATATAAAATATTTAATAGTTTCTGTACCTACCTGCCGCTGTTTACTTTACGGCTGACTTATTGTCATACACATTTTTTAGAATTTAATAGGATAAGTAAGATTTAATGAACATCATAAATAATATTATTAAATAAATAGTTTTGTAACAAATGCTATATATCAATTGGATACATTTGTTTCTATTCATTCCTATTAACGAACGAATTCTTCTAACGTACTGTTTTATTGATTTCGATTGCCCAGAATAGCTTTACATATAGTTATATGTAAACATATATAGTAATCTAATCGTAATAAAAGCTATAGATTGTGGTTTGGTTTTAATTAGAAAAAATGGTTCGATCTGTGATCCGTTTTGATTAACAGATAAATGAATATGCGATCGATTTATCCAAGCAATAGATTTTTTATTATCATCCTTTAATTAGTTAATCCAACATTTGCAATTTGATATACGCTTATTAATCCAGCTCTTGATGATTAACTGATAACGTACAGAGTAAATGGCTAGAAACTTATGTATGTTTTTTTATTGTTTTAATAGAGATAAGTAACATTAAAAAATGATTTTGAGATAGTTTCAAACCATTTAATTGGACTGTTGATCAAACGAGTAAAGTTTTTAGACAAGTTACTAATGTAGGTTAAGAGTAATAACAGAATAATGTATTTTTACTATTATTTACCGACTAGCTGCGCCCAGCGGTTTCACCCGTGTGTATCCCACTACTTCAATAACCCCACGGAGCTATACTTTTACGTAGATAAAACTAGCCTATGTGTTAATCCAGGGTTTATCTCCATACCAAATTTCATCAAAATCGGTGTAGTCGTTTGATTGTGAAGTATTTATCAAACATACAAACAAACTTTCGCCTATATAGTATTATTGTGATTAGACTTTCCTGTTTTTGACTCGACAGTGGTTGAGGTAAAATCTCGTAAATCTTATACGTTGCAATGATAGTTTTCCTCAGCACTTTGAAATATGTTTCTATCTCAGATTGTTATCCAAGAGGTGCTTGAAATTGACTTACAACCATGCAAAAAATTTCCAAGATATGCAACCAACTTTAACACTCAAGAGTGTGAAATAACTTGTTAAAGTCGGTACTATGATAGTTCAAAAGTAGTTATTATCAAAATATTGTGCGCATGATAGTCGACTTCGACAAGTTATTTTATACTTTTTTTTAATTTACAATAGGCAGGCGTTTGACCACTATCACACCTGATATTAAGTGATGATGCGGTCTACGATGATTCACGCCTGAGTGTTGAAGTCGGTTCCATTTTTTGGTAAGATTTTTTTCTCACCTTTTTAGTGGTCTTTCCTACTCACGGCATCAATAATTGTCATTGTATCGCAAGAACCCTTTGACCAATTTCGATGAAATTTAAATCGGACCCCTCGGAAAGCAGCAGATTTCAAATAAAAAAATCATCAAAATCGGTTCACCCAGTCGATAGTTCTGAGATAATAAACATTAAAAAAACATACGGGTCGAATTGAGAGCCTCCTTTTTTTTGAAGTCAGTTAAAAATGAGATTTAACGGCATAATTCAGAATCATACCGATTTATAATAGAAATAACACCTTGAGTTCCAAATCAGTACTTTGTCATCAGAACACCTGGCAGGGCATGCGCTTGCGCACATTGCACAAAACACGTGAAAGTTTCGGGTTACACAAACAGAAAGGGTGGTTACAGTTGAAGCGCAAAGTGAAATATCTTTGTAAGTAGCTGATTGACCATGCTTCTTGAATATAAAAGGGGGATTCCCCCTCTTGGGGGAGGCATATGTTCTGCAGTGCACGTATTATGGCTAATAATGATGATGATGATGATGATGATGATGATGATGATGATAAAGTTAAAATGATATCTGAACAATACAGCTGAACAGATCACAATCCCTAGTATCGTTATTATAATAATTTCGTTGTCTCTATCAATCGTTCAAAAACCACGTGCATTTTGAGATAGCTTTAAGTATTAAATAATTATAGTTGCGCATAATTTAGTACAACACAAAATATTCTATATAGTACTTGTAATGTTAAAATATTACAATTAGGTTCGTCCAATGTACGGTTCCATGAACCTTGGGGCTCCGCTAGGCTTCTAAGAAATGTTAACAACCTAAATCTATTCTTGATCGAGTAGTAATAATACGTAATTATCTCCTCGAAGCGTATGTCTTACAATTGTTTTTCAATAGTTTATAGAAACTTTAATTGTAGACGTAACATTAACTCATTTTTAATTTTTCGTATAACTACTAAATTTGCAGAAACCTATACCGATACGTTACAGGTACATTATCATGTCAGCCACAAGACGTCCACTGCTGGACATAGACCTCTCAAGTACTGTCATGTCAGCCATAAGACTTCCACTGCTGGACATAGACCTCTCAGGTACTGTCATGTCAGCCATAAGACTTCCACTGCTGGACATAGACCTCTCAGGTACTGTCATATCAGCCATAAGACTTCCACTGCTGGACATAGACCTCTCAGGTATTGTACAAAGGGGAAAGAAACGTTCAAGTGTGGTCGTTCTGCAGCTTATATAATGATAATATTGTAATTTACAGATCGGAAATCATTTCGGCGTCATGAAATATTCTTCTGACTTACAGATTAAAAACGAGTAAACTTTGTCGCCAAACAATGTGACCTGTTGATATTTGGTGCACAGTATTAGTGACGATTATTTACAACGTTTTTACAGAGAAAATATTGATACCAAATACCGTTCTGTAGTTTGTAGTCGTGGGTTTAAGTCCCAGGTCCCACTTGACGATGAATATTTTCGAACAAAAATTTGAACCCGAGTTTCGCTTAACAGGTTGGCAATTGACCAGCGCCGCGCACACTTTATATGTGAGCACGGCAATTGCTGAGTGTACGCCTTTTGTCCTCAATTATTGACGTGATAACGTTTTATAAATTGATGAATACCAGCAACACTCATGAAAAATAGTAACGTTCCGCGTAACGTTCCACCTGAGTTTTGTATTACATAAAATAATCAAAGTCAAAGTCAAAGTCGAAGTCGAAGTCGAAGTCAAAGTCAAAGTCATAAATGATTATGACGTTATCACGTAAATCTATCGTCCGTAAACCGACTTTACAGACAACCAATTTTTGTATTGTTTCCTTTTGTTTTTTTTATGTATTTGTTTATGTGGCAATACTGTAGCTGTGAGACAATAAATATAGTTTGATTTGATTTGAAATCACCTAGACAATCCTTTCAATATTTACAATTTCATCGTAGTATCTGATTGTTTTTTTAATAAGGCACGTGTATGAATTTATTATAATTATTATATACAAAGCAGCTACAAAAATAACATATCGCAAAACCTGGTCTGGACGCTGAACCCGACACGCGTCTTCGAGTTGCTCCGATTAAATTCAACATTATACAGCTGGCCTAAAAAAAATTATCTGTGATCCCATTAAATAGAAACATTTACAGCGAAATCAATACAGTATTATGTAAAGTGCCTACTTTTTTTGTACGATTTATATTTAATTACATAAAACCGGATTTTGTTTATATTAGGAGTCTGTAAAATATTCAATTTTTAAAGGAGGGTTCTGCGCCTTGAAAAACGGAACTGTTACGAAATGAAAATAGTGAGTGATTACGTAGTTATGTAAATTGATTGTAACAGTGAGTGAGTGAATACGTGGGTATGGTAATAATTGAGGGCATTGGTGAGTGTAACATTGATTAGTAATACAAGTAGAAATAACTTACTTCTTTATAAACATAAGTTTTATTGAAAACAATATTTTTAGTAGATATTTATTACTAGGTATTTAAGTTATAATTAGTTTTGTTTATTATATTTTAGTTTGAGAGAATTATTATCATATTATTATATTCGAAATAATTAGTTTTATGTAAGGCATTATTTTTTACATATTTAGGATAACTATTTTCAGACCTCAGCGTCTAAACATTTTACTAATGTGTTCACAGATACCGCTTAAGGTTTATTGAATTTAGTTACAATCAGGTATACTATTAACTTTTGAAAGTCATACCTAATATTGTACTTAATGGAAAAAAAACTCGCGATAGTTTTCATTCGATTTAAACTTAAGCTAAAGTGGGTACTGCTGATTTACCCACTTTAGTTTAAGTTTAAATCGACTTGAGTATGAGCATATTATGACTTTTGAGGCTGAAAACTATCGGCCATTTGACCTACACTCTTAGGCATATGCCTTCCCTTAGTGGTATGATCATTATTTGTTTATGCTTCTAAATTTAATCATGTGTAGAAAGAATTTGCAAAATATGAAGTTAGCTTACTTTTACTACCACAAGTCTAATTCTAAACTCCATATATGATATGGATTGAACAAGATTTGATCGATTGTTACATAATTATTTTTTATACATCTAAATCTTTCGAATCCCAATTTATACAACTGAAATTATTACTTATGCAGAACATGGATTACGCATTAAAATCAATTTTTTATTTATTTATTTGATGTAATCAAAAGGAAGAGACACTTTTCCTTGTGGATCCTAATTTGATGTGACAGCAGCTCATGGTAAACAAATAGGTATGATGTTTTTTTTAAACTCTGTCAATCTGACGTGAGTGGAGGTACTCACAACAGCTATTAGAAGTTTCGTGATGTGGCATTATTTTAACCGAATTCCAAAAAGAGGAAGTTCTTGATTCGAACTGCATGTTTTTTTATGTTTGATACTTGAGAACTTTCGACTGGCTGGTTCGATTGATCGGTGACATTTTCGTGAAAAGTGTCCGTCAATTGGAATCCTCTGTTATAAATGTTATATTTGACTTATGATAAACTTGAATATAAGATATATGACAATATGATTGACTTGCGTGCAAATTTTAATATAAAATATTCCGTGAGAGTCTATAATTTATCAGATATTTACTGTATATATAAAAAATACAGTAATTTCTGATAAAACTATTTTACGTACATTTATCATTTTGCAGGATTTACTTTCACAGTAACGGTCTCATTATATATCTTTTGAACAGCAAAAAAGTAGGTTTGTTCGTAGTGACTTACGAGTCAATTTTTTAACAAGTGCACTTACTGTTATAAAGTCTAAAAAAACTTGTCACCTTTCTAAAATAAGCCTAAAGTAATAGTTTTCACCTTTGATATACCACAGAAACAACCTTTTTGAAAATGATGAATAACTAATTTAGTTATAATGTATTGAATAATACATAAAAAACACTCATAATAATTAAGTAATCCAGATTCATTCGTATGTCATTGACCTCAGAAAAAAAGTTAGCGCTTACTATTTTACATGTGTAATGACAGCTGCTACGGAACGCTTTAGTAAGAACAGCCTAACGTGCTTATTTTAAATAATCATTATGTATGTATCATATGTTTAATTTTATCTTATGTATCAAAAGGAAATATGCAGCTTCTATATATATCTAAAGTTATAGAAGTGTTAGAAATGTTGGTTTAGAATATGTATAAAATTAAAATAGGGCTTCTTTTTCGATTAGTATTACATTATATTTAAATAATTTAAAAAACTAAAAACCTTATTTTTGATACTTAGTAATATAACGTTTTCGACATTATTTTCAACACACAGAGAAATTTTTATTGTTTTCCTTTGTATTTCTTTTAGGCCAAGCTTAAGGATTCTAGTACATACAATTTCAAAACTATTTAAATCGCTTCAAAATTGATGATTTTTTGAGACAATATACATAAAAACACTTAACTGAGTACGTCCCCCTTCAATAAAGTTCGTTAAGAGTCTGATAAATGAGAAGAATCATGTAAAATTTAAATTGAAACCAAGATTTGGATGGAAATATAATTGTCTCGTGCCACTTTCGTGGATTCCACATTTGCAGGCCGGATGTCGAAAAAATTCAGCCGACGACAACTTTAGGACAGTCGAGTACAAAATCAGAATGAACAACTCCTTATTTACTTCATACTGTAAACTAACTTATCGACACGATGCTACTAAAAGCAATTCGATTGCTATTATTTGGTCCAGTCATATTCTTAACAACAACTCAAACAAATATGTTCTTACCTTAAGTTTAGGATACCCGAACCTAACCTGTTGTCCCTATTTGATCCGGCGACTTAGTTCTATAATAGAACATATTTTTATTGTTATTATATACATTTATTTTTAACTGGTAGATGCTTTTATTAAAATAAAACACTAATAACTAATTACAATACTGCAGCTACTACAATAACATTTGAGCAATCCACTAGCTATTGTATATTATATTTATTAACTCGAATGAGCAGTTTAACTTCCAATTTAATTAGATATTGGCCTGAAGGCGAGATTGCAAGCTTAACGTGTGACTAAAAATGGATATGTAGTAAGCAAAAAAAAATTGACTTACGTTATAGCCTTTACACTGGAGTATTGATAATGTTATTTTAAAAAAATGGTCAAAATAAAAAGGAGAACATAACACAAAAACTATGTTCGTATATTTTATTTGTCTCTTGTTTTGTGTGTCTATATATATAAATATATGTTTATAATACTACATACATGTACATGTATGCATATGTACATCCTAATCTTCCTTTGAGTATAATATACTAATCATAGCATGTACTAGAATTTATATACTGAACGGATTTTCTGGAGGTTTTTACAGGTGCTAAACTTGTATTAACATTTAGAATGCATTGAGGTATGTACCATTTTGGTAGAAAAATACAACGTATAATAACTTAACTATTTAAATCAAATTACAATGAACAAATGTAACACAAATAAAATAAAATCTTAATAAATTACTTGACGTTGTTGACGAGTTATGTGCGCGATAGTACTGTGATGACAAAGCTATGGCTTGTGCCGCGCGATTGGCACCTGAGAGACACCTTGCCTCCCCGCAATCCTTTAACATCTGCTCAGCTACACGACATTATGTTCTACTATATTTTAATTGAACGAGTAACTTGTTTTGAGTCATCGATAATACATTTTAGGCGTTTTTATGCGTAGCCGCGTCGTAAAAGCTCATTTAACTCATGCTGTATCTTTTATTATTATTACTTCATAGAAAAATAAACCACATAGGCAATGCATCAAGTAATCATTTAATTAATATGTTTTGTAAAATTCTTGCAGACTGTAATGTAAGCCAACTTCAGTTATTCATAAGACTAGGGAATGAGCCATCTTAAAGAGAGTGTTTGGATAGCCTGCCACGCTAGCGAAAGCGAATTAAGCTAGTGACCAGACACGGTGTGGATATTTCAGACTGCCTCAAACTATCTGATGAAGCCGGTTTGACGGTCCCGTGGCGCAGTGGTTTGTGTCATCGACATGAATTCTGTGTCTCCGGGTTCGAATCCCGGCAGGGGCAAACATTTGTGCGATGAGTGTAGATGTTTGTCCTAGGTCTTAGATGTTTGTGTGCTGTGATTGTGTGTGTCCATGCCTCCCGCGATACAGGGAATCCTAGTGCGGGGGTCTGAGTGTGAAGAAAAAAAAAAAAGCCATATCACATTTTGTCGATACAATAATTGAGATAGACGTCATATCGTGCCATCAGAAGTCCTGAAACGCGAATTCAAAATTGCCTCTAGCTGTTACTCATTCAAATAGTAAGCGCCAAAGAAGTTTCCTAAATAAAAAATAAAATAAAAATAAATTAAGGGCTTAACAGGTGCCGACGATAACACACGGGCAGAGAGAGCGTGGGACAAATATTGATGCGTGTTAGCTTGAAATATTACAAATATGTGCTTTAAAAACCTACTATACGAAGCGCTCGTAGTAGACACCGAGAGCGCTTAAAAAACAATAACTATACACATTAATTTGTAAAAAAAATCGGCTGATTTATTTTATTAACAAATACCAATTGATCTGTAAATAAAATTTAAATTACTACTTTAAACCACATTTTTCTGTAACTCATTATAAATTCATGGAATACGAGACCAAGTCTCACCACTGAGTATAAAACTAACAAATAAAGGCAGAGTTAGCCACATAGTTATCAGCGTTACCGAATCAGGACATTCCGAGTAAGGTGGAATCAATTTCACGGCACAAAACATTATTTAATAATAGCCCAAGAACGACATGTTTTGTAAACAAACATAAAGACTTTAACAGACTATGAATGCGAACAATTTGTCTGTTCAAGTCTGAATTTTGATCTTATCAGGCCATTGTGGTTTACTTTGGATACATATTACTTTTAACCGCATTGACAGTTTTACTTTCTGATGTAATTGTTGTTCTGTGTTTGTGGAAGAGATTGAAATCTCTCATGCGTGAGTGTTGTGCTATATTATATTTATCCGTTGAGTGTGAAACGTTTTTTTTTTTAATGCTATTTGTTAATCTTCTTCTTAGTCGTGCACTCTTGGCATAATGGTGGTTACAGCGATGACAAGTGGGGGATTCTCAATGACGTCCTTGTCCAGGGTAGCAGCTCGCTTAGCGATATTTTCCCGTTTCTGGTGGCTAGTGGTATCGCGGGTACACTGTACTAAGGTAGACTGTGTGGCCTTTGTAATCAAATCAGTCCAGCGTGTTGGTGAACGACCTTGCGATCTGTTTCCTTCCACTTGGCCCTGTACCACAAGTCTCTCCATCGATTGCTCAATCCTAGAGATGTGTACAAACGTACCTATTTGTAAATAGGAGTATAATATTTCGAGGATCACTTGTCATATATCACGTGATCAAGTATATCAAGTGGCACTCTATAGCTGTATTTAAAGAAAATACCTATCTCAAATTGCAAATTTTATCGGTGTAACAAACACTTATTGAGCACGATTTTGCACCATAATACAATTTATGAGGTTCTATTTTTTGATGGCAAAGCTGAGTGAACATAATGCATAGTGTTATTACAGACGAATTCTTCAAGTGAGGGAGCTCCTTGCTTGTTATATATACGATACAATATTTAGTTTGGTTTAATAAACAACATCATCATCATCTCACAAGGACTGGTAGAAAGCAGCCCACATCCAGCCTCCTCACTTCCTGTGACATTATCGGGTCATGCAGATGACCACTCGTACTCGCTAGTCCGTGGTTTTTGGGAGAATTTTAGGGGCTCATCGCCAAGCAGTTCTATGAAATATGTGCTGTGTCTATTGCTACTTCAACTTTCTAATTTGGGGTAAGTCGTGACTGGACTATTGGCCTACCGATCTCCTGATTTTCAATTCAATCTCGTAAAGGAACTCCTAGCGTCTCTCTAAATAGTCCACTTTGCGATTGTGGGCTTTGTTACAGGGGGCCTTAGGTTAAAATTTCAATGTATGTATAAGTCTTGGTATCTATACCTACTAAATTTGTGGTTGCATTATTTTGCCTCACATTCTGGTTTATAATAATGATTGAGTGTTCGTAAGTGACAAATCATTTCATTTGCATGTAATAGTTATATAATGTTTTTATCACACCTAGTTGAGCACTGTGGGCGTGAGAATGATGTGATACGTTTTTCATTTAGAGCTTAGGTAGTTGTATTCGTCCCCGAGGCACTTATATCATAGATTATTTTTTTAATTTAATATTAGTTTTTCTGTATAGACTGAGATATCGTTAATAATTATCATCATTTTAGGCATAGAACGTACGCTGCTGTACACATATCTACCCCATTTCATATGGACCGGCTGGAAGCGGTCCGCATCCAGCCTCTTCCTACGATCTTAGTCAGGTCATCTGATTACCTTGTCGGTGGACGTCCTATGCTGCACTTGCCAATCTGAGGTCTCCACTTGAGAACCATTCGTCTCTAACGGGCATCAGTTATCCGAGCTATGTGCTTTGCCCATTGCCACTTCAACCTGCAAATCCGCTAGGCTATGTCAGTGACTTTCGTTCTAACCGCAAGCGTTCTAAGGCATATTATTGAGCCTTTACTTATTTTTATAAATAAATTGTTTTGTTGTCATTGTGGGCTTTTTAAAATAAAATCATTTAAAACACAAACAATTGCAAGATTAAACGTGTGCGAAAGTATTTATTCAAAACATTTCCATACGAAGAGATAAATTAAATTGAAAACTCGTAACAACTCCAGACACTGTTGTAGCACTATCAGTTAGATAAAATGTTGCCAGGTCGATAGGCGTCTGGTAAAAAAATTGCTATCCGTGATTAATAACGCTGATACAATGTGATTAAAGTTATGAGGTTCCATTTAAATAGAAGCAACTATAATTTAGATGCCTCCTTCTGAAGCTCTGGTATTTTTTTTTTGTGTAAACTAGTCTATGTGATACTGGTTTGTCTTAAGTAATAAAACTTATCAAACATGAATTATTTACACGCGTATTTTAAAAATAGTTCTATATTAAATTAATCGCGGTTTTGTACACCGTATAAATTAACAAAAAACTTGATACGCAAAAAAGTAGTAATTACATTTTATAACAAACACATATTTTTGAAACTGTGATTTCTGTGTAGAGTCCCGTTTTATCGTTAACAGGGAGTAAAGATGGCATACGATTTTGATTTTCAATACAATGGCGAAAGGCGAAAGTTTGTCTGTCATATGTCGTTTGTATGTTTATTACTCATAATAGCTTATACCCTATATGCCCTGGAATAACACATCGGCTACATTTTATCCCGGAAAAATACCTATTACGCTTCACCTAGTGATCACTTACTACAGCAGAGAGGTGTTGAGGTGTTGGTTTGTTCTAAATGCAGCTTGTGAGTTTGAAAGCTCTTTTGAGAGCCTATATTTTCAGAAGCCATCAATCGGTAGATATATGTTATAACAAGAAATTATAAAACTATGATTATATATGTAATAAGCTTATAAATACGTCACCAAACTAAAACCTGTGCAAATCAATCATTGAAATATTTGTGGGGTTTCAAGTATTATGTGATGCCGCCGCTTTTGTGCATAAAATAACAACCCTTTGGGACACAATGTCACACTGATCTAGATGATGCAGAGGATTGTGCACCATTGTGTGTGCTTTTGTATATCCCGATATAACTATTGTTAATCATACGACAATACTGTTTTCTTGATGTCAGTTTGAAAGAAATGACTGCTGCATTGCGGCCGTCAATGATATATATTTTATTGTGAATGAAATAATTACAATTGTTCAAATAATAATTTTATTAACAATCGAAGAAATGGATTTAGATACAGAATCTGCTTTTTTATTACAGCTATACTTGGGTTTTGTCGGATACAAAGTTTGTATGGAAAGTGTTGTCCAAAGAAAAATTTTAAAAGAAAAGAGAAACGGTAATCTCGTAATGGAAGTTATTGTTAATTATATAACCAAACTATTATATTATGATCTTTTTTGAAACTTACATGGTCATACAAGAATGAACATTATCAACGTGATAATTATTATGTATTTTGTTTGATTTTTTGCTCGATATTGGGAATAATTACATGCGGCCATGCTCACGAGTAAACTGAATTATGGGCGAGTAGGTGTTTATTCAGAGCAGACAAATCTGTCTACCCCTCTACCGTTCACGTTTGTTGCGTTAAATGGTGTCACCACGGTAACTACGATACATATAGTTATGTGTGTCGAGCGAGATCAAAATCAAGTCTTGAGTGACTTGTGATAACACCATTGAGAGTAGCAATACCATTGAGCAATGACAAGGGGGGCGTCCATTAATTACGTGAGGTGTTTACGGGGGAGGGGGTCAAGCCGAATCTCACCCAAACTCACATGGGGGAGGGGGTGAGTTCGACAAATACTTACGTTTTTTTTTTTCCACACACACATTTTAACATAGAAATGTAGCGAGAAAACTGAGATAAATTAGGTAATTATATTTTTTGTGTGGTTCTATACTACGATATTAAAAATCTCAAATAACAAATCCTGATTAAATCCAATAAAATCAAGCACATATTTATTTATTTACATTAAAAATATGTATTTTCAAAAGTCCCACGTGAGATTATGAGTGGGGGAGGGGGTCCAGCAAAATCTCACGTCATCTCACCAAGGGGAGAGGGGGGTTGAAATATCGCTAAAACTACCTCACGTAATTTATGGACATTCCCAAACATAAAAGAAAGAGGCTAGATAACTAAAAGTCTAACAGACTAACCTAACCTAATATTTTACCAAAGGTAATATCTAGCAGTAGAGTAGTGAGTTATGTCGATATCATTCGATATAAGGCGATGGCTTGCAACGTGGCAACTCGTCAACAGGTGCTGCTTACATCCACAGTAGACTGGTCTCGTCTACTGTGAATGTGTATGAAACCTATAAATATCATCTTCACACATAAGAAACGAACAAATAAACAGTAACAATGCTATTTCTTTTATAACGTAAATATTTAAAATGATAACCTGAAGTGCAACACATGCACTTTTTTGACCCACTTTTTTTCTACGAAAAAGCTTCAAATTTGACCGTTTTTCTTTGTCTATGATTGAAATTTGTGGACTAAATAAGGAGTTAGCAAACACAGCCCATTCAAGCCCAGTACTTAGTCTGTCAAATATTTTCGATACAAATTTGAACCGCGCGCGCGCGGCCGGCTGTGCGGTGCGGCGCCATTTTGGGTCCCCTACTGAAGAAACTTTAGGTTTTTTAAAAACGCGCACGACGGGTTAAGTACATCCGATATATATTAGAAAGCATTTAAAAAGGCACGGACACCGAAGTGTCTGGAGTTTAGCTACAATATAGATTACTAAAAAAATGGTGGCTATAAATATATATACAAGATTTTTTTTAATTACGCACGGGTTTCGCGTAGTTGTTTTATAACTCTCGTTGGATGCTTATATGAATACTGTGACAGACTAAAATTAACGTATTTTTAATTAAATTTGAATGTTTTATTTTAATATGAAACGCGTAGGCGCTAATCCTTGTCGACAATCGTTATCCTAAACACGCTTACTTATAATCGTAGCGTATTTCCGCCTGAAGGCTTGCGGCGTCCGATCCTTTGTGCGCGGTCATACATCACGGCTCCTAAGTAGACAGTATATCAACCGAAAGTTTTATATATTATATATTACAGAGTAATTAGCCCCGTGGCGACGGACCTCCTCGATTTATTGTGGTAGGCCGGTAATGCGGCCGACAGGCGTGTTGCCGGCTTTTGTTCTCCACTAAATATTCAATTTTATTGGGTTATTTGGAACAATGGGGCTATTAGGATATTTAAGGAGTAATTGGGAGGATGATTCCTTCCGATGTATGTGAAACGATGTGTTGAAGAGGATGATTGGTGTGTAAGAGCTCTATAAGACGTCCCACGGCTGTTTTTCGAAATTTATTTTTGGGTCAATTTTGGGGATCATAAAATAATTTTTATCTAATCTCAGTTGCGTCTACTGACGGTCGCGTGGCGCTGTGGTTAGTGTCAGTGACATGACTTCTGTGTCTCCGGGACTCTGGGTTCGAATCCCGGCAGGGGCAAACATTTGTGCGATGAGTGTATGTGCAATGTTTGTCCCGGGTGTTGGATGTTTGTGTGCTGCGATTGTGTGTGTCCATGCCGATATAGGGAATCCTAATGCGTGGAGTGCGTGCGTATGAGTGTGAACGAAATAAAAGAAATAAAATTGATCGTATTAAAAGTTAGACTTCAGCATTTCACAAACTTTATCTTCATGTAGTTCGTCCATATCTTTTCCAGCCTTCTTCTACATCTATATTTTTTCATACCCTCTTTCATTTTTGTCGCTTCTGTGTGGTATATAGCATAAGTATCCTGATGATCTTCAATGTTCCCATGCTGATGGACCCTCGCCTTTCTTGCAGAAAGGAAAGTTGTAAATAAACCATCACGCTGGTGAATGGTTGCTTTGGTTGCAGGCCAGCACAATGTCGGAGTTTTTGGACAGCCCAAGGGTCATCCATTATTGTTATGACCGTGGAGTATACGATTTTAAGGCTTTAAGAGGTGTCAATGACATTGCAGAGGCTCGCGGATGCTTACAGGCTGAAGGGGTGTGACAAATCCTGGTGTATGTTGATCTAAGATATTACAATATTTTACGTTAGAGTAGACCTGCGGGCTTAAAAAAAGAACTAACCACATATTACACTTTTTATTTCCCTTTTTATGTCTTGACATAAAGAGATAAAATAGAACACTGCATTGCGAAATTTAAATTTCAATCTTAATTGGCCCTTAATTTATATTAAACAATATGATTAAAAAGCTGTTGCTATCTAAATTAATCACGTGTCACCAACGTGCGACACGTGATTCACATTTACTTGTCTGCAGGCATTAATTTCAACAGAAATGGGTTTAGGCTTCTATTAGGAATTCATGCCTAATGAGATAGCTATAACCTGTAAGTGGCCGTTTTGTTTGAGGTCTAAGAACCTAACACGTTTAACGTTGTCAGGGAACCGGTTGCTGTTGGTTTTTCCTCTAAAGCACAATATTTTTATCTCTAAGATAAAATTAAAATAGTCTCAATGTCGCACAAAAAGAGTTGTAATCAGTCGGCTACCGCAATCCGTCAAACAATTAAGCTGCCTTCTAGATAATAGAAGCGGCGAAAGGATAGACAAAGAAAATATTTTTACTTCGATTTTACAAGTTACCAAAATAAACCTTAAAATGAAGGGCATAAAGAAAGGTGATTGGATTTTTACGATTTGAGTCCCATTAGCTACCGTAGGCGACAGCGTACGATAACGCCCATTGCGGGTACATCGTAAAACATCATTAGGAAGATAAAAACCCTAAAGTAGCTCAGCTCTTACTTAAACATCGCAGGAAGTGATCCAGATATCGACACGTTTTGATTAATGTCTCACGAAATCTCAGATAAAACCAAACAATTTTGCCATTTAATAACATTGTTTTGAAGCGATGATAGCGTAGCAGTGGGAGCATCGGCTGACAAACAGACAGATACTGGTTCGATCCCTACTAAGATTTGAGGTTCCGGTGAAGACCACTCCGTTACTAATTCTCAGCATTAGTAGCGTACATTCAAATACCTGTCTGGCTAGCTAGCACCCTCAAATTTGAAAAACTGTCACCAAACACATAGTGTGTTCAGGCAGCAGTCCTTGAATTACAGTAAACATTTGCAGCGTGATTATCCCTTCGGCCATATCGTTATTGACCATCAAGTGAGACAGTGGTCAACAAAATTAATAACGCGTGCAAAATGAAATATAAAGACATTCGGAAAATTATAGACCAATTAGTTTCAAATAGTAAACGTTACTTTGAACTGGTTTGTAAAACATACAACAATGAAGTGTTGTCGGAATGTGTGATGTGAAAAAGTAAACAACAGGACAAACAAAGGTCCATAGAGTCTCTAACATAATAGAGATCTTAATTTTACACCCGAATCAAAATTTCATCCCGCATTGTGTTGTGTGGTGCTAACAAATTCTTTTTTATTATGACCCCGCCCACGGCTATTATCAGATGTTTGTATGGCATGTCATTTTTTATCAAAACAATAAGCTTTTTTATCGGTTGCGGTTGGTCTCCCACGTATATTGAAACTATGATTTGTCAAACTCAAACAGCTAAACGATCTAACAATCGAATCAAACATAATTTACGTAGACATATAAATTGAAAGACCCCCGATAATGAAGGACGCATTCAGAGAGAAAATCTGTGTCAAAATAAAAATAATATTTACCTACGTTCTTTGTATTTTTTTTTTTTCTTATTTAATATTTTCTTTTCTCTTATAAATAATTTCGTGATTTTGACACGGTACATAAAACATATGTGAGTAAGTGTGGTATTTTTCTATTTTTT
The DNA here is from genome assembly GCA_934044485.1 of Apeira syringaria. Classification (NCBI taxonomy): domain Eukaryota; kingdom Metazoa; phylum Arthropoda; class Insecta; order Lepidoptera; family Geometridae; genus Apeira; species Apeira syringaria. Next base: position 19,071,275 of record OW203662.1, on the reverse strand, counting down.
ATTTTATTTTTATTTTTTATTTTTTGTTACCATATTTAAATAATATTACTTGCATCTTTTAATCTAATGGAAGTAGTTCGATATTCAAGACATTGCCTTATAATACAATTTAAACATCATTCTTGTTTTAGCGAGCAGATTTAAAAGTAGTTTAGATGACTTCTGGAATTAGAATACATTTTTGAAAAACAGGAAAGCGCGACAATGTTTTTTTTTTTAGATGTCGCTATTGAGAAATCTAAAGAAATAAGCTTACAAAAGTAACGTTTTATTTTTAGTTTTATCAAGTTACTCAAGCCTGTTTCATGAGGCTTCACTTGGCGCCTACTAGATGGCGCTATACGCCAAATAGTAGCATAAACCGTTTCTTCATAGAATACATAACTTAACAATGAGTAACAGAAAGATGCGTATTAGTTATATGTTGGTTTGGCCACACACATAGCATCCGTTTCCAAAATGCCCGTATAATTTTATTATTATAATTTGGACCATGTTATAAATACATTTATATATTTAACGCAGGTACCTAGATTTTTTTTAAAGTATTGCTCGCATTGTTCGTAGATTAAATCTTTCTTTAAATTGTTTTGTTTAAGTTATTCACAGTTCGACTAGTATAAGATGATCTACCTAACCGAAACCATGTGCAAAACTAAGTATAGTTAGTTATATTAATATACTAACTACACACATGTCATCTGTATGTCTGTAACAATTTTGGTAACAAGAGAGGTAGGCGAAGATTTTAGATTCCTACAATCGTTGCATAATAACTCTCTTGCTTTTTTCACTTTCATGAGATTTGTCTAACAGGTCCTTTTGTTAAGGGCTTTACAGGTGCCGATGACATTACAGAGGCCCAGGTCTAATTCTTACAGGCAACGGTTTTGAACGGGTCAAATCCTAATGCGTGTTGATATAAAACATTTGCAATGTTTTATATCTATCTCTCTCTCTCTCTATCTATCTATGTACTTTACAGATGACCTACTGGCTCAAAAAATATGTTTTGTCACACAACAATTCGTTTTATTACTAAACACATTATTACACTTTGTAATTTCCTTTCTTCTGGTGTGAAAAACAGTTCAAGCAATTTTAACGTTACCGCGAAAATATTGGAAAAATATGGTCAGTCAAAAATGTTTTTTACTAATAAATTAGCAAATCGAGTCAAATATTATACAATCAAAATTAACATTAATGACTATTCTCATAAGTGATATTATTTTTAAGTTTATTAGACATGTAAGAATTTCAGCAAAATAAGCTGAAATGACTGAAAATAATGAAAAATTGTATATTTAGCAAATAGGATTAAAAGTCATCATCATCACCCTGCCTTTTTTAGAACGTTTTCAAACTCTTAGAATAGGTACCTTCCTCTTGAAAAAAAGTACAAAAAAATCAAATGTTTCGATCTGTCGAATTTAGAACGATTAGAATTCTATTTAGATTTTAACTTAAACATTTATATAATATTTTGATATTACTGTTTGAAATATATCTTTATATTTACAAAATTCAGATTGTAAAGTAATTGCGTTTTAAGGTAAAGCAACTAATATGTAGTGTGTGTTCTATAAAAGTATACATAAAGTGGATTAATAGAAAAAAATATTTTTTAAACCAGCAACATCTCAATAGAAGGTCAACAAATTACAGTGATGCGACCGAATTCAGCTAAACATAATTCCAGTTTATCCACCCACATTGGTTATAAATTAATAGAATCTACCCTCATCCCTGTGTCATATAATAATATTTGATTGGGCTCGTGTGAGGTATTTTTTATTATTTTTATGGAATATCTGCCACGATCAAATCGTGTCGCGTATCTTCAGCTAATTCTGTGTGCATCTGGATTCAAATGATTTATGATACCCAAAGGGTAGTAACCATGCTGGTTCATTTTTATTTTGTTATTATTAATAGACCTTTAGAGTAGCAGTGGTTAACTTTTTTTAAATATTTTTTTATAATTATAAATATAAATTTAAAATATATTATTTTTATAATATTAATATTTTTTTAAGATATTTTTTTATATAATTATTCATTATCAATATTATTATATTATATATATTATTATTATCAAAAGTTACAGTATTGATTTGTTACACAATGTCTATAAACCTAAATTAGGACACTAAGTGATCTAAAACTAACCTTCGACCACTTTTTCACTTGATGTTAAGTGACAGTGAAATCGGAAGTAGAATTACGCTAGACTTTAATCGATAAGGTTTCTCTCCCTCTGATGTGATATCACACATTAAGCAATAATAATTAAAATAGATTTGAGGCGTTTGAAGGTTGCTTGAAAAAGTATATAAATACCTACTGATAGGAAACAGTTATTATATTTGGTTGACGTCTCAGGAGACCGAAGAGCTGGCAGCTTCCTCGCTCAACGTATTAGCCTAGCAATACAAAGAGGAAACGCTGCCAGCATCTTGGGTACAATGCCGCAGGGGCCCGTTTTAGATTTATTTTAGTTTTTATTAAATTTTTAAGGTTTTTATTTTAAGTTAGATTATTTTATTGCTATTTACAAAAATGTACTTTACATATGAGTTATTATATTATATAGACTAGAACTCGTAATTACCCGCGACTTTGGTTGCGTTAATATCAATCGTCAATTATATCAATAAAGTTCATTAGTTGTTTTTATCTGGTCTACCCGTGACGTACGTAAGTACACTTTGTTCGTAAAACGACGCAATCGCAGATTAAGTAGTCCAAACATGAACACGTAAAAAACAAACAAACTAACGTAGTATTTATTATACTTTAATAAATTATGGTAGAAATGTGTTAATTAATTTGTTAATTAATTAATTCTATGCGTAATCGGTAATAGATATTAGCAATTTCGTATGGAAATTTTGGAATTCTAAAATATTTGAATAACTTGTTCTTCTTTTAATTTTTTTTAGTGCAATGTGGTTCGGCTATAATAATTTTAGAATAAGTTTAAAAATATGTAACAGGCCGATCGGAATTTAATTTAAAAACTAGTTTACTGATATCAATCTTTTGTAGAATAACAGTATTTTACCAACTTCTAAAAAAGGTTAGGTTTTATGCTCGGTTCATTGAAGCAATGGTCAATTGAGGAACAATTTTTTTTTTTCTTTGAAAGTGTTTGTATGTTATTTTAAAGTTTCGTAATTATCTTGGCCTTTATATCGTCAATTCGATCTGATGAAAGCACATAAAATAATTCGATGAAATTTACAATAATGTATTTAGATAATTTGTAATTTTATTAAAACGTTAACTTACAGGAACTATTGTAATTGTTACAGAAAAATAAGCCAATATTAAAGACAATAGAATTGAAAAAAATAATAAGTACCTGTAGAAGTAATTTTATCATAAATTATCTAGCATTCTATGTGAATGTTTGTTCACTCAGAATCATTTATTAACCAATTTCACAAGTAAGGATACACTATATACTTTAAAATTAATTTTATTAAAATCAGTCAAGACTTACTTCATTTACGGTAAATTGTTGAAAATAATCAACGGATTAATAGTGACAGTCTGTTTTTATTTTTTTAAATGCAACTCTTATAGCGTGTTAAATATGTACCTAAGTGTTAAAATATGTTTTAGTAGTTTTATCCCACATTACAGAGTTCCTACCAGGCTAGCGCGTCACAACGTCTAGTTTCTGAGTTCTGAATGGTTGTGGGGCAGCTAGAGCAGCGGTCCCTTAAAGTCGCGAAGTTGCCTTACAGGTGTCAAAAAAGCGCTTAAGCGCTTTCTCTCTGTTATTATATTAGTAGAATTCTACTATTTCCACATTATCGATAAAGCGTCCCCGCGACTGCTACGAACGGAATGATTGCGTCATCGCATACGTCAAACGTGGGTTTGACATTTCTTCTAGACACGTCTAGGCTTACAACTTGCTACTATTATATTAGCATATCTTTACAGAACCTTATACCTGAGCGGAACGTGCTCCACCGGTTTTCAATTATCGTATTATAATTATAACAAGAAAAGTCAGTGACTAAATTATGTTTTATAGCGATATTGGCTTCGGGGTAGTAACTATGGCTGTTAATCAAGCGATTGTGGATCAAACCCCACCGCAAATTTATTAAAAATCTTTAAAAAATCTTGCTGTAAGGTCACTTTAGATTTAGATTAGACTAGTAGCGCCCCGCGGTTTTACACGCGTGGTGATAAATGATGATGATGATGATGATGATTAAAAGTAGCTTATGTATTATTCCAGGACGTGTAGTATCTACATACCGAATATCATCCAAACCCGTCCAGTCGTTCTGGCGTGATTGAGTAACAAACATCCATCCATCCAAACTTTCACATTTATAATATTAGTGGGATTTACTAGATATCCCAACTTGAGAGACGTACCTTAAATCTCAAAAGTCACCATTCGACATTCAAGTGTCATTGACATTGACTTTAGAACCGCGAGTCTGGGTTCAAATCCCAGCTGGGGATGTTTGTATATTGTGATTGTGTGTATATCATACCTTCCGCGACGCAAGGTATCCTAAGTAAGGGTGTATGAGTCTGAAATTAGTATAAAGTGCATTAATGCCATTATAATAATATTATACTTCAATTCTGTAATAGCTGTACTAGCGGAAATCGCCTAAGAATGCGTCCAAAAATAATTTATACTTACATGGAATTCACACATTGAGCGATTCCACCGATCGTTTTTGCCACACGCCTAAAAATTAATGAACTAGCTACCACATATATATAATAAATTTAAAAAAAACATAACTACAACTAATTGAACTACAACACGGGATTCTTGAAGAGGAGAGTTAACAGAGTATTAAAACGACTGTCAACGTATTAATAGTAATGCTCCCAGTCTTCCAGATATCCATAAACGACGGTGATCGCTTACTATCAGGCGGCATGTTTGCATGTTTGCCACCTACTTCACAAAAAAAAAGTTAAAACTTCTAAACTTAATGTAATGCTAATCTCGTTTCATATGGTTACCAATCAATCTCGTAATGGGAACGTCGTCCGTCAACCTGACGAATGTTGGTTCGATCCCCATCAACGGCTCGAGCTTCTGGTGAAGGTAATATCGTTATCAAGTCTACAGTATGGTGATAGGGTACTTTTCGGTAAACTGTCACCAAAGTTAGTCTAACTCGGTGGTGTGCACTAAGTTAGAAAGACTGTGATGAAAGACAGTGTGCTACGCTGTCTTTGGTGACAGCTTTCAGCATCTGTCCTCGAAAGGCATTTAACATTCAAAGTCTAGATCCACCTTCAACCACATCGTCACTGACTATAAGTGTTCAAAGTATAATACGAGAAGAATATTAAACAAAATATAATGCGTAATTGTGTAAGGGTTATTTTTTAATGTATTAATTTATATTAACCGATATAATTGATATATTTTAAAAAAACAAGGTAAAATAAAATGTCATTTTCTGTTCAATAAATAATTGTACTCCTTATTATTTAGGTATCTCCTTATATCTATAGTATATACAATATAAAATTGCGCGATACCTATAGGTATTCTTAGTAACTAAAAAGCTTATTTACTAGCAGGTAACAATGTACAGTTTATATTTTCACTACAATTTTGTGTGAATAAGTTTCATCAGATTCAGTCTCAACACTTATTCTTCAAAGTTACTAAAACCAACGCACAAAATTCAATTTATATCAGTCGAATACATAACATATTTTAAATCAATTTAATATACATACAAGTAACTTTACATAATGATCACAAACTCCAGTTTCAACACAATAAATTAATTTATTTTCCAAAAATCATCTACTGAAACATGATTGAACCTTTGCTTCTGAGAACTGTGTTATCTAAGGTAGTAAATTGACGTGCAGGAAAATTGCCAAATAAAATTAAACAATTTGGAATAAATGCTCAAAAGATCATTCGACTTAGACCCACTTGCGCCAACCAAATTATCTAAAAAAAAATTGTGATCAAATCCGAGATCAGGCGAAAATCTCGGCTAATATGGTTGGCGCAAGACGGCCTCATTGACTTATTTCACTTACTGTTTCACATTGGCTTCAGGCGACGTCAAAATATTAAAAAATTAAGTCTCAAATATAAATGCACACACCCTTTAAGTCTTACTGTGTTAAAGTCTAAATAGTAAGGCACTAGCGGTTTTGACTAGATATAACTTGGAGTTTTTCCGTACTTATTCACAAATAAATGCATACTAAATAAATACTCGTAATGCACTGGCTTCGGAGGGACTCGTCCAGTTTGATCACCGTTCACTCATTGATCTGTGAACAAAAGAAATATATTTTAAACCAACTGGAATCCGCACAATAAACGGAAAAACACCACACAAAAGAATTACATACGTACAATAAACACGTTCATTAATGTCATGATCATGTTTACGAATATAAATGAATATAGCTTTGCAAAATGATGTTCTAGTCAATTATAGATAGATGCAAAATACTTACAATTCCTATTTCTGTTGCCACCACGAAATTACGTCTAAGAGTTCATCTTCGTCCATGGGATCAAGGTGTGGCTGCGTTGTGACTTCGTATCGATGCTCATTAGAATAAGCCGAAGATACACCTGAGGAACATTCCGAAGGCGCAGGTGAATCGGGTTTCTCTGAACAAGGGGATCCGCTGCCGTAGAAGAAACCATCATCCATGTCCACTGACGTCATTGGCGGCACAGCGCTGTTACTAGGAATATTTTCTCTATTTTCCTGATCGCGACTTATTCCCAACGCTGCGTCACTGTCTTCCAACATTTGCTGCAGATATCTAATATATTCAACGACCATTCTCAACGTGTCTACTTTACTAAGCTTCTTTCCAGAGCCTCGTCTAGCGCCGCCCGATAAAGCGGCGACCACGGACGCTGGGAGGTGGCGCCGAAGCGCGTTGAATCCATCATTCACTTGCTTCACACGGTTCCTTTCCCGAGCATTGCGTCTAGCGATCGAAGCCGCTTGAGGTCCAGTGTAGGGGTTCGTTCTGAAGTGCACTTTTTTCCTGTACTGAAGGTTCGGAGGTGTGTCGTGGGTGACGTAGTTCTTTTCGGGAGCGGGCGCGATAGGTACATTCCTCTTTTCGGTAGTCTTGTTTATGTTGGTTGAAGTGTATCCGGGCGAGACGACGACATAGTTCGTCTGCCCTTGGACGATTTGTAATTCTTGTAGCATTTTACGTGTGTGTTTACGCGGGCGAGGCGCACGCGAGCGACATGCGCGGCTATCGGGGGCGCACTGAGCGGAGAGGGAAGGCTTTGCGGGAGCTTCGGACGAGCGAGCGCGGACGGCGGAGCTTCGCGTACAAGTGAGCCGTCGGCGCACGCGCTCGCGTTATATCACCTGCGCCGGCTGCAAAAAAATATAAATTTTAAAATTCTCTTCCCCTATTATTGTCGTTCATCCCTTCCCTTTGTACGTGCGGGTCCGTACCTGGCGTAGTGGTTAGGGGAGTGCGGAGCGGTGGGAGGCGAGGGTGGCTAACGCGTGCCCAGTTTTTTCCCGCTGACCACGGAACGTTGGCACATAAAACTTGAAATTAATGGCATACATAGAGTTGTACGACAAGGACGAATTTGCATTATTAGCGATGTTTTTACAAACACTTATATTAACCTGACGTTGGCATTCCTTACATCGAACATTCATAAAAGGTACGTTCAAGGATCAAGTTTTACAAATGCTTACCAATACTTATAATTAACCTACAAGTAAGGTATTAAGTTGGCATTCGAAATGTTGTCTTCGCGAGTTATTTGTTACTAGCTGCGCCCCGCGGTTTTACCCGCGTGGTGATGAAAAACGGTAATGATGATAATGATTAAAATAAGCCTAAGTGTTATTCCAGAGTATACAATATCTCCATACAACATTTCATCGAAATCGGTGTAGCCGTTCGAGCGTGAAGAAGTAACAAACATACACACAAATCGGACGTTTTAATATTGGTGAACAGTACCTAGTCTAATAATATTAGTAAGATATGATTCGCTAATTATCAATATATGAAATTAAAGTGGCTTAAGTCGCGACAGTTCAATTGACACTGACGAAGTCTATGACTGATATAGTACATCATTATTTTATTGCTATTTTATTATTGTAACTATATTATTATCTTCACGTCAACTATACTTAATTGAAAATTTATTGAAATAGAAGCTGTGTATATATTTCTAATAATTCTATGGTTAAAATTATACATTACATTTAAGTTCTTAGATATAGATTTTTGTGAGATAAATGTAACTGTTTAATTCGTTTTTATGTTAATAAATAAAAATAAAATAAAAAATTAAATTAAATCAATTGTTTCTGTTTTCCTCATAGCCGTATGAGAGAAGAGAGGTTCACTGGTATATTAGTGCCTTAACTTACTTATAGACCAAAATAAGCAAATCCGTGAAAACATTTTAATTAATGTTCATAGATTTGCGTACAAATCACCGAATTAATTAGGTGCGTCGATATAAATACTGATTTAAATTAAATTAAATGTAAAGTCGCTTAGCTTCGTGGAACGTTGCTTTGGCGTAACGACTGTCGTATCTAAGTTATCCGGAACCAAAGCTTCCACTCGAATATTAGTCGGCAAAACACTCATTTAAAAAAAAAAAACACTGTCAGAGGCGAATTCAGTTAGTTACCTACGATATTGCAGAAAAAAATGGAGTGTATAAAATATACCCTACCGAACAGATCATTTTTTTTTACTAAAGGAGGTTTTGTATTTTTGTATTTTTTTATTACACATTAACAGGATTCCACTTAGGATTCCCTGTGTCGCGGATGGCATGAACACACACACACAGCGCACAAATATCCAAGACCCAGGACAAACATCTACACTCATCGCATAAATGTTTGCTCCTGCTGAAACTCGAACCCAGGGTCCCCGCGGACCAGAAGTCGAGCCACTGCCGATGACGCCACGGCGACCGAGTTTTTAATAAACTACTTTTACTAACATGGAAAAATACTTTATTATCCTCCCCTTTATGCTTCTCCGATAAAATCGGCGTGGATTCAAGTCCGCTATATTCTTCTAGGTATTTGTGATCTATTGTATAACACATCAATACCAAAAAATTGGGCATAAAAATAAAAAAATGGAATAGAAAGATTATGAAATACAAAGTTACACCGAAGTGCTACACCGAAACTATTCGCTACTTCATCAAAATACGCGCTCTAGCTCTTGAAATAGTATAATTGCCATTGCAAGAGCTTTAAGCCTTTTTTTATACTGTATGGACGTATAAATACGTATACGTATGCATCTGACCACTATCTCACGACATGGTCAGTGACGATGTGGTCGAAAATGTTATCATGCTAGACCATGCTCACTGGCTCTCGAGGACTGCTGCTTGAACACACTGGAATGGCGTATAAACGTATACATATGAACATATATACAGTATAAAAAAAGAACTTGGCAAAGGTTATGTGTAATGCTCAAATTACGCTTTGTACCTAGTCGTTAGAAATGACATTCTAAAATTAGAATAAAACATCCGAATAGTATTCTCTCATTAGAAACCTCTTTTGTAAAGAAAACTCCGATACGGTTTCATATTGGAACTTATTTTACTTATCTTATTTTCCAGAATTTAATTTAATCTCGTTAAAAAGGGAAGCTCTGCAATATGTACTTACGAGAGTTTCCAAACTCGTTGAATAAGTTGAGTTTAATGATAAACTTGAGATGATAATAAATTGCAAAAGAAAGCTAGATGCTTCTCGTTCCTGACCGATCCTTAAGGATGTCTATCGCTGGGATACCTATATCCAGCTGTGAACTTATGCTGAAATCATAACCACTCAAACATTCTATTTCTTAAATATCTTAAATACGCACCGAAAATGATGAAATTGTGTAAACGTCATTTCATGACAAGTTATCATATCAGACTGGCGATTTATTCAAAACATTTGGAGCTTAATAGATTAGTTTAAATATAAAGCATCACACCAGTGGGAAATTTTCGATGCGAACATGTAACGGAATACTTCAATCGATAACATTATCGCTAATGAATCGCATCTTGAATGTTTTGGACAGCTGTTAAAAAAAGCCAGAAAGCCATAAGATTTATATCCAACAAACTTGATAGGCGATTACAAGCTTAAAGTTGTTTAATTTTAATACAAATATCGAAAATATCGCAAAATGTCGGAAATCATTACTTTGAAGACTTATGGAATGACAACTGGGATTGGAAAGCTTCTAACTATTGAATTCTATCCATGACAATATTATCAGTTTTTAATTATTGTCAATTAAACGTAGATTTACTACATATCCCTTTCACACACATTTCGCCAAAAGGACATACAAAGACATAAACTATGTCACAGATGTATATTTTCTTATTATAAATTCATTTCTTTCCTTTGCTCAGAGGTTGGTATCGTGGTAGCTGTGACACAGGGAATCCTAGTACAGCTACCAATGGCCATCCTAGGTATATATTAGCTATTAAATTATTTATCGTTTATCACAAATGTTTGCTAGTTTATTACTTAGGATTAGTTATTTTCTTTTTGATTCTGGTGTAATTAAATAAATAAATAAATAAACATATAACATTAAAAAACAATGTCACTCTAAAATTCTTAACATACTAAGAACGAAATCAAAATCGAATACACATCAAATGACACCAGAAATGCCTACACTATGCGAAGCATAATTTAACAATGTTATAAATTACTGATCTCTTTCACTAATACCAAACAAACACCGTCACTAACATATTTCACATACTAATCAGATAATGTTCAATAAAACTACACATAATTATACTTTCTAAAATACATGTTAATATATAGTGTTGTCATCGTGTGAGCTTCACCGCTTTGTTGACAGCAAGCCTTTTTCACCTGCATTAGTGGAAAGTAAAATCTAACGAAAGAACCTTAATCACACGATGATGCCATAACAAATTAACTCTCTTTTAATATCTTGAACCAGTCTTTCTGTGATCGTGTTTTGTTTTATTGTGACAAAGTAACAAAATGTTCTAATCTTAGATTGTAATTTTTCCAATTATTGTCGTTTGCTCTGATCAAAGCCACCGACTGAACTGGATTGTGTTGGCATATCTCAAATTCTATTTGTTCAAATCTAATTGTATCAAAATGGTGTTTGAAACGATCGGTATTCCTTCTCATTAGTCGATTCTCTGGTTTATTTGTTACATTTTATTACCGGTTAATATGACATTACCGATGTTTAACATTGATTTAAACTGGGTAGTGATGTGCTTGCGTAGTTTAAGAATAATTTGAGTTTTATTTAGGCGTTCCTAAGGGAATCAAATTACTGTCTCTAGATGGTGAAGGCAATACGCGTGAAGAAGTGGAACTATTTTTGTTTTATATCACGCAGCTCGATGTTGTCATTACAAAGTATATAGAATCAAATAAGGATGAAATAAAGTTCAAATCTGCGCGATATACTAAGGATAGCAGATTTGTTACTATAGTGCCAACACTTGACAAATTAGTATTTAGAAATCAATTGGGTTTTATAGTCAGTAACATTAATTCTTGGCTATTGTATAAAGATTTGTGAAATAACCTAGATACCATTGCATGTGACACATTTATGGTATCAAAGTAAGAATGAGTTATGTTTTGCATTTTTGTCGTCGATTTTTTATCGTTCTTGAGCCCAAAATATTTGTTGGAATGAACTTTATTTCATTTCAGCTTCATACACAAGTAGCAAGTTTTTGAGATGGGTCTAAGAATAAAAATAACAAATAAACATAATTATAAGCGAATTTTTGAATTTTTTAAGAGAAATAAACCGAAAAAGAGACCGAGCCTAAAAATTATTGTTCAACAATAATTTTTAGGCTCGGTCAGCAATTAAATAGTGCACTCTCTCACTCTATGCACTATTATTACTATTATTTTAACCTGTTTAATCCATAGTTAAATAATAGCGAGTTTTGTTTATATACGAATGTCTATTTTACTAATTCGATGTTGTAAAGAAATTCCACACCAGAAAAATATTCTGTTCTTCCATCCGATAATAATGTACAGAAGTATCATATTTTTTCATTCATTCATAGCAGCAATAGGTCGTCCACTGCTGGACATATGCCTCCTCATGTAGGGGGATTTGCCAATACTCGCCCCGCTTGGTAGACAGGTTGGCGAGCGCAGTATGATTTCCTATCCTCAGAAGGCGCTGCTGCCCACCTTCTGGTACGTGATCCCTTAGCCGACTCTTACGGCACCCGCGGGAAGAGATGGGGGAGAACTATTCTAGGCCGGTACCACCACGGCATATCATCGGAAGTATCATATTATATAATTGAAAAACAAATTACCGTCTTATCGAGTACAAGATTTAAATTGACTCCACTTGCGTAGCAAAACTTCTAGTTTCTTGGTAGCCAGAGGTCAGAAAAAGGCGTACTTTCGCTTGTCATCTTTAGGGTGGAACCTGACTTTGTACCGGATATGAACTAAAGAAGCTAATGGATTCTATAAATAGCTTCCAATGAATCTTACAATTTTAGCTGTGAACAGTAAATCATTAATGATAAGGGTAGTAATATAAGGGGTAAAATGAGGGAAGCGTTTGATGTTGAAAAAATATATCATTACGCTGATTTTAGTTGTGATGCATTTGTGTGCGTTTTGTTTGATAGTGATTATTTTGTATTTGTGCACTTACTATAAAATGCATTATCTCGGTGGGTCATACACTGTTATTGCACTGAGACATACATTGATCGCTTTATGACATTACACATATAGGATATGATTATTACTCAATATAATGCACAAACATGTTGTGCCGACCCCACCTAGTGTGGAATAAGGACAATAAGAAGAAGAAATTCGGTGATATGACAACTTGGACTGAACGTTGAATATATAGTCATTTCAATCAAAAACATTAAAGGTTATTGAATAATAAATAATTTATTATTTAATATGTAACCGTTAATACGCTCGAAAAAAAAACGAATGAAAACGTTTAATTGTTCCTTCAAATGTTTGTTTAATAATTGAACAAGAAAATCACTTTTTAATTTAGGTTGTATTTTTTTTAATCAATCAAACAGCCAACAGTTTTATTAAAGTCATATTGGTAAGGCTAAGGTGCCCAATTAGCATATAGACTACTTTATATAGCCATCTCGCCGTCGGGTTAAAAGTATTTTACACTGCCTACGCAATTTGTTTACAATGTTAGCTCTGTATTTTTCCAGTTTCATTTTAACATTTGAACAAGATAATTTCCCCTTTTTGAGATGTCACTATAAACTGTCAGCAATTTACTCTCCTGTCAGTGTTAATTATAAGTGACATTTTAACTCTAGGGACGATTAAAAATAAAAGAGATGGTGTTTGCTCTCTACTAAATACAAGTATACGTAGCAATGTACTGATTCGTTTGTATAATGACATTAGTACTCATAGTACATTTAATGCAATACATATCCGGGAAGTCATATGTTTCCGGCAGCGGAGGGGCTACATGTGTGTCAAAGTAATTTTCAAATACAAATGATAGGAAAATAGAACCATTCGAGTGGTGAAAACTAATATTTATATACTTTTATTATTTATTCGTATATATAACTTAACACGCGATAGAATCGCTTTGATTATCACACGTATTTTTTTTACTTATTATAAGCTTGCGTTTGACAACCGTCTCACCTGATGTTAAGTGATAACGTTGTCTAGAATGAAGCACGCAAACCTAGAAGGTACCTATTCGCTTGTGACTTGAAGACTCCAGAATAATCAAGCTTCAATTAAATATAGTATATCGCTGTCCATAAGACTAAAGTTTTAATGGGAACGTTTGAGTCACGTTCTACATTCCTATCTCAACCGATTCACTGCTTCAAAACGACGAGGTGGACTAAAAAGCCTGCGTCTGTTTCTAATGGTAAACTCCTGGATATTTCAAGTTACAAGTAAAAATGTATCATCTATGCTGTTTACATATTATTGCTTAACATCAGCTGAGATATATGCTTTAAAATAAAGCTATTTGGATTTATAATACGTACCTAGTTTTCATTTATGTGTGATCTAGCAGATGTACTCAATAATTCACATTTATGATTACAACAACATTTATGTTTATTTTACCGGAAATTGCTTGACAATCATCATGCGAGCAATTACTCGCAAATAAAACAATTAGGTAAAACAAATGACGAGATGAATAACGTGGGACTGTGGGGTGACACGTGATGATTATGGGAAAAGTGTCATCTGCCAGTCTCGGCTCAGTGGATCTCAGGCTACTGTTCTATCATGTATACAAATATTGTAATAGTTTATCGTGCAACTTGTGCTACTTAAACCATACAACTTTTTTAATTTGATGGCATCAACATCATCTGTAGACAACTTTGTCTACTTGGGATCCCAAATATCTAACATTGACTCCTGTGAATCGGAAGTAAGACGCCGTATTGAGATGGTTAAGAATACGATATCTCCGAGGATCCTTCCCATTATGATGTGCATATTTCATTTTAAGTATCATACTGTTTTTATATATTAAGTTTCAGTTTTGTTTCAAATATAGTTTAACTAGTTATAGCGTTATATGTGAAGAAAATAGTAAACACGGCTAGTTTTAATTTCTTTTCTAAGGGGTGGGCGCTGTAAGTTGAAACACAGGCAGTAAGCCTAGTTCGGCGACAGATAGCCAAAATTTAATATGTGCATAACTCTAGCCATTTAAGATGATGTAATGTGCGCAATTTTATCTGAAACTAACTTTTTATTTTATTTTATTTATCACATCTCCATAAAACGTGGAGTGATATTGCTGAAAACGTAAATAAAACTTGTGCACACCATAGTATTTCTAAGTTCTTTTATGGGGCTGAGACATGCACTCTGAGAGCTCTGACAAATCATGACAATAAAACAAAAAGACATAAGGTTTTTTGCTTCATTCTCGAAAAAACAATATGGTGTTGTTTTAATCTCTCATGGCTTTTCACACTAAAAATATTGTTAACACGGGATACGCACCATGATTTAGATTTTGATTGAGTTCCTGATATTTCGGCGCGGGTCCACGCACCATGATCACGGAGAGACTGAAGAAAGCGGTAGATGTAAAAATATATTGAAATGTTAAGGACAGACATATCTGTCTACCCTCTTTTTTAGTATTTTGCAACGGATACCACTGGCACTAGAACTCGATTGCAAGTTTCTACAAAACACACTCACTGTATCACTGCGGATATTCGTACGGTCACAATGTGCGCGCGTATAGTTTTTTATGCACCCTAATACGGGATTCCATGTATTTGAGAGCTGGAAACCATCACCTCGGTTAAAGTTCTCGTATTTTGAGATCTCGATTGCCTCTTTAACCAGTCAAGGGATATAGTGACGCTCACTGGATAAAACACATGGTTTATGGAACTCGATCCAGTGATTAGGTCCAGCATCTGCAGCAATATCCAGCAAATATCGGGAACTCAATAAAAATCTAAATCATGGTGCGTATCCCGTGTTAAACAAAACAATATGGTATTTCCGAGTAGTTACAATATGGGATTCTTCAAAAAGAGAGTTAAGAGAGTCTTAAAAAGGATTGGCAACATATCATAATGCCCCCAGTATTACAGATATCCAAAGGCGACGGTGATCGCTTACCATCAAGCGGCCCGTCTGCTTGCTTGCCACCTATTATATTTAATAAAAATAAGTTAAGCAGTAGCGAGAAACTAATACATTTCGTACAGTCATGCCATGACCGACTAACCTGTATTACGGAATAGTAGCTCTCGCTCGATTGAAGATCCCACTTATCAATCCATATTGATCCCATACTTAAGAATTACATCGGTCAATAAATCATACACGTTCACAGACGAGCCGACATCGATAGCACAATAGAACTACCTGATTCGTTTCCAATAGGCCTCATTTGATTAACGATTTGTTGAGTGACTCCTATTCATCGCAACGTCAAAGAGTTATCGTATTAAGAATTAATAAAGAGAATGTATCATTTCACCTCAAGCATGCTCTCACAGATAATGAAAGTTGAAGGCATTCCAGACCCAACGAGCTGTAATTTATTGACGCGATGATTCGCGGTTTTATGTTAATAATCTATAAATATTACTTGTAATCTTATTCAAACATAGCAACAATTACTAGAAAATAAATAGTGCAATAAAACCTACTTCGTTCTCTAGAGACGATGTCATTGAAATCGTTTACATTTTAATAAACTCTCGATGCAGAAAAGTATTTATAAAATGCAGTAAAATATACTTGTCCACCCACTTACATTTTAGATCTGATAAGCCGTGTCTTTGGACGTCCAAAATGCAAATACGGTGTCTGGTTGGCTTGTAAAGCAAAGAGTTATCGGACAGGCATCGCGTTCGGTGTGTCTGTGCCACCTACAAGTGGCACAGTGAACGACGTAGTCGCTGACGTCAAAGACTGGTCAGTGACGTGACGGGCGGACGTCACAGACTTATCCGACTCGTTGATGTCGCGACGTCGCATTGACACCGATTGTGACCAAGATACGGCTTGCTGTGATTGTGCGCTACATTGTGAGGCTTGTGAGATTCGATTGACAGTCGAATTAAAGATAAACGTTCGAAAGTACAATGAGATGTACCGCGAAAGGTGGGTTTAATTTCTTTGATATTTTTTTATTGCTCATTGTGATTTTGATATAGTGTCTGCATCCCGTCTTGCGCTTGTTCGTGTCTTGTAAGAGACTGTGCATTGAGTTTACATTTGAAATTCTTTTTTTATTCATATCAGTGTCAAAGTCTTTATTTTTATTCATTCTTGTATCATTCACCCATGTTTCAACGCGCTGGTATCCAGTGCCACTTTTTGATTTAAGGACGCTGATATTCTTTTAATACCGTACAACTTCGTAACGAGTAAATTTGTTCCATTTAGCTAGTATGTGTATTTTATGTGTCACTTCGAAGGGCAATAAATAAGGCTAGTTGAGGAAATTCGGCTCGTTTGTCGACAAACAAGGTTGGTAGAATTCGTTTATTAGTTTACGGCTCCTCGTTAGCGGCGGCGATAAGATGCCCCTTAAATAGGTCATTAGTATTGTTCGTATGAGACTCTTTTGTGTATTTTACAATGTATTCGAAAAAATTGGTCGATAAGTAATAAAAACATAAATTTTATTTTGAACCTTAATCACCTGCTAATAACATATGTATGATACAAGAATCAATTTACATTTAGATTTAAAAATAATTTTATTAAAAAGGTTGAGAGTTTTTGTACGAAATAACTGACGTATTGAGTCCAAATCACTTCCAATTCTTGATGACATGGGTGACAGTGTTCAGCAATTGGAGTAATATATTCTTCACGTGTGTTCCAATTTGTAAGTAGAAAAGATGTACACGAAGCTTAATTATTTAATTGGTTAAAGTTAGATGCTGATTAACGAGGGAAAGTTATTAGTGAAGTAGACAAATTTACTTTTTAATATGTACCTGTAAATCTGAATAGACAAGTATTCCCTCATCCCTTCCTATTCATAATTCTTCCTTCTTGAGCGTACTTTAACAATGCAAATTATGCTGTAGCAATAATGACTTGTGACAAAGTTTTAAACAATGGAATAATGCGTCTATTGAATTGAATTGAATTGAGTTGAATATGTATTGAATTGAATTTTCTTGACTAATTAATTTTAATTTTAATTGTATTTAATTTGATTTAGCTTTATTGTAATTTAATGATATACTAATTTAATTTAATTTTATTCAATTGGTTATGTGTATGGGTCATAGTAACCTGAAATAAATGTTTTTTTTTATTTTATTACATGCAGACAATATTTTTTATGTTTCAGAGTGACATTTGAAACGGTATACGTAAGGGCTAACTTTGTAATGTGCCATCGCTATATCATAGGATACACCTACATGTACCGCCTTTGCGAACGAATTATTTTGTGTCCACTCTGATGACGCGTACTGCCGAAGAATAGAAATTCGTTGGTCGAGTTTGTGTCTTCTGATAAGTACAATTCTGGAGTCTTCAAGGCACGAGTATTCACTCGTTATAACAATGTGTATTTACACATTCTCATAGATTGTTAATGAATTGTCATTTTTGCCAGTTTTGATATTCTACCTTGGAGTGTAATTGTAATGGGAGATCTAATTCCTATCGCAGTGCAATTACCTACAGTGCAATTGAGATGCAATTGTTACTTTAGATGAAAACCAAGTTTATTTATAATGACACTATAATAGCTATATTATTGCTTATGAATTGCTTTTTTTAATAAACAAGAGAATTGGTATCTTGGTTTATTTGATACACATTAGATAGAGCACGCCATCAATTAACATCAGGATAGAGGTTAAATGCGAGCGTCTACTGGTCATAAAAAAGAAGACTCAAGAGCAAAAATAAACATTATAAGGGATAGGCTTCTTATATTTTCCGATAAAAGCACCCAAAATACGCATCGTGCAAACTTTTTTAATCTAAACCAAACAATTTTCCAATATGGAATGATACTTGTCATTTTACATATAATCTGTGGACGCGGCGCATGCGATCAGCAATTTTGGCGCTAAACGTTTACAAATAAATGCAAATATATGCTGTAATTTTGTTTAAATTTCATTATCTATGTTATGAGATTACATAAAGTAGTGTATGAAATTGCACATAATTTGGTTTTAAAACACGAGTGTAAGTTAAAAAAAAACGAGCTGTAGGCGAGTTTTTTTATATCATTACACGAGTGAAGAACCCTTGTTGAGAAACAGTTTCATTAACAATTATTAAGTCATGGTAATGCAGATCAAGCTAAAAATAACTGTACTTTCAATAAAATTTTATATTGTTATTAAATCAACCGGGGCTTAATCGCGATAAAAACATTAAGTAATTTATTTACCTCGACGTTTCGACCAAGTTGCATTGTTCGTGGTCACGAGAAGACAGTTCGAGAGTCACGAGAAGACGAGAGTCTTCTCTGTGACCACGACCAATGCGACTTGGTCGAAACGTCGAGGTAAATAAATTACTTAATGTTTTTCTCGTGATGAAGCCCCGGTTGATTTAATAACAATGTGTTCGAATCGCGAAAGTCTAAAAATTACAAATCTTAAATTGGTCGGGTTTGCGAAGCCCTCAAGTGAAATAGGTGGGTTTGTTTTCACCAGCTCAGTGATTACTAATAGGTGTACTTCACTACCATACCCAAGTTTAATGGTTCATACGAAAAAGTCGCAAACAGGATCCAGTTTAAAATGGCAGTTGAAGAATGATCAACATTAATATAACGTTGAAAACAGATTGGCTATAAACAAACTCGCGTGTTTGATATTTTTGTTCACGCGCATTGAGCAGCTGATGATATTTTGATATTTATTAAACAGCGATATTATCAAGATTTATATTCCCTTACGATGAAACATTTATAACGACTAAAATAATAATCGGTAGATATATATGATGATGTTTTTAAACATTCTAGGTCTAGAGAGACTACATCGTCGGATACATCTTCACTCTAAAAAAAAATCGAAATTAGTTATCATTTATTTGCTAGTATATTATAATACATTTTGATAAGTTTTCTATCTTTTAAACTCAACCAAGAAGCGGATGTCCAAATATTAATAAATGTTTATCATTCAAGTTAAAACTCTTTGTTTAAATTGTAAAAAATAAAGTTGCCGTATATTTAAGAAAATAATACAAACTTTATTTCCTGGAACTGTTTTAGTATGGCTACGCAATGGTAGGGTCCTTAGATGTTATGAATTTTAACTATTGAGGCTAATTGCCATCATCACTTCCGCCCTAGAAGGTTTACTAACACTTAGCCAATTGGAGATCAATTTCATATAAATACTTCAAATAAAGTAGGTGAGATTGGTCTTCATTTAGCTAACTCATGCAACTTTATGAATTCTTCTGCGCCTTGTCAATTAACGTCTTAAGTTTATACTCGTAATCAACTGATTACGAGAATAAACATAAGAAGTTAATTAATATAATTATATAGTAACATAAGCTAACTAGCTTGCGAATTAATTCTATCCGATATAAATCCTGTTCAAAGGTCGTTTAAGCTTATCCAATCGATGTAGCGGCGCGACGCTACATCTTACAACGCTACCTCTCGCGACGCTGCATTTTGCAACGCTACCTCTTATGTCGTAAGCCTAAAAAATGTCTATTGACTAGCTACTTGAAATCTCACATTATATGAAACAGTATTAGTAATGCATATACGGTCAGCTTTTACTCTGTAATCAAAATATCGAAAGTAAATGGCTGTATAAAAATTGTTGATGTGTCTACCTGATAATAAAATGATAAGGAAAGTATTAATAATTTAGTTTAAAAAAACGAGTTGCTGATAACAGTCTTTAATCCTCAGTGGGCAGTTAATCTGATGAACGGAAATATTGATGTAAACGAATTTCTCGTTTACGAGTAACGAGTACCGTTGAGTCGCGTGGCGGGCGTGCGCCGCGGCTTGCGCCCGCGCATCGCGCCATGCGCCCGCGCACCGCGGCAAGTGCGCTCAGATAAGGACGGGTGCTCACGACGCTACTTAAGTAGCTTGTTAAATTGTTGCAATCTAATTTACATATTCGAGGATTTTTGCATTTGATGTTATTAAACGTATTTGAAGATATAAAGAAAAATAAGGAGACGGGTTTGGATCCACTTTAGGGATCCATTTATAGCGTGTTGAAAAAAGATTCAATGGACTAAAAATACAAACTATATTATACGTATACTGCCATACAATTTAACTGATATTTAATTAGTGCCACTCACGTTTTCGTCGCTGCTGTGCTAGTTCAAGGTGGTTTTTTATCGACACATGAGACTTAAGACTAAATAGAATTAAGCTTTTTGTAAACCCGATAAAATTGTACAATCTAAGGAGTCAAAAAATGTTTACGTCATTTTCCATGAATTCTATGCTTTGATATAAGATACTCTGGCTGTCGTTTGAAATACGTAAATATAGCGTTACTTGTACTGTGTACGAGCTAACAGAGTGTGTGATATATATCAATTAATTCCAATGTTCCAAACATGTAGCGTTTGTATATTGTGCACTATCTTGATTGTGGTCAAGGATGCATATAATTTTGTATACTTTATAGGTCTAGCCTATAGGTCTAACCACTTTCTCATTTGATGGTTAGTGGTGATGTGGCTAATGATGTAATCAGGCTAAGCTTAAAATGCTTATTGGCCCTCAAGGACTGTCCGTGGTTTGGTGATAGTTTCTGTATTTGATAACAGTGTTTTATCACCGAAAACCTGAGCAGTTCAAATCTGATCCTGAGGGGAATCAAACCAGTGTTGGTCAGTTTGACAAGCTGAGCTCCTACCGCTGAGCTATCATCGTTTATTTGGATTTTACTACGGTTAAACTAACTTATATTAGTCTAGTGTGTATTCCGACCGGTTTCGTGACTTTCTGAGTCACTTTTTTATACAGAGCACGCGCTATCGGCCGCATCTGCACATACATAATTATCATCATTGTGAACTGATGATAATTATGTATTTTATATAGTCGATTATTATATAGAAAGTTGGTAGTTTCTACTAACAATATGTGTGTTATATAATTTGAATACGATAATGAAAAGCAAATTTTTGAGCGTTTATGACATTACTGAGTTTGACTTACTCTGCAGTTCCATAGCACGACATAAATACCATAATCTTGCTAGGATCACAGAGCTCATTTCATCCATTACTTTCCTTTGGATTTCTTTCAAGACCACCGAAAATCACCGTTGTTGGTGGTGTTTAAATTGTAAAAGTCATTTGTATCAATACGGCGGCGGCCTTTCAGCTTGTCAAAAGGCTTAAAAATATGTTTATCCTTAAAAATCCTCCAAACATAGTTTGCATATTGGATCGTTCATATTATGGCTTCGTCAGTGGCGACCCTAAACCGGCCTTTAATTACAACGACGCGTTATCAAGTAAGAATGTGCACACGCGACAACAGTATTAATTTTAATGAAAGAAGTGTGCGCCGGACTCGCTGGACGGCTAACCGTCCACCTGCCCAAGTCATCGGCTTACTGAAAAGTGCATCACAACAAATCTGTGGAGACGACTATAGATAAAAAACTTTTGAGCAGATATCATTTTATTTGTTTGGAATTTTGGCAACAATTCTTACTCCCACAGAAATTTATATTTATTATATTAGAAAACTATCTGCGTTGTGAGTGTGCGTCGTCAATTATGCAGTCGCCGATTCGAGTCCCATCCCAGCTTCAGCTCTCGGTGCAGGTAACATCATTATCAAATAAGCAACATTTTTGAATAGTACTTTAAGTAAGTGGAACACAGCTATCAATGCTCATTTGGGTATCAATTCTACTAAACACACTTTTTTTTTTGCTCATAAACTGTTCATTAATTGTCGTCTTGCTAGTTTTTCTATTCTTCTTGGAGTATAATATTTTAGCGGAATACCAAAGTTATTTACAATTGATAATTTGATTTATTATTGCATTGTTCATGAATTGCTTGTCTTATTGCTTGTCTTGTCATCTTGTTGATGAAAGACGGGTACTGAATAGTACCCTATTCAGTACCCGTCTTTTATCAATATTCTAGACAACGTAATCACTTAACATCAGGTGAGACAGTTGTCAAACGCAAACTTATAATATGTAAAAAAAAAGTTTTAGTGTAATTTGATCTGCGCTCAAATGGTCAAAAATTATCTAGTGATCTGCAAATAAATAATAAAAATAAATAATAAATGTAAAATCAACCGTCACAACTATGCATGTTTTTTATATGTTTTTGCAATTGTGGTCATATTAGTAAACACTTTAATATTTGACATCTTTGGTAAACACGCGGAACATGTCTTACCTACTAGCTGCACCCCGCGTTTTGACTGTAGCGGACTACAATTTTTCCGCTACTTTAATTATCCTACGAGAACTATAATTTTTCCGGTGTAACAAAGTAGCCTGTGTGTTATTCCGGGATTTATTCTAATTTTTTATCCTAAACCCGTCTAACCGTCTCGGCGTGAAGGAGTAACAAACATAAAAAGGACAAACAAACTTTCGCCTTTATAATTTAGCGTGCCAATATTTTACATGATGTAATTACGTACATGGTTAATAGATTGTTATGAAAAATGTTCACAAAAAATTTTATACATACACCCCTACTGTATGGTGTATTTTCAATTTGTATTTTTAACACATAATTTACCGTGACTACTCCATTGCTCTAGTCTGATATGGCATGAGAAAAATACAGTTTCTCAAATACGCACATGCCTCCGTTCTACTTCATTAATGTAAATTTTGATCCAAATTTTCACTATTTATAACGTGAATTAGAGATACATAGTAGCATTTTACATTTTTTATTTTAACGCAAATAAATTATTAACGATTGAAATTATTTCTATTGATTGACGATGCACCTGCTCTATTTTATTACGTTTATCAGCTATCAGCTGTAAGATCTTAAAAGAGTTTTCCACCTGAACGAATAAAAATTTGAAATCATAATCATCATAATCTCAGCCATTCGGGACGTCTGATGCTGGTTATTACAGGATATAAAAGCGGTCCGCATTCAACCTCTTCTTGCTAAGTCAGGTCATCTGTACACCAGTGCCGGTGGACGTCCTATGCTGGGCTTGCCAGTCCATGATTCGAGAACCATTCGACCTCATCGGCCATCAGTTCTGCGCATTGCCACTTCAACTTGCGAATCCGCTGGGCTAAGTAATTGACTAAGATTATAAGTAAATGTGCTAGGGCTTTGATTCGATCGCGTAGAGAAACTCCGAGCATAGCCTTCATTGTTCATAGTGGCACAACGAGCTTTGGGCTGGCTTCATTCTGGGGCTGGCCCCTGGCTCTTAAATGCGTCATAGAAATAAAAAAAAATACCGCCACCACCATCCCCAAAAATCAAAGGAAAAAAAAGTTATTTCAAGATTCAAACACAAAGTTTATAGAAATAATGAAACTTAGACCATTTATATTGTATTTAACTCGACGTTTCAACCAAGTGGGATTGGCCGTGGTTATGAAAAGAATGGAAAATGCACGAATATTATGCCCGTTCGACACTACAATATTATACGCATAATTCAGTAAAGCAGCTATTATACATTGATACCTACGTGTGTTTTATTATAATCCCACTAATATAACAAAAGCCAAAGTTTGTATGTGTGTAAATGTGTATGTTTGTTACTCTTTCACGCTCAAACAGTTGTAACAATTTCGATGAAATTTGGTATGGAGATAGGTTACACCCTGGAATAACAAATAAGCTACTTTTATGCACGAAAAAGTATAGTCCCGTAGATATATAGAGGTAGTAGCATACTTTTTCCAGGATAGAAAGCCTGTGTGATTTTTCAAGGTTTCAACTATCTCTATCCAACATTCATCAACATTGCTTTAGCGGTTTAGTTGTGTAAAGCCATAAGACAGACCATACTTTCAAATTTATAATATTGTTATGTTTTTGTAATATTCCAACCAAATTTTTTTCGAGATAAAATGTACCTTTTATTACCTGCCTGCCCCTACGGGAAAAAGGCGTAAATTTACATTTGTCTGTATATAAATGTGTATTATTTTATATTCGTTTGCTTTCGATCCATATATTATGACATAGGTTATATTTAAACTAAACCTAACCTAAGATTATGTGGAGACCAGAATCTAATTTTAACTACTTCTACCAACCAGTACTTATATTAATGTGCCGCGGTGGTACCGGCCTAGAATAGTACTCACCCATCTCTTCCCGCGGGGCCGTAAGAGTCGGCTAAGGGGCCACGTACCAGAAGGTGGGCAGCAGCACCTTCTGAGGATATATAATCATACTGCGCTCGCCAGCCCGCATGCCAAGAGTGGCGAGTATTGGCAAATCCCCCCTATATGGGGGAGGCATATGTCCAGCAGTGGACGTCTACGGCTGAGATGTATGAATGAATGAATTCGTTTGCTGCTGTGTCATTTTTTGCCAACATACAAATGTATTATTATCAAAAATATATAAATAAATATTCTTCTTCTATATTAAGAAAAGCAAGAATGCGATCAATAAATCAATGGAAATCTATAATTGTTATACATAAATTAATTATTTTTAAGTTATTTATCATTATAACCATTGACATATTTGAGCCGCTTGATACCGAACTAGTTTTCCCTGGCAACGCATTCCGTCCGGTTAAACTCGCTTGCTTCGTAAAATTGCTAGCTAACTTAGTCTTGATTTAATAATTTATATAAATATTTTTGATCTTAATCATAGATGTCTTTCTCTTGATATCAGTATATACAAAAATGAATCCCTAATCCCCTTGGTCTCGACATCACGCGTGAACGGCTGGGCCAATTTCGATAATTCTATTTTGTTGTGTTAGTTATTGTCAGGAGAAGGATCTTATGAAGAGAAAAAAGAGATAGCGCGATAATTTAAAAATTTAAGAAAACGAGTAAGTTTATCATACACTTTTTTAATGTAACCTTATCCCCAACTTTATATACTCTTTGCTAAGCACGTTTGAAATAACTGTCAGTTGTTTGACAACTAGAGATGATCGCACACCGGCAATATCGATTACAAATATCGTATCAAAATATGCAACAATGGAAATTATTATTATTAGTATCGTTGAGGGATTAGATACCATGTTTATGAGTTTATAGTATTCCAGTTTTAATTTAATGACAGGTCAACGTCTGTCGGTTGTTTAAGAGAAAACTGTTCGAACTATTGTCAGAAAAATGTTATTGTACAGTTAAGGATTATCTAAATGATAAAAATATAAAATAAGGCAAACATTTATGCTTTGACAAATATATTAATAGTCTAATAATGTACATCTCCGTTGTAATTATTATTAATTTTATGATTTTATTGATATAAATAATTATTGTTTCTTTTTCAATGTTGTAGATCTGCATTGTACAATAATTAAGCCACCTTTATGTACCAACATTTTATGCACATAAAACATTCTATTCTATTCTATTGTATTCTATTTGGTGGACAACTTATGCTATTGTTGCCAGTCCAAGCTATCTCCTTGAGAATATTTCGACCGTCGGATTAGGAACACTATTTTTTTTTTTATTATATTAGCACGGATTAACCTATTACACTAACAAATAAATTTATATTCACAACTTATATTAGAATTAAAAAATATCACGTATTGGTCTCACTGTATCTGAGACACTCAGACATGTTCTCTTTCCATTCGTCCGCAAACACATCAAATCCAGGACTGCCGTCCAGGAGAGCATTGATCGCAGTCAGGGTTCGCAGTATGGGAGACTGGGCGTGAGCGACAGTACGACAAGACGGGACAGCGAATAATTTATGTTTTCTAATTCGACAGTAATTATTAGCGACATAAAGACGACACAATTTGTCGCTTATATCAGGGGCGTCTATCTCTCCCCGCAAGATTTTACACATAGTAATCAGCTGCTCGTAAGATCTTCTTACCTCTAAAGAGTTGTACCCTAAACAGCCTAAGAGGAACTTGGTAGGATACATGTATGGATAATAACCGTTTATTCTACACTATGACATAAACAATTCTTATTGATTAGCTCTATAGTAGTATAGTATAATAATATGTAATATCTAAGTGTTAACCGCTGTTTGAAAGGGTTATTTTCTGGAATTCCAAACAATAAATGCACGTATCAACCTAATTGCGGCTTGTGCGGTTTTAGACCTTATTTCAACGGCTTGACAATGGTCTGCTAAGTGTGGCTAATATTTCGAACCGAATATTTAAAGAAAGAGTGGACAAAGACATAGCCGTTACATTTTTTAACTAACTTCCACTAGTGTAGAATACAAATCACTATGAACATTGGTGATTATGAATAAAGAATGTGTAGCGTAAATTGTAGAAGGCAGGTGTGGCGGTACATCTGCGCGTACGTCGCCCAGAAAATAGCCCCCACCACAGTTCCTAGAACTAATATTACCTGTATAATTATATTAATCGCGACTTGATATATTTAAACTAATAGTAAAATTGCATCCATATCGTCACCCTTTTATGGTTTTGTTCGGAGATATTGAAACCTTCATCTGCAGACTTAAACAAAGTTCCCTTAGACGAGACACTTAAAGAAAGAAAGATAGAGAAAAAAATGCAACTAAAATATTTAAATTTTTCTGTTTATATGTCATATCATTTACCTCTCTGATAGTTATATGTTGAGTAAAGTAGTAAAGACAGGACAATAAGTAAGGGTTTTACAAATTAAATGAATTTAACCAGTTCAAGCCAGATGAAACCAGCATGTGAACGAGTGCAGATAATGTTTATTCAATGTATGTTTTAGTTCAATGTATCTATGATATTTATAAATCACACGTCACAATCACCATTTGGCGAAACGATAAAAAATGTATAAACTAACACTGTTATGGGTATCCCAGTCAATATTTGATTAGCATGTGAACCTAACGATAAAAAAAAAAAACTAAATAGACCCCAAACGATGTCTTACGATTCTAAAATATTAGTAACAGGTAACATCAAATACCAATAATATTATAAAGAGGTAAAGTTTGGGAGATTGTAGGGGTGTGTAATTTCTCGTCGTACTGAACCGATTTTGAACTTATTTTACCTTATTTTTTAAAGAAATCCACGTCATTTGTGAGTGTCATACGCTCATCATCATCACGGCTTTTCATCACCACGCGGGTGAATTCGTGGGGTACAGTTAGTTGAAGTAAGATGCCTCGATTTAGATCACATATTTTACCATTTTCAATTGGGCTTTAAATCAGAGTGTTTTACCAGTGTTCCATAAAGAACCGAAACGTAGTCTTTAACCGTGGGCGTTGTTAGCAAGCCCTAAGTCCCAAAAATAACTATAGAGATAGCTATACCTAGAATTATTCTACGAGACTGGATGAGAAGTTCTTCCCACTTCAACCGTAAAACCCAGCAGATTGCTAAGGTGAAATGGCAGCGGGCTGGGCACATATCTTGCAGAACAGATGCCTTATAGTGTCGAAAGACGGAGACCACGGACTAAAGCGTTGCGTAGGATAGGGGTACAAGAAGCCGGTACCCCACGGCATTATGGATACAAGGATACTTCTTCTCAGCAATTGGTCATCCACTGCTGGACATATGCCTCCCCCATATAAGGGGGATTTGCCAATACTCGCCACGCTTGGCAGGCGGGTTGGCGAGCGCAATATCATTTCCTATCCTCAGAAGGCGCTGCTGCCCACCTTCTGGTATGTGGTCCCTTAGCCGACTCTTACGGCACCCGCGGGCAGAGATGGGGGAGTACTATTCTAGGCCGGTACCACCACGGCACTTCAAGGTTACTACATACAAGGATACTTTGAAGATTTGTATCCCAAGGGCTCTCAAAAGCATATGTACAAGTTCGACGAGTTTGTGCATTACGAATTTTATCATTAGACTCAGGCAAAAAGGCAATGTATGTTGAATAGTTACTCTATTATGTCAGTATTTTGTAAGATGATTAGTCCTGATTCATAATACAATTATTGAATTCAACAAAATGCTACTTATATTTATTTAGCCAATTAAATTTAGACCTTAAAATATCTGTATATTGAAATTTGGGAGGATGTGCATTATTCAATGACGAACAACCCTCAATTAACCCGTTGCATAATAAAGTTTCATATTTTTCATTGACCATAAGTAAGCAGTCAAAATTCATGTCGCCTCGTTGGGCACCGTTGGTCACGCCCACCGAGCAGCTGGTCCCCATCCTGACTCGCTAAACTTATACATTATTATGACTTTTCTTGCATATACTTAAAACACAGAGTCGGTTACTACAAAGATCGACTTATACTTTAAACTCGTCTAGGATTTCTATTCCAGATCTTTACACCAGCTGACATGAAGAATTTTGTTACATAATTGTAATAGCTGTTAAAGAACCCCATAAGAAATGTATTCAATAGAAAGTAATAATTTTAGCATAGCCGGTGACTAATCTTTCTAGTATAATTTACGTATGACAGTACTATCTTTTTAGATATACTAAAAAATAATAATTTTAGCATAGCCGGTGACTAATCTTTATAGGATAATTTACGTATGACAGTACTAGCCTTTTAGATGTACTAAAAAAAAATATAGCATAGCCGGTGACCAATCTTTCTAGGATAATTTACGTATGACAGTACTAGCCTTTTAGACGTACTAAAAAATAATAATTTTAGCATAGCCGGTGACTAATCTTTCTAGGATAATTTACGTATGACAGTACTAGCCTTTTAGATGTAGTAAAGGAGGGAGTACTGGAAGTAGTGCAGGGTCTCTAGGTAACTTTCTGGGGGAAGAGTATATGGTTTATTGCATTAACAACATGCTAGGCGGAACTTACGTTCAAATTATTTGAAGGAAAAAATTCGACTATCAGTAGGACTTGAACCCACAACTACAGAATATCGTCTTGTCACTTTGTCCAACTAAGCTATGGTATCACTCTACTAGCAGTCTGAATTTATATGATGTTGTTCTTAGCGCCATCTACCTTTAATTGTATAAACAATCAATAAATTATTATAATTATATTAAAATTCATTAAAAAATATAATATAAAAATATTGAATATATTATAATTGAATAATTCCTGGGGGAATTTTAATAGACAGAGCACCTATACTCAATAAGTTGATAATTATCCTAAGGTTTCTAACAGGTAAAATCATTATAGACACATTGTCTGAACAATTTTCTGATGCTTAAAAAATATAAACCAGGGTAAACTTGTCGTTAACGAACTTTATGCCAATTCTCTCAAAGTCTGATCCACCGTCATTCCACACATAAAAACGGTCAAGACCAGCGTCAATGTATACTTGAAATTAACCTGTCCTGTGCACTTAACGCAAACAGGACTTGTTTCAAAGAAGCCAGGACGTTTTGATTCGTCCATGTTATTATGGGAACAATATCTTAATGGGTGAGGCCAACCTGCGCTAAACGTCTGAGTGAGGATTAAGTCGAACTCAGAGTAAATTCCTTTGGGTTTGTGAGATTTGAATGTCTTAATGATAAAAATATTTGCATTTCTATCTTCAGGTCAATAATTTGCAGAAATAAATGTCATCATTTCAATTCAGAAATATTACATTGGAATTTCCACCAACCTTGGTAAAGCAGGTAATTCTTGAACGAAACCAAAAAAACTTCAATCTTAAGTACTATAATGACAGGTCAGGTTTCAAGAAAAAAACATTACATTATTAGTTGATATTAGTAAAACCTCTGCGATTTGAAGATTTCCTGAGAAGAGAAAATAATCATTTGATGTTATTTGACATAATACAGCTACGTAGGTATCTATATTAAAGTTGATATTATATCAACCTTAATATAAGGAAAGTTTAGAGATTCGTTATTTTGCGAAGAACCATGTCAAAAAGATGTTAAATACACAATTTTTAGTGTTAATTCGCGAATGTAATTATTTAAATTATTTTTTCAGGCTATCATCCTGTGTGCACCGACCACCCTGCCCCTCCCTGCCCCCCATGCCCCCTGCCCCCCAGACCCGCCCTGCCCCCCCTGCCGCAGAAATTGCATGCAATCTTACGTAACCGTTACCTCTTGTACACGTGATTCGCCTTAGCATTCTCAGGAGTTGTTGACTCGTCGGGATGACAGCCCTAACTTAAAATAATCTACCCCATACTAAATTCAGTCTAAATAAACTTTAATAATAACTCTATTGCCGTGCCGTGGTGGTACCGGCCTAGAATAGTACTCCCCCATCTCTTCCCGCGGGCGCCGTAAGAGTCGGCTAAGGGATCACGTACCAGAAGGTGGGCAGCAGCACCTTCTGAGGATTGGAAATCATACTACGCTCGCCAACCCGCCTGCCAAGCGTGGCAAGAATTGGCAAATCCCCCTTATACGGGGGAGAAATGGGTTTAGATTCTATATGGACCCTATATGGGTTTAGAATTTGAATTTGATACGTCGTATTTTAACTGAGGTAACCTGTTAAAAGCGAGTAAAACCGCGGTGTGCAGCTAGTAGAATATACAGGTAATATAAGCTAACATATGGGTACAATTGATAAAACAATAATGGCTACCAAGTTAAACAGTAATCGTAAATAGTTAGCAAGTATGTGAGAGTCGCGATTACCGTAAAACTTAGCGGCAGATTCAATCCAGATACGCTGACAAAAGTTTCAACATGTACCTTAACCAAGTCATTATTACACCCACAAAAATGTCCTTATCATGCAATAATGACCCTTATTTTGCAGATGCTACAGTAGACAATATTTACAGAAGTATGTTATTGAAGGTGCTAGTAAAGTTGTCGAACGTAAAGAAGTAGGTTCGATATGAATCTCGACTCGGGCGTTTAAATTCAACACATCTGAACATGGCTGTAACTACTGATTTTATTTGCAATAAATGTAAACGGTTTTCTTGGTATCTAAATATGAATAGGCGCAATTAATATCTATTTATTATTTGTTTTGTATAATTGGGGATACAATAATATAAAATAGTCATTATATCTAATATATATAAATCTCGTGTCACAATGTTTGTCCTCAATGGACTCCTAAACCACTTAACCGATTATAATAAAATTCGCACACCATGTGAAGTTCAATCCAACTTGAGAGATAGGATAGTTTAAATCTCAAATTATAGTCGCAATTTTAATTTATTGCTAATTATAGTCACAATTATCTGTTAACTCCAAATGATTCTAACAGATGTCGATACCTTTCGACTGGGTTGAGTAAGTAATCAATAGATGGCGCCACATGGGCACAGCAACGCGTGGCCGGGTCAGCTAGTTATATTATATAAATATATTATTACAGTTTGCGTAACTGCGCTTCGCAGTTTCATTCCGTGGTGTTATTTATTGGAATAAAAAGTCTTACATAATTATAATAATTTATTTTATTTATTATTTATTTATTTATTTCCAATATAATGATTACGGGATCCAAGTTATCTTTATGCACATTGATTCATACGTTATAGACTACAGTGCTGAATGGTAACAAACACAGACAAACATTCGCATGGTTGATAGTTTCATATGTACTTGACGTTAATTAGTTCATACTATTAGTTGAACTTACGTGTATTAGGCGAGTAGGTAGGTATTCCAACCGGTTTCGTGACCTTCGGAGTCACTTTTTCACAGAGAGTACACGCTATCGCCGAAGTCACGAACGCGGCCCGGATGACGTGACTAAAACAGGTACGTAGGTAACTTAAACCATATTTTGAACCAAATAATATAAATTGTATTTACAGAAATATTTAATCATCTGTCCGCTATCGGGAACAATAAACGAATAACAATAATTGAAAAAAGAAAAAGTGACTCCAGTCACGAAACCGGTCGGATACCTACTCGACTAATATAGGTATGTAAGTTAAACCGTAATTTAAACTAAATAAACTTTCGAATTTTTTATTATTTAAATTCAGTTATCGGACACGATAAATGACTTATTCGCAATATTTCTCCGGTATGGTTGTATGTCTGTGTGATTGCGTGTGTCTATACTTACCGCACAGGGCATCTTAGAGACTCTCTACGACTAGGATCTCAATAGACCTTCTATTCTACTTAATACGGACGGTCGCCGTGGCGCAGTGGTCAGTGTCAGTGACATAACTTCTGTGTTTCCGGGACCCTGGGTTCGAATCCCGGCCGGGGCAAACATTTGTGCGATGGGTATAGATGTTTGTCCCGGGTCTTGGTTGTTTGTGTGTTGTGATTGTGTGTGTCCATGCCTCCCGCGACACAGGGAATCCTAGTGCGGGGTGTAAGTGTAATAAATAAAAACACTTAATCAGCAGATGGTATCTCATACATAATAACACTATAATAATAAAGCTTTATTTAATTCCATGCATAGTACAATTATAAGACCATAACAATTGGTAACTTAATAACCTATAATTACAATTATTACACTTAAATGACTTTGATTTCTAATTATAAGTTCTATTTTAGGTAAATTATAATTCCTTTAATTATCAACTACAATAACAACTACATTAATTGCATAAGTTGTTCTTATATCTATCTATGAATTAACATTCAACACTTTAGGTTTCAAATTCCATAATACCACTAATACGTACTAATTCTTTGCTCTTTGGTTGAAACATTAAAAAACACTAAAGAACACTAACGAAAGAACACTAAAGAATGTTATAACATTATATAGTTTATGGCTAAGTACAATACAAATTTAGCGTATTAAATGGAATAGCTTTATATTAAATGTATTTTAAATGAAGGCAAATTTTATGTGATTCTCGTAAACACGCGCTGGTGGTCATCAAAAGGCGCCAGACTGAGTAAACTCTTGAATCTTAAACTTTTATTAGTACTCAACAAATGAAATCATTTAAATATATATCGCAGGTGGATTATCCAAGGCTTTACTGATAATCACATTTATAAACTGATACATATCTCTTGGATCGTGATATGTTTTTTACCATTTGGTAGACAATGCAAATATTTTCTTGTTTTATTTTTAAGTTATTGCACTTATCTTTTGGTTGGTTTGGATATGTCTTCAACCCTTTGGTCTAGTTTAGATCTTGGTTCATTATGCCTTAGATAATTTAGTGGACTCACAATTTTTAACCTTTCCAATTTTTAATCATCCATATCATCATCATCTCAGACATAGGACGTCCACTGCTGGAGATAGGCTTCCCCCATTGATTTCTACAAGCACCGGTTGGAAGCAGCCAGCATCCAGCCTTTCCCTGCGATCTTATCCAGGTCGTCTATTCACCTTGTCGGTTGCCGTCCTATGGTCCGCTCCAATCCATGGTCTCCATTCCATTGAAAATGTCAACTTCATCGGTCATCAGTTCTTCGAGCAATCTGCCCTGCTCACTGCCACTTCAAGTTGCTTAATTGCTGGGACCGGCACCGACATACGGTGACTTTCGTTTTTCTAGGAAGCTCATCATTTGCTGCTGATTCGCTGATTCGATCGCGTAGATAAACCCCAAGCATAGCATTAAATACCTTATTAGTTCTGTCCCAGCATGGTGGTAGTTTATTTTCGAGTAGCTAATCCTGGCTATCTGCCATCTCAAGATTGAAAAAAATGTTTACTTTGAGTGTTGAAGTCGGTCCCAATTTTGGTAAATAAAAAGTTACTAGATTACAATGCAAAATGGCTCAATCTGGAACACACGAAAGCTCGGATATAGATATTAGTTTGTGGGAGCAATTGAAGCGACAAAAATAGTGGCTACATTTTGGACTCTTTGAGGGTCAATGCGTGATCAACATGCTGGCACATATATTATCATTGTATCTGCGTCATCGAATCAGCTTTGCAATTCAACACGACATGCGATTTCTGCGCGCTTACGTGACCGAAATAATGTAGGACAGTTGAAATTTGATAGCCTTCTAGAATTATCCATTTTAATCTTTTTTATGATTTATACGTTTGTTTAACCGACTTCAAAAAAGGAGGTTACTCAATTCGACCGTATATATGTTTTTTTTACGTGTGTTCGTGGATAACTTCTTTGTTTATGGACTGATTTTGATGATATTTTTTTTGCTTAATAGTGTATACTTTCGTGATAGTGCCATTTAAATTTCATCAAAATCGGACAAGCGGTTTTTAAGTGACACTCCAATATCTGAAAAGTGCTTCACTTACCTCGACGATATTATTGTCGCGGTTAAAGACATCGATGCACACACACAATGACAAATTGATCCCGTGAGTAACAAAGGTCACTGAAAAGGATGAAAAAAAAAGTTTACCAAAAAATGGAACCAACTTCAACACTCAAAAGTGAGAAATAACTTGTTGAAGTCGGTACCATGAGCACAATATTGTGATGATAGTAACTTTTGTAAACTGTCATGGTACCGACTTCAACAAGTTATTTCTCACTTTTGAGTGCTGAAGTCGGTTCCATTTTCTGGTAAAAAAAAAATCTGAGCGCTGTCTAGGGAATATATAATAATTCTTAAAATTCGATGCCTGCACCACCTAGCTAGACAAGATGCATCGCTTCTCTTTCTTTAACCGCTAACGATGAATATTCGATCTCATTGTTCATATAATATATCGCTTTGAAGTGTCAATCTCATACATTTTTTAATGTTATATCTGCGTTAATGCTTGTAAAATGTTACTTTGTCTAGGCTTACAGTTCAAACACGTCTATTTTTTGCTTGTCAGTGGACAAGCAAAGAATAGAAGTGTTTGAACTGTAACCCTAGACAAAGTAACATTTTACAAGCGTTTCAAGAGCCCAAGCTTCGGAGCCATAGAAGAAAATGTAAAAGGCAAGCGTTCTTACAATTTATTTATTTAGTCCAGAATTATAACAAATATAACTAAAGTCAAGTAATTCACAACATATTTGTTATAGAAGGCATAAATTACCTTTATATATCTAGGACGGTCGTTGGTCTCTGGGGCTCCCTGTGTGACAGATACGAACGAAAATGTGAACTTTGGTTTACCGTTTTATGTTGCTGTGTTTTCAAAATCCTTATAATATAATATGGGACAACATTCACACAAGGTCTTCAGGTCCCAAACTAGGCAGAGCCTGTACTATGGTAACCTGATGACTGATATATATACTTAAATACATACTTATATATATACTTAACACAAGGTCTTCAGGTCCCAAACTAGGCAGAGCCTGTACTATGGTAACCTGATGACTGATATATATACTTAAATACATACTTATATATATACTTATATACATATACACACCCAGACACAGGTAAAACAGACATGTTCATACACACAAATGTTTTGACCTGTCCGGGATTCGAACCCGGGACCAGCAGCTCAGAAGGCAGAGTGCTACCAACTGGGCCAACCGACCAGTCAAAATTACCTTATTTTCGATTTTCGAATAATTACGCTTTATGTATATGTATGTACATATGTATATGTCGTAATTATAAGTACTAGTGAAGAACTAACAAGAATTACCATCTATAACAATAATAAAGAAAAATTAAGTACATATAAAATTGTATCCCTTTTTTATTATTAAAATACACTAAGCAAACATCCCTTGAGGTGATGATGTATCTTCAACACAGTATAAATCAGAGCATATTCTATATCGATGGAGCCCGCGCATTGTGAGCTTCAAGGCGGATCCGGCAATTAATACACTTGAACAAAACAATTAGTATATTTGTTTATGCTCGCTGTTGTTTATAACGAAGATATAATAATATGTTTCTATTAAAGAGATTCAACAAAATTAATATAACTATTAGGTACTTTTAATAGTTTTATGGTTCATTACAATAACATCATGTTTGAATATTTCAAGCGATGATAGCTCAGCGGGAGGAACGTCTGCCGTCAAACTGACGAACACTGGTTCGACCCCCATCGAACCAGTACTTTCGATACTTTCGATACTTTCGGTACTTTCGAG
Source organism: Apeira syringaria (assembly GCA_934044485.1). Taxonomy (NCBI): domain Eukaryota; kingdom Metazoa; phylum Arthropoda; class Insecta; order Lepidoptera; family Geometridae; genus Apeira; species Apeira syringaria. The sequence continues at coordinate 19,034,712 of OW203662.1, read as the reverse complement.
TAACCGCCTGGCTAGCTACCACCCTCAAGGTTGAAAAACTGTCACAAAAACACATAGTGTGTTCAGGCAGCAGTCCTTGAGAGCCAGTAAGTATTCTAAGTCTAGCATGATAACATCTTCCACCACATCGTCACTGACCATCAAGTGAGGTGGTCAAATGCTATATCTATACAGTATATAAAAAAATTTTGGAAGGAACTTACGTTCAAATTTCATTGATATCCAACAGATCAGATGTAACTTAAAAGAATACAGAGGCCTAGTTGAGTTCTTCTACAGCTTATATTGCAAAGGAACAGGACGGTATTCTCTGGTGAACCCACGGTTCAAATACTACCAGAAGCCGAATTTTTCATTCAAAGATTATATCTATTATTTACTTTTGATTAAAATAATTACGTATTATGATTGATAACAATTAGAATGTACCTAACATTTATATGAATTTTGAAGACCAACTTGGATCGGAAAACTACACAAGTCTTATTGAAATTAAAGTCATACAAATAAAAAGCAAAGGAGGTTTAATTATTTTTTATTATGAGACAAACGCTATTATAATATAAGCAGTCCCTTATGGCTGCACTTACCATTACGTAGATTTAAGATAACATGTGTAACTGAGCCAAGTGTAAATATTCAACTGGCAACTGTAAAATAAATCGCGACGCACTGAATGTTGTTAAGCAGAGATAATGCCTATGATAGCATATGGCAACTCCGTATAGGGTGCCAATTGCAGAAATAGTCTTATTTTATGTGAGGCATAATGAAAATTAAAACTTACTCATCGTCATAATCGTTTTCTGAATACATGGTGTGTTATTAAAAGAAATACAGGATATTAGTAAGTCATATTTTATATAGATACATAATATGTAGGTGTATAATACGTGGTTAGGTCAGTACCAAAATTTCACATATAGTAACACACATGCAATACACATGAGTGAATAATATTATGTTTTTAACTATTTTACGTTGAAATAAACTCGATCTTATTCGCCTAAAAAGCAAAGCATAGGAAAATTCAATTAAAAATCGACAGTTATCTGTACAAAATTGTGATCAATTGAATATAATGCAAATCATTTGGTTAGTTCAAAGGTTGACTGGAAGAAATCGCTTTAAGCGATAAGTCCGCCTTTTGTTTCTCCAGGATATTGTAAGCTATAAGCTATCTTTACATAATGAATCTATAAAGTTACTTTTGTAAAACTTGGAGAAACGAATAAAGAATTTTCTATCTCTCTATCTATCATTTGCCTACGTTTTATTTTATTATTAAATATATTTTTATTTTCATTACAGGGTTCAAGTGAAGTTTTGTAAATAGATAATTCATATTCTAATGTATTGTTCTCTGCTAATATGTTACACTGTTATTCTTACGGTAAATTATTTTTTGAGGGAACTATACCGATAACGAAGCACGGACTTTTAAAAACTCACTCTTTTAAAAGAGCTATGATTTATCTTAGTTTGCAAATTAAATCTGATAATTGAAGTAAACAAATCAACTGGAAGCTACCACTACCATATTTACTTCGACATACTGATGGCCATAATCATTCTTGTACTGCTGGAGTGAGTAAAGCTTTGATATTTGATCGGAGTGAACGACTCTTCACCGCCCATATCACGTTCGATCTAAAAACCTAAGATCTGATTCTCACAGCCTACAAACGCTCAAAAAATGGCCATGGTTTTTAAAAATGTCTTTCTGAGAAATTATTTTTTTCCGGTAGCTAGAGAGCTAAGTAAAATTTCATCCAGATCAGAATCACCTGTTCAAAACTAAAGGTAGAGTTAATATACACCGCGAATAATATTTTTGATATATTTATTCTATATCTTTCTAATATATAAAATTCTCGAGTTAAGAGGTTCGTCACCGAACTCCTCCGAAACGGCTTAACCGATTTTTAAGTATATTTGGTGGGTCTGAGAAAAGGTCGTAAAGCATTTTTCGCTTTCCTACCCCTCCCTCCATTTTTTATCGTGATTTTAGTATTTGATAATGAACAAATATTAATTGACGTAAAGTAATTAACTTTGACATTTTGGTAATTTTTATGGTAGAACGACGTTTGTCAGGTTAGCTAGTAATATTAGAAGAGCTAAAATTTGTGAGGTTGGATCTACAATATAATAATTTTTGAATGCTGGAAAGCACGTTATTTGTGAGTGTCATAGGCTATTTTGCATCAACTTCACCACGCGGGTAAAACTGCGGGGCGAAGCTAGTTGCTTAGGATAAAAAGTTCTACATTTAAATTGCCATGTCAAGATGACCACCAATATTACTCTTTTTTAGTCATCCAAATGTTTGTTAACAACTGTATTATTTTATAAAGTTTAGCTTCGCTTTACTTTCAAGCATTGTTTTTTATCAATAACACCTTACCAAGCATTATTTGCTTCCTACACAAAGGCCCCGTACAACCAGTGCAAACTTAGAGCTGCAAATAAAAAACTAAGCCGATAAGGCCCCAGGCAGCTAAGAGATAAGTACAAAACAAACACTGGCATCACCGTGGGATTGAATGGCGGATTTTGATATCTCAATCTGAGGGTCAGAGACGCCGCGATCACGACACCCCACGGTGGTCACGATGGCAAATTAATTGTTAACGGACGTACGAATTATCTGAGTAAAGGATGCAACCAGGCCTTATCTATAGCCCGGTTTCATAAATACACTGCAAAGGCTGCTACATATAACTTTAAGCACATATATAAAAATCTTGTGTCATGACGTCCGGGCTAATTTCCGAAACTACTGTATTGATTTTAATGACATTTTGCTTAGATATGTAACTTTGTCCAATTTAAAATACAGAATATGTTTTATTTCGATTAATGACTGCGATATTTTTACATTTATACACATCTACCCGTGTGAAGCCGGAGCGGGTAGTTATGCCATGCATTATGAGTGTAAATTGAACCGTTTGGGCATTTTTATTAGAGATTTATAATCTACCTAAAGTCTAATTTTGCCAAAGATTTATAAAATAAATGGCAATGAAGATTTTTAGAGGACAACTGTTTTATTTTAAACTTCAGAAAGCAGCAGTAATTGTCACGTCTCGCAATTTTAGACAACAGGTCTGTGTTATTTATCGCTATTTGGGTTTTATATTTGGGTTTATCTGCGACAAATAATTATTTTTTTACCTTTCGCTGCCCAAGAAAGCAATTCTTGTGAGTTAATCGCACGCGCATCATTAGATGCGCGTGCGATTAAAGAAGCTAAGATTTATTAAAAGCTATGGATTTTTCCGAAAATAAAATGACTGAAAAGAGCACATATTTGCTGTGAGAATTATGCTGACAAAAGACTTGACACTATATGAATGCCAAAGTGCTGTAAAAAATCCCGGAATTTATTAAAATAATGTATCTTAAATAAGTTTTAAACACAATTCATCTTAAATTTAATTATTTAACTATTCAAGTTAAAATGCAAGTGACATTAAATAAAAGTTTATTATTACTTTGTTTCGATTTCATGGTGAATAAGTATTTAGTTTGGTTTTTCATTGGGTGGTCTTACAAATAAGTTTGCATTTAGCAACTGTCTCGCTTAAAGTTAAGTGGTGGCGTGGTCTAAAATATGAATGATTATATGATAATATGAATCATTCAAACTTAGAAGGTACATTTTTCACTTCGTAAATACTAGCCTAGTCAAATAATGATATTATGTAAAATATCAAGACATAATACAAAATAACAAGCATAATATTACGTACGGGTGTTGCTTGCTTGAAGCCCCCGCGTGTCTAGATAATAATTTAAGGTTTCGACTATAGATAAGACAAGCTCAAATACTCAGGGCAAAAGGTCCTTATAGAGAGTCGATATGCCGCCAAAATTAAATACTGGTCACACTCGCTCAAGGCCTCTTGCTATAAATCAGCTGAAAATAAGATTTCTGACTGGAGCATTGTGCAACCAGATAAGTGATCGAAATTGAAACACCTTAAGACATTGAAGGCAACAAATTATACGAAAAGCATATTGGAAAGAGATGAAAATAATATTATTGATCTGTTGCGAGAAATCCTGTACCTAGGTAAACAATTTTTTTAATGAGGTGACGCTGTATACTATTACAAGGCAATTGCACCTAGTATTAATTTCTTTCTCCAAGGTCAATGCATAAAAACAAATAAAACTCGTTCCACCCAAATGAGTATGTAATTACGTTAGGCTCGGAGGGTGGTTCTCTGCCGGCGGTCCTACCCTTACCTTCAAAGAAGCATCTATCATTAAAATGAGGACACTCTGTATTAATCAAGTTTAGCTATTAAAAAGCTGGTTTGATAGGTTTCTTGCGCAGAAGCATGCAATTATCCGCTGGAGGCTAATCCTAGTTGTCCTTTGGTAATGAAAATTAAGATAGATTGACATATTAATAAAACAAACAGTGTCAACTAATCAGAATGAACGTATTATTTTATAACGTATGAGTACCCACATCGTCAATTTATATCGAATAATTTTCTTGTATTCATTATGTCTTAGTTATAAAGGAATGGAAGCCGTTTACATGGTTTCTGTAATTTGTTATTAAATATTTTGAACAACTTTTTAAATAAAAATTATATTATGTGTCATATAACATTTTTAATGGTCTACTTATTCAATCAGTTATCCATGTATTCATTTACTTTGTTATTACGCATTCTTGTGTAACTAATTTCCACAACACAGGAAATATTTGTGAAGAACCAGTATATAATATTAATTAACTAGTATTGTGAACTAGGTTAGTAGTTATTTTTAAAATTGTTATGATAAAACAATTGTGACTGCGGAATAAACTTATTTTTATGCTTATCATGTCGGCAAATAATTTACTTAATTATGGCAAACATAGTAGGAAGTTGGCATGTAAAATCAAGTCGCGTCTGTTCACAGCACTATAGCGCTATCATAGAGAAGTACTGTATTAATTTGAGATAGAGTGCGCACTCTGGCCGAAATCATGATGTATAGACAATTATGCCTTAGAAAGTGACGCCATCTGACGAAAACACGGCTTACTAGTAGTTGTCAATGTGTGTGTTTGTAACAACACTCACACATTAGTACTGCGTATTTATGCCTACCTACATAGATATTAAATCTGCAAAAATTATGATCGGCTGCACTTCCCACGTTTGCTAAAAATATTGCTCCTAACTCATGTTTGTTAGGCACAATATTTATAATGAACGTGAGAACTGCAGCTAGGTAGGTAAGATGGGGTACGAAAGAGCAAAAAGACAAAAAATAACTTGTATGGTTTAATTTTCCAGTTAAATATACAGTAATGATATATAATAAGTACAATGCTGCAAATTTGTTTGGTTACATATGTCTGCATGGCGTTGCTTGAAGAAATTCCAGTAATGGTGCACCATTCCGTAAACAATGCCGATTTTTTTATTGGATGCGGAAAGCAATGCAGCGGAATAGGTACCTGAAAAGCAAAAAGTTTGATATGTGACTAAGAGTTTTCTCTAAAGTTATAAAAAGCTATCTTTGCTATAAAGTTACGATACACTTACCACGAATATCACAGTCGAAGATACAACTACGACGACGACTATCCATAGTGATTGTCCAATAAACAGCAAACACTAGCACTAAATAACAAAAACTAATGAATAAAGCAACAAAAACAGGATGAAATAACAGAAAATATCAACAAAACAGAATAATCGCAACGATACACCGAAAATTTCGAAAACCTACGTGGTATTGTAATCTGTTTGAACCGTCTGAAGAAAAATTCAGTTTCCGTTATTTGACATATTTGGTGACATTTACATTGGAACGTCAAAAAGTTTCTTCGTTTTATCACCTGGCGGAGCTAGCTTCCATACATCACGGCTGAGCCAAGTAACTGTGACCCCCCTGAGCGCTATATATATACGCTATAGCGTCTGTACCACAATCCTGTTACCGTTAAACCAGTATACATCCTAGACAACTCATCACTTAACATCAGGTGAGACAGTAATTGTCAAACGCAAAATAAGTAAAAAAAAACATTTTTAACAGCATCAAGTTTAGTTATATTAAAGACAAAATTGTCTATGGTTATAAATTAATCATTTCTAATATTTTAGAATACAACTACTCCGTTCTGATTTGGGGTTAAATTATTTTTTAAGTATGGCTTTCTGATTTTTGGCGTTGTTATATAAGGGGAAGATCACATGTGGTTGTGATTCATCAATTTAACCCTCTGTACCCCAGAGGGTTAGTTTGATTAAAGATCGATAAATATTGCCCCAAAGGTACAAAGTTCATTAGTGATATTGTTGTTACATAGTTGCAATGAGAATGGTATTAGAAGGGGAGATTTTTAAAGCTAAAACTATAAATAGGCATAGAAATATTTTGATGAGAATTTTGGTTAAGAACAAATTTACGTTTGTACGTAGGGCTTTACGTTTCGTAAGAAAATCTAGACATGACCTATTTCAAAAATCCACGTAACCTAATATACAAAAGACTAAAAACAGTGGTCATATGATTGTTAAATGCTATGTCAATACTTTTTTAGTGCCAATTTTAGTTAAAGTTAACCCAATGCACATAAACACCTCACGACTTACGTAACAAACAAAAACTAAATTGTTCCCCTTACTTATTTCAAAAATGTGTTTAAGTTACTAGACTCACTACACACACTCAATTATATCACCGAACCGCACTTCTCACACCGACTCACCCTGGAAACCTACTAGCTCCCACAGACGCAGGGAATCCTACCGTGGGAGTTAGGGATCTTTAAAATCCAAGAATACTTATTCACCAATTTTGCACATCGATAAAAACATATCTTATTAGTACTAAGTAACCATAATTATATAGTTTTTAAGTGAAATGAGTAGAATTAATTATTTTGCAATACCTGTAACTAACATTTTCAAAGTAATTTATATTCATCAGCCATAGGACATCCACTGCTGGACATAGGCCTCCCCCATTGATTTCCACAAGGACCTGTTGGAAGCGGCCCGCATCCAGCCCTTGCCTGCGATCTTAGTCAGGTCGTCTGTCCACCTGGTCGGTGGCCGTCCTATGCTGCGCTTGCCAGTCCGTGGTCTCCACTCGAGAACCTTTCGACCCCAACGGCCATCGTATTTTATATTAATTTAAAGCTACTTAACGAGTAATGATGTGATAATAAATATTATTTTAATATTATTAATTTAAATAACATAAATAATTAGGAGCTATACAAATTTGAGTTTTAGCATATACCTACTATATATTTTTACTTACGTTCCACCTATACTTACCTACGAACTAAGCATTTTTCTTTCACTTTCTTAGTGCGTACTGCCAGAGAATGGAACTCGTTGCCCGAGTCTGTGGTTCCCGATAGGTACAATCCTGAAGTCTTCAAGGTACGAGTGAATAGGTACCTTCCAGACTTGCGTGTTCCATCTTGGACCGCGTCGACACTAAACATCAGGTGAGGCAGTAGGCAAACGCAAGCTTATAATGGTAATAAATAAAATACCTTTTAATTAATTCCGCTAAAAATGACGGAAGGAAGATGACGGTCAAACGACTTTTAAATAACAAATAATTATCATAAATATTAATATGTCCAAAGAAAACAGTTTTAAAACACTAACAGCAACTTAGTACCTACTACTGTGTCATATAAGACAAGTAAATACGGAAACAGTTTGACGCGTGCCATTTTCAGGGGTGACCAACAACGGCAGCATTGAGATCAGTTCATTGGCGACTTTATCCACCCACGCAAGTCAGATAACAAGTGAACACATCTGCCTGTCTGATAGCATTATACCTGCAATAGGTACTAAGGTCTTGGATGCCCCCGTTTTGTGATGCCATTAGGTAAATATGTAATCGTGATAATCGTGCCGCGTTTCGCTGTTACAGTTGACACGCGACAATCAAATCGCGTATATTTACAGATAAAATATTTTATTTAATGTATTTACACCGCTTAGCCGTATTATTTGAAAAACAAATAACTCTAGGGAAATGTAACCTTGACAGTTAACACAAATAAAATAGCCGTAGGATGCCTTAGATAAAATGCTCACCACTGAGATAATTATAATAGCTCTCACTCACTTCCAACGCATTCCACTGTTGGTTCAATTTCCATGATGTACCTATATTTCTATTCATCTGAAAAGAGAGTATATTTTTACTCTGATTAAACTGTGTTTGGTTTTGATATTGGTCTTTATTTGCGGCAAATCACATTTTAGTGAAGAAAATAGTAGAAAAATATTTATTATATATATTTATTTATCACACTTAGACCCCGCCCTAGGGTTCCCTGTGTCGCGGGAGGCATGGATACACACAATCACAGCACATAAGCACCCAAGATCCGGGACAAACATCTACACTCATCGCACAAATGCTTGCCCCTGCCGGGATTCACACAAGTTATGTCACTGACATTGACCACTGCGCCACGGCGACCGTTTAAAACAATCGAGAACAATAAGGTGTACGAAATTAACTAATTCTTAGAAAAGATAAATTGTATAAAATATCCGTTCTACTATGTTTGTTCAACTGATTCCAACTAAGTGGTGAACCGAATCAAAGGGTTCCGGTGTCATTTACGACGTACGATCTCCCTAACCGCACGCAATTACTTGGGATTTCAATTTACTTTATTATTTATTTATATATGCGTTATCATGGAATTATGACCGATGGCTGTTAGAACATTACTGAACAGGAAAGGTCATAGAGGAATATCAGTTGTAATTAATTTTATATCTTACATTTAAAGCCATATAAAACATCTTCTCACAAAGTACCATTTCTTATTTACCAGAGTATTTTTGTTATTTTTGCGTTTTGGGAATTTTTAATATTTTTGGCGAAACTGACGTTAAACGTAAGTATATACATCTTGTATCCTATGCTGGTTGGTATTCTGTAGTCGTGGGTTCAATTCCTACTAGTAGCCGATTTTTTTCCGTTCATTCTTCTATCTTGAATTAGAAGAATTAAGATATTGATATAAATGGAATAAATGGATGATGGATGGATGTTCATTACACTTGCTTTTAACTTTATAACCTTAATCAGACATTATTATTTGACAGACCACAATCATGACATTATTATTTGACAGACCACAATCATGACATTATTATCAGACCGACCACGATCATGACATTATTATCAGACCGACCACAATCATGACATTATTATCAGACCGACCACGATCATGACATTGTAAATAAGGTTCAGCTTGCATTCTAATATCCATTCTGTGACTATTATTGTGTAAAATTTTACATTTTAGAGAGAAAATTTACATTATCTCCAGTTTGGTAACGAAGCTTGCGGCAGCGGAGAGGTAAAAGCATCTTTACTCGTGACTTATATGTAGCAAAAATATTTTGTATTTCTTAAATCGACTGGTCCATGGATTTTATGTTCTGTTTATACAAAATTATCGTTGCCTATTCACCATCTATGATTAAAAGCATTATGTTTATAGTCCCGAATTGCTCCAGCATTAAATGGGTCTAATAGGAAACGTTTATCTTAATACTAGTCTCCGTCAAAGCATTTGACGCAACCTTAAATAGCACTTTAACTCTCACTATGATCGCATTTGACAAAAAAAAGTTCCGCGTAGGACATAGTTTTATGGAGGTTTAATGATTATGTTTACGAACCTATAGGTAGGCGATTTCACAGAACTTCGTACGAAAACTTGTTTGTAGATGATTCAACCTATTCCAAAATTTGAAACTTTGAGGAAACTGGAATTTGTAGGCATTATTATTGGCATATTTATGTTTCCTTACTTTCTTGGATTCAGTTTGAACTTGATATTTTTTTTTAATTTAATCTCGTATACCGGCCTAGAATAGTACTCCCCCATCTCTTCCCGCGGGTGCCGTAAGAGTCGGCTAAGGGACCACGTACCAGTTGATGAGCAGCAGCGCCTTCTGAGGATTGGAAATCATCCTGCGCTCGCCAACCCGCCTGCCAAGCGTGGCGAGTATTGGCATATCCCCCCTATATGGGGGAGGCGTATGTCCAGCAGTGGACGCACATGGCTGTGAGAATCTCGATGACGCTTTTCTAAGCCACGGAATGGGGTTGGCTATTCAATGACGTAATGTCGTCAGGTTTTTGGGAAAACAATAATATAAACGTTGTTTTTAAGCGAATTATTTCTTTTTTACACTCTATTTTCAACAGCATTAGTTCGAAATTCGCAAATATTGCACACTGCTTGTCAATAAATATAACGTGAAAGAATGGAGGAGTTTGATACTTTAACTTTAATGGCCGTCGTGGCTCAGTGGATAATAATCTGGGTATCCATTCCCCTACACACATTGCTCATAGATTGTTCATGAATTGTTATGGCTACACAGATCTTATTTTTACCGCAATACCTACAATTCAATCGAGATCAAAATGTTATTTTAGTGGAATACCAAGTTTATTTATATATTTGATTTTTGATTTATGAGTATATTTGAATTACTATTGCAATGTTTATGAATTGCTTGTCTTAATAATTAACATAATTAGCACCCTGACTTCTGATCTCGGGGCCATGAGTTCGAATCTCAGTTGGGGCAAACACATGTGTGACTATAATATATATTTGACCCGGGTCTTGAGTGTTGACGTAATGTGGTGTGACCATGCCGCGACACAGAAATCTTAGTCCTGTGGTATAAATGTGAAAGCGTTTGTTTGTTTAATAAGAAATAATAAGGTTGTGGCATGAAAAGGTATGAGGGGTGATGTTATGCTTATTAAGTCTGATATCTTTAAAGTGAGTCAAGGTTGATAGAGTCCGTTTTGGCAGTAAGATTCTTTATGACTATATCCTTAACAGCTATAATTAATTGCACTGAACTCAAAGAGTAACCTTAGAAAACTTAACCTTACTTAATCACTTTTTTTTTTTTTTTTTTTTAAAGTATATAAGCTTGCGTTTGACCACTGTCTCACCTGATGTTAAGCGACGACGCGGTCTAAGGTGGAGCACGCAAACTTAGAAGGAACCTATTCACTCGCGACTTGAAGACTCCGGGGTTGTACATATCGGGAAACACAGACCCAGGCAGTGAGTTCCACTCTCTGGCACTACGCATTATAAAAGTGGAAGCAAAACGCTTCGTGCGTAACGGTGGTATATCTACCATGTAGCGGTGGCGCATAGTCGTACGTCTGGTTGACCGATGATAGAATGGAGAAGGTGGAATAAAATTGTGTAATTCCAGTGCACATTCGCCGAAATGTAACCGATAGAAAACCGATAGGCAAGCAACTCTACGTTGGTGTTCAAGGCTATGTAGCCTAAATATGTTATAAACTTATAAGTCATCAGCATATTAAGTTATTTTCTAAGTTTCGGTTAATGGGTTGAGTTAGAATTTTGCACTTAAATTTGCACCTCTCTGTTAGTCGATTAAGTTACTCCTGAACAAAAAACTAAATCGATTTCCAAATCAAACATTAAAGGGCAAAACAAAAAAATCGTTGTTTTCATTTGGCTTCAAAATTGAATTTAGGCGTGATTAACTCACTTGAGGCGTCTTCTCTGTTCATCAATCAAAGGATGCCCACTAGGAGTGGAGGATAAATCTACTTCCGAACGAATGTCTCTTTTCTTTTAACCCGTTTTTCTCTTCGCTAGAAAGAGATGATGTAATCTTGATAAGACTGTATTCAATTATGAGTTTTCAGAGTTCACACGGAGCCTCAGGAGCTCTGAGGGTGAACTTCAGAAGCATCTGGTAATCAATTTTGTACACAAACTGGGGTTATTAATTTTTTTTTCCGTCTAATGACTAAAGATAACATCTGCCAAGCTAACTGGTCGTTAGCGTACGTGCCAAAAGTTTATTTTGTTTTTATTTAATATTCAATTGAACAAATAACTCGAAGAGAACATAGTGTATTTCAAATAATTAAAGCAATAAAATTACTGACAGATTCTTTAGCTTCTCAAATATAAAATAATAATCTTAATAATAATTGTATAAATTATGTCAATATTTTAAACAATTAAGGCTAATTTGGGGTACCAATTGAAGGGGTGACAATATTTTATTCTAACCTAAGTTACATGACTTTGGGGTCGAGACATTGGGCCCGTGCGGACCGGGCACTTAAAAAGTGCAAAAGAAGCGCATCTGATTTTCAAAAAAATATCAATGCATTTGGCGCATTTCGCTCAATGAATCAGCATTGCAATTCAACGCAACAATGCTGCTAGCATTCTGGTCACGCTGCCAAATGGTAGCGGGTTAGAGCACTTGAGTTATCTATAGGCTGGCAACAGCTAGTGGATTTCAGTTCAAATATTTGAAGGAAAAAATTCGGCTGCTAGTGGGACTTGAACCCACGACTACAGAATACCGTCCTGTTAGCTAGTGGATTGCTCAAATGGTAATGAAGTAGCTGTAGCATTGTAATTAGTTATTGATTTTTTTTTTTTTTTTTTTTACTATTATAAGTTTGCGTTTGACAACTGTTTCACGAATTCTGGAAATTTTTCTAAAAATTCTTTCTGAAATTCTCTAAATTCTCTTTATATCATATTTATAAAGGTTTTGTCTATATCTATGAAAAATATATGTTAATATACATCTTTGATAGAGGAACAGGCTTGAGGTTTCATAGTTTATTCTTTAGGGATGCATAATATAAGTAAAAATACATATTTCTAGCTTATAAATAATTATTTTAAAATTGACCCCTCATAAAATTATTCTCAAATGGGCGTTATTTTGTTTATCACATTACTAGCTAAAATTTTCTAAAGAATCTTACAAGAAAAGTTATTTTCTATTTCCGATAAATGTCTCATATATACATAATATACTACAAATTTACTTGCAATACATATTTTTTCAAACGTTATCAAACACCGCTATCTAAGTATAAAAGTTTTGAAGTGAATACACAGCGCAAAGCTTGGGCGAATATAATATTAGTGACTCCTACATTAATTTAAAGTTGAAATACAAAAAACCAATAAAACATTTTTTTATTTATAACATATTAGGCATTTCAGAACATATTTAATGTATGAACGTTTTCGTTGAAATTGTTTAAAAATGGAAAAGTTTCTATAGGTCGATTTGACCAATTATGCTGAGAAATTGTTTATATAAAAATAAAAAAAGTAGGTACTTAAAAGTACTTAATAAAAGTAAAAACTATTGGTCATAGTAAAAAATATTAGTCTCTCAAATTGACTGGCCGGTTGGCGCACTTGGTAGCACTCTGCCTTCTGAGCCGCTAGTTCCGGGTTCGATTCCCGGACAGGTCAAACATTTGGAACATGTCTGTTTGACCTGTGTCTGGGTGTGTATATGTGTATAAGTGTATATATATCAGTCATCAGGTTACCATAGCACAGGCTCTGCCTAGTTTGGGACTTGAAGACCTTGTGTGAATAATAATAATAAAAAATAAAAAAAAATCGATGCGATACCTATATGCTTGTGATTGGATTCTCATAAATGTTTAAATCCGTCATGGATTTTTTCTGTCTCTGTGGCACAGCCTACACCCACACAAAGGGTAATTTGCATGAGCTGATGCCCCAGTGAGTCGGTGCCCTTGTTTGCATTGTACCCCTATAAATCCACCTGACACATTCCTAAACCACCAGCCATGGAATATTTACGAGCCGAGAATCTACCCTGTATTATGATAAATTCTCACCACGGGTGCAAGTCAAACTATAATTAGATTTAATCTGTTTGTAATTATTTAGTAACAATAAATTGTTAAGTTCTGGATGCTGTCTATGTGTAGCAAAAAACAGTTTTGATAGTATGAAGACATGGTCTGATTCTGTAAATCACTCGAAGTAACTTTTTAAAATGAAATAGCTCTCATTCTCTTCGCACTAATGGCCAGATTCACAGTCGTGACTTTACTTTCCAGCAAAGGCGTCTTCGAAAAGTAAGCTTTGAATAACCGAAGTATACTTTCAACTTTTTAAATTTTAGTGACAAATCTACTTACACTAGTGACAAATCTACTTACACTAGTGACAAATCTACTTACACTTTCCTTAGAAATGTCACGTCAAATCGACATGGCGTTTCGAGCTATAACCCAACCATAATAAAATGTTCTTTTATATTAGTGTAATATTAAGGACTACATTATTTGTACGCATAGTAACGCAAACTTTACTTTGCAGGCCAAAGTCGTGATTATCCACTACTTTGACTTTACTAATAAAAGTATGGTTTTTGGAATTAAAGTAAGAGCTTGACAGGACTATGAAATATACTTTTGACTGAAAGTAGATCTTTCATTCAAAGTAAAGTCAAAGTGCGGACTGTGAATCTGAAACCCTTAAACTCATATTCGTGTAACTCTTCACAACACTGTCTTTAATATTGTAATAGGTTATTCGGTTGCGGGTAGTTTTCAGTCGCACCAAATTACGTGAACACTTATTTTACCTACAACTACCCACATTTTGATAAAAATATGTAATCTTTTGTCAATTCATGTATATTTTAGACTTTATAGACTAACTTTGTTAACAGTATCTTATTTATCACCTTTTTATTAGTTTGATTTAACCATAATGACTAACAATAGCTACTTCGCAGTGTGCACGTCGGTTGTCAACCTAACGGTCACTGGTTCGATCCCCTTACTCGGCTTGAGGCTTAAAAAAGCTTATATATATTTCTAGTAAGTAGAGATGTGTGGTCTAAACCACCTTATCCACACAATAATAATATATATCGAAGAACTTCATCCATATTCAGATGACCTCACGAAATCGTACAATCGAATTGAATTGGAATCGATTGAACTAAACACAATCGTGATCAAAATCGGATATGTAAACTTCGATATTCGATTCATACGAGATAAATACTCGATTTCCTTAAATCAAACTGGGTCTCATGCGATCTCGTTTTGCATCCGTCTGTACATCAAGATGACTATCGAGATTTACAAGGGCTGTCTATAGAGCCCTCGTCGCTGATTGATGCAAATATATTTATTTCGAATTTTCGAGTCGTTGATCTGTGTTCAATTCTTTAAATTTATATAGAGATTCTTCTCTCAGCCATGTGCGTCCACTGTTGGACATATGCCTCCCCCATATAGGGGGGATTTGCCAATACTCGCCACGCTTGGCAGGCGGGTTGGCGAGTGCACGATGATTTCCAATCCTCAGAAGGCGCTACTGCCCACCTTCTGGTACGTGATCCCTTAGCCGACTCTTACGGCACCCGCGGGAAGAGATAGGGGAGTACTATTCTAGGCCGGTACCACCACGGCCCCAAAGAGAGATTAAAATTGATAAAAAAGATTTAGTGGAAGTAGTGTAGTAGTGACATAAGTGGAAAATTTTCAACATGTTCTTGATAGAGATGTAATGATTCGATTTCAATGACTTTTTCATAGGGCCAATGCGAAGCGATTTCTTTTCAGTTAGATTTTATAAATTAACTAGCTGTGCCCCGCGGTTACACCCGCGTGGATTACGGTTTTGCCGCTACCTCAAGATGGAGTCCTGAGGTGTATAAATATAATAATTTTAAGGGCTGATGGCTCCGCGGTGAGACCGTCGGCTGTCAAACTGACAGACGCTTGTGCGACTCCCACCAATAGTTTGAGCTTCCGGTGAAGGTAACCAAATTCCCAGCATGGTGGTAGGGTGCTTTCGAGTTACTAGATCCTACCTCCATGCTAGGTATCTGCCTGGATAGTTACCACCCTCAAGTTTGCAAAACGTTTGAAAAACTATTCTAGGTCTAGCTTGATTAAATCCTCCACCACATCGTCACTGACAATAAAGTTATGTGCAGGTCAAACGCTCCATCTATAAGGTATAAAAAAATGTTTATTAAAAAATAGAACCGACTTCAACACTCAAAGTCTGAAATAACTTGTTGAAGTAGGTTATTATTTCACACTTTGGAGTGTTGAAGTTGGTTCCATTTTAAGATTTTTTTTAATTGCAGCTAAAGTTACACGATGTGCTTTAAACCGACAGCATTATCTTAAAAGTTTTAAATGATATGAATAAACAGTGCCTCCTACTAATATTAAATCATTCACTGGATGGTCGCGTGCATCGATCGGCTAGATAAAAAGAAAAAAAAAACATATATACGGTCGAATTGAGAAACCTGCTTCTTTTTTTAAGTCGGTTAAAAAGAGAAAAGGGCTGAGCACACAACGTTTATACTATTTCATTGGTCCAGCTGGCGGTTGTTTGAACAATGTGTCAGCACCTATGGGTGGGCTAATATCCCGCCAGGATTGAGGTTTGAAGTTGATAATTAATGATAGCATTATGGGTTAATTATACAAAGTTGGTGGTAGTACCGGTCTAGAATAGTACTCCCCCATCTCTTCCCGCGGGTGCCGTAAGAGTCGGCTAAGGGATCACCTACCAGGAGGTGGGCAGCAGCGCCTTCTGAGGATTGTAAATCATACTGCGCTCGCCAACCCGCATGCCAAGCGTGGCGAGTATTGGCAAATTCCCCCTATATGGGGAGGCATATGTCCAGCAGTGGACGCACATGGCTGAGAGAAGAAGAAGAGATACAAATTTTTTTAAAGATCTAGTGTTTGAACACTATTTCACTTGATGGTCAGTGACAATGTGGCCGAAAATGTTATTACGCTAAACCTAGACTGTTTAAAGGTTCTTAAAGAATACATCTGAATACACTATGTGTTTGGTGACAGTTTTCAAACTTGAGGGTGGTGAAAAGTACCCTACCATCATTCTGGGAATTTGATAACGGTGTTACCTTCACCGGAAGCTCAAGCTTCGAAGCTTCGCGAAAGTTGCGGAATTAAAACTGAATCCTTTTAATCCCAATATTGAAACAATAACCGACCTTAATGGCACAGACGTATTAAACTTTTTAAGTAAACTTGTTAAAGTTGAGGATGTTCAAAACTCAGATATTTCACGATTATTCTTACATCTTAACACATCCATAAAATTGCTAATCAATTTCACCGTCAACACTAGATTCAAAAGAACATTCACAATCACAGAAAGTGTTCATATCAAAAATGCTCTAAGAAGCGTAAAATGTGAATCTCCATACCACCCTTTCGCATTCGTATTGATTATGGACAAAGCCGTATCCGGGTTGCGAATACATCTCAATCGATCGCACCGGAAGTTGGCATGCTTCATTAGCCGTATTAAAAATGTGTATTATGAACCAAAGTTTGCATTATTATATTATATGCCTTTCTTGTGCCGACAACGCTGCTCTTTTGATTAGCAGATCCCGACTTCTATTACTGAGTTCGATTTATTTTATTTGTAAAGAAAAAACATTAGAAATTGTGTCTTGGATTTTTTTTTAATGTAATAGATGGCAAACAACCAGACGGGTCGCCTGATTGTAAGCGATCACCGTGGCCTATGAATATCTAGAACACTGGGGCATTACGATACTTTGCCAATCCTTATAAGACTCTGTTAACTCTCTTTTTGAAGAATCTGTGTTTATAGTAATAGTATATAATATTTATATAATATTTTTAATAGTCTGTGTTTCCCGATATGTACAATCCTAGAGTCTTCATGTCGCGAGTGAATAGGTACCTTCTAGGTTTGCGTGCTAAATCCTAGACAACGTCATCACTTAACATCAGGTGAGACAGTTGTCTAACGCAAACTTATGATATGTAAAAAAAAAAAACCGTATTGTAGGTACTCGGGAAAACCGAGGGAGGAAATCCGGAAACTAATATTGTTTTATTGGAATCGCACCCTTTGTGATTGACCCGATCGTTTTAGCCACACATGTAAAATGTACAACGAATTCTCTCCCTTGGTGTACCCTAGAACATAAGATTTTAATGAAAAGGATTAGCAGGGTCTTACAAACTTATCGTTTTACCCATAGTATTCAAGATCAATCACATTAATTATTATAAAGAGGAAAGTATGTTTGTTGCCCCTTCACGCTGAAACAGCTGAATGGATTTGCATTAAATTTAGGATGAAGATAGTCAGAGTAACACATTGGCTACGTTTTATCCCGGACAAGGTAAAATTCCTGTGGCATAAATTAAGGTAGCATACAATAAAATCAATAAGAGACAGCGACCTAATTATTGGCCTATAACTTTTAAAAAAAATATACTATATAGATTTACCACTGTTTGACCACTATCTCACTTTATGGTCAGTGACGATGTGGTCGAAGATATCACGCTAGATATAGAATGCTCACTGGCTCTCAAGGACTGCTGCCTGAACGCACTATGTATTTGGTGACAGTTTTTCAAACTTGAGGGTGATAGCTAGCTAGTCGGGTATTCGAAAGTACCCTACCACCATGCAAAACTTATCTTAAAACAAAGTTATCTTGATAAAAGCAGTATTCATATATGAAATGGAAAATAATTTATTCAAAACAGAACCGCACACAACAACATAAAATACGAATTAGATGGTTACGGACTGCTGTCATATGCAGTACTGCCAGAAAAGGTCAGAGCTCAGCATTATGCCGTGAGTTAGCCCACGGCGCTGGTGTCCAGCACTGACCCACGGCGACACACGGACACGAAAACTATATACAAACAATATTACACATTCAAGAGATACTCTTTGGTCGAACGTAGGCTTCAGAGCCTTGGACACCGGCGTAGAGTAGCAAGCCTATCGGTTTTATATCGGGTGCATTTCGGGGAATGTGCACTGGAATTACACAATCTGATTCCACCATCCCCTTTCTATCATCGGTCGACTCGACGTACGGCAATTCGCCATCGCTATATGGTAGATATACCACCTATACGCACGAAGCGTTATGCTTCGACTTTCTTAATGCGTACTGCCAAGGAATGGAACTCGTTGCCCGAGTCTGTGTTTCCCGATATGTACAATCCTGGAGTCTTCAAGTCACGAGTGAATAGGTACCTTCTAGGTTTGCGTGCTAAATCCTAGACAACGTCATCACTTAACATCAGGTGAGACAGTTGTCAAACGCAAACTTATAATATGTAAAAAAAAAAAAGATACAGTTCTACAGTTCTCACATATTATAATTATTAATAAAATATATGTAATACACACAGCTTCGCAATCCTTCCAACATAAACTTTACCCGACAGCCTAGTAATATGAGTAACAACATCTTCCGCAGGACGTTTCAATCGAATCTGCATCGTTAATTAAAACGCGACGCAACATCGTTCATCTAGTTCTGACTGCTCTGACTGTCTGTCCTTTTTGTATCTGACTAAATTATGTGTTTATAGTGACGGTTCTGTTATCACTGACCACCATCTCGGGTGATCGAGCCTCGACGTCAGTAATTTGTACCTGCCCATAATATGTTACAAATGCGATTTGATCGAAACTTTGTGGTATCAGACGTCGTGTTGATGCTTTGTTTGAATTTTTTTTTTTAATATTGGACAACATTCACTCAAGGTCTTCAGGTCCTAAACTAGGCAGGGCCTGTACTATGGTAACCTGATGACTGATATATACTTATATACATATACATATACACACCCAGACACAGGTCAAACAGACATGTTCATACACACAAATGTTTGACCTGTCGGGGAATCGAACCCGGGACCAGCGGCTCAGAAGGCAGAGTGCTACCAACTGCGCCAACCGGCCAGTCAGTTTACTATTGAGTTTGTGTTTAAGAGAAATTAAAGAGAAATATGTAAATGGTTTTTGGAGGATGGGCATCGGACATGCCCGAAACCTAGATCGAAACTTTGACTATAAACGTGAGTAAAGCTGGATCATACAAGCATATACTAAATTGTTTATGTTTATTACTTAGACTACGAAATAATTTTTATGATTTACTAGCATCGCCCTGCGGTTTCACCCGCGTGGATTACGGCTTACCCGCTACCTTAATTATCTCACGGAAACTCTATATTTTCTCTGGGATAAAAGTAGCCTATGTGTTATTCCAGAGTCTAACCTATCTCCATACCAAATTTCATCGAAATCGGTACAACAGTTTGAGTGTGAAAGAGTTCTTCTTCTTATTGGTTGCTATCTTCTAACGAAAGTCGGCGATCATCAAAGTAATTTGTACCCTGGACACAGCAACTCTGAACAATGAACGGGTGCTTGTGTTGAACCATTGACGTAAGTTCTTTAGTCAGGTTGAAAGAGTAACAGAGGTTTTTAAATGGTTTTTAAATACTTTGCTTATCCCACAGGAACGACAACTATATTCGAGATGAAAGTAGCCTATGTGTTATTCCAGGGTCTAATTTATCTCTGCGCCAAATTTGATCCAAATTCGTCGTGTAGTTTTTGCGTGAAAGAGTATTAAACATCCATCCACCCATCTACACTTTCACAATTATAATATTAGTGGGATTGGTCTATTTATTTATTTATTTACCTATTGTCACATGAGAAGATGAAAGTTCTCGTGAGTTTGACACGTTATTATATAAATATTTTTTTTTTTTTTTTTTTTTAATTCACAATAGGCAGGCGTTTGACCACTATTTCACCTGATGTTAAGTGATGATGCGGTCTACGATGATTCACGCCTGCCTAGAAGATACCTGTTCACTCGTGACTTGAAGATGCCCAGATTGTATTCATGTGGAAACACAGACTTAGGCAATGAGTTCCACTCGTTAGCTGTACGCACTATGAATGTGGAAGCAAAACGCTTGGTGCGACAGGGTGGAACGTCTACCATGTATGGATGTCGCATTGCAGTCCGTCTGGTCGTTTTTGTGTGGTATATTTTGTGGTATCCGGCTTTACTCACGTTTATAGTCGAAGTTACGCCTTTTTTTTTTTCGGGCACCCGCACCCGTACGCACCCGCGGGAAGAGATGGAGGAGTACTATTCTATGCCGGTACCACAACGGCCAAGAATGGCTCTACTTCTTCTTCTCAGCACTTGGGCATCCACCACTGGACATAATATGCTCCCCTCATATAGGGGGATTTGCCGATTCTCGCCACGCTTGGTAGGCGGGTTGGCGAGCGCAGTATGATTTCCGATCCTTGAGAAGAATGGTTACCTGGCTTTAATACACCGTGAGTTTCGGTGCCAGATTCTCAGCCTTGAGAGCTAGCCAGACGCGGTACTTAGGTCCTTTAAGGTGCTTTAAGCCCATAATGTGAAAACGATGTTGCCTTTGCCGGAAGCTCAAGATGTAGGCTTGGATTGAACCCGGGACTGTCAGGATGACAGTAAACTGTCTCAAAAAAATATGTTTTACAATAATACGTTTTTCTACCTTGACACTCAGTGATAATGTCGTCGAAGGTGGAATATTGCTAGAAATGATCAAGACTGCTTTTAAAAACAGCTGCCCGAAGCCATAGGTTCCACAACCAAAAACATTAAAGTCTAAAACCCGAAAACATAAAACTTTTTTTTTCCAAATAGACACAAAAGAGCGTCTACTTCTGACTACAAAAGTCCAATATCAAAATAGGTATCCAGTTACAGGCGCCAGTGGGCAAACTGCGGTGTTTGTTTAGGTCAACCACTTTTTGCACTAAGTATACTCTACTTCATAGGAAGGTCATGCATTTGCACGTCCTTATAAAATATATAAATAGCAACTAGAATATTTTTTAAGTGTGTAATAATTTATAATTTTTATTTATTTATTTCTTCACAAAATCCACAGATCATATTGTAAATTAATTTCGATGTTACATACATGTAGGCAAACATTTTGTAATTGTAATTTAAGCAATATTAAGTGGTCTCCATTCGAGAACTTTTCGAATAATTATTATAATAATTCTTTATTTATTCTTTTGGTACCCGTACAATAATAATGTAAACTACAAGATGAATGCGCTTAATACATCAAGATTCCGATTCCGATTTTTATAGAATATTACGAATAATTAATCACCCCGACACCATGTCAAATCTATTATCAACCAAGTCAAGTACACGCGTGCAGAAAAGCGTTTTTGCAAGGTGTCGAGTTACGAATCCTGGCCATGAAGTACCCCTATGAATTGCATCGCAATGCACTCCACCCTTTCATACTGTCGTATTGTGCAATCGATACGTCATCTGCCGATAACCCTTTGAGTATTTGCCGACAGTACGCAACTGGCCTAAATCATTTCAAACGTAAAAATGAACCTTCTAGATCGATGTGATTTTGTTATAAATGTATTTCGCAACCTTCTCGAAATTTAAAATTAAGAATATTCCAACACAAATGATATATAATGTATAATGATATATATATATTTGTAGACAATAAATTATTGAATATCAGCGCATGCCAAAAAAAAACGAGACACACCTTGCCAAATTTCTATTCAAATCATAACAAAAATATTCATCACAACCCTTACATACATCTGCTGCCAATATAGGTGCCCCCATTTGTATAGACGGTAGAAGTAATAAGAATTATTTAACTAGGCCAAGGTGCAATCGTGTCGATAAGAATCCCTAACGAAGAACGTGCCAAATTTGGACACCTTTCGATCGAATAATAGTAAGTAGATCGCGTTACGCACATTTCGTTGGAGTTAGACATCGCGATGCCACCTTGTTCATTCACAATTGTTTGCAATAGGATTATATTACAATTATCTTCATGTGCCTCAAATGCGCCGTAATTAAAGGCCCACATCGAGACAGTCCTTCATAATATTAGTTGAACAAAAAACACATTGGGAAGAGCAGATGCGTGTTCTGCAAACAGAGCACCTCCAAATCAATTTTAAAAGTAATTCAATAACATAATGTTGATCGGTGAGTAAAAATAATGTATTGCTTCCTTCCACCTTGAAGGCAATGCATTGATCACTTCAGTATCAAAAGGGATGCGATACAGTTACGTCTAAAACTGTAACACTTTTTGTTACACATAACGGCACTGTGTAACACCGTTTCCTAATATCAAATAATAGATAAAGTAGCGGTCTATCGTTTTATAAGGACGTCTTAGGAGAGCAGGGGTAAGGTGTACATACAGACAGACTTTGTTCCGTTACATCAATAAGGCTTAGAGGCACGCGTCTTTGCTTGAATGAGTCCGGACGTATTGTCGGTGGAGCTTTGATGAGGCTGCAAAAGACGGCGGGCTAACATTTAGGGATAATTTGGCAAGGAAACAGTCAGGTGTAAATCCTGCCACTTGAACTGACCGCAAATTTAACGGTACTCAAAGAGCTTGTGGTAAACGTTTTCAATAATTAAAGAAAGAAACATTACAAACTAGGAAGAAATATTGATTATCCTATAAATTTAGAAATATCACGTTTATATACATTTGGCTATCACACGTTTACAAGCTTAAAGTCGATTATATTATTAACTTTTACAATGTATTTCTAAATTATAATAGGTAATATAGGTAATAGGGTCTATAATCGGTAATAGATATATAGATAGATACTTTTACTTTAATAGTAAGTAGGTTTTAAGTTTTGTTAGTTAAAGAATGTAAGTATCCCCAACAGTTCACATAGAGGTCTCTTACACCAATTTAATTATTATTGAATTATTATGACGCTATTAGAAATAATTCACATTAGAAATGAGAGATACATTATAAACATCTTCAAATTAAATAGCAAAACATAACCACAGACAGGGCTTGAACCAGTATCCTCGAGATTTTTGTTTATTACTTCTATTGGTATGGTATTAGAAAGTTTCGAATAAGGTTCTCATAACCCTCATGACGTAATCAATTTGGATGGTGTGAACCGAAAATAAATATTATGGATAAGTAAGTATTGAATCGAATTTCAATTCGAAATTAATGTGATCCATCAGCGTACGAGCTCGACAAAGAATACCGACGGACTTGATCCAATTACCATCGGTATATTAATTGAATATGAGATTTCTGAAGGCTAAACCAATTAAATAAAGCTTTTTGATTAAATAGCGTAACGTCACTAAATGCGTCCACGATAGAGACGTTGTCTAGTTCATTAAATGAATGTGAAAGATAAGAACGCCATTTTAAACTGGATCCAATAATGAAAAAATCTTTTAGTCATAAAGTTAACACCGGCTATTAATATTTTTTTATTTTAACACATTTATTAATATTGCCAGTACTAGATTAATACTTCTCGCGTTAAAAGCTATTACGTCAGTAAGCTATAGAAAGAGCTAGTTATCTATTCTCACGTACGCCGACGATCATTCATAGTATTAATTTTGATAATTCTGACGCCTCACCTAAGATACAGAAGCCGATGCTTTTAGTTTCTATCTCACAGCTTAATTTATACAGCTTGAGAGTTATTGACAAATGAATCGAATCGTCGATATGTCCAATCGCAAAGGTGTTACTTTTAGTTAATATTTTTTTGAGTTGTCGCTTTTTTATCATGCGCTGTTGTTTCTGGACCTGTCGTATATTTCTGATAACATCTCTAGACTAATTTCGAAGGTGTGGTTTTCGTAAATAATTAGTTCGTTTCTCTTCGTTAACAAGCAGGCAGAACTAGACCCGTTATTTTACTGTTTTCAAATGTTGTATAGTTTTATTTACATTGAGATTGTAATCTCACTGATCATTCTTAACTCTTAGAGGTACGGTTCGGTTCGATAAGTTGAAGGTATCGGCAGCGGAAAGGTTAATCTAACACAATAACGAAACTTTACTATGGTAAGTTATAATTTATAATCCTAACGTTTTATACAGTTATAAATTCTTCAATTAGTAACATACCTGGCAGGAGGATTGCTTATCCTCAAAGCGTTCGAGAATCCACAAATTTTGTACATAAGCCGTCAAACCGAACCAATCGATACAATGGCATTACAGTATAGAAAACAAACAAAAACAGGATTTCTGTGTAATCCTCTTTTCTGTTGAGCTTAGTGTTGCCTGTACGTTTCATATTTGTTTAAAATCAACCGATAAAACTCGAAAGCTTCCGGTCGGGTGAACAAATTGGTTCGCCATTTATTTCCTTCTCGGGGAATTGTGCTTGAAATTGTAAAGTCGGATGCGAATTTACGATTTTTATTGTGTTTGAATATAAATCTTTCTAATGGCACGAGCTTTAGAGGCGTGAGTGATTTGAAATAATTTCGTCATTGTTAGATGTGCTCTCTGTCGCCAATGTACTACTAAGAATATTTATTGAGGTTGACCATCATTGTTTGCATACTTCGAAATTGCATGTCTACTCTTATAACTTGAAGAGAAAGCATGTTACAATTTCAAAAGATTGTGCAAATTGTATGCCATAAATATTAAACTCCACATCTATATTATGTCGATACTTCCGATGCCACTTCAAATAGATAATATTGTATCAAGAAGCTCCATGGGGTGCTGTTTATAATGCATCCGCTTCCCCCAAAATGTGCTTCCAATCTTTCACAAAAGCAGTGTTTTTTTGTTGCAAAGATAGTTAATGAGATTTGCCTGATTTTAATCTTTAGCTAAAATCAATTTCTCACAAAAGGCGTTAAAATAGGAAACAGAGGGTTGCAAAAAAATGCATTCATCAATTTTACGCCGTTTAGCTTTTTGCAATTTGTAAAACTATGATTTGACTTTCGGATTCTGTGGATTACAGCTTATGATAATCTATACATCTATACAGGAAACTGTTGTGATAAGATAAATTAAAAATAACAATACTTAGGGAAGCTTATCGTAGTTAACAATTATAGGAAATCGTATTTAGGTTAGATTTTGAAAAATTAAGTTTATACTAATGTGCTGTGAAAATTTCAACTCCACTCTTTTATAATAATTGTGTATTGTGATTGTGTGTGTCTATGCCTCCCGCGACACAGGGAACCCTAGTGCGGCGGTCTGAGTGTGATTACAAAAAATAGAATAGTGTTCAAAAAATTGTAAGATGTTTCTTTCGGTCCGATAACGAATTTAAAACAAACATACGTCACTACTGCACAAAATTACTTGTGGTTATTAAATCACAATTTAAAATAGAATCACCAAACAATCAAGTATTCATTAAATACTAACTTTAGAAAAAAACAATTTGTCATCAATCATAAACGTAAATAAAGGTGGTAAATTCATTATCGTGATATTAGAAATGAATGTAAAATTTTTACCATAAACAAAATATTACATACTTATGAGTATTATTTTCATTTATATAATATATATAATTAACCCTTAGCATTAGTGTAAATAATCCATAACGTTCTTAAAGTGAGGAGTATTTTATATTATTTTACAAGCTTTTATTTAATTTGCAATGTATGTATATTTGTTCGGGTGAAATCATGCAACTGAATTATAAATTAGACCTTTAACTAATTGAGCTGAAATTTGGTACACTTCGTGTCGTTGGCGTATCTTTAGTGACAATACAATAATATGGTACCAGGGACCCATACTGATGATGGAGTCGCAAGGTGGCTATAAGAACTTCTAAACTAAACAAGATAGAACCATCGACTTTGGGCTCATCGTAAAGGGTTTGCTGAACCGACGATGGTGGTCATATATATTTATACCTAAAATCTTGTTTTAAAAATACTTTGAAATAAAAACTTATTTATTCATTCTTCAAATTATTTACTATCAGAGTCCTTTATTATAGGTAAATGTGTTATAATTGCACTGAATACTTAAACTTTAGAACACTTAATTTTAACTTATTTGAAGCAGTCTTTTTGATATTTCAGGCTGTATTTTATTGTACTATTTTTAAGCAGTACGCTATTATTGATTTGATACTCAAGACAAACCTATTTTAGGTTTTTGAGTATATTTAGCATAAGCTGAACAATGTGAAAAGGTAATAAAAAAAACCTACCAATTTAAAGGTTTTCAATATTATGTCTTAATGCTATTAGGCCATTAATATAGACAGATCCCTATAACACAGACTTTAGTCTAGCGTAGAGTTTATTGTATAACCTCATTGCAATATAATGATTTCTCATATATAAGTACTACCTATAAAGGTTTGGTTCATGATTAAATTGTTGCTTTTAAATTCTTAGTCTTATTCTTATACAGAGCCTGAAATAGGAATAACTTGCGTCAAATTCTTCGTATGGCATTCGTATAAAGTTTATACGAAAAATTTGTTGCGTTATTCAATTGTTTATACTGTAAAAAATTGAATAACACACGTGCCGTCCTTACAAACTATCATATCTCTGTGTCACAGCTATTCTAGATTTAAATGACAGCGCTAAGGTTAAACTGTTGCGATCGGTACGAGTTAGACATCTCTAACATATTTGTGCAATATCCGAAAGGATTACCACGAAATATGCTTCGAAATTGAGTACAAAAGAATTTAAGAAGATCTCCAACAAATCTGATTTAGAAATTGCATGCTAAAGATTATCTACGTCTTCCTTTTGGCGCCAAAATAAATTAAACCCGCTAAACTTATAACGGGTTTGGTTAAATACCAAATCTAAAAAAAAATGTGCACAAAAACGAACCGTGTTCTATTGACCGTGACGCAACAATTGTTTAGCAGTTTGCCGAGACCCCTTGAGTCCATCTTGTTGACTCCAAAATTAAACACGAGAAAAAAATCAAGGTCCATAAGTAGATCGAAGGGTTCTATTGTGAATATTGTGTAATGAAGCGTGGCGACACCACACGGGGTTACAAAAAGTTTCTCGACAACATTCTAATACTATAGAGGATTTCGATGTTGTAGCTTTTGGTCAGGTTGTATGAGTTGCCAGGTAGAAAACCCTTTTTGCACAATTCCCATAACCTATGACAAAGAATGTTAGCTGTTGTCGCGGTACTTGTCGGCTGACGAACAGAACACATGTCCAATTTCACGTCTGGTTGACCTGTGAATGGGTAAGTAAGTAGATGTAACAAATTTCGACTATCAATACACATCGAGTAGAAGAATTACTTTATGACACGCAACCGTTTCATCAAATTCAGCGTGAAATGGGCGGTTAAAATAGAAGCTTGTCGTCGAAGGCTTACAGAAAAAACACGTTTGTACAAATTTAGTCTAACGAGTCAAAATTTAATCTATTATTTTTTTAATCTAGCGTTTCGCTGGCGTGTCGGTAACGTGGTGCGTAGATTTAGTAGTGTATCATAAAAAAAAGTTTAAACAAATATAATTTTTGTGTGTAGTGTAACATAAAAAAAAGTTTGAAAAAATATTATTTTTGTGTCATTTTTTATCATAAAAAAAGTTTAAAAAATACTATTTTTGTGAAATATTCCAGTCATCGAAGAGTCGTTGGCACTATTCCATTTAAAAATGATACATCGAAACATCAAAGCAAAACTACTTACTTGAAATTAAAGTAACTTAGTGCCTGAGCGTCACTCAGGATTTTCCCAAAGCAATGTATAAAGAAACTTATCAACCAAAACAATATGTATGTACAAACCCATTGAAATAGTTACAGTCCTATTCAAGATAGCCTAATGGATGCGAGAAGTTTAATTTAATATTTATGTCAATAAAAATTTATTGTATATGTATTCCGCATAACAATAATTGCTAATTTTTAATAATACAAAATTAAATCGTCCATACCTTATGTGTAATCAATGATCCTATTATGTCTAAGGTGGTCTGCTTAGAGAGTCAACAGTAAACGAATGATTTAGCTTTAATAGACTTCACCAAGCATACATCACCTCTGTTAAACCTTGAACTTATTACCGACACGAGATAAAAGTTCTTAATTTAAAACCACCGAGCACAGTCCGCACAAAGTGCATCATTAGACATCCACAGTTAAGATACAAAGACAAATAAATAAAACTTACAAGAATAATCTAGACTACAGTGATTACGAACTACTGACTGATTTACCAACTTGGCCGTGTTGACATCAATTGAGAAAAAAATAACAACCTAGGTAGTGGTTATATATTTCAACCGTTTCGGGTTGGGCCCGTGGGGACCGGGAGCTCATCGGACCAGGATCACAGTCTTTGATCGATGCGACGCGTGACCAAAATGCTGGCACATATTTGGCTCAACGGATCACCATTGCAATAACGATAACAGCTGGTGGATTACTCAAATGTTATTTTAGTAGCTGTAGTATTGTAATTTGTTATAAGTATTTGAATTGAATAAATGCATCGGCCCATATAAAAAAGTGAAATTGTAAGTAGAAGAAAAATTTCTTCACTTCTGTTCTCGAATGTTTGAGTACAAAAGTAAAAAACATAATAAATACGACAGCTTTGAGAATCTCGTATATTTATGAAGTCGGTTGAAAATGTCAAAAGTTAAATACCGCCATTGTTAAAAGTTCATAATCGATGAAATTACGTTACTCCAAAATAAAAATAAACTCAATAGCCAGAAATCAAAGGTGTCTATCGATTTTGGAGCGAGACTAATCGAATCACAATAGTGTTAATATCGTCATTACAGATAAATAGCTATTTATGATTCAAAGAAACTGGTCTTTTTTGTTTTGTATCTTATATGTAGGTATCTAATAGGAAATTCCAAACTGCTCAGTTAGACAGTTATAATTTTTATTTATTTTATTTATTTATTTTATTTATCAATATTCACACAAAGTCTTCAGGTCCCAAACTAGGCAGAGCCTGTACTATGGTAACCTGATGACTGATATACATACTTATATACATATTTACACACCCAGACACAGGTCAAACAAACATGTTCATACACACAAATGTTTGAGCTGTCCGGGAATCGAACCCGGGACCAGCGGCTCAGAAGGCAGAGTGCTACCAACTGCGCCAACCGGCCTGTCAAATATACATACAATACACATACGTGTACTAGACGCATTATTCACTTTTATTGCTTATCGATGACAAAACGAATGTATTGACGCAACATATTCCTTCCTTTATGCACTATTATCTTGATTTATTTTTACACACACATACCCCCGCACGAGGATACCCTGTGTCGCGGGAGGCATAGAGACACACAATCACAATACACAAACATCCAAGACCCGAGAACAAACATCTTTGCTCATCACAGAAATGTTTGACGCAACATATTCCTTCTTTAAGCACTATTATCTTGATTGCTACGTCATCGTTTCGTAATTGAAAGTAAAACTCGTTTATAAGAACAATAAACAAAGTGAGTGAAAACAACCAACAAAGCTAGTCACGAGCACAGGAACAAAGAAAGCAAAAGTGAAAAGAGCGGAAGTTTAATACACTTTATATCGTTCATTGATATTTGATCAATTATTTGAGAACACTATCTTGATTTCTCCTCACTTCCTAGGAAAGATAGGGTTGGTGAGAAGTACAAGTATTTAAGTATATATATCAGTCATCAGGTTACCATAGTACAGGCTCTGCCTAGTTTGGGACCTGAAGACCTTGTGTGAATGTTGTCCCATATTATTATTATTATGTACTTTTTAATTGGAAATTCTCGTGAGTTTGACACACTATTATATATATTTATGGATTATCCAGCTTTACTCTCGTCTATAGCTGATGTTTGGAGAGTAGAGTAGGAAGACCTAGGTTTCGGGCATGTCAGATGCCCATCCTCAGGTAAGTTTAGATACGCTCTTAGATCGCGGCGACCACCGTATTTACTTTATTAATTCTCTGTTTCAGATTTGTATTGAGTAAATTTCCTGGTTACATATTTTAGTAAAAATAAGTTTTCTACGTAGTGTTTTATTCACGGTAGCGGAAACTTTATACAATACGTAATATCCAATTGGCTCTCAAGTGCGGAAGCTGGAGATTAAATCCAACCTTATTTTCACACGATCGCCAGCGATTTTATTGAAAATCGTCCAATTTCGAAGTATCGGTTGTGGCCACGAATCATTAAAAAAATATTGGTTTGAATTTACGGTTCGGATAAAAAGTCGGCGTGCTTTAACGCGGGGCGGGGCGGGGCTCATATCGACTTCTGAGATTATGGCAATTTTGACACCTAACAAGTGCTAAGTTTCCCTGTAATTTGAACGGGACGTGTGCTCCTGACGAAGGGGGAAAAGGGTAGTAAGGGTAGGGAAGGGGGTAAACTCGAGAAAAAACACCTAAAATACGTGCCCATCCGTGACTGCTCTCAGATCATAGCCATGTCTCATGGTTTATAATATTCACGTTCTGCGCAGTCATTCAGTTTTAATGATGCATCCATTCTTATCGGAGTTTCTACCGATCTAGCGCTCTGTAATCATTGTAAAAAGGTGCTGATTATTTTGTATGATAGGCAATCGGTACTCAGTGAAAGTATGGTAAGTGGTAGTGATGCTCTTGTTCAACTATACTAAAATTTTGGGATATTAGACAAGTTCTTATACGGTTACGACAAAGTCTAAATTCGTGTGTTTACAGGCAGGAGGGCAAGACAAATCCGGATCAAAAAATTTTTTTTTCAAAAAAAATAATTAATCAAATGTAGACTTTTTAGCTTACTTTCTTCTGGTGTAAGATACAGTTCCACTGCATATTTTGTCGTTTCGGCGAGAATTCGCTAAAAAGTAAGGTTATATTGTCACCAGAAAAGATTTTCAACTTTTAAATGATCAAATTAACAAGAACATTAACTGTATGACCAGATGGACAGACGACCTGACTTAGATCGCAGGCAAGGGCTGGATGCGGGCCGCTTCAATCTGGTCCTTGTGGAAATCAATGGGGCAGGATATGTCCAGCAGTGGACATCCTATGATGATAATGAACTGTACTACTACACAAAAATCAGTTAACATTTAAGTTTAATTGTAGCAAAGGTCGGCAAACTGGTCAAACAATTCTCGGATCAAATCCCACCTTGGATTGGAGCTACCGGGGCAGGCAATATTGTATGGAGATCCACCTAGAGTTGGATATTTTGTTGTGACAGTCTTGATAGAGGATACCACTTGCAAGTTCACGATTAAAAACTTTCGTACTTTCTTTAATACATGTAAGGTACCATTCCACAGCTACGGAAAAAAATAATATTATCTAAATTATGCATAGACTTACTGTTACCAAAACAGTCTCTTACACAAAGACAAAGATTTAAAAAACAAATTGGTTGATTAGCAATTAGGACTAGTGTTTATTGATACATTCAAATATTGTTCCCCAAAAACTTATCTTGCTCTAAATTTAAGTGTAAATGCTGACAAAATCACTGGCCGGTTGGCGCAGTTGGTAGCACTCTGCCTTCTGAGCCGCTGGTCCCGGGTTCGATTCCCGGAGAGGTCAAACATTTGTGTGTAAGAACATCTCTGTTTGACCTGTGTCTGAGTGTGTATATGTATATAAGTATATATATCAGTCATCAGGTCACCATAGTACAGGCTCTGCATAGTTTGGGACCTTTAGACTTTGTGTAAATGTTAATAAAAAAAAATAAAAAAAAAATGCTTAGATAACAACGGCACCGTAACAGTCATAATTATATATACTAAATCAATGTAATATTACTATAATATGCAACATATATTACAATGTAATATTAATATACTACTAATATTACAATGAAGTATTCTTTTTAAAATAGTGTGCATTAATTTCTCGGGAGGTTCCCAATGTCTACAAAGTGTATTAGTGCAATCAAAGTCTCTCCGCCTATGCATTTAAAAATAAAATAATTACCAAAACCATTAACACGTGGGTGCTTTAATAATCGATGAGTCTGTAAATTAATACTTACATCTTCTTTTTTTATCCATTGCTTGTTTTTTTTTTAATTCCACGCAATATCTAGCGGAATGCTCGAGCGCCACCCTTAAAAAGCCTAATTTAATTTAACAGGTAGGCAGAGCTTTAATCATAGGCTTACCTTTAAATTATAGTGTAGGATAATAGCTGCCGAGCAATCAGCAATTCTTCATTTTTGCTACTGTTTTTTGTGGCCACAATAAAAAAAAACGTTATACCCTGGAACCTTTGGCTACTCCTTCCGTTATTCGATAAACGTTTGATGAAATCATTATAATACCTAATTTAATGTTACTGGTTGCTTTGAACGTGTTTATCTGATATTTTTTTGTACAAAATATTTAGATTTGCTTGCGCTGGTAACTAAAAAAACCGTTCTAAGTTTAGATTTAAGGCTATATTTCCCATATTTTGATGGGATGGGATCTTTTCAGCTTATTTTTTTGAATGCTGCATGTCTCATAATAGTATATATGTATATGTGGTATCCGGCCTTACTCACGTTTATAGTCGAAGTTTCTGCCGAGGTTTCGAGCATATCCGATGCTCATCGTCAGGTGAGTTTGCGCTGCCAGATCGCGGCGACCACTGGCCGACCGACTATAAACGTGAGTAAAGCCGGATACCACATATATATAATAATGTGTCAAACTCCAATCGAAAAATGTCTCATAATACTTTTGAAAAATAGTTTAATTAATTACTATTGAACTTAATTGACTTAAGACTACTATTGAATTAAGACAGCCGTGCGCGTGCGGAAACAAAAAGTTATCGTAAAGCCATTATGCCATGGGTCAATCGCGAAAATAAGTGGAGGTCTCACTAATTCATAATAAGCTTATGCAATCTGCCAAATAGCAGATCAAATTGGTTGTAAATTTGCATGTATAGTACATGCAAATTTTATTGACCAGGAAATTAAACCTATTTATAAAGCACAGGAAACTACTAGCCTACCGTGCCGGGTCTAGGGCCGCGTCTAGCCTGCGGGCACAGAAAATTACGAGCGCAATCTGTACGCGGCATAATCTTACAAATATTTATCGGATGTCAATACAATATGCCAAAAGCGACCGCTTATTACGGTTTTTACAAATGTGTGTTTGCTTCAGGCTTTTAAAACTCTTTTGGTAGCGACAAGTTATAAGATTATAGCGAGCTTACAGGTCTAATTAACATGTTTTCTAAAGTACATATTTTTCATTAAAAAAAATTGAACTATATAAAATAAATAATAGCAAATGCAAAAAAAAAAAAAAATGCCCAATAGCAAATGTTCTTTTTTTTCTATAATTGATTCAGACCGTTATATTATGATAGAAAACAGATCTCGGGAACTAAGCACACGCGTTGATGTTGGAAAAACGCGGAACGGACGGAACGTTGGAAAAAACTAGAAGCGCAACTGCCTAAAGCGATCGCTGGAAGCTTTAGGGTCGGAGTAGGACTGGATGCTTATTAGCAAAAATCTTAAGTTGTGAAAGCAGCAACAAAACCATTTTTAATAAAAAAGCATAATAATAGGGTATTAGTCAGTAACTGACTGGCTGTCTACAATCCTCATGTTACAAAAACTGTCAAAAACGAATAATATGTTGAGGCAAATCTGCCCTAGACAGCCTGTTAACATTCTTAGTCCAGAGTGATACCACCTTCAATCACATTGTTACTAACCATCAAAAGAGATAATGCTCGTATGATTTAAAATATAAAAAATACTAGATTAACTTAGCTGACATACAGTCACTTGTAACTTGTGCCCCACACTGAGGTCTTGTTAGTACGAAGTTACAGCGTATGGTAAGACACAATGGGGGGAGGTTCCCTCCCCGAGGCCTTCTCGTGGCTAAGCACCATGGAACGTTGTAAACTTACGTATTCTGATGACATGCGTGCGATTTTTGGAAATTGACAGAGCCTCGTTGTAAATTTTTGACAAGATAGGGTTACGACACGCCTTTGCCTCTATAGCAAAGCGTGTTTTTTTGATTTAATATTTTTAAGTTGAATATTAAAACCTGCCTACCGAAGGGCTTTTACAAGGTTCTAATTTTGAAATATTGGTAAATTAATGTAAATTAATAACAGGTTTTATGTTCGGATGAAAGCCAAATTGTCTAAACAGCTACTTGTACACACGATTACTTACAATACTCAAAAATACATAAATAATATTATAGCTGTACTTATTCATACATTGAATATTTTTTTAACTTTTACAATAAAACAATACAGACTTTAATTGAAAATGCCGAAAGTTGTTGACACTTTTATCTTATCTCATTCTAAAATAACTATACGACAATACTTATATTAATTGCATCATATAAAAGTGATATTTAAAACTGTTTTCTTCGTCAGAGTGTGCGTGCCAGCCAGTAACTGATACGCATTATGACCAAGTTATCAATGCGCATGATCACGCTTCGTATCGCTTTGTATGCTCATGATCTTTGCAGCGTATCTCTTTGTATCTGCGCGTGAGTCGCTCACGGATCCACCAAGAATCTTGCCACGCGATCGATCGAATGAGGCCGTTCTTATCGTTAAGCCTATGACTAAAATATCAGTTCTCAAGCAAGTTATTAAGAATGTTTATATTACATTTAATTTTAGGTACTATAAAATATAGGTACAGTAAGAGCATTAATGGTTGTAACCTCCATTTTGTGCGAAAATAGCATGCGCATAATTTGTAGTTCTTACTGAATAAAAAATAATGTTAAGAATGTTGTACCATGATAGTTCAAAAGTAACTATTATTAAAATATTTCGCGCATGGTACCACCGACTTCGTCAAGTTATTTCACACTTGCCGAAGTCGGTTCCATTTTTGTGGTAAATTTGTTTTTCCTCTTTACAGTTACCTCTCACGGGATCAAACTGTCTTGTGTACCTATGTTCACCGATGTCTTCACCCGCTATTATAATGTCGTCGACAAATACGTGCCTACGCAATTTTTAGTTATTCAAGTGTATCTCAAAAAAGCTTGTCCGATTTTGATGAAATTTAAATGGGACTACACGGGAAGCATCAGCTTTGAAATAATAAAAGAACGATTAAAATCGGTTCACCCAGTCGGAAGTTATGAGGTAACAAACATAAAAAAGGGTCGAATCGAGAACCTCCTCCTTTTTCTGAAGTCGGTTAAAAAAGAATGTGTTTTTACGTTAACTTAAAAGATAGGTAATTGCTAAGAAGCGGAGTAGTCCGAGCTTGCCTAGCCAGGGTTAATTAATCCGGTTTAAGCAACGAATTTGATGGGTCATCGGAGTATTGCCAAATTCATATTTAACTGTGCGCTTTCGTGTATTGTATGGCAGGGTTAATGTCTTGCTAGGCTATGCTATAACGCAAGCTTTTTCTTAATTCAAATAATGTATTCATCAAAAAGGAAGGGCTTTTGGAAGGTCAAATGTCCTGCTCGCAATTTCAATGAGTAAAAACTCATTGCCTTTTCTGAGAGATATAATCGTGAAGTATATTTTGTATTAGAAGTAAATAGGTGTCTTCAAAGACATCTTCCATTTTATACCGCATAATTGCTAGATACCACATTATGTAGCAGTTCAAAGATAAATCCTATACTACTTATATTATAAATGCGAAAGTTTGTGTGTATGTGTGTATGTTTGTTACTTCTTTACGCTCAAATGGCTACACCGATGATGAAATTTGGTAGGGAGATAGTTTAAGCACTGGATTAACACATAGGCTACTTTTAGTTACTTTAAAGTAGAGTTGCTATGGGATAATTGAGGTAGCAGGCATACCGTAATCCACGCGGGTGAAATCGCGGCGCGCTACTAGTTAGTAAGAAGTGGTATTCGTAACTGGTCTTGTTTCAATAATAACAACGAAATCGTATGAAAAATAATAATGTTCGCAGACGAAAATAGTTTAGAACTGCGGCTATCCAGGTTATATCGAAATCAGCGGCTTCTGAGAAAAACGATATCAGAGACTTCGTTTGATCGAACATTGGATTGCCGTACATGGCATGACGGCTAGCCCCGCGGGTCGTCATATGCCTCGACCATCCGTTTAAATGGTCATAATTGGTAAAGCCGGCTTTAAAACCCAGGTCATTAGAAAATATCTCCGAGCTTTAAGCGTTCTAACAGCGATCAACATCTTGCGGTGTTCCTTGAAACCATAGTCCTAATTGTATCGTTGCGTACGTCGTCGCTTTTTCTGATATGCGACTTTATTTATTAATATGTCGGTTTGAAAAATAATAAAAGTGCGCGTCGCTTCTTAGCGTGCGTGACTGAATATTCAGGACTTGCAATGCAGGTCCCCAGTTGTTTAAGTCCACGTGTTGTCAGACGCGATGATGTGATAAAGTTGTTTATTGATGATCTTTGGTTACATTAATTGCTAGCGGCGGCGGCGCTTGTGTTACCTTGGTGTCGGTTCGCGTCGGATCCCGCGCGAATGACAAAGATGCAGCGGTTGATACGCGGCCGGCCCCTTTGATCTTCAATGATGAGTTCGACGACCAATCAAAATATTCGTGGGAATATTATTATATGTTTTGAATTAATAGTGAGTCTAATCTTACACATTCAGACCTAATGGACAGATTTATTAAACTTGACATATATTTGTACACATAATATGTAAATATACATTAATTTAATTATAAATGCAAATTAAACAACAATTTACATACATACACATTAAAGTTCTGATGAAGTTGAAGTGATACCCTATCCATTGATTAGGTGGTCCTCAGATGATTTTTTTTTACATTCAACCCCGCACTTGGAATCCCCGTGTCGCGGGAGGCATGGACACACACAATCACATCACACAAAAATCCAAGACCCGGGACAAACACTTACACTCATCGCATAAATATTTGCCCCCCCCGAGATTCGAACCCAGGGTTCCCGGGGATCATAAGTTACGCCACTGACCAGCCCCGGCGACCGTCGTGCTACGTGGATATGTGGTAAATATGTTCTAACACCTAAACTGAATAAATGGTATAAAAACACAAATCTATAAAGAACATTGTATAACTTAAAAAATGGCATAAACTTCGATGAGCTATTTTGAGTATGTATTTAAAGTTATTTAAATTTAGTCTTTTATATTATTATGTATTGTAGCTATTACACTTTTTTTATACTAAATTATAATTTTATAACAAAATAGCAGGGTTGACGTAACAACTCAACGCACTATGAATATTTTTACACAAACACAAGCATTTCTACATTTATATGTTTTCATCCTTAGTGTAAGTATCCTTAGTGTGTAGTCCTGCTAATGTCACACAATGTATCAAAATCGTTATTTCTCAATTATTTATATTGACACTAGCTGCGCCTGCGATTTCACCCGCGTGGACTGCGGTTTTCCCGCTACCTCAATTATCCCACGGGATCTATATTTTATCCCAAATAGTAGCGTGTGCTATTCCAGGACATAAGTTCATTTCAAATTTAATACAAATCCGGCGATTTCAGCGTAAAGGAGTAACAAACATACAATCGAGAAACTTTCGCCTTTATTACATGTCATCTAATATTTTGGTGTGACATTTGTCTGCCATAATACAACATAACAAAGCATCCCTTTGGTAATTTCAATAATTTCATGTATTTATACACAATGGAGCTAAAAAACTAGTGATCAACTTTAGAATAGAGCTCCTGAACTTCTCGTCGCTATATTTTTTGTTCATTATTAAATGCTGTCTTTCAATATAAGGCGCTGGTATTCGGCCACCCTAGGATTTTTATTTTTACGATATGTTTCGAATACTATGCAGGAGCATACCGAAAAAGGATATGGTATCGAGAACGTGCCACTTTTGTGTTATAAAATAGCTTGTCAGAATTCATTGGAATCTTGATCAAGGTCATCGCGCTTTGCGCTAAGGCCTTCACCATGAGTGCTTGTAGAAAAAGGAAATAAAAATGTCTAGCTTCCATCAATGGACTTATGATTTGACTTATTTACCAAAAATAACACTTTAAAAAGTTTTGTAAGACTGAGAAAAATTTTTGGAAGAGGTAATAGAAATTAAATAGTTTGAGGCTTGTATTAGCTACACACTTAATTATTACAGATATTATAGACAAGTTGGGTAGAAAATAAAATTTACAATACTCATAAGTGAATTATAGAGACTTATTTACATAATATGATGTGTCAAACAGAGGTATTACATGTCATGTGTAAATCTGGGAGTTGGATGATAAATGTATTTATTAAAAATGTATTCCAGTTGACGAATAGGGTTTTAAATAAACATTTACGATTGAATTAATAAAATCATATAACAGAAAATATATAGGAATAAAAAAATTGTTTAACTCGTGAGTGAATTATTCACTTATTTATTAAAAGGAGTCTAGTTGACATATGCGAAATTTTATGTAGAGTATACATCGCAAGAGTGAATGATGGAAATGAATGTCAGTTGATAAAATTGCGTTACAAGTTTTGACTTTTTTTTTACTATTGACTGGTTTTTTAAATGAGCACTATCTCACTTTTTACATATGGATTATTTTGTCTATCACAATCTGGAATGACGAAAAATATGAAGTGGTTTCAATACGATGTCTGCTTTAGTCAGAAAAATTACACCTAAAAGTTTTACCAACTTTACAATTATAACTTTTTTAAATGTTTGTTACGTAACTACTCCGTAACATACAAGAATTATGCAAAAAAATACTTTAATATTATTTTAAAGATTAGACCCCACACATATTTTTGTAACATGGGTTGTGTACTTAACGTATTTTTCGAGAAAATGTGGGTAGTATAATAAAAAATGTATGTACCTAATTATTTTAACCATACCTAAATACGATTATTAGTTAAGGAAATGCTACTGCTATCGTTTGAATGTTTCACGTAAACCAGCTTTATCGAAATCAGAGTTGATTAATCACAAAGAGTATGTCGCTTACCATCAGGCAGTCCGTCTGCTTGTTAACCACGTATTGCATAAAAAATATGCCAGTTAGATAAAAAAACTAAATATACAAGACTTAAGTTTCTAATAAAAATATTTTAACTTTAAAGCTGGTAACCCTATATGTTAATAAAATTGTTCATATTGGCTGTAATTAACAAGGCGTGCGCGCGCGCATGCTCGGTCATTCACTCCGCCACGCGACCTTCGAAGGACATCCATTTAGCTTCGCTGTTCTATTTGTCATATTTATAAAACTTTGTGATGGTGAATGTTTCAATGTTATAAAAATATTTTTATTGAACATTATATTTGAACCATTTGGTCAGCGCATACTGAAGAATAAACAGAACAGCCTATTATTCTAAGATTCAACAAAATATTATTAATCACGGTTAAATTATAGCCACTCAGGAATAATTTACTACTGTCGAATTTGCCGAATTGTCGAAAATCAGTTCAGTAGTTCCAGATATTTTATCATTTGAAAAACTTATAAACTTTATCTTTTTATAACATTAGTGTAGATAAGAAAATTGAAACATTATAAAGAACTATGTCAGTACATAATAATATAGGTAAGGGCTTATAAGTAAGGACGTGTTCGGAAAAACTTTCTGAAATGGTTGTTACTTATTAGTTCGGTTACTAATAATAGTGGCATTCCAGTTCCAGTTGGCATCTATTGTTCCCGACAGCGGAGAGATTAATTCTTAGGTAAAATATTTGTGTGAATAGATTTGTACCTCAGAATCTATCTACTGTAACTACCTGTAGTAAACTTTGGAAGTAAATACTTATATTTGCCTTTTAAATTAAGATTGTATATTATTTAAATGAAAATACGGCTTCACATACCTACTTATATTAGTCAAGTATCCCGGAACCTTTCGTGACTTTTTAAGTCACTTTTTCATAGAGAGCACGCGCTCTCGGCCACGTTCGCGCATGAAGTTCTCGACAATATTCGTAATTGCGTGTTACCTAATCTCGAATAATAATTCCTGGTTACTTACGAAACTTACATTCCACAGCTTTTGTTGTAAAAAAAGCGAGCATTTATAATACTCAAACATAATGACTTATTTGTATAAAACGTAGGTAACAACTAGACATTACATTTTTTTTTATGCCACATATATTTTGCTTGCGGTACTTCCCTTTCCGGTTCTTGTTTGTTTCGAATTGGAACGGATTTCCAATAACGAATATAAGGATTTGACGGTCGCCGTGGCTCAGTGCTTAGTGTCATGACTTCTGTGTCTCCGGGACCATTCGAATTCCGGCAGGGGCTCTCATTTTTGCGATGAGTGTAGGTGTTTGTCCCGGGTCTTTGTTGTTTGTGTGCTGTGATTGTGTAAGTCCATACCTCCCGCGACACAGGGAATCCTAGTGCGGGGGTTTGAGTGTAATTTTTTTTTGTAATTCTAGAAGTGCATAGTCGGCATTAAAAACTAAACACCTGATAGAATAAAAAACTTTTCAAATACAAAGCTTTTTTTGATTATCAACGTTTTGCTTTGCTATTCACTAATAGACAACACATTCTATTAACCAGTTTTACCAACAATTAGAGTAATAATTAAAGTTTTAGCAGGTGCAACTCCATAAGTCGACTAATTGTTAGTGTTGTGCATACAGAAGCTATGCTTGCATATTCAATGCAAAAACATCGCCAATATAGAGTTAATGACAGTCTATTCTATTTAATCCCGTTTTTTTATGAAACTGGTCTAAACCGAATAGGACGGATGGATGGAGGACGGACGTGCATAATTACTAATAAGACCTACAAGTTTTACTTGAGACTATTAAAATGTTCGCTTGTTAGATACAACTGGATGTGTGAAATGTGGTCTATAATTTTCTAAGAGGATGTGATCGAGTCTTGTCAGGTAATTCTTATTAATACATGAGTAATTACTTTTTATGGGGTTGGGCGACAGATCGACCAAATAACCCACAGGATGTTAAGTGATAATCTCTTTTTCTTTTTCTCTACCGCCATTTACAGCTTCACCAGAGGGGGGGCGAGCACAGATGGTGCTCAGCCCGGTATTTCGGCAGGCGCAGAAGGCGCACCGCCTAGTGAGGCTAGCGCTGACGGCGCTGTGCCACTAGGAGAGGACAAGGCTACTCAAGGGCACCACTGAGGTTCGGACCTCGGCTTGAGCTGTCGCCAGGACAGGGAGTTATCGGATCGAATCAGTGATAACCTCTACCTATAGACAGATACGTAAAGAATTGCACTGCGTCCGTAACCCGGAGACGTACAGTTGGTAAGTAGGAAGTTGGTAATTTCTATCAGTGGAGAGTTGTAAATAACTTTTTAATTAAAAGTTTCTTTATCCTATCCTTAACAAAGTAGTTGATAGTCTTCCTAAATTATTATTAATAAAAATGTCTCATGTGCTTGTAATTTCACCGGAAACCATAACATTCAAACCGGAACACAGTAATACGATCACTCCTGCCTGGCGGTAGAAATAGGTATGGTTGCAGTACTTTCCCGGGTGAGCTTCTAACATGGAGTACTACTACTTTTTATTATATTGGTGTTTATATATTTTTTTAATCAATTTACTGTAATGGACATGTTCTTATTACAGTAAATTGAGCAAGTTAAGTCAGACTTAAATTACTTATTAGCTGTTTTAGGCTAGATCTTAATATCTTTTTAGGATGCATTTGTAACCTACGTTACCAAAAAAAAAAAAATTTAGTTGCTATTTTGGTCACGTGATAGTGCTTCTGGAAAATCTGTGGAAATGCCCACCGGAAGGAAAACGCATAAGTACCCAACGACATGAACGAATATTGCAAGTCATTTCAGGAGTAAAACCAAACGTTACGTCCATGCAGTTGGTTTTAAGATTCCAGTCAGAGCATTGTTGCTTGTGAGTGATCAAACTGTGAGGTGATGACGATGACATTCATGCTTGTATACTGCTTTGTAATTCAGCACGCCGAAAAAATCCTGAATGAAGGTTACAGTGGGCTCTTTGTTTTGGGAAGATAACACTGGTCTAAATATACTTTCTTTATTCTTTATTTCTGGTCTGCGGTACTATTTAACGATGAGTCACGATTCGGTTTCCATCCCAATTTGCAAAGAGTACTTACGCGTATGGCGAGTTTCTAATCATGGAATGATTCTTTATTAGGAATGGAGAGAGCTATATTTGGGGTTCGGTGTCCATAGAAAAACGCTAGTCACTGCCATAGGCCAGATTAGTAGCGGCAGTGGGCAATAGTGTCAAAAGGTTGTCGAGTGATGCCCTTAATCTGACAACCGCAGCGTAGAGCATCTGTGCATAGGGTAGACAGATGACCTGACCAAGATCGCAGGAAGAGGTTGAATGCGGCCGCTTAAAACCAGTCCTGCAGAAAATAAATGAGGTAAGCTTGTGAGCAGCGGACATCCTGTTTCTAAGATGATGATTTTTGAAACTATAAAAAATAACCGATACAAATACATGCTATAGTAATATTGTGTTTTTTTGTGTTATTCATTCATACATTGTCAATTTTGAATCTTTCAGGTTACGTGCTGAGGCTCGCGCTCGCCGCCTGGCACGATCATAACTCCCAGATGAAGAACTGCAAATAAGTTCGAAACTGGTCGGAGAGTAATTTTCCAGTGTTTACCACGTGAATCCTTGTCGGTTTGTTACATTACGATTATGGAAGAAACTCGCGATAGTTTTCAGACTCAAATATATGAATATTTTTAAGGGTATGGTTAGTCCTTCTATTACTGACACATGTTGTTAAACTAATTGGACTCTAACAAGTTTGTTTACATGTTTGTTTTTTTTTCTCATGTAAAGTGAAGAATTGACTAACTAAATGGAGTTCATGCTATTATGAACCTTATATCGACAAAATTGGGAAGAGTTATTGTACCTCAAGATATTACGATATAAGCTGCTAAGTCAAGTCTAACTTGTCATTCTTTTCTATTTGTTATAAGCCTAACACGTTTATAAAGTGAATCGGAGGAAAAATAATTTACATGTAGATAGCGCCTTAGCTAATAGATGGACAGCTGCTTCGACTGGTTCAGTGTTGGATACCACTGACCACATCGACCGCTAATTTCAACCTCACACTCACAGTTGTGAGCGCAATAAAAGTGTTGGAGATGGCGTTATGCAAAACTGTTAAATAAATATTTTGTTTATTTTATTAGAGACATAATATGACTTGATACTGATAGTATCAGATGGTCAATGTTTACCCCTTCGATTCGACTGGCGTTATTGCTGCATGTTCCGTGTACTGACTAATAAACATAAACAACGTCATCACTTAACATCAGGTGAGACAGTTGTCAAATGCAAACTTATAATATGTAAAAAAAAAAAAAAAAAAAATATGTGTCGCTGGAGGCATGGACACACACAATCATAGCACACAAACATACAAAATGTCAAGAGTAATGCCTAACATTATTAGCGCGTACTCATTTTCTATACAGTTACGTACCTGAAATTCCAACACTAAATACATATCAGTACAAGAGCGAACAGATAAAAAAAACTTTATTCTGTCGACTCCACTCCTTTATTTTTCTCAGGACTAGATTCTAATATTACAGCTTCTATTTTTTACTTTCAAATGGGAATACGGGCAACGGGTCTGTAGGTGAGCGCATTAAAAGTGCCTTGCGGAATCCTAATGCATGCAGGTAGGCCCTTGACATCGTAGACCAGACTAGGATCTTCGTATAAAACAGTGCTTAAGCTTTACAATAATGATATTTAATGTCTTACATTATTATTTTATTTCCTTTCAGACAATGTATCTAGGAACGAAATAAAAAGCTACACAGATCTGTATCTTCAGAATTTTTATCCTAATTTTTAAGCTAAATATTCATAAGATAAAAAAGGACGATAATAA
The DNA here is from genome assembly GCA_934044485.1 of Apeira syringaria. NCBI lineage: Eukaryota > Metazoa > Arthropoda > Insecta > Lepidoptera > Geometridae > Apeira > Apeira syringaria. Next base: position 18,990,259 of record OW203662.1, on the reverse strand, counting down.
ACTTCTGTATGTCGTTAATTCTATGGGAAACCAACGCGTGTGGTCGAAAGTAGAATTACATTAGAACTACGTTGTTGACGGTCTGTCAAAGATAGCTGACTGAACAGTCAGCATGTTTTGTCATAGCCTTTGGCAGACATTGAAAAGTTTTTTATCTCCATGCAAATTTTCTTCTACTTATCAATTCTTACACTAACATTAATAACAATTTCCGCCAAATCAGCTATCTAAATGTGCTAAACGACACACGTGTAAATTTACAAGTTGGGGTAATCTTATTAGTATTCACAAATACAGAAGTTTGTGTACTGTTTAACCTTATATTGCAACTTTATGAAACCCGCATTTTTAATGTCATTTCAAATACGCTTCAGGCCATAAAAGGGATTGGACACTGAGAATAATGATAAAGCAAGCTTAATTAGAAATTGTTTTTAAAGTAATCGTTGAGGCCCGCTGAGTATAATTACACACTGTTAATGAAATTACATATTCTAATTACAAACTTATAAAATATAATGTGTAATAATTTGTATTTAAATCCCAACGTGTAGTGAAGGATAGTGTGATATTTATGTCCCATTATTGGTAATTTACGTATTATACCTCCATGGTATAAATTTCGTTATTTTTATTTTTATATTGAATGGGTCACAGTGTTGCCATGGTAGCTCATTAATTTTTATAGCAGGTAGCCCAAAATTTGACTATTGTGCTAAATTTTCTAGCGCCATTTACACAACAGTGCCTGTCTGAATATGAAGCTCAGTGGTAGGAGCGTCAGCTGTTAAACTGAAGAGGCTTGGTTCTATACCTAGCAACAGCTTGAGCTTCCGGTGAAGGTAACACTGTTATCAAATTACTTTCGAATACTCGCCTGGCTAGCTGCCACTCTGAAATTTGAAAAACTGTCACTAAGCACACCGTGTATCCAGGCGGCTGCCCTTGAAAGCCAGTAAGCATTTTAGGTCTAGCGTGATAACATCGTCGACCACATCGTCACTAACCATCCACTGAGACAGTGGTCAAACGCTGATCTATACAGCGTAAAAAAATTATGACCATTGGTGGGTATTATTAATAAATTTATTGGAAGAAGCTAATTTAACCAGAACGTACAATGTCTAAGAGATGTCGGTTCATGCAAATCTCTTAGCAACTTACCACAAGATTCCAATAATAAAAAAACATCATAAGTACAGTCAACTTTGTTAAGCGAAAGTGTGCATAACAATTTTCATTCCAGCGGTCTAAAGCGTGCGCACCTGTTTAGCTGACCATCGGTCACTCAGCCCACTGTTTATACCACATATTTGCATATGCATGCCAGATAAACGCCTAGATCATAGGCAAACCATGCATGACTAATACAAACCTGACGTAGTTTTATTCTCGTCGAACTTAAGTGATGTTAATGCTATCCGTTTTAAGCGCTTACTTTTTTTTTAAAGAATGACGTACATTAATTTATTGCTCCCGCATGGAATAAAAACACCCATCAATATATCAAACAATGAAGTGGGAAATATCTCTTTTATTCTCGTAAAATTGAGTTAGCTCACATAAAAGAGGTTTGTTTAAAACATTAGGTGTTTTAAGATGTTATCGCCAGTGTTTGGTGTCAAAATTCTCGCATCATGCCGAACGCATTTAGTTGTTGAGATATGGATCTCGACGCTTTGTGTTCGGCGATCACTTCGTAAACAAAATAGCGGGAGTCCACATAAATCATTTTTTCTCCAAAAAAAATATAAATTTCGAAAAAATCTGGGAGGCCTTGGGGTTCAGTTAACTGCGGAAGTTCGATTCCAGACGCAAGAACGGATTCACTGTATTTTCCAAACCGTACCTAAGCGGAAATTGGGTGATCTTATTATAGAATTGTAAACATTTGGGACCAATTAAACACAAGCTGGACGACTGGCCTGTTGGCGCAGTTGGTAGCACTCTGCCTTCTGAGCCGCTGGTCCCGGGTTCGATTCCAAGACAGGTCAAACATTTGTGTGTGAACATGTCTGGGTGACCTGTGTCTGGGTGTGTATATGTATATAAGTATGTATTTAAGTATATAATATATCAGTCATCAGGTTACCATAGTACAGGCTCTGCCTAGTTTGGAACCTGAAGACCTTGTGTGAATGTTGTAAAAAAAAAAGTGGACATTTCAGCAATCTGTGATAGTATTAATGTTTATTTTGTTCTGCTTACATTTAGAACTGGCGCTTTCAGCCATTTCAGTGTGAAAGAGTAACAAACATCCACACATACAAATTTTCGTGTTTATAATATTAGCAGGTCTATGCGCGGTTTATTTTTTCAAGTTTATCGAATCCTTTAAGGCTGGCTTAATTTTCAAAGTTCGTATCTTCATTTAGTCAAATTTTTCAAGGCGAAGAAAAAAACATTTTTTTAAATACCTCACAATAATAAAATAGAGAAACAGCTTTATTTACATTTAAATAACAAAAAAAAATACATTTAAGATATACGAGTACAAGTGATTCTATCGTGTTCGTTACGGCATTTTACACTAGACGGCATTAAAAACAATAATTCAAAAGTTTTGAAGTTAAGAAGTTTCAAAATTATGCCAGCGATAACCGCCATTCCATTATGGCTTTTTATGTTATTCCATAATAGCTTTAGCACAAAACAGATAGGTACAGAAGTCAATCTACATACAAAATGCGCTCGAGCAACGCACACATAGACACCTCTCACGAACACGATATCTCAAATCATTTCAAATCGGCGCGAGCGCGATATTTTTGTTATTATTGGTTTATATTTCCGTACTTCCTGTTTTAAAATCAAAATCATTTGTTTATTTGCAAGAAAACAATGTCACTTCTTAGGTCTTAATACAAATTATTTCCTGTACAAGTTTCAGCTTGCAAGCAGACGTGCAAATATTTGGATTCTTACACCTAAAATATACCACTTAAGTACTCATTAACGGTATAAAAATATTTATTTAAGAGGCAGTCATTCAAATTAATCCTAAGTGTATTACCATCTAATATCTGAAGCTCGACAGGAAGTTTATTAAATCAAAATGCACTCATTGTTAACAATAAATCAAACAACTAGATACGTGTGCCACTACTATGATAGTTTTTGTGCATAAGCCAAGGTTTTTTTTTTTTTTTTATCGTGGAGGACCCAGGGGGAGGGTTGGCGGGGTGTGTCGGACTCTGTTCGAGCATCACGACCATGGCGATGCTCGAGGGCGGCTTGAGAAAGCCCCAACCCTGACTACACCCACAGCAACCAGGGTCCCCTACCGACTAAAACCTACCACGGTGTTCTTCCAGGCGCTGTAGTTCCTACTACGGACACACTTTCGTACTCTACCGCGGCATATAAGGTTGGCAACTTTAGCTCGACCGCCGAGCGTAGGTATAAAAAGTGAAGTAGGTAATATGTGATTGACATCTGTACGTATCTGTTTTGTGGCTTAAGCCTTAAAAACGATTTGTGTTCATTTGCAGTGTATATTTATTTTAATCTTACGCAGGCGTCTCCAACGGTTGACATGCAAAGTTGCAAAAGAACACGCGCCAACTCCTCAATTATGTTATTACTTGCTTTAACTTCTGCTTGTTAATTACAAATTCAACGGCTTTGTTTGCATTGCGGTCGCTGAGAGGATGTCATGTGTATCATTTTCTCACTAAATATATATAATTTCATTTCCAATACAAACTATCTTTACCAACGATTGTCGATGACTCGTTCTGCTTGTTAAGATTGAAAAACGTCATGCAAATTATTTGCACTGAGTAAAGTAGTACTTATAAGAAACTAAGGTAGTTGAAGCTATGTGTAAGTACCACTTACTCTCTTTGCTTTTATATTTGTGACCAAACAATGTAGATATGTGTGTTTAAGTTTAAAACATTGTTGTAAAATACTATTTTACATAAATCAGGGATACACTAATGACCAAAGATTTGTTTAACAATATTCATACTATATTTTCATCTAATAGTCATCATCAATTCAGCCAGTAGAATATCCACTGCTGCACGTATACCTCCTCCATGTCACTTTTGAAGAGGGTTTGCCAGTACTGGCCACGATTGGCAGGCGGGTTGACGAGCGCAGTATGCTGATTTTATCGGGACGAATTCACTTTATTGAATTTATCATCATCGGATTTTAATTAACTACAAATTTTTATTATCATCATCATTATCTTCATCATCTCAGCCATAGGATGTCCACTGCTGGACTGGGCCTCCCCCACTGATGACCACAGGAACTGGTTCGAAGCGGCCCGAATCCAACTGTTTCCTGCGCGATTCTGTCCACCTTGTCGCTGGATTTTCTACGCTGCCCTTGCCTCTCCCTGGTCCTCACTTGAGGATCGTTCGAACCCATCGGCCATTAGTACTTCGAGATACGTACCCTGCCCACTGCTACGTCAACTTGCTATACAAAATTTAACAGAATGTAAATTTGGTACTTAGTATGTTTCATTTCATTTCGGGCCGCTTCCAACAAGTCCTTGTGGAAATCATTGGGGGAGGCCTATGGCCAGCAGTGGACGTCCTATGGCTGAGATGATGATGATGATGATGTTTCATTTCTTATAAATTTACTCTCTGATTTTATGACACGTACAAAGGCTTAGCATATTTTAGTATTGCGAAATTTCGCATCTCAGAGCTCTAAAACACAAATTTTGGAACTTAATTTGGAACTCGCTGGATATCATTATATCTCTAAATTATGAAAAACTGTCATCCGTAGTTAAAAAAAAGTTTAATGGATAAGTTGTTATGTTGTCTGGAGATAGGTTTATTGTGAAATATAGTAGAGGCTGGTTACATACCATTTGAGCTTTTGGTCTAGGTGACATCGTTATAAAATTCACAATATACGAGAGGGTACTTTCCAAAACACGCTTAACTACCCTCATATTTGAAAAAACTGTTACAAAATACACATTTTATTCAACAGCTGCCTTTTGTACAACCATAATTACAATATTCTAGATCTATAAGTATACAAAAATCTGAAACTATGAAACAATCTGTTTCCATATCGAGAAATGTTTATAAATTGATTATCGTAGCCAGGGACTATTTTAATTAGGGGCTGTATTTCATCCTTCATTTATTAATTTGATCAATTAATATTCCGAGGAAGTTTTCATTACTTTTAATGGAACAGGAGCTCGTATCAGGCCATCGCTAATTTTATATTTTAATTTACGCCTTCGTATAGTATCTACGCGACATTCATCTTAGTAACGGGGTGCGATATTTTTAATTGACAGGATTGATGAATAAGAGATTAAAATTGACAACTACCTACAAGTTTTTTTATAGAACGTACTCATACGTGTGAAAGAAGTGATGATAGTTCAGCGGTGGGAGCGTCAGTTCTGAAGGTAGCATCGCTATCAAATAACCAGCATGGTGGTAGGGAACTTTCGAGTACTCGCCTGGCTAGCTACCACCGTAAAGTTTGAAAAATTATCATCAAACATATAGTGTGTTCAAGCAGCAGGCCTTGAGAGCCTGTAAGCAGTAAGTTCTAGGTCTAGCGTGATAACATTTTCGACCACATCATCACTGACCATCAAGTGAGATAGTGCTCAAACGCTAGATCTACGCACTCTTACCAATACTGTCACCCGCATTTCACCCGTCTTCTCGTGACCACGACCAATTTCAAACCCTTTTTCGTGATTAAGCCTATCAATTTATATTTATAGATATTTTTTTTGGCAGGCGTTTGACCACTATCTCACCTGCGGTTAAGTGATGATGCGGTCTACGATGGAGCACGCCTGCCAATAAAATACCTATTCACTCGTGACTTGAGATACCCGGGCTGCATTTTTGCGGAAATACAGATCTGGGCAATACAGATTATGGCGGAAATACAGATATACTAAATATATATGTGTCCTCGGTAAGACAATGTTTAGATCTTTGTCCCACGTTCCAACTGGTCGCATGAAGCATTTTGCTTCCACATTCATAGTGCGTACAGCTATCGAGAGGAAATTATTGCTTAAATCTGTATTTCTGGATGAATACAATCCAGGTGTCAAGTCACGAGTGATCTTCTAGGTAAACGTGCTCCATTAGACCGCATCACCACTTTACATCAGGTGAGATAGTGATCAAACTCATAACTATTATAAGAAAACGTTACTATACTGTTCCGCAGTTTATTCCTGAAACTGCCACTATTAAAATTAACTGGTAAAATATTTTACCATATGAGAACGTTAACTTAAAATTACTCATAACTCAGAAAAAAAAAAAAAAAAAAACTGGCCTTAGTATTTCCTATTTGTCGATGACGAATTGAAAGTGTCAAATACTAACTATCATTATTTCACAATGTGGCAGAGCGTTAATCTAATAGGTATAGACAAATCGACAGAATAGCGTTTTCAAAGTAATAAACTCTAGCTTTGAAGCCGCGTCCAATATACTCGTTTCAATAAGTTTTTTATTTAAAAATTAGAGCACTAACGGCCAACTGTACCCATGTTTTTCTAAACTAAGCAAAAAGTTGAATAAAAAAGTTTGGAACTCAAATGAAACAGAAAAAAGTATCTCACATGGATCTCGACGCTGCTTCAAGTTTATTGCTTTGCCATTAAGCTAGTAAGTCTTGGACTGACAAGGTACTGATGCTAAAATAGATAATTAAATAAATGAAAACATGCTTTTTTTAAAAACAAATGACAAAACTGTAAAAATATTTTTTTAGGAGATAAATTTAAATTCTTTATAAATAATTTAGTAATATAATTAAATACAAGCAAGTTCTCTTTGACTCTCTTGATGCCGTGGTGGTACCGGCTTAGAGTTGTACCCTCCCATCGCTTGTCCTGGGTGCCGTAAGAGTCGGCTAAGGGATCAGGGGGACCAGATGGGCAGCATCGCCTTCTGAGAGTCACAAGAATACTGCATACACCAATCCGCCTGCCAATCGTGGCGATGTATTGGATGTTCAGCAGTGGACGTCTTAGGACTGACAAAAAAAAGTTCTCTTTAAATGTGCATTTTCTTGAATCGAATGTTATATGTAAGACCTAAAAAACATTTAAAGGCAGAGTTTGAGATCAAACGGGTTATTTCAGTTATTTATTAATGGGAAACCTACTGATGTTAATAGAACGATCAATCATATATCATGCCAATTGATATTATAAATATTGAACCTAATCCGAAAACAGGATATTGAATAATTTGCTTGATAGAAATCTAAGTTACAACTGGGTTTCAAAATGTGTTTTATGATGTTTCAATACTTTAAGAACTCAATATAATTGTCGCACCAACATTTTTTATAGGTTGTTAAAATTTGATCCTATTTCACACATCCTAGTTTAGATTTACAATTTACAAATTTTTAGGTTACAAATAGAATAAAATTACAAATTTAACGGCATCTGTTGTTCAAATAAATTAACAAAAATATTGTTTAAGGTCCCAGTTAGTACGACACTTTCACAAGAACGTTACTAAAATCAAACCTTTTTTTATTAAAATGAGGGCAGTTTTGAATAAACCCGCATTTGACTAAAACTCTCTAATATTACAGATCGCGATGCAAGGAGGTGTTCAATTTGGAATTTAAGCGTAAGTAGAATAAGAGCACATTTTTTTTTTATAATAACTCCCATGACGCAGAGTCAAGAATAAAAATATTCTCTAACATCTTATTCCAGGTTTAAAGCAATACTTCGAACCAAATCTCGCGTAGATCCGTTTAGCGCTGAGATTTGAGCATTAGGCAATGGCCAAATCTTATCACCACGTTTAGATCAGTTGAGAGATGCAGTTATAGTGCAGAAATGTTCCAAATCATCCTAAACTGAATTGAAACTGAAACGCGAAAGTTTGTATGTATTAATGTACTCTGTACTTTTTCACGCCTAAACAGCTGGATGGATTTCGATGATATTTGGAGATAGTTTATACCCTGCCTTAACACAAGGCTTATTTTTATCCTCATCATTACCGTGGGTAAAACCATGGGGCGCAGCTTAAATTAATATTTTTTTTAGTTATTACCATATTATTATTATTATTATATAGATATAAAAAATAATATGTACTATGTGATGCGTGCCGCTTCCAAAGCGTCTTTGTGGAGATAAATGGGGAGGGCATATTTCCAGCAGTGGACCTTTTATGGTTGACATGATGATTGTGATGATGATGGTGGTGATGATGATGATGATGTATCTTTTATTTGTGAAATGTATGAGTCATGACTATTTATAAGTCTCTTATTTATTTTTCTCATAGTGGGATGAAAGTACAGTGTATCACACGGTCGCAAAAATATTTTTTTCTCGATCGAAGTATATTAAATCCCTTGCTGTGCTTAGGATTCTACTATAGAATCTTTCGCTCTGTTCTATATTCAAAATAGCGCTCTCGTCGTACTACTATTTTTACTTGTCCTTACCGTTTGCACGCACCTAACTAGAAGCTAAATATTAGGCAATGTGGTGCTTTCTAAATAGGCAGCGTGACTCTGACGTTGCCTATGACGAGTAAATCAGTAGAAAAATAGACTCAAAATTTTATTGTTCAATGATGTGTAGTTATTTTTTTATATTCATGAACACAATTTACGAAAAAAATATTATTTTAGAAAAGTTACTTTTTTTTAATCATACATTGTACCTACGTTTGCAGTATATAGTAAGTACACGTGTGGTACTTTTATGGATATATTTTACACGTGTTTTTTTATTTTATTTTATCAGGCAGTATATTTCTGAGCTTGGCCGTCATACGCTTGCTATACACCTGCATCCGGCTTTATCAAGACCACACAGTTACGAAATATTAATTATACTTTTTTATTAGCAATTGAAGGGAGAAACAAGTGGTTGTTCTGATGATAAGCGCTACTCTTGCCAAACTTACAAATTATCCAATCAAATTTTCAAATTCTTAAATAGAAAATTGATAGCAAATATTGAAGGTTGTTGACTGTTTTGATTGTGACAATTTCGTAAGTTAATGTCAATATTATTTTTCTTTTTTTGGTTCCGCATTTCATGTCAATAAGACAGTATTAAGTATCTTACGGTTTTTAATATCTCACAGTGATTAACCTACTTTTTATGAAATATTCTGATTCCTATTTTTTAAATTTCAATATGGTAACCAACATTTCTGATCACGTCAAAAATATGGCAGTTTATAGTATATTTCATCCCGTCTATTATATTACCGCATCATCACTCAACATCAGGTGAGATAGTGGTCAAAGGCCTGCCTATTCCCAAAAAAAATCTGCTTTTTTTGGCCGAGATTATCTGATAATATTAATATTGATAGTTTTTATTTTTCTCTATCTAGCTATTTTGTTAGCATGTTATTTATTTTATTAAATCTAGTTTAAACTGACTAAATAGATAATTTATTTTTGTTTAAAAGGATTCAAGCACTTTTTTTACTGATTATTGTCTTGGATTGTATAGACTCGTTAAAGTTGTTCATTTCAATGTATATTAATCGCAGTAATCCCATATATCATATTGTTATTAGTGTTTATAAAATAGCATTTACAGTTACAACAGTTTAAATAAACATACTTCGTCTGAGAAATAAACACCACAGATCAAATACACAGATTTCATAGACAATGGCGAGACGCTGCTAGCGCCATCTGGGAAAACCTTTATTTTAGACCGCCCTATATGGACCTACTCATATTTCTAAAGGTACATAAACTATCCACATCTTTAGGAAAGCCTGTATTTTTATAATAGATACATTTGATTAAAATGCAAAATATCAACAAAATTGTTTTTTAATTCTCAACTCGCAAAACTACCAATTGGCATCCAAATAAACTTCATCCCGTAGGATACACCTGCAGTCGACATTGACAACAGCTGATTTATTCAAAGTGAAACAATACCAGGACTTCCCTTCCCTTGGTCAGGATGTTAAAACTTAAAAAAAGGAGTTGTAAAATAGGCCGGGGTTGGATCTTTGTCTTATTCGGCCATCCATCAAAATGTAGAACACATTAGTGGGATTCTTTGGAGTTTTGACTTCATAAAACTAAAATTGAATACTTGATGACAATGATAGATGCGATATGCCCTTAAGACAGGAGCGGTTTTAGAAAACGATTCGAAAATATGATGTATTTTGTCATTACTACAATATTTTTCATTAGGAGAATGTAGAACTAATCTGTTAACACAAATTGTTTGACTTTAAAACAAATTTAATGGTTTTTAGGTACTTTGGACAATCAACTATTTAGGCGAATTCGGAGCGAGCAGATTGAATGTTTTTTCCCCCTCGATATTTTTTTAAAACAAATAGATTGCGATATGTGTACACATTTATGTGTGTTACAAAATACATCTTTTATGTTTTATTATTACGTACGAATTGTTTTCAAATACTGTGTAGCTTATGGTTTGCATACGTGCAGTACCTACAGTAGTAGTTTAGCTTTGATTTGATTTGATAGTTTCGGGTAAAGAATTCATAGAAAATAGTATTACTATTTTCTATGTCTATTATATATAATAAATAGTATTACTATTTTCTATGTTAATGCACAACCGATCCCACCCCCAAGAAAAAAATCACATACATCATCACACCTATATATATAGGTATTATATACATAAAGGTATTAAAGAGCGCCATTTTTTCACGAGCATGAACATTAAACCAAATTCCTTTTTATTGCATACATCGCACGATTTATTTTGAGTTTTTAACCAGTCCGTCTGTTTAAATTATTGTATACAAATTCAATACATCGTGGCAAACGGAGGTGGTAAAGTTGCTTGTACAGGCGGCGCGTTGTTACATTCACAAACTGACATCAATTAAATAAAGATGAACGTAAGAACTCGACTTTACTTTGGGGTGCGTATGAAATCCGACATAACTTGGAAAGTTTTTTTTTTCAACACTATAGTATTAATATTTTAATGTAATATTATTATTATAAATCCATGAAGTGGGCTATGCTTGGGGCTTGTCTACGCGATTGAATCAGAAATGAGGAGATCTATAGACGACCAATAATCACCGGCATAGCCCAGTGGGATAACAAGTTGAACTGGCAGTAAGCACGGCAGATAGCTCGGAAAACTGAAGACCATTAGGGGAAAGGATCATGGATAGAGACCACGGACTGGAAAGCGCAGCATAGGACGGCCACTGACAAGATAGACTGATGTCGACCTGACTAAGATCGCAGGTAAAGGCTGGATGCGGGCTGCATCCATCCGGTCCTTGTGTAAATCAATGGCTATCTTCGCCGTAGGACGATGATTATTATTAAAAAGAGAAAATATTTGTATTTTGGTATATTTAGTAACAAATAAACACAAAGACTAACTTGACCAATTTCAAAAGATCTTTCACCATTAGAATGCTACATTATTCCTGAGTAACATAGGCTGAACTTATTACAAACTAGAAAAAAATTAGAGATTCCTACTAAAACTTCAATAATGTAACCGTGCGAAGCTGGGATGGGCCGCCAGTATTAAATAAATTTATATGCATTCAATAGTTTATAAGACCCAAATAAATGATTCATGGTATATTACTACTACTGTTATTCGATATTCTGTCAAATTTAATAAAATTATTTCACAGAAATTTGTAATATAGGTAGCTGGTGTAAAAATAAAACGAAACAAAATAATTATGTTGTTATTTTGTGGAATACAATATAAAAATAATGCTTATTATAAAGTCCAAAGTAAACCTATCACGTACAATGTGCTGCAAAAAAACGGCTCGCGTGCGGAAAAAATGCCCCTAAACGAAGTTAGTAGTCAAGTAAATATTTACTATTTTTATTGACAGTATAAATGTTTCAATTGTTTTAAGGATTATCAATGATGTTATATTCAACTTCTAGTTGAGAAAATCTAAAAAAGTTCTGAGTCAGCTTAAGTGTGCAATAGCAATATTCTGCAATAGCAATTATTATGCCCAGAACAACCGTAGAAAAAAAAATTTTTTTGAAGAAAAACAAAATTTATTTAATCTAAACTTATATTATTCAAAGGCTGAAAACAATCATCAAACAAATATCATCCCCAGTTTTCTAACATGGCGTAAATGATAGTTTCGAAAAAAAATTCTAACTCATTGGCCGTGTCCGTGAAGAATGTTGACAAATGGTCACCCTTTCGTACAATGAGTGTCGAGTTGCGCCGCTTTGATCGTGTATGCTGGCGCTTGTACCAGTACCAACGTTATAAAGACAGTTAATAATTTGAAAAGCAACTCAGGGATTACAATAACACACATGCATATCCACTTTGAGATTTCGGGCTATGTTGGCTAGGCAGACAGCAGTTTAGTCTAGGTTGAAGTCACAAAATGTTTGTAATGTAATTGTTTCATGTGGATTGTATTAATCAGATACCACATTTTGAGTCCCGATGACAATGACAACGACAATCTTATTTTGTCATAAGCTTGACTACTCTTTGTAAAAACTAAGGCGAAGTTTACATTCCTCTTAATATGAGTTTCGATCCCCGTTACACATGAAGCACATAAAAATTCCCATATAAAACGATAAATGATAACTACATTGGAAATTTCAATTTATTACCACACATTACTTAAAAGGTATTACGAACATATCACAAGATGAACTGTTACTTAATGCTTACAGTTTCCTCTACTTAGATAATCGAAGATAAAACAATTCCATAATTATTTCTTTTCTTTATTGGTATCGGGGTGTTATAATTAAAATATATTTACACTATATTATAGAACCGTAACAATCTTCCAAAATCAGTGTCACATTTACCACGAAAATACAATTTGAACGAGCAATCGTGGTCTAAATTTTTAATAATATCTTTATTCATGTAAAGAAAGTCGCAGCGTAACGAAGCTGAAACGATTTTATGTCTCATAAGAAAGTTTAATGAGTAATCCAATTCGAATTTGGAACGTTTAATTGAGCATCTCGATGAGATCGCTGAGTCCAGATTAAAGTAGACTAAAAGTCGTATTTCAGCTTAATGGCCGTTGTCTTTGAGCAATCAGGAAGATGTACTCGTATTAAGTAATAAAACTACTCGGCGGCAAGTTTTCAATGGAAAATTATACAGTAGGAAAGCAATCTCTACGTAAGATGTTGCATTTATAACGACTATAACTGGATAAAACAAGTATTGAAAGTTTTTGACTTAGTCTTTGCATGTTGACTTCAAATAGATTTAAACCCCACCTTTGCCCATATACGTGGGTATATCTTCTCGATAATGACATATTGAAGATGACGATAAAAAAAAATACGATGGTATGAAAGCGCTTAAATACCTTGACGGGAAAATATATACATATTATATTAATAAAATTTTGATTTTAATAAAAATATTGAATAGATATTGCGATCTTTTTTTTTATTCTTTATAGATCGTTGACCACTATCTCACTTGATGGTCAGTTATGATGTGGTTGAAGATGTAATTGTTATGACCTAGAATATTGATGGAATAGAATGGATATGGAATGGCTCTCAAGGACTGCTGCCTAACGAACTTTGTTTTGTTAACAGTTTTTCAAACTTGAGTATGGTAGCTAGCCAGTCAGATACTCTTAAGTACCCTACGACTATACTGGGAATTTGAAAGCGATGTTACCTTCACCAGAAGCTCAAGCCGTTACATTGGTCGGGATCGAACAAGCGTCCGTCACTTTGACAGCTGATGCTCCCACCGCTGAGCTGTCATATTGGGCTTGGACATCCAACATATAACATTACAACTATACACTTTATTGCAAAATACTTCTCGTCCAAAAGCTCTCGTTTGCCGTCGTCGACTTTATACGACATTAATTTGCACGCATATTTATCAAAAAAAAATTAAAAAATATTATTGGTGAACTACGGGTTAAATTCAGGTTTAGTTTCAGCTTTAGAAAACCTACTGATACATTTTTTTTATTATTTTTTATTCACAATAGGCAGGCGTTTGACCACTATCTCACCTGATGTTAAGTGGTGAAGCGACCTACGATAATTCTAAAATGATTATAAAAGTTTTTAATTTTAAGTGATTAAAAATTTCCCTGGAGGTTTAAAAATATCACTGTGTTAAATAAACTTATAAGGTGTTAATTAAAAGTGTCATTTAAAGACCATTCGCGATCTGCATCTAGAAGGCATGTGAGGTATCGACCAGTGAATAGTGGTGATAAATATCTTTGAGCGGTAATTTCAGTAAGTTAAATAGTCATGTGTATAAATTTCGAAATAACTCAATTAAAAGTCGACTATTCCTTGCCACAGAAAATATACAGTACAGAAGTAAACCTTCAGAAACCTGAAACACAAGATTATAAATTAATGTATTGAGGTATTTTTTTCCATTCAAAAAGCAATCTTATAGACAGAGTAATCAAACAGTAAAAATGCTAAAATGTATAATTAACTGTATTATCTTTTTAGGTTTCATTTACACAAAATTAATACAATATATAAGTCTAAAATAATGTGTTGGCAAATCAGATAGCTATATTGGCAGTTTTGTTATAATATAAATTTAAAAAATCATTATAGGTTATCCTATTATATTATAATTATATTGCTTATCCTAATCTAGTAATAGGATTATAGAAGAAAAAGTTTATATGTGTACAGTGACTTCTATAAAATAAAAAAGAGGGAGTGTGTTTGTCTATAATTATAACTAGTCAAGTAGCTTGATCTGAGAGCGTGTCGTATCTTTCCTATCTTAATATTATGATTATAAATAATTAGTAGGTATATTGTTATGTTCAAAAAATAATTATCCGGACGGTCGGATAGTTGATCGAATTAATGTCGGTGTAAATAATAAACTTAGGGTGTGGTATATTTTTTGTCTGTAGAATATTGTAAGACAAGGCTTTGTAACAACAGGGTGCCAATTTTCTTATTTATTCAGCAAATCAATTCAGAAACATTAGTAATTCGAATATAATCCCATCTCCCTAATATTATGACGGTCGCCGTGGCGCAGTGGTTAGTGTCAGTGACATGACTTCTGTGTCTCCGGGACCCTGGGTTCGAATCCCGGCAGGGGCAAACATTTGTGCGATGAGTGTAGGTGTTTGTCCCGGGTCTTGGATGTTTGTGTGCTGTGAATGTGTTTGTCCAAGCCTCCCGCGATACAGGGAATCCTAGTGCGGGGGTTTAAGTGTGATAAAAAAAAAAAAAAAAAAAAAAATATAAATGTGAAAGTTTGGATGAATGGATGTTTGCTACTCACTCACGCCAGAACGGCCGAACGGATCTGGATAAAAATTAGCCCAGAGATATATTATAGTGTGGAATAGCATAGGCTACTTTTTGTCCCGGTAAAATGTATGCTACCCTTGGAATAATTGATGTAACGGGAAAATCGTAATCCACGCGGGTGATGCCGCGGGACGCTACTAGTCATAAATAAACTTCGTAATCCGCTAAAATACCAATTTCATATCGATTACATTGTATGTAATTGCATAACGATAGACATTAGATCCGTGTAGCCCATCCAAATAGAATAGCATAACTAGGAATAAAACCAATAAATTAACATTCTATGAGCACTGTGCTTAGGAGAATTAATACCCAGTTCAAATGCCAGTTTGGCTTTTGAGATATCACATGACTTACGTCATTGCATAAAAATGGCATGGTGGCGTGACTGACATTTATTTTAGAAGTTAACCAACTCTAAATACACTGTGGTTCTGTGCTCGTGATTCATACGTTTTATTGACCTCTCAACTAACTGCCGTATCTAACTCTTATCCTTCTGGTTTTACTGTCTTCGCGAGAGGCATTAAAACAAGCGATGGGAGAACCATTGTCTACTTCATTTAATTTAAATTAATGTAAAACGCATAATTGATGCTGACACTCTGATACTTAAAGTCGCGCTGTAACTACTAAATTGTTTTGATAAAATTTTATTATTATAATATACACTAAAAAACTAAATTTTTTAAACGCGGCAGTATTTTATAGTTTTATTGGGTGACATAATTATACATAAACATTAATAAAGGTTAGCGTTTATTGGTTTTTCAGCTTACAGTTCCGTGTAGGCATACAGTAGTAACCTTAATTTTTATATCATAATGTTTATAGTATTTACATGTGGATAGAGGTAGAGGAAGGCTGAAGAAGGTATAGATGTGTGAAGAATGATAAGCTTATGTAAGGTTTAAGCACTGAAATTACTAATGATAGAAGATAACGGAGGAGAAAATATATTGTCACGACCCTACCTAGTGTGGGATAAGGACAAGAAGAAGAAGAAGAAGAAGAAGAAGAAATATGTATGTCATCATCATCATCATCTCAGCCATAGGACGTCCACTGCTGGACATAGGCCTCCCCCATTGATTTCCACAAGGACCGGTTGGAAGCAGCCCGCATCCAGCCCTTGCCTGCGATCTTAGTCATTCCGTGGTCTCCATTCGAGAACCTTTCGATCCCAACGGTCTTCGGTTCTTCGAACTATATGCCCTGCCCACTGCCACTTCAACTTGCTAATCCGCTGGGCTATATCGGTGACTTTCGTTCTTCTACGGATCTCCTAATTTCTGATTCGATTACATATGTATATATATATATATGTAGTATATTATAATATAAAGTATTACATAAAAATATGATTACGATACTCACGTATGACTCATATCTATTAGCTATTATCACTAAATAATAATAATTATAAAACTTTTTGCAGAGCGAGTCATCAAATTTCTTTTAATTACCGTGGGCCATAGTAAATAATTAATATAATATGATATATAATATAATTATAATATAAAAGAATAGAATATATAACTAGTTAAATTCTATTCTTTAAGCGCTTACTTATCACGGCAATGTAAAGAAAGTTGCTGTCGGCGCTGGTAATCAATCTATACTTCGACATCTAGTATACTAATTAATTATAAAGGGAAAAGATTCGTATTTTAGTATATACCAAGTTTTTTTTTTATAAAGTGAACCAACTACATCATATCTCATCATCATCATCTCTGCCATAGGAGGACTTAGTCCGCATACTACAAAATATCTATCAATAAATAAATGTGTCGTAATACGAAGATGGTCCCAAAAATACAGATAATATAGTTTGAGGGCTAAAAATTATCAGCACATATATTTTGAGGAAAATTTGAATAAAAAGTATTTTTTTAAATTTCTGTTCGTGTCTACTTTGAGTGTAATTTTTTTGTATAGAATGTGCCTTTGTTGTTGCAGGATCGCACAGAGGATCCAGCGCTATATATATGCGACACGCACTTGTAACTCTAAAAATGGAAAGCCGAAAAGTTATAACTATATATATGTATATACTTAGACCGCGTCGTCACTTAACATCAGGTGAGACAACAAATACAAATACAAATACAAATCATTTATTCAGTTAACTTAATCTAATTTACATTTAATTGGTTTAGGACCCTCTTTTAAGTATGGAAATACCTGTTTTAGAGGATCCCACTCTTCCGAAGTAGTTTAACTATAATTAATTAAGTAGGTAAATAAAATAAATATAAAGATAAAGTAAAGTAAGGATAGGTTAGACTAATGGGTAAGCTAAAAGGTACAACAGTCAAACGTAAGCTTATAACCTTAAAAAATATATATACATACATACATAGAACAAGGCGAGACACATAGTTAAAAAGTAACTCTTAGTTTAAGCAATGTCAAAATCATCCGTTTTACCAACTGCTTTTTACCTGTGTGAATCCTAAGTCACGAGTCGCCTAGGTACCACCTAAAGGTTGACGAAAACACCAGATTTAGGCATTTTTAAAGTTAGTGCAAACAGATGCATTAGTTTTTATAAATTTATTTTATTCATTAATGAGAAGTCAAATTTTAACTTGGATACAGACATTACGGTCTTGTTTTCAAAACACCTGTCAAAATTGCACTTTTATTATGAGTGCAATTATTAATTTCGTATGCTTCAAATCGAATAAGGAATTAAGTATACCTTAACAGGATTAGGTACGCTTATTGAAGTGATGATGTTGTTAGCAGCTTCGGTTTTTGTGTAACTTGTTTGATATGAATGCCCTCCTTTGATAAGATGTGTAATTTTAATGACGAATGTCATATTACTAAATTTGTTTCGTCGACATCGTGGCAGTAATTTTGTAAAATGTATTTATATAATTATTTTGAAGCTTTTGTGTTTTTTCTCATATTTTTAAATGCATATTTTTAGTATGCTTGTTGCCAAGACCGGTAGACCATTTCAAGAATATGGGCACAAGTCAGAAAACGTTGAAAATGTTTCTCGGATGAGTAGATTGATGAAGTGAGTGTGTTGGTGTCGATTTCAACAACATTACCTATCTTTTACTTTAAATTGTCGAAAAATAATTCCTGTTTTAACCGACTTGAAAAAAAAGGATGTTACTCAATTCGACCGTATACCTTTTTTATGTGTGTTCGCGGATAACTTCGTCGTTTATGAACCAATTTTGATGATTCTTGTTTTTGTTTGATAGAGTATATACCTCCGTGGGGGTCCCATTTAAATTTCATCAAAATCGGTTAAGCGGTTTTTGAGTTACACTCCAATAACGGAAAAGAGCCACGTTCGTCTGGATGACTTCCTCATTGAGGGTGAAGAAATCGGTAAACATACATATGATTATCCCGTGAGTAGCATAAGCAAAGGTCCCTAAAAAGGGTAAACATTTTTTTTGGTATAAATTTTTTTGACTGCACAGTTTCATTTTCCTACAAGTAATAGATCTGCTGACAGTACATCGCCAGCGATCACAAGCTCCGTGACAATCTTTTTGCAAAATCACAAAAACCGCAGAACCAATGGAGCATAAAGGCTAACGCGACAGCTATCCCTGTTAACATAAACGGACGCGATCCATAAACCGTTATCTCTTATCAGACGTTGAGATATTACAAGTTAATATAATGATGGGTAAACGCATAAATGTGCTGAATACGTAGTTAGGTACCTATAGGTACGGATAGTGCAAAAACATTCATCTTTTATATATCCCTTTATAGATACAACAGGTAATTAATAATTTTATCGGCCTGCTTACTAACTTAATAATAATATAATAGAGGTAAGTGTGTTATTTTATTCCTAGATATTTTGGCACAAATATAATTATAATAGATATCTATATATCTATATGACGGTCACCGTGGCGCAGTGGTCAGTGACATTGACTTCTGTGTCGTCGGGACCCTGGGTTCGAATCCCGGCAGGGGCAAACATTTGTGCGATGAGTGCAGATGTTTGTCTCGGGTCTTGGATGTTGTGTGCTGTGATTGTGTGTGTCCATGCCTCCCGCGATACAGGGAATCCTAGTGCGGGGGTCTGAGAGTGAAATAAAAAATAAATAAAATTATATTTGTGCCAAAGCACTCCGATAGGAATTTTGATTGCTGATTCCATGTAAGCTCAAAACGTGTTTAGTAAATTTGTCTATTTACGTTTTCTAAAACATGTGCGATTTTGTGTGTATTAATATGACATAATGAATTATGTATTAATGTCATACTGTCATAGGGCATATCCCTAGAGATTACTTTTTCTACGGTCATATCTCTTGAAAATATTTGTACATCTAAATAAATTCGTCTCGTGAATGGTTGAATCAACCAAAGAGAATTTATGCTAAGATCAAATTATGAACGCGGGAATGCAAGACGTCGACATTGCGACTTCGATATACCAAAGTTAGTTTCACTTTGGTGTTACTGTATAAAAATATATGGAATTAAATTTTATGCAACTATTCGCTCCCTTATTTCTTTCAGAATGTCCATATAAAGTGCTGTATATAATAGTACCCACTACAGTTAACTAAATCATAAGAAATACGATATTTGTGTCTGAGGATAACTAAAAAAATATATAATGTCTATCACTCTAGATCAAAGACAAATCGAGTGGAGCCACAATAAAAAAACACAATATTCCAATTTTATAAAATAGTTATGAACCTTCTTTCTGCGCATGAACCGGCGTCACTAGGACTTTGCTTGCCGCCCAAATGGGTGAACAAAAAATATCAAAATTATGTACTCTTGTGAATCTACAACAATAAAGTTCCAATCTCAATCTTCGTCATGAGTCATGACTCACTATCAAACATAACTGAGTGTCGACACGCCATCGATACGACCTGACGAATCACCTCGGCGACTCTTTGTATGTCACGAATTACAATATTCATGTGACAAGATAAAATAATTTTGACAAATTAGCGGTGATTTGAATCAGTGAATACATGTATCATTATATTCTTGCATATAGACTATTTAACAATGTAATTTTAATTATATTTTGTGACGTGTTGGTTAGAAAGCAATAGTTTGATTAAAAAAGTTTAGCAATATTTTTTTAATTGTCGGGTTCGATTCCCGGACAGGTCAAACATTTGTGTGTATGAACATGTCTGTTTGACCTGTGTCTGGGTGTGTATATGTATATAAGTATATATATCAGTCATCAGGTTACCATAGCACAGGCTCTGCCTAGTTTGGGACCTGAAGTCCTCGTGTGAATGTTAATGAAAAAAAAAAGATTACAAAAAAGCTTCATTGCACTTTTATATTAAATCCGTTTTTATTTGTTTATATTATTGTGTTTGTTAGATCGGACAATAGTATTATATATAGTAGTATATATAGTAGTGTATATAGTAGATATAGACAATAATATCCATTTATTTCAATTACATTTGTTTAGGTTCTTTTTAAATGTTGATTTTTAGATAATCATGTTTACAGTTTTAGGGAGGTACACATCGACTGCTAAATTTGTACTCAACAGACAAATAAAGAAGGAATTCACATTTTTTTTCCGTACCTACAATAAACGGTGGACCATAAATTCAAAAGCCTGCCAATAAGAAAAGAAAAGACAGCTATACCTATGATAATATGGACACGAAAAAAAACATACTTTTGTGTAAGAAAGTGCGGAAAGTGATGAGACGAAGAATGTATTCATCAGGCCACAAACGTCACATACGCTTATAGTTACTTGAGTACTATACTGCAACTACTATAACTACTGGAATTGTGGTGTAGAATTCAATGCCAAAATCTGTGTTTCCGCATAAATAAAATTTGGGTGTCTTCAAGTCACAAATGCATAGTATATCCTAGGATGGCCTGGCAGGCGTGCGCCATCTTAGACCGCATTATCACTTAACATCACGTGAGGTATTGGACAAACGCTTGCCTGTTCTTAATTTCAGCTTTGCAGTTATGAAAAGTTCAACACTTTTCAAAATATATTAGTTTTTCGGTGACTTCCAAAGTCATTCGACATCTCGTGTATTTTTCACATAACCTTAACTAACAAATTAATTTTATCTTCAAAAATCCTTGCTATGCCATAGACTAAATAATCGCTTCCGCAAAATAAGATAACTAGTATTCAAATACACATTTCTCTCTCTCAGCTATGGGGCGTCCACTGCTGGAGATATGCCTCCCCCATATAGAGGGGGATTTGCCAATACTCGCCATGCTTGGCAGGCGGGTTGGCGAGCGCAGTATGATTTTCAATCCTCAGAAGGCGCTGCTGCCCACCTTATAATACATTTACCTGTATAAAATAAAAATATGCAATAATTGACATTGCTAGCAAATTTAAATTGGCTTTTTTTACCGCAAAACAAAATCATAACAAGTTAAAAGTCTTCCTAGAAGTGGATGAATTGGAATGTCGCATTCATCTTTCATACCAAGAAGCGAGGTTGATTATTTATCTGAAACTTTGATCGTAAATTAAAACTGGTTCATTAATGATCATAACTTTTAATTTATCTCCCGTTCGCGAACGTGTCGATGCAAATATTGTGGGCATAGTTACGTGTGAATTGAATTTATGACCAAGTAAGTATTTACTACGTTTGCGAACGGTATACCTATCAGAAGTCGGACAACTTATTTGTTTAATATTTTGTTTGATTGGCAGTTGGGTTGGCGAGCGCATGATTTCCAATCCTCAGAAGTAGCTGCTGCCCATCTTGTGGTACGTGATCCACCACTGCACTAACCACTGCGCCACGGCGACCGTCGAATTATAATGTTTCTAACAAGGCTTTCATATAATAATATTAATATAATAAACGGCGGTCAATCCGTTTCCTCCTTCATTTTATATGTAGGTTGACCTCTTTTTCAATAAATTGTTATGAAAATATCTTTGTGATCTAGTTTTATCATCTTATCCTCGAATTATCTTCGAATATTTCTATACACGAAAATGTAACTAGTCAAAAATAGTTCAATGACCTCGCATACCATTAAAAGTTATATGATCAACACAAACTCAATAATAAAACGATTTAGGTAGTGTACGTTAATTGGAGCTAATTCTACTTAACATTGCTCGGCTTGTAAGCAGTTCATAAGAAACACGCGATGATCTCGCAACATCAACATCGACCGCGACCAAACAATGTTGTAGTAAAAATTTACTCGATTACAACGCAATTTACTGAAGACGGCCAAGTGGTTCTATAAATATTTATTGCCATCCTATATTCCCTTGTGCAAAATTATACATCTCATCGGCAAAACCCTTTTTAGCCGTGTAGCCAACGGTAGATACAGCTGGCTACTGTTGTGTTTGCAAACGTCGATTATACCAGCCACTTTATTATAAAAACTTCAAGCCTACGTGTTCATGCCCTGTCAGAGTAATAAATTTTGTGCGTGACATCTCAAAATGATACGATACATGTTGCAGTATTACCTACTATAAATCAGCCCACTGATATCTTTTCATAAATGAAATATTTATGCGGTGCGAGCACTTGAAATTTTATTTTAGTAAATCTATTTTTATCACGTAATTCGTTTCTTTTTGTATACACGATGATTCTTTGGAGTTAATTCACTTAATCTGAAGAAAAATGGTGTTGAAACAAATATCTAATGCTGTTTAACAAATGTTTATAACCCACGCGATACATTTGGAGTTTTAATACAGTGATAGCGGGAGGCCGGCGCCCACCCAGAGGTGTGGACATTTCTGACCAAATCAAATTATAACACTACCAAAGTATACTGCTCATTTTCAAGAAATAATGAGCCTTTATCACGTTGTCTTAAGAGTTAAATTAATTGATACATATTTCGTCAGTAAAAGCAAACGTTACGTGGTGGTTGAAATAGCCTAAACCGAAGCAGATTAGTGGCATTGGAAGGCCATAAAATATATTTGTATAATTTCTTTGATGAGGCCATTAATTTCAGAATTAGAATGAAAGTATCCCACGGTAGGTACCGTAAGATGAACATTAAGTTTCCAAATATTATCAAATGCAGTAAGAAACAAAGACCAATAGACAGCAGGAATTATAAAATTGACTCGGGCTGAAATTTCACAGCCTTTCAAGTCTTAGTCAGAATGCGTGATCAACTATTCACTCTTCGTATTGAAACTCAGAGACATACAGTTAGAGTCTCACCAATCCGGCACTTCAATAGTCCGGGACGCTCCGTACGACACGCTTCGCACGCCGCCATCTTTATAACCTCAAAAAAATATCAAAATAGCATGTAAGTAAGGAAACGTATTAATCCATAAGTTTAAGGTTGTCATAAGTGTAGCTAAAGCATATCAAACAAACGTCAAGATGGTCGTGGTCGACGTCTTAAAATATATATAATTTTTTTCATTCATCGCAGCCATAGGACATCCACTGCTGGACCAATGCCTCCCCATATAGGGCGATTTGCCAATACTCGCCACGCTTGGCAGGCGGGTTGGCGAGCGCAGTATGGTTTCCTAACCTCAGAGGATGCTGCTACCCACCTCCTGGTACGTGATCCCTCAGCCGACTCTTACGGCTCCCACGGGAAGAGATGGGGGAGTACTATTCTAGGCCGGTACCACCACGGCACTATACAAATACAATTAATATAATATAATTATAGTAATGTTTAACTTCTGAATAGTTATTCAGTGTTTTACCTTTGTCATTAATAATTATGACAGTTTGACATTGAAAGAACGATACAAAACAGGGAGCTTAAACAATGATTATTAAAAAGTAAGATGGTAAGTGTGGAGTTCGCCAAAATTTAAAACGTCCGATTATCAATTTAACCGTCGGTCAAACAGTCTTTACCATACAGTTAAACGACGGTTAATTGATAATCGGACGTTTATATATTTTCGTGTACAGCACCATAAGTGTATTCAGAATGTAATCAAACATTGTCGTAAGGCGCACAGTAGTGACAAAAAGCGATCGATTTGTATCGCCTTCTGTTTCTCCTTGTCACTCTATACGGTCATCTCTTTTCCTTATAAAGGGCCCCGCGTTAATCATTTTTATAGTTTGCTTGGCGTGTACACTTGTAGAATCACGCGGTGTTGGAATCCATTCATTGGATATAATTTATTGTGATCTAAAACAAATAAGATCAAAATTCCCGCTGTGCCGTATTATTTATAGATTCGAAATGGAAAGTTGCATAAACTAAAACTTAAGTTGATAACATTTGTTATTAATATTATCCGTCTTAAATCACATTTATGGTCGAGGATTTCGATCTAGGTTTCGAGCATATCGTAAATAGTCATTATTGAACCGAAAACGGGACGACATACTCATGGAAATCATATTTTATATATATTTAATTTTGATTACCACTTATCTGTGTCTTGCCCTTATGAAATACTTACTGAGTTGTGGTGATACTGACCTCTGTATCGAGAAAAGCTGCGCGTGGTTGCCCAGATTCTCTCGTAATCTTAGTCATACCACAGAATAATGTTCAGTTTGAGCGATGAAAGCTCAGCAGTGGGAGCGTGGGCTGTCAAACTGACGGACGCTGGTTCGATCCCCACCAACAGCTTGAGCTTTCGGTGACAGTAATACTGTTGTCAAATTTCTAGTATAGTGGTAGGGTACATTCGAGTACCCGCCTGGCTAGCTTACCTCAAGTAAAAAAAGTAAAAAAAATTGTCACTAAACAGCAGTTCTTACTAAGAGCCAGTAGCATTCTAGGTCTAGCATCTTCGACCACATCGTCACTGCCCATCAAAGTGAGACAGTGGTCAAACGTGTATCAAAAAAACAATATAAAAAGTGTCTTCTGTCCTATTCCAGGATTTAAGGATCTCGACATCAAATTACATATAAATTAATTGAACCGTTTAACGTATAAAAGTGTTTTTTATATTAACCCACATTGTTATTAATCAATGTCAATATAATTTAAAATTTATTTTTCTTTTTTTATTTATCACACCCCCCGCAGCAGGATTCCCTGGGTTGCGGGAGGCATTGACACTCACAATCACACCACACAAACACCCAAAACCAAAAATCATAAACGCTTCAATATAAATCAGAAAGAAAGAAAGAAACCACATTTATTCAAGACACTCACGACACTCATTACACAAGAGATACATACAAAAACAATACAGTAAGAACAGAATAATAATGATGCTGTGAGTGTCATGAATATGGGCGTCGACTCAGCATAAAACTAAGGCAAGATCCTCCGTCACTGATTTTCAGTCGGTGCCCATACATTACCTCACGAACCTCAGGACAACATTAACATATAAACCTATGTAAATAATAATAATACATAAACTTATATTTAAACAAGAAACAACAAAAGAAAGAACAGAAGTAAATAAGAGAGGGGACGTTCCATTCCAGTATTTTTCAAAATTGTAGTAAATAAGGATTTCATAATAACTATTCATAAGTAAATTATTTATAATAAGAACGACTTGCGAAGAGATAATTCACTTCAGACATCGACTTTGCCTATCAGGAATATTGTTATCGTAGCGAGAGCGGAATTTGCATGTGCTTGTTAACGCATTGCGCGCTGAATGACACGCGTCCAAGGCCCTGATTGTCCACCACTCAGAGAGTACTACCGCCAGCTAAATTTGAAGCAGGCAGGTACCGTATTTTACAAATTAAGTGCAGCGAGTGACGTGGCATTTGTAGACTTTTTGTTTTCGAAGTGGGTAGACAGTATCTTTATCTAGGGAATGGAAGCCTAGTTAGCCCGATGTAGCTATACTTCATGTCAGTGGTAGAGTGAACTAAATTTATCTTGTCTGTTTTCATCTTACAGATAAAACTCGAATTTGTGATCTCAATACTATCATAATCATCTAACTTTTTTTGACGTGATAACGTTTTATAAATTGATGAATACCAGCAACACTCATGAAAAATAGTAACGTTCCGCGTAACGTTCCACCTGAGTTTTGTATTAGGTACATAAAATAATCAAAGTCAAAGTCAAAGTCAAAGTCAGTCAAAGTCAAAGTCAAAGTCAAAGTCAAAGTCAAAGTCAAAGTCAAAGTCAAAGTCAAAGTCAAAGTCAAAGTCAAAGTCAAAGTCAAAGTCAAAGTCAAAGTCAAAGTCAAAGTCAAAGTCAAAGTCAAAGTCAAAGTCAAAGTCAAAGTCAAAGTCAAAGTCAAAGTCAAAGTCAAAGTCAAAGTCAAAGTCAAAGTCAAAGTCAAAGTCAAAGTCAAAGTCAAAGTCAGAAGTCAGAAGTCGAAGGGGAAGTCATAAATGATTATGACGTTATCACGTAAATCTATCGTCCGTAAACCGACTTTACAGACAACCAATTTTTTTAACTGTATAAGTGTAGCCGTACACTTCATGTTCAGTGACCTAGAATGGTTATTGGCTGTCAAGGAATGAGGAGGGCTTTTTGAGATATGTCTTCAATAACCTACATTTATCTTCTAAAACATGTTATTATATGTTAAAATGTTAATTTTTTAGGTTATATTTTTTACATGTTTCTTTCATTACATGTTTTTTTCATTGTTTCTCGCAATAAATACGCATGGCTAGGGCGTTGGTCGGACTGAAGTATGTAGCTCTTGACATGGGATATCCTAGTAAGAACTGCCATGCGTTGCTTGATGCTTTATCTAGTCCATATTTCTCAATGTACACATAATTGTTCAACAATCCTGAATTATTTGAGTATAAAAAGGAATTTCATTACTACTGCACCAATGTCGTATTTGTATGTTATCACACTAATAAAAGGTAAAAGTTTCTGTGTATGTTTGTTTGTTCTTCACGCTCAAACGGCTGTACCGATTCCAAGGAAATTTGGTACAGAGATAGGTTAGCCCATGAAATATGTATAGGTTATTTTTATCCCGGAAAAAGTATGGTACCCGTGGGATAATTGAGGTAGCGAGAAAACCGTAATCCATGCGGCGAAACCGCGGGACGCAGCTAGTAACTTATAAAAAACAAAGCGAGTGTGTACTGGCTATAAGTATATGAATCATTAAAGTAAGATAATTTCTCCGTTTTCTTTTCGGAGTATAAGAAATGTGGTGACATCTATCATAACTTTTGGAAAGTTTTGCAAATATTTACGTTATCTTTTTTAGCTACTTCCGCCGGTTCCTGTGAAGCTGACAAGGAATTATTCTTATTTCAAAGTGTATTGGCCCTAATCTAGCTTCAATTATCTGAATTTTAAACAAAGGAATAATCTTCTATTCTATTTAAGCGAAAATTCAAATTCCTATAACTCGTACAACTAAACCAATCTCTAATATCAGACGAGTTTTATTCAATAGCGGGTAATTTTAATCAACACCAAATAACGTGACTACTCGTTTTACGTACAAAATACCCGCATTCTTTTAAAACGATCTAACATTAGTTTTTTCATATTTTACCCCCTTACTTATAAACGTTGAATAACCTCTGAATAGTTATTCAGTGTTTTGTCTTTGTCGCTTATATGACAGTTTGACGTTGAAAGAACGGAACAAAACACTGAATTACTATTCGCAGCTTATTCAACGTTTATAAGTAAGGGGGTAAGTGTCATCATAATTTGGACTTTATTGTAACTGTTTAAAAACTATCTTACGGTTATGTTAGTTAGTTTTAACATGAAATGTGAAATGTGTCAACATTTCAGTTAGTTCGATTGAACAACAGCATCACAACCACTATCTTACAAGTTGAGAACTGGTGGTTCAGTTTTCACTATAATAGTGATGGAATAATTTATGTGATTATATTGTACATTTTTCTCGATATGTCTAACTTCTTTGAATCATTTTTTTATATATTTTTATTTATTTAGTTCAACCATAATGTATATAAATTGAATTATGTTAATACTAATAGTAATAAAGAACAATTATAAGTGAGTCATAATTAACTCTGATCTCCACACTAGGATTCCCTGTGTTGTGGAAATCACATTACAACACGGGTTGCAGTACATATATTATAAACGTCGTTCTGACAGAACGACTGGCAACGTAAAAACTTCTACGGCTTCGACCTAACACGCTATAGGAACGTTAATGAACTTAAATTAAATCAAATGAAATATATTTATTGACAATAACTTTCAGCTAACAAATTCACACACATTTTACAGACTAATTAATAGGTAGTATAATAGACATGCACCTAAATGTATGACTGTAATTTGTTTTCGCAGGATCCGTTGACATCCGAACTACTAATTAAACTGTATTTCAGATGATCCCATAACTTTCTTTGCTTAGATTCGAAATCATAAAAAAATAAAATTATATTATATGTATCTTAAAGTTTAGTATTCCACTGACATTCGAAATTTAAAACGGATTCTAACTGAATATGTAAAAATGTGCCAGACATTTTGACACTGTAAATACAATAGTATAAAACTCATTGCAGTCAGTGAAATCATAAAAAGACAATATAATTAAATAGGGCAAAAAATGAAAGAATATTTTATTCGAAAACCAATTTTATTACCATCTACGTTCTTATTTTAAATCGTTACTCAAAATTCCCCGATGCATTTGGCGCGCAGCCAATTTGTTCGTCCAAATGTTTCAAATCAGTGCAGAAAGGGTTAACAAGTCCAATTTGAGATTTTGCGTCTTGAACAATCACCATAGCAATCAATCGTCCAATCAGGGGATTGATTGAAAGTACGTAAACGTCATTTAGTGATCGTTAACTACGGTCGAGGCGCGAACAGCCTGGCTGTATCGGCAGCCAATAAACTATTTATTGCCGGTGCGATCGTCTTTTGTTTTAACGTGCCTTTACTGCGGCTAGTATATACAGTATCTACAATTCTATAAAAATAAATATAGAAACGAAGCTAGCGTGTAACCGCTAGCGTACCATCCAAAGTTTTCAGAACAACGGAGAGCTCTAGCATCTTTTTACTTTTTAATCTAGCCTTTATTGTACGTGTTTGCAATTTTAATGCATTTTAAGCTTGCCTTTGTTCTCATTCATAACTCAAATGTTACCCGCTACCAGTTGGCAGCGTGCCCAGAATACTAGCAGCATTGTCACGTTGAATCGCAATGCTGATTTGTTGGGCCAATATGTGCTAGAATTTAGGTCATACGTCCCCTAGATCCACAATGCTCTGATAAGTTTTGGAAAATCGGTTGAGCATAAGCACCTGGTCCCTACGAGTCTAATGTCTTGGCCTCAAGTGGTACAAATATGTAACCACTGCATAAATTAGTATATTTTTGCCACTTCAGTTGCTCTGTCTGAATTAGTTGAATTAGCCACTGCATTATATCTAACATGTGTTTCGGGAAGATGTAACGGCGCTAAAGTGTCAACGCATTGTATCATTCTACACTAAAGCCCTAACTTCCAGGGAATAAGTGTCAGTTTGTGTTAATAAGAAAGTCAAAAAAATGTGTAATGAGATAGAAATCAATTATGTGGACTAAATAGCGTTGGTGAAAGGTTAATGTGACCTTTTTACAGCCGTTTAACGATCTTCTTTTATAGGCATCTTCGAGACACTAAATTAAATGAAGATAAGGTTGATCCAGATTTTGTTCTGTTTAGAAAAGTCTGATCCATTTAAATCTTCACGAGCAATTTATTGGACATGATAAGAGATTTTCAAATGTATTGGTGCATGTGCAGTGAAGGATGTAGTTAAAAGAATTTTAATCAGTTTTCTATTAGTTTTTACCGAAACCAGATCAGATATTAATTTCCTGCACCCTTGCACGAGGGTCCCGGGACCGCCTACATAGATGCGCTCTAACAGAATTACACACTCATTAGTTCAACGAAAAGTTTGTTTGTTTTTTACGACAGTCGGCGCCGAAAAACTAACAAAATTAGTCACCGTCTTAACCGAATTGATTGGAGTTTATTGGGTCAAAGGATATTGTTTTCGAAAGGAAACTGAGAGTGTTTTGTTTTTACAGTGGCCGTATCTGACGTCGGCTTTCTGTAGCGTCAATTGGAATAATTAAACAGGTAATTAAATAATTTCGCAAGACGCCAAATATGGCGTATGGGACATCCGAGGACGTCGACAGATGAATACGTGTTTGTAAGTGTGTGTTGATTGGAATTTTAATGGGCGTTAATGGGCGGGACAATGATGGGATTGACGACGGAGATTTTATCAACTCTATGTACTGATAAGTTTTAAAGCCGGCAATTTCAAAGGCAAATTGTGGCAATACCTGTCGATGTTGCAAGGGTGGTCCTTAGCAAATATGTTGTGTTAGTATGACTAAAACACGCGTGTTCTCAATGATAGGCAATTTTAAATTTTAATTGCCCACTACTTAGTTTATCAGATGTTTACAATGTTGTTAGAATAGCGTGGGAGTTGAATGTGTGTCTTAAATTTATAGCATAGATGTTTATTATTATGACAGGTAAATGAAATGTTATACTGATAATGCGATAAAAATATAAATAAATTGCTGAAAAAGTTTTTTTTTAACGTTACAAGCCTTTGTTTTTTTTTAAAAAAAATTGAATTATTTATTGTATTTTTAGTTTTTTTATAATGGTCGTAGTCTTGAGACAACGACACAATTTTAAAAACACATTTAAATTTCATCAAAATCGGTTTTACAACCAGTACTTTGATACTTCGGCCCTGTTGCAAGTGCAAAAAAATGTGCATTAAATAATACCATTGCTTACAGAGAATAACATAACCCTCTATAGGAACAGCAATAGCCTAAATTTACTAGCTAGTACAGCAAAAAAAATTAATAGATTTGGAACCACACGATCGCTTACTACGAGAGATTGGTATTGATGTAACGACAAATTGTAATTGTTTCAATTAACAAATAGTTTAAAATGCCCGAAATAATTGCTAATTGCTGGTTAGGTTAAGAGGACAAACATATTTCGTTAAAACGTCAAATTAAATTGCAGAACACTTGCAATGTAAATGTATGTCATTGATCCTTGATAAGTGTGTAAATTCCAATAAATTGCAATTCAAATCAAAAAAAGTGTGCAAAGTTTCAAAATAATCCGACGTTTTGAAATAGGTAAAATTCATGTTTAAATATAATGTTACTTAGATACACTTTTAGATACAAAGATACACGTACAGCTAACAAGAACGCGTTAAAAATATTCATCGACTGTATATATTTTACTAACCAATGATATTATATGTTTATATGAGGTAGATGTCGCACAAGCGCGCGGAAACTGAGGCGGCAAAATTAAGTCAATTGTAGTAATTTTGATTGCGACGCGTATTTCAAGCGCAAGTCTAAACATATAGCTATCCTTTTCTATATTATTTGTACCGTATTATCTGTCGCAGTAAGCATGTTTATGCCAAGAACAAAATCTGAGCACCGCGCAGCATGAATATACGTCATCTTTAGTAAAACATCATTGTTAGTAACTGTATCCACAGTTACAATTAAAGTCCATATCAATCTGTGTACCAAAAACAATCAGTTAAGTCTCTCCCCCATACATCATACGTGGGAATTACGCACGGATGTATCGCTATTAGCCCTTAATTGTAGATACTTAACTACCCTCATATTATACTGTGTAGCGTAAACTCTGCGTGGACAATGACAAACTTCCTGGTCGGTGTTAATGACTAAACGCTTTATCAAACTGGTAAATCAACATGCGACAGTTTTGCGCGTGAGAACTTATGAATATTATCTCATCTAGAATTATCTTGATATTTAGCATTGTATTTTCACAACTATATAAACTAAATATGGCATTTATCAATAACAACACTGGAATTAGATGTTATTAATTAAATTTGCGCATAGTTTTATTTATTTATTTATTTATTTATTTACAGTTGTTGCATTACAGTTACATTACTGGCCGGTTGGCGGAGTTGGTAGCACTCTGCCTTCTGAGCCGCTGGGCCCGGGTTCGATTCCCGGACAGGTATATATCTATATATATATATATATATATATAAGTATGTTTTTAAGTATATATATCAGTCATCAGGTTACCATAGTACAGGCTCTGCCTAGTTTGGGACCTGAAGACCTTGTGTGAATGTTGTCCCATATTATTATTATTATTATTAATTCTTATTATCTAAGAGATAGGTGGGTGTCTATAACATAAATAATATAACAATGCGTTTAACAACACAAACCATGAAAACAATAAGTTATTTAGTTATACAAAGAAAAGGCTCTTCCTTGAATGAACGATTATAATTAAATATAAATAAGAATATAGTTGTAGGTTAACTAAATCGCCACTTATTTGATGCCTAATAAAACTACCCGCAATTGGCCAGCAATAAAATAAAACTCGTCTAATATTATAGTGACAGCGTTATTATGGAGTAAGGCGAATTTGAATTTAAGAATAAAATAGAATACGAGCTATTTCATTATGAAGAATTAT
This sequence comes from Apeira syringaria, assembly GCA_934044485.1. Taxonomy (NCBI): domain Eukaryota; kingdom Metazoa; phylum Arthropoda; class Insecta; order Lepidoptera; family Geometridae; genus Apeira; species Apeira syringaria. The sequence goes on along the minus strand of OW203662.1, from coordinate 18,957,563 downwards.
GGCTAGTTCGAGTGATTAACAGAATTAGGGTCATTATAAGAGGTAAAAGGAGGATGGCAGACTCCCATACATTTGCAGCCTAGAAGAAAGAAACCGCGTTCATGAATGAAACTTATACCTATCGATAGAGCAATAAATACATTGTTTATTGTATATTTAATCATTTTCCTAGAAGTTGGGAGTAAAAAGTTATCACGGAAAATCATCTGAATCAGTATGATAACTACACGTGCGAACTATGCAATGGATCGCCATCCATGTATAGCATAGATAGAGAAAGCAATATAGCATGGATCGCGCTACAGATACAGACACAATGGTTCCGCCCCGCGCGCTTGCCGTGAACAGTCGTTCCGCGCATGCGCTCTCCGCTCAGTGATAAGTTACGCGCCAAAAGCCTGCTTTTGGCGCGAAGTGTCGTTCCAGTTCGCTGTAGCTGTTTTCAATTCGATAAGAAGACTAACCGACGTGTTGTTTCTGTGCAGATCGCTGCGCCCCGCAGCGAGTCGGCGCGGGAATAGTCGTCGCGACGTCCGAAACATCTTATAGCATAGTTTAACAACAGTCCTAACAACTCCTTGTTTCTGCTCGTTGTTTCTTAAAACGCTCTTTTCAGAGCGACCAAACGCTCTTCTCAGAGCGATTGCAAAGCCACTGTTTCCTTGTGGTCGACCTGTTGATACCTAGCGGTGTTAACGAAGCAGGTCGGGCGCGGACCCGGAGCGCCTGCCTCCCCTTCTGGGACAGCAGAATCTGGAAGATCTCTAACAAGCTTGGCCTTGTGGTGTCTCCTAGTCAACGTTAGAGAGCTCCATCCCACCTCCCATCCCCCCGTTCCTTCCTCGGGAGTGTGTTTGGTTAGACGCCCGGTCCTGGGGCGTCTCTCCTCTCCCCCGTTAGGGTCTCGGGTTGCTCGCTTGCTAGCGCGCTAGGTACACATCCCTCTGCACAATAAGATCGGCAGAGGGGCGCATAGTAGGGACAACACTTAGGTACTCACTTCCCTCACCTAACCCGGTGAGGGACGTCAGTCTCACCTCAAACTCATCCTGAGTGTACCCCTCAGGATGAATCCTCCCTCCGCCTCCTCCTTCGCCGCCGACGATTTCAACGGAGAGATGGCTCAGGCCTTTCTCCGCTGGATCGTGGCGTCGAACCCTTCGCTCCTCGAGAGCTTTCGTTTATCCCTACGGGATAAAAGCAGCCGTGGCCGTCTCACGGACACGCAACTTTCTCTTTCTGGCAGGACTGCCGTAAGTTTAGACTCACCCGCGAGCCCCGATCCCCCGTCTCACTTGCTCCGCCGCCATCGTACCGCGTTGCCCGTCGCGCACTCTCGCTCACTCGACCGAGACCGCTCTCGCTCGCCCGCGTCACCCGTCGTGCCATCTCGCTCGCTCGGTAGCGACCGTTCTCGATCTCGTTCGCCCGCGATCCCACCCCGCGCCAATACCGCCACTCAGGCGGTAGAGGAACAACTGTCAGACACGTCCGATATGGAAACGGAGCCCTCACCCGTCGCGCCCTCCGCCGAGTCGGACTCGGAGGACGGTTTCACTCCCGTCGTCCACGGGAAGCGAAAGCGCGCCTCCAAGTGCGACTCACCCGCACCTTCACCTCCTCCGAAAGCCACTTGCACCGCGCAAGGTGGCAAGACCAACGGCCCTCCCGCTTCCTCCTCCGCCGCCGATACTTCCGCGCCTCCCGTGAGACGCGAAAAAGTCCCGCCGCCTATGTTCATTCAGGACAAAGGCAAATGGAACGCGATCTCTCGCGTTCTTACGGACCGCAAGGTCCACTATACCAGTGCCCGCCTCACCCAGCAGGGAATTAAAGTTCAGGTCCCCACTTCGGACGACCACAGAGCGCTCACCAAGTTCCTTAGGCAAGAAAACATAAGTTTTCATACCTTCGCGCTTGAGGAGCAAAAAGTCCTCCGCGTAGTCATACGCGGAATCCCTAAGGAGGTGCCGGTCGACCTCATACACACCGACCTCAAAGACCAGGGATACCCTGTCCACGAAGTACATCGAATGTACAGTGGAAAAAACCGTGTCCCTTACGATCTCGTGTTGGTTGTCCTAGACCGCACCCCCGAAGGGAAAGCGATCTTCAAGGCCAATAAGGTGGTCAATCTTACTGGCATTGAAGTGCAGGCACCCCACAAGAGCAGCACGCCGGGACAGTGTCACAACTGTCAACTTTACGGCCACGCTGCTCGCTACTGTTACGCGCGCCCTAGGTGCGTAAAGTGCTTAGGCGACCACGCAACCGCGAATTGCCTTCGCACTAGGGACTCTCCCGACCCGCCCAGTTGTGTTTTGTGCGGTACACAAGGGCACACCGCGAATTATCGCGGTTGCCCCAAGGCGCCGCCAAAACCAAAAGCGCCGGCTAGGAGACCTATCGCTCCCCGTCCCTCGGTAGCCCCGAGCTCCAAGCTCCGCACGACCCCGCCGACAGAGACAGCTGTCTCTGTCCCGCTCTTTCCTCCGACATACAACGCTTGGACCAAGCCGCCGAGCATGGTCCGAGCGAGCGCGCCTGCTCCCGCTCTCGCGGTAGCTCCCCCGACCCGCCCCGCACCTCCCGCCGCCGCTCCGCCGCCGGCTAAGGGCCCGGCCCCGAAGCCACAACCCCCCCGCATGCCTGCCGCCAGGCCCGCGCCCCCTTCCGCGAAACCCGCGCCCGCCATGCCAGGGCTCAGCCAGCCATGTCAGTCGGACATGGCGGCTGACCTAGCCCTAGTAATGGACTACGCCATGGCGATAGACATGGCCGAAGTTAGCGTATTCGCACGCAAACTTCGTACCGCGACGTCTCCCAACGCTCGTCTTCAAGCCACGCTTGAACACGCGGGCATTATCAGTGCAATTAGGCACTACGCCCTCCCCACAAACTCTTAAGGAACAGTATGGGTACTACAACCTTAAGAGTTAAACCCTCCTCCTTAACGTTAGCGACTTTCAACGCTGACGGCTTCTTCAACCAAAGAGACGAAGTCTTCGAATTCTGTAAGACCCATCAGGTCGACATCCTATGCGTGCAAGAGACCTTTCTGAAACCGGGTACAAAGAACCCTAGGTTCGCTAATTACCGTATGGTTCGTAATGATAGGTTGGACACCATCAAAGGTGGCACACTTATTTATTACAAAAGGTCCTTGCACTGCATACCTCTCACTCCTCCCACTTTAGTTAGTTTAGAGGCATCCGTTTGCCTACTAGGGATGACCGGCCATCAACCTATCGTTATAGCCTCTTGCTACCGCCGCGGCAACTTACAACTCCAACAGTGCGACTTTGAAGCTCTCTTCTCCCTCGGAAGGTCGACCCTTCTGTTGGGAGACTTCAACAGTAAACACGTTCTCTGGAACTGCACTGCCACTAATCCTAGCGGTACCCGTCTCGATAGCCTAGCCAGCATCCTCAATTTTGACATCATTCCACCATTAGAGCCCACTAGATATCCCCCTCAGGGAAACCAAAGACCCGACATACTCGATATTGCTCTCTTCAAGAACGTCACCCTACGGTTACGTTCTATAGAAGTAAAGCACGAGTTAACCTCTGATCACCGTCCCGTCATATACAGGCTAGGCCCCGACACGGCTACCTCTCCACCCACCAAGTCGGTAGTTAACTGGAAGCAACTGGGGGAAACCCTCCAAGCTATCAGCTCACCTGACTTAGATAGGATCCCTGACGACATATTAACAGTAGACGACGTCTCCGTTGCAATCGACGCGCTCAGTAGCCACCTGCGAACAGCAGTAGGGAAATGCTCTAAGCAGATCCCTGTGGCCACCGGCCAACGATTCGAACTACCTGACGATGCCAGGCGGCTACTGAACGCGAAGAATGCAGCCACTAGAGCGTACGACTCGATCCCCACCGATGAGAACAAAGCCACCATGCGTTACTATCAGCGTGCTGTACGTAACCGCATAAGTGAGCTGCGCAATCAAAGGTGGGAAGACACACTAGCCGGGCTCGAGCCAACTCACCAGGCATACTGGAAGTTGGCTCGCAGCCTGAAATCCGACGGACAGACAACAATGCCCCCCCTCATTAGGCCGGTCCCCCGATCTCTCGCGTTCTTTGACGAAGATAAAGCCGAGTGTTTAGCTGATAGCCTCGAGGCTCAGTGCTCCCTTAACTCAGATCACGTCGACCAGACTCACCTCGATACGGTGGAGTCTGAAGTCGCACGTAAAAGCTCCGTGCCCATATCGGACCTCCCTCCGCTACCTCCCGTCAAATCAGCTGAAGTGGCGAATCTGATCAAGGATCTCAAGCCCCGCAAGTCCCCTGGTGCCGACCAGATTAGTAACAAGATGCTCAAGCATCTCTCAGTCCCCTTAGTCCACCTTTTAGTAAGCATCTTCAATGCTGCTATGAACAACTGCCTATTCCCAGACGACTGGAAATCTGCCATAGTCATTGGCATCCACAAGCCTGGGAAGATGGCTTCACAGCCCACCAGCTACCGCCCTATTAGTCTCCTCAGCTCTCTGGGGAAGATTTACGAGCGACTCATAGTCAATCGTCTCTGGTCCCATGTTAGGTCCCACAACTTACTGCCTGATGAGCAGTTTGGCTTTCGAGCCAGACACTCTTGTGTTCAACAAGTGCACCGCCTAACGGAGCACATCCTCGAGGGCTTTAACGCCAGTTACAAGCCCAAAGGGACAATAGCGGTCTTCCTCGATGTAGAGAAGGCTTTCGACAAAGTCTGGCACAACGGCTTGTTATTCAAGCTGTACCAACTTGAAGTGCCAGACCGTCTTGTACGCATCTTACAAGACTTCCTCAGGGATCGAAGCTTTCGCTACCGCGTAGAAGGAACGCTCTCTCTCCCCCACCCTATCCTTGCCGGCGTCCCTCAGGGATCCGTGCTCTCGCCCATTCTCTTCTCGCTATATACCAGCGACATACCACGATCTGAACCTTCAGTTCAGATCGCCCAGTTTGCAGATGATACAGCCATCTACTGCACTGGGTGGCACATGGTCAGACAGAGAGCCGCTTTACAGCGAGCCATCACCGACATCGGTGCCTGGTTCCGTAAATGGCGGATCTCTGTCAATCCGGATAAAAGTACAGCTGTGTACTTTACCGAGATAGGCCGTTTAAAAAAGCCCAAACCCATAGCCCTCTTCGGCAAGCCCATACCGTGGGCTAACTCTGCCAAATATTTAGGTGTGATCCTTGATCGGAAACTCACTTTCGAGCAGCACATCACTAAAGTTCGAAACAGGGCGGCCTTCGTATTGGGTCGCCTCGGTCCCCTTGTTTGCAAAGATAGTAAACTTTCACTTAGAAATAAAATCACCTTGTATAAACTCTGCGTCCGCCCAATCATGACCTACGCCTCCGTAGCGTTTGCTCATTGTCACCCTCGCGATCTCCACCGTCTCCAAATAATTCAAAATCGGTTCGCTCGCAAGGCGGTCGGCGCTCCGTGGTATATGCGGAACACCGACCTGCATTGCGACCTCGAATTAGAGTCCATAACCCAATTCATTAAGACCTGCTCCCGTCGCTACTTTGACGCGGCTCCCCACCATCCCAATCCTCTGGTAGTGCAAGCTGCCAACTATTCCACCACCCCGACACACCCGCACCTTCAACCCCCCCGACGACGCCGCCCTAGGCACGTATTGGATGACCCGGACGACCCCATCGCTGTCGCCTTGTCGCTAGCTTTAGCGTCGTCCCACGGTCATCCCGGTAGAATACAAGGTCGAGAGTCCCTGGTATACTCAGTCAGACACCGAGCTCGGCGGCGAGCTCGAGGCAAAAACATCCTGGTTAGATTCTCTCCAAATAGTCAAAGAGCAAACATCCTTAGGGCCCACTTACGGACCACTCTGGTACCGGGGCAAGTCGATCCGATAACTCCCTGTCCTGGCGACAGCTCAAGCCGAGGTCCGAACCTCAGTGGTGCCCTTGAGCTAGTCGCCTCGTCCTCTCCTAGTGGCACAGCGCCGTCAGCGCTAGCCTCACTAGGCGGTGCGCCTTCTGCGACCGCACAAATACCGGGCTGAGCACCATCTGTGCTCGCCCCCCCTCCGGTGAAGCTGTAAATGCCGGTAGAGGCAAACAGCATTAGTCCGTTAGAAAAAAAAAAAAAAAAAAAAAAAAAAAACAGATACAGATCACATATTATTCTGGAATAAACTAGGCATGGGTGTGTTTATGAACGCAGTCCGGGTCTATAGAACAGCTCACTACAGATTAAAGAGTAACAATAACAATTAATTTCTGAGCGTAAGTATTCGAACGCAACAAACATAATGAGAAATATAAGGTACGTTCGAAAACTACAAACACCACATAAATAAATAAAATAAAAGTACTTCTGATTCCCAACTTTATAAATAATGCAAATTATTCACGGAATCCACAAAAATATAATCTAAATTGTCATATATAATGAATACATGAACGGGTTGTCATTTCGTTTTTCGGGAGCAAGGCTGGTTCTGCCATCCTCCTTTGAGAGATTTTAAGGTTGTAGCAGTAATCTCTGCAACTACCGAACCAAATTGAAAATTCAATTACTAATAGAAAGCGACCTTATTTGTGGGTGTCATAGGCTTTGAGATCATCATAATTATAATCAGCACGCGAGTAAATCCGCGGGGCACAGCTAGTATCAGATGAGATAGCCCTTCCGCTGTCGAAGGCAAAATATTTTTTGTTACCGTAATTAGGTATACATTGGAAATGTAAAGTTTAATAATTATCAAGGCAACTGAATTTTATTTGTATATTAAACTTTTTGTTATGTAGGTAGATACTTTATAGATCTACCATTTGACTAATATTATACTTAAATTCAAGTCAGTGACGATGTGTTTGAAGTCACACACTATATTTGGCACATGTCGACGAACAAAACTTAACCCGTAATGTTATTTTTTTGTTTCAGGTAAAGTAGGACATTTAAATATGAAAATATTTTTATAGACTTTATTAATTATAATGAATGTAAGTTGTATTGGTCAAGAGAGTTTTTTGATATGCACAAAATGTACCTGATATTTGTGTGATGTGTGTGATCGCTTCTACACGTAATAAATCATTTTATTGTTCTGGAATAGAACTATATATTTGACTGACAGATAATCTTGGTGTGTATCAAAACGCATGCTATGTTTTTTTCATGAAAAAGAGGGTAGTAATATCTGTAAGATCTAGCAATAGGTTGATAGTGCACAGACTAAGTATTTCGTAATTTGCAGAGACTACCTTCCTTTTTATTAAAATATGTTTTTGGTCTAGTCTAACATTTTAAAATGTATTTCTTGAAGACCCCAGGAAACTCTCCAGGTAAAATTACCAAATGACCGTATTGTATTAGTTCGTTTATTATTTATAAAATTTCATTAAAAAAGCTAGCCCGGTTTAGTTGAAGCTAACTGGTTTGCTAAAGAGCATGCCAATAAATATAGGTATGTGCGCACATATTCTACAATCACTATGCTGTGGTTTGGTAACGATACATCTGATACCGATAGCTCTAGATCCATCTAACAACCGTGTGATTGACCGTTAATACTCAATACGAGACTATAAACGATATAGGCTTCTAAATCAAAATGACGCCACAGTTTTAACCCTATCCGTTTCTCAGTAACCCTGTTGAGTAATAATGAGTAATGATACCAGGAACTAGACGTCCGTTGCTGCCCTTTAGACCTCGCACCGGACGTTTATGGGTGACAAATCACTTCACATGAGTTTAATGACAAGTTGGTACCGTGGGAATTTATTACTCTTACACCTATATAGATTTTTTTTCCTTACACTCAGACCCCCGCACTAGGATTCCCTGTATCGCGGGAGGCATGGACACACAGAATCACAGCACACCGGGATTCGAACCCAGGGTCCCGGAGACACAGTAGTCATGTCACTGACACTAACCACTGCACCACGGCGACCGTCTATATTAACACTATACGTCTATTTCAGATTAAATGCATAACTTTTTTTTTGTTTATGTGTGCAGTTTTAATGGCACAAAGATAAGTCCATCTTGTTTAGCATAGAAGTTCCTATAGCCACCTTGCAGCTCCATCATCACCCTGGATACATCATGTAGCACTAAAGAACTTACAATGACAATATAAATGAGCCCGAACTCGGTGAGTTTATCTTGTTTAGTTCAGGAGTTCCATGGCCGTATTCGGCTTCATCATCAGTATAGCTCTGTGGTACCTATGGTATTGTCACTATACATAAGTGTACCAAATTTCAGCTCAATCGGTTAAAGATAATGAAAATTCAGTTGCAAGATTCCACCCGAACAAACATACATACATTTATTTATTTATTTTATTTATTTATTGACATTCACACAAGGTCTTCAGGTCCCAAACTAGGCAGAGCCTGTACTATGGTAACCTGATGACTGATATATATACTTATATACATATAAACACCCAGACACAGGTCAAACAGACATGTTCATGCACACAAAATGTTTGACCTGTCCGGGAATCGAACCCGAGACCAGCGGCTCAGAAGGCAGTTGGTAACACTACCAACTGCGCCAACCGGCCAGTCAAGTTTAATAAAAGCTTCTAAAAACTACATCTGAAATAATCAGCGATTAAGGTCGTTATATGCTTCTGATACTTAGTTCCAACGTCTATCGATAGATAGGAGGTAAATGACAGCGGAATCGTGGGAAAAAAGATGTGGGCCGCTTCCATAGGCTGAAAGTGGCCTCTCCGAGATCAATGGTGACATCTATGTCCAACAGTGAAAGTCCTTTGGCTGAGGCCTTCACCTGGTTTGCTGAAACCCTCCAAAATGTAATCAGATGCATACATAACATAGTTTACGAAAACTACTATTTACACATTAGGTATTTTGGTTTTCAGCTTGCTTACCCATACAGTGATATTCCTAATGGATGGCTGTGGGATCAGCCGCTTTGCGAACTAGCACAATATCATCTTTTAAAGGCTTAATAGATGTCGATGACATGCGCATTTGTCGTTATTGCGAGATCTGTTGATTAAAAAAATGTTGTTGCTTGAAAATATTTTTGTACTAATAAATTAATGAATGAAATCAAGTTCTGTTCGATTACAGTTAACTTTTATAGACTGTTCTCATAAGTGGTATTTTTTCTTAAGTTTATTAGACATTTAATTCTGTTAATCCCACAAACTAGCTAAAACTCACTAAAATTCTTCAAGTTTAAATAGTTCGTATTCTATTTACCCTAAAATTCCAGTTTGTATAACTCCATACAACGCTCTCACTAATATTAGATGAGTTTTATTCCAGTGCTGGCCAATTGCGGGTAGTTTTAGTAGGCACCAAATAAGTGGCAATATTTCATAATACATTTAATTTTAGTGATGTTATTGATAAGTCTCATACCAATTTTGACTTTATCGTAACCGTATAAGAACTGATTTAGTTTTCCAATATTTTAGCTTAGTTCAGTTGAATAAGCGAATCACTACCATTATGTACATAGGATTTTCAATAAAATAAGCAGATAATCTCAACATTGCTCATTTAGTGCATGGTAAAGCCTCAAAAACGTGGTCATGTGTGATCGTGCTCGTCTTCTTGCTGTTTCTTTCTGGGAATCTGGTCTTTGATTACAGACAGTCCCTTCTTTTATTGCCTTCGGCACTGTTACTAGCACGACTAAAAGCAATGAAAACACAAACTAAATAACCCATTTTTAAAGTAACCTCTTATCTCAGTGACTATGCCACTAATATTAAAAATGTCAAAGTTTGGATGGATGGATGGATGGATGGATGGATGTTTGTTACTAAATCACGCCAGACTAGCTGAACGGATCTGGATAAAATTTGGAATAGATTAAAGTATGGAATAGCACATAGTATTTTATCTCGGTAAAATGTATGATTCCCGTGGAGTGATTGATGTAGCGGGAAAACCGTAATCCACGCGGGTGAAACCGCGGGGCGGTAGTAGTATATTTATGAATTACTATTTATCTTCATTGTTTACATATTTCCTGGTTATTTTAAATAAATTTAAAGATTTAAACGTCGTCTGGCCATTCGTCTCACGAAATACTTAATATAAATACATTGTAAATCACCCCCGTGATACGCTCGGTGCATTCAAATTGACATAATGTTTTGTATAAGCCCAATATTGTCCACAATATATTTTTTATTTACACCATTTATGTGACTGATGAATTTTAAAATACTTACTTATACTTAAATAGCGTAAAATATTACAGACGTGTAAGTTTTTGATAGTCTTGTAAGGTACTTATTTAAACCTACGCATTTGCATGAAGCTATCAGCTGTGTCTTGTGTATCTGCATACTTAATTAAAAAATGAAGAAGCACCTTCATCGGCTCGCGTTCGAAAATAAATTTCGGTCTCAGGCACAAGTTATTCTAATTAGTTGGTACAAAGTTCCAATTAGTTCGATTCCGTATCGGATGTTCCCGCGTCGCTCTCTTGGTGGTTAACATAAACTGCACAGATAAAATTTAAGTCCTTTAATGAACTCTTTGATTGCTTTATTTACTCGAAGATAAATAAATTTTCGGCTTTCCGTTTGGTCTGTGGTTACGTCCGTGTGATTTATACGCGTGTTCTAATGTAGATTTGATCTGGATTTTTTCGATACCAAAATAATGCGCAAGCCAATATACAACTTATGCAATCGGGTTATATACCGAAGTAGGATTGAGAGTAAATGTATTGCTAACGATGTCAGAGTTTGTTTTCACACTTTATAGAATTAGCATTTTGACCACTATGTTACGATGGTCGGTGATGATGTTCTAGAAGGTGAAATCACACTAGAACTAAAATTGTATTCAACTCTCAAACTGCCTGATCACACTTTGTGTTTGGTGATAGTTTTTCAGACTTGAAGGTGGTAGCCAGGCAGGTACACGAAAATGTCCAACCACCATGCTGGAAATTTTCTAACGATGTTGACTTCACCGGAAACTCAAGCCCTTGGTGGACATCAAACCAGGCTCCATCAGTTTAACAGCCGACGCAACCAACGAAAACCCATCATCCTTTCAACAAAATCCCTTTGACCATGTGGTAAAAAAAATGAGAACTACAGCGAAAACTCAACCCAGTAATAGAGATCGAACCATCACTGGTATCACATATCGAAGTCGTTCGTATTCAGGCGTTGAAGAAATAAATTAGGACTGCTAGTGAAGTACTACAATAGCTTAGATGGCAAAGCGACAGGACAGTATTCTGTAGTGTTGAATCTGAGCCTCCCAATTGATTTCTGCAAGGACCGGGTGGAAGCGAGCTGCATCCAGCTTCTTCCAGCAATCTTTATCAAGTCATCTGTCCATTTGTAGAACCCTGCGACTGCTGGTCCGTGTTTTCCATTTGAAAACCTTTCAGCTTAATTGGTAGCCCACCACCACAACATGCTGACCTACTGGAAGCCATCGATGACTTTGATTCTTCTACGGATCACCTCATTTCTAATTCGATCGCTTGGGAAAAACCCCCGAGCATAACTCTCTCCATACCTTGTAGTGCGCTTTTGAGATTACTTACAAAGCTTATAGTGTTTAATTTACGCATAAATTTCGTGCATAATACAATGAACCCATAAGTAGTAAAATAAGAAGTATTTTTAAAAAAAGGCAATTTTATAAATTTACGGAGAGTTTAATTTTGTCATTATCAAAATCGAACCCCGTATTGGGACCCAATGAGAACCAAACGATCTTGAGACGTTGATGGCAATAATAAGCCTAATGATACCCTTAGAGAAAAGGTGTTAAAACGTTTATTGGAATACGTCCAAAATATTATTAATAGGTTTTTAACAAGCCGACGCTCATTTCAGGTGTTATTCTACGGTTTTTTCGACCATCGATATTTGAAACGTAGTAACCCTAAAATTTTATTTTCTCGTTTTTTTTTCATTCCTGGTATTTTATTATGTGTAACGGTAATATCATACGGTTTGATGTTTCAAGGTTGAATTTTGTCCAAAGTTTGTTGCATGAATCTGACGTTTCAGCGCATTTATGGTTGATCAAATTTTTTTCATTAAAAGTACATTATTTAAAATACGAAGCGATGAGAGCTCAGCGGGGGGAGTGTCGCCTTAGATCAATACAGTATAAAAAGATAAAAAAAAACTGGCCATCTTTTTACATAGTTTGTGGATGTGGAGACATCACGTTTTTCAGTCCATGGTCGACACTCCAGAACCTTTGGACTAAATTTGCCATCAGATCTACGTGATATATGCCCTGACCACTGCCATTTTCCACACTTGCAGTTTTACAAGGGTTCAGTGGGTGACTTACGTTCTTTTACGGATCGTCAAATTTGATAGCTACCCCAACCACTCTTGAAAAAAGAGAGGTCTATAGGAAAAAAGGGGTGGAGATGAAGAAAAGAAATTTTACAAAATGTTTGCAAAAATAAAATAAAATATAAAGTTACGATAGTCGGAATTATGTCACCCTTGTAAACCATACTTTTTAATCGTCAAAGTACTTGAGTTGTTATTTATTTATTCAATGCGAACATGAACTTACAGTGAAGCTATTATAGCTCAGCGGTGAGAGCGTCGGCTGTCATACTGACGGATGACTATCGGCTTGACATTCCTGTGAAGGCAGCGCCATTATCAAATTCCAAGCATTATTTAGATAGCTAATATCCTAAACATTTAAGAAGTGTCATTGAGAACAAATAGTGTTTTCAGGCAACAGTCCTTGAAAGTCAGTAAATTTTTATATTTTACATCTAGAGTATTTTCATTTTTGTTCACATCGTCACTAACCATCAAGTCAGATAGTGGTCAAATGCTAGATCTATAAAATAAACAATATATAAAAAAAGTAACAGCACAAACTCAAAGCACTCGCATTGTCATATAATAAGATACAGACTTATATAAACTACAGATAGAATCTAGTATTCATATATATTTCGGCCGTGTCACCATTCTTAAAAAAATCTTTTTCAAAATGGGATAATAATGTACATAATTTACATCATTATAGTATTTTATTATCATTTAACGGTGACTTACTTGTGTACCACCGCACAACATTAAACTCTCAAAACCGCAGACTCCAGAAAACTGTCATGTTACACACATCTTTTTAATCTCGGGTTAAAAGTACAAGCACGCACGTGGGCCAAGATCGAAGTGGTTGTTAATAACCCCCTAATCGAAGTGCTGGCTACCGCTATAAAAATTCTGCATGCCCTCAAAAAACCGTTGGTCCCCGCCCATACGTCGTGTGCCAATGTCGATAATTCTGGGCTAGGGACAATTGCTGTCCCCTGGTAAATTGTGGAGCCATCAATTTATTATTGAAATCAGGCGCTCACGCGTCGCCTTCCTGTTTTCGAAATTGGTTATAAAATTGGCGATCGCTCGTGCCGTGTATGTACCTTAATGGCACTAAAAAAATGCGAACTGTCTTAAGACATCAATTTCAAGACAAGACTGACATAATAATATGGGGACCAACTTGTTGTTTATTGCAAGCTAGTTTAAAAAATAGATTGCTTATGCTTTTAAAATAAATTTAAAAAAAATCTTTGTTCCTGTCGACACGTTAAAAAATCCTAGCCACTAAGTATACATTTCACTAGTATATTTTATGATTATAGCCTATCCGTCGAGAGAATGACCTTGATAATATATACATTTTAATTTTTTTGTTTAGATCTAGCGTTTGACCGCTATCTCACTTGATGATGAGTGAAGATGTGTTTGAAGATGTTATCGCGCTAAACCTAGAATGCTAACTGCTTCTCAAGAACTGAACACACTATGTGCTTTGTGACAGTTTTTTCAAAATTGAGGGTAGTAGATAGCCGGGCGGGTACTCGAGTTGTAGTGTGCTTTCTAGTACCCGCCCGGCTATCTACTACCGTGCTAGGAATTCTATAACGGTGTTATTTTCGCCGAAAGCTTCAGCTGATGGTGGGGATCGAACCAGCGTCCGTCAGTAAAGCAGCCGAGGCTCCCACCGCTGAGCTATCATCGCTTAAAAAATTCCAGGTCTAATGTTTCCAAATTCGATCAGAGTGGTCAAACGCTAGATCTTTTAATAATATAAAAAACTCACCGATATTGGAATTTACCATCAACAGTTCCTATTAGGAATTATGTAGTTTTACAATTTTTTTATGAGTTCGTTATGTATATTTCCATCCGAATTATAAAAGTTGAATAACTTCTTACAGCTGTAGCTCTAGCGAAAGTGCATAAATGTTCCATTGATCCCATCATGTGTATCAACAAAAAAATTGGGACAAAAAGGCAATTATGAAATCATTATCATCTCACACATAGGACGTCCATTGCTGGACAGAGGCCAACCCCATTGATTTTATACAAGTATCGGTTGGAAGTGACCTTACCTGTCTTCTGTCCACGATGTAGGTCCTATGCTGCGCTTGCCAGTCCGTGGTATCCATTCGAGAACCTTTCGACCCCAACGGCCATGGGTTCCTCAAGCTATGTGGCTTGCCCACTGCCACTTTTGCTTGTTAACCTACTGGGCTATGTCGGTCTACTTTCTGGCTTTAGTTCTTCTACGGATCTCTTCATTACTCATTCGATGGTGTAGATAAATCTCGTATAGCCATCTCGTTGTGCGACTTTGAGCCCGCTCACAAGGCTCAAAGTCAGATGCCGCGTTCATTATAAAATATATTAAATTATAAAATAGTACTGATGAAAATGATCAACATACCGTGTTTGTTTGCGCGTGTACCCAGCATTTTATTTTAAAATTTAAGAGCAACGTACATTTCTACTTTTTTAGAACCTTGTAAAACATACTACATTATTACATTTATTTAGAGCACTACTTTATGATATAAATAGTTAAAAAAAACTCAGTTCTTGAATTGCGAATACAACCTGGTTTAAAGGTCACTGACATAAGAATAAGAATAATACATTCATTATTAGTCATCAAAGCCGCGAAATTATCTATAATCGATGACTAGCCATGCTCCCGGCAATTTTTTCTATTCGTATTTTGACATTCATTTTTTCTAACACATTATTAAGATTTGAAGGTAAACCAAAAAACTTTCTTTCTGAGAGCTTAGTAGGGGCGCACGTGCCGGTCAGTGCGCAAGCGCAGATGTATCACGACACCTGCCTCAGCAGCTACTCTTCTCTTTCACACTTCACGTTACCCATAACTCCGTCCTTTTCCTTCAAAACGTATTTTAATTCAAACAAAGTATAGTAAACGATAGCCAGATTAAAGCGACTATATTTTACATTATGTGACCTGTCTCTTCTAAAATAGTTAACAAGTCATTAGTATGCCTATGGATGCTTCCACCCTAGACAATGAACATGTTATAGAAAAATATATACGGTCAAATTGAGTAACCTCATTTTTAAAGTCAGTTAACGACAACTAAGGACTTATTCAGAACTGGTCTAAATAAGCATTCTAGGTCTCGCGTAATAACATCTTCGACCACATCGTCACTGACCATCAAGTGAGAAAGTGGTCAATCGCTAGATCTATACAGTATAAAAAAAATCTCTGAAGTGTGTACGTAGTTTAATTGTTCATAATGTCAGCTCTATAAACTCTGCAGGTTTTTGTGATTCTGCCAATTTATTAGGGCTTTATAAACTGCGGAGAGGAAAGACTGGTACGATAAAGCTTTCTGTATATCACTACGAATCACCGTCATCTTAATCATATGATGTCCAGCAGTGGACATCATATGATTGAGATAATGTCAATCATATGATGTCCACTGCTGGACATGGCCTACCCCATTGATTTCTACAAGGATCGTTGGAAGCGACCCGCATCTAGCTCTTACTTGCGAATTTAGTCAGGTTCTCTTCCACCTTGTGGGTGGCTGTCTTTTGCTGCGTTTGCCAGTCCGTGGTCTCTTTTTGAGAGCCTCTCGACCCCAATGGTCATCAGTTCTCCGAGCTTTGTGCCCTGCCCATTGCCACTTCAACTTGCTAAACGGCTGAGCTATATCGGTGTCTTTTGTTCTTCTACGGATCTCCTCATTTCTGATTCTCGTGCAGAGAATCCTTGGGCATAGCCCTCTCCATAGCTCGTTGTGAGACTTCCAGTCATATACAATGGAAAGCTTGGTTGCTCTTGTGGTGTGCTTCTTTATTCATTGTTTTTCGTAACTATGACTTTGAACCATATGACTATGACGAACTAGATGTACTTTCCATATTAACACTAATGGTAGGGAGTTAAAACTTATTCAAGTTGCTAATATGATTAAAAGAACTAAAAGAAGAATTAAAAGAACGTTGCGTTTAGTTCATAACTCTTTAAAATAAGATCTAAGACAGTGGCAGTGTTCAAAAATACTAAATGTTAAAACTGAGATAATCATAAATTGAATGAATTATTTTTTGTTATATAACAACTGAGTAAGGTAAGGTACGCAAATAAAACATTCTAGATATGCTTTATTTTTTAAAACATCGTTTGTTATAATGGTGTTTGTGTTACACTCATGTAAAAAGTCTAGATAATCAAAGGTTACTTTTAAGTTTATAAGATGTTAGAAATCTGTTCAAAAGATTAATAAAGGTAGTATGTCCAAAAGTGTTAAGTGCAAGTGACTATCATATAGACATAATTTGTTTCCATGGGCACATTCTTTCGATGTTTTTTCCGAGAATTAATTCGTTTCATCATCATCATCATCTCAGCCATAGGACGTCCACTGCTGGACATAGGCCTCCCCCATTGATTTCCACAAGGACCTGCTGGAAGCGGCCCGCATCCAGCCCTTGCCTGCGATCTTAGTCAGGTCGTCTGTCCACCTGGTCGGTGGCCGTCCTATGCTGCGCTTGCCAGTCCGTGGTCTCCACTCGAGAACCTTTCGACCCCAACGGCCATCAGTTCGTCGAGCTATGTGCCCTGCCCACTGCCACTTCAACTTGCTAATCCGCTGGGCTATGTCGGTGACTTTTGTTCTTCTACGGATCTCCTCATTTCTGATTCGATCGCGTAGAGAAACTCCGAGCATAGCCCTTTCCATAGCTCGTTGTGCGACTCTGAGCCTGTTCAGAAGGCCCATAGTCAGGGACCACGTTTCAGATCCGTAAGTCATCACTGGTAACACACACTGTTCGAAGACCCTCGTTTTCAGGCATTGTGGTATTTTGGACGAGAAGACGTCTCGTAGCTTCCCGAACGCTGCCCAGCCGAGTTGGATTCGACGATTGGCCTCTTTCTCAAAGTTGGACTTACCTAATTGGACTGTATGTCCTAGGTAGATGTAATGGTCAACAACTTTGAGAATCGAGTTCCCAATTGATATGGGGGCGGGCGCAACATGGGCATTCGACATAATTTTCGTCTTGTCCATGTTCATTTTAAGGCCCACCCTTCGGGAAACTCTGCTGAGGCCTTCGAGCATCGTGCTGAGATCTTCCATCGATTCTGCCATGACCACAATATCGTCGGCAAACCGAAGGTGAGTGATGTACTCGCCGTTGATGTTGATGCCGAATCCTTGCCATTCCAAGAGCTTGAAGGCGTCTTCCAATGCGGCAGTGAACAGTTTCGGAGAGATAACGTCTCCCTGTCTCACGCCGCGTTGCAATGGAATCGCCTTCGAAATTTGCTCTTGTACTCGGACCGACATGGTGGCGTTATTGTACAAACACTTCAACACTTCGATATACCGATGGTCAATACGGCACCGCTGGAGAGACTCAAGCACCGCCCACGTCTCGATCGAATCAAAGGCTTTCTCATAGTCCACAAACGCTAGACATAAGGGCAAGTTATACTCTTCGGTCTTCTGTATAACTTGCCGCAGCGTATGGATGTGATCTATGGTGCTGTAGCCTTTTCGGAAACCGGCTTGTTCGGGAGGCTGGAAGTCATCAAACCTGCGTTCGAGACGATTCGCGATGACTCTTGAAAACAGCTTGTACACATGGCTCAGAAGCGAAATGGGTCTGTAGTTCTTAAGCAATGTGTTGTCACCCTTCTTAAAGAACAACACCGCTACGCTTCTGTTCCATGCTTCCGGCGTTGAACCTTCGAGGACAACGGAATTAAAGAGCTTCTGAAGGACTTTCAGTATCGGTGAGCCACCCGCTTTCAGAAGCTCTGCTGTGATTCCGTCGTCACCCGGCGCCTTGTTGTTCTTAAGCTGCTTCAGAGCCATCCTAATCTCGTACAGGCTGATGTCCGGGATGTCTTCGGTATAGTGTCGGGTTAGCTTGGCTCTTGGGTCTTTGGCCAAGCTATCAACAGGTTTAGCGACCGAAGTGTATAGCTGCCCATAGAACCTCTCAATCTCTCCAAGCACCTCTGCTTTGGTCGACGCTATACTGCCATCATCTCTCTTCAGCTTAGTCATCTGGCTTTGCCCAATAGACCGGTCTCTTGCAAACACTTTGGAGCCTTTTCTCCGTTCGATCGTATCTTTAATACGATTTGTATTAAAGGTACGGATGTCGTGTCGCAAGGATTTCCATATTCGTCTGTTGAGCTGCCTATATGACGCAGCGTCATCAGATGATTGCAGTTGTAACGAGCGTCGTTCAGCCATGAGGTCAAGGGTATGGCTGGAGAGTTTTTGAGGTCCATTTGTGCGGCGGGGTTTGAAGAACTTAGACCCCACTGCGTGGACAGTTTCTACAAACCTGTTGTTGGTCTCGTCCACCGACGCACAGTTCTCAAGGCAAGCAAAGCGATTGGATAGCTCAAGTTGAAAGCTCTCGGGGTTTTGAATATGGACATTTTGAGGTCGGAGCGTGGATTTCATCAAACGGGACCTCTCAAGTTTAACATTAATATTCAATATGCCTCTTACTATGCGGTGATCACTACCGGTTTTCACCATGTTGATCACAGAGACATCATTGAATATTTGTTTCTTGGTGGTCATGATGAAATCGATCTCATTTCTCGTGGAACCGTTAGGACTCAACCAGGTCCATTTCCTGTGAGGCGGCTTCTGAAAGAAAGAGTTCATCATAAAGAGTCCCTCTTTCTCCATGAAGTCGGCCAGCCTCTGTCCCCTGGGGTTCCGTTGTCCATAACCAAATTGCCCCACTCTCAACTCTCCATCACTTCTTTTGCCCAACTTTGCGTTAAAGTCCCCCATAACAACAGTATAATGGGTCTTGGAGGTATGCATGGCCCTACTAATGTCCTCATACATAGCCTCTACCTCCTCATCGGTTCCGAGTTTCGAGGTCGGTGCATATACCTGAATGACCTTCAACGAATACCTACTTGATATTCTGAGTATTAGGTATGCCACCCTGCTCGAAACGCTATCGATGGTAATAATGTTGTTAGTGAGGGACTTGCGAACGAGAAATCCGACACCACCTTGGGACTTTTGGTCGCCTTCCCGGTAGTAGAGCAAGTTACCGGATTTGAGGGTTATGGTGTCCTCGCCCTCTCTACGGACTTCACATAACCCTAGGATATCCCAGTGTAACTTACTCATTTCTTCTTCCAGCTCGACGATCTTTTCGTCTGCCAACAAAGATCTTATATTGTGTGTTACCAGGGCCAGAGGTCGTTTTTTCAGGGAGTGGTAGCCGGGAATCTGCCGGAGATTCTTAGCACCCCCTGCTCCACCGTTACACTGGCCGCTACCGGAGCCAGCTTTAGCGGAGCTGCCGGGGACTGGGGGCCTGGTCGTATTTTGTACTCTCATAGGGGGGGTTTGCCAATACTCGCCACGCTTGGCAGGCGGGTTGGCGAGCGCAGTACAAATGTGAGTCTCAGAAGGCGCTGCTGCCCATCCTTCTGGTGTGTGATCCCTTAGTCGACTCTTACGACACCCACGGGAAGACATGGGGGGGTACTATTCTATGCCGGTACCCCACGGCAACATTAATTCGTTTACAGTAGGCAAAAAATAAATACGAGTAAAACTACATTTCGATCTATTCCACATATTTAGAATAAGCTGGGTGGGTCATAAATCAATATCCAGATTCATAAAAAGTGCGTAAAATTCGTTATGGTTTGCTATACTCCAAATGAAATGTCGTAAAATTAAGTAATTATGCATAATTAATATTTAAAATAGGTCCGTATTTCTATATGGAAGTAAAATAATCAATGTTGTACACTATTTCTATATAAATACGGATTGTTTTTGTTTGTACATCCAATATAAAACGGTTATCAAACATTTTACAAATAGGTATACCAATTTTCTCACTTGACACCGAATCAAATTTGAACAAAGAACAGTGGGGCGATAACTCGAACGTGATTAATGAAGTCAGATTGTCAAAAACTCAGCATGCAAGACGTCTTGCTGGGATAATTAGGCAGAAGGTAGCCCCAAACGGAGGCATCAGAATGATACCGAAATGTCATTGTTGAACGGGAAAGATAATTTTAGATTGAAGTTCTCGTCAGTATCAGACTAATGATAAAAAAAGACACCGCAATGGAAATGAAAAATTAGCGTTTTTAAAGGTTGGTACGTTTTCTATCTGAAAGGGAAAATATAATTTGAGTAATTTATTAATTCAGGAGCTTTCATAGTAGGTACTTATAAAATATAATAGACTAACGGTCCGCTCCGGGTGCGCACGGGTAAAAAATTTAAAAATTATAAATAACACAGCTCCCTAATTTTTTTAAATGTTGAAAAGCAGTTACTCAGGGTGAATGTAGCTTTCCAATGGTGAAAGATTTTTTAAAATCGGTTGAGTACTTTTTGAGCCAATTCGTTACAAACATACTTATGTACATACAAATCTTTCCTCTTTATAATACTAGGATAGATTACACCATGACTTGTAATAACTAGGTAATGTGCAGTGTTGGTATGTGTGTAGGTCAATAGTTGTTAAGCTACATGACTTAGAATGCGCTTCTGAAATTGTATTTTTTCTTTTTTTTTTGTCCCACTCATACCCGCACTAGGATACCCTGTGTCGCGGGAGGCGTAGACACACACAATCACAATACACAACCATCCACGACCCGAGTACTAACATCTTTGTTCATCACAGAAATGTTTGCCCTGGCCGGGATTCGAACCCGGGGTCACTGTTCCAAATTCAGTGTCGCTGATCACTGAGCCATGACGATCGTCAATTGTCGATACACGCGCCCTATTGATGCCTCTATTATTATTTTACCGCAGTAATAAAGTCATAGTTCAAAGAATGCTCAAAGAAACATTATTAAACATCAAGAAGTAATTAAATTGATGAGCGGCAATATCCTTTTAATAAAAAAGGCGTTAACCACAGAGAATGGTTTCATATTTTTGTTTAATTAACGAATTTTCATGCTATAAAAGGCTCGATCTAATAATGATGGGTACCTAAAAAATACAATGGGTTCGGGGGTGGATCTAACCTACAAAATAATAGAATTCAGAAGCGCCTCTAATATGGGTTCGTTTTTAGATGTTTTAGTTATAAATATAATGATTTGTCATTCTGGTTGATTTCACGCATATATTTGGTGTCCGTGTGTATACAAAAAAAAACGCTTTATGATACACAAGGAAATTCTTACAAGCCATAATTAAATACATACGTAATGTAAAGCGCAGAATTATCGCTCAATGCGATCTCTGTCAATCAACCTGGTATGAAGAAAGCTGAAAAAGAGAGGTAGGGGGCGTACGTAAATAGTATAATTGAAATTTAACAAACGAGACATTAAATTGGCTAGTGCACAATACTACAATTAATATAAGAAATAAAATATAAAATTGAATTTTATTTATTTTCAAGTACCCGCCTACCACCCTCAAGTTTGAAAAACTGTCACTGTAATGTGTTCATTCCTTGCTGAGCCAGTGAGTATTCTAGGTCTAGCGTGATAACAGTGACACATCGTCATTGACCGTCAAGTGAGATAGTACTCAAACGCTTCAAATTCGCAAAATCGGACAGGTCAAACATTTGTGTGTATGAACATGTCTGTTTGACCTGTGTCTAGGTGTGTATATGTATATAAGTATATATATCAGTCATCAGGTTACCATAGTACAGGCTCTGCCTAGTTTGGGACCTAAAGAGCTTGTGAGAGTGTAAAAAAAAAAAAAAATATTAAACGCGACATATGCCTGTCGCATTGTGTTCTTATATTAGTCATTCACACGCGTGTCTCATAACATCTAGATAAGGCTTCTCTAGAAAATATAGTATGTGCTTAGACTAAAACAAACTTTAATTAAAAATATTTATTAATTTGTTGTATATAAGTTTATTTCATATTTAACAAAAACTCGCATTAAACCTCATTCAAACTCATCGTTAATATCGTTGATGTACTTTTATTACCTTCCAAATATATTTTGTGTAACATACACAAATACTTGTAGCTTGCAACAAATAATTAATAGTTTTTAATGATATAATCATAACATTATATTGATATATGATCACATAATTATATTCCATAATCGTCCCAATAGTTATACTAAAACTTTTATAATTAATTTTTTAATTACTTGGTTTGAACGTGATTTGTAACACGTTCTCGTGCATTTCATCAAAATCGGTCAAGCGGTCTTTGAGTTATATAATTACACTCCATTATATGAAAAGTGTTACGTCTGTCTGGTGAAGAAATAGGTAATAAGAAAAGGGTGAAATACTTTTTTTATTGACTTACTTTTGAGTCCACTACAACTAGCTATTTCATACTTTTGAGTTTGAAGTTGATTCCATTTTTTATTAGTAGCAAAGTTGCAAAATGCAGATCATACATTTTCCAGGAAAAAAAAGAAATTGTAAAAGTTAAATAAGTACAAAATATAAGTATAGTTAATTTTTTTATAATTTTCTGTATAATAAAAAATATTGTATTAATAATATATTAATAAATATTATATATAATATATATTATAATATAAAAATTGTTGTATTACTTTTATCATAATGTCAACTTTAACTATATTAGGAATAGAAGTTCTAAGAGAGATAACTAAGAAAGTACAAAAATCACAACCGGATAGCGTAAGGCCGACTCTTAAGGTTTTGAAGGTCGTCGTGGCTCAGTGATCAGTAACACTGACTAGAATTGCGACCCTGGGTTCGAATCCCATTTACCATGGAGGAAACATTACTGTGATGAGCATAGCAGATGTTTGCTGTCTGGTCTGGGATATTTGTGACATGCGATTTTGTGTGTTCATGCCTCCCACGGCACGGGGTGTCCTAGTGCGGGGGTGTGAGTGAGTGTGAATGCGTTTGTTGGTTCGTTAACTGTTTTATAAAAAAAACACATGTACTACTGGAGTCCACACTTAGAATCTAGGGCTATGCTCTATTATGTAAAAGAGCTAGGATGGCTCGGGTAGTGGCTGGCGGGGGCAATGCACAATACCCCTCAAGCGGGATGTCTGTGAAGGACTCAGAACCCCCAATTGTTTTATTGAAACTTCCTTCTCGGATCCTATTTTTACCAAGACTTATTTTTTCATTACTTTTCTGGCTCTCACATGGGTGAATTCGCTGAGACGTCAAAATTTAATTAAAGTATATTTTTAAATAATAGATTCCCTGCGCCGTGTTAATCAATTGGTTTACACGAGTCATTGGACAACAAGGCGTTGATTTTTTGGTGACATGTCACTTCGGGATGATTGCCCTAATCGCTATTATCATGTTCACAGGGTCAGGACTCGCACAAGTAAGTGACTAGCACTCAGAACAGAGAAAAAAGAACTGGAAATCAAGAATGAATAACGTAAAGTCACCCGCTACATGGCACGATCATAGCTGCCAGATATCATCATCATCATCATCATCTCAGCCATAGGACGTCCACTGCTGGACATAGGCCTCCCCCATTGATTTCCACAAGGACCTGTTGGAAGCGGCCCGCATCCAGCCCTTGCCTGCGATCTTAGTCAGGTCGTCTGTCCACCTGGTCGGTGGCCGTCCTATGCTGCGCTTGCCAGTCCGTGGTCTCCACTCGAGAACCTTTCGACCCCAACGGCCATCGGTTCTTCGAGCTATGTGCCCTGCCCTCTGCCACTTCAACTTGCTCCCAGATAAAGAACTGCAAATCAGTTAGAAACTAGCCGAAGTGGAAGTTTCTGGAAAATATCGCGTGACTCCCAGAAGGTTCCTTGATAACAATTATATTACCAGATGCCCAATTGGGATGTAGCAGAGTTATGTGAGATGTCCACTTAGTAAAGCCCCTCCCGGTGGTCTGCCTCAGTGCAAGTCATCGGGCTATGGGATCTCCTACGGAACCCACCGGTGCCCTTGTCCCACATGCTTAAATTCACGGGAACAGAAAAACATTCACCCCAGAACTTCGCGATGTATACGGTGATGCAGGCCACATCCCCGTACGCAATCCAGTGAAACACTTACCCGTCTAACTGATAATATTTTATGCAGCAGCTATGTTTTCCACTGCCATTGCCCCTCGTGTTTCTTCTTCAAGAGTTGCCTCTTGCCACGGCAACGGCAACGGGGCGGTATCGTGCTAGTGTAGTGTGCGCTGTGCCTTCTACATTATTACTACCGTCACAAAGACTACTCGAAGCTGTAAGAATACTCGGAATAACATTGTATCGTTCATTATTAGTGTTTACATTTAAAATTGCCGTGGTGGTACCGGCCTAGAATAGTACTCCCCCATCTCTTCCCGCGGGTGTCGTAAGAGTCGGCTAAGGGACCACGTACTAGAAGGATGGGCAGCAGCGCCTTCTGACGGTCACAAAATATACTGCGCTCGTCAACCTGCCAAGCGTGGCGAGTATTGGCAATATCCCCATGGGGAGGCATATATTCAGCAGTGGACGAATTATGGCTGCCATGATGACATTTAATTAATTAAGTATACTTTACGGTTTTTCCTGTAACTGCGCTAACTTAATCAGGAATAATCAGGAATAATCAATTTATTGGTAAATATTAATTTACATGTCAAAAGGCAACAAATATAAATACATAGTTCAATTGGTAAACAAAAAAGTAACTAATAATAAAAGTAAATGTATAAATCGGTAATAATAATTAACTGATTCCATGTTATATTTTACATTAGAAAAGTAATCTTCAACATCATAGAAAGCCCTCTCGATAAGCCAGGATTTTAATTTCGCCTTAAAAGACGCCAAACTGGGTGCTTCTGTTATGTGCTCTGGCAGTTCTTATTTTACATTAGTAACTTTAGTGAAGCCTTGCAACATTGCCATCTGGGATTGAAACTGTGTTCTTAATGGTTTTGTTTCGGAAATTACCCGGAACACAGAGAGAGACAAACATATTGAAATCGGTTGTTAGTGTAAGCACTATTATACTTATAATTTCATATACATTCAGTTATAAGCTGTTATTTTGACACTACAAACAGACACTGCATTTTTTATTGTGATAAGTAAGGTTAGTTAAATACCAAATATATGCTACCAAGTGAAATAAAAACAAGTAAGAGTATAGATGCATTCAAGAACAAACTTAAGTTACACATCGCAACAAGCGCCAAGGACCAATAAATTGTTCTAATTTTGTAAATGTCTATGTATCTCATTGTAAATGAAATTTAATTCGTATGAGAATAAAGTTCTTTGAACCTAACCTAGTTGCAATGAAACATAAAGTTTTGATACCGAATATATTTAATCAACCTGTGTATAAAAAGGTTATGTTTAATTTCTTCCCAATTTAAATACCATCCATTTGTTACAACCATACAATAAATGCAGACTAGTTTTATTTCATTCATTTCGAAGCCTAATATAAATGATCAAAATGTTATCTGCAAGATCTTCCCAGCCACCGGGCAAGTGATGTCTTAATAATGACATGAGGCTTACATATCGTGAGAGACATCGCGATGTACCGAACATCACAAAGGAACAAGGGCCGAGTATTTTGTCACTGTTAAACTGATTCAATCAGTATTTGAACCATAGACTATAAAAAACGACTCCTTCCCGACGACCCAAAGGGTTGATAGAAACTTCGGCATTCGAAGATATCAAAAAAAAAATGAAAACGTTACGGATCAGATGTTAATTTATATAATTTGATAGTAACTCAGTAAAACAATATTAATTTGTATTGTCACGAAATCTATTGCTGTAAATAAGACATTTGACCGGTGTTGCCACACGCAACTACAAAAATAAGTTTAATAAAAGGCGAGCTACCAACTGAGACGTATAATTTGAAAGATTTTGGAAATAAGACATCAAATCAATTGTTTTGATGAAAGGGGTTTGTTTTTATAAGAACCAATCATGTTATTATTTTTAATTGGAGTTGTAGCATCTGCTTTCTGATTGATACTGAAATATGAGTCGTGTATCGAGAATTAAAAGTAAAACATGTACCTTTAAATTGAACAAACCATGTAGAGTATTGTAAAAATATGTAAAATGTACAACCAATTTACATAAGCAAAAACATTGCCGAGTCTGCGTTGGTGTCACATTTATTTCTGTTGCTTTTACGTCTTGCCACCCAACGAGTAAAACCGTTGAATGAAATATCAATTAGAGCATTTTTTGAATTATGAAAAAGAATACTTTATTTCTCAATTTAGCTGAGTGAGCTCGTGGGTCGTATATTGGCGTATGTCATTTGCTGTTTTTGCATACGGCATGTCGTCGGTTTGGGCGGTAAGGTAATGAGGACCAAGAAGTATTTATTACAGCGTATCTCTGTTAAGCTGCAGCGTCGCTTGAAGTTTTGCGTTCAGGATTTCGTCTTTGGAATTTAAGTTATCGTCGTTATTTAATTTTGGTGTGACCAGCTGGATAATGTTGATGTAAAAGGAGATGTCTCACTTTGAGTATTTTTTTAAAATTTTGTCCGTTTAATACGAAGCCTTGTTTGAATTCCTTCGCCTTAAAGTGTCGAGTGTGGGTCTCGTTGTTTTTAGGCCGGCACAATGTCGATGTGTAAACAACGGACCTCGGTAACACGTATTTTTTGTACTTTGATTTATTGTTTCAAGTTTCAAAAAGTATGTTTTTACCTCGCGCCACACGCAGTTTGCGGTTGACATATGTAAATTGTGATAAAATTGAAGTACGTTTACATTTAACTTGATTTCACTTGAATATAACAATTTGCGGATTAAGATAAATATTTTTACTATAGTATTCGGATTCACGTAATAGTCAACAATATATAATATATAATAAATAATATATATATATAATTATATATATAATATATATATATAATAAATAGAAATAACTTATCCCCGAATGCTTTTGAAAGTACGTGGTAGTCAAAAGTTTTGTTTGTTTTCATAGGACGATGCCTTTATTAAAACAAAGTACTGATAAGTAATTACAATACTGCAACTACTACAATAACATTTGTGTCAGAATATGACGTGTAGGTATGTTATCCATTTGTTAATTACATAAATATAATTGTAAATATTGTTGTGTGTTAAAGTAAATAAACGTCTGTCTATGTCTATGTCTATTGTCAGCTTATAGACAACTCAAATGTTCTAACTTGCTACCAGTTAGCAGCGTGCTCGGAATGCTAGCAGCATTGCCACGTTGAATTGCAATGCTGATTTGTTAAACCAAATATGTGCCAGCATTTAGGTCACGCGTCACATCGACTAAACGCTGAAAAATTCGATGAGCTCCAGGTCCCCACGGGCCCTATGTCTCGACCCCAAACGGATCAAATATATAACCACTACCTAGAAAAGCATATTTTCGCCGTTTCAATTGCTTGTCAAAAGTTGAATATGTCTCATGCAAATAAATGTATAAGGTGGTCAATAGTTTTTGAACTAGATGCTGACTTGGCTTGACTAATTTGTTACAAAGCAATAGTGTGTAGGTACTATTGCATACGTACATGTACCAACGAATACGTTATGATTAATAGGGATGGGTAGGTTAAAGGAAGACAAATAGGAGAATGAGATTTGCATAGTATGTCATGAAATGATACGTGAAAAGAGGGTAGGCTTAAAACTCAGGGTGATATTGCAACTCACACGTGAGGCGAGGTATGTTCATATTATGACATAAGACATACCATATTACGAGATATTATATACATATGACATGAAATAAGATATACAACTTAAAACATATTTGTCTCAACGAATGAGCATTGCAATTCAGCGTGCCAATGCTGCTAGCATTCTGGGCACGCTGCCGGTCGGTAGCGGGTTAGAACATTTGAGTTATCTATAGGCTACCAATAGCTAGTGGATTGCTCAAATGTTATTGTAGTAGCTGCAGTATTGTAATTAGATATTAATATATTATTTTAATAAAGGCATTTGCCCTATGAAAAAAAAACTCATATGACAATAATATGTTAAATATGATAATTATGGTTGTACACATAAACATAAAATGAAAACATAAAGGTGAAGATTAAAACTCAAATTGGCTGTAACTTTATTTTCTATTTTTCTTGAACAAACAATAGCGTAGTTAAAAGCCCAAATATTATTTACTATTTTACGCTGCCGTTTGTACCAAACTATATCTTGATTGGTACCTTTATTATACTAACAGATACTTCGTCCTTTGATACTGAACTAGTTATTGGTGCATTTTTTATCCAGTCCAACATTGCTTATTTTTTAGTTAGACCAAGATTTTGGTGCGTTTTTTATGGGATAAAAAATATGTACTGAATTTAGAGTTATAAATAATTTTCAATTTGTTTGTCACCAGATAAAAAACATTTTAAAATATGATCCATTTTGGTATTTCAGTCACGTGGCAAATATTAATAATACTGACGGTAAAGTCGTCAAAACTTAGGCTGCTGTTCACCAAAATTTATAACGTCTGATTATCAATTTAACCGTCGGTCAAACTGTTTTTACCATACACTTAACCGACGGTTTATTGATAATTGGTGAACACCACCCTTTCGACGCTCTAGCATGTAATCAATTCTATCTCTTTTGTATTACCCTAAAATTGTATACAGTTTTACAAAAATAAAATCACTAAATATATGTACATAATCATTTGATGACACTCAGCAAAGTGGTCCAATCTTTAATTTCCATTTCGATATACATAATGAAATCGACGACACAAAATGAAATAATAAACGCCAGGAATTTAATGTCGATCACGTAAAAATATCAAAAGACACTATTATAATATCATCACACTCGCTCCCTTCTTCTAATTGGCACTTTATTTAAATTCTTACCGGCGATTATTTCGGAACAGGACTTGCACATGTTGGATATCTGGTTCCACTGTAAAATCGACTACTTTATTAAGTGAGTAACTTTTATATTCGCATAATGGTAAGCATACTCACTAAGCGATCCGGTAATTTCATTGGCACTTTATTTCTTTAGCTGTATTACCCGTCCTCGGCGTCTCTTATGTTCCCTTTAAAAAAAGACCCAAGTAATACCGCTTAAGTGTACGCCATCGATATTAAGCGAAATAAACCCTTCTATCATCGGTCGACTCGAAGTACGGCAATTCGCCATCGCTATATGGTAGATATACCACCTATACGCACGAAGCGTTTTGCTTCCACTTTCTTAATGCGTACTGCCAAGGAATGGAACTCGTTGCCCGAGTCTGTGTTTCCCGATATGTACAATCCTGGAGTCTTCAAGTCGCGAGTGAATAGGTACCTTCTAGGTTTGCGTGCTAAATCCTAGACAGCGTCATCACTTAACATCAGGTGAGACAGTTGTCAAACGCAAACTTATAATAGAAAAAAAAAAAAAAAAAATTTTAGTCGAAAAACGTAAGTTTCTGTTAAGAATCTATTTTAGGGAAATTTATATCCTATAGCTTTTAAACGTTAAAACCTCCTTACATAATAATTTATACAATCTCAAAAAAAGATCGCAATGATGTTTATGAGGCGTTACTTTTTTTTCATTTATGGATGGATACTGAAGTGACACTAGAGTATGGTAACACCCCGCTGACCGCAGCTGGCGTCACGTAGCGCCCGAGTCGAATCGGTTTTCAAGTTTTTACCGTATAACTTGGCTCTTTGTAAATTAAAGGAAATATGTTATTTATTCATCATCGTAGAGGCACACCCCGCCGCGGCATCATGTTAATTAATCGGCATTTCATTAATGCCCTCATTGTTTGATGCTCTCTTTAAGTTTTTTTCCTATGGCCTCCCGTTGTCAATCACGGATTGAAACTGGTTAATTATCAACCAAATATCATTGAAAAGATCGTTCTGGAGGTGCTGAGTCTTCTTGCTATTATTTTAAAAGGAATTTGTTGGTAAACTTTTATAAAATGAGATCTATACGATTAGAAATAAGGTTTAAATTCTTTTGGTTTCTGCGTTTGTCATCGACTTTGCATCTTAAAAGACGCCGTGAGAAATACGCCGAGTATTTGCTGCACTTTAAGGCTAATCCGATTCATACATATTGATGCGTTACGCGTTCTAAGGAACATTAAACTTTTAATTAGTCGGAGATGTCTTCATCGGACCTTAAAACAAAAACCGACAGCGAATCTCATGTGAACTCTCCGGTTTCGGGTTCCATTTTATTTATTTATAGGCTCGTAAAACCTTAGATTGCTAATTAGTTTTATGGACATTTTATTTCTGTGACAAGATAGCGTTGGCCTTTGCCTGCTCGACTTGACTAAACGACTAATTATCAGCATCATGATTATTTTAATATTTGTTTTTACTGTATTAATTTTGTAAGTCGTTAGTCGAGTTCAAAGCATTAAGCCTAGGCAACGCAGTGATAGATAGATAGACAACACCTTATTGCACTAAAATTTTACACATATCTAATACATTGGATGGTAGTAGGGCACTTTCGAGTAACTACCCGCTATCAGCTATCTCCAAACACATAGTGTGTTCAGGCAGCAGTTCCTGAGAGCCAGTGAGCGTTCTAGGTCTAGCGTGATAACACTTTCGATCAGATCGTCACTGACTGTCAAGTGAGATATTGGTCAAACGCTAGGTTTATACAGTGTTAAAAAAATACATTAAATTCTCGTGTCACAGCGGTTGTAACCGAACTCCTCTGACTCCGCCTTGACTCATTTTTTAATTTTATTTTGTGTATATTTGGTAAGTTTGAGAAGAGGTCCTAAACTAATTTTCATCCTCCTGCCCCGAGTGCCTATTATTATCGCAATTTTAGTATTTTTGTATGAACAAATATAGTTTAACCGTCAATCATTGAAGTATCACTTTGACATTTTGATAATTTATATGGCAGAACAACGTTTACCAGCTCATATAGTAAACTAGAATATTATATTTAAAGTACAATCGGCGGCCTTATTGCTAAGCAGTGGTTTTCTTCCAGGCAACCGTTTGCTAGATAGATACACTAAAACTGAGGTAATCTTCATGCAGATAAAGTATTATAATATTATTTAATAGCTCTAGTTGACAGTAGACTGTAAGTAAGGGCTGAATTACGGACAGACAGACATACGGAAACTTTAGAGATCGCTTCGAGTTTTACGGACAGCTTGCCACTTGATTTCTATTTATTTTTATATGTTATTCATATATTTTAACCGATCCAAAACAGGAGACGGTTAGAGGGTTAGAGTATTTGAGTTATATATAGGCTGCCAATAGCTTTTTGTAAAAATACTAAAAGCTAGTGGATTGCTCAAATGTTATTGTAGTAGCTGCAGTATTGTAATAAGTTTTTAGGTTATATGTTCGACTGTAAAATTATGTTTTTATACAATATGTTCACCGATTTCTTCCCGATTTCTTCCTGATTTCTTCCCCATTTTGGACCAATTCTCAAAATTATTTTCATTAGTATTGTTTATTTATTTATTTATATTTATATAGTACATACAATAATTATGTTACATTCTAACTTATGGCTATGTAGAAGTATATTTATATATAATGCATCTCTAATAGCATGCATTTTTAAATTAAGTGAATGTAAACTCTAAGGCTTTCACGGCCGGCGTTGCATGTTGTATTGTTTGTACTGATGAGTCTGATACTCAGTATCAGAGAAGACGCCGCGAAGGAGAGTTCTACGCTCTTGTCGCCGCTCGGACCCGAACCACTGAAGATGTCGACCGCAGTGATCGACGAAACGTCTGGAACACAAGTTTCACATAGACCACGGCCAAACAGCCCGAAAGCAATACAACATAAATTAAGTTAGTCCATTTGAGCTCTAGCTCTCACGGTAGGATACCCTGAGTCTATGAGGGCTAGCTCGCTTCCAAATGGTTCTATTTTCGAATATTTGTAAGATTGTACTGAAAGTTGTTTTGGTTGACATAAGAATAAAGATAAGCATATAGGAGTTCAAATTCTGGGACAATTCTGGGATTTGTATAGTGTTCAGTAATAAAAAAATACAAATAAAATTAGTATTTTATTTGTATATTTTTATTACTGAACACTATACAAATCCCAGAAATATAGGTGTAGCACTGACTTGAGTGGCTCATCCGGTAAATGTTCTATACAAAGTTGCACAAGCTTGAATTAATGTGACAATTTCTGACCAACGTGGGTGGCGGAAAGTAAAAGGGTTTACCAATTTTTCAATATGAAGCTTACATTGAGTGTAATTTTGTTTTGTCGTTATTTATTTACATAGTTTACATATATATCTTTTTCTTTTTAAAAAAATTATGAGCCTCACTCTTAAGCAGGCCCGTTATCAACGCACTCTAACAGCGATCTTGATCCCTTTTATAACAACTGTACATTGCGCTATCAACGCTTCAAAAATCAGCTTTTTGCTATCGCTATCTTTCTGTTAGAGTCGGGGTTATAACACGGCTACGGTAGTGTAATGGACTAAATCTGTTATACTATTACAAATTCTGCTCTTTTATAAAACTCTTTCAAAAATAAATTACTTTTTTTTTCTTACAACTTACTGCTCTCAATACTATCTCAATTCTTTCTGCGTCTTCAAGAAACGTATAATTTCCCTGTTTAAAAATGAAAGAAAGTATCATTCTGAATTCCTTAATAATAAATATTTAAAAAGCTTTTTACAAATGACCGACAATCATTTTAAATTACACATATCTTAGTGCTTACGACTTCCTCTCTGCAAGACAATGAATGAAATCACTTGACTGTTCGTGATTGCCAAATTGCTCTTTGCCAAATTTTATTGTGGTATGTAATTAGGTCTCATCGCTTGATACCGTCTCATGCAACTGATATTAATTGTCTTTAGTTACCTTGAAATATATATTTTAAATGAAAACTGCAGAATTTGCGCTAAGAAATGATTAGTTTTTTTATAAACTGCAAAATTTCGTTCTATTATGATCAAAAGCAGGTAGTTGGAGGAACTACGCACTCCCAACGATATTATCACCCGCATTCTTCAATCTTCTTCTTTTTAAATAATTTAGGTACTAAAGGGGCAAATGCCTTTATTAAAATAAAACACTAATAACTAATTACAATACTGCAGCTACTACAATAACATTTGAGCAATCAACTGGCTATTGGTAGCCTATAGATAACTCAAATGTTCTAACCCGCTACCGGCTGGCAGCGTGCCCAGAATGCTAGCAGCATTACTAAATTTATTTATTTAAATGTTTTTCATGTGATTAAGTCCCGATCGATTTGTTAAATTGGTTTTGTAATTTCAGACTATCGCAGTCTAAACACTACAAAACCTGTTTAACAAATTTGATATATTGTCTTACAAGCAAGCCAATTGCACAACGACCTTTGGAGGAAGATATTATTAGGGTTGCTCTTCAAGATCGATTCTGGAACGAAGAAAACCGTAATAGAACAAATGTCACCGACATAGCTCAGCAGAGTAGTTTAGCAGTAGGCAGAGCTCATAGCACGCAGAACTAATGGTTGGTGAAATCGACAAGTCCTCGATTGGAGTCTCCGGACTGACAAGTGCATTGCATGTCCATCATTAGCAAGGTGTACATATAAGACCTGACCACGACTGCAGGAGGAGGATGGATTGTTGCAGATCTAGGATTGTTGATATTTTTTAAAATATCGGATTTTCGATATATCGATATTCTTAAATATATCAATAACGGAGTTCGATATATCGAAAAAAAATATCGATATTCCCATATGTCGGCTTCATTTTAAAAAACTAGTAAGTCAGTCTCTAGCTCTAAAATTAAAATTTATTTAAAAAAAATATCGACCATCGATATCGACATTTCAATATCGAACTATCGATATATCGTCCAAAAAAATATTAGTAATAAATATCGATATTTCGAAATAATAATACTGATATTTCGATAAATCGATATTTTATCAACAGTCCTATGCAGGACGTTCCAGCAAACTAAAGGCCTGTGATGAGGCCTAAATACGATCGTCCTAAGATAATAATCCGAACCGATACAGCAATGGATTAACATGCCTGGCAATACACCGCTTGTTAAAACAATAATTTCATTATAGATAAGTTTCTCAAAGAGCGCTTCAATAGTCATCTATAATATTTGTGTACGCATTGCAAACAAAAAAGACACCTCTCTTATTAATACAATTATAAATATTAATAATCTAACCACGTGCATTCTAACCACCCGAGAGAACAATCAAATTCTGGCGCCAACAGGCCCGCCACAGATTATAACACGTTCACATAATGAAGGGGAAATTGTCGCGACGTGATAATGCGTGACGAACCTCTTTTGTTATCTTTGTTTTTTTGTAAAAAGTAAAAGTCTCGCCCGTACAATAGTGGCGCGTATTCGGAAGCAGCAATCGTTTCCGTGCGTTGAATTTGAATTGAGATAATACAGATCTCTTGATGAATGAAACGAAAGATGAATGAATTCTTAGTAATTGTGTACTTTTGATTAACAAAGAAATAACTGACGCTATCAATATCAACTTAAACTTCTTGATTCGATTTTGATTTGATTTTGCACTTAAATACTTTTTTATCAAACTGTGTCAGCCGGAATTACGCCTATTTCCTGTAGGAGTATAAGAAAATACCAATGACTTTCTATTTGAATAACCGTACACAGTCTATCGCTTTGTTCACTTTCATTAAACTTCTCACACATAGGTAAGCGTGGATTCAGAATAATTCTGTCCCCTTTTAGAACTTTTTCAATCGTTAACTTAGACCATTCTATAACAACATTTCCATTCACTTAATCCATGCATGGGTGAGTGATATTTAGTCCAATAAGTTTCATTCATTTTTTTTTTCATTATCTTTCAGTTTTCGAAACCATCTTCTATCTCCATAACATCAGTTCTCCGAGATATGTGCCTTGCCCACTGCCCTCTAATTTGATATTCTGTGGCGACATAACCACTTCTACTTGTGGCTGTCTGCTGCGTTGGACCATCTTGCTGGACTGCATGCCCTAGGTGTTTTTCCTTCCAACTATCCTGTCACCATAAGTTTCTCCAGATATAAACTTTCGCGCTAGATATATGTACGAGGTATTGCAGAACGCTGTAAAGGCAAATGCTCTTAAGATCAAATATTTTTAGTGTACAATAATAACTTAAAAAGAACATTTACAAACAAGCGTGAAAACGGCCAATGCCTTAGAATATCTAGGCGAATCTATTTCTGTTCGTTAGTAAGTTGTAAAACGTTTGTATGCACGCGGTTCTAGAACCGTCTCTGCCGTGATTGGACTAAGAAACTCCTAGAGGCCAAATCTCAACCAATAGCTGCCTACAAAAGCAACAATGGGCAACGCCTGTAACGGTACTCACCAAGCGCTCACTTAGAAAATAAGCAATGTTCTTTTAACTTTAATGTATTTAGTTAGCAGGTGGGTGATAAAATGAAACGATGTTATGTCAAGTTCATTAAGTTTCAAAGGCAACATGGTACTGCATACATCTCTGTATACTGTGAGTGATACGGTGTGGAAAATACTGTCGGGAAAGTATTTATTTAATTGATCTGTAGGCCTAGACAAAGTAACATTCTACAAGCGTTAACGCTAAAGAAAACTTAAGAAATATATGAGATTGACACTTCAAAGCGATATATCACGTGATCAACGAGAACAAATATTCATCGTTAGCGGTTTAAGAAAGAGAAGCGATGCATCTTGTCTAGGCCGCAGATGCGATAAATAAAAATACATTTTATTCACTTTCACAAATTTTATATATATATAGGTAAAGGTTACCGAGTTTTTCCGAAACTAAGGAGCGTCGGTTATCATAGTGACAGCCGCTGGTTCGATCCCCATCAATGGGTTGAGCTTCCAGTGAAGGTAACACCGGTATCAAATTCCTAGCATGCTGGTAGGGCACATTCGAGTACTCGTCTGGCTAGCTACCACCCTCAAGTTTGAAAAACTGTAATCAAACACAGTGGATTCAGGCAGCAATCCTTAAGAGCCAGTCAGCTTTCCAGGTCTAGCGTGATTACATCTTCGACCACATCGTCATTGACCATTAGTGACAAAGTGGTAAAACGCTAGATCTAATATACGAAAATCGGTTTTCATGTCACGTGTTGTTATTTTATTTTTAATATATTTCTCACAAAGATTTTTGTATACTTATCTAATTTTACACTATTTCTACTTTTCTTTTACACTTCAAACGGACAATCTACACAAATGCATTGTTTGTAAATTTTTTAATCACATGTCTAATTAAGATGTTTTCTTCTAAGTCTTGTCCTTATCCCACACTAGGTGGGGTCGGGCAACATCTTGTCCTCTTCCATTCTCTTGTATCATTAGTCGTCTCAGTGTTCACACCTTTCATAAACATATCATTTCTCACAGTCCATCCATACCTTCTTCGGCCTTCCTTTATCTCTATATCCATCCACATGGAAAAATGCTTAAGCGTTCCTAAAAGTTCCTCATTCAATTGTCAATGGATTCCAAAACATCGTACAAGATATAACACTAGGCACTTTAGTACCTACTTAATAATATTGTTCGTTAGTTATATTACACATGGTAATATATTACCATAAACATAATAATAGTAATTTTATTTTGCACAAGGTGAACAAATATATGTGACAGCAGCGGTCACGTGCACTTTTTATTATTAATATTTTATATTTTCATTCTCAGACTTTGTCCGGGCATTCGAAGACAAATAAGTAGGACCTAATAATCAAATTAAAATATTAAAAAATATCACGTAGTAAGAAATGATAATTTTGAATTTGTATATTTATACAAATAAAATGGTACTGACTTCGACAAGTAATTTCACGCTTTTGAGTGTTGAATTCGGTTGCATTTTTTTTTTTTAGTTTTTTTTTTCACGCTTATTAGTGACCTTTGCTACTCACGGGATCACTTACCTAATTGTCATTGTGAGTTCTGCGATGTCTTCAACTGCGCCAATAATATCATCATGATACGCGTAGCACTTTTCAGTTATTGGTGTATAACTCAAAAACAGCTTGTCTGATTTTGATGAAATTTGAATGGGACCACCATGGAAGTATCTATCTAACAAAAAAAGACTAATAAAAATCGGTTCATAAACGACGAAGTTATCCGCGAACACACATTAAAAAAAAATACATACGATCGAATTGAGTTTTTTGAATTGAGTCCTTTTTTTGAAGTCGGTTAAAAAGTAACAAAAAGAAATATGCTTGGCAGTTTTTGGGGAGTGCCGATATAAGTGAAAACTACATGGTTTCTAAGCTAACGTGGAAGCGTGCGGTGACGATGACACGAGTTTCATGATTTTTGTTCACCTAAAAGGTGCTCACTCGCCTAAAGAAGTTTTCACTTCAAATATGTATCATTAACCTTCAGTTGTTTTAAATTCGTTGTAAGTTTCATTGTTTAATAATACCTACTATTGGCACCTATGGTATATACATTTTTAATGTACGACACCACTTTAAAGTTCTGAAAGATATTCGTTTGATGAAGCTCCGCCATTTGTTTGATAAATGAATAATCGTCAGAGATGATCGTAAAATAAAATTCCAACACTATGTGCGAACTTTATACCGTGAAAATAAATAAATAAAAACCGCCGGCTTGTTTAAATGCGGCTCTCGCTGCCGCAGACGGTACAGTCGCTGTTGAAATTTATTGCATTATTAATATTATTAAAATGACATTTATTGTGTGCCAACCCTCATGCCCATTTAAAAAGAAAGCATACTTATTTTATCCTGTGCATTTATTAAACTCAGTAGCATAGATGCTTTTAAATTGCACACTATTTTCATTCGCATGATCCGATCTCAGACTGTAGTACTAGGGCATTATGAAGAAGTAAAAGGTACCCATTATTCTAACGACTACTCAGGTTTATAGCTTAGAAGTAACGCAGGGTCTTTTAATGGAATGGATGTCGGAGACCCTGGAGCGGTGTAAGCGCACCCGGGTGTACGCGATGTTTCTGTCGCGTGGCAACGCGCTATTAAACGTGTCGGTCGACATGCTACTAGTCCAATGCACCATATAAATTATACGAATTATACAGTGCAGAAGCGTACCCGTCCACGTGATATATTGTGGAATTGCAACCGCGCCGAAGAGGCTTCGTGTCGGCGGACGTGAAATTATATATCCAACCGCGATGTTTGCGCCTAACCGCCGCCGCCCGCAACGCTGCCGCACTAATGCCCGCACACACAAACGCATCGCATTTTATTTGCGATTGTTATTTCGTAAATGATAGGCCACATGCTAGAGAAGTTATTGCTAGCACCTAGCGTTATTTACAGAGAAAGCGTTGGGCTACGTTTGTTTCGATGACAATCAGTATCTGTCTGTGTCCGAGGACGTGGTATTATCATTTATATTGCATGTAACCGCCGCTAAAACCGCGATGTAACTTTAGCCGCCTGCATAATTTATTAAATTACGTTTTAAATAACTATTTACACAAAGTTTCATTTTGTGATAACGAAATCTTGATAAATTAATGTAAGCTTTTCATATATTGCGGTAAATTAATTCTCGATGGATTTTTATTGAAATATCGATAAATTCGCAGAATGACAGCGTAATTACATCGATGGTAATTATATTGGAAATATATCGCATCGGAAAATCTTATATGAACTCGATCAAAATGCGGGTACCGCTGTCCATTAAGTCAAAAGGCTTTGTAATCAAATTACCCGCAATGAATCGATTATGTGATCGAGCAAATAATTGCCAAGTTGTGTTGAGACGTCAATGTTGCCTTTGTACTTGCGGCAAATAAAAAGTGACGGTCAATCAAAATTTAATCTACATAAATTAATCTTGATCACATCTCATTTTTAAATAATCGTACTACTTAAACCATAATGACTAAAGTACCCACTGTTTGTGCCAGTTAGGGCGCATATCCTAGAGTTCAGCCTTGATGGGTATAGAATATTTATTGACTGTATAAATAAATATCACACGCATAATAGTTTAGTGTAGTTAGACATACAGAGAAAGAAATGAAGATCAACAGATATAATTGATATTCTTTTCGGAATACGGCGCGGGGCTTTGCACATTTTACATATTTTTTGCTTTATGTGTTTCCAAATGAGTGTTATTTGGGTTTTAATCCTACTGATACTATAAATGCGAAAAGTTGTGTGTATGTTTCTTATTTCTTCACGCTCAAACAGCTACACTGATTTCAATGAAATTGGGTATGATAGTTTGAACCCTGGATTAACACATAGGTTACTTTTATCCCGGAAAAAATATAATTCCCGTGGGATAATTGAGGTAGCATAGTAGTGTAATAATTATCAACAACATATCAACTAGCTGTACCCAGCTGTTGTACCCGCGTGATGATGAAAAACGGTTATGATGGTGATGATGAAAGTAAGCCCATGTGTTAATCCAGGGTATAGGCTATCTCCATACAAAATTTCATCGAAATCGGTGTAGCCGTTTGAGCGTTAAGAAGTAACAAACATATACACATAGACACAATAACTTTCGCGTTTATATATTAGTACGGTTAATTATCTTTCTCCTAAATAACAGGGGAGACGGAGAGTTTTACAAGAAAATTTTAGCGTAATTATGTCCACAAGTTGATGCATCAAAACTTTTTTTTTTTTTTTTTTTTTTTACACACGGTCTTAAGTCCTAAACTAGGCAGAGCCTGTACTATGGTAACCTGATGACTGATATAATTATATACTTATATACATATAACTAAAACATTATACTTGACACCAGCTAAAAGCACATGAAATATAGAGTAAAAAAAGTAGCAAAAAAACGACATAATGCTAAAAAGGTCGCAAACGTCATTTTTTGTAGACTTGCGTCCTGATAGTGCGAGTACCTGCGTAACGAGAGGTGTGTCAATATTGCAGCACGCGCGTATATTTATAGGAACAGATTTATCCAAGCCTTTTTTATACCATCAATTAAACACTTTTTGTTTAGGATCCGGAATTTATGTCAAAGCATATTCTATCATGTTAGTGTTCGACAGATTTTTAATTTCAGTATGGACAACGCGCGTTCCCATGGTGAGAACATAAAATCCTCAACACCAAAGACTAATGACAACAATGATATTATATGTTTATATGAGGTAGATGTCGCTCAAGCGCGCGGAAACTGAGGCGGCAAAATGAAGTCAATTGTAGTAATTTTCATTACGACGCGTATTTCAAGCGCAAGTCTAAACATATAGCTATCCTTTTCTATATGATTTGTACCGTATTATCTGTCGCAATAACATCATTGAATGACAAGCCTTAAACCAAGGTAAGATTTTGTATTTATTGAGAATCGTAGCCTTAATCATACTAATATTATGAATGCAAAAGTTTGTGTGAATATGTGTAAGTGTGTATGTGTGTATGTTTGTTACCTCTTGACGCTCAAACGGCTACACCGATTTCGATGAAATTTGTTATGGAGATAGCTCATACCCTGGATTAACACATAGGCTACTTTTATCCCAGAAAAAGTATAGTTCCCGTGGGATAGACTTTTTTTTTCTGTTTTTAACATATTATAAGTTTGCGTTTGACAACTGTCTCACCTGATGTTAAGTGATGACTTTGTCTAGGATTTAGTTGAGGTAACGGGAAAACGATAATCCACGCGGGTGGAACCGCGAGGCGGTAGTAGTATATTATAATGTAAGGACTTTTATTAAAAAACGCTCGTATTTTTAATATTTGGATTTTAATGGCAGATAAACAAAAAAATTGATGTTACTTTCAGTTTTGATTTAGTGATGTGTCGATACTCTCTTATAATCAAAGAAATTCCCTCGTTCCAGCTCATGGATTCGCGACTCACACCTGTTGTTAAAGTGATAGTTAAAGTTAAACCACATCCCTAAACCCCAAACTGTTCTCACTTCTTCGTATCAAGTGTCTTTCCTTCTTCTCTTTCAATCACTGTACTCTCAAACCTAAGGAGTTTTTATTTAACTACAAAAATCAGCACCATCCCCCAATCACCTGTTGCATTTTAGATAATGTCTTTCCCGATAGTTCTATTTTTTCCGGCAGCTAATGGGTTAAAATTTAAATATAATTAAAAAACTAGTCTATCAAACTGCTAAATTAACTTAGTTTATACCAAATTAATTTATTTCATCGAAACCAAAAACATCACACATCGATAAATCGATAACACCTGCAGTTGTGTTAAACTGTGTCGCAGATGTCAACGCCCTCTTAAAACTGATACACACAAGAAGTTCCCGAACGTAAATTAATACAATACCTACCTGTTAGTCCATTGTCTCCACTTGAGATCATTTCGATCCCATCGGTCATCATATGTGGCATGTCTTCTGGCATTCAAACTAGCTTATCCTGGGCTATGTCGATAACTTCATCAGCATCTTATAACGTTCATCTTTATGTGTCATCACGGGCAGTGCCGGATTAAGTCGGCGCAGGGCCTGTAGCAAATTTTATCAAAAGGACCTTGCTATTTTCGTAAATATTTAAGGTAATTTTTGATTGGAAATTCTCGTGAGTTTGACACATTATTATATAGAACATCTTAACATTAAAACGTGTCCGTAATCACCTCGCTATTGAATGTCGAATACAATTTACTTAATAAGTAAATTGAGACCGAAGAGCTGGCAGCTTCCTCGCTCAACGTATTAGCCTAGCAATGCAAAGAGGAAACGCTGCCAGCATCTTGGGTACAATGCCGCAGGGGCCCGTTTTAGATTTAATTTACTTTTTATTAAATTTTTAAGGTTTTTATTTTAAGTTAGTTTATTTTATTGCTATTCTAAATTATTTTTAAATCATGTTAATGTTACCTTGTTAATGTTGTGTATCTAAGTAATAAACTTAATAAGTCGATATGAACGATATCGACATATAAGCTGTAAAAAAAAATATTGTTAATAAATTTACCTTAAATATTATATAGAAGTAGTATCCGGCTTTACTCACGTTTAAAGTCTAAGTTTCGACCTAAGTTTCGAGCATGTCCGATGCTCATCCTCAGGTGAGTTTACGCTGCCAGATCACGGCGACCATCAGTGGTCGGCCTAAAACCGGATACTACTGCTATATAATATTTATGGTAAATTTATTAACAATATTTTTTTTTACAGCTTATATATCGATATCGTTCATATCGACTTATTAAGTAAATCGTAGTCGACATTCAATAGTGACGTTTCAATAGTGAATACTGACGGACACGTTTTAATGTTAAGAAAGATTGTTAACCACTGCAATAAATTGATAATCATAAGAGACAAATTAGTGCGCAAGGCAATTTTAAGGTTTAGGAATCAATATTGTAAATACATATTTAATAAAAGCTTGTATAACTGGAGTTTCAGAGCCTCGTACTTCTTGCTGTTAATAATACTAGTCACATTAGAATTGTACTGTAAATTCTTTGAATTACGGTCAGAAAGCATTGCGTGCGCGGGGCCCTCAAATTTGCGAGACCCGTAGCATTTGCTACTCTTGCTATATGGCTAATCCGTCACTGATCACGGGTGACATACTGATAAAATACTTTGGTCTTGAGACATTTAGGTTGAAATGTAATAGATGACTATCCATAACAAACGTGCCCGTAACCGGACAGCATCATCACTTAACATCAGGTAAGATAGGAGTGAAACGCTTGCCTGTTAAAAAAAATGGAAATTAATTTGCTATTTTTGGGTCCTGAACCCACGACTACCATCTGTCCAGTCTGAAGTTATTCCTTTATTGTTTTTTATAAACATCTGAGGAGATGTTCGGTATTCTGTAGTCGTGGGTTCAAATCCCACAATTAGCCGAATTACTACCTTCAAAAAATTTAAACAACAAATCCTGTAATAATAATTTAACAAATCCAGTTGCATGGCTCGTAAAACTGAGCATGCTTTATAATAATCCAATTATGTACTAAATGTTGGATTTTCGGGTTTAAAATAAACTGCCCTAATTAAAATAGCGTGAAAATTTTAGCTTATTAACCAACATGTTAATTGCCATTTTATTTGATATCACTTTAGATACCTTATTGAATGTAGTAAAAAATATTGAATGACACTAATTTCCTGGACGATGAAGCAATCTTTGGTTTGGACTGATACATAATACATGTACCGTCACATTTGAACTGGAACTTTTATTAATGGTGTTAAATCAACGGAGAATTCAGAAATGATGAATCTCACTTAACATTATAAAGGCGTGCTCCATCGTAGACCGCATCATCACTTAACATCAGGTGAGATAGTGGTCAAACGCTTG
Organism: Apeira syringaria; assembly: GCA_934044485.1. Classification (NCBI taxonomy): domain Eukaryota; kingdom Metazoa; phylum Arthropoda; class Insecta; order Lepidoptera; family Geometridae; genus Apeira; species Apeira syringaria. The sequence continues at coordinate 18,913,980 of OW203662.1, read as the reverse complement.
CCTATTCCGAATTTTAAAAAAAATATTTAAAAAAAGGCGAAAGTTTGGTTCGATGTATTTTTGTATCCTATTTCACATTCAAACTGTTACACCAATATCGATGAAATTGGGTATGTAGATATTTCAGGTCCCGAAATAACACATAGGCTTTTCATCTTCATCATCATCAATCATCACGATGCAGGTAAAACCGCGGGGCACAGCTAGTCTGTAAATATGTCTAAAGCTACATGTTTATTTTTTTAATCTCTTTAATTTTTTTATATTACAATATGTTACTTTCGATTTTAAATCGATTACTCGATAAATTTGGTAGCTCGCAACCCATGGCACATATCCATTACAGAATTCAAGGAAATATTTTGTATGTACTAACGTGAAGGTGAACAGTTTAATTCTATTTTAATATTATATATATATTTATGATAAAAGCTATTCATTATTCCGCTAAATCATCATTATGAATTCAGTGCCATCTAACAAAATTCTATTAAACTAATGGTTACTATCATCCCCCAAAAACTACCCCGTTCGCATCACAGCCTTTAGCGCCATCTCCATAAAACGTGCGCAAATAGAATGGGGTGGTGAATTGGTCTAGCATAGACGAAACTATTGATTTTAGTTCAGGTAAATTAGGGGTAGCTTACAGATGGCGTAGCTATCGTATTTCAAACGTGAGGATGACAATTATAGCAAAATCTTTTTATGATATTTTATATGTTTTATTTACTTAAATTAAAATTTGTGTTAATTATACATATTATATTGGAAGGTTTGATCTACATAAATTTAATATAAATAAATTTAGAACAATTACCTACCTATATACGTTCTAGCTTTATGTTTATTTTTAGTTGCGTTCATTATTACGCCGTATATATTATTTTATTTTGAATATAAAATCAAATAACATATTGAATTTAAATCTTATTATTCTTAGCCCGCTCTTATATATAGCACATTTAAGGATTAAATTCTGTTGCATAACGTTTTTGCATTCCAAAACCTGCTATTGAATGTCAGTTATCCTTTAAGTTGACTGGTCGGTTGGCGCAGTTGGTAGCACTCTGCCTTCTGAGCCGCTGGTCCCGGGTTCGATTCCCGGACAGGTCAAACATTTGTGTGTATGAACATGTCTGTTTGACCTGTGTCTGGGTGTGTATATGTATTTAAGTATATATATCAGTCATCAGGTTACCATAGTACAGGCTCTGCCTAGTTTGGGACCTGAAGACCTTGTGTGAATGTTGTCCCATATTATATTATTATAAAAAATGTACACCTTCATTGTTTGTGTATCGCTATTGACTTCACAGCTTGGTGAAACGGTACTTGCCGATATCCACCGGGCTAGCTAGCACCGCTAACCGTGAATGGCCAGCTAAAGACCCAGTTAGGTAGCTGTCCCTAAGAGAGCCAAATAACTTTTTAGGAGTTTGATGAATTTACCTACTCATGACATAATATATCTACACAGACTATTAAGTGGTATAGTTGTCTAAAGTTAAAATCATAAATAAAAAAGTAAGTGAAACGCTACACTATTATAATAAATAAAAAAGTCTAATTTGCAACTTTGCGGACGTGTTTTTACTGCGTCCATTCAAAAAAAAATTAAAATAAAGAGATATTTGCATGAATCTTTATCGATTTCTCTGTCTAATCTGGATGACTTCGAGTTTTGATTGAACAAGAATTTTATAGGCAGGTGTGACCACCGTCGACCACATTATAGTTCACATTAGGTGAGATAGTAGTCAAACGCCTGTCTGCCTATGTTAAAAAACCCAAACTAACCTGGACGGTGACGTAAGCAAGGTTAATTACCGCACAAATTTACACCTGTCACACATGGATACAAGCTTAGTACAGAGGGATCAAATGGTTCGATCTGAAACATTTGTTTTTATACATCAAGGAAAATGAGTACGAACTTATTATTATTATTAATGGGGTCGGTTCTTTTACACTATGAGAAGAATTGCCTTAGTCCAATTTTATACTTGCCCAATCAGATGAAATTACGTAATGAAATAGTAACACTGGGCATGGTTTTACAGCAGAACTGCATCCTGTGTGCACTGCAGTGCAGTTCACGCAGTGCACTATCTTCCATTTCTTCTTCAAAGCAAAGTTCTTGCACACTGCGCAAGCGATCCTTTGAATCTCAGATTTTTTTCATCTGATGTCATAACATTATATTAAACCTATTTTACGTTGCACAAGATTTATATTGGTAAAATATACAAGTATGTTCAATTATGGTAAATTATAGGACAATTAAATTTCTTCACGACCTATTTTATTCCGGGAAGCAGAAAGAGAATATGAAATAATATAACTGGGCTAGTGAATAAATATTTTTTAACAAGGCTTTAAACTTATTAGAAATATTAATATTTGATGTGAACCAAAGGTTTTGGCCCACATCAAATATTAATATTTCTGTTTAAACTTACAGATTCAACAATGTTGAATTTATCTCGTTTCCATAACACAGGTACGTTAATGGCCTAGGGGTACCGGCCAAGAATTGTACTTTCGAGTACCCGCAAAGCTAGTTCCAACAGTAAACAAATATTGTGTTCAGGCAGCAGTCTAGCTATTGTCAGCCTATAGATAACTCAAATGCTCTAAGCCGCTACCAATTGGCAGCGTGCCTAAAATGCTAGCTACATTGCCACGTTGAATTGCAATGCTGATCCGTTGAGCCAAACATGTGCCAGCATTTTGGTCACACGTCGCTTCGATCAAACGCTCTGATAAGTTTTGGAAAATTTGATGAGCTCCCGGTCTCCAGTGGGGCCCAATGTCTGTATCAAATTATATACATAATATAATTATAGCTACATGCTACTAGCGGTCACCCATTCACGGCATGACCGAGGAGTGCGTTGCTTAACGCAGTTGACCGGTTTAGATCTCATGGGTAGTTTCCACTACGACCAATTAATGCAGATACGCTTAAACTATTTGCTTTACTTTAATAACAGTTGTGTGACACCGCGTTGCTGGACAGGTGACGCTTTGGTGCTGACACTGCATCCACCTGTCTGCTACTTGATTGACTTCAAATATAGAGGGCTCCAATTTTAACACATTGAACTTTCTATTAACCTGTATTTATAAAAACCGTATCACGATACGAACTTGGCACGCGCCTAGTTTGAATATTGATACGGTTCAACTTGTGTGATAACTTGATACGGCTTTTTTGGGTTTATTAGTAGAATATTTTCTGACTTAGTATGCTTTTAAACCATGTGTTAATTGCGATATAAAACAGATAAATATATTTATTCAATCATAAGTCAAACATCACATAAATAAATCGTTATCTACATTGTTAAACAATGTCAATAGAAAAAATAAAACTAAAAATTTACCAATAATAGCTCAAGCTACAATATAATCAACTTATATGCGATTATTTTGTTTAATTCTAGGCTATCCCGCTTATAAGCTATTTTTAAAAATCAGACTAGTACTTTTTTCTCAACCGGCTATTACCTACAATTTACAATTACAATTAGCACACTAGCCCCCACTAAGGAAACCCTGACCCTGTGTTGTGGGTGGACTAGTAGTCTCTTCGAAGGTTCAACAATTTTAGATACGCTAGTTTAGTCTTCGTGTTGTGTAAATAATATAATCACAAAATATATCCTATACACTGAAAAGTTAAACGACGATAAACGACGAAGTTATCCGCGAACACACATAAAAAATACGGTCGAATTGAGTAACCTCATTTTTTTAAGTCGGTTAAAAATTGTTCTGTTCGACTCTTATAAACATAGTCCAAGAAAATTTGCCTACCAAAAATATTACGAGCCTATACAATTTTATTATTATTGATTTATTATTTAATAACATTCACACAAGGTCTTCAGGTCCCAAGCTAGGCAGAGCCTGTACTATGGTAACCTGGTGACTCTCGTGATATACTCGTAAATACCTATATACATATACACACCCAGATACAGGTCAAGCAGACATGTTCATACACACAAATGTTTGACCTGTCCGGGAATCGAACCCGGAATCCCTCTAATATTATAAATGTGAAAGTTACGATGGATGGATGGATGGATGTTTGTTACTCGATCACGCCAGAACTGCTGAATGGATCCGAATGAAATTTGGTATGGAGATAGCTTATACCCTGAATTAACACGTAGGCTTATTTTCATCATCACCATCATCACATTTTTTTAAAAAAAATTTTTTCATCACCATGCGGGTAAAACCGCGGGGCGCAGCCAGTAAATTATAATATTAAGATGAGCAATTACAATAACTGGTGTACCTACATAACTTTTCAACATGAAATAGGAAACATTCGACAAGTTCAAACTAAATAACATATCATCTAACATCACATAAATGCAATGTGGGTAGATTCGCTAAATATGTTATTGTTGGTTGAAATTAGCATTAAAAGTGTGAGCAGGCGCAACAGTAATAATAATTGTGAACTTGTTGTGCAATCGGTACTCGTCTTTGTTACATAGAGACAACGTCACTTATATCCAAGATTGGCATTTTTTACTAGCTGTGCCCTGCGGTTTCACCCGCGTGGATTACAGTATTCCGTCTACCTCAATTATCCCAAGGGAACCATACTATTTCCAGGATAAAAGTAGTCTATGTGTTATTCCAGGGTCTAACCTATCTCCTTATCATATTTCATCAAAATCAGTATAGCTGTTTGAGCGTGTAGAAGTAACAAACATACACACATACACACAAACTTTTGCCTTAATATTAGTGTGATTAGTACTCCTAAAATAGTCATATCTTATAGTGCGTTGTGAATTTAATTACTTTCCACAGGCTATAAGCATATGATTCAACACCATCCAGCAACCTTTCTGTACAAATTTTCAAAAAGGGTCATACATATTCAGTTGGCAAGAGCATACAGGTGTATTTTATAGGTTTTCTATGACAAAGGTTCTCGAATGGAGACCACGGTCTGGCAAGCGCAGCATAGGATGGCCACCGACCAGGTGGACAACGACCTGACGATATAAGATCGCAGGTAAGCGCCGGATGCGGACCGCTTCCAACCGGTGGTTGAGGAAAACAATGGGGGAGGCTTTGTCCAGCTGTGGGCATCCAATGGCACATGAAAATCTTAGCATGCCTAGGTGACGAGACGACAAATGATACTTATTTTGATAATCTGCATCTGAATAAGCATAATGAGTGAATAGTTCAGTCCTTTATGTCCACCTAAATGTTATATACATTAAGGTATTTTTGTGAGGTTATTCTTAGCGATGTCTAAATGGAATACATAATCATTGAATAGAAATGTATGCAAACATTATGTTACATGATATTAGATTGGGTGCTAATAATTGGTATTTAATACTTAAATTTTGAAGGCTTTATATCTTAACATCTTACATACATACATTTATTTTTCTTTTTCGTTTCAAGATGATAATCATATAATTGAGAAATATGTAATTTTTAGAGTCTTCTCGTGACCACGACCAATGCAACTTGATCGAAACGTCTAAGTAAATAAATTACTAAATGTTTTTCTCGCGATTAAGCCCCGATTGATTTAATAACAATTATGAAATATATCATATTCTTATACAGGCCACTTACGTCATCATTTGAGTCGTCATAACAGTCGAAGGGGGATAAAAAAGCTCGATTGCATTTTTTTAACTTTTTCATTTATTACACCCGCCCTTATCTCGATCATAGGAAACTGATTCACATTTTCTATACCACACAGGATTTCTATGAATGATCTCAGGTCATATATTTTATGACTATTGTACTATATATTTTATATTCGAAAAGAATCATAACGAAAGTGCCCTTGTCATGATAATAAGGAAAAAACGTGTTATTTAACCAATCAAAAAATAAGTTGTCACTAAAACTTGAAGCATTAGTTAGCTAGTGCTAAAAACAATACCTTAAATATTTTCGTTCTATAAGTCGTCATCGTTATATTTTTGATTGATTATTAATAAAATAGATAAAATAGAGTACATTCAATACTGACAATACAAGGATCTCGTTTAGATTACGCTAAGGTCATAAATGTCATCTATGTTAAAGTATTTCAATTATCTAAGCTTTGAAGCATCAGCATCTGCTCGTTAAACTGGAAATAAAGAGTGAAACCTATAACATATCTAATGTCTTATGCTAAGGAAAGAGTAAAGTCATCAAATGAAGTGCCTATGGCGACCCGCAGTAGTCCTAAGGGCTAAGTTACCGATTGACTGCACCAAGACACCTGCTATTAAAGTCCATCGACTCTCATAACAGCTGGTCCAATAAGAAATCGGGAGATTATGAGGCGTCAAGCCAAATAGAAACCGCTAATTGCTACGAATATAGCCATTATACGTGTGGTACCGCATTAAATTTTCTCAACTAGTCGTTCGTTAAAATATTCATACCCAGATAGCAGCGGCTTTCATCCAATATCTTTGTTATGCTTGTAAATTATCACAAAAAAATTACAAAGCCTTCGTAATAAAACAAAAGCTCCAAGACATTAATAACGCAATATCGTCCCCGATCGGTTTACAGCGCCTATTCACGCTAACGACTTCTAAATAGACGACGCGGGCTGATCTCGTCTTCCGAACATGGTAATGGACGGGATAATTACGCGCTACGACGTGCAACAATAGCGGCGCGAGCTTACGACGCTCTATGGTATAATAAGCGCCGGTGTATTTTGATCGGTGGGTAGCGGCCGCCGCCGGCCGGTGCGGTGCGGGGAGTGTGCGAGCGGGTCGCGCGGCCGGTGCCGGCCGGCGCGCGGCGCGGTGCGTATGCGCAAGGCGCGCGCCCGGCACGCGCCCCACTCCCGCGCCGCCCGCGAGCCGCTTCAGCCACCGCCGCGCGCGCTACTTAGCTTCGGGGGTGCGCGCCACCTCCGCCAATCTACCGGCGACCTCCGCGGCACGCACACGTGCTCCGTCAATCTCCATCGAATCATTCGCGATGCCAATGGCTACTCTTCATAGTTATCAAAATATCAGCGTCGATCAAAAATTGACGCATCTTCAGAATGTTGCGCCTAGAAGGCTTGCACCTGCCCCTATGGATGCATCCCGGTGCAAGAAGAAAACTTATCTTCATCAGCCTTACCAGGCTCAGCCGGCTTCTGTGGCTAGGCGAAACGCCCGCGAGCGAAACAGAGTGAAGCAGGTCAACAATGGGTTTGCGGCGCTCCGTCAACACATCCCTTCGGCTGTCTCAGCGGCGCTCGCTGGCGGAAGAGGTGCTTCACGAAAGCTCAGCAAAGTGGATACATTAAGGCTTGCCGTGGAATATATCAAGAGCCTTAAACGCCTATTAGATGAAAGTGAAGATGGCTGTTCGGATACCCAGATAGGCCTGAGTTTATCTGCGAGTGGACCTCAAACACCTCCATCCTCCGAAGAGTCTCACTCACCAGCACCTTCTCTTGTGTCCCAAAGTTCTCCTGGCCCCACCTGCCATGATAACTACGACGCTTACGAGCCCATGAGCCCTGAAGACGAAGAACTTCTAGACGTCATATCCTGGTGGCAGCAACAGTGATCAAAGGTAAGCACTATTGGATAATAAACAAAATGTTACTTCTACGATGTCAAATCTCCGTAGATGTATGTATTTGTACATTCCATATATTTTTTAGTCGTGTCTATGGAAAATCTTTGATTTAGTTTTTGCCAGTGGTTAGAGCTTTGACAGTAAATTTCTTATCAGATTGTTTGATCTGGTTGACTTATTTACAATAAGTTTTTCAAAGTGTTATCATTGTTTTGATATAATTTAGAATGTTAAAGTTTGTTGTATAATTGATTTCATGGTTCAGACGCGAGACGATGATATATATTTTTGTATTGCGTAAATCCGTCGAAGTTATCGTCGAATTGCCATATGTTTACATTGTAGATGAAGTCGGTTAAGAAGTCAGGTAGTCCCTGTAATATTTTTTCTGGCATGATCCTTTTCGTCACGGCTACCTACAGGTACGAGCATCTTTGTGTTGTGCAATCGGACAGATCCACGGTCTTTGATGCAAAAAGAACGCTCGCATGCCATTGTCAATGAGCATTGAACCATAACGATAGACTTTATCTATTCTTTGTACATTCAGGGACATAAAAGCACGCGTTCGACAATAGAGAATCCTAAAATATGTCCCTTATATAAAAAAAAAATCATCCCCCTAGGTAAGATTTTTTTATGGCTATATTTTTTATCTATGCCAGGTTGAAAATCTTTAACCAAGGACCCGCATTCCCTCTCTTCCCTGCCCACAATAGTACAACAGCAATTACATCTAACAACCTTGTGGTTTGCCCCGCATCTAGAGTAAAAATTGCACATTAAAACGGATCTATTTTATACCATGTTACACATACGTCTTCAAACAAAAACGGTCCCGTAGTTTTTGTTTACATTAAAATCAATCTTTCCGGTCAGTGAGAACTTATGCATATTTCGCCATATGGTCCAATTTCACGGACGAGCGTAACCGGTAGCGCCGCAACTAAAAACTAAATTAAACTTGCAAAAAATGCAGACCAGCTTCGTCGGCTATTAATTTATTGTACCGGAAGACGAAATCTCGAGAGGAAATAGGGTGAGGAGCGCGGCACACGTGTTACAATATTTGCTAAGCTCTAAGCAAACATCTGGTGATACCAGTTCATAGGATTTTTTACGCGTCATATACGAGTAACTTGCGACAAGTTCTTAGGACTCCTTTATAGTCCTATCGGTGCTTTGATAAACGTCTCAGGTGACTCGAATACCAAACGATTAAATAAAATGTTGCTTCCTTTTTCCCAGGAACCGTGCGTTGCGGTGATCAAAGTGCGGCCAGAGCGGCTTGGTGATTACGAAAAAACGAGTATACCTCAAGAGTGATCCCAACGTGGAGCGGGAAGACTTGAGAGAACCTCTAATTAAGCGCAATCAGTATATTCCTAATGAGAGGAGATAATGGTGGACTGTAACGATCCCATCGATGCATTCCGCCGAGCGACTGAACATTGAATACACATTGCATTTCATACGTCGACGGAATAACACTTCAAAGACTGAATGATCATTTAATTCCACTTAGTATTTATATATAAGTGATCAGATGACCGCTGTGCCTTAGAGTGAAGCCTATATGTAATTAGATTTAAGTGTTACCTAGTCATTATGTTTAAGTTGAAAGTTCTACGCGTTATTTCGAAGCTCATAAGTGTTAGTTTCGTTACCTACATCAAAAGACATGCTTTAGAAAGTCCATGTCGTTGTTTATATAAAATATATTGAGACAAAGACTTGTAGTGTATAAAGATAAATTAGCACCATAAGAAAGATTCCTAATTAGTTGTAAAAAAATTAAATAAATATTTGGCGAATACCATCCAAATTGCTTCGATGGATTTGTAAATAAATCAATATCATATAAAACATTTGTTTTCTTCGTATTTTTCCTTGAGTCAAATTTACATACACAACTTCATATGTGTATGTGTACATGTGGTACACATACACATATGTGTACCAATGTACACCACGTGTACATGTGTGCCAATATTCAGATAAATCAAATTATAAACATTAGAAGGACGTAGTACACACATAGTATATTCAAAAGAGATAAAACGGCGGAATTTGCAACATTTTATATGTAAAAGGGTTCAACGCGTACAGTTGAACCTAGAAATATAAAAGCTTTACTGCCAAAAAAGTTATAATATTTCTATAGGTGTTTGAGTTTTATTTGCAATGGTAGAAATGTACATTGAATTATGCATTTATTTTTTGCCCTTCTGTTATCTGACCACGAGTCTCAATGATAGATTAGAATTATAAGAATAATTATAATTATTCTTAATGATAGAAACACCAATCTATCACTATCTCTATCCATCCCACTACATTCTTTATTTTACCGCAACATTAATTATAAGCTAGCACGATACTCCACTTGTCCGTTAAAGTCATTTCAGCAATTATAATTCTTAGACATATCATCTCCACAGCATTATATATTATGTACTTACAGGTGTGTTGCTTTTGATGCACTAACATTTTTCAATCTACTTCGAATAAGTGTAGGGACTGGTCCTTAATCGTATAGGGCCCACTTGCGTCAACCATTATTTGGTTGGCCCTATACGATTAAGGACCAGATTCGGTGAGTTTTTCACCAAAATCTTAGTTAATTTGGCTGGTGCAAGTGGGTCTAAGTACAGCAAGATCCTTTAACCTTTCGGCTACTTGCAAAGTTAGTTGGATTCAGAGCTGAGTCCCTTATTCCATTATAATTTACTTTTATAAAATAAGCAGCTGTTTTAGATATTGATAGAAAGAAAATCCAGGTGCTGATACTTAATAAATGCATTGACTATAAAGACTAGAAAGCCTTTACAGTGTGTCTTTTGCTCAAAACTTCCGAATTCATAAAAATTTGGTGTTTTCCGTTACGATAAAGAGTTATAAATAGGTACTGTACTGAATAATTTTGATAATGATTGAATAATTGTTTATACACTTATTCCGCAGACCTTGAACTCTTGATCGAATAAACATCACATCAGCAGTAATAAAGCTCGGACATTTCCGACACACAAAATAGGATATTTTTAGAGGAAATATAAGTTTTATAGGTTTGGTAAATTATTATTTTTTATACTAGTCTTTTCTTTACACGCAAGTAATATGGATATACAGAAAGATTGAAGGATGTGGTACTATAATGATAAATTGCATAATAGATGTAATAAACTCAAAACGGTTCATTCCGTTAAGGCATAGAGACGCAGTTATGAATGTGAATTAATTAAGAAAAAGACTTTAAAAATGTAATTACACCTAAATACACGTTGAAGTGGAAACATATATTTGTATTTGAAACATATACATACAATAACCACTAATGCCTTATTTTAATTGTAAAAATACAACGATGAGACTTTATAATTACTTGGCATTTTTATAGATAATGCCCACCTAAGTAACAGCGTCCTATATTTTTATCCATCTTGCCTGAATTCCTCTAAAACTACAATTCCATATATTCCATACAGAAATTAAAAAGAACAGGACGTTGCAAAATTACAACAGCCAAGCTTTACACACGTGCCTTTACTCACGTTACGTTTCGAAAAGAAAAATTTAATGGCATATGCGAAACAAAATGGGGGGGCTTAAGTATACATTTAATTTTTAAAAGACAATACGAATTGTAGCAGACATTCAAGATTTATAAAAAATTGCAACTGAATCACGTCCACCGCCCACAGAAATCAAATCGCACACATTTTTGGTAACACAAAAGGAACTAAAAAAAGCTTGGGGAGTTATGGGTGGATATCCGTTGGGACCCTAATTGTTCATACTTGTTCTATAAGAAACGATTAATAAATTCATCAAGAATATAGTATGATAAGATCACCTATAAATACCACAGTATTGCCAGCCAGTGTCAAGTTTTAAGAGCTAGTCTTTAACTTTAACGAAGTTTTTTTTTTCTTGCAACGGATGTTACAGTTTTTGACAATAATTATTTATAATAATATATTGTCGGGCGTCGTCGAACGGAAGTTGGCACCAATGTTTATAGCAAAACTTTACTTTTGAATTTTGATAAGTTCCTATTAAATATATTCGACCAACTGATTGACTTGACGGAACAGTGACTATGTTGCCAAAGAATCACATAAAACTCAGAATGTCATCTGGCTTCAAAGACAATTGTCATTGTGAACTAGGTAGGTATTTGGCGACAGATTTATAAATTTAATGGTGGTTATCTTCCAGGCAAGCAATGAAGCCGTGCCATTGATCAGACATGGCTATCACTATACCATTTCTACTTTTTTTATTTACAGCTCAACTATCTAATGTACCGGACTGTTTCGATGACTTTATGTTTACATGAACCTCGTCAATTTTGATTTGATCTTGTTGATAAATTGAAAGTATAGGCCTCGTTATAGTTAGTTTTGAGGCCGGCCGATGACAGACTGACTGATCAATCAACGCATAACCGAAACTTCTGGTTCTTGATGCATACTATGTTCCACTAACGGTTGTTTAAATTATCTACGAGTGAGTATTTAAAATATCTTTCAAATTATTTGAATTTCGACATTATAATTATTATAGTCATTTGAGTGGTTAGAATAAGAATTTAAACTCTTTGAAGTGTAAACAAACATTATTTAAGCTCGTAGATAAAAAATAAGGTTTGAGTTTTGGAAGAATGACAGTAAATGGCACTCCTCGCAAATAAATCCGCGGCGCCGAACTACTTGACGGAAATAGTTTGACCATCCAGCAATATGCATATTTTTGTAAATTATATTACTACCACTTTGCATAATTTATAGTTTGATGCATGTCCGCTGATTTTAATAAAAACAATTGTGAAAATATTAAAGTGACAGATGAGGATTACAACGTAACTACGTACATGGTACGTAGTACAACGACTACAACAAAAAAGTAGTTGTGGCTGCACAAAATAAGTAGTACCTATATAGAAATTAAACAGTTACATACAAAATCTATTTGACGAGATAGTTACCTGTCCACTTGTTTTAATCTGGCAACACTGATGAGCGAATCGTTGCACCGGTCATCTAGTTAATCCCTTTTAGTTTTAATTGTCGGTTACTATGCTTGTGCGCATCCGTTTGCTCGCAACCCGTTCCTCATTATCTCTGCCGAGTTAGGTACTGGTTATCTTCGTAATAATAAAAAGCCTGTATACTTATGGGCAAAATTTGCTACTTCAAGACCCACCGCATAAGATTTAACGTTAATGATATGAAGGAAATTAACGGCAGGGTTTTGACGTAAGTAATACAGATTATACATAGTTTCACAGGCTTTTAGTTGATTAAAAACTTTGTTGTAATTAATTGTTATTAAAGTAGTCTCAATAAATCAGCACTTAGTAATTCGGCACGTCCAATAATCCGACACTCCGTAATTCCAATCAACAATCCTAACAATCTTTTTCTTAAGTCTGCGTTTGACGTGACGAGCTAGCTCATCAGTAGAAACAATTTTTTGCTAAGTACTTTTCTGAAAATACAACTTACCTTAATTTTTCAAATTGCTCCAAGTTCTGACCAAACATGACTGATCAAACGAAATACTGTGGACTTCAAGTAGGTTACTGTTTATAAATCGCCTATTTACTACTCATCATCATCATCTCAGCCATTCCACCGTTCCCAGTCCTCAGCTAGACATAGGCCTCCCTTATTGATTTCTACAAGGATCAGTTGGAAGCGGCCCGTATCCTATATTCATAATTCTTATTACCTATTCTTAATGTAATATAAGCATTGCAATGTATTATTAAGTTAGTGCGTAGTAGGCACAGATCTGTCAAACAAGATTGTGATCTGTAGTAGTAGGTTATGTTCGTAAGTCTAGTGCGCGATCGGAAACGCTCGTGCGTTTCCGGTGCACGCGACGATCGCGCGCGCTAACAGCAGCTGCGGGGTTGCGGTGACCACTTGCGCAGAACCGATTGTTCCAAATTTGAAAATGGTTCTACCCGTTACCTGTAAATTACTTCTTTTTTTCGAGTACTGCCAGCAACAAAATTACTGAGTACGTTATTGTAACGAATAAAGAAGCTAATAGCGCGATAAATATTCTCTTTTAGCTTGAATAAAATTACAATAATAAAGAAACAAAAACAACTAATGTATGATTAATGCTATTCATCGTGTGATTTTATTTAATAACTGTTATAAATTCTGAATTAGCTCCCACATACTGGATTTAACGAAATCAATAACTTCCTTAACTGCTACATGGCGTCGATTTAAATAGCCCCTAAGGGGCATTTGGATAGGATAGCACAACGTTTTAAATTACAAACATCTAAAGCGTGTTACGTTTTTACAATAGTTTTTATTGTTTTTTGCACTAAATCATAGATTGTATATTTAATGTGAAATGGAGACGATATTATTATATTTAATTGTGAAGTAATGCAAAAAACATGTAAATATAAATATAAAGTACGATTCTTTTGTCTGATTGATCCCTTGTAAATACCAAATTAAGATAAATCTATATAGAAAATACTTCGAAGTGGAAACATTTACAAAAATAACATTAATTATTAATCATGAAAGTGTATAAGGTTAACTGGAAGAGATCGCTTTCAGCAATAAGTATGTTTTTTATATTTTAGTTACTTTTGTCTGATTTTTTTGTGTACATAAAAAGTTTTTGTATTGTATTGTCCTTATGATCACATTTATGTATTTACTTTAAGGTCATTTTTTTTCTTTAAGTAGCCCAGACGCCTTTGATGTCTGTTTTTAAATGCAACTTGTTCTTCTATTGCCACGTAGGACTCATAAAGTAAATTATTTTTATAACTTAGTTCAATAAAAAAATTAAAAATTAATTTAAATAAATAATTTTGTGAATAAAATATAATCATAGTCGACCCAATACAATCCCACTGATGAGACTCGCACCTACCTCTTTGGAAAGAAGTTTGACCATAATCCCAGCAATGGACAAAGTGGTTTGGCGGATCGGCTGGAGTCAGCCTATTATGACGTGTTTAGAACACCTAACCGAACTGACGGCTTAACATGCTATCTAAAGCACGGAAGCACTCAATTGAAAACGCCACTAGCGGTTACTCATTCTAGGCATGTCTGACAAGTACGTCGCTTAACATTGTTGATCGATAAAGATTACATGGCTAGAGTCTACTATGAGCTTCTTATCAATAAAAATGAACCCGGAAATCAAATCTTTTAAAATTAAATAGTAGTAAGCGACTAGTAAATCTTTTTTTAGTAGGAAACACACTTATTCTACGCTATTCTACCGTTGTCATAAAAACACTAATGCAAGTAAGTGTCCCAAGGGCCCGGACGGTGTCCTTGGGTCGGGTGTAGCGTTTCTGGCAATAAGCGTGTGACCCAATTCCCTGGAGCATATGCGCATGCGCCCAGGCCAAGCGCATGTGGCGCGCCGCTATTTTTGAATATCGAACAAGTTCAAGTGCTGGACCGTGTTTTGATAAAAACAAGTGGTTTATTTTTTCTTTGCGGCCAGACAACACTTAATTGGACCTGCTTTTTCTGTCAGTCAAGTGTTGGTTGTCAGAATCTTGTATCAGTCTGCAACATTGTAAATAAAATAATGAAATCTTTCTAGTTATTCTTTAGAGTAACAAGATAAAGATTTTTCGCAGCAATAAGTTTGCTGGTTCGCATGCGTGCCGATGGGTGACTTCAGTTGATTTCTGTGAAGTATTTTGTTAAGTAGGTACGAAAGTTCGAATAAATTTGACAGTATTATATTTTCGTTTGCTTCCATGTGGAAGCAAAAAATTGCACAAAAATTGCATTAAAAAACCGTTGTCTCACGCTTCATAATAACTCATGAATATCGACTAATTAAGGCATAAAGAATAAAAGAACAGTGGTTCTATAACTGTCGTATCATTTACAAACAAAAAAAAGATGGAGGATAACATTTCCTTCCGAATAGGTTGGATTATTTAACAAAAAAAAAACGTATATATACTGAAAAGACCTTAAATCCCACTTCGTTTTCAGTTGCTCTTTTGATCAAATAAAGTTTATTGTGTTGTTTTTCGAATTTCAATCAAAGATATGCAAAATTTTATTTTCCGCCCATAAATTGCGGGAAACCTTCCGTTAGCTAAGGTTTCTTATTCATAATTTATAGTCTCTACATAATGTTGAACATTGCACACATTTTACATCATAAATCCTCCGTTTACGTATTAAAACCTAAGTTACAACAGCATTATAGTAAAAATACGGAATCCCAGACAAAGCTAACAGCCAGTAACGTTTCAACATAATGCCCCATTCATTGACTATTTAATTAATCAGTCGGAAAGGCTATAATAATAAATTTAAGATCGCAATAAACCTTTTTAATAGCCTCTAATGAATTGGAGCTCAGTAACAGGTAGTTGGTTTTATTTTATTTAAAAATATTTAAAATTCTTGTAGAAATAATTATGTCGCCAGAGGGTGCTTCCCAATTCTACTAGATCAATGAATTTCTGACGGTTTCGATATCCCGTAAAGTTACGAATTTAATTGCGGGTCAAAAATATTTCTGTGCGCCGTTTGACATTCTTGGCGCAGGAAGGTATGCAGGTAGACGGTATAATGAAAGGTAGATGAGATCTGTCGAACCGCTTTAAGGCTGTTCCATTTTTGCTGAGTAGACAATTTTGAGTGTTTTCAGCTTATTTTTGTTGAAAGTTTAACAAGCTTTTAAGAAATACTACTTATGAGAACAGTTAAATCAAATCAAGTTTTGTCAATCATAATTGATCTTATGAAGGTCTTTTATGAAGAAAACTTGATTTCATTTGCTAATGTAATAAAAATATATATTTTAGGAAAACCACATTTTTAGTTAATCGAAAATTTTCGCGCTAATGATAAATGCGTTTGAACTATGACTTAGACCAGACGAAAGAAAATTAAAAAGTCTAACAATGTGATAAGTAATGTTTTATTTTTGAAATCGTAGGTAATCTGTGAAGTACAAATTTGTAATATTTCAAATCTACACACATCAGCTTTTTGTCCCGCCTACTCTGCCTGTAATACCCGCGAAGCCTTTGTAATGCCATCGGCACTGTATGTTATGCCCATATGTTATGCCTTTAATATCCGCAGTTTCGGAAAATCATATTGAAAATTTTCCGTTTACTAAAGATGCTTACGAAAGTTGGAAATATCAGATTGATCATTTTTAGAAAACAATCTTCTTCTTCTTCTTTCTCAGCCATGTGCGTCCACTGCTGGACGTATGCCTCCCCCATTTAGGGGGGATTTGCCAATACTCGCCACGCTTGGCAGGCGGGTTGGCGAGCGCAGTATGATTTCCGATCCTCGGAAGGCGCTGCTGCCCACCTCCTGGTACGTTATCCCTTAACCGACTCTTACGGCACCCGCGGGAAGAGATGGGGGAGTACTATTCTAGGCCGGTACCACCACGGCCTGAAAACAATCAATCTGACACTTTTCTTCACAAATAATTCTTGTAAAACTTTAAAATAAACTTACTGATTGTGTTTTTGCCTGTAGTTTTAAATACATAGTCCAGTTTTAATTTACTCGTATGTTTACTCGTATTATAATCTTTGTTTATATATAAATACTAATTTACACTGAAATTTGAGCTGTTTAATAAAACAAGCTGCGCCTCGCAATTGTAGCCGCGTGGTGATGAAGAACGGTGATGATAGTGATGATGAAAAAATGTATTAAATGTATGAACCCCTATGTATTAATCTAGGGTATAAGCTATCTCCATGCCAAATTTCATCGAAATCGGTGTAGCCGTTTGAACGTGAAGAGGTAACAAACATACACACATATACACTTAAACACAAACTTTCGCATTTATAATATTAGTAGGATTATATTATTTGATTCGTACATTTAATAAAATAAAGAAAAAAACTTACCATGTTATTCTTGTTTTTTGGATGTCATACATATACATGCATACACGCCTCTTTCCCATAGAGGTAGGCAGAGACGACAACCTTCCAACTGCTATGATCCAGACACTTCTTTCGCTTCATACACGCTCATCAGACCTCTCGTGCAAGAGCTTTGGATTAGAGTACTTTTGATTTAAGTCTATGTTTCCACATGAATACAATCTGGGCATCTTCAAGTCACGAGTGAACAGGTATCTTCTAGGCAGGCGTGAATCATCGTAGACCGCATCATCACTTAACATCAGGTGAGATAGTGGTCAAACGCCTGCATATTGTGAATAAAAAAAATATCTGGCCCTTTCATAGAATTTCCTTGGATATCTGAACTACAAATAAACGAAACAATACCGGGAAATAAAAAATATATAGGTAGATCTTTAGTTCTGTATGAATGCTATAATGCCTTCAATTGGAAAATAAAAATTGCAATCTGCTTTGTATATTTCTGAAATCCATGGAGGCGCTTTCATACTATAACTTTATATTAGAATAATCTTTTTACATTTGCACATACCTCGAACAAAAGAGTGCTTAGAAAATCATACGTATCCTACAAGGGAATGACCAAATAAGTAAAAATGAAATGAATAAATATACCGTTATTTGTTGAGTAGCGAATTTAAACTTTTTCCGTAGTAGAAGTTAGTAGAAGTGTAATAACTTATACAACATATAAAATGATTACATTTCTAATCATCAATTATTAATCCTGAATATCATAATGAACAAGAGTTTGTGTGTACGTATGTTAGTATGTGTGTTATCAAAAAGTGAAAACGGCTGAACAGATCCATATATAACATAGTTTTCATTCAAAACAATTTCATCGCTCGATCCGATAACTCCCTGTCCTGGCGACAGCTCAAGCCGAGGTCCGAACCTCAGTGGTGCCCTTGAGCTAGTCGCCTCGTCCTCTCCTAGTGGCACAGCGCCGTCAGCGCTAGCCTCACTAGGCGGTGCGCCTTCTGCGACCGCACAAATACCGGGCTGAGCACCATCTGTGCTCGCCCCCCCTCCGGTGAAGCTGTAAATGCCGGTAGAGGCAAACAGCAGTAGTCCGTTAGAAAAAAAAAAAAAAAAAAAACAATTTCATAAAAACATAAATTTCCTGTAAAATATCTATATTTTTTTGTATAGATTGACCACTATCTCTTCAGTAGCACATTTTCAGAAAATATTTTGTCTAACGTTGTAAATCGAAACGCATTCCCACTCTAGTAAATAAATCTAGATTTTGTTATTATACGCTGAGATAAACCTCGCCTAGATAATCTTTACATCAGTTTTCTACTACAAAATCACGATATTAGAAGGTGATGAGTAGATAACGATAAATAAAATTTGATTATACACGTCTAGTAAGAAATATAATTAGCGTCTCCATTCCTTCCCTATTCATACGCGTTATCGGCTTTACTCAAAGGGGGCGTTCGTGTCGTGCTATTCAAATAATTAGAGTCGCTACCGCCATCGCCACTGGCTTCGAATTAAACCACATAAAATCGACGCAGACTTGCTACAAAAAGTGTTCACATCGGTGATATATCGAGAAATGAACAGACATTTATATCGACAATCGACATTATATATTACTGCATATGGGTTCTTTTAGTGTACAGAAAAGTATTATATTTGCATCGTCTAGTTCAACCGTTTGTCCTCTATGAGGTCACCGGCGTGTTGACCGATTGCCTCTGAAGAGTTATAGTTGGATAAGTTTTGACTATTTTCATTTGTGTGCACAACAGTTGTAGATGCTGTTGTATGTAACACTGCGAAAGAAGTCTTTATCCTCAATTGTAAGCGGACATTATAAAGCTTTACGATTATGTTTAATAATACATATATCAATTGACAGTCACCGTGGCTCAGTCATTAGAGTCATGTCTTCATGTCCGTGGGGACCATGGGTATAGAACAAGCTAGCATTTGAGCACTAAAAACGATGACCTACCACCACGCCAGCCAATTCAGTTTGGTGGATAGGCTAATGACTAGCTCAGTGTTGTTATATTGTGACGCTTACCATTTGGTGACCAATCTTCCTTTTCCCGTCATCGCATACACGATCTCTACATGTCTTGTAGCAATAAAACCTTATACTGCTGTTACATTTCGCCAAAAAAGTTCTCCATAATTTTAAACCATCAATTCACCAAATTTGGTGGACATCGATTCCAAGATGAATGTAACCTGATTGAAGTTTCAATTGAGATCGACAGTGCGATGACCCGTCCAGGTGTTGAGTGACAGTAAATATTAACTTATCAGTACTATGGAAGAAATTACAGTTTATTCGCTAGAAAGGGGTGCAAGCGCTTGTGGTCATTCATCAAAATGACATTTTAGTATAACCTAGGCGGACAATACAAAATTCCAGCCATAACGGTATAGATTTTTTTGACAACACAATGGCCTACTCCTGAGCTGTTATCACATAAAACTTTAGCGAGACAGCAAGCATCATTAGGTACTTACGCCCCTGTTGAGTATAGGTATAGTAAAAGTTAGTACACACACACATTACAGTTAAAAGTACATACAATAATATTTTATTAGCTAACGTGCTCTATCGTAAACCGTTTCATTACTTAGTATCAGGTGAGATAATATTCAAACGCTTGCCTATTCTAAATACAAAAACATAATATTGAACCGTTTGGGTTGAGACCACGGACTGACAAGCGCAGCATAGGACCACCGACAAGGTGGACAGACGACCTGACTTAGATCGCAGGAAAAGCCTGGAGGCGGATCGTTTCCAACTCGTTCTTTTGGAAACCCATCGTCCAATGGCTGAGGTGATAATGATGATGAGAGCCAGTAAACATTTTACTTCTAGACATCTTTGACCACATTGTCACTGACCATCAAGTAAGATAGTGGTCAAACGCTAGTGCTATAAAGTATCAAAAAAGAATAAAGATGCTAACAGCTTTAATTCAATTTGGTAACTGATGATAATGTCATAGAGTAATTTTTAAATTAATATTCATAGTTCCGTTACTGGATATATTCATAATGTACAAATTATAAATCTATTTAATTTATAATGAGTATTTGAGGATTAATAAATTAATAAAGGCAATTATTGTAATAATATGCATAAATAAATCTGTTTTAAGTGTTTGTCTACGCAAGACACATTAAATAATTAATAAGAAAATATAGGATTTATATTCATTTTGGAAAATAAGCTATAATTCGAAATTTATTGGACGCATTCTAGTCAATCGTATAAACTAACAAGTTACCATTATTGGTTATAGTCAACAATACTGACCTACGATAAAGTGATTTAGATTGCGTTTGACTTCAATGAACGTCGCTTTATCGATTGAATTATACAATCTGTTTGTTATTTTTATATTTATTCGTGGGCGGATATTATATTTGTATGTAAATATCTTCTAGAATATCAACATGACCGGCGCACTTTTATAAGTAGAGGCGCCACGATTTTACCTTGTTACAATTTAGACCTCATTGGTTTCCGTGGACATTCCGCGGGAAAAGTCAATATTTTCGGAATTAATAATAGCATTATACTCTTCCAGGGTATAAGCTATCTTCATTCTAACTTTCATGGAAATCCGTTCAACTCTTTCGGCGTGTAGGAGTAACAAACATACAAACGACAGACCAACATTCACCTTTCATAGGATATTCAGTGATATCTTCATTTTTGCTACAATTTCATATTTCGAGGAAGTATATTTTGTTATACCAATGGATATACTAAATATTAAAAAACGCCTTATAAACTATGATATTTTAGTCAAATTATTAACACATTTTCACTGACGAGCATAATGCCTCTCCCATTAAAGAGCACTGTATAAATTTTTAATTCTAGTATTATGTAAAAAAAACAAATGAAGAATATATGATTTTCATTTAATCATGATGTATAATTATATAATGCACAGAGAAACTAGTGTGGTGAAATATGAATAGGTACAATTCAAATATGCAGTGGTGATTAATGAAGGCAGTGATGGTATTGATAATCATTAATTTACATTCCTAAAAGAATTAAAAACTTCTAAATTTTATGCCCGATACAAAAATCTGTCTGATACTAAACTTAATCATTTAATAAAGTTGATGAATTAAAAAACATGTTGTAAAATATGAACAAGCTATGAGAACGCCGATCCCGATAGCGTTATCTCCTTTGAAGAAAGATATATGAAACTGGATTTGAATTAGTATATCCTGTGCGTTATCTCTGTACTTTGTCAAATGTAGCTACTTTATCGAGAATACCCAAAAAGCATTTATAACGAATACCATCGGTTATTATACTGATGAGGCGCTACCTTTTAGAAATAGCTATTAACAAATTACTCACCCATAGACCTATAAAAGTGTATAGACATGTTATGTTTTTTGTCCACTGATTTTTTTTTTTTTTCTAAATCACACTCAGTCCCCCGCACTAGGATTCCCTGTGTCGCGGGAGGCATGGACACACAAAATCACAACACACAAACAACCAAGACCCGGGACAAACACCTATACTCATCGCACAAATGTTTGCCCCTGCCGGGATTCGAACCCAGGGTCCCGGAGACACAGAAGTCATGTCACTGACACTGATCACTGCGCCACGGCGATCGTTATTTATTAATCTTTTAGGGTAGTTTCGAAATAATGAGAGAATAAACCGCTATCCGAAGACAAATAAACATTTTAAAATACTATCTGCGTTATCTCTCCATCTGCGTTGACTCCATCGTAGACTATATTTTTACGTTATCTTTCGAAAAATTAAGTTATCCCACAGAATTTGTTTTGTTTACTGGTACGAACGTATCCTATTATGTTTTTTCGGAAACTAAGGAATCTTCCAAATTCCTCCGTACCAAATTTTGTTCAAAACAGTATAGACGTTTTAGCGCTGAGCGGTAACTAACATACTTGTTGTTACAACACATAAATACGAATTTTGGCATTTATAATGTTCTTATATTCTACTAGGACTGCGATTACATCTTCATAACATAACATCATCGACCAGTGGATTGAGACTGGCCGGTTGGCGCAGTTGGTACCACTCTGCCTTCTGAGCCACTGGTCCCGGGTTCGATTCCCGGACAGGTCAAACATTTGTGTGTATGAACATATTGTCTGTTTGACCTGTGTCTGGGTGTGTATATGTATATAAGTATGTATATCAGTCATCAGGTTACCATAGTACAGGCTCTGCCTAGTTTGGGACCTGAAGACCTTGTGTGAATGTTTAAAAAAAAAAAAAAAAAAAAAAGTGGATAGCTTTTTCAAATAATGTATTAAGTATTAAATTTTATATTGTATTAAGTTAAATATTTCGAACTTTAAATTTTGCGATTATCAGCAATCAGGTTAAAAGACGTCCCAATCGGGACGTTTATAAATATATGGCCAGTCTGGTTTTGTATAAAAAACCTTTTTTTGAACAGAATTTTTCGTAATGTTTCTTGTTTGTGAATGAGTTTATCTATGGTGATCAATTTATCGGCTCGTTAGTTACTGATAAATGCGATCCGATTGCTCCGTGATTATGAAACGGTTAATCAAGGTGAGAGCTCATATTAATACTGTGAGAATGGCCCTTTTTTGTACTTACTGTGAATTTTTATGAACTGGTTTATTAAGGCACTTGAATCTGCCGAAAAAGCAACTACAATAAAAGACCACAAATCTTGTACGAACTACTAACATTATAAATGTATGTATGTGTGTATGTTTGTTACTTTCTCATGCTCAAACGGCTAAACCGATTTCGATGAAATTTGGTATGGAGATAGTTTAAAGCCTGGATTAGCACATGGGCTATTTTATCCCAGAAAAGGTATAGTTCCCGTGGGATAATTGAGGTAGCGAGAAAACCGTTATGCACGCGGGTAAAACCGCGGGGCGCCATTAATCAGATATAAATTTATTAATGACATTTTAGGTTGCACTAAATAGTTATGAAGTCCTGATCCAGATCGAAGGTCTACAATCATTAATGGCTACATATCAGTCATTAATTATTATAAAATATCACACTAAGAAAATACAATATATTTATTTTTAATTTTGTAATACTACTAATATTATAAATGCAAACATTTGGGAGTATGGATGTGTGGATGTATGTTAGTTACTCTTTCACGCCTAAGCGGCTAGATTGCTTTGGATGCAATTTGCTATGAAGATATATTATCCCCTGGATTAACACATAGGCGTATTTTCATCATCACCATCATCACCCTTTTTGTCACCACGCGGGTTAAACTGATTTGGATGAAATTTGGTATGCACCTTAGGTCCCGAAATAACTCATAGGGTTCTTTCATCATCATCATTAATCATCACCACGCCGGTAAAATCGCGAGGCACATCTAGTATACCTATGTTTAATAGGAACACATTTCGGTAGTCACAACACAATATTGCCATACTTAGAGATACCTATTTTTTATTATTACTTTTATAGTCACTAAAATATAGGAAATACAATGGGATTACGCAAATGCTATGGTAATTTAAAAAAAAAATTAAAGCCTCTCCGCCTACCCCTACGGTAAAGAGGCGTGACTATAATATTGTATGTATGCATTTTCTTAAAGCACTTTGAAAACTTAATGCATTTAAGTATTTTGCGTGATTGCGGAAAAGATCCGCAGCGATTACCTCGTATCTGATTCATGACGTATAATCGATTTTACCATCGATTCCCTAGTGGTATAATACTAGTGGGTAATACCGATGGTAATGACTACCTACCAGTACCAACAAGTTAGCGTTTAATACGCTTTAAATACCGTAGCGGCTTCAAACTCCAATGAACTAAATGATAGTCCGTTGCCCAATTTGAGATCGCATTTGACTAATACGCGTGAAAGATGTAATAAGCTACATATGCGTGTCCAGATTTTTTATTTGGAAATACGTCAGGTATGATTACGCTTTTTTATACAGAAGCTATAAAGTTCTTAAAAAAACAGTAGGATTGTTTATTAACGATTAAATTCTGGTGTAATGTAATAAAACTAATTATCATTAAAATAGTATGGATATAACATCAATTATAGCAATAATATGTAGATATTTGCACTTTGATCACATCGTTATTTAATGGATGGTTGTAAAATCAAGACTTGATTATGTTACATGTGTTTTTTACAAGGTAACCCTAGACACCCTAGGACACCGTAGGAAACCCTCGAGATAATTGCGGGTAGTTGAAAAAAATACACGTTTCATCGATATCACTATAGATTGAACCACATTGTCCAATCTATATTGTTCTGGTGACGACGAATTGATATTTTCACAAGATCAAGCTTCATTGGTTTCACAAATCAGTTATATTAATAACACATCGAGTTTTCATCACGTTCAATTATAAACGAAATAGCAGCTACTTTAAGCTCTGAAGAATTGGCGAAATAATTGCTTTATTGTACTCTAAAAACTTCTCATACTCTGACAGTTAGACGATTTCTGACAGATTTTAACTAGTTCCAAAAACGAAATTTTAAAATTAGTTAATAGTATAAAAAAGAGTGTCAGTGATCATTCTAGGTCTACCGTGATTACATCTTCGACCATATCGTCAGCGACCATCATGTGAGATAGTGGCCAAAAGCTAGATCTATAAACTGTATATATAAAAATAAATAATTTAAGAAGCTTAGCCATAGTTCGTAAAATAATGTCGGTAATTGAAATTACAAGTAATTGTTATTTAAGTGAAGGACTTACGTTAAAAGCTAGTGCTAGTGCATTTGTAGTAGTATCCAACATTCCCAGTAATTGTGAGTTATCTAATTCTGCATAACAACGACGCCTGTCGCGCGGCTGACGAGCGGCGTTGACAGCGTCGGACCACCGGAGGCGAAGCGTTTTTTGAACGCGCCTTCGTTAGAGTCAAGATAGTGGATGACATGCTACCTCTGCCGAGAACCAAGATTTTCCCATAATTGAGAAACAATGGCGGCGTAAGTAGCCTTCCTCAATTGATATATTCGATATTTATAACATTAAAATTGATCACTATTCACGTGATCCTAAGTGAATTAGATTACCTACACTTTATACATTTTTTTTTTCATAGACGACCTAGAACAAGATCGCAAGAAGAGCTGCGGACCGTTTCTAAACTGTCCCTGTGGAGATGGGTGGGGGAGGCGTATGTCCAGAAATGAACATTCTATGGCTGAGATGATGATAATGATATGTATTGTACGTAACAAATGTGATAGTGTTCAAAAATCAACCAATAAACAAAAGGCTAGAACAATTTTGCAACTTGCAATTTTACGGTGGAGAACTTTGTGGTATTTCCGACCGCACCATCCTGGTCCATATACCACTGTAAAGTCATTGACATTCAAATCTATCATAACAGGTCATTGGCTAAAGGATGATTGCATTAATTTTCTGATTCACTGATCAAGGTAAGGCACGAGCCATCATCACTGAACCACGACGAATATCCCATTTGGTTTTTTTTCAACTGAATATGACTGCAATTCTAATCTTTTGACGTAGTTGATATATTTTCAATTGCAAAGTTGAGCCTGGTGACATCTAAAAATGCTCGGGTGAACCATAGGTTACTATACATTTACCTTTGATCATCAAACGCGAAGCGATGATAGCTCAGCGGGAGGAGCGTTGCCTGTCAAACTGGCGGACACTGGTTCAATCCCCTACAACAGCTTGAGCTTCCGGTGAAGGTAACACTGTTATCAAATCTTCAGCGTGGTGCCCTACCACCACGCTGAAGATTTGATAACAGTACTTTCAAGTACACGCCTAGCTAGCTACCACCCTCAAGTTTGAAAAACTGTCACCAAAAACACATAATGTTCAGGCAGCAGTCCTTGAGAGCCAGTGAGTATTCTAGGTCTAGCGTGATAACATCTTCGACCACATCGTTCCTGACCATCACACGAGGTAGTGTTCAAACGCTAGATCTATACAGTATAAAAGCAATTTAAATTAAGAATAAAATAAAATAAAAAAGCCTTTTATTTGCCTTTAAAGTGCTAGTTTACAAAGTTGATTAGTTTTATTAGTATCGCAAAAATGTATTGGTTTAATTTAATATTTAGTAGTTATCAGTTTCAGAGTTTTAGATACGTTTGTAATTAGTAATGTAGTGAAATTATTCTGTAAGAACGGAATTTAATATCGGTTGATTGATTATTTATAAAATTTACTGCAATGTTAGCTTATTTTAAAAGACAATTTATATTATACTTAACAACTAAATCTATAGTTTATTAACTAAGTTATTTCAACTTAATGCTTTTTATGACAACTTGCACAAAGTTTATATAAAATTCTATTGATTGTAGAGGCGTAAATGCTTAAGAATATATCTAATATATGCGATATGAGATATACCAAATGGTAAGTTTGCAAATATGACTGACATCGGTCTAGTTTTATCGTGATTTCATTATGAACTACAATTTCCAGAATTGCACCCCAGGTTTGAAATTCCGATAGTCTATTACAAGAGCAATAAAATTTTTGATGTTAGAGGGGACCACCTCTGTTGAAGTGTTGGAAGCATCAGTAATTAAGGGTTAAGAACAAAATGTTTCGTGGTTCCGGTGTCGGACCATTGCGGGAATGTTTTGATTTATGTTCCGCTACTGAATGTTGAAGATCAATTTGGACGCGGTACAACTAGCACTTAGCTGTCGTGGACGATCATTTTAGATATTAATTACAAATCGAGGCTTATAATTCAAATTTTACAGCTATTCATATCTACATCATTCATAAACTCAAGATTAAATAAATGTTATTTTTTAAACAGTTGGTAATTAACAAAGTAAACTAAATAGGTTTCTTTACGGGTTATGTAACCGGCCTTACGAGGGAGACGTAGTGAAACTTTGACCAAACCCCCCTAATAAAATAGAATTAAAATAAAAAATTGGTATAAATTTCAAGGTATTATTATAAAGTTTCATTTATTCTATACAGTGCCTTATTTACGTAAAATAAAAAAAACTTAAGGGTTTAAGAACTATTTCATTTTTTTAAACTCGAATTCAGAATACAAAATACAGAATATATTCATTCCATTAAACTGTGTACACAAGATGGATGTAAAGGATAAAAGTTTCAACAGTTCGCCCATTTCGGACGAAATTCGAATTCAACCTTTTTCCCCTGATTTAATGATAATTAAGAAAATAATGATGTAAGCAGTTACTATGGCACCAGTTGGAGTTTTCAATTATTATTATTGGACTTATAAATATTAAAAAAATCCTACATTATTACGACTCTTTGCTGACTAATTGTTATTCTGATTGAATAAAGTTCGATAAAATTACCCATAATAAAACTTTTTCCACCGTAGTAAAAGAAATAAATTAATAATATTTTTATTTTTTTTATTCAAACGTTATTGAAGATACTCTGTCAGATATAAATGAAAATTTGATGTCTTAATGAAACTTAACTAATTGACCGTTCTGAAAGATAATGAATATTAGTAATTGTCGTTAGGCCAACAATAGTTTTTAGGTGGCAAACCATAGCCAACCGATAGAAAAAAGAGAAGAATCGAGAAGAAAACGAATATAGGGTTGATCATTTAAATTATCAAGTTAAAAAGAAAAACACTCTTTGGGACAGGATAATACATTAATGTGCTGATAAAATCATTGTCTTTGAGCTATTTTGTTTTTTTTTTGTCTCAGGTAATAATACATTAACTAAAGCGGAACCTCCTAGCTGTTTCTTCTTTCGATTCAGTGAGATGGTGGGCCTTTTGCTGAAAATTTACTCAGACTTTTTGTTTTTTTTTGTTACACATTTCTACTCTTGTGCGCATTAGAGTTAACTCAAAAATTAATTTTGAAGACGAATAGGAAAAAGACCACCAGTACGCCAATACAAACGTACGAAAATTATTGATTGCATTTAGAAAGAATTGTGTCTTGTTTATTGTTCGTCCACCTTCCTTTGCTTAACGAATCTAGGCCAAAATTACAGTAATATGTGGTTAAGTGCTATAATGAAAATTGGGAAAGAATTGCACAATTTCAACATTTCAAGTTGCCGCCGTAAAGTCCGTAACACAACTTTATTTACTAATTACATCTTATCTACAACTATTCTAATCGTCGGTCCTTTATGATGCACACTACACATTTATTTTTAATTCCATTTATCTAATGGGTTTCGTTTTCTAGAGTAAAAACGTATTGTTATACTATTCTTCTGGTCTTAAATGAAGGTACGACCCCTCCATAGTTCCTGCGTGAATGAAATAGAACATTAAAGAGATGATGACATGACATGACTGGCCGGATGGGGCAGTTTGTTGGCAGTTAGCACTCTGCCTTCTGAGCCGCTGGTCCCGGGTTCGATTCCCGGACAGGTCAAACATTTGTGTGCATGAACATGTCTGTTTGACCTGTGTCTGGGTGTGTATATGTATATAAGTATATATATCAGTCATCAGGTTACCATAGCACAGGCTCTGCCTAGTTTGGGACCTGAAGACCTTGTGTGAATGTTAAAATAAAAAAAGAAAAAAAAAAGAGAAGTCAATATGACTGTATTGGAATCCATCAGAACCTGCATGTTAAAGACCAAGGTGGTAGACGATATTCCAATGTCCTCGGCAGCTATTATAAATATTGAAAAATCTGTCACAAACCATCTAACAGCCCGTTCCGACAGCTGTGTTTGGCAAACGACATTATAGCTTATCAATTACAGAACAAAGTTTATAATTATCTACACCGGCGCGGCCGGTGGAAGCCAGTACCAACAGTACCTACCTAATGTTAGTTTTTACGTAATCCTCCTACCTAATTACAACTAGCCCGACATGTTTTTATACACAAATCACCTTTCGGGAAACGAGGCATTAACACCTATGCCAATTTTAAATTTAATAATAAGTCTGTATGCGCACAGCCAATTTTTTAACACATAACTATATAATTTAATGTAGGTACTTAGTCAATGATATCGCAAACACAATGTCTTATACTAGCTGCGCCCGCGGTTCCACCCGCGTGGTGATGTTTTTTTTTACTTATTTTAAATTTGCGTTTCACTACTGTCTTACCTGATGTTAAGTGATAGACTTGAGTGCTATATCCTAGACGACTTCGTCCAGGTATATCCTAGAAGGTACCTATTCACCGTGACTTGAAGACTCCAGGATTGTACCTATCGGGAAACACAGATTCGGGCAGCGAGTTCCATTCCTTGTCAGTACGCATTAAAAAAGTGGAAGCAAAATGTTTCATACGTATAGGTGGTATATCTACCAAATAGCTTGTTGAAGTCGGTAGGTATCATGATAGTTCAAAAGTAACTTAGATCAAAATATTGTGCTCATTGTACCGACTTCGACAAGTTATTTCACACTTTTGAGTGTTGATGTCTCTTAGGCACGTGTTATTTGACATTATGTCAAATTGAGAAGTAGCAGTAAGTAGATGGTGAATAGAGAACTTGTTTCATTATTATGTCAGGTCTAATCTTCTAGTTAGTAAAAAAGTTTCTCAATAATTAATGCATAAAGTGTACATAATTAATTACATGTTCGATAATGAGAATTCATAAATTATATATGTATCATTCAAATATGATTATTACGACGCAACATGTCATATTTATAAACAAAAAGCTATTTCAAGATTAAAATGTTTAAAAAAATTTTACCAAATAATGAAACCAACTTCAACACTCAAAAGTGTGAAATAACTTGTCGATGTCGGTAGGTACCATGGTAGTTTAAAAGACACTATTATCAAAATATTGTGCTCATGGTACCGACTTCGACAAGTTATTTCCCCCTTTTCAGTAAGTTGCTACTCACGGGATCAATAAAATTGTCTTTGTCTATGGTCACCGATGTCTTCACCTGCAATTATAATTTCGTCAAGGTATACGTAGCACTTTACAGTTATTGGAGTGTAATTGAAAAACCGCTTGTTCGAATTTGATTAAATTTAAATGGGAAAACAGGGAAAGCACCAGCTTTCAAAATAGAATCATCCAAATCGATTCACCTATTCGAAAGTTCTAAGGTATCAAATACGAAAAAAAAAATTACGCGTCGAAACAAAATTTGCCATCGCCTTCTTATCCAGAAACGATAACGAACTTTAAGCACAGGACGTGCATAAAAATGATAAAATTCTTAGTAAGAGAACGGACTAGAATAAAGTTCAATTTTTAAAGTTAAATTATTAAATGTTGAAAAAAGTCTATGTAATAGGCATTTTGTTCATTTTACCTTTACAGTGGGCAATCAACATGTCAATATTGCAATTTGATTTCTTTTCTAAAATTAGAACTTTATCTTAGAGCATTAGTCAGGATCATGTAGTACTGTGTAAGAACAATTGAATGTACTTAATCTTTTAATAATATGTTTCAAATCAATCGTATACGTAAGTATGTTTAATGTTCTTTTAACATAAAGAGAGAGCTTATATTATTTACAAAATATTTTTTAAATAAAAATAATTTATGTGAATACTTATTTTTCAATTAATAAACAGAATCAAAACATAAATTAGGGATTATTACTTCATGCAAGAGTTGGGAGCAATATGAATCTTAATTGCCTGATAACTTTTAATACAGTTCGGTTCTTTGGATAATTTCTCTTGATAATTCATCATGAATGAAAGCTTGCTCACACTTAGCTGTTATTAGCATTAGATGAAGCAAATATAAGTGTAGCTTGTTGATTTTTTTTCGGAACTGCTTATTTCTGACTACTCTCAGAGGAACCTCAAGTACAAAGCTTGTTGTGCACGCATTGCATATAAGGACCATGAAAGATCACAGTTCAGTATCATAACTTATCATCAGTATCAAATATGGTAATTTAAATGTTGTTGACCGATTTTATTGAAATTAAATGGAACTACACGGGAAGCTTTAGCTTACAAATTAAAAAAAGTATGATTAAAATCGGTTCACCCAATCGAAAGTTCTGAGGTAACAAACATAAAAATAAAAAAACATACGGGTCGAATGGAGAACCTCCTCTTTTTTGAAGTCAGTTAAAAATAAAAGTCCATAGCAAAAAGCAATTATCCCAAACAAAAATAAAACGTACGGGTTGATTTGAGAACCTCTTTCTTTTTTAAAGTCAGTTCAAACGATTAACGTCACTTGGTTTCACAGATGCCGAAAATCACACGCTAAATATAATATTGAAATTAATTTTCTAAGATCTTACAGATGTTCGAAAAGTATAAGCAATTAAGATATAGATTTGCACCCTTAAACATAATATTTTGAATACTTTATAATTTTAATATTTTATTTTAATTTGGAATTTTATTTACTTGCGTTTCTTAAAATGTATATGTAATGCGTGAATCCTACCTTACTAATATTAAAAATGCGAAAGTTTGTGTGCATTTTTGTTACTTCTTCACGCACAAACGGCTACACCGATTTCGATGGAATTTGGTATGGAGATAGTTTACAACCTGGATTAATAAATAGGCTACTTTTATCCTGGAAAAAGTATAGTTCCAGTGGGATAATTGAGGTAGCGGGATAACCGTAATCAATACGGGTGAAACCGCGAGGTGCTACTAGTATATGTATGTATGTATTGTGTATATTTTATTTAAAGACATACTTTTAATATTTATTTATGTTCATTATTTAGTGGCTGTACCATCTAAAGTTCATTTTTATTTTCACTTACAAACGGCATAGTGTATACAAGCACTGAGGCGAATGGTAGCAGTCACGCATGCGCCGGCGATTAATTCAAACCAATCAGGGGCTGATTACACGCATTACGTGCTTAC
Organism: Apeira syringaria; assembly: GCA_934044485.1. Lineage (NCBI taxonomy): Eukaryota > Metazoa > Arthropoda > Insecta > Lepidoptera > Geometridae > Apeira > Apeira syringaria. The sequence continues at coordinate 18,881,634 of OW203662.1, read as the reverse complement.
AAACTGACATATATCACCTCTTTCGTTCGTATTACTAGGGGCATAAAGCTCATAAAAAATTGAATGCTTTTGTGTAAACTTGGTAGGACGTAGAAGCGCGGGTTGGCTTAAAGTAGGTTTTATAAGAATTTCATGCGATGTCACTCAATGTCAAGAAAAGCGTAACAGCGACTCTGATCCTCTTGCGAATAGATACCTACTGTATTGAAATAAGTTTGGACAATTCTTTGAATTGTATATTCAATTCAAACATATCACTACAGTTACCTCCTCATCATGGACAGACGATGACGATGTGGACATGGTATGGCTGAGATGATGACGATGATGAACCATTTCATTGAAATCCCTCCCATCCATATATACCTATCAGGAACTCTATGACTTTGAACATATCAGGGTGATTGTAATGTAACAAATTCATGATTTGGTTATAGAAACGGATTAGAAATTAACTTGGTAAGAGTTATTCCCCTAATTGCAAAATCAATTAATTTACTAGCCTCAGAAGCTTCTTTAAAATATTTTTTAAGTCAATCATTTACAGCTAACAAGGTGGGTCTAGATTTCAACTGTATATAACTTGTTTGCTTCTCCGATTGAGGCGATTCAGATCAGCATTGCTTCATCGGAGATTGGTTTCGCTGCCAAATCCAATTATCTCACCGATACTTGACTAATGTCTTACTAGCCCGTACGATTGAACACCGTATCAAATTTGTGTCTGTAGATGTAATTGATTCAATTATTTGTAATAATTCATGTGAGGCTTTAGAAAAAACAATTTATAGTTAATCACCTAAAACATTAAATAAATCAAAAGCGTGATACCATTGCCATATAAATCAAGAACTTGCAAACGCTTACTTGCCGTGAAGTAATAAAATTGATAGTCATATTATTCTATAATTATTGTACAAAATGTAAGACGTATGTTCTTAAATATATTGATATATATTTGTATATAGATTTTAAATACTGCAGGCAAAATATGTTTATTTATGTAATAGAATTTATTATTGCATTTCGACGGTTAGTGTCGTCGCTTAATAATAAAACTTAACTGACCAGCGATCACCACTAGTTTTTCTGCTGGCGTATTTGACTGATTTATATGCTTTTTTCTTTAATTGATTAGTAATCTTAATATATTGTCTTAACATTACCATCCACTAGATATATATCCAATGATGTCCATAGGGACCGCTTGGAAGCGGCCTGCATTCAGCCTTTTCCTGCGATCTAAGTCATGTGTCAGTGGACGTCCTACGCTGCACTTATCAGTACGTGGTCCCATTCACCAATCATCAGTTCTGCCTGCTGTGTACCGCTAGCTTTGTTGATGACTTTCGTTATTCTACGAAGTTTATCATTTCTGCTTCGATCGCGTAGAGAAACTCCGAGCATAGCCCTCTCCATTGAGCTTGCTTATAAGGGCCATAGTTATGTATCACGTTTCGGTTTTGTATGTCATCACTGGTGACACATACCTACCTGTTCAAGACCTATGTTTTTAGGCATCACGGAATTTTGGACGGTAAACGCCGCAGAGATTCCCTAAGGCTGCTCATACGAGTTGGATTCGAGGAGGATTGGATTGACCTCTTTCTCAAGTTTGTCTTTGCTAATTTTTATATTTTTTATTGGTAGAGTGACTGAAATAGGTAACAATATTTAGAAATACATTAATAGGTAATAAAACTCACTTATTATATAACTTACACAAATACAATTACGCAAAATATCGCTTACACTAAGTAATAATACATTTATACATATACATAAACCATGACTTTATCCCGGAGAGGTGGCCAGAGACCAAAGGTTTCCAATTACCTACAGCAATACTTGCTATTTACAACTACATTATAATACAACATTATATTGTGTAGTATATTAGGGTTGGTTTAGAAACTCTTGACCTTTCATTTTTTTAAACTATAGTTAAGTAGAAGAGAGAAATAATAAAATATTTTTTATATCATTCATTTAAAAGTCATAATATATCTTATCTACTTTCATAATATTTAGACTAAGTATGATGTACCTACATAGCTTGCAAATTATAGCATATTTATAATATTCTATTCCATACAATAATACCAATGGGAAAACGTACTCTAAATGTGTCAACCGACACGCGTTCGATTGCCAGATATATTTGTACGACATCTTAATTAGCATTTTATAGCCTATGTACATTGGTTCAAAGAGATGCCGCCGCTTCCGTTGATATAAAACATCTTATGGAACATAATTATTTGCCTCCAGATTTTTTGTCCATCAAACATTTCATAAATAAAAGGTGTTTAAAAAAAGTTAAAAAAAGATAGAAGTTAGAAAATAAGTTAGAAAAAGATAAAAAAAGATTCTTTAAAAACATATTAATATTTTAAGAGATTTTTATTGTGTATCGCATTAATGCTATGCTAGGCAGAACTTAAGTTCAAATATTTGAAGGGGCGGCAACGGGCTGCTATAGCTTAGTTGGACAAAGCGACAGGACGGTATTCTGTAGTCGTGGGTTCATATCCCACTAGCAGCCGAATTTTTTCCTTCAAATATTTGAACTTAAATATTAATATTTATATTGCTATTATGACAATAAAACAGTACAAACTAATTTCTTTACTAATGCTAATGAAATAAAACAACCTATCTGTTGCTAGGCTTACATGCACAGGCATGAGTGTTACAATAAGAACGAAATCCTTCAGAGGCTGGTATTCAGAGGAGTATTCTTGAACATACTATGTACAGCTAGCCAGGCGGGTACTCGGAAGTAGGTACTAACCCTACCACCATGCTGGGAATTTGACAACGGTGTTACCTTCACAACACAAGTCGTGGGTGGGGATCAAACCAGCGTCCGCGAGTTAGACAGCCTACGTTCCCACCGCTGAGCTATTAACGCATCAAATTATTTTCAATATATTATTAAATTTAGTTTATTAGTTGTTTATAGACAGCTAGTCTAAGTAATCCGCGTTTAGATGTGGAAAGTCATTGCGATACTGCCTATCGAATCCTATTTATAGTATGAGTATGACCTGTTAATTACTTCATGTTAATTAATTGTACTAATTATTAATTACCATTTTACAATCTACATACTACGTACAATCAAACAGATGCCGCTTACTTCCTTCGATACCTTTTTATTAAAACAATTTTTTATCATGGATAGCCGTGATGGTCATTGACCATATATATTAACATAAGGTCATACTAGAGGTCCACCTCGGATTCGCCAGGCACAAATTTCAAATATTAAAAATTATAAGGACCCCTTCACTATATATAATATTATTAAAGTATATATATATCCTATTTTTATTAGTTACCAAGGGATAGTCTAGCTTCCCAACAGTGAAAGAATTTTTCAAATCGGTTCAGTAGTTTCGGAGCATATTCAATATAAACAAACAAACAAACAATCAAATATTTCTTCTTTATAATATAAGTAATAGATATTATACCTATATTTTAGTAAATTAATCAGTTAAGAAATTATAAAAAAAATACTTTTATTAAATATTATGTTTAGTTGTTTGATCACTGGCAACACAGATCATAGATTTTAACATTTAGATTACAAGGGCTTTACGAAATCGTATGTTTATGTAAGGATAAGTTCAGATGCGTGCGCGCAGTGGGGCGACTCATGAATTTTTCGGTATCGAGTTATTACGCAGTAATTAGTGCATTAGTTCAGACATTATTTGTGAACATTATTCTTTAACACATTCTATAAACTTCATGGTGTATTATATTACGTCATATGAGTAAATTGTGGATTTAAAACTGTTTTAAACTGACTTTCCAAAAGGAGGGGGTCATCAATTCGACTCGATTATGCTTATTATCTCCAATTCCCCGTAATTTATGGACCAGACTGGAACATTTAAAAAAAATTTTACACGCTGCTTTTACTTGCCTCCGTTGACCGCATCATCATTTAACGTAACATTAGAAAATTAAAAATATAATAAATTTGCCTTGAAAAATATATGCTTTCAGATTGGTCGAAACTTTAATAGAAATCGGTTTAGTGCCTATACTGCGCTTCATTTTAAAGAAAGTTTTCCACCCATGTGTCATTTATACAGACCTTAAGGTATGTGAATATATTGCTAAATAGCGTATTGGGATGCTATATAGCAATAAGTTTAGCATCTCAAAGATATCACAATTAATCAGAAATTAAAAACATTATTTTTCTTTGATAAATCCGTACTCTAATAAATAATGATTCAAATACCTGCAGCGTGTTTAATTAACATATTTCTTCAATTAGAATTATACAAATAATTTTACATTTTTGTACATACTCAAGCGAATTTTAATAAAATCATTTCGTTGCTAATGGTATAAAATGACATCGTTTATTACTTGATAACTGAGAACTGCAGGTTTCAGAAGATTATCTAATGTTGGAATAAATCGAAAGATAAGCTTTTATGACCTTTATTTCCATATCAGAGGGTTCATTCGGTTAAGTAAAACACACATTTCAATCCTTAATTGGTTTTTATTGTTGACTAACTACGCCCCGTGGTTTTACTCGCATGGTGATGAAAAACGATGATGATGGTGAGGTTTGAAATAAGCCTATGTGGTAACTCAGGGTATAAGCTAAACCAAATTTCATCGAAATCGGTGTAGCCGTTTGAGCGTAAAGAAGTGACAATTATACACACATACACACAAACTTTCGCATTTATAATATTAGTGGGAGTAGGATAATGGGCAGCTCGGATCGTAATTCGTAGTTCACATGCAATCTAAACTAGTTGAACTTAGTAACTTAAGCTATAAGAGTGCACCCTAGGAAACCATCAGTGGTGCCCTTGAGCTAGTCGCCTCGTCCTCTCCTAGTGGCACAGCGCCGTCAGCGCTAGCCTCACTAGGCGATGCGCCTTCTACGCCCGCACAAATACCGGGCTGAGCACCATCTGTGCTCGCCCCCCCTCCGGTGAAGCTGTAAATGCCGGTAGAGGCAAACAGCATTAGTCCGTTAGAAAAAAAAAAGCTAGGAAATAATCAGATTTCACTCGTGCGTCTTGTCGCCCGCTGTAGTACAGAAAGCAAACACGGCCAGGCGGACGCGCCACGCGTTTTAATTAATTATTCGAAATATAAACTGGAAATTAAAAATCTAACCTATTATTCAATTGACACATTAGTCTAGCTATTTCATTCATAAATAATAAAGTGGAGTTAAACTTGTGTCCATGTTATAAAAACTTAGTAAGGTGGTAATGTCAATGGTACCTAAGCCCTATTATTATATTACTATTCTTATTTATATACCCCTGGTAGGTAGAATAATTACGGTATGATTAAAAGTAATGGCTTTATGCCAGCCATGACAGTCCATATCAACATTACATCATGCAGTATAGTGTCACTAAAAAGTTTTTTTTGTTTCCTAGATATAGGATTATGTGATCTATTCGGTAGAAAAATTGGAGTCACAATTACTACAAACACCAATAATAACACCTTCTGAAAATATGTCCATTATTAGACCACTTTTTGCTATAATTTGGGGACACCCACGTTACCATAAATTACTTCCGATCACGACACCATTGGCACGACATCGATCAACTCACAAATTGGGAAATTTCAAATAATTTGTATCTATTTGGCAAATCTTATTACTTTTAACAATTGGACCTCCTGCGAGTAACCGTCACCGTTAGAGGTCTCAATTTGTCACATCAACCCTTATATGGGCAAATAAGACGTCACCCTGTGTGGTCAAATACCTCCTGGAATCACACCTTCCTGTATCACGCAGCGCGAGAGACACAAGTTTTGACACCATTTACAGATACAGACGAGATAAAAATAATCAGACTGACCACAGTATTCATCTAAGTGATAATTCGGGAGCATTTCCGACCTTCTTATACTCTAATTTAAACTCTGATACACGCGCTATAAGCCTTACTTTTCTAAGACGATCTGATTCTATTAGTAACTCAAATAATTTATCATCCCGTACCCGAACACACCTTTGTACTATCTGATCTACTTACTTTTGCCACTTTTTGCCGTATTGTCTTTTCAAAAATAATGCTGTTAAAGTTTTTGTTTTAGAACCCGAGATGCGCGTGTAAATAAATTTAACAGAACACTCTTGGTGGTTTGAAGCTTATCTTGACGTGGGATGGTGGTCAGTGAGTTTACCTTTGTTAAATCTGCCTTCGACATGAGATTAAAGTGTTTGAGTAACGGACTAGCGGAATACATTCTGCTCTCAGCTTTTGTATGATTTCCTTTCGATTTCAACCGCGATTAAATCTTTCGATATCATTAACGAAATCGAAACCTATACGATGCGTTGAAAGTCCTGCTCACAATGGGCAAGAATACAAAGCGTGTGTAGACCGCGAAATAAAGGCTCGCGTATTCCGGTCCAATAAAAAGTAAAATCTGGAGGAAGTGCACGGCGGGCGGAAATGCAAACTGGCATTGTGCGAACTTGCACGTGTTCCGAAACGTTTTGTGCTAGCCCCCTGCACTCGCACGCCGCCGTTAAAGCCTCCATCAAATTAACCTAGGTATTTTCAGACCGCTTAATTGGTTCAACGACGATGATCACACAAAAAATATAACAAAAATTGAGATCATTTTTTGCTAAATAGGCATAATTATGGATCAGGCAAAGTCAAATTCGATTTAGTAACATAATTTAATGAGAGCTATAAATATGGTACGGCAAAGATTTATTAGACTACTACTGTACACGGTGTAGACCATTTAATTTTGTTAAAAAAATTGGAATCAGTTGTCAAAAGTTAATTTATGGTCTCGGATTAATATACAAGTTAAATAATAATAACTTTTTATATACCATCCCCGACCAACAAGTGAGATAGTGGTCAAACGCTAGATCTATACAGTACAAAAAAACCTGTATGTTCTAAATAAGAAGTAACTTAAAAACAATTCAGTACAAATTTTTTTTTTATATCTATCTTTTATGTATGTTAGTTTATTCATGTGTAATCGACCAATTTTAGAAAAAAATAACTCAATATCAATAGTAGGGGAAGGTGGGGGAAACGCGAACGCGGGGTAATGCCGAATTCAATGGTTTGGTATGTTAGAAAGAGATAGTCATATTGTACTTGCCACCATTTCGGAGATCATGCCACTCCTAGTGCCAGTCAACAACACGAGAGACGCGGACGCACGTACTTATCAAGGTATTCATTTTTCAACATTTTGTATATTTTAGATGTAATTTTTTGGTAAATTCAAGTTGGTGTAGCTTTATTTCTACCTGCAATAGTAATTCAGCATTTACATAGTGGAATAATCACATATTAAACAGCTAAACGGCAGTGACTAAGTTGGCAAAATAAATATAACCTTATTTGTTTTTTGACATTTTATTATTTTGGATCCCGCGGGGTAAAGCCGAACACTCCACGTCGGGCAATCTCGAACGTTCGGCATTACCCCACACCCGTTTATTGGCTCCCTATTTAAAATGTTTTTAATATTGTTACTGATGCCTCGTACTTACAAAAGAAAGACCCAAATGAAGTACAGTTTAGAAGATTTCAAGAAGGCTATAGACGACGTTATAAACAAAAAACTCACCCTCGGCAAAGCAACAGAAACATATAATGTCCCATAAACTACTATTTTTGACCACCTAAAGAAACAAGTGTTAAAACAACCAAGGTCTGGACGAAAACCTTTGTTTACAGACGATCAGGAAACGCAACTTGTCGATTATATCATAAAATGCAGTAAACTCTAATATGGCCTAACCATTAAAAAAAATCGACAAATCGCATACCAATATGCTGAGAAGAACAAACATCCTCACAATTTCGACCGAGTGAAACAGCTAGCCGGAAAAGACTGGTACTACAGTTTTATGAAAATACATCCCAGCATATCTCTGAGGAAACCTGAGGCGACTTCACTGAATCGTATCACTGCGTTCAATGAATCTGATGTTAAAATTGTTTATAATAATTTGAAGGCCATACAAAACAAACATCATATTTAACCTGATAAAATTTTTAACGTCGATGAGATAGGTATATCAACAGTCCAAAGAAATCAGAGAATAGTGGCAGTTAAAGGTCAGAAACAAGTAGGTAAGGCAACGTGTGAAAGTGCTGAAAGGGGGTCTACAACAAGAGTTGTTTGTGCATTTAGTGCAGCCGGCCAATATATTCCTGCATTTTTGATATTCAAACAAGGCAGCAAACAAGGAGATTGAAAGAGTATTAAAGAGTTTCGATGATATAAAAGACTTTAGTGACTCTAGTCAAAATACCAAAAACAAAGAAAAAGGCGATAAAGAAAATAACGATTACTTTTGTATTTTCTGTAGAGATAAATATATAGATCCCCCCGTTGAAGACTGGATTATGTGCTACGTGTGCAAAAAATGGGCTCACGAGAGTTGTACTGACAGACAGTCAACATCGTTGGGTTTTAAATGTGATCTCTGTCGTTAATAATTTTAGTTCGTAATTACTCCACTTGATGTTTGTATTTACCCGACTAATGTCGGGTAAAGCCGAACACGAAGGGTTTTGTTTTTCTCTCATATTGTTGCAATTCATTAAAAAAATATAAATGTTGGTTAGTGAATTAGTTAGACAGATAAGTGAACTTTATGATTAAAGAAATTAAAAAAATGTATGATCAAATTCCACTGTTTAATTTAAGTTTTCCCTTAGGTGTTCGTATTTCCCCCACCTTCCCCTACTTATTTAAAATCTGGAGATGGTTTTATTCGTTCACGTGTCAGCAAGATAGACTTAAATACATTATTTACTGGAAATCATTTGTTGGGATAGTTCAAGGTCCAGCATTCCAGTACGGATGGGTCAGTTAGCTGTGAATACATGTGTTTGAACTGACCTATCCTTACCACAGCACATCACAAAGCCTTTGCGAAATAAAGCACACCTACCTACCAACCGATATATCATGACCATCTTCCATTAAACTTTTTTTTCATTAATACGGAACTGTACCCACCAACTTTTTCTCCAACAATATCTTCAATAAATGAAATAAAATACGAAATTTCTGCAAAAAATCTTTCGGTCGCACAGCAGGGTATGTTTGTGGCTTTGTCACGCCCACAACTCGACAAAAGCCAAATAAGAGAACAGTGCACGTACCTGATAAAAAAAATACCATCTAAATACCGTCCCATTGAAGTTTAAAAGCCGTAGAGAAACGCGCATTGTTCCCGGGTCGAATGCGGTGGCGATATTAGAATCGTATTATTTCGCGATGCACCAAGAAGCGTCCAGAAGAAAACCGTTAAAATCGACGAGCATTCCTTTACAACCAATAGCCATTACAGAGTTTCTGATGTCACTTCGATAATTTTATTTATGCCTTCTCAATACAATATTGGATGACCGCAACATCGGTCGGCGAATCAAAGTGCTTTAATCCATCAGGGCACTTGTTTGTAGAGCGTTAAGGCAAACATCATACTGGATAAGTTGAGAACAAAAACGGCGAGTTTCTCATAAACAGTGAGTTGTTTACTTCATGGCGGCGGCAGTCTGGCATTTTTTTCCGGTATTTTTTCGTCCACCGTGGCTGCACGCCCGTGGCCAAATGTAATTCGACCTGATCGTATCTGGACACTTTTTGTCATTGTGGTCAGAGACAGCTGTCCTATAAAGAGCCATAGTTTGATCATTGTTTATAGACAAGTGCCATTATTGGACATTGGCAATTGGAGAGCTTTTATCTTAATTTGACCCATCGCTTCTTTTCCTTGGACTGAAATACGAATCAACTCCTCCATAAAACTGCGAACAATATCAACTATAGATACAATAATTTTATTCATTGCTTTTTTAAATTAGATAAAAACTGCTAAAGCTTCGATTCAAAAACGTATTAATCACGATAATTTGTAACTAATATTTGAAGAAGATTCCTAAAGTCAACATTAGTTTTGCTAAAAAACGAATAGCCATGAATAAAATCTTAATCAGCGGTTGAAGATAAAGGGATAGAAAGACAGAGAAGCAAGTGATTAAAATGAATTTGGTCCTAAAAATAGGCGGGCTGATTAATTTTGTGGGTAAGGCAAGCACACCCTTGGCTCGGAGAATTGAATTGGCGAGGAACATAGCTAAAATTGACGCGATCATTTCCAAGGTGTAGAGTGACCATGATATAAAAAAATGTATACTGACAAAAAGATGCTAAATAACATAACATAACATAACTATACTTTATTGTTAAATATTAAAAATCACGACCTTAACATTACATTTAAGTGTGAAGCTTTTTATACCACGCGCTTCGGCATTGAATAATCAACCTAATGACACAAATAAAATCAGAAATATAGCAAAGAGATGATATTAATTATCCTGTCAAATCTAAACTTTAAATAAATAGATTTCGTTGGTGTAAGAAACATGTTTAAAAGTCTAATAGATTTTTTATTTTATCTGAATAGTGTTTATTTTTAAAATATAACCCCCCTACGAAAGCATACATTCATTTACTTTCAACTTCTGAATATATTTTTGGTTTAGTAAATACATATTTTATTTGATCATCTTCATATTTTTCATATTTTATTTAATATATTTTATTATATTATTTAAAATGATATTAATCACAAAATATATCGCGTGACATAAGTATTTCTAATCAGGACTTAAGATACACTGCTCTCCCACCCAGAATATTTTAAAGTAGTATTAGATTACTTGCAACTGAACTTCTTTTTTTCTCTATTATTATGGATTTCCACAAACTAGCACATGAATCTCGGCATGAATCTAATTTTATTAACTAGTTCTAGTTAAATATATGATTTAATTGGTAATTATAGTACATAATAGGTACAATTCCGTATCTGTTTATAGCGTTAACAGATACTGAATTTATGGAATACTATCTCTTATTCTGTTTATGTTATGGTTTAAATTCATATATCACAAAATAATGCTAATCCTATTAATAATAATTAGTATTAAAGTAATAGAGAGCCTCGTATTATTTACAACTACTTTACGTGTACCTGTACCTCGATTTAAATAAAAATGTAATTATTTTTAGTAGGTACGTTTGTCATAAAATTAATTAAAGTAATTTGTATCGTATGTCGTACCAGAAACTATATAAGAAATTAATTAACACAGTTTTGGTCAGATTCAATTAACAAAATAATTATAGCTAATTTCTGGTTATTCCGGCTAATGTACCAAATGATTATTTTCAATTATGGTCACCCTACATTGACGTTTAACGGTTCTGAAAAGCGTTATTAATATTTATAGCAACACATAAACGATTGTTTTTTTTATTTGTTTAACAACGCACAGCTACAGGTGCTCACTTTGATCCGTGCCGAAACAGTATCAAAAATATTAAAGTTAAAAAATATCTTGAACTGTGTACCGTGAAATTTGAATTTAAATGTATGTGGTTTGGGCTATAAAATTGGGTTAAAACTTAATCTTGGCCAGAATTTCATCCATAAATAAAACAAACAGAAATTGCATGGAACCCCTTGGAAAAATGATCTTGAAATTTAGTTACTACATTAAACATATCATTATTTTTTGTTAAATGGACCAGTAATAACCTTTATATACAGTACACGTAAGTAGATTACATGATAACATAAATTACTACTCACTAATTATAGGCAATTTTTTGTTAGTGTTCGAGTCTACTCAAACTCAATAATCACAATAAGTGATCTAAAATAGACGGTCGCCGTGGCTCAGTCGTCAGTTGCATGACTTCTAGTCCTCGGGACCTTGGGTTCGACTCACGGCAGTAGCAAACGCTTAGTCACAGTCATAGTCATCTTATTGATTTTATATGTTACATCCCACTAATATTATTAATGTCAAAGTTTGAATGGATGGATGGATGGATGATTGTTACTCAATCACGCCAAATGGCTGAACGGATCTGAATGAAATTTAGCACAGAGATACATTATAGTCTGGAATAGCATATAGGCTCCTTTTAAACCCGATAAAATGTATGAATATAATGTATGATAGTCCCACCTAATCAATCATTCACTTCTGCCTATTAAAGGTATTTGTTACTGTTGTATTGCTGTATTTATTATAATTAATTATAATCAGCTGATATTTTCTTTATTGACCGTAACTAATTAACTGGGCTATGCGACGTACTTTTCTGTCATACCTTATACGGGTGACCGCCAGTGGTATTTTCAACTGAGCTCATTTCTGCGTCAAAGGGACACATTGAGGGTTTATAAGTTCCCGATGACATTACAAAGATCGCGGGTGTTTACAGACAGGGTGGGCGGGAAAACCCTGATACAAAAATATGTTCATTACAGCTGATTACGAGCTCGTAACTACGGGCTTAAAAATACTAATCAAATTTGTAGACCTATCAATTTCCTCTCTTAAGGCGTAAGACATAGTTCAAGCGCATTTGTCGTTACCGTGACAATTGTCGATAAAGGAAAAATATGGTATATATACAATAAATTAGCAAATAAAATCAAACTTTTTTCAATCACTCATGACTTGTTACTAATCAAAAGGTAAAGCCGGTATTTGAGCGTACGAATGTGACGTAAGATCTGTTTTGCCAAGCTTTAATCCGGCAAATATATGCGGAGCTAAACGGACTGCTAAACTCCTGAGGATAGACACGTGAAGAAAGAGAGAGAAATACTTTCTTAGGGGGACAATAAACTCTGATCTCAAACGGGCATTCAATTTAACCTCTTGCTCCCCTGAATTTACGACATCAATCAAATTATTAGACGTATTAAAGACTATTATGTCTATTATTATGCACCACAGAACCCGTGAGTCCATATTATGATGGGAAATATAATCAGCTCGAGTAATACGTTTAACATTATTTTATATGGGCTAATAGTATCCGATTGCTTTTCATTGAGCGTTGGAGAAAGTAGGTTTTGATATTTATAAATTAATTGTGTAATTGGTACCAACAATCGTGTTAATCATATTTTTATGACGTAAATATTACTTTTTTTAAATACTTGGGTATGTTCTTGTTCATAATAGTAAGTTGGTAACAGCTTTCAGAACTTTAAAAATAACAAATTTCCTACTGTAAGACAATAGTCTCTATGCAAGGCGGCACATCAGATTCAAGATTTTTTTAAATTACATTACATGTGGAAGTAAATGGGGTTTGATTAAGCCCGATCAAACTTTGCATAAAACACTCAGTAAAAATGTATATATACCATTAAAACACCAACAAAATAAATATGCGTGAGTTGCATTCTTAACTTCAAATATTAATTTTTAAATTTCGAATATTTGCCGAATATTTGTTCGGCCATTTAGAATTGACATCTGATGAAGATCGCAGGAAAATGCTGGATGCGGGCCGCTTCCAACTTGTCTTGTGGAGATCAATGGGGGAGGGCTTTATCCAACAGCGGACGTCTTATGGCTGAGATGGTGATGATGATGATTAAGAACACCCTCTATATTATGTATTTCAGACTTGGTCACTCCACCACACCCCCCTTTTAGTCAATGTATAAAATAAAAATAAAATACCCAATTTCGTTCTTTTTTTATACTGTATATATCTAGTGTTTGACCACTATCTCACTTGATGGTCAGTGACGATGTGGTCGAAGATGTTATCACGCTAGACCTAGAATGCTCACTGGCTCTCAAAGACTGCTGCCTGAACACACTATGTGCTTGGTGACAGTTTTTCAAACTTACTTAGAGGGTGATAGCTGGCCAGGCGGGTATTCGAAAGTACCTTACCACCATGCTGGGAATTCGATAACGGTGTTACCTTCACCGGAAGCTCAGTTGCTGGGGATCGAACCAGTGTCCGTCAATTTGACAGGCGACGCTCCCCCCGCTGAGCTATCATTGCTTCAAAACTTTTACAAAGGAACACGATAGCTTCCATTATATTATTGTTGGTAAACAAGCTTCAACATCTGGTTATGTTCAGGTCGTTATGTGAACATGTAAGGCTTCAACATAGTCTCAACATGCCTCTTGGCATGTCCTTGTAGTACTTTTATTTTCATACAACATACTGCCACCTGTTACAATAGTGACTTACGATAGCTTGCGACACACTCTTTCCCAGCTCATAATCAATATTAACATCATATTGTATGGTAAGTATCTAAATAATGACAACTCGCCGGTAAATAATCGACTGGCCGGTTGGCGCAGTTGGTAGCACTCTGCCTTCTGAGCCGCTGGTCCCGGGTTCGATTCCCGGACAGGTCAAACAATTGTGTGTATGAACATATCTGTTTGACCTGTGTCTGAGTGTGTATATGTATATAAGTATATATATATATCAGTTATCAGGTTATCATAGTACAGGCTCTGCCTAGTTTGGGACCTGAAGACCTTGTGTGAATGTTAATAAATAAAAAATTTAACAAAATGTCATTTTAGCCGACTTCAATATAAAGAGAAGGTTTCATTTCGACCGTCTAATATTTTTATCTATGTTCGCGGATAGCTTTGTCGTGTATTTGCCAATTTTGATGTTTCTTTTTTTGTTTGATAGGATATACTTTCGAGGTGGACCCATTTAAATTTTAACAAAATCGAATTAGCGGTTCTTGAGGACTCACTCCAATAACTGAAAATTATTTCATCCACCTAGATGACTTCCTTATTGAGGTTGTAGAAATCGGTGAACATACATAATGTCAATTGATCCCGTGAGTAACAAAGGTCACTGAAGAGTGATAAAAAAATTTTTTACCAAAAAATTAATTCCTAAAAATTTTTTTTTATTTTTTCCGCCTATATTGAACCTTAATACAAATATTAATAATTAATAGGAATTATTAAGAGTTTGACACACTAAGATAATGCATTTATTAGAAGTCTTACAATTCCTAGGTAAGTCATACATTAGAATTTCCACGAAATTGTTTGTTCTTGACGGTGTAGAGGTTTATATATTAAAGTTATGTTTATTGTTAATATCGGTATTAATGATTGTTCGAATCATTGTAACAATAATTAGTTTTAAATGAAACCACCGGTAGCTTGAGCCCGGTAGCCTGCCCCGCGCGCCGGCAGCGCTCTAGGCTTAGGTTTTTTATAATATCCTGATTCATTTTTTAAGCCTAAGAAAAAAGAACATAAAAACACTTTATACTTTAATTTTTAACCGACTTCAAAAAAGAAGGAGTTTACTCAATTCGACCGTATATATGTATTTATTTTTATTTTTTTTATGTGCGTTCGCGGATAACTTCGTCGTTTGTGAACCGATTTTGATGGTTCTTTTTTTGTTAGATAGAGTATACTTCCATGGTGGTTCCATTCAACTTTCATTAAAATGGACTAGCCGTTTTTGAGTTATACTCCAATAACTGAAAAGTGCCACGCGTATTTTGATGATATTATTGTCGCGGTTTAAGACATCGACATCCCGTGAGTAGCACAGGTGACTGAAAAGGGTGAAAAAATTTTTTTTAACAAAAACTGCAACCGTCTTCAACACTCAAAATTGTGAAATAACTTGTTGAAGTAACTTTTGAGTGTTGAAGTCGGTTGCATTTTTTGTTAAAAAAAATGTATTAGTATAATGTGTCATTTTAACATTTATGACATTGTAAAGAATGTACATATCTGTACAAAACCTTTATTATTTACCACTAATAATATGAACTAAATTAGGTTTTTGTAAATCGAATGTTTAGAAAATACTGCTAGTATTTTATGTTGTAAAAGGTCGGCCTCTAATTAAGACGTTTCTGTTAGAATATAAAATATCGTTCCTGACCTACGTCCAAAATATACGACTCCCGCCACAAAGCGGCCGAGTTGATTGCGTTCTTTTTTTAACCAAAACTTATTGGATATATTGAAAGAGGCCGTTAATAGATGTTGGCTGGTCATAGACAAGATGAGAATGCTCGACCATACTCATTCGAATTTGCATTTTGTTGTATCACTGGACTCTAATGAGGTGTTAGGTAATTAATTCTGGAGATCTTGATACAGATAAAGAGATCTTAATGGTAACGCAGTGATACAATACTTTTCACTTGTCGTTTAACTGGTGACTTCCGATATAGGATTTTCAATCTCCGTTAAACTTTTTAATTGGCCATATTGCTCCACTACGATTAAGAGCTTCCGTTGTTAATGATTTGTTAATCAACTGAGCTTCAGTAATTGACTACTGACGTATAAACTATATATGTATTGTGCCGGTGCTATCTAGTATGTCCCTAAGCAGGGATAATTAAATAATATTAGACTGATATTATATCGTTTTAATACACTCGTTTAAATAGTAGTATAACGTAGTCGGCGGCACACATATTTGTAGGGTCGTGGGGGGAAAAGGTTAATCCGTCTACACTCTCCTCGTAAGTTACTTCCCCGTCAGTTGCACGGTATGGGGGAGTTGATCCTGGCCTAAGTACGGCCCTGTGCAGCTCCCTCACTGATTACGGCCCTGGCGGTGTACTTTGGACCTCTTGGTGCAACTGCTAACGTAGGTGCGGTGAGGAAGGCAATATAATTATAACTCGTCCGTGATTCCTGGAATCAATACACATATTCTAAGCATGTATTGTGTACAGCTCCGTTTTGGGGTCCCACCTTCGGCAATGCCATGAGAAGTGCTTAGTAGTTTAGTCTTGCCGAAGTGGTAAAATCAGAACGGAGTTTACAATGCATATTTAACAAAATATTGAGTGCCATTCAAAACTTACCCTACAGCGGGAATCACACACTTGAAAATAATTTATGTCAACACTGACTAACAACAAATTACAAGTAATGACACGTATAACTTGCTAAAACACAGCTGTAGTTTTGTGTAGCTAGTGCGCTTGACACCAATACTACCGTCAAGTCGTAGCGGCGATCTCCGAACGTCTCCGCTTAGCCGCGCTGTCAATTGCCTCCCGCTCTTACCCCTTCGTTCCTTCTGCGACCCGCGCATGCCTAGCATCGAGACCGGTTAGGTTTGGTAATAAAGAACCATTACTTTAAATAATGTAACGCTACGTTACACTACCCGCCGGTCCCTCATAAGGATTTTATTTTATAGATAAAATCCGCAAGACTTCGCCAATTAATAAATTAATGTATTATGTTAAATAATAATTTGGACCACTGTAACAGGTTTTTTATTTCTGCGTATGCTGCCCGGTAATTTTAAGATCTTTAATATGCCAGGTGCCCAAAAGTTTACCTGCCATATCTTCTAACACATAGACAAGTGGAGAACGTTTCTCGAGAACTCTGCACTTGATGTACTTAGGCGCTAATTTTTTATTAAAGTACTTGTCTTTGTCACTCAATACGTAAGCGCGTTTGTACACTATATCCCCTTCATTGAACTCAAAGGGTTTCCTTCTCAGATTGTAATTTCTTGTATTTTTAACGTGAGCATGGTACAAAGACTTTTGAACCTGGTCAAAAATAGAGTTTAAGCAACCTACATTTTCTGCATATACTTCACGAGGTAAAAACAACACTTCATCCCCGAGTTCATTGTCGGTATAATGAGAACCACATATAACTAATTCCCTACCAAAAACGAGGAAGGAAGGCGTGTATCCAGTAGCTTCATTTACTGAATTATTTATCGCAAACTGAACTCTAGGTATAAATGTATCCCAAGAACGATGATCGTTCTCAACAAAGGTGGAAATACATGTTATAATTGTCTTATTATATCTCTCCACAGTGTTGATTTGAGGAGTATACTTTGGCGTAAAATATATATTCGGGATATTATACTTTTAGAAAAAAATATTTGTTTCATTGCTGATAAATTGTGAACCATTATCCAGAAAAATGGTCTGGGGAATGCCGTGAACCAAAAATATTTGTTCTTCTAAAATTTTTATTACGATGCTAGATGTAGCTTTTTTTATTGGGTATATATGACAGAATTTTGAGAAGCAACAAGTAACAACAAAGATATAAGAGTTTTGCTTCCGTGTAATTGGAAGTGGACCCATTAAGTCTATGGAAAGCATTTGGTATGGTCTAGAGCATTGTTTAGGTCGACCTAGTTCTCCTAGAGTAGTGTGGTTCTGAATTTTATACTGTAGACAAGTGGGACATGAAGTCACGTAATAAGCAACGTCACGATACATGCCCGGCCAGTAATACCTCAAAGCTACACGACGATATGTTTTAAAAACTCCCAAATGACCAGCAATCGGCTCATCATGATTTTGTGATATGACAGTATCACGAAGTTCCGATGGAACAACCTCTTTCCAGGAAAACTCATTAGTCAGGTGACATTTATTCTTACTAAGTCTAAAAAGGCACTCATTTTTAATGTGATAGTTTGGAAATTTCTCCGGTTTATTGACGCAGTTATTATAAATATTATTATACCACTCATCTTTAGTAGTCGTAAAAGACTGAGCAGTAACCAAAGAAGATAATGGTACTGCTCTAGACAGGGCATCCGGGATAATATTATCAGAGCCACGGCGATGTTTAACTTCAAAATCGAATGCAGATAACCGCAAACCCCAACGGGCAAGTCGTCCAGACGGATTACTTAGCGACAAAAACCATTTAAGGGCACTGTGATCGGTATAAACTATAAATGTTTTGCCATTTTCAACATAACAACGCCAGTGCTCTAACGCGACAAGAACAGCTAGAGTCTCTCGTTCCGTAATGCTGTAATTTCTTTCAGCTGCCGTCAATGAGCGACTCATGTATGCTATAGGGTGTTCTACACCGTCAATTGTTTGCGTAAGCATTGCACCCACCCCGTAATTACTTGCATCTGTATGCACTTCAAACGGCAACTTGTAGTTTGGGCAAGAAAGTACCGGAGCGGATACTAGACACTCTTTTAACTTGTTGAAGGCAGTATCGGCTTCATCATTCCATTGGAAAGGGGGTGAGTTTTTTTTGCTAGAAGTCAATTTATTAAGCGGCCCGGCAATTGTGCTAAAATTTGGAACAAATCGACGATACCACGTAGCTGTGCCTAAAAAACGCTTTAACTCCTTGCGGTTAGTAGGTGTAGCAAAGTTCAAAATAGCCTCTACTTTGTCTGGATCAGTTCGTAACCCATTTGCATCAACCACATAGCCTAGGTATTTCAATTGACTTCGAAAGAACTCACACTTTTCTAAATTAATTGTCAGATTAGCTTTGCGTAATTTCTCCAGAACACGAAGTAAAAGTTTGACGTGTTCTTCAAAGGAGGCGCTGACGATGATGACGTCATCTAGATACGCAAATATACGGTGATCTATGTCACCTAACAATGCATCCACCAAACGTTGCTGTGTTGCAGGTGCATTAGTCAAACCAAAGGGTGTAGTTTTGAACCTGAGAGTTCCCCGGCCTAAAACGTAAAATGCAGTTTTATCCCTATCCTGTTCTGCAATCGGGATTTGCCAAAATGCTTTAGATAGATCAAGACTACTTAAAAAACGTGCATCTCTTAAATTGTCCAAAATTTCTGATATATATGGCAAGTTGTAAGCATCCCGTTTTGTGACGGCATTTAATTTTCTGCTGTCTAAGCAAAAACGAGGCTCACCATTTTTCTTGTTAACGAGGAGTACCGGAGATTGCCAAGCGCTCTCACAAGGCTCTATGACATCAAGAGCTAGCATTTCATCAACCTGTTTAACTAAGATTTTCTGCTTTTCTGGTGATAGCCGATAGTATCTTTGTCTTACAGGCGGAGAATCGCCAGTGTTAATCCGGTGGCTTATTAAATGGGTCCTGCCCAATCCTTTACGCTCAAAAGAAATGTCCTTGAATTGATTAATTAAGCCATCAGCGACAGATTTCTGACGTTCATCTAAATTATCATAAGAATAAATTAAAGCCGTGTTTGGATTATCTATAATGAAGTTAACAAGCGGTGCCTTCGACAGTTGCAAAGTACCTAAATATTTAGGACATAATCCAAACGTTCGCCAGAAATCAATGCCTAGTATAAGTGATGATTTTATCTCTGGAACCACATAGGCTTTTAAAATATGTGACTTCCCTTCGAACTCAACAAGTAAATTCATGTAACCATTACTGTTAAGCGATTGTCCTCCAGCAGCAATAACGGATAATTTTTCATCGGTACATAATTTTAGACCACGCTTAAGTAAAATCTCGTGAGCCTTGTTACCAATGATAGTGACTGCTGAACCCGAGTCCAGCAGGCCTGAGATGGTAATATCACCTATTTTAATATTGACATAAGGTCGAGTATCATGTTGTGGGTTGCCATGCAGAATTGTAGCTAGTCTATAGCAATTGAAAAATTGACGAATTGTTTCTAGCCATTCGATCCATTCTTTCTTATCACAGTAATCAATCGCTGTAGAGAGCGCGCTACAACTCTGCAATTCTAGTTTTTTGTATTTTGTTTACACTTAGGACAATCGGGTTTCTTTACTCCTTTAAGACCGCATTTAAAACACAAAATCTCGTTGTTTTGACAATGTTTGAAACTATGACTATTGTTACGGCATCTAGGGCAGTATGGAACCTTATTTTCACCACTCACATTCGTTTTATTTAGTGCGTGTAAATATTTTTCATTTACGTTACTAGTCATTTTTGTAATCTTAGGCTGATTATTAATGTCTGTATTTATAATTTTTTCATTATCTTGGTTAGAGTTATGCCCTTGTTTACCCAATGAGTATCTATTTTGATTGTAAGCGAATTCGGGTGCTAATGTAGCAGTAGTGACAGGCATAGGCTCATGAAATTGAGCCAAACGCGACTGGACGTTTTCAAAATTTTTACACAAAGCGCGTAGCTGTTCAATGCTTGTGATTTCAGTAGTAGAAGCTAGAGTGCTTGCATAGCAGGGTCTTACGTTGTGTAGTATAATTTCCAGTCTATCTTCTTCTGATAGTGACTTTGATAATCGGGAAAACATGCCAGCTAGAATAGATAAATAAATAGTAATATTTTCCGATTCACCCTGAGTCCTAGATCGAATCTCAGAGAGTAAACGGTAGTCGTAATCCGGTTTATCAAAATCCTGTTTCAAAAGGACAATAAGTTCTTCCCATGACGTGACCTGATCTTTGACACTTCTAAACCAATGTAACGCATTTTCTACGAAAATCTCTGTGGCATAAGAGAGCAACTTAGAAACAGAAATGTCACGAGCTCCTTTGTACTCCTGAGCTCGTAATATAAACGAGCGAACACATGACTTACCGTCAAACTTCAATTTACCTAAATCCGAAAAAAGCCTTGCGCTACCATCACAAGTAACATTTACGTTTACGGGGGTAGGAGTTAGCTGAGATTCTGAACTAAAGCCAGAAACAGAGAGAGGGTCGTATGTCTTTTGTTTAACAACTAAAACTTTTTCGTATAAGTCCTTAAACATTGTACCGCATTTCAAATATTCCTCGGCCACCTTATCATCTGGATTAATTCGATTAAGCCGATGATACAAATGGTGAAATAAGTTTTCGGTACGAGCAATTGCATTTTTGTCGTATAGTTCCGTTGTTAGTGTTGTTTTAATTTTTTCTAGTAGTTCCAAGCAACAACCCAGGTCCTCGGCAGGTTCTAAATGTGAGCATAATATTTCTTCAGAAGGAAACAATTGGCTAAGTTTACTTATTTGCTTCCTAATATCAGATACAGTACTTGCGGGACTTTCACCTCTGACGGCAACCTCATATTCCAATTCTGTTTTTTGTAATGACAAAAACTTAATAATGTGTGACATTGTGTCTGAGCAAATAAAATAATAAAAATACGTAATATTATTTGATGAAGGCAAGTTGTAAATGGCACACAATATAACATGTAATCTTTACAAGATGAATTACTCCGTTCTGTTACAAAACTGTTACACAGAACGCTTTGGTTTATATTAAAATTGTAAAAGGTACATAAAAACTAAAAAATAAAATTTGCAAATAAAAATAACACGTAACTGGTGAGAGCTCTCCTTGTCTTCCCAAGCTAGTCACAAACCAAAAGCCTACACAACAACAGATAAAACGTGAGAATAATGAAAGTTAATGAACTTATACTTATTAACAAACGGTTCTAAATCAGTATACATTTTTTTTTTAAATATTATTCTAAAATTATAATAATTAAATATCTATTTAATCAGCTTAACAGTAGGTAGGCACTAGAAAAAAATAAAAAAGCGTTTTACACAAATTAAATTCAAGAAAACCACTCCCCGTGCAAAAACTAACTACTTGCTACTGGAGGTGAAGACAGATTAACAACCACGTAGTGGGCGCCAGTGTACCGGTGCTATCTAGTATGTCCCTAAGCAGGGATAATTAAATAATATTAGACTGATATTATATCGTTTTAATACACTCGTTTAAATAGTAGTATAACGTAGTCGGCGGCACACATATTTGTAGGGTCGTGGGGGGAAAAGGTTAATCCGTCTACACTCTCCTCGTAAGTTACTTCCCCGTCAGTTGCACGGTATGGGGGAGTTGATCCTGGCCTAAGTACGGCCCTGTGCAGCTCCCTCACTGATTACGGCCCTGGCGGTGTACTTTGGACCTCTTGGTGCAACTGCTAACGTAGGTGCGGTGAGGAAGGCAATATAATTATAACTCGTCCGTGATTCCTGGAATCAATACACATATTCTAAGCATGTATTGTGTACAGCTCCGTTTTGGGGTCCCACCTTCGGCAATGCCATGAGAAGTGCTTAGTAGTTTAGTCTTGCCGAAGTGGTAAAATCAGAACGGAGTTTACAATGCATATTTAACAAAATATTGAGTGCCATTCAAAACTTACCCTACAGCGGGAATCACACACTTGAAAATAATTTATGTCAACACTGACTAACAACAAATTACAAGTAATGACACGTATAACTTGCTAAAACACAGCTGTAGTTTTGTGTAGCTAGTGCGCTTGACACCAATACTACCGTCAAGTCGTAGCGGCGATCTCCGAACGTCTCCGCTTAGCCGCGCTGTCAATTGCCTCCCGCTCTTACCCCTTCGTTCCTTCTGCGACCCGCGCATGCCTAGCATCGAGACCGGTTAGGTTTGGTAATAAAGAACCATTACTTTAAATAATGTAACGCTACGTTACAGTATGTATAACGTATAAATACCCTGCCTAGTATTATGGGTTCGCACCAGACTAGAAGAAATGTAGCTATGCAAAGAACATTTTTCATATGCAATACATACTCGATCTGATTTCTCCCTGTCCGTGCGATGCGGACGGCACCAGCCGTCGTTCATACAACACTCATCATCATCATCATAATCTCAGCCATAAGACGTCCACAGCTGGACAAAGGCCTCTAGGCATACCACAGTGGTGGCCTTGAATTTATTCATCTACTTCTCATCTTGCGACAAAGCCACATGCCGGCTGAGTATACCTTCTGAACCCACTTCCCGGTGAAGCTGTAAATACCGGCTGAGTTTTATGGTTTATTGCATTAACAACATGCTAGGCGGAACTTACGTTCAAATTATTTGAAGGAAAAGATTCGGCTACTAGTGAGAATCGAACCCACGAATACAGAATACCGCCCTGTCGTTTTGTCCATCTAAACTATAGTAGCACTCTACCAGGTTCAAGCCCACTTGCAGGCAATTTTTTTCATTGAAATAATTCGAACGAAAATTTTATAAATTAAAAAAAAAAAATACACAATAGTTAATTTTCATCCCGCGAGGTTTTGTTAATCAGCAATAAACTTAAGTATACATGGATTTCCGCAAAGTAACTCCTAGTCTTAAACATTTTAAAACTATAATAATTGATGAAATCTTTTATTATTATGAACTGTGAAAGTCATAAAACTAATCAAATGATACAAAATCAATCGTAGATAATGATGGGCACTGATCATCGCTAACAAGCGGCACGTGAACACTAAAGATGTCGAATACGGATATAAGAAGGTGGAATACCAAGTAGGTATATATGGATCTCTCCTAATGGGCCCACGATGACTTTCTATAAATTAATAACAACAAGCATTTGACCGCCGATGATTGGAACAGCTTAATGAGGAAGCACATATTCATCTCTACTTCATAACAATGTGCTCATGTTTTTATTAACTCTTACCATTTTAGGGTTCTGTACCGAAAAAAAACCAAAAGATCATTTCATTGTATGTAGTGATACCTATTATAGGTATATATCTATAATAGGTATAAAATTGCAAGTAATATCACTTACTGTATAATTTACTCGTTTTTTTGTTCTATTTATTATATTTGTAGTTTGTCCACGACACTCGGGTCTTGGCTGAAAATCAGCGCTGTGGGACTATCCGGCAGCATTTTGCTGAGCCAAGTCCATTTTTGGACTACACAATGCAGAAATGATACTTTTACTATCTATATATATTCTAGAATTGTTTAATTATTATTTAGTAATTTATGAATCTGTATCTGTTTTTCTTCTTTATTTTTGTTGTTTGTGTTTTCCAAAATAAATGTTTTTTCTTCTTCTTCTTCTTCTTACCTACTCTAGTTTTCAATTCCTTGGAGCAATGAAACAAATATTCATTTTGGCATTACCAGGGGAATGAAAATATGTAGAGGGCAAGCAGCAATTTGTAACACAAGAAAATAAAAATGTCTAAACAGAGTAAATGTGTAATTTTAACCAAAAAAAATTATAACACTAACTTGTTTGCAGTTGATAAATTAACCGCCAATATATAACGATAACAATTTCCAAAACAAAGTCGAACATTACAATAATTATTGTTCGTTAACAGAACTAAACAATTTATTTAATCCAAGAATTAATATTGCTCACGAGATATTTACCATGTATTTTAATGTTTTTCTAAAAAAAAAGGAAAACTCATAAATTATATGGTAAATATTTCCATAACAATATTATTATTTTTTCTTGGTTACCGCGCCAGATAAAAACCTTATAATTTATTTAATTACAAGTTTGTACAGAACCCTCGATACCCCAGTCCGGGTCGCACTTGACTACCTTTTATTTTATAGATTGTAACTTCTGGTTGCGTCCGGCATTGATACAATCTTTCCAAATCATAAGTGCGTTATCAAAAGCGCCGTCTTCGATAAGAATGTTAACTGCTTTTGTTTCGGGCCGTTATTTAAATTGATTTCAGCTACTGCTTAGCAGCCTGTAAATCATAGTTATAAAAAGCTTTGTTACGGCAAATATGTTCAATACGTCAGGGCTGGATGCGGGCCGCTTCCAAGCGGTCCTTGTGGAAATCAATGGGGGAGGCATTTGTCCAGCAGTGGACGTCCTATGGCTGAGATGATGATGATCATGAATACGTCAATTTTTGTATGGCGGGTAGCATAAATATTTTACAACTGAGCGATGGTTATACAACGGTTTTACTTCCTTCGTCCGTGGCCGGCGGGGGTTTTAATGCGACCGGAAAGAATTCGTTACACCATAATTGCACTGCACGTCGGCTACTTTCCCTCCAGATTAGATTTATGAGATTCCTGCATCCTAAGAAGTCTCTGGATAGATTATTATATAACACTAATAGCTGCGGTTTGACTTTACTCGCATGGACTACGGATTTCAATTATTTCAGTTATGATACGTTAACCTCTTCCAAAAAAAAGTAAATGCGCTAAATTTTATTCAGGTGATTGAGTACCTACCAACTGTGTATCTAGTTATTTAATTTTTTTTCATTATTTTTCGTTCATTATTTTATTGATCATTTAACTTATGGCCCTAACTACATAATGTTACCTTTGCCGCTGCATCAAACAAAACATATCGTGCAATTGTTTTGTCTCAAACTAGTTGCTGCTTGCGGTATATCCGGCGCCGCGGTCGTATATTTTCCGTATTCCCATTAGTGTTCATTCATTAATTTATTCATCGCAGCCATAGGACGTCCACTGCTGGACATATACCTCTTTGCCACAACTCGCCACGCTTGGCAGGCGGGTTGGCGAGTGCAATATGATTTCCTATCCTCAGAAGGCGCTGCTGCCCACCGTCTGGTACGTGAACCCTTAGCCGACTCTTACGGCACCCACGGGATGAGATGGGGGAGTACTATTCTAGGCCGGTACCACTGCGGCACCCTGGGTAGGTACCACCACGGCACTTAGTTCTCATAGTAAACTTTTTATATTAACTAAATGCAAAATCAAGTTCCACTTCTTTAGCGGTTGAATTTTTAAAAATCCATGGTAAATGAGTTAATGCAGTGGCGTGGATTTTATCACAATTTACAAACGCTTCAGTTTATATGTGGGCCTCTATGCATGATTGCCTCATCTTTGGGCGACCGTTAGCAATTTATGGGCTATAAGCACTTTTAAATGACTTTGTAACGGTGGAAAGCTATTACCTATAATATGACTGGCTTTAATTCTGTTAATGACAAGAACTAGCTAAAATAACTAAAATTCTTCAAAATGTTCATCTCAGCCATTGGGTGTCCACTGTTGGACAAATGCCTCCCCCAATTGGGGGGAATTGCCAATACTCGCCACGCTTGGCAGGCGGGTTGGCGAGCGCAGTATGATTTCCGATGCTCAGAAGGCGCTGCTGCCCACCTTCTGGTACGTGGTCTCTTAGCCGACTCTTACGGCACCCGCGGGAAGAAATGGGGGAGTACTATTCTAGGCCGGTACCACCACGGCGCCTTCAAAATGTAATAATATAAAATGTAATATCTCGTCTTATATTTACGCTAAATTTCAAATGCATATAACTCCATACACCGCTATTTCTAATATTGGACGATTTTTATTAAATTGCTGACCAATTGCGGGTAGTTTTAGTCGGCATCAAATAAATAAGTGAAGACTTATACCTGTGATATTAATAAAAAGTTGTAATTTTGATGTTGTATTGATAAGTATCATACTAATTAGGATTCCATAGTTTTTTTACCTAAGAACATATCTTGCTAATCTTATTTTCCAGAATTTTAGTTTAGTTTAGCTGAACAAGAGAATCACTACTGTTATCTATTATTTTACTTATCTACTTAAGTGAAAGCAGAAAATTAAACATAAATAAATAAAAAAAGCCTTTATTTCTCCTGTAGATCTTACAAACCGAAATTCTTCTTATATGAATACTAATTAGATTTTCTATAAAAATAATATAAAATTAAATATATATATGATTAATTGTCTTGAATAATTCACTGCTTATTATTCAGACTTCACATAGATAGTAACAAATATCATATTGTCCAGCCTATTAGCGCTAGAAAGCTGTCTCGTTCAAAGCCGAGATCATTATACGTAATACAGTTAGAAAGTCATTGAATATCTAAGTAAGGGGTAATTTGATATCCATTTCTTATATAATTAAGATCTATCTGTATAGGCCGGTCAGCTGTTCGAAGTGGTGGGCGCTGTGGTTCGAACTCACTTTTTATAACGTGTCCTTTCAAAGGATTGCGCCGGTACCAAAGCGTGCTCAACGACTTTTCAAGCCTTGACACATCTGTTGGCATCATTGTAATGTTTATTTATAATGTTGGTAACAATGAAGCGCACACTCGAAGTGCAAATCGTTATCTAGTGAAGGACTTCTGTTGACAATAGTCACGCCTCGAAATTTCCGTGTAATTCTTCCTTTTATCTTTTCTTGGCATTGTGGTGTCAAGTTGGCCATTTATTGTCTATTATTGTTTCTTCAGCGGGGGAGCACGTCTGCTTAGGCGTTATGTTTGCTTTGATACCGCTTTCAATAATGTAATTGCAGATTGAAATGTGTCCACGCAATTAAGAACCTTAAGACGTAGATGAAAAGTTTAAAACAGAAGTTGTCGTCTATTCTTAACACGTTTTGAATGATGAGTGCAAGTGGTGTAAATTGTGAATGAATAGGTTTTGTCACGTGACAAGTGGACCATTCATAAATTAATATGAGTGCAGTTTTGATTTTTTTACAGCCATTTTATTCCAAAGTACAACGCACTATAAAAGTATAGTTAAGTACGCACTATTCTAAAATAAACTTTTCCAACTAAAACTTAAAATGATATTTAAACCGCACACGACTGAAATAAAGACATTTTTTATTCTGATTTTTTTAAACGGGTTCTTTTTCTAAACGTATAATAAGCCACCCTTATAACTGAATCAACTAACTAACCTACAATATATTATTACTAGACTGCTTGGTAATGTGCAGATATATTGTTCCGGCATCTTCAAAATCAGGCTGAGTCAGTACTCAATTACCAGGAAATAAGGTTTAAAATTGTTTTAATAATTAA
Source organism: Apeira syringaria (assembly GCA_934044485.1). Lineage (NCBI taxonomy): Eukaryota > Metazoa > Arthropoda > Insecta > Lepidoptera > Geometridae > Apeira > Apeira syringaria. The sequence continues at coordinate 18,853,425 of OW203662.1, read as the reverse complement.
ACGTAATTAAACATCTTCGTGCCAAACAATTACTTTACCTTTAATGTAGTGATAATTTTTGTTAACAAATTGTTGAAATGTTCCGCTTTGAATTTTAATTGCCGGTAATTGTGTAACACATTTATGAGGTCAAGAATATAGCAAAGAAAATTTTAATCCGTTGGAATTTTACCCGGCAAAAAGTTTAAGTTTTTAACTAGTTTTTTTTTCATTCATCTCAGCCGTAGACATCCACGGATGGACATGTGCCTCCCCCATATAGCGGGTTGGCGAGCGCAGTATGATTATATGTCCTCAGAAGGTGCTGCTGCCCCCCTTCTGGTACGTGGCCCCTTAGCCGACTCTTACGGCACCCGCGGGAAGGTATAGGGGAGTACTATTCTAGGCCGGTACCACCACGGCACGTACCCTTATAAGTAGTAACAGCCGCTAGGATTGGCTCGGTTTCAGCACGCGGCACATAACATATATGGGTGATTTCTTTTTTATTAATTACTAGCTGCGCCCCGCATCAAGCTCATTATGAAAAAACTCAATAGTTAACGAAAAAATAATCAAAATCAGCCAATTGCAAGTCTAAACTTCAAAGCCCGTTAGAGCCCTCAAGAGAGACTTTCTATTTTTTTTAACTTTTCTTTAACCTGTATAACATCACAAGGTTTTGATACCTCTTGTGTTAATATAGCTTTTTTCTCATACATGGACGGGACACCCTGGACTTAGGTATGGACCTGGACGCCTGGACAAAGCCTCTCCCAATGATTTTCATAAGGACCGGATGGAAGCGGCCCGCTTTCAGTCCTTAGCTGCGATCTTAGTCAGGTTGTCTGTCCAAGCTGGCTGGTTGGCGCAGTTGGTAGCACTCTGCCTTCTGAGCCGCTGATCCCGGGTTCGATTCCCGGACGGGTCAAACATTTGTGTGCATGAACATGTTAGTTTGACCTGTGTCTGGGTGTGTATATGTATATAAGTATATATATCAGTCATCAGGTCACCATAGTACAGGCTCTGCCTAGTTTAGGACCTGAAGACCTTGTGTGAATGTTGTAAAAAAAAAAAAAAACTCAGTGGCCGCTCTACGTTGCACTTGCCATTCGAGAACTTTTCGCCCTCAACAGCCACTAGTTCTTCGAGATATGTGTCATGCCCACTGCTACTTTCACTTGCTAAACCGCTAAGCTATGCCTGTGACTTTCATTCGTCTGCAGATCTCATCATTTCTGATAACACATCCCTCTCTATGCTCCTTGTGAATTTGAGCCTAATCACAGGCCGCATAGTGAGAGATCACGTTATACAATAATTATTGCTTAATTATTACTAATAATTTAAAAAAAATCTTGGCAGTTTTGTTATAGCCTTGAGTTACAATTATGATTGCTTATTTACAAAGAGTCTTTGTTTACTTTGGAAGTGTTATTAGTTGTGAAATAAATAAAAGATATGTATGTCAATCGCTTCAATTGTTGACCCACAGACACCAGCTTTAAAAAAATGCAGTGTATCCTGTAGGTTGTCTGGCCGGTTGGCGCAGTTGGTAGCACTCTGCCTTCTGAGCCGCTGGTCCCGAGTTTCATTTCCAGACAGGTCAAACATTTGTGTGCGTGAACATGTCTATTTGATCTGTGTCTGGGTGTGTATATATATATAAGAATATATATCAGTCATCAGGTTCATACAGGCTCCGCCTAGTTTAGGACCTGAAGACGTTGTGTGATTGTTGTCCCATATTAATATTATTTTCCCCCCCTTTTTGTTATAGATTTTATTCATATGTGTTAATTTTTATAGCCCATCTTGTCTATCTTACAAATGACAAAGACTGGAGCATAATAAATGGCCACATTAAAGCTACAAATCAATGATACGAATTCAGGTTTATTACACACAATGAGCGCAGTTCGTAAGTCGTGGAATCGATTACGAATTATACTTAGACTTTCAATTGTAGTGGTGGTGCAATTTGTAGAAAATACTGTACGATAATTGATTAAACTCGACGAGCCGCAGTTTACATGGGTGCTTTTAGATAGTGTATTTTCAAGCAACTTACATAATCAAGTACTTGTATGACAGCCGGCACCAACTACTTAAAGGTGGAAATTATTCAAGATTTTTCAAAAAAAAAAAGTGGCAACAAGTTTTCACTACGGGACGATTAGCTGTGCTTTTAAAGTCAGTGTCACTAATAATTTACTTTAAATTTATAATTAAAAATAACTAACTATAATTTAGTTACGATGACTTCAAATTCTAATTACCTAGATAGCTTAAAGGCGTAACAGGTGTTCATGACATTACAGAAGCTCGAGGCTGTTGATTTAAAATCTTACAAATATTATTACTTTCCAGATGACGTACGGTTTAAAAAATAAAATTTAAAACTTGTTTAGACTCTTGAAAATCAAACATTTTCCTTTGGTGTAAATTCAAGCGTTTTGCGTAACCGCGAAAATTTCTGATAAAAGAAAAACTATGCATGTGTATTTTGCACTAATAAATTAGCAAATAAAATTAAATTTTGTTTAATCACCTGCATGAACTATTCTCATAAGTTGTGTTCTTAAGTTTATATAAGACATGATACTTTTGACATTATAAACTGAAAAGACTCCAAATTATCTATTTTGCCAATGTTCAAGCCTTTAATAATGATTTTAAGATTTTAGCAATCACTTGTATTTTTTCATTTTGCTTAAGGTATATTTATCTTTTTTTGTTGCGAGAATTATTTTATGGATAAAATGCATAAAATTATTTTAAACTAAATTGTCATTATACGTGGCGTATCGGTAATGAAACTTTAACTTTTTATATAATTACATTATTTACATCTCAATAATTTATTAAAAGAGAAAAAAATTAACTAAATTTAAAAAATAAAACAACAAACGTTGTTTTAATTTTTCTTCTGAGAGCTACGAATATCGTTTATCAATATGTTTTAAAGTTGGTATTCATCATCATCATCATCTCAGCCATAGGACGTCCACTGCTGGACATAACCGTCCCCTACTGATTTCCACAAGGACCTGTTGGAAGCGGCCCGCATGCAGCCCAAGTTGGTATTAATGGTGTTAAATTAATATCACTAGACGGAAAATATTTCAGAGACATAGTTAAACATAGATTCAATAACGTAAATCCTTAATCGACTTTAAAGAATTATTATCAGTACCAACTTCTTAGTAACACTTCCGCAATCGCCTCGGTGTCGGACCATCATATCTCAAGTAAATATTGACTGAGCGTGGGCGAAGTATCGATTTATAAGTAATCAGTATCGAATAGGTATCGATACGATGACAGAAAAGTGCTTTTACGACGCGATCGAAAACATTTCTTACAAATTGCGACGGCTACCAAGGCAACGTGTTGAGTGTTTGTTTTAGCTGGTAATCGGTACTTTTGTGCTGCTATCCGTGCGGGCCAAAACATGCCGATAGCGTCAATAACCTCATCAACGCACATGTAAAAAGACATCAACCCTAATGATGTGCTTCGTGTTGTGTTGGTTATAACTTGCGATGGTGTCTTTATATTGTTGAGGAGTTGAGGTCCGAAGAGAGTTGCAATTGTTAGTGGAGCCAGCAAATGTCCGGTATACTCTTTGAAATTTCTTTCTTTTTCTTTTTCTTTTCTCAGCCATGTGCGTCCACTGCTGGACATATGCCTCCCCCATATAGGGGGGATTTGCCAATACTCGCCACGCTTGGCAGGCGGGTTGGCGAGCGCAGTATGATTTCCGATCCTCAGAAGGCGCTGCTGCCCACCTCCTGGTACGTTATCCCTTAGCCGACTCTTACGGCACCCGCGGGAAGAGATGGGGGAGTACTATTCTAGGCCGGTACCACCACGGCCCTCGACGGAATTCGGAACACGGACTCTTTGAAATAAACATTTTAAAAAATAAACGTAACATAACGCAGGTTATTCTTCTTTTTCGTCACAGCAATTGGTCATCCACTGCTGGACATATGCCGCCCCTCATATAGAGGGAGAGAAAAGTGTAATCCACGCGGGTGAAACCGCGGGGCGCTACTAGTATATGAATAATGCATAAAATTATGTGACGGAGAGTAGGTAACAATGACGCTGGGATGTATGCGGAAGGGCGAGTGAGCAGAGAGGCAAAAAAGATGGCGTAAGACGAATACGACAAAATATTATTAGGCGTTTAAAGGAGGATGGCAGACTCCCATACATTTGCAGCCTAGAAGAAAAAACCGCGTTCATGAATGAAACTTATACGTATCGATAGAGCAATAAATACATTGTATATTGTATATTCAATCATTTTCCTAGAAGTTGGGAGTAAAAAGTTATCATGGAAAATCATCTGTATCAGTATGCTAACCACACGTCCATAAGCGAACCATTCAATGGATCGATATCCATCTATAGCGTCGTAGACAGAGAAAGCAATAATGCATGGATTGCGCTACAGATACAGATTACTTATTTTATTCTAGAATAAACTAGGCATGGGTGTGTTTATGAACGCAGTCCGGGTCCACAGAGCAGCTGACTACAGATTATAGAGTAACAATAACAATTAATTTCTATATAAATCTTCTTCTTCTATATAATAATAATAAGAAGTATAGGGTGCGTTCGAAAATTACAAATACCATATAAATAAATAAAATAAAAGTACTTCTGATTCCCAACTTTATAAATAATGCAAAGAATCCACAAAAATATAATCTAAATTTTCATATATATAATGAATACATGAACGGGTTGTCATTTCGTTTTTCGGGAGCAAGGCTGGTTCTGCAATCCTCCTTTAAAAAGTGTTAGTAAGAGTACAAAAAATAAATCGTCAAAGTGTTTTATTTCCCCTACCCTACACATTAAAAAATATTATTAAATGACTGTAAACTTAATCTGATAATGCTATAATATTTGCCATTCATTTGGCCGTGACCTCTTTATCAGACGTAATCTCGTCGTCCCCACCCTTATCTTTACCATAAATAGAGCACCTAGTTACATATTTTCGGGTCGACTGATAAGCACTACATAATTCAACAACGCATTCTTCAACAGAAATTACCATTAAAAAACAAGTATTGCTATTGTAGATTGAAAAAAGTTTAAGCAGAAAGGTATGTTGTAAAACTAAAAGATAGCAAGAAAAAAGTAAATAAGGTTAATCACTTCGTAACATCAGTCATAGGAGATCTACTGCTAAAATGTTGTCTCCTTCCACAAGTACCAGGTATAAGCGGCCCCATCCAGCCTCCCTCTGCTATCCTGGTCGTCTGTCCATCTTGTAGCTGAAAGTTCTATGGTTCACTTGCCTATCCTGTTCTGTATTCGAGGATAGTTCGAACACATAAAACTTAGTTTCTATATCATGGCCTATATTCTCTTTTCAGCTTGCTTATTCACCGGGTAATGTCATAGACAATCCTAGATCTACTGATCTTCTCATTACTGATTCAATATTATCCTTCATACTAATATTATAAATGCGTGTGTTTGTGTGTGTGTGTGTGGTTATTTGTGAGTGTAAGTGCGTATGTGTGTAAGTGTGAAAGAGTGTATGTGTGTAAGTGTGTATGTTTGTTACCTCAACACGCTCAAACGGCTATACAGATTTCGATGAAATTTGGTATGGCGATAACTTATACCCTTGATTAATGATCACCGTGTTTCATTACCAGGGGTGTATAACCGCGGGGCGCAGCTAGTGAAATATAATTCTTAGAGCAATCCAAGCATAGATCTATATATGTCGTTATTACTATTACTCCAGCTTCTGTTTTATACACTTAATTTGTTATACATAATATGTACGAGTATGTTTGAAATGTGTGAAAATACGATTTTACATGGTACAATTAGCTATGCGTTATTGGAACACGTACGCTAATTTTCGAACTGTAATTTGAATTATTAATTATTTTTGAAATTCCGTAATTTGATTTTAAAGATCGCACTGATCTAGGGATCAACACCACGAGTGAATTTTACAACTGGAGCTGCTGATGGCCATGATGTAATCTTATAAAATGCACAAGTAATGGTTACTTCAATTATGTATATTGGGCACTACGTTAAAATGAATGCAGTGAAGTATTAAACCAAATTTGTAAATAAGGAGACATTTACAAATTAAGTCTCAAATTCTTTCAACTAATTAATTTACACGGATACCGTACAATTAAAAACAACAATGTTAACGAAACTTGAAATTATGGATCAAACTTACAAAGACGTGCAGCCGAAGCTTTCAACAAAGTACGATAAGAATTAAGGTGACAGGAGGATGCGCTCGAAGCAGCCCCGACGGCGAATTCATATAATCAGAGTACCTCAAATTCTATCTGCCTGCCTAATGTTTACCCACTTACAAAATCAACAATGCAATTATTTCGAACAGGCTCTTTTTATCTGCACAATACGTGACCGTAACAATGAGAAGGTTTGCTAAAATTGATGGCAGTCAACAAAGAATTTTCTGAGACCAATTGAAGACTATAAATAGCTCCAGGACATGGCGCGGAGGTTAAATAGCGTTGCGCAACAGTAGCTATTAACGGTTCAAAATATTAAATAGAAAGTCCTCAATTGTCAGGGGTTAACGCTTATAATTGCGTGTAAATGATGATTAAGGATAGTGTTGCCAATCTGCAATCCTTTCTTCATATTATAAGGAATGTGATTCTGGAATAAAGCCACAGTCAATTATAATTTCTACTTAAGTATTTGAGAAAACTATTCATTGATTATTTATATGAAATTTAGTCTATACCGACAAGGTGTACCATACGTCCTTCTTTCTTAATTATATTGTTTGAGATAAATACGAAGGATATTTTTAAGAACAGAAACATTTCATTTATGAAAATGTATATTTGCATACAGACATCAACACTCATCATCATCATCAAAGCCATAGGACGTCCACTTGACTGCTTGACATAGGAGATCAACACTAATTATTATAAAATCTGGGTGTAGTTTAGATTTTTCTTCATAAGCATTGTGATGACTACATACTACTTTCAAAAATTGATTGCTGCTTTATTTTCGAGTCCATTAATACCAAAATATTCAGTGACAGCTTCGTATCTATTATTTATTTAAAATCGAACATAATCCATTGTTTATGATACAAATATATGAAAGTACAAAAATAAATAGCTAAATAAATTTTCTCCAGGTGGTTCTGCACACCGTGGCTGTAATTCTAACTGGTTAATCACTCCAACTGGCTAAAATTTTCTAAGATTCTTTATTGATCAATCTATTCTATACGAGTATACGCAATTTTAGTTCGTGCAACGACTTACAGCGCGATCTCTAGTATTAGGCGAGTTTAGTCAAATGCAATTAGTTTTATTTGGCAACGAAGAACGTGACGACTTAGTTTACCTAGAACTACAGGCATTGTAATAAAAAGCGCTAATTAGAGTATTGCTCATTTATAGCTCTCACACAAATTTGGACTTTATCTTAAGCGTATTTAACTTCTCTAACTCTTATTAGAAACCACTTCAGTTCACTTCATTTATGTTAACAACAGAATGACTGTCGCTTTATCTCAACTAAAACAATATGCAACGCGAAATTATTAAATATTTTGTACATAAAAATATATATTCACTAAACATTTAAACTCCTAATATAAAAATAATTATAATAAATTTATTATGTGTATAATGCCGACGTATGCTTATAACCAAAACATTGGTTTTGACTCTCCTGTTCTTCTAAAGTATAATTACTGTACGTCAATTTTATCTCATTACAACAATATTTTTTTATGGGTTAATATAAAACATTAAACTTGCAACACTGGCTTAAGAACCTTCGTGAGTCTTGAATTAATCTCAATTTGAGCTCGCGTCTTGTCACGGTGTTTGTGTAATGAACTGGAGCAAGTCTGTCTCATTCATTAGAGTCGGACACTTCTATACAGTTGATTGTTTGAACTTGTCCAGAGTGCCGTTTTACATCGTCTCGGCTAATCAAGACTTGGTTAACAACGTCCGGTCGCGGCCGATGACTCGGCGATGATGCAATTGTCTCCTGCAGAACTTGTTTCAATTGAATCTGCTTCCGATTGGATGTCAAGGGTATATTATGGATGTAAACTTGTACGATTGATTGTATGAGTGAGCTCGTCAATGAATGAGTAATAGTATTTGCAAGTCACGTGCACTTCAAACATGAGAAATCAATGAATGAACAAATTGCTATTTAAATAAATATACATTAATGTTATCTGAATGATTATGATACAGACGAGTATATACTGATATTGTAATAACTGGTTAAGAGCTAGGAACTGAGATTGTAGTATATGTATTTCGAGTTCTATTCTATACTAAGTGTGATCATCATCAGCATATTATTTTACCTTTAGGACACCCATTGCTGGTCTTTAATTGAGTTCCGAAAAACTGGTTATAAACGACCTACAACTAGCTTTTTCTAGCTATGTTTATTAGATCATCAGTCATGGTATGAAGCCCATTCAAAGACTTTGATTGAAGACTATTTTATACGTAGGTACATTTAATGTGGTGTCAAAGCAATTTATTCACGTATAATATTGTGATTCGCTGCGCTTCACGAGGCACCAACGACATTGATACGACGCACGCGCATTGATACAACCTGTTTTCTTACTTTTTTAATTTTTTTCCCCGAAATTCGCAAGTAATACGACTTAATTCACTTCATTTTTTCTTCTAGAAGAGCTATTTCAATAATTCTCCACCATTACTACTCGTTGTAATCGATTTTTTTAAATATGATTTATTAATTATCTGTTCGAATGAGCGTCAATGTGCGCCTGTAATTAGCTTTGTACTTATAGATTTGTAGGCGGAACAAGTATGTACCTTCATCTCTCTGCTATACAAATGCGAAAAATTCCACAACCTTAGAGAGAAGATTTCATTAGATACAGAAATAAAATCCCTCTGAAAACCGCTTACATTTTCGGAATATATAAATGAAATAAGATAGAATAGGAATAGAAATAATAGTTTGTTCTTTGCCAAATTAATATTAGAAGCATCTTGATACATAACATTCTGATGTAATATGCTTCAGTAGGTATTAGAAGGGCGCATGTTTTTTTTTTAATAAAATAAAAATAGTTTCATTATTCACACGAACACACACACTTACCCTCTCACACATCCCCACACATATAGCCAATCACACCCTATGCAACGGTTATCTTTTTTATACTTACAAGCACTGTAAAGCACTACGTTTGTCATATAATTTTAGTAATATGTGTAATCCTGTTTTGGCAATACTTAAGTTTAAATTAACTACATAGATGTTAAATGTGACGCTGTTGGATTATGTATGTAAATAAATAAATAATAAAATATTTGTATATATTTAATTCTACTGTACGTGTATGTCACTGAACTCCTCCTAAACGGCTGGAACTATTGAGATGAACATTTTTGTGTGTGTTCGAGAGGACTCGAGAATGGTTTAGATTCACAATCGGACCTGGTGGTGATGCTGCTGTCGGCATATCGCTTAAAGCTTTTCCGGGCATAACTACGTCTGCGGGACAGATAGTATTCTTATCAAGTACCAAAAAAGATAATTTAGTAACATTAGCATTCATAAAAAAACAGTTTAGATTAGAAACTAAACCATAATTTAATAGTAGTCTTTACTAATAAATAATAAAATGTGTCACAGCCTACAAGTTTAACAACAATATAAGAACAAATATTTAAGTTAATAGTGAAACTAAAATGAAAAACAAAATACCTGCGGCAGGAAAACACCACTTTATTACCTACAAGTACACTCTTGGATATCTTCAAGACAGCAGAAAATTATTATATATCCTGTAGTTACTATAACTGTACTTACGAACCGTTTTAATTGTTAACCGTGAGACAGTTGTCAAACGCAAACTTATAATATGTAAAAAAAAAATAAAAAAAATATTGTAACTAGCCCCTAATAATTGCTTACAGTACATTAAACACGGTCACACTTCCAGCGTTTTAGATGATAAAGTGAAATAATAATAATCTAATCTCATACTGAAAAATAAAGTTTCGCTTTGTGATCAGTGATATACAGATTAAAAAATCAAAAACCATACTAGTATGACAGCCTACAGACAAGCCAACGAAATAAAATTAAAAAATTACAGATACAGCTCTTCTATGGACAACTCTATGTAACATCTTACCCCCTTACTTATAAACGTTGAATAACCTCTGAATAGTTATTCAGTGTTTAGTCTTTGTCGCTTATATGACAGTTTGACGTTGAAAGAACGGAACAAAACACTGAATTACAATTCGCAGCTTATTCAACGTTTATAAGTAAGGGGGTTAATGTAACATCCTAATGTAACTTCTTTACCATTACGTTACAACTTCGGCTGGACTAAGGAGGTTACAATGCAGTTTTTCAACATAATCTGTGGACGTGGCGCAATACACATTCCCGATAAGCAAATGGATTTTGGCGCTAAACGTTTACAAATAAATGCAAACAAATCATGCTGTAATTTTATGTAAATTTCATTATTTATCTATTTTATAACATGAAGTAGTGTATGAAACTACACATAATTTGGTCTCAAAACACTCGTGTAATGCTTTAATAAAAACTCCCTACGGCTCCTTTTTTTAACTTGCACTCGTATTTTAAGAACCCTCAATAAGAAACGACGGTCGCCGTGGCGCAGTGGTCAGTGTCAGTGACATGACTTCTGTGTCTCCGGGACCCTGGGTTCGAATCCCGGCAGGGGCAAACATTTGTGCGATGAGTATAGGTGTTTGTCCCGGGTCTTGGTTGTTTGTGTGTTGTGGTTGTGTGTGTCCATGCCTCCCGCGACACAGGGAATCCTAGTGCGGGGGTCTGAGTGTGATTTTAAAAAAAAAAACATTTTCATTAACTACTATTTTATTACTGAAGCCAAATATTAAACTGGAGGTAGGTTACCTGTGTTAAATCCCGCTCTTCCAAATGGATGTACGTATGAATGTATGTTTGTTACTCTTTCACGCTCAAACGGGTAGACGAATTTGGATGAAATTCGGTATGTAGTTACGTCAGGTCCCGGAATAACACATAGGCTACTTTCATCAATTTTTGCCTAGCCGGTTGGCGCAGTTGAAAGAAAGAAAGAAAGAAAGAAATACATTTATTCTTGACATAGGCAACACCACAACAGTAAAAACATATATATAAGAACACACAGTAATATTAAGAATATATAAATACATACAAGAAATAACATATAGCTTTATCTAAATGTTTGTTGTAGTGCTGCGCGATGCCAGGAATGAGTTCCCACTCAGCATAATGCTAAGGTTGGATAACCGTCGCACTGATTTTCAGTAGGAACTCAGACTGGCATCACGAACGTACATGTAACTAGTAGTTTGTGTACCATTAGGAGATAATATTTGTAAAACATGAGAATAAAAATAAAAAATAAAAAAAAATTACAAAATGAACAACAAATAAAAAACATCAGATATTAAATATAAAAACTTAATAAGGGCTTGCTCGAACGCAGCATTGCTGCTATAATATCTATGGTTACTTATTAGTTAGGACACGTCGACTCATGTGTATAACCTCTCCTCTTTCATCTTTTTTGTGCCTCAATATAGTTAAATGTTTGTACGCATTGTAATTTTTATTTATTATACACTGATTTTTGCAATAATTATAATAAATCGGATACGTATGCATCATGTGTCAATCCGTGCAATTGGCTGGCTCTGAGAATAAGCAATGAACATATAAAACACAGAATAAGTGTCAACGTGGCAGCTGGATATGTGTTCGCTGGCAAAGAATAATTTCGCAGAGAACACAATTGACGACAAGATATTAGATAAGATGGGACGTGAAACGTTTAGAAATCACGCCGCTTCCTTCGAAAGCCAGACCGTGTATATAGCATTGTTTAAGAAACAAAAGTTCAAGTAATCTACTTTACATCATCATCGCACCACTCATGTGATGAGGAAAACCCAAAGTAAGTGTAATTAAGTAAGTAAGTTAAGTAAGTATAAAATAATAAAAGTAAGTAAATCTATGCCTTTTGAAGTTTTAATAAATGAGCTTTAAAATGTTTGCTAAAAGTTTTGGACGTTTTTAGGTCTCTCAATGGTGGTGGAAGGTCATTCCAGCATTTGGATGCGGCAAATTTAAAACTGCCACGGAACGCTTGCGTCTTATGCAGTGGAGTCAAGATCAAATAAGATGTTGCCCTTGTAATGTGTGAGCTTTTTTCATGGGCCCAAGATAATTTCTTCAACAGGTAATCTGGCTTTTTACTCTTGATTACCCCGAAGAGTAGGGTAGCAAAGTGAAGCTGTCTTCGGACTTTCATTTTCATGAGATCAGCAATATTTAAAAAAGGTGTTACATGTCCACGCTTTGGCACATTGAAGCAAAATCTTGCGCATGCATTCTGCACCCTTTGCAAAAGTACCTCTGACCTCTTAAGAAGACAAGATCCATACACAACATCAGCATAATTCAGTTTTGATAGAATCAGTGATTCGCACAAAGCTATCCTCAGGTCAGTACTGAGGTAAGGTCTCACATTATATAGCACTTTCAATCTATAGAAGCAATTGCGAACAGATTCTTGAATGTGCTTCTCAAAATGCAAATGGCTGTCCATTACTAAACCTAGGTTACGGGCTTCAGAAACACGAGCAATGGGCATGTTTAGAATAGATACCTGTGGGTCGTGATTTGTTATTTCTGCTATCTGCTTCTTAGTTCCCAGAACCAAATACTTTGACTTAATGGGATTCAATACCATACAGTTTTCTAAGGACCATTTGGATAATCTATCTAAGTCTTCGTTTATTTTATTTATAGATTCGTGAAGGTTGTTCGGATGAAAACTCAGATATACTTGCAAGTCATCAGCGTAAATATGATACTGACAGTGCTTTATACAATTGACAATATCTGCACTATATAGAATGAAGAGTACGGGCCCAAGAATAGAACCCTGAGGGACTCCTCTGTGATTATAAATATAGGAAGAAGATTTTGTCTTCCCATCCAAACCAGTGATATGTACTAACTGAGACCTGAAAGATAGATAGCTTTGAAACCATTTTACAGTGTCAGTGTTAAATCCATAATAAGATAACTTTGATAACAGCAGTGTAATATTAATAGATTCAAAAGCTCGAGAAAAATCAAGTAATACTAAAATGGAACTCATACCCTGATCCTGAGCACAGAGTACATTATCTACTACATCCAGCAAAGCAGTAGCAGTACTGCGCTGCCTGCGAAAGCCAGACTGGGTTGCAGGCAATATGTCTTCTGCCTCAAGGTATTTTGTCATTTGTTGGCATACAATTTTTTCGAGTATCTTAGACATGCATGGTAATATACTGATCGGTCTTAAATCATTTATTGAAGATACATCATGTTTTTTTGGAATAGGCTTGATAATAGAAACTTTCCAAATATCAGGAAATGTACAAGTAGTAATAGACTTATTTATAATTTTAGTTATAGTCTGCAGAGTGTTAGGCATAGTCAAGAGTATCATTTGTAATGTTAGATGATCCACACCTTCTGCATTTGAGGATAATCCACTCATAACTCTGGCCACCATATTCTCGGTAACTATTTCCAGTTTAAAAACTGAGTCATTGAATCTATTGAACTCGAAAAATGTAAGGTGAGATAATTGAACAAAATCATTACCAGGAACGTCAATAAAATGTGAATTGATAGAGTCGGGATTATCACAGCACGGTGGCAATTCCAAAAGTTTTTTGTGATTTGGTATTATGGTAGATTTAAGGTTCTTCCAAAGTTTTTTGGGATTTTTTATGTTATGATTGATGTTACTATTAAAATAAGCCTTTTTTTCATGATAAATAGCCTGTATTACAATGTGTTTCATGTCCTTGTAACTCTGCTTATGTACATCAGACTTAGATATTTTATATTGGCAATGGTACTTATCTCGTATAAGCATCATTTCCTTGACAGTGTCTGTGAGCCATGGTGGAAGAGCTTTTTTAATTAAAAGAGATCTTTTAGGGGCATGTAGGTTAAAAAGGTTTAAGATACAACTGTTAAAAGCTAATACCATGTCATTAACATTATAAAAATCATGTAGTGGTAGCCAATTAATTAAATTTAAATCTCTATGGAATAAGTCAGGTAATATATCTTTAAGTGGTCTATAGACAATGACATAAGGTTTAGGTTTCTCAACTTTAAAACGGAACTCAACTGTAACTATAGCATGGTGACTCAGATCAGGTATATGAGTAACCCCAGTAGAATGAGACCTTGCATCGGTGCATACCAAATCTATCAGTGTCTCACTGTGTTCAGTAAAGTGAGTTGGTTCTTTCACTAACTGATATAGACTTGTATAGTTTAAAAAAGATAACATTGCTTTACTTTTATCATTTGAAAGCATATCTATGTTAAAATCTCCCATAATAATCAAACAATCGTATTCAGTAAAACTGGCTATTGAATGAGTAAGTCCGTCTAGGAATGTTTCAACATTTACCCATTGAGGACGATATGCAGTTCCAATTATTAACCTGACCGAATTAACGTTTAGTCTCAGCCACATTTGCTCCACACAAGTGGTGGGAGGGTGTATACATTTGCGTACATTCAACCCACTCTTTATATAAAAGCCTACTCCACCCCCACGACCCCTAAGGGAAGTAGGCCGGGGTGTGTGACGAAGGCGGTAGCCACTTACTGTAGGAGCCCGGTTCTCCTCTCCATCCCTTAACCAAGTTTCATTTATGGCCATAAGGTGCACATCAAGCCTATGCATTGCCATAATAAACTCATCGTGTTTTGTTCCTAAAGAGCCAGCATTAAATAGTCCAACTTTGAATTTTTGGCTAAGCATTATAAAAATATTCCTATTTTCACTATGCATACAACTTGAAAACTGCACTTATTAAAAAATTTACATGTATCACACTTACTACGAATATAATGAAGTAGTTTCAGTAAGAAGTTGACCAATGCATTTAATTTATAGGAATCTATTTTTATAGCATGCTCATTACTACTCTCAGATTCATACCAAAAACACATCATACCGCCACAAATATATAGTAAGTTTCCAAAATTGTTGTAACATGACATATTTTTATCATTGTGTAAATATTCTTTTATAATGTAGGAACTAGTTGTAATAATAAGAAAGAAATAAATCCATGACCTTATTTTTTTACTACTTATTTTAAGGCTCCTCTTCAGTTCATACTCTGCTCGGTCCCAACTAGACCACAACCAAAAATTTTTGGTATGTCTGCTTCAATCCTCACTCGGTGTGAAGCCTTTCCTGTCTCCCGGCGGACAAAGATCCGTCCTCCCTTCGTCCATGCATATCTCCAACCTTGGCTTCGACTGACCTCGCGCACTTTGTAAAATAACATTTTATTAAATCTGGAGAGGTGTTCATTGACGTAAAGGCGCGCTGCTGGCTCAGCTGTCATGGCCAGCCCCTCAGTGGTGATGTGTCGGCGCACGCGCGCGCCCTGCAGCAGCGCGTCTCTCAACTGCCTGCGCGCCAGCCGCACCACCACCGGCCGGGGCCGGGACCGGGAGCCGCCGCGCACCGCTCCATCTTCGCCTTCAGAATGTGGCCGATGCAACCCTACCCGCTCCACCGAGACGAAGTCACGTTCCTCACAGACAACTCCGAGTTTGGTCGCTATCAGGCTCACGAGATGTCCGAGGTTCTCTCCCTGTTCTTCTGGTAGGCCTGTGACTTCTACATCGTTAAGCAGCAGATTCTGATCGCGTTCATTGAGGTCCGACTTCAGCCGTTCGATGGTGCTAAGGAGTTCGTCGCAGGCGGGGCGAGTTTGCAGCTCAGTGACAGTAGTTTCGAGGGCTACCAGCCGTGTTTCCATCCCGTCGATTCGTCTGGTGAAACCCTCCACGGAGGCCCTCATGCTGGCCATCTCCTCTCTCATGGAGCTGACGTCACTACGAATTGATCTCATCTCGATCAATATATCGCGGATAGGATCGTCCGTGTTGACACTAGAAGTGGCATCTTTAGTGCAGGAATAGTCAGCCTCTGACCCCTTCACAGGATGCTCTGAGTTGTCCTTTCTGGGAGTTTTAACTTTGCATCCTGGACAGAGCCATGATGCAGCAACCTTAGCTTCCTGCGGGATATTTACACATTGCCGGTGGAAATTACATTTGCAGCTTGAGCACCTAGCGCCCTCCGACGCAGTGGTAAAACGACCGCACGCTCCACACTTATTTGCCATCGCACTAATAAGTAGATGTGTAACATGCACGACAACTTAATTGGGTCAGATGTGCAAACAGCCGATATCTCGACTAGCACAAAATTATTAAGCGAAAGAAATCACTATGTATGTTTTTGCCACAATTAAATAAATGATTGAGGGTAGCGTTGAATAGTTTACTAAGATGGTATAGGCAATTTGTGTGCAAAATGCGTTAATTTGTTGTATATTTCACCGTATATCACTGCACAGATGATCCGTAATCACTTAGGCACAATATTTATTAGTTGTCACAAGTTATATCGCTTTATTACTACTCAAAACAATTTCCTCTTACTCGGAGACAAACTGGGTTACCGACGTTCGTGACGTCAACCCCTAGTTGGTAGCACTCTGCCTTCTGAGCCGCTGGTCTCGGGTTCGATTCCCGGACAGATCAAACATTTGTGTGCATGCTCATGTCTGTTTGAACTGTGTCTGGGTGTGTATATGTATATAAGTATATATATAAGTCACTAGTTTACCATAACACAGGCTCTGTCTAGTTTGGGACCTGAAGACCTTGTGTGAATGTTAATAAATAAAAATAAAAAAAATCAATCATCACCACGCAGGTAAAACCGCAAGGCGTAGCTAGTACATTATAAATGGTGACAGATAGCGCTAATACGAATAGTTACAATTGTACAGTTATTTGATAGATAGAAAAAAAAACGTGACAGATTCTAAACATATACTATATTATACTTATAATAACCTGTTGTTTGCCTAAGAGTATGTATGTGTATAAGAGTGAATGTATGTGTATAGTATATAAAGTGCGTGTGTGTGTATGGGTATTTTAGCAAAATTACTTTTGTAATTGTTTTTTTTAATTTGAAACATTGATATAGTACATTATTATAATTGCAAATTGAGTCCTTGTATCCTTGGATGTTTTAAAACGTCCCGTATCCAGTGATTTTAAGCGGTCTGCATCACAGTGAACTGTTTCATCAGGTCCCTGGAATGGCATCAGGCTAGAAGACGAAGTTCATACTTTATGATGCTGTTTGGTAACTAATCTGTCAGTATAGCGTGTGGCAGTGTAGCTATAGAACTCAGATAAAATAGGCTGGATACTGAAAACTATAGAACAATAGTTTTACTGCAATTTTGGCTGGCCGGTTGGCGCAATTGGTAGCACTCTGCCTTCTGAGCCGCTGGTCCCGGGTTCGATTCCCGGACATGTCAAACATTTGTGTGTATGAACATGTCTGTTTGACCTGTGTCTGGGTGTGTATATGTATTTAAAAAAAGTATATATATAAGTATGTATTTAAGTATACATCAGTCATCAGGTTACCATAGTACAGGCTCTGCCTAGTTTGGGACCTGAAGACCTTGTGTGAATGTTGTCCCATATTATTAAAAAAAAAAAAAAAAAAAAAAAATATTTTTATTATAAAACTTCACTTATAAACACTTTTGGTAACACTATCTGTATAAAACGTCAAAATCATAGACATTACAATATTTCTAACAATATTCGTTTAATGTTCCTTATACGAGTAGGTGTGTATGGACATTTCGTTACATTAATTAACCTTTGCTGCGAAATTAAATTCAATACCATGTCACAACTACTGTACTTATCCATGAATGGTCAATCTTTATCAATATCAATCTGGTCTATATTTATGAATTGTGGAGACTTAAATATCATAGGAGCTTTTTACTTTTTCTTATAAATTCCCAAGTATTTGGGAATGTATTATGAATATAAGTATAATATAAGTGTCTAATCATAATTTCAAGATCCTTGTACTCTCAAACCACTGCTGATAAATTGTTTTCACAGTATGTATGGAATAAAATGCTTAATATTTGAAAATCTACCAGTACATCATTTTATTGTGTCTAAATTCATTGTATCTTTTAGACAAATCAAAATATTGTTTTACACTAATTTGCATTTCTAACAACCTTTTTGCTGTACTTAAAAAACATACAAATTAGACTCTCAAACACAGAAAAAATAAACTTGTGCACGAAATTATTCCAAGTTAATTAATACACACACATTGTAAAAAATAACTTCATAAAGAAACAATTACTTCTGTGGTATCAAACAAGGAAGGCCGATCAGAACTTAAAGCGTAATAAGTTCCTATAAGAAATACAAAAACTTTTTAATAAGCATCAAACGAGGTTCATTAAAAATCAAATGCAAGGCGCTTGTTAAAAGCTCATATTTTGAGGTAAGTATAGGCTTCCGCAAAGAGGCAGGCGTAGAAGCCTTCGAGAGAAACCTCATTATGCACTGCATAATTTTAATCTTTCAAAAACAGTTTACTTTCTTACGGAGCCAAAATTAAAATTGTGAAATATTATGATATGAGGCATTGTTTTTGAGAGAAACAATTTCATATATCATTAAAATAATCTTTAAATGCGTAAATCGTTAAATGTGATGCTTGCCATGTGTTCATTACACATAGTAAGAAAGGTATTAAACCTGCCAGAGAGAAGACAGGGCAGAGGCCCTCTCATACCTACATGTTAGACAAGTATTGTTAAAATATTAAGCTATCTAGCTATTGCTAGATAACGGGGCAACCCAGGACAGAATGTCCTGGCGCAGAAAAATTACGAGAGCCAGCCGCATTTAAGGCGGCAATAGGAAAAAAAGTATAACAGATAAAAGTGATGTTTAAAACTGGATGCTTCTAATTTTAGTTATTTGTAGCAATCGTAAGACGTTATTGCTGTTCATTTTATTTAATGACCAATTTCACGAGTCGCAGGATATGAATGTTTATTATAAAGCGATAAATTTCCTATAAGTATGTCTTGTTGATAAGTTAATAATAGAAATTGGCTGTAATACACTGCTGACCTATTTATTACACATATCAGCACTCTATATCTTCAGAAAACAACTGTTAAGATTTTTTATAGCTTAGAAGAAACCAACGTTCCTTGATAAAATTACCTGCTTTTGTCGAAATTTTCTTAAAAGGAACGCAACTTTGGAGTTTTGTAAGAGAGACAGTTACAATTTTGGCCGTTATAATTGTATACAATTTCATTGTGCTTTGGTTGAGTCGAATGAAACAGGGAAATACGCGGAGTAGTCAATTGAGCGATTTTCATATTTTTTTTCTTTTCTATATATATTCGATATATTTCTATATGTTTAAAGTACCTAATGACACCAATTGAGATATAAAATAAAATTTGTACGACATTAACCGTGTGGACGGTTGTAATTCGCCAATTGAGATAAACGATACAACACACGGGTGAAATCGCGGGGCGCAGATAGTATATAATAAAGGTAAAAGTTTCTTTGTCGTTGAAACGACTAAATGGAATTGACGTGTAAGTGAACTCATGAATTTTTTTTTTTAATCAGTAATTTTATTAATTGTCATAAAAATGTTATCAATGAGAACATGAACTGTTTAAACTACTTAAATGTTTCATCTGAAATCTAGCATCACGCATTTCTGTCTCACCAGGTTTTACACAAATAAAGTACATATGTCGATTTTCTGTATCAAAAAATAATTTTAACTACATATTTTATTTTTAATTCCTAATATATTAAGTATAAACCACTTCTCTTTTTCTAAGAACACGCGTTGATGGATGATATGCAAAACTTAAGAAGAATATATTGATTGAATATAACTGTGTACATAAGATGGTCAAGGTTACAATATAAGTTTCAACAGTTCGTCCATTTCGGACGTACAATTTTTATAAGTGGTTTATTTTTCACAAACATAATATAAATTTCACATACATATTTTTTCTATATACATAATAATGTTTATTATACCTTTTTCTAATAACAACTTGCAGGATTTAAATCGCAAGTTTCATCGTAAATTAATAATAAATACATTACAAGGACTATGAAAAAGTGATATATATAGTACAAACTAATGTTAAAAAAATATAAAAAGGAACAGCCAAAATAATGATGAATGAAATAAAATAAAATAATTGCAAAGAAGTCTACTCTATGCCACTGTGTCCTATAAATACCTACCTGCCTACCTTTGCTCAGACTCGCACTGAGAAAATCCAAAAACATAATCTATAATCCATCGACAACACGTGCACAGGCCTATTATTGATTTTGCCGTTTTTTGTCAGAAATTGCATGGCCGTCTTGAGCCTTGACATTGAAAAAACACAGGGGTGCCGTGTGAATAGGCCTTATTATTAGATTGCGCAACGACATACGAGTTTTTGTTGATAGGCCTTAGTCGCGTGGCTAGGAATGCAGCCTTTTGACTAAGGGGACAAAGGTCAGCAAGTTTACACGTAAACTTATATTAGTTTTCATATATTCTAAGTTTTGTATAGTTTTGTTTTATTAGTACAAATTTTACAATGTATTATTTTCATTGATATATTTATTTATTTATACCTTAACACTAATTGAATATATGGGGGACTTAACGCTAAGTAGCATTTTCTACCAGTCAACCACAAGTTGAAATAAAAGTGGTAACGGTGCAATAGTAAAATAAACGAAAATTAAAAGTAGTGATGCTAACATGTAGCGATTAATAATATATAAGTAATAATAAAATATAGGCCGTGGTGGTACCGGCCTAGAATAGTACTCCCCCATCTCTTCCCGCGGGTGCCGTAAGAGTCGGCTAAGGGATCACGTACCAGATGGTGGGTAGCAGCGCCTTCTGAGGATTGGAAATCATACTGCGCTCGCCAACCCGCCTGCCAAGCGTGGCGAGTATTGGCAAATCCCCCCTATATAGGGGAGGCATATGTCCAGCAGTGGACGCACATGGCTGAGAGAAGAGAAGAATAAAATATATAAATGTATACTTTTATTATAAACATGAATACATAGTAAATATATAAATACATAAAATATATTTAAATACCTACAAGTTTAGTAATATAAACATGTAGATAAATGCATAGAGCATATACTAGTGCGGGGGTTTAAGGTTGATAATATATATATATATATATATATATATACTTATAATAAACATACATATTTGCACTTCTACCTCTTAATGCTAATTTTATTGACGACCGCCGCAGTCAGCCGCCAGTCGTAGGACTTCTGGTCCCCGGGATCTTGGGTTCGAAGCCCGGAAGCGAACATTGTTGTGATAAGCATCGATCTTAGATGTTACGTCCCGAGTCTTAGATGTTTGTTGTGATGCCATTGCATGTGCCCATGCATCCCGCGACACAGGGCATCCTAAGGTGCGGGGATTGAGTGTGATCTTTTTTTTAAAAGACATTAAAGTTAAACATCACAAGCAGTCAATTTTTGCGCTGACATTGTGTTATTTAGAGTCAATATTGACAAAAACCATATTTCTATAAATAAAGTAATACGTATTCACCGAAAATATATCATACTCAAGCCATTGACATCAATAAAAAAAGATACAATTTAGAGACGGGAAAGAGGTTTACACTGGAACGTAAATTCTATGAAAAAATGTACCTATAAATTTCGCGAACAGCGAAATTTATAGGTACATTATATAGATACACAAAAAAAAAAAAATCCGACTCTCTCTGTCGGTTGCATGGGAGGTTGCGGGGAACGCTGAGATAGCAATACAACGCGAAAACAGTGTTTGGTATAGAAATCCTCCCTAACCTCTTATTAGGTTTAAAAAGAGCTTGGTCATTTTTGGATTCAAAAAACCTGTATCGATTTCCAATAATATTATCGATACAGAGCACCAATTCTTGTTTAAATATACGATTCCCAAACACAGATATTAATTTCAAAATTCCAGTAGCTATGAAAAGAAAAATAAGTCACTGTTTGGACGGATGTCAACAGACCCTTCGACCCTTCGACATTTAGTTGTCCCCCGGAAAAAGAGTTTAAAGTTACAGTTGAAGGTATGTTTGTTACCCTTTTATGAAAAAGTGTAAATATTTTAAATTACCTTGTTTGAAATGTTCATGACGTTTCACTTTTAACATAGCTAAGACAAACATGTCTCAAGTAATAGGGAAAGTAAAAGTAAAAAGATGTTATTACGAATGTATTTAATAATTGTGGTGTACTGTTTTAGGTTATTTAAAATGGTAGCTCTTGTTCAACTTATCTAGACTGAAATTCCGAAAAATAAGATTAATTCTTATAAGGTCACGATAAAGTCCAAAATAGGATGACGCTTATTTTAATAGCAATACTAAAGTTAGATCTTATAAAATTGCGGGTAGTTTTATGAAAAATAGGTCGCCACGTCTTTGGTGCCGACTGACATACCCGCAATTGGCCAGCAACAAAATAAACTCGTCTAAAATCAGAGATAGGTACTCTAGTGCTTCGGATCAGGCTCATGTCCTTTGGTAAGCGCACTATCTTGCACTATAAGATAGCTGATCGGGATGGGTTGCGTAATTGCTAAGCGTCTTACCCATAGAGGCAGATATGATTTTCTTCCGATCATTTCGATGCTTGTACAGGCACTGTCAATGTCGTATCATACCTAGTCAGTATACCGCCCGCGATCATTAACTTATCGATACCTTAATCGTGTCAAAGTGGTCTCAAAACATTTCTATCTCATATTATTTGTTCAAATTACCAGCATATCGCTCAAAACGAGATTTGATAAAATGAAACTCGAAGACTTAACAATATTATTAAAAACTCTATAACATAAGGACCCATCATAGATAAGATACAAAGATGAGTCTCTAAGATGAACAAGATTAATTTGACATTTATTATTCTTTCAAGATTATAAATGGAGAAAGATAAGGTCAGACAAGGAGTTCAAAAGGCGGTGATGTCAAAATATTTAATCAATAATTGAATATTTTAAATTAAATGACCAATAGCGTGAGAAAAAATATTTACATGAAAAATCAATTCGTATTCTTTGGATCTCCGTTTTAGAATCTTTGACCTAACTTTGTCGACAAATTCAAGTGTCAACTCATTGGCAAAAACTTGAAATAAATCCAGTTGTCTGCCTAAATGTTATCAATTACTAGCTAAACTGGCAAAAGCAAAGTACCCACAGGTTGTTCAGTGCTAACATCTGCCTATCGAAGTCTATCGAATCTGCCCATAGACATAATTAGGCATATACAATTCAGTTAAGAACTAGACTGTTCCCGTTATCCTGACACATAATGTAGATAAGTCTCATGTGCCTTTATTTTACCCAGAAATCATACCCTTCAAACCGGACCACAGTAATGCGAACACTACTGCCTTGCGAGAGAAATAAGTGTGGTGACAGTAGGTACTTCCTCGGGTGTGATTCTAATATAGTGCTACTGCTCTTTTTAGTTCTAAGTAATAATTTTCTTTGTAGTTCTAAAATCTTTAAGATAAAAGTGCCGTGGTAGTACCGGCCTAGAATAGTACTCCCCTATCTGTTCCCGTGGGTGCTGTAAGAGTCAGCTAAGGGATCACGTACCAGAAGTTGGGCAGCAGCGCCTTCTGTATATAGGAAATCATACTGCGCTCGCCAACCCGCCTGCCAAGCGTGGCGAGAATTGGCAAATCCCCCCTATATGGGGGAGGCATGTGTCAAACAGTGGATATTCGATTGCTGAGAAGAAGAAGAAGAAAAGCTTGTTTAAGTTTTGTTTTATTTTTAATTTATTTTATGAACAACAACTGCCACATTGTTTTAATTACTACATTATAAATTAATGATCAAAATTATATTTGAATAGAACTCACACGATTTATTCTGAGAGAACAGACACTCAATAACCCGCCCTACAAGATTGATAGCATAATAAAACGTAGTTTTTATAACTAACATTATTACTTTATAATCTCTTATATGACTTTTATCTTCAGAAAGCTTGTATTGTAGATAAACTATATTTGGAGACATGATCGTGTTGATTATATTTAACTTTTACATTCTAAAGGTTAATTATGAACACAAAAGTAATATTATATGGGTCTAATATTAAGATGATAAATTATTTAGTGAAATTAGTAAGTTTTGTTTATGCTTATTAATATTGGTAGAGGTATATTTGTTGCTTGTTATTATGGTATAATGTTATATATATATATATATTATATACGAGCTATGGAGAGGGCTATGCTCGGGGTTTCTCTAATCGTTTCTCGAATCAGAAATGAGGAGATCCGTAGAAGAAAGCAAGTCACCGATATAGCCCAGCGGATTAGTAAGTTGAAGTGGCAGTAGGCAGGGCACATAGCTCGAAGACCTGATGGCCGTTGGGGCCGAAAAGTTCTCGAATGGAGGCCACGGATTGGCAAGCGCAGCATAGGACGGCCACCGACCAGGTGGACAGACGACCTTACTAAGATCGCAGGCAAGGGCTAGATGCGGGCGACATCCAACAGGTCCTTGTGGAAATCAATGGGGGAGGCGCATGTCCAGCAGTGGACGTCCTATGGCTGAGATGATGATGATGATATAATGTTCAACTAATAAGCGTTGTTTATGAGATGAATTTGTCTTCTTCTTAGTCGTATACTTCATTACTTGAGGTCCTGGCCCCAGAAAGGCCTTCATAGCTTTGTGTACAATATTTTTTCATCCCGTTCGGTTTGTCAGTTGTGACAGAGGCCGCTGAGTGTAGTCACAACCTGGTCTGACCAACGGGTAGGCGACCAGCGTCAAAGTCTTTTTCCTTCATCTTTCCCTGCTACTACTAGCTTATCCAAAATTATCTAGCTTATTACGGGCACTGTGACTAAAATAGCCCAGGATCCCAGGAGCTATATATGTGACTTATATAATTTGTTTTTTCAAAAGTATCATTTTTCATATTCTTACATGTAGCTTTCGACTTTAAAATATTTTATTTTAATATTGTTTTTCTTATATTTCGACTCATTTTTTTTTATTTCATCATCATAATTGGACTCTCAATTTTAGATCTTACATTTAGTCCAAAGCATAAAATTAAAGCTTTACACCGGAACAACTGCTCAACTTGTATCAACACAGGTTCGGTCGTGTATGGAGTACTGTTCTCATTTGTGGGATGGCTTGGCCAAGTACCAACTAGAGGCTATTGAGTCGATAGAGTGGCGAGCTAAAAGGCTCATTAACAATGATTATCTAATTGAGAGACGACTTCAAAGTCTGCAGCGCCGACGTTAAGTCGCTAGTTCTTTGGTTTTTATCGGATACATATCGGGAAGTGCGCTCTGGAGCTACATTGTTTCATTCCCATTCTATTAGAGATCGACCAGACGGACTGCGATGGATTTATGGTAGACGTTCTAACCTGTCGCTCGCAGCGTTTTACTTCCACATTCATTCAGTGCGTATAGCTAACGAATGGATTCCACTCATTGTCTGAGTCTGAGTTAGCAATAAACAACACTAAAATTCGATCTTTTCATTTAAATTTCTTTTAGGTCATCACTTATTTGGTGCCTACTAACACTACCCGCGATTGGCCAGCAATTGAATATATCTCTTCTTATATTAGATATAGCTCTGTAAGTAGTTTTACAAATATGAATCTAAGCACTAATAAAATATAACAACAGCTTTTGGTTTTTTAAAGAATAATCTTAGTAAGTATGTGTAATTAACAGAAATAGGAGCAATGGCTATATCGCCTGAGATTTAGATGCGAAGCGTGTAATGAATACAAATACATAATTGCTAAATCGCTTATTAATCAAGCATAAAGTCGATATACGAACATTTTGACCCGAACTAGCATGCACTGTGTTTCGGGAAGCATGCACGAGTAGCAATTCAGGAGACTACCAATACTCATATAATCATATCTGTACTGTATAACAGTACAGTAGTATTATTAGTACTGACAGTGTTAATAAATCACTGAAGACTCAAGTCTTCTCGTGACTACGACCAATGCAACTTGGTCGAAACGTCGAGGTAAATAAATTACTAAATGTTTTTCTCGCGATCAAGCGCCGTTTGATTTATTAACAATGTGTTCGAATTTCGAAAGTCTAAAAAATACTAGTACTGACAGTATTTGTGGTTGAGGCGGTGTGAGGTTAAAAATATATTTTATTATAGATATATATTTTTGTAAGGTGGTGGGGTACCGAGTACCCGCCTGGCTAGATACCACCCTCAAGTTTGAAAAATAGTATGTTCAGGCAGGAGTACTTGAGAGTCAGTAAACTTTTTAGGTCTAGCGTGATAACTTCTTCGACCACTTTGTCACTGACCATCTAGTGAGATAATGGTCAAACACTAGATCTATACAATATAAAAAACGACTATCTGGTATAACTACTATATACGCTATAGCCTCCGCGAATTCTTATCAACTTTAATACCATCCGGTTCGTACCGTAACATGAATGAATCCTGTGAGAGCGCTGCCCAGCCTCTTGCTCCAGGAATCGAACTAGTGTACGCTACCAGTTTTTCTTGCCATAACGTACTGGTACATTACATGCGATCTTACATGCCTATTTGTCATTTTTATGACGTAATATGATTGCTGTGTGTGCTGAATTCATTGATATAATATCTAGAGCTACGAAGTTATAGATAAAATTAATATTTTTGTCTTGTTAAATATTATTTTTTTTTAGTTATCAATATCAGCTCTGTTACATTTTTAGTCGTGAATGGTCCTTGCCTCGTTCATAAAAAAAATACGATTCAAAATCAAGCACAGCGCAGTAAGTTCACTGACTAGGGGAACAGACATACTGATATACATTTCAAGAAGAAGCTAGATGCTAGCTGCTTCCCACCGGTTATTGTTAAAATCAACAGAGGAGAGGTGCATCCGACATCTTTTTTCCAAAATGTTAATAAGCTAACCCTGATCTGTCTGTAGTTATAGAAAGCCAACCCGCCTTGATTTTAATGTAAGAGTGTAAAGTCAAGTAAGTCTTTATTGTACTTATATACCAAACCTCCTTTGTTAGTATTCTGTGATTAGATGAATAATAAAAAATATAAAGTTTATGTTCCGAATAGAATAATAATTTGTTTATAAAAAATAATTTCTGTAAGTTTACTATAAAAAAATTAAAAAAAAAGTATGAGTACGCCACCTAGTAATATGTACGTTAAACAAGACCTTACATAAAGAAGCATTAAACCGATTATAAGAAATGCAAAAAGGAGCATAGTACTTTTTTTATATAAAAAAAAATATAATTTTTACATGTAACTAAAAAATATATAAAAATGAAAATGTGTATGTTGCCAAGCAAACCACTTATACAAATTTTTAAAGACACTACTATTCTATTCATTAAATTTAAAAATAGTTATTGGACTTATTGAACTATTTATGTACCAAATATTAAAATGTTTTGTTATAATTCGGGTTATAATTTGGTATACAAATAAAATTATTTTCACTGTTTATGTTTTTTTTTAAATGTCAGCTCTTACACTTCCAAGTCTGCAGCTCTCTCATATTACAAAGCAATGTCATTCAAAGATTCACCGAGCGGAGAATCTCAGACCATACACCCTTTTTTGTATCTGTAATCTTTTCCTGGTTGACTGGCACAGGCATCCCACCGGCTCTCTGCCACATACCGCACCATCGTAAAATGTAAATGTCTTCAGTATCCATTGAAAATCGTAAAACAATTACAAACGATGCTGCGTCACAAAGAAAACAACATTTCGGGAAACCGGTCGACGAAATAAAACTGTTATCCTTTTGTAAAAACATGACAATATCAATCAATCATAACGGTAATTGCTGTTAACAACGGTCCAGCATAATATTGGTTTGTAATTCTGATTATTGAGAAAAAATATGTTATGTCTCACGTGTCAGCACTTGCAGTTCAGACATCTGCGAAAATCGATGATCAGCATTGTCACCTGTTCCGCTTGTCAAAAGTTCTGTATGAAATTAAGATTTACACAGGTGGGTGCAACACTTACATAGTACATTACACAAGTGAATCGACGAAGACGTCAAAAGTAATCTCTCTGAGGAGGCATATGTGCAACAGTATAACATGTTGGGCTGATTAACTTTGGAACTAAAGGAACTGGAAAGTGTCCTACTAATAAAACTGCTGTATTGAGGTAGTGAAAAACGTCATGACATTTTCATATACGAAAGTCAGGCTCGGGGTAAAATACAAATCTACTACTCGCAGTTTGTTGACTGACCGTCACTATGATACGAATCAGTGCTTCATCGAGCTTCTATCAGATATAACCTAAAGGCTATCAATTGCAAAAGTACATCAGTGTCAATACAGCTTACACTTTTACAATGAGCCAATGGTATCGCTTACGCTAAATTTAACTTGCGACATGCTTACTTAAACAGAAAGCAGAATAGATTAGAATGGTTGAATTACCTGACCTTATGAGATGCACAGAGCCGCCACTCACGCAAATAAATATACACGATACGTACTTATTATTAGTCTGTGGGTTTTTTGACGTCCCTGACGACTAATTTCGTTTAGAGATTTGCTAGCAGTAGACTTTTTAATCTAATTTTTGTCGATATTAATAACATATGTAGGAATCACCGAATTAAAATTTAAAAAGCACAGTTTTCAAAAATAGACATAATTGTGGTGTATTATGAATGAGTTATCAACGTGCCTTTACATATGTTATTATTAATTTATGTATAAAGTTATATAAGTCATCAAATCTTTAAAATTAAATGTTTTTTAAACAGCTGAGCGGATGTGGATTTACAGAGCTGAATTTTGTGTTAAACATAAATGCGAGTGTTTATTCGTACGGGGATTGTTCGCCTTGTCCTATATTCCTTTCCATCCATTTCTTTGTTCTTTGGTTGCGAACGTGTCGGCAAAGTTACGGACTTTCAAGGAACCGATATTCCCCATTGTTATGCCTGTTAATATTTTTTTGGTTGGGGTGTACTGTTACACTTTTACATGGCACGTTACTAATGCTAATGCTCTTTTTGAGAGCTCGGGGTTTTTTTTTCTTTACGTCATTTTTTATGTAGTTCGTCGCTTAAAATCCCGTTCGTGGCTAAAATTCGAATGTGAATTTGTCAGACAAATCTATCTAAGCCAGTTGACATCCCACGGCTGAAGGAAATCAAAAAAGAATAAACACCATCAACATCATTTCAGCCGTGGCATATCAACTGCTTTCAGCATTTTATTATAACATCTAGCACTAACACATAGTATTTTTTAATACATTTTTTTAAAATTCAAACATTTGGTTCCAGATGTTGCGACACTATCCTTCCTCTCACACAGGCTAATATTTGTAACTAGGTGGTTCAGAAGGTAGGCATATTAGTACTCAGTCTATGGTCACCTATCTCAATTGTGACTCAAGACAATATTCTTAAATCTAGTATAACGTATACAGACCTTATACAAATATCGATTCGAGCATATGTTTTTTTATGGGATATGGTGACGGAATAGCAAAAAGCCCATAGGATCTTAAGTGGTAACCTCTGCCTATAGACAGAAACAATTCGTTAAGAACACAGTAATACCAACACTACTGCCTGGCAGTAGAAATAAATATGGGACAGTACTTCCCCGGGCGAACTCTCACATAGAGTCCAGTCCTGATAGAATAGAGTGATTTTTGTGTAAACATCTAAATATTGAAATAATTATTGAGACCTTTTATTTAGTTGTAGTATAGCATTTAAACCGGTGTGAAGTTAGCGGCCAAAAGTTAGCGGCCTTCGATAACCCGACCAAATGAAGAAGTCGCACATTAAAAAATATCTACTATAATATATAAACGAAAAGACGAAATAAAGAGAAGTGGGAGATGGAGTAAGATTCAAGGGTGAATCGTATGTTACTAAAAGAACGCCGGGCGTACAAGTGCGAAAAAGTCGTTAGATCTTTGGCCTCTCGGTGTTATCCTGCAGATTTGACCGTGTTATCGAAAAGGTATCAACTTGCAAATGGTACCGTTAGATAGCTATTGTAATAGGCTTTCAAAAACATATTGTGAAAATTAGTGCAGACGTATGCAAGAGTCCAAAAATAATATTTTTTTATTAGCCGCTAGTTTGCCCACGAAGATTTGACCGTGTTATCGACAAGGTATCAACTTGCGAGTAATACTGTTAGATAGCTCTTGTGATTTTCTTTCTAAGATATATCATGAAAATTAGTGCAGACGTTCGCAAAAGTCGAAAAAGTCCATTTTATTTAAAAAAATTGAGATTTTTGCAGATTTGACCATGTTATCGAAAAGGTATCAACTTGATAATGGTACCGTTAGATAGCTCTTGTAATAAGCTTTCAAAAACATATTGTGAAAATTAGTGCAGACGTTTGCAAGAGTCCAAAAATATTAATTTTTTATTAGCCGCTAATTTGCCCACGAAGATTTGACCGTGTTATCGACAAGGTATCAACTTGCAAGTAATACTGTTAAACAGCATTTGTGATGTACGTTCTAACGTATATCGTGAAAATTAGTGCAGACGTTCGCAAAAGTCGAAAAAGTCCATTTTATTTAAAAAATTTGAGATTTTTGCAGATTTGACCATGTTATCGAAAAGGTATCAACTTGCGAATGGAACCGTTAGATAGCTCTTGTAATAGGCTTTCAAAAACATATTGTGAAAATTAGTGCAGACGTTTGCAAGAGTCCAAAAATATTATTTTTTTATTAGCCGCTAGTTTGCCCACGAAGATTTGACCGTGTTATCGACAAGGTATCAACTTGCGAGTAATACTGTTAGATAGCTTTTGTGATGTACGTTCTAACGTATATCGTGAAAATTAGTGCAGACGTTCGCAAAAGTCGTAAAAGTCCGTTTTACTTAAATAAATTGAGATTTTTGCAGATTTGACCATGTTATCGAAAAGGTATCAACTTGCGAATGGTACCGTTAGATAGCTCTTGTAATAGGCTTTCAAAAACATATTG
Source organism: Apeira syringaria (assembly GCA_934044485.1). Classification (NCBI taxonomy): domain Eukaryota; kingdom Metazoa; phylum Arthropoda; class Insecta; order Lepidoptera; family Geometridae; genus Apeira; species Apeira syringaria. The sequence continues at coordinate 18,822,332 of OW203662.1, read as the reverse complement.
TGAAAATTAGTGCAGACGTTTGCAAGAGTCCAAAAATATTAATTTTTTATTAGCCGCTAGTTTGCCCACGAAGATTTGACCGTGTTATTGACAAGGTATCAACTTGCGAGTAATACTGTTAGATAGCTTTTATGATGTACGTTCTAACGTATATCGTGAAAATTAGTGCAGACGTTCGCAAAAGTCGAAAAAGTCCGTTTTACTTAAAAAAATTTAGATTTTTGCAGATTTGACCATGTTATCGAAAAGGTATCAACTTGCGAATGGTACCGTTAGATAGCTCTTGTAATAGGCTTTCAAAAACATATTGTGAAAATTAGTGCAGACGTTTGCAAGAGTCCAAAAATATTATTTTTTTATTAGCCGCTAGTTTGCCCACGAAGATTTGACCGTGTTATCGACAAGGTATCAACTTGCGAGTAATACTGTTAGATAGCTCTTGTGATGTTCTTTCTAAGATATATCATGAAAATTAGTGCAGACGTTCGCAAAAGTCGTATAAAGTCCGTTTTACTTTAAAAAATTGAGGTTTTTTGCAGATTTGACCATGTTGTCGAAAAGGTATCAACTTGCGAATGGTACCGTTCGATAGCCCTTGTAATAGGCTTTCAAAAACATATTGTGAAGATTAGTGAAGACGTTTGCAAAAGTCGAAAACGTCCGTTTAACTTAAAAAATTTAAGATTTTTGCAGATTTGAACATGTTATCGAAAAGGTATCAACTTGCGAATGGTACTGTTAGATAGTTCTTGTAATAGGCTTTCAAAAACATATTGTGAAAATTAGTGCAGACGTTTGCAAGAGTCCAAAAATGTTATTTTTTTATTAGCCGCTAGTTTGCCCACGAAAATTTGACCGTGTTATCGACAAGGTATCAACTTGCGAGTAATACTGTTAGATAGCTTTTGCGATGTACGTTCTAACGTATATCGTGAAAATTAGTGCAGACGTTCGCAAAAAACGTAAAAGTCCGTTTTACTTAAAAAATTGAAATTTTTGCAGATTTGACCATGTTATCGAAAAGGCATCAACTTGCGAATGGTACCGTTAGATAGCTCTTGTAATGGCTTTCAAAAACATATTGTGAAAATTAGTGCAGACGTATGCAAGAGTCCAAAAATATTAATTTTTTATTAGCCGCTAGTTTGCCCACGAAGATTTGACCGTGTTATCGACAAGGTATCAACTTGCGAGTAATACTGTGTGATAGCTCTTGTAACGTTCTTTTTAAGGTTTATCATAAAAATTAGTGCAGACGTTCGCAAAAGTCAAAAAAGTCAATTTTATTTAAAAAAAATTTTAAGTTTTTTCAGATTTGACTATGTTATCGAAAAGGTATCAACTTGCAAATGGTGCCGTTAGATAGCTCTTGTAATAGGCTTTCAAAAACATATTGTAAAAATGAGTGCAGACGTTTGCAAGAGTCCAAAAATATTATTTTTTTATTAAACGCTAGCTTGCCAACGAAGATTTGACCGTGTTATCGACAAGGTATCAACTTGCGAGTAATACTGTAAGATAGCTCTTGTGATGTTCTTTCTAATGTTTATCATAAAAATTAGTGCAGACGTTCGCAAAAGTCGTAAAAGTCCGTTTTACTTAAAAAAATTGAGGTTTTTTGCAGATTTGACCATGTTGTCGAAAAGGTATCAACTTGCGAATGAGACCGTTAGATAGCTCTTGAAATAGGCTCTCAAAAACACATTGTGAAGATTAGTGCAGACGTTTGCAAAAGTCGAAAAAGTCCGTTTTACTTAAAAAATTTAAGATTTTTGCAGATTTGACCATGTTATCGAAAAGGTATCAACTTGCGAATGGTACCGTTAGATAGCTCTTGTAATAGGCTTTCAAAAACATATTGTGAAAATTAGTGCAGACGTTTGCAAGAGTCCAAAAATATTATTTTTTTATTAGCTGCTAGTTTGCCCACGAAGATTTGACCGTGTTGCGTGTCGAAAAAGTCCGTTTTACTTAAAAAAATTGAGATTTTTGCAGATTCGACCATGTTATCGAGAAGGTATCATGGCATGCATGCAAACGTTCTTTAAATTTTTTTAATTCTATAATTTAATCTTAAATTTTTTTAGTAAAACAGACTTTTTGGACTCTTGCAAACGTCTGCACTAATTTTCACAATATGTTTTTGAAAGCCTATTACAAGAGCTATCTAATGGTACCATTCGCAAGTTGATACCTTTTCCATAACATGGTCAAATCTGCAAAAATCTCCAATTTTTTAAATAAAAGGGCCTTTTTAGACTTTTGCGAACGTCTGCACTAATTTTCATGATATATCTTAGAAAGAACATCAGAAGAGCTATCTTACAGTATTACTCGCAAGTTGATACCTTGTCGATAACACGTTCAAATCTTCGTGGGCAAACTAGCGGCAAATAAAAAATTAATATTTTTGGACTCTTGCAAACGTCTGCACTAATTTTCACAATATGTTTTTGAAAGCCTATTACAAGAGCTATCTAACGGTACCATTCGCAAGTTGATACCTTTTCGATAACATGGTCAAATCTGCAAAAATCTCAATTTTTTTAAATAAAATGGACTTTTTCGACTTTTGCGAACGTCTGCACTAATTTTCATGATATATCTTAGAAAGAACATCACAAGAGCTATCTAACAGTATTACTCGCAAGTTGATACCTTGTCGATAACACGGTCAAATCTTCGTGGGCAAACTAGCGGCTAATAAAAAATTAATATTTTTGGACTCTTGCAAACGTCTGCACTAATTTTCACAATTTGTTTTTGAAAGCCTATTATAAGAGCTATCTAACGGTACCATTCGAAAGTTGATACCTTTTCGATAACATGGTCAAATCTGCAAAAATCTCAATTTTTTAAAGTAAAACGGACTTTTACGACTTTTGCGAACGTTTGCACTAATTTTCACAATATGTTTTTGAAAGCCTATTACAAGAGCTATCTAACGGTACCATTCGCAAGTTGATACCTTTTCGATAACATGGTCAAATCTGCAAAAATCTCAATTTATTTACGTAAAACGGACTTTTTCGACTTTTGCGAACGTCTGCACTAATTTTCACGATATACGTTAGAACGTACATCGCAAAAGCTATCTAACAGTCTTACTCGCAAGTTGATACCTTGTCGATAACACGGTCAAATCTTCGTGGGCAAACTAGCGGCTAATAAAAAAATAATATTTTTGGACTCTTGCAAACGTCTGCACTAATTTTCACAATATGTTTTTGAAAGCCTATTACAAGAGCTATCTAACGGTACCATTCGCAAGTTGATACCTTTTCGATAACATGGTCAAATCTGCAAAAATCTCAATTTTTTTAAGTAAAACGGACTTTTACGACTTTTGCGAACGTCTGCACTAATTTTCACGATATACGTTAGAACGTACATCACAAAAGCTATCTAACAGTATTACTCGCAAGTTGATACCTTGTCGATAACACGGTCAAATCTTCGTGGGCAAACTAGCGGCTAATAAAAAAATAATATTTTTGGACTCTTGCAAACGTCTGCACTAATTTTCACAATATGTTTTTGAAAGCCTATTACAAGAGCTATCTAACGGTTCCATTCGCAAGTTGATACCTTTTCGATAACATGGTCAAATCTGCAAAAATCTCAAATTTTTTAAATAAAATGGACTTTTTCGACTTTTGCGAACGTCTGCACTAATTTTCATGATATATCTTAGAAAGAACATCACAAGAGCTATCTAACAGTATTACTCGCAAGTTGATACCTTGTCGATAACACGGTCAAATCTTCGTGGGCAAACTAGCGGCTAATAAAAAAATAATATTTTTGGACTCTTGCAAACGTCTGCACTAATTTTCACAATATGTTTTTGAAAGCCTATTACAAGAGCTATCTAACGGTATCATTCGCAAGTTGATACCTTTTCGATAACATGGTCAAATCTGCAAAACTCTCAATTTTTTTAAGTAAAACGGACTTTTACGACTTTTGCGAACGTCTGCACTAATTTTCACGATATGTTTTTGAAAGCCTATTACAAGAGCTATCTAACGGTACCATTCGCAAGTTGATACCTTTTCGATAACATGGTCAAATCTGCAAAAATCTCAATTTATTTAAGTAAAACGGACTTTTTCGACTTTTGCGAACGTCTGCACTAATTTTCACGATGTACGTTAGAACGTACATCACAAAAGCTATCTAACAGTATTACTCGCAAGTTGATACCTTGTCGATAACACGGTCAAATCTTCGTGGGCAAACTAGCGGCTAATAAAAAAATAATATTTTTGGACTCTTGCAAACGTCTGCACTAATTTTCACAATATGTTTTTGAAAGCCTATTTATTACAAGAGCTATCTAACGGTTCCATTCGCAAGTTGATACCTTTTCGATAACATGGTCAAATCTGCAAAAATCTCAAATTTTTTAAATAAAATTGACTTTTTCGACTTTTGCGAACGTCTGCACTAATTTTCATGATATACCTTAGAAAGAACATCACAAGAGCTATCTAACATTATTACTCGCAAGTTGATACCTTGTCGATAACACGGTCAAATCTTCGTGGGCAAACTAGCGGCTAATAAAAAATTAATATTTTTGGACTCTTGCAAACGTCTGCACTAATTTTCACAATATTTTTTTGAAAGCCTATTACAAGAGCTATCTAACGGTACCATTCGCAAGTTGATACCTTTTCGATAACATGGTCAAATCTGCAAAAATCTCAATTTTTTTAAGTAAAACGGACTTTTACGACTTTTGCGAACGTCTGCACTAATTTTCACGATATACGTTAGAACGTACATCGCAAAAGCTATCTAATAGTATTACTCGCAAGTTGATACCTTGTCGATAACACGGTCAAATCTTCGTGGGCAAACTAGCGGCTAATAAAAAAATAATATTTTTGGACTCTTGCAAACGTCTGCACTAATTTTCACAATATGTTTTTGAAAGCCTATTACAAGAGCTATCTAACGGTACCATTCGCAAGTTGATACCTTTTCGATAACATGGTCAAATCTGCAAAACTCTCAATTTTTTTAAGTAAAACGGACTTTTACGACTTTTGCGAACGTCTGCACTAATTTTCACGATATGTTTTTGAAAGCCTATTACAAGAGCTATCTAACGGTACCATTCGCAAGTTGATACCTTTTCGATAACATGGTCAAATCTGCAAAAATCTCAATTTATTTAAGTAAAACGGACTTTTTCGACTTTTGCGAACGTCTGCACTAATTTTCACGATATACGTTAGATCGTACATCACAAATGCTATTTAACAGTATTACTTGCAAGTTGATACCTTGTCGATAACACGGTCAAATCTTCGTGGGCAAACTAGCGGCAAATAAAAAATTAATATTTTTGGACTCTTGCAAACGTCTGCACTAATTTTCACAATATGTTTTTGAAAGCCTATTACAAGAGCTATCTAACGGTACCATTCGCAAGTTGATACCTTTTCGATAACATGGTCAAATCTGCAAAAATCTCAATTTATTTAAGTAAAACGGACTTTTACGACTTTTGCGAACGTCTGCACTAATTTTCACGATATACGTTAGAACGTACATCCCAAAAGCTATCTAACAGTATTACTCGCAAGTTGATACCTTGTCGATAACACGGTCAAATCTTCGTGGGCAAACTAGCGGCTAATAAAAAATTAATATTTTTGGACTCTTGCAAACGTCTGCACTAATTTTCACAATATTTTTTTGAAAGCCTATTACAAGAGCTATCTAACGGTACCATTCGCAAGTTGATACCTTTTCGATAACATGGTCAAATCTGCAAAAATCTCAATTTTTTTAAGTAAAACGGACTTTTACGACTTTTGCGAACGTCTGCACTAATTTTCACGATATACGTTAGAACGTACATCGCAAAAGCTATCTAACAGTATTACTCGCAAGTTGATACCTTGTCGATAACACGGTCAAATCTTCGTGGGCAAACTAGCGGCTAATAAAAAATTAATATTTTTGGACTCTTGCAAACGTCTGCACTAATTTTCACAATATGTTTTTAAAAGCCTATTACAAGAGCTATCTAACGGTACCATTCGCAAGTTGATACCTTTTCGATAACATGGTCAAATCTGCAAAAATCTCAATTTTTTTAAGTAAAACGGACTTTTACGACTTTTGCGAACGTCTGCACTAATTTTCACGATATACGTTAGAACGTACATCGCAAAAGCTATCTAACAGTATTACTCGCAAGTTGATACCTTGTCGATAACACGGTCAAATCTTCGTGGGCAAACTAGCGGCTAATAAAAAAATAATATTTTTGGACTCTTGCAAACGTCTGCACTAATTTTCACAATATGTTTTTGAAAGCCTATTACAAGAGCTATCTAACGGTACCATTCGCAAGTTGATACCTTTTCGATAACATGGTCAAATCTGCAAAACTCTCAATTTTTTTAAGTAAAACGGACTTTTACGACTTTTGCGAACGTCTGCACTAATTTTCACGATATACGTTAGAACGTACATCACAAAAGCTATCTAACAGTATTACTCGCAAGTTGATACCTTGTCGATAACACGGTCAAATCTTCGTGGGCAAACTAGCGGCTAATAAAAAATTAATATTTTTGGACTCTTGCAAACGTCTGCACTAATTTTCACAATATGTTTTTGAAAGCCTATTACAAGAGCTATCTAACGGTACCATTCGCAAGTTGATACCTTTTCGATAACATGGTCAAATCTGCAAAAATCTCAAATTTTTTAAATAAAATGGACTTTTTCGACTTTTGCGAACGTCTGCACTAATTTTCATGATATACCTTAGAAAGAACATCACAAGAGCTATCTAAAAGTATTACTCGCAAGTTGATACCTTGTCGATAACACGGTCAAATCTTCGTGGGCAAACTAGCGGCTAATAAAAAATTAATATTTTTGGACTCTTGCAAACGTCTGCACTAATTTTCACAATATGTTTTTGAAAGCCTATTACAAGAGCTATCTAACGGTACCATTCGCAAGTTGATACCTTTTCGATAACATGGTCAAATCTGCAAAAATCTCAATTTTTTTAAGTAAAACGGACTTTTACGACTTTTGCGAACGTCTGCACTAATTTTCACGATATACGTTAGAACGTACATCGCAAAAGCTATCTAACAGTATTACTCGCAAGTTGATACCTTGTCGATAACACGGTCAAATCTTCGTGGGCAAACTAGCGGCTAATAAAAAATTAATATTTTTGGACTCTTGCAAACGTCTGCACTAATTTTCACAATATGTTTTTGAAAGCCTATTACAAGAGCTATCTAACGGTACCATTCGCAAGTTGATACCTTTTCGATAACATGGTCAAATCTGCAAAAATCTCAAATTTTTTAAATAAAATGGACTTTTTCGACTTTTGCGAACGTCTGCACTAATTTTCATGATATACCTTAGAAAGAACATCACAAGAGCTATCTAAAAGTATTACTCGCAAGTTGATACCTTGTCGATAACACGGTCAAATCTTCGTGGGCAAACTAGCGGCTAATAAAAAATTAATATTTTTGGACTCTTGCAAACGTCTGCACTAATTTTCACAATATGTTTTTGAAAGCCTATTACAAGAGCTATCTAACGGTACCATTCGCAAGTTGATACCTTTTCGATAACACGGTCAAATCTGCAGGATAACACCGAGAGGCCAAAGATCTAACGACTTTTTCGCACTTGTACGCCCGGCGTTCTTTTAGTAACATACGATTCACCCTTGAATCTTACTCCATCTCCCACTTCTCTTTATTTCGTCTTTTCGTTTATATATTATAGTAGATATTTTTTAATGTGCGACTTCTTCATTTGGTCGGGTTATCGAAGGCCGCTAACTTTTGGCCGCTAACTTCACACCGGTGCATTTAATCCCATGTATCTTATTCTATGCTTCTCTTTTGGAGTGTATCGTGCACTACTTCCCAATACTTTAGCCACTTCACTCTTATGTATGAAGTTAGTTTTAAATGATTCTTATATAAATATTTTGTTGCGGGATTTTAATACCAAAATTATTGAATATTTTAAGAGTAGCAACTCTCTAAAAAATTCTAAAGAACCAAATCGCTCCATTCCATCAGGACAGGACCACCACGTAGAAAATAAGACATCAAACAAATTGAAACGGATCAAAAGGGAATGAAAGCTCGGGCATTAGAATCGAGCGTTCTGCTGGATTCAAATAAATAATACCGAATACGCGTATCTTCCGATATTGCGAAAGTTCGAGTAACTATATAAAGGGTGTTTCTAAAAGAAGTTATTTTCAAAACCTGACTTAATTTTGATAAATTTATATTGAGTATCGAGTCTAGCAGTGTAGATATGAAATTATGAATTTAAAATTATTGTATCATTTTTGTTACTGTTTTTAAACTCTCTCGATTTTTTAGGGAAATGCAAGCTCTAGTGCATGTGTTTAAAACACTAGGGCTTGCCTTTTTCCTAAAAAAATAACAACACAACTTATATCTGATAGCAGGGTAGATAGTGGCCCTAATTCTGTTAATCACTCAAACTAGCTAAATTTCTCTAAATTGTAGAAGTTCTTGTTCTATTTAAGCTAAAATTCAAATTCGTATAACTTCTTACGAAGTTATTTCTAATGTTAGACAAGTTTTATTCCAATGCGGGTATTTTTAGTCGGCACCAAATAACGTGACGATTTATTTTCCCTAAAACTACCTACATAAAGAATCCAATTTTAGAAAGAAAGAAAAACATATTGATTTGCGATAACTACAAAATTTTAATAGACAAAACATATATTTATTTCACGTACACATACATTTTACATAACATAAGAAGAAAATAAATTACATTTTGATGATCACAAAGCAGCTTTTTTTTTTGTTTTTTTACATATTATAAGTTTGCGTTTGACAACTGTCTCACCTGATGTTAAGTGATGACGTTGTCTAGGATTTAGCACGCAAACCTAGAAGGTACCTATTCACTCGCGACTTGAAGACTCCAGGATTGTACATATCGGGGAACACAGACTCGGGCAACGAGTTCCATTCCTTGGCAGTACGCATTAAGAAAGTGGAAGCAAAACGCTTCGTGCGTAGGTATAGGTGGTATATCTACCATATACTACTGGTTGTAAGCCAATGCTGGTCTTTCGATGTACTATTCTCATTAATAAGTGTTTACTTTGGACTTTATCGTAACCGCTTAAAAACTATTTTAATAAACACTAGTAGCGCCCCGCGGTTTCACCCACGTGTATTACGATCTTCCCGCTACATCAATTATTCCATCAGAATCATACATTTTACCGGGATAAAAAGTAGCCTAAGTGCTACTCCAGACTATAATCTATCTCTGTGCCAAATTGCATCCAGAGTCGTTAAGCCGTTCTAGCGTGATTCAGTAACGTTTGTTACTCCATCCATTCATCCGTCCATCCATCAATACAAGCTTTGACATTTATAATATTAGTGGGATATATTTAGTTAGTATAATTAAATGGCAGAGCAACTACTAACGACTTCTATCAATAATACGATGACCTGCATTCCAGCAGTAGAATCGGAATGAGCCGGTTGGACTTACACTGCGACTGTGTATATCTGACACTCGATCTGCTGGTTATGTATGCATTATCAACAGGTTAATACACTGCAACAAGCTTGGATACCATAAAGCATGTAATAAAATAGTTAAAAAAAAATATAATGTCATTTTCTTGCCCATTTAATGGCACATATTGTATCGAATGCTGTGTTCAAAATAACAAAAAACCATGTGTATACCAAGCCTAACATATTGCCAATAAAATTAACTTAGTGCTTCATATATTAAAGATCGTCCATTATTCATAGGTAAAATGTTTTCTGTTGTCCATAGAGTCGATATACAATGTCTCATAAATGTCTGGATATTTATTTTTTATTTTATTTATTTAATAACAAAAATTACAAATATCATTACAGTATTATATACACCAATGGGATGTAGTAAAATCATAATAATTTGTTGTTTTCTAGCAGGGATTGCACAACTACTGTGAATTTCGCCGCGCTACAATTAAATTTGCCAATATGGCTATATTATTATTATTATCAGATTGACTAAATATAATAGTCGTGTAAACTCATTATTCATTCGATCTGTTTGCTACTTGGAATATGACTAAACGAGACTAGATTTTTTCTTTTTTCCTTTTTTTATACTGTATAGATCTAGCGTCAAAAAATTATTAACTTTTTTTTTTATTACACTTAAATCCCCGCACTAGGGTTCCCTGTATCGCGGGAGGCTTGGACACACACAAACATCCAAGACCCGGGACAAACACCTACACTCATCGCACAAATGTTTGCCCCTGCCGGGATTCGAACCCAGGGTCCCGAAAACACAGTAGTCATGTCACTGACACTGACCACTGCGCCACGGCGACCGTCAAACCGATGTGTAATCAATTTGTAAGTTAATACATTTATACAAAATCTTTGTATACACAAAACTTCTGATACCTATGTTTATTCGTGTCTTTACCTCGATACGATAAAAATCGAATACAATTCGTTTTTGTAATAAAAGACCCGAAAGGAACGAAAGTAACCCCAATCTCGCGCATACTCATTCCAAATCGAGCTTAGTACGAAAATCGATATGCAATCGATACAAAATAAATCACTCCATGTACGTGAACTGTCTTCAAAGTTCAATCAGGAATCGTGGGCCCACCCGATACATGGCTTTTCCCGGTGGTCCAATCTTCAGGATGATTAAATTAGGAAACGAACAGACATAACATGCAAAATGATATACAATGAACCGGGTCCGATTCGCATAATGAAGCAATCAAATAGTAACCATTGTGCCTCCGCCGATACCACGACGCCGGTTTAACTTTCATTCCACTACAATTCTCTTAAGAATCGACTACAATTTGTATTAGATTTTTTTTTTTTTTTTTATTGGGAATAGGCAGGCGTTTGACCACTATCTCACCTGATGTTAAGTGATGATGCGGTCTATGATGGAGCACGCCTGCCTAGAAGATGCCTATTCACTCGTGACTTGAAGATACCTAGGTCATATTTTTTCGGAAATACAGATTTAGGCAATGAGTTCCATTCGTTAGCTGTACGCACTAAGAATGTGGATGCAAAACGTTTGTTAGTTTTTTTTTTAGTTTCTAATATATTTAGACTATTTTAAATAATAATAATAGCACTTTATTTTAGACACAAAATCCATGTTGAATACAATTAAAAAACAAAATAAAGTAAGATAAAAACAAAATTAATGCACATTCACGCGGGTGAAACCGCGGGTCACTACTAGTGTTACATAATAATGCATTTAAATTTACACTGTGACTGAACTGTTCATAAATGACAAGTTTCCTTAAAAAAATAAGCACATTTGTAGAAGTAAAGAAACGCTATGTGAATAACTGATCTTAGTTTTATATGTGTGGTCTTTATGCAAAAATGTTTTAGATGTAATCCTATTAGTTTTGTTAGTAAATAAAATAAATAAAATATTTTTTTTTTTTTTTATTGTTTTGTTCCATTCCATTTCCATTAATTCGCAAAAATTTAATTATAATTTTAAAGTCAACGCTTTTAATTGATTTGATTCATTCGAATCGAATAATCATATTAATGACCCCTTGACGTGCAAAATCAAAGTATAAAGGCCTTTCTATATTTGTTCATAAAAGCGACCAGTGCTCACCTTTTAACAAATAAAGTAAGTACCGAACCCAAACTTTAAATTCTGCGTTTAATTGCATTTGGGCAACGCGACGCGTGGGGCTTGCCCGCGATCGCTTTGCATACGTTAATTCCCTTCGACTCAATACAAAAACGTAATGCATTTTAAAATCCGTTTCGAAAGCAAACATTTGACGTTTCGAGGGAAATTGAGCGGAAGCCTGTTTTGTGCTTCCCTTTGGTGGCACGGGAGTACTTTCGCTAAGCTGACGGACGGTAGCATCCTTGACGAATCGAACCAGCTTGCCTGACGGGCCGGTTAGTGGATGATTTAGATCATCATTATTGATTTACTTGGATCTCGGATCGATATATATTAATATCGCCGTTGTCGAACCGTTGCATTATTCCTGGACGTTGTCAATACAGGCGCCTTTGTTCGCACCAAAATTTATAAGTTAGACGTCTGTCCATTGTAAGGGCGGACATTGTAAAGGAGGACTACAATGCGAGGTATTTTATATTGATCATAATCCTGACGTGTGGTCAAAATGTGTCGAAGCGTTAAAGATTTATATCAACGGTCGCGCTTTTAGGCCAATGGGTCCTATTTTATGTGAATACTACCTGATACGAGTAGTTGTATCGCTTGATTTTCTCGTGGCTTTTTTAAACCTTTGGTCAACACTCAAAAATTTAATACATATATATATTTTTTATACTGTATAGATCTAGCGTTTGACCACTATCTCACTTGATGGTCAGTGACGATGTGGTCGAAGCTGTTATCACGCCAGACCTTGAATACTCACTGGCTCTCAAGGACTGAACACACTATGTGGGTGAAAGTTTTTCAAACTTGAGGGTGGTAGCTAGCCGCCGGTAGGCGGGTACTCGTAAGTACCCTACCACCATGCTGGGATTTGATAACGGTGTTACCTTCACCGAAACCTCAAGCTGCTGTTGAGAATCGAACTAATGTCCGTCAGTTTGACAGCCGACGCTCCTCCCGCTGAGCTATCATCGCTCCAAAATATATAACATATCATATAAAATGTAACATTCATTATCATCATCTCGAGAATTGTAAAGGTATGTAAGAATTGATAACGATTCATTTATGTTTGAATTCGTTTTTTTTTTCGAATGGCATGTTTCTAAAAAAATTTTTTTTCAATAGTAAAAGCAAGAAAAAAATAAGAGGTAGGAAGAAAAGGTAAGCCATGAAACAATAAAAATGGGCATTTGAAGAAAATGATTTAACGCTTGCACGGTGCCCGGAAAAACTATCTATCCAGTGTGTTTTTCCTGTTTTCTGCTTTCAAACTAAACTTATTAATTAGTTTTAGGCACAAAATGTTCAAATCTAATATTAAGCGATGTTAACATTTTAGAACATTAAAAGTTCTCACCCTTCCATCTATATATATATACGAAGCCGCTTTACTTGTTAGGGATAACTTAAGTGAATTTAAAACTATGACTGGAAAGCGACATCAAAATACATTGTGTGCTCCAAGATGTAATAAGGCTCTTTTAAGTAAAAGTGTATTTATAAAGAGAGTACATATATATAACAAGCTTCCTCTGACTATAAAAGAGTCAGAGACTCGTGAAGTTTTTAAATTCAACTTGAAAAAGTTTTTGCTTGATAGAGTTTATTATAGCATTGAGGAGTTCATAAATAATAAAATGTGATGACATATTATGAGGAATAAGTAAAATATCTTAATAGCTTAATTATATTAGTTTTGATGAATTGACATATAATTTGCACACCTTCAAAGGTTGGAATATAGAGCAACATTATAAATTTAGCATAAGATCTTTCTATACCTATATTCAAGCAAATAAATTATTTTGATTTTGATTTGAAGAGTTTTAGGAGTTTCAATTTTAGAAGTAACAGGTCAGTGCCGTTAAATTGAAAATAACAGAATCCTATCCTACTAATATGTCAAATGAGAAAGTTTGTGTGTAAATGTGTGTTTTTGTTACTTCTTCACGCTCAAACTGCTACACCGATTTCTACAAAATTTGGTACGGAGATAGTTTAAGCCCTGGATTAACACATAGGCTACTTTTACTCCGAAAAAGTATAGTTCCCGTGGGATCATTGAGGTAGCGGGAAAACTGTATTCCACGCGGGTGAAACCGCAGGGCGCTACTAGTAAGTAATATGGCAGATCAGATATCGAACCAATTTCAACTTCTCGAGAAGCATTTTAAATTTATAAATATAGGCTTATTTCGTATACTTTATAGAGTTTAAATTTATTTAACTGCTTATTTCTGTTACACATTCTATAAGGCTAAAGTGCAGGAAACTCCGAAGTACAGATTCTTCAAATGGCTTATAGCTTTTGCTCAACTGGTTTTGAATAAAAATCATTACAGCCAATCACATGGTCAATAAATAATATAGAAAGAATTTAACGAACTGTTTTTTTGACAAATGTAGATTTTAAAATGCACTGAGCCATTTTTGACCCGCCCAAGACTTGTGCGGTATCTCTTTACTTTTAGAATAATAAAGGTATACAGAGATGACACTAATTTTATTTATTAGTGTCTTTTACGACTTGTCATACTGCGGAGTGTACCGCAGCAGATAATAGCAGTGTCTTGTACTTTGTCAAATTACATATTTTGAAGAGAACTCTCAGTTGTAAAGAACAAGCGTCATTTTTTACTGTGACAAAGCTCTAATGACTGTCTCCCATTTTATTTCAACATTGTCAGTAATGGGCGGCGCGCCTCTGTACCGCGTTAGTGTATCAAATCGATTTATTTTAGGGATCCATAGTATTTTAATAAAAAGGAACATTTATTTATAAATATCATTTGATCACTTGGAGATAGAGATGTTTTTGTTAATTTACCAAAAACATATATTACTCATATTACATAATAAATAGCCCCCGGACCTCCGTTTTCTAAAAATCTTTAATAATGTCGATCGGCACACGAACATACTATTCAAAATTTAAGAAATGACCAAAGTTGGGCAGAACACATCATCCAGATTCAGTTTAAATAGAAAGTAGATACGATTTTTTTAAAATTATGACTAATAGAAAAAAATAAGAATAATAATAAAATATAATTATGGTTACTTATATATAACAAATCAATAGGTTAGTAGATGTATGTTGCAAGAAATCATATTGGTTTGTGACATCGAAGTTAAAACAATATTATATATATATATATAGATCTAGCGTTTGACCACTATCTCACTTGATGGTCAGTGATGATGTGGTCGAAGATATTATCACGCTAGATCTAGAATGCTCACTGGCTCTCAAGGACTGCTGCACTATGTGTTTGTGACAGTTTTTCAAACTTGAGGGTGGTAGGTAGCCAAGCGGGTATTCGAAAGTGCCCTACCACCATGCTGGGAATTTGATAACGGTGTTACCTTCACCGGAAGCTCAAGCTGTTTTTGGGGATCGAACCAGTGTCCGTCAGTTTGACAGGCGACGCTCCCCCCGCTGAGCTATCATCGCTTCAAGACTGAGTAAAATGAAACTCATAAAAGTTTGAAAGTTTTCAGAAAAAGTGGAGGATAACTATAGAGCTCACAGTTTTATTTTGATTGTATATGCATTATAATATATCATACTATCTGATGACGTCATTATTTCGTAACTAAAAAAGAATAAACTGAAATTATTTTAACCTAGGTAGTGGTTACATATTTGAACCGTTTTGTTTTGAACCGTGACTAAAATGCTGGCACACATTTGGCTCAACGAAACAGCATTGCAATTTAACGTGGCAATGTTGCATTAGCAACAACTAGTTGTGGCATTCTGGGCACGCTGCCAGCCGGTAGGGGGTTAGAGCATTTGAGTTATCTATAGGCTACCAATTGCTAGTAGATGGCTTAAATGTTACTGTATCAGCTGCAGTATTGTAATTAGTTATTAGTGTTTTAGTTTAATAAAGGCATATGCCAAGAAAATAAATCTTAATCTAATCAAGTCTATTCAGTCGGATGTTATAGATAGATAAGATATATATAGATGTGCCGTGGTGGTACCGGCCTAGAATAGTACTCCCCCATCTCTTCTCGTGGGTGCCGTAAGAGTCGGCTAAGGGATCACGTACCAGAAGGTGGGCAGCAGCGCCTTCTGAGGATTGGAAATCATACTGCGCTCGCCAACCCGCCTGCCAAGCGTGGCAAGTATTGGCAAGTCCCTCCTATATGGGGGAGGCGTATGTCCAGCAGTGGACGCACATGGCTGAGAGAAGAAGATATAGATCTCATATGCTTGTAAGATGTTCGTACTTGCCTTGGTGTAAAATTCAACCCAAATAATCCAATCAGTATGCTACAAAAAATGTTTTAATATACGGAACCTTATTTTAATGTGACTAGTCTACATAGGTAGCAAAAAACCTTACCAATTAATTGTTTGTGTTAACAAACTTCCTGTTTTTTATTTTACATGATACTTATAAATGTGAAGTATCTGAGGTACATTTTATTTAAATCTAACGATAAATCTACAAAATGAACCACTGACAGACAATGTGACTAACCCAAAAGTTTAGTAAGCTTACTATTCGTGGGTTTAGTAAGCGTTTATCGTTTCAGTTTCAGAATAGAATAGAATTATGTAAAGCCAAAAACATATTTACAATATCATAAGCCGGCCGGCAGTAGGTAGAAGCAAATTAATAGAAGCGATGTATTGACTCAGCGGTGGGAGTGTCAGCTGTTAAACTGAAGGACGCTGGTTCGATCCCGAGAAACGGATTGAACTGCCGGTGAAGGTAACACGTTGTTTGAAAATTGTCACCACCACCAACTAAACATAAAGTTGTTTCCGACAGCAGTCCTTGAGAGCCAGTAAGCATTCTAGGCCTAGCGTGATATCATCTTCGACCACATCGTCACTGACCATCAAGTAAGATAGTGGTCAAACGCTATATAGTGTATACTATACCTAGACGTAACATAAACAATAAACAATCATAGAAATATATCAAGTATCATGGAGTAGTTTAAAATCAACTTTTTTTGCGTTAGATTATAATTAAAATAATTAATTTGTTACACATAGTAACATTTGAACCAAGTGAGTTACATCTGTTTAGTCTAAATTAATACAATTCTAATCTGAACACAATAAACACAAGCTGCATGGCTTGTGCCTTCAACAAACCAACTGTCTCTTTATCTAAAGCAAAGAGGTTGCATCTATCGCTAGCATTGTTACAATGAAGTCAAAACTCTTAACACCTTGTAGACGGTCAATAATAGGTGATAATGTACGCACCCTATTAAAAGTATCGTGTGGTCAGTGACTGGCGACTTAAACCGCCCTTAGATCGGGGACACACAGTTATGGAGACTAGAGAGCATTTTGACTATGAGAGAGCGAACAATAAGATAAGTATAGTTTGGTATCCAAAGTCAGTTAGTCTATTTCGAAGCGATGATAACTCAGTGGGGAGAGCGCCGCCTGTGAAACAAACGGACACTGGTTCGATCCCAACAACAGCTTGAGCTTCTGGTGAAGGTAAAACCGTTATCAAATTCCCAGCATGGTGGTAGGGTGCTTTCGAATACTCACCTGGCTTTTTTCACACAACCATAGTGTGGCAGGCAGCAGTCCTTGAGAGCCAGTGAGCATTCTAGGTCTAGCGTGATAACATCGTTTACCACATTATCACTAGCCATCAAGTGAGATAGTGGTTAAACGCTATCTATACAGTATAAAAAATAAAAAAATAATAATTTTACGATTGTTTTGTTTTTAATAAAGGGCGATAATATTTTTTAAAGTTAATATTATTAAAACTCATGACCATAATTACTTTACACTGTTTCTTCACTCACAGTGTAAAGTAGTTTTTTTAAGTGGTTTATTAAAATAAATAAATTATATTGTTATTGTAACTTTAACAATAATATCTTTATTATTTAAACTTCCACTTACCAGGGAGATCATTTATATTTATACGACAACATAACCAGCAGCAACTTTTGAAATTTGTAAAAAAAGTCACAGTCTTGTTTTAATTCACTGCGATTATAATAGCATAGTAACAGAATGTTAAAACATGTCCCTTTATTTTTAACAAGCTATAAGTTACCTTTAACTAATGTATACTATAGTTTACAATATTATATACTGTACATATATTATATTATACTATACTCCAATATACTAATACAAAATATATTATATATAATGTATGGTAATATATATACTGTGAGCACTGATTCTATTCACCTAACTGATGATATCATTTGAGACCAAGCTAAGTATAACTTAGTTCCTTCCGGTTTATGAAAAACTACATTCACCTAATTTCAAAACAAAAAATAATTGTTTTACTATAGTTAACTGGTAAAATAATTAAAGTAATAAAAAATCAATGACAAAAATTGATTTTAGTAAAAGTATTACTCTATATTAAAGTGCATACCTAAATCGAGCACATTAAATGCCGAGATAAAACGGCGTCGTTCGTAGCTGGTCACGTTCTACGTCTGTGTGTCACGTATCTAACATCTGTCTAACCCGTACGTACGCGTAATCAAAATAAAAATATTATTTTAGTAGATTTATTCGATAGCGGCAGCAGATGCTTCGGTTCCTTACTCTTTATTTTTCTTCGACCTTCATTGTGTTTGGGCAAGACTCTTAGGGTCAGTATCACGGCTTCCGTTCTATATTCTTGTTTTGTCAGAAAACATATTAAATATCCCACGACATTCAATACTTTCTTTTTTACAGAAAGAAAATTTAACTTTTTCAGAGGCGCTGTATCATGCGTATACCACGCATGATCTTCGTGGGTTCGAGGCTGTGAGTTTGTTAACTCTTCAAAAATTCTTCTATCTCGCACGTCACTTGCTTGTATAGATTTTTTTACTTATAGATCTAGCGTTTGACCACTTACTTGATGGTCAGTGACGATATGGTCGAAGATGTAATCACGCTACACCTTGAATGTTTATTGGCCCTCAAGGACTGCCCAAACACACTATGTCATTGGTGACAGTTTTATAAACTAGAGATTGGTAGCTAGGCCAAGTGGGAACTTGAAAGCTCCTTTGCATTATGTTGGGAATTTGATAATGGTGTTACCTTCACCGGGAGTTCAAGTCGTTGCTGGGTTATCCAACCAGAGTCTATCATTTTGACAGCCGAAGATCCCACCGCTGAGCCATCATCGCTTGAATATATAAATTGTTGAATTGCAACTGACGCATAACAATGTCCGTCAGATATAGTATAGAACTATATACTTCTTGTTTTGCAGTCCCTACTCCAATTATTTGTTTTAATGTGTAAATTAATTTAAATCGACCTTTTGGTGGATGGGATTCCCAATGCATTACGCAAAGGACAGTTTAATGTAGTCTCCGAGATTCTCACTGCAATAGACACGGTCTTGCGGCAAAATTCTCGTTTACTCAACATACTGATCTCAGGTGGTAAATACTTTAGAAAGAAAAATCGCTTTCACATCCATTGAAGCGAATTTTTTCATATCATTACTGTCCATTGAAACTTTTTCGTTTTTATTCACGCTTAATTGAACGAAATTGAAAGGCGGCGGGTTATCTCATGTCTAGGTGTTAAGGACTAATTGATAATTGAAATGAATGGATAACCTTCCGTCGGCGAAATACCTGTGTCGGTGTGAAGGCAGCACAATCAGAAGCCACATTTCAAACGTCGTTCTTAGCGATAATTCTCTGAGGAATTAACTGGTTCGAACTCGATCTGAGCAGGCTTACTAACGAAAGCAAAGATTACTTACAATCTCATTACTGTCAAGCTTCTACGGTATTTAATACGAAGGATAAGGAAAATTATCAAAGATTGAATATTTGCGCTTGGACGTTCATTAATATGCCAATCAAATTAATATATATCTTAAGAGCATCAAACTTCCAACCCATCATATCTTTCACATAGAACAGATATTACTTTGTAATGTTTGTATAATTTATTTAAATCGATCAGAAAATACTTATTAAATATCTTTTTTTTTTTTTGACCTGAAACATTTTTAAATACTTATTTTAAACTAGCTAACTCGACGGACGTTGTCCTGTCTTAACTATGAATATTGAATTCGAATTGGTATAATTAACGAATAAAAATAATATTCACATTCAATCACGCCAACTGTCAAACAACAAGCAGTTACATCAAATACCATAAGACCCTTCTCCTGCCAATAAAAAACAACAAAAAGAGAATTACCGAAATTGGTCAAGCCGTTCACGCGTGATGCCGTGACCAAAAGAGATAGGGATTCATTTTTATGTATACAGGTAAAAGTTATAAGACCTAAAATCGTATTTCTAATATGACCTATGACATAACTGTCCTAAAGAAATAACTAGAGCTAAAAAAATGTTAATTTCAATAACCCATCCAAGTTGTGTTGTTGACAAGTGCGTTTTTAACCCAGGTTTAACCATTAGGACCTTATAAACACTATGATCGCTTCAATATACGAAACTTAATTGCATATATGATATTATTATGTATTCAAAATATATTTTTTATTTTTATTTTTTAGTGGGGCAATTGCCACTATTAAAATAAAAAAGTGAGTTATTATAGTTACTATTTATTATTATTTTATATTTTTATTTAGTTATTATTGAGTTATCTATAAGCTACCAATAGCTAGTGGATTGCTCAAATGTTATTGTAGTAGCTGCAGTATTGTAATAAGTTATTAGTGTTTTATTTTAATAAAGGCATTTGCCCCATTCGAAATTGAATAATACTTACAATTATGTTCAAGCCTAACAGGGTCCGGTTTTAGACACCCCTTCGAGATTATCAATGTTGCAAACAAGTATGCTTGATGGAGGCTGTTACTTTCGACAATTAATACAATATTGTTTTTTAAGAGGTAACTTTATTTTTTTATTATTGACTGGCCGGTTGGCGCAGTTGGTAGCACTCTGCCTTCTGAGCCGCTGGTCCCGGGTTCGATTCCCGGACAGGTCAAACATTTGTGTGCATGAACATGTTTGTTTGACCTGTGTCTGGGTGTGTATATGTATATAAGTATTTGTATCAGTCATTAGGTTACCATAGCACAGGCTCTGCCTAGTTTGGGACCTGAAGACCTTGTGTCAATGTTAAGAAATAAATAAAAATAAATAAATAAAAAAATATTTCAAACTGTATTCTAAAAGAATATATTTTTTTAGAATACAGTTTAAAATGTATAAGTAGTATGTTAAAATGAAACCCTACATTCTTATGGATATACAATTGATAAATAAGTACAGATAAATATGCTAATTTTTTTGCGCAGATGTAGTCTTCCCATGTGTAATGATTTAGATATTACTTTTTCACGTCTTTTATTTTCATTAGCATTTAATACAAGACCTAACCCTTTTCCATAACATCACCAATCTGTTTATTAGAAATGTACTAATTTTGATCCTTATCTTTAATTTAAACATTTTTTAAATATGGTGCACCAGGATCACCTGTGTCGCGTGAGGCATAAACACACGCAAACATCCAAGACCCGGCACAAACACCTACATTCATCCCATAAATGTTTTGCCGGGATTCGAACCCGGAGACCCTGAAGTCTTGTCACTTACCATTGAGCCACGGTGACCGTTATATTATAAGTCCGTTGATCATAAACAGAAACCAATGAAAGGAAACACAACTCACTGGATAGTAAAAAGATATGCCACGTTTTAAGGTAAATGCATCAAAGTATGTATTCCCATTTCAAAAGTAATCCCTATAATTTGGGTAATGTGTTAATTTGGTGGTGGTACTTGATTTGGAAATCTAAACATAGGATTCTGATAATTATGAACATAGAATTAATAGTAAACTATCGGTAGAGAGCAAATCATGCATTAAATATAATAATATATATATTTTTTTACATATTATAAGTTTGCGTTTGACAACTGTCTCACCTGATGTTAAGTGATGACGTTGTCTAGGATTTAGCACGCAAACCTAGAAGGTACCTATTCACTCGCGACTTGAAGACTCCAGGATTGTACATATCGGGAAACACAGACTCGGGCAACGAGTTCCATATGATTATGTGGCCATGTGCCTGAGAATACAAGTTGGATGTACGACTTCCAAGCTTGTTCTTACGAACTTCCGTTTTAATTCTTTTTCCTTCGTCTGATAACCAAAGATATTTTTTCATTCTTAGAAACCAAGTCCGAGAAATTTGACTGTAATGTGGCGGTTAAGTCTTTTATACCGAGTGTTTTTATAGATCACACATAGTATACCGTTTTTATCGACATTTTTATTATTAGGCGAGTTATAAATAACGAATACTCATGCTCATATTTGTTTAAACAAATTACATTGCATTTCAAAGAGACAATGAATTGGTATGCGATGCTTGCAAGCATTATGTGCAGGTTGACAACCGGTATGGGGTAATAATATTTGAGCTACATACATCTTATTCACGTCTAGCGTTTGACCACTATCTCGCTTGATAGTTAATTGCGATATAGTCGTAGGTGAAATTATCCTAGACTAAAAATAGTAGAATAGCTAGAACATAATTATTGTGTGACATTTTTTCAAACTTGAGAGTGGTAGCTTGCCAGACAAGTTCTGGTAAGTACCCTAGTACCAGAACGGTAAGCTGGGAAATATATATCCATGCTATTTATTTTCCAGATTATTTAAATAAAAATGGAGGTGCCGTGGTGGTACCGGCCTAGAATAGTACTTACTTACCCCATATCTTCTCGTGGGTGTCGTAAGAGTCGGCTAAGGGATCACGTACCAGAATGTGGGCAGCAGCGCCTTCTGACGATTGTAAATCATACTGCGCTCGCCAACCCGCATGCCAAGCGTGGCGAGTATTGGCAAATCCCCCCTATCTGGATGAGGTATATGTCCAGCAGTGGACGCACATGGCTGAGAAAAGAAGAAGAAGAGAAAATAAAAATGTATCTTTTTATTATTATAAAGAATTCTTTTAAAAATAAATACAAAGAGCACGTTATCAACACTGCGTTGAAATCTTTTGCACTGAGTTTTGATCATAGTCATTCATAATGTCAAATAACAATTGTATAAATTTAGAGTTTTTGTACATACGTGCGTCAGATATTTTAAACATTACATTTTATTGAGTTTTGATTTTAAATTGAACGCAGTCGTTAAAGATCCATTGAGAAACCGAGCGACGCGTCGGTCTCTGAATTACTGTCAGCTCAGACGCATTTTTAAAAGTATACTGCCTCTTTAGAGTGTTAAATAATGGAAAAGGATGGCAATATTTTCAAAATAATTACATCAATAATTGGCACGCAGAATGAGAGTTACTTGTAGGTGTTCGTCTCATTATTCCCGGTAAGATTTTACCACCAACCGAGTCAGATTAATCGTTTTAAGTATATCATGGTTTTATATCCCGGCGAATAGCGTCTCGCCGTCAATTATGAAGCAAAAATACTATCTATTATGCATATAGATGGTTATTGGCTATCAGGCTAAGTGTAAACCATATTGCATGCGTGGGAATAGAAACAGAATATGAAGGTATGCATAATCAATGTAAGTCTTATAAAGGTATTAGCTAAACCACCTCTCATCCTAATATTAGTAAAATCTTAGCGGAATTTGTATATTTTAATGCAATTATTATAAATAACCGGATTAAAAAGTATACACGTTAAAATATTTTTCAATTAATAGAAATTGGCACTCAAAGAAACCTAGTTATTTATAATATTATTAATTTAAAGGCGTTATTATTATAGTATACATATATAGTATTTATTTTTTTGTATGCATATGTTTTTCCCTATTTTATTTATTATATTTGATATGCGGCTTTTTACTTTTTCACTTTATTTTGGTGATCATATTTTGATTTGTGTAACGCTAAATAATAGCATAATCATTATCAACCTAATAAGTTATCAATGATGGGGTACAAGAGATGGGCCTTCCAATGAGAGAGGAGTGTTGTTCAAAATCTATCATGGACAATGCGAGTTAGTGGACAGGCTATCCGAACTTCAGAATCTTCAGACCGCTGACGGAGGCAAGCGTCGCAGCCGTCGACGTCACCTAATTGCTGTTATGACCAATGATATTATATGTTTATATGAGGTAGATGTCGCACAAGAGCGCTGAAACTGAGGCGGCAAAATTAAGTCAATTGTAGTAATTTTCATTATGACGCGTATTTCAAGCGCAAGTCTAAACATATAGCTATCCTTTTCTATATTATTTGTATCGTATTATCTGTCGCAGTAAGCATGTTTATGTCGTAAAGGAACAAAATCTGAGCCCCTCGCAGTATGACTATGCGTCATCTTTAGTAAAACATCATTGGTTATGACAACAAACGGGGCCGAGAGACGGCTCAACATGCCTTTTAAAGTCCGGAAAAAACGTTAAAAAATTCAGTGAAAATGTAGCATTGTGCTTATTCAACGATTTGTTTTTGGAATATAATGAGTATGATTTAATTTAAGCACTTTGTGAGAAATGGAAATTATTAAGTGTATATTTTTGTTTTCTTAATTTTTTGCTCGAATTTTTTGTCTTTGTTCCAAAAAATACAAAGCGCAAAACCATCAACAATTTAGTGACAAACTTTGATCTTCAATAGAACCCACCATGAACGCTTTCAACTCCCATTCAAAAGATCGGAGACACAAAGTCTACCTGTGATACAATAGCGATGAAACACTACAATATTATCAGATCTCTGTCTCACTAACACATCCAATATCTCTAAAACGCCATCTTAGAATTCTTGTGTCATAGAATCAGATATGATCGGTTTTCTGCATAGCAGAATGGTATCATAGTGTTGACATTGCGAAACGGCCTGCGGTCAAAATAGCCAAACATATTGATGATTGCGATTCAAGATACATTTCATCACTTTGATCATAATCAGTTTTGAAGAAATGAATATCATATAACCATAAAAACGTTCGGTACAAACTATTTTTATATATTATATTAATCTATCGTTTAACGATGTCACCCAGGAAAAAATTTCTGAGATTTAAGCTTCAGTTTCCTTTTCGATACACACAGTAAAACATTCAAAGCGTTTTTTTTATATTTAATTATGTATTTCACAGATTAGATCACCTACACTTTTGCTTCTATCAGGATTCAAACCCGCTGTTGGTACGAATCCCGGCAGAAATAAATGTGGACCAGCAGTCATGTCACTATTCCACTGAACCACGACAGTCTTCAATTATTGTGTGCATAGAGAACATTTATGATTTGTTATCTAAGTGTGATAAAAAAAAAATCTGAGGCAGTAGACTTCAAAATTTTCATAACGTGTTCATAGACAAATGTAGTCCTCGTTCTGGAAATAAATATCTTTTATCTTTTAAATATTATCCTGTCTACCCGAGACTACAATCACTGAACAACATTTCAGAACAAAAACACACCTAACTTTGTCGATTGACATACGTAACAATCCCAAATAACAAAATAAAGAGTTACATATATCGAATACAATCTTTTCTTTTTTTTTTTTTTTTTACAACTCACACAAGGTCTTCAGGTCCCAAACTAGGCAGAGCCTGTACTATGGTAACCTGATGACTGATATATATACTTATATACATATACACACCCAGACACAGGTCAAACAGACATGTTCATACACACAAATGTTTGACCTGTCCGGGAATCGAACCCGGGACCAGCGGCTCAGAAGGCAGAGTGATACCAACTGCGCCAACCGACCAGTCAACATAAATAACATTTATATCTATTGATAGTTGCCTACTCCAGTAAAATCTTTGTTCAGGTACAATAACGCTTAGACCTTAAATAAAGGGGCTAGGTTCATACAAACACAGTTTAGGTACTTATTTGCATAGGTGAGTGCCTTGCCTATCATTTGAGTAATTATCAACCGATTGTAGGATTGCCAAACAATGCATATGTTTCCATTTATTTCTAAACGTTTAGCGCCAAAATCCATTTGCTGTTCGCGCATGCGTGTCGCGAATCGTTCACAGACTATGTGTAAAAAAACTGTATTGCAACCTTCTTGGTCCAGCTGAAGTTTCTTAATGGTAAAAAGTTAACATTCCGATACAGTTGTCATAGAAGAGCTGTATAGAAATGTTAACTTTTTACATTTATTTCGACACATTGTCTATAAAGACTGCCATTCAAGTTCTGTTTTTGATTTTTTAATTTATATATTTCAGTACGAAATTAGCTAAATATAATTTCAAAATAGAAACATATTTTTTATGTAATAGATGGCAAACAAGCATCGCATTTCGCCAACAAACAAAGCTTTGCCTAGGTACTAAATGATGAAATGTACTTTTTTTTTTTTTTGCAGGATTCCAGTGATTATTTAAGCGATGATAACTCAGCGGTGGGAGCGTTGGCTGTCGAACTGACGGACACTGGATCGATCCCCACCAACAGCTTGAGCTTTCGGTGTAGGTAGCACCGTTATCAAAGTCCCAGCATGGTGGAAGGGTACTTTCGAGTACCCGCCTGGCTACCTACCCTCAAGTTTGAAAAACTGTCACCAAATACATAGTGTGTTCAGGCAGCAGTCCTTGAGAGTCTGTGAGCATTCTAGGTCTAGCGAGACATTTTCGACCACATCGTCACTGAACATCAAGTGAGATAGTGGTCAAAAGCTAGATCTATACTGTATACAAAAAGGAAATATTTTCTTTACTTAAAGGTGTCGTTACATATTTAACATAATTTTGAAGAATCTTACATATATAATTACATTGAACGTCATCCGCCATAGTTTCATTCATACCACCAATATTTAATACAGTCATTAGAAATTTGGTTAAACGAACCTAGCAATTATGCCAAGCAAATTCTAAAAATTGTGATTTTGCTTCGCAGTAATAAGGGCCACCCTATATTATCAAACACCAGTATAGCAATGTGTTGTGGCCTTAAATGCCCTCAAATAAGGGGTGGGACACACCTGTCCCGCACCCTCGCTGACACGCGACGGTCACAACTTGTACGAGGTTAGAAACCAGCTTTATGTGACCTCTTTACACTTTCATAACAACGGCTTTCACAAAAAATGTGTTTGATTTTTGTTATATTTACCATTTTAAGTTTTTTTTTTTCCTTTATTAAAATAAAACACTAATAACTAATTATAATAATGCAGCTACTACAATAATAACATTTGAGCAATCCACTGGCTATTGGTAGCCTATAGATAACTCAAATGCTCCAACCCGCTACTAACTTCAGCGTTTGATCGATGCCACGCGTGACCAAAATGCTGGCACATATTATTTCGCTCAACGAATCAGCATTGCAATTCAACGTGGCAATGCTGATAGCATATTAAGTCTTACATTCTTAATTCTAGGGCATATTTGCAAACACCGTCATCACTATTGTTTCATTGTGCTTGCAACACCAATAATTAGGTCGGGAAAAAAATTGTTAATGTTTCCATAAATTTTTCATGGTAATGGCCGCTGTGTTTTAGAATTCACAAATCCATTACAAATCATAAGAACTATTCCAGTCGTAGAATTCCAATGCTGTTAATAACGGATTGATGTTTCTAGGCTTATTTTGACGATTGTTTTTTCGCAAGGTCATTTGTTCTCGCAGAACTTGCAGAGAGTTAAAATATTATACTTAGAAGAGCGGGCAGCTCTTTATGTTGTCTAAAAATCCGCTGCATGACTAAAAATGATTTTAAACTTCTTAGCAAATCAACGTTCATCAAATAATAAACATAGATATTTGTGGTAGTCATACAAATGTTCACTTAGTCTTTTTACCATAGTGTGGAATTTCAAAATGCCAACAAAAGTTACATTTACACGTCATACATAAGCATTTGTTTTGTGTATTATAAATTCCGCTAAATACTAAACTTGAAGACTTGGATGTTGTCGTCACCGTGTAACTCTTAAACTATATAAATAAATAATATATTTTTGAAGAAGATACTTTTTGCTTACAAACTAAAAAAAATAATTATGCTGATTATATGATAATGCGAAAATGCTTATAGTTAACACGAGTTAGGGTGGTAGTTAACTAATCATCATTCATTTTTTGTAGTTGCACAGAAATTAGTTTCATTGCAGTTGTATTTTACTTAGTGTCTGCATACCTTTCAAGTGTGCAATATTTTTTCAAGTACAATACTGTACGATACATAAGTGCGTACGGAAGATTTGTTTATAATTGTTATGTTATCGATAATATTAACTGTCAATAAGATTACCGACATTAAGAGTAATATGGAACTAGTGATATCAAAAAGACAAGGTTATTTAAATGAAGTATACATAGCACTGAAAAAATAAATATATTGCTGAAATTGCTTAATATATAATAATCGAGTTACTCCAAAGTCAGCTAAATGATAAGTTAAACAGGACTTCGTAAACAAAGTTACCAAACTATTTAATACGCAGACGCCGTACAAAGTAGCCTTAAAACCATTGTTAATTTGATAATTTTAAATATTATTTAATACGCAAGCTTCGTGCAAAAGTAGCCCTAAGACATATTTTTTTTATTACACTTAAACCCCCGCACTAGGATTCCCTGTATCGCGGGAGGCTTGGACACACAAATTCACAGCACACAAACATCCAAGACCAGGGACAAACACCTACACTCATCGCATAAATGTTTGCTCCTGCCGGGAGTCGAACCCAGGGTCCCGGAGACACAGTAGTCATGTCACTGACACTAACCACTGCGCCACGGCGACCGTCAATTGTTAACAGAGCAAATGTTAAATGTAGCTCAAGTTACATTGGCCATGAAACTCAGGGGCGCCGAAACAAAACATGCTTCAAATCTGAATACGTGTAGAGCAATGTGCATTGTTATGAATATGGTGCACAGTTGTGAATCAAACAAGTTCATTGGGGTGTATGGATGTATTGGCTATTATTATTACATTTTATTTTGAACAGAACTGGTTTTATTCCTACGGTTGGTAACGAGATCATTCAGTGATCAAAAAAATATGTATTTTTTCAAATCGTATAGTGTTGAACTGGGAATTGACCACAATAGGGTG
This sequence comes from Apeira syringaria, assembly GCA_934044485.1. NCBI lineage: Eukaryota > Metazoa > Arthropoda > Insecta > Lepidoptera > Geometridae > Apeira > Apeira syringaria. The sequence continues at coordinate 18,793,587 of OW203662.1, read as the reverse complement.
TGTTATAAAATATGCGATCCACAATTATTCTGTTACAGATTTATCACAAAAAAAATCACAATGAAATGTAATACAATTTTTATAGACAAACTCATACTCTATTCTTCACTTTAAATTTATAAAAAAGGGAAATAATTACAACGATTTATTTAACGAGTCTGCCTATTCTAAGATTCTAAATTTATTAATCATTACTTGAGTACTCGAGTAAAACTTTAAATGAACGGTAACAAAAATTGCAAGAATATTTTTATACGAAACTAGCAGCGCCCCGCGGTTTTACCCGCGTGGTGGTGATGAAAAAATGGTGATGATGGTGATGATTAAAATAAGCCTATGTGTTTTTCCAGGGTATAGGCTGTATCCATATCAAATTTCATCGTAATCGGGGTGCCGTTTGAGCGAGTAACAAACAAACACACAAACTTTCGCATTTATAATTTTTAATAGAAAGTACGAAGCGTTACAAGACTTTAATATTGGAAATTTCATTCTATTTTCCCAAAGCTATAACTCTGCTATTCATTATGTAATAAAAATGAAGTATTTAAATTTATAAAATTACTAACAACAAAATTAAATAAGGCGTTTTGTTTCACAGCACGCGTCCACTTAATATATACTATATGTAATTCCATTCACACATGCAAAACACTCACGTTTATTTTATCCACAAAAACAGTCACTTTGCTGATCTAGAAACATATGTATCGTTGTTTTATGGGATGCCTACGTGACGGTGATCCATCGAGCATTGTTTGCTTGCACACTAACTGTTATTTATCTATGGCGTTCTGTGCACTTGTCAGTCTAGAATTGGCAAAGGTGTCGTTCTCTTATTGTCGTCACCTATTTTACTGTCGTTAAGACACCTTTGTGAACACATGTTCTCCATATTGTCGTCCGTATTGTTTTGAGCCTATTTTGGAGTGTACTTTGCATAGAGTAACAACACTTCTGAATTTAAAGCATACTTTGTTTGACAGGTAATGTAGAAAAGAATAGCCATATACTTTTTTTTTTAACTGTCGTATCAATATACAATTTTAATATATGTATTTTGTTTGAATATCTTCACCACACGACAATCCTTTTTGTGGTAAATACGAATACTCGAAAACTATGCGTATTTATCAAAACACTAATTAAGGTCTTTTCTTTTCAATTCATACTAGAGCCCACTAGAAGAAATCATCATCATCATCTCAGCCATAGGACGTCCACTGCTGGACAAAGGCCTCCCCCATTGATTTCCACAAGGACCGGTTGGAAGCGGCCCGCATCCAGCCCTTGCCTGCGATCTTAGTCAGGTCGTCTGTCCACCTAGTCGGTGGCCGTCCTATGCTGCGCTTGCCAGTCCGTGGTCTCCATTCGAGAACCTTTCGGCCCCAACGGCCATCGGTTCTTCGAACTATATGCCCTGCCCACTGCCACTTCAACTTGCTAATCCGCTGGGCTATGTCGGTGACTTTCGTTCTTCTACGGATCTCCTCATTTCTGATTCGATCACGTAGAGAAACCCCGAGCATAGCCCTCTCCATAGCTCGTTGTGCGACTCTGAGCCTGTTCAGAAGGCCTATAGTCAGAGACCACGTTTCAGTTCCGTAAGTCATCACTGGTAACACACATTGTTCGAAGACCCTCGTTTTCAGGCATTGCGGTATTTTGGACGAGAAGATGTCTCGGAGCTTTCCGAACGCTGCCCAGCCGAGTTGGATTCGACGATTGGCCTCTTTCTCAAAGTTGGACTTACCTAATTGGACTGTATGTCCTAGGTAGATGTAATGGTCAACAACTTTGAGAGTCGAGTTCCCAATTGATATGGGGGCGGGCGCAACATGGGCATTTGACATAATTTTCGTCTTGTCCATGTTCATTTTAAGGCCCACCCTTAGGGAAACTCTGTTGAGGCCTTCGAGCATCGTGCTGAGGTCTTCCATGGATTCTGCCATGACCACAATATCGTCGGCAAACCGAAGGTGAGTGATGTACTCGCCGTTGATGTTGATGCCGAATCCTTGCCATTCCAAGAGCTTGAAGGCGTCTTCCAATGCGGCAGTGAACAGTTTCGGAGAAATAACGTCTCCCTGTCTCACGCCTCGTTGCAATGGAATCGCCCTCGAAATTTGCTCTTGTACTCGGACCGACATGGTGGCGTTATTGTACAAACACTTCAGCACTTCGATATACCGATGGTCAATACGGCACCGCTGGAGAGACTCAAGCACCGCCCACGTCTCGATCGAATCAAAGGCTTTCTCATAGTCCACAAACGCTAAACATAAGGGCAAGTTATACTCTTCGGTCTTCTGTATAACTTGCCGCAGCGTATGGATGTGGTCTATGGTGCTGTAGCCTTTTCGGAAACCGGCTTGTTCGGGAGGCTGGAAGTCATCAAGCCTGCGTTCGAGACGATTCGCGATGACTCTTGAAAACAGCTTGTAAACATGGCTCAGAAGCGAAATGGGTCTGTAGTTCTTAAGCAATGTGTTGTCACCCTTCTTAAAGAACAACACCACTACGCTTCTGTTCCATGCTTCCGGCGTTGACCCTTCGAGGACAACGGAATTAAAGAGCTTCTGAAGGACTTTCAGTATCGGTGATCCACCCGCTTTCAGAAGCTCTGATGTGATTCCGTCGTCACCCGGTGCCTTGTTGTTTTTAAGCTGCTTCAGAGCCATCCTAATCTCGTATAGGCTGATGTCCGGGATGTCTTCGGTATAGTGCCGGGTCAGCTTGGCTCTTGGGTCTTTGGCCAAGCTGTCAACAGGTTTAGCGACCGAAGTGTATAGCTGTCCATAGAACCTCTCGATCTCTCCAAGCACCTCTGCTTTGGTCGACGCTATACTGCCATCATCTCTCTTCAGCTTAGTCATCTGGCTTTGCTCAATAGACCTGTCTCTTGCAAACACTTTGGAGCCTTTTCTCCGTTCGATCGTATCTTTAATACGATTTGTACTAAAGGTACGGATGTCGTGTCGCAAGGATTTCCATATTCGTCTATTGAGCTGCCTATATGACACAGCATCATCGGATGATTGCAGTTGCAACGAGCGTCGTTCAGCCATGAGGTCGAGGGTATGGCTGGAGAGTTTTTGAGGTCTATTTGTACGGCGGGGCTTAAAGAACTTAGACCCCACTTCGTGGACAGTTTCTACAAACCTGTTGTTGGTCTCGTCCACCGACGCAAAGTTCTCAAGGCAAGCAAAGCGATTGGATAACTCAAGTTGAAAGCTCTCGGGGTTTTGGATATGGACATTTTGAGGTCGGAGCGTGGATTTCATCAAACGGGACCTCTCAAGTTTAACATTAATATTCAATGTGCCTCTTACCATGCGGTGATCACTACCGGTTTTGACCATGTTGATCACAGAGACATCATTGAATATTTGTTTCTTGGTGGTCATGATGAAATCGATCTCATTTCTTGTGGAACCGTTGGGGCTCAACCAGGTCCATTTCCTTAGAGGCGGCTTCTGAAAGAAAGAGTTCATCATAAAGAGTCCCTCTTTCTCCATGAAGTCGGCCAGCCTCTGTCCCCTAGGGTTCCGTTGTCCATAACCAAATTGCCCCACTCTCAACTCTCCATCACTTCTTTCGCCCAACTTTGCGTTAAAGTCCCCCATAACAACATTGTAATGGGTCTTGGAGGTATGTATGGCCCTACTAATGTCCTCATACATAGCCTCTACCTCCTCATCGGTTCCGAGTTTCGAGGTCGGTGCATATACCTGAATGACCTTCAACGAATATCTGCTTGATATTCTGAGTATTAGGTATGCCACCCTGCTCGAAACGCTGTCGATGGTGATGATGTTGTTAGCGAGGGACTTGCGAACGAGAAATCCGACACCACCTTGGGACTTTTGGTCGCCTTCCCGGTAGTAGAGCAAGTTACCGGATTTGAGAGTTATGGTGTCCTCACCCTCTCTACGGACTTCACATAACCCTAAGATATCCCAGTGTAACTTACTCATTTCTTCTTCCAGTTCGACGATCTTCTCGTCTGCCAACAAAGATCTTATATTGTGTGTTACCAGGGCCAGAGGTCGTTTTTTCAGGGAGTGGTAGCCGGGAATCTGCCGGAGATTCTTAGCACCCCCTGCTCCACCGTTACACTGGCCGCTACCGGAGCCAGCATTAGCGGAGCTGCCGGGGACTGGGGGCCTGGTCACTTTTTGTTGTATCATACTGGGGGGGGGTTTGCCAATACTCGCCACGCTTGGCATGCGGGTTGGCGAGCGCAGTATATAAAATACGACCCTCAGAAGGCGCTGCTGCCCATCCTTCTGGTACGTGATCCCTTAGTCGACTCTTACGACACCCACGGGAAGACATGGGGGGGGTACTATTCTAAGCCGGTACCCCACGGCAAATTGCAGGCACTAGAAGAAATAATATTGGCATAAATTAAAAACATCCAGTAAGCACAGGAATTGGTAAGGACTCAATTTAAGCAGTGTTGCCACATTAATAAAACCAAATTTTAATTGGTATGCAGGCATACATTTTATATTGGAACTACATATTCAAGCTAATTATGGTAATACAGCTACTACAAATGACTTCCACTCTCTGACTCTTCCCAGTTCATGGGTAGCTCAAATCATCCAAGCTGTTAACTTTTGACTAAATATTGAAATTAGTCACTTAAAACTTCAGGGGCCTACAGCTTTAACTCGTCAGGAAAACGTCGTAGATGTCTAACCGTTTCCCATTCTTTAATTATGAAATTTATTCTATGCTATAAATTTTTCACTTAGATATGGTCTAAGAAAATAACCTGCTTTTTGAACTGTCTGAAAACAGTATAAAACATGTCATTATATTTTTTATAAAGAACTTCTTCGTCTTAAATACGATTTTATGTTGCAGTCGTTTTAAACTTTAACACAATATTTTTGATTACAGTATTGTCCACTCTACTAAAATGCGAGGGGTTGCATAATACCACGAATTATTATTTCATGGTCACTGGCCACACGTGCTAAATAAAAAATGCCGCTGCATAAAAATAATGATAATAATTTTAAACACAAATGCTTAAAATTACAATACTTTGGAGGGAATGGCGACAGGCGCGTGGCGTGCGCATGCGCTTAGATAGACAGCTCATGCTCATTATATTTTTACAATGCAGTACTCCAGATTCAGATTATGATTTATCAGCATTGCAAATAACCGGGGCAAATTCTTCTAACTAATAATAATAAACCAATAATAAGCAAACACCGCATAATATGCAATATTTAGTACAACAATCAGCATCTAATCCTTTAAATGTCTACCAGATGGCGCTATAAATAAACGTTAAATCTATATATATAAAAATGAAACCCGTTTTCCGTTGTCACGACATAACATGAAAACGGCTTGACCGATTTAGATAAAATTTGGTATAAAGATACATGAGACTTTGGAGAAGGACATAGGTTACTTTTTGTCCTGGAAGAAGTATGGTTCCCGTGGGATAACTGAGTCAGCGGGAAAAACGTAGTGCACGCGGGTGAAACCGCGGGGCGCAGCTAGTAACAAATAATTTTAAAAATAAATCTCCTATTTAAAGCATTTCTCAAGTCGCAAGTCGTATACTTCATTACTAAAGGTCGTGTCCCTGAAAGGCCTTCATAGCTCTTTGTATGATATTTTTTGTGTCAATTGTATTATGATTTGTATTTAACTAAGTTTAATTTAAGTATATGATAATATATATACTATTCTAGGCCGGTGCCGTGGGGGTACCGGCCTAGAATAGTACTCCCCTATCTCTTCCCGTGGGTGCCGTAAAAGTCGGCTAAGGGACCACGTACCAGGAGGTGGGCAGCAGCGCCTTCTGAGGATAGGAAACCATACTGCGCTCGCCAACCCGTCTGCCAAGCGTGGCGAGTATTGGCAAATCCCCCTATATGGGGAGGCATATGTCCAGCAGTGGACATCCTGTGGCTGCGATGATATGATAATACTTCACTCAAAATATTATTGTTAATACTTTTATTAAGTTGCAAAAAAACGAAGTGAAGTGACGTCATTAACTTTAAAAAAAAATATCGCATGGTAATTTTTTGCAAGTCAATAAATTATTATGCAGTGACCTAAACCGCACAATCTAAACATTTTTGTTTCCAGTTAGCAAATACGCTAACACTCATTCAAACAGGCATTTTGCAAAGACTTGAAGTACTGCTGGCAATCTTTATACTGTAGGACAGGTGTGCAACAACCCTATATCGGTAAAAGAGAGGGCTGAGAGGGAAGTGTTTAACAATTCATAGTTGATTTTTATGCAAAATTTGACTTTTCATAATGGCTCATTCTCATAACTCGTGTATGTTCATAATAACATTTGTTTTACTTTTACTGATTCTGCTCTATGCTGGTATACCTACATTCTTCATAGAAAACTATTAACAGTTGAGGGTATCTGGTATTTTCATTGAACAAAAGTTATGTACCGATCGTGTGTGTATTTTGAAACCATTTTGGAAATGATTGATTGATTTATACGAAAATTTGTTAGCATATTTATTTATTAACATCCACACAAGGTCTTCAGGTCCCAAACTAGGCTATGGTTACCTGATGACTGATATATATACTTATATAGATATACACACCCAAACACAGGACAAAAACAGACATGTTCATGTACACAAATGTTGACCTGTCCGGGAATCGAACCCGGGATCAACGGCTCAGAAGGCAGAGTGCTACCAGCTGCGCCAACTGACCAGTCATATGGAAAACATTTCTAAGAATTATTTAACATGTTTTATATACAAATGTATTCTATATAAATATTACGATGTTGCCCAGAAAAGCTCATAACTACCTAGTTTAATACATTAATACATTTAATTATAAGATACATTAATTGGGTAGCAAAGGAGATATAATTACAATACCTCCTTAGAGCCGCCATTTTCTCGGGATGGCAGCGCGAGCGGCAAAGATCATTATCATCATCATCATCATCATCTCAGCCATAGGACGTCCACTGCTAGACATAGGCCTCCCTATTGATTTCCACAAGGACCTGTTGGAAGCGACAAAGATACGAGGCGGTAATGTTGAGTTATGGAAATAGCACATCGATATCTGTAAAGTTATCAATTTCTATATCTCCGTGTGTGTTTTAAATGTAAAAATTACCAGCCGCACCCGCAGATTTACCCGCGTGATGATTTGGATGATTTCGGGATCTGGGTGTCAAGTCTACTAATTCAAAGTTCATATTCAGTCTGCTACGAGGCCGATCCGATGCCAATAAGACAACGTCATAAATCCGCAGTCTGCTAAGCCATAGCAGCCTGAGTCTATGTTGAATCTATGCTCGCCCTATGTCGATTTAGTAGGGCATTTGACATTTAATGTGCCAACAGACTACGGAAATAACGCGCTGTGTCATTGAATCTAGAATTGAATCGAGATTGATTCAATATGGACGAATTATAAATAGCAGACTACCAAAGCTGTCAAATTCACCAATTGTGAGCCGATCATATTGCCATGTTGAATAGTAGACTTAGGCCCCAGAAGTATCAACATACCAAATTTCATCCAAATCCATTCAGCCTTTCTGGCGTGATTGAGTAACAAACATCCATCCATTCATTCAAACTTTTACAGTAAGTCTTTAATAATAAATAATAACTACAATTTCATCCAACTTTAATTAACATATGAATATAATGTTAGTTATTTACTTTTTGACATAACTTTTGCTAAGAGGATTGTTTTAAAATGAGAAATTTGACATCAACCATTCCTTTATGTCGCAAGAGATTCACAGAGACTTAATAAAAACGTAGGACGAACATTAAACAAAGCGATTTCAACACGAGCCCTAAGGCCGTGTACAGAATCCGCCTTTCTATCCGCTCATTAGCCAAAATGGTTTTGCAGGTATGTACAGTACCGACAGTGGCGCGCAAAAAGCTGTTCATGCATCCGCCCTATACAAGCTGAACACCGGAACACCGCGGGCGAAGACCGAGAATAGGCCAAGGATTTGCTGGTGAACTCCAATTCTTACCATGTCTGCTACAAAGTATCCAGTGAAAAGACGTGTTTGTTTGTGATGCCTTGGGCTACACTGTAAACGTCCATTTAACAATTGTATCACATTGTCACTGTGCCTGGTTGTTGTACTTGTTGTGCTTCAGACGTTTTTTAACCCATGTAAAAAAAATACAATAAAAAAAAACGATACAAAATAATAGTATGAGCGTAAAAAGCCTAAACAAATAAAAAATCTGTGAAAAATAAGTAGTATGCTACTTTGTGGTAGCAGCCATCTTGGATTTGAAATTCATCATAGTGCCCTTTCATTTTATGCCCATATTGTGAAAAAATAATATAAACCGCCATTTTGTGGCATTTTCATCAAACATACCTAAGAACACTCCCGACTAATTCACCTTACAAAAAACAAAAAAACGGTTGCACTCCGGGAGTGCCAACACAAGTGGAAATTTGAATATGATTGATGATGATGATGATGAAAAGTAGCCTATGTGTTTTTGCAAGCCCTGAAGTATCTAAATATATACCAAATTTCATCATCCTTTCTGACGTGATTGAGTAACAAACATCCATCCATCCATCCATCTAAACTATCAGATTTACAGTATTAGTGGGACACATAGAATTAACATGATGACTTTTTTTGAAATAATTAAATATTTATTTTATATAATATCGGCATATTGATAACCGAATTCAATAATGCTGTTAACAAAACGACTTTATTAAACAAAACTACTTAGGTACTACTCCTTTTTTGTAACACACGTTTTAATTTCAACGGCGGTCTACTCGCCCTCGGTCTTACTGATTCGATGACGTCACGTCCTAACGACCTCACGTTCTAAAGTTCTGACGCGAGGTGTCCTGACGCGTGTTTAACGTTTTTTCCCTATACAAAAGTGCACAACGTCGCTGAAGAAGTTTTTAATTCAAAAATCATCATCAAAATCAGTTCATCCGTTCGGGAGCTCTAATGCCACAGACAGATACACACACACAGATACACACACACACAGATACACACACACAGAGAGACGCGTCAAACTTATAACACCCGTCGTTTATGCGTCGTGGGCTAAAAAGAGGAGCGTTATAAGTTTAACGTGTTCGTGTGTATTACATGATGATGATGATGATGATGATGTCCTCCTTGTCGTTTTCGACAACGGCGACCTATTTCTACTTCCTGGCGTGCGCCCTAATATGACTCGCCAAACCAAACTTTGTCTTAAATATACGGTCGCATAAGTTGCAGTAGAGCTGACCGGCGCTCTTGTAGGTATAGTTATAGGAAGGCTTTGGTTGAGTTTTACTTATAGAGCGCTTGGCATCGAGATCTTCTAGCCGTGTATTTTCAAAACACTGTTGTTCGTGTATTACATACATAGCTGCCTGTGGCATAGTAAATCCTAAACGAATGGACCAAATTTTGATGCGTTTTTTTTGTTTGTAAGCCACATCTTATAGATTCTTAGCTACAATTTATGAATTCAGGCGTTACAAGTTTATGTGTTCTGTTCGTTAGCTGCGGTAGGGATCTTAGACGTTTACGTGTCGGGAGTTACGTAATTTTTAATCTTTATAATTTCTGAATACCATCTGACCACTATTTCATGATAATGACTTTTTTATACTGTATACATGTAGAAAACTCTCGAAAATGAAATAGCTTCTAATATATTTACGCTAAAATTCAAATTCGTATAACTCCATACAACATCCATACTATCTCGAATATTAGACGAGATTTATTCAATTAATAAAACTGTATAGATTTAGCGTTTTGACCACTATCTCACTTGATGGTCAGTGACGATGTGGTCGAAGATCGTATCATGCTAGACCTAGAATACTCACTGGCTCTCAAAAAAATAACCGACACTTAATTCAATACTGAGACCCCTTTATTTGCCATCGTTACAGACATGAAATGCGTGTGTCCCGCTAGTATGTTCAAGTTACTTGTTTGCGTTGTGAAGTCGGTAGCGAGCCTGCGGCAGACTAATTTTGCAGTTAATATATATGCACTGATTGCTGGGACGGGACACTTGAATTTATTTGTATCGAGACTTTAGCATGATATAAGGCTTGAGATTTATTTTGAGTTCTATCTTTTGCGAACATTTTTTGTTTGATAAATATAAAAGTTTTGTATTGTATGTATTGCTTCCGGGCTGTTTGGCCATGGTCTAAGTGAAACTTGTGTTCCAGTGTTCATCAGCAACAGAGAAGACGCCGCGAAGGAGAGTTCTTCGCTCTTGTCGCCGCTCGGACCTGAACAACTGAAGATGTCGACCGCAGTGATCGACGAAACGTCTGGAACACAAGTTTCACTTAGACCACGACCACACAGCCCGGAAGCAATACATGCAACATGCAACGCCAGCCGTGAAAGCCTTAGAGTTTACATAAAAGTTTTGGTTCATATGTGCTATAACGTGTGCTATAATAACGCTAGAAAGGTTAAACAAATTTGAAAAATCAAGCATAAATATAAATTATAGTCTTGGAGAGCATTGACTATTTTTCCCCTTAAATTCCGTGGGCCGACTAAGATATTTCACGGCGCATGTAAACTAGTTGCAATTTAATGTAGATGGCGCTAAAATATCCCCTTAGATGTTAACCGAAATGAAGAAACAAATTCGCACTGGTAGTGGTGTGAGTGCTACTGTAGTTTAGATGGCATAGCGACAGGACGCGACGGTATTCCGTAGTCGTGGGTTCAAGTAATACTAATAGTCAAATTTTTCGTCAATAACTTATGCGAAGTTTTACCTGCCCTACATTGCAACTTTAATGCAATGAACCACATATTATTAATTATTTACATCTAATTCTTTTCTTTCGTTTCCTAAACAATAATGGCACTGGCAACTGGCCGGTTGGCGCAGTTGGTAGCACTCTGAGCCGCTGGTCCCGGGTTCGATTCCCGGACAGGTCAAACATTTTTGTCCATGTCTGTTTGACCTGTGTCTGGGTGTGTATATGTATATAAGTATATATATCAGTCATCAGGTTACCATAGCACAGGCTCTGCCTAGTTTGGGACCTGAAGACCTTGTGTAAATGTGAATAAAAAAAAATGGCACCCTTTATGTTTAGGTTATGTATGTGCTTTTTTTTTACATATCATATTATTTTGTGACTGGTTTGCTAAATAAGGTTTTCATATGCGTGATATGGATTTTTTTTTTTTTAAATTTTAATGAATATTGCATGATATTATCTATCCTGAGATACGTGCACGCATTTGTGCATGCTGCACGCCAGCCCTATTTAAAGTTATTAAAAGATATCAATTTATGATTGATTTATTAAGATCGATAAACGTCAGACGATCGACATATAAATTTATCAATTGAGTTACGTTTTGCCGCTGTATAATATATTCCATAGCACATAAGTATAAGGTTGTAATCGCATATATGGTCAAGTTTATAATTGCTATAGCTACCAGTTATATTAATCTTACTTGTCATTATATGTTTATAGTTACCTATATTCTCACGGTAACGGCTTATAAGATCTGGATACAATTTTGGCAATAGGATTCCTTAAATCCTGAATAGGCATGAGATACTTTCTATCCCCACTAAATAGTTCTTATGGGAACTGTTCACTAGAAAAAACGGGAAGTGACTATCACTTCCTGTGGGCCACAACCCACCGGGCACAGCTAGTATTACTTATTAGCATATTCTGAACGTCTTCTATGTACCATCCAAAGGATGTATGTAAGAGATTGCATTAGTGATAAGACCGCCTAACCAAAAGCTAAAATTAGTAAGATAAACTGAGAATGCACATTTTATGATTTGCAATAGAGTTAATCTATATATTATTTTTTTTATACTTTATAGATTTCACTTGATGGTCAGTGAGTTTACTTTCTTTCATAACCACTTAATACCTACTACTTAATACCACTTAATTCTTTGTGCTTTCCTTATTATTCACAGTTCTCTCTGTCTTTTGACTTTGAGAGCGTTGGTCGTATCGGTTTAGCTGATGCTGATATTATATTTAGCACACGGAATATAAAAATAAGGTTGCATCAATGCATGGTACATTGTTTTTATTAAATATCTGACAACACTAGTATATTTTAAAAAAAATCTACGAAACCTGTTCAAAATAGATTTCATTTCGTCAATATTATAAAATAGCAGCATAACTATAAAAATCCATAGTTTGTAATCGTTTTTTAATCTTTATGAAATTTTCATCATTATTACCTTACATACATATGACATATTATGAAAAATACTAGTAGTGCCCGGCAGTTTCACCTGCGTATATTACGGTCTTACCGTTACCTCGATTTTCCTACGAGAACTCTATACTTTTTTCGGAATAAAAATCCTTTCTACATACCAAATTTCATACAAATCGGTACAACCAGTGTGTAGAAGTAACAGAGGTTTTTGAATCAGCTGCTTATCCCCCGGGAACAGCGCCTATTTTCGGGATGAAAGTAGCCTATATATTATTTCAGGGTCTAACCTACCTCCATACGAATTCATCAAAATCAAAACGAAATACGTTCAATAGTTTTTGCGTGAAAGAGTAACAAGCATCCATCCATACATACAAACTTTCTCATTTATAATATTAGTGGGATTTTCAAATTTGGCGTCAGAGACGTTGCTACCAAATTGACATTATGATTATAATATTATTCCCAAGTTAAAAAACATAATCCCACTAATATTATAAATGTGAATGTTAAGATGGATGGATGGATGTTTGTTACTCAATCACGCTAAAACGGTTTTTTTTTTTTTTTTTTTTATTGGGAATAGGAAGGCTTTTGACCACTATCTCACCTGATGTTAAGTGATGATGCGGTCTACGATGGAGCACGCCTGCCTAGAAGATACCTATTCACTCGTGACTTGAAGATACCCAGGTCGTATTTTTTCGGAAATACAGAGTTAGGCAATGAGTTCCATTCGTTAGCTGTATGCACTAAGAATGTGGAAGCAAAACGCTTCGTGCGACAAGTTGGAACGTCCACCATGTATGGATGTCGCATTGCCGTCCGTCTGATCGTCCTAAGATGGAATGGGGATGGCGGAATCAAATTATGCAACTCCAGAGCGCACTCCCCGAAATGTATCCGATAAAAAACCGATAAACTAGCGACATTACGTCGATGCTGTAGGCTTTGGAGTTTCCTCTCGAACAGAGAGTCGTTGTTGATGACGGTTAGACGGATTTAAATGAAATTTAGTATGGAGATAGCTTATACTCTGGATTAACACATAGGCTTATTTTCATCATCACCGTTTCTCATCACCACGCGGGTATAACCGCGGGGCGCAGCTAGTACGTGTATAAAATATCGAATTTAACGATCGATCGTGGGAAGTCACAGTAAAAAGAGCTGCCATCTCATTGTTTCCTCATCAAGATTGATAGCGGAAGCTGTATACCCGACGTTTTCCTTTTATTTGTCATATCCGTTCGAATCCAGATCGAACACATTTCAAAATCATATAATGTAAAGATTAATGCAACTTTAATTATACGTTACTGACAAAAGATACTATAAAAGTAATTAATATTATTATAACTGCAGTATCGAAATAGGTCATTAATCAACCATTATTAGGTAGCTAGGAGATAAAAAAATAACGGCAAGTGCCTCGTGGGTGTTGCAAAAGTCGTTATAATCGCATTTAAGTGGTTTGTGCGAAAAGAAGGCGGAACTGAGGCGGGCAAGCGAATTCCCTTGCTTTGGAACACGCTAATGAACTGAAAATTTATGACTTTTGTAATGTATATCGTCTTCTGAGTCTTTGCGTTCTAGACAGTCGTGGACGCCATGTTCAGTGATAAGGGAGAGCAGATGTTAGGCGCTTCACGATGTCACGTCATCTTCTTCTATTTGCTGTAGCTCTGGTGCACTCGTGTAAAGGACCGCCTACCGACGATTGAATTTTTTTTTTATTTTTTTATTCACAATAGGCAGGCGTTTGACCACTACCTCACCTGATGTTAAGTGATGATGCGGTCTACGATGATTCACGCCTGCCTAGAAGATACCTGTTGTTAATTGAACTGCTCATCGCATGGGTGACCGCCCGTAAGGTCTAGTCCCTTCCAGCCTACCTTGAACAGAAAGACGCTCAAGATAAGACTATAAAAAAAATCTTACCTAAGTTATATGGACAGGAAATATTTTAATTCAAATATGGCTCCCCTCAGACCTATTAAATTAAGTCGTAGACAGCATATAGCCGAAGTTTACCGAGAGGTATAAGAAAAGTAGAAGCACTACGCCGGTTATCTCAATAATTAAGGATTTATCTCGAGGTGGAAACGCCGTCAGAACTTTATCAGAGCGCGTCCACCCCGCGTTATCTTCATTACGAGTCCGCTGCGTTTAATTCACGTGACCATTAATTTTAAAAGCTCCGCGTGCGATTGTTAAACCAATAATTATCTGTAAGCTATTACGGCATTAAGCTTCCAGTCCAGCGATAAATCATGGGCAAACCAAACGACGTCGAATGGGGTGGAGCCAGATTGAATATGGAAGAAAAAATTGTATTTTAGTATATCAAAGCATTGGAGTACTATATCTCCTGATAATAAGTACAGTCTTCGATATATCATGCCTGTCTAGAAGATCTATATGCACCAAAGTTTAATCCATAAAACTAAAATTTGAGTAACAAAACAAAAGACTAACGCTCTCAACTGAAAACAAAAGCTGAGAACGTTAGGCTTTTGTTTTGTTACTCAAACTTTAGTTTTAGCTATTCTGTCAAAGCAAAGCATAAGCAAGCTGGATACTTACATACACAGATCTGGCAAACCTTGTTTGTGGTACATTCATTCATCTCAGCCATTGGGTGTCCACTGTTGGACAAATGCCTCCCCCAATTGGGGGGAATTGCCAATACTCGCCACGCTTGGCAGGCGGGTTGGCGAGCGCAGTATGATTTCCGATGCTCAGAAGGCACTGCTGCCCACTCTCTCTGGTACGTGGTCCCTTAGCCGACTCTTACGGCACCCGCGGGAAGAAATGGGGGAGTACTATTCTAGGCCGGTATTACCACGGCGAACATACATACATATTGTGGTACATACGATGTATAAAATAACAACTAAAGTATGTAGTTAAACAGATACTGAACTGAAAATTTTATGTAATAATGATAGACTACCTTTAAAATACCTAACCAATGTTAAATGCATTGAATGGTTTGTCAAAGGAAAACCGTATGTTATTCAAGCGAACAACTGTAAAAACAAAAGGAGGTTTCTGTTAATCAATGTTTGAAGAAATGATAGATCCAATGTTTTTGATATATCAATAATCCTGTTTATGGTGTATTGCCCCTTTCTGCATTTAATAAGCGATTTACAAATGGGGGTAATCTCGGGGTACGTTGTGCTGGCAGATTTAAGACTATGCATTTATGCTCTAGTCCATAATTGCCAGTTTGCATGATGCTGCAGCTGGGTAATTAAACTCTTTGTTTTAATTCAATGTTGCTGCTTGCGTTACAAATTTATAAAAATTATAAGTTAACCTTCTGTCTACCGTAAATAAAGAAACTCTTGGAAAAGTAGTGGACCACTTCCAGACTTTTCTATAGGTAAATGAATAATGGATCGCAGCTCAGTTTAGCCATCTTTACCTATCAACTGCGTATTGCAACGTACTTCTCGGTCACACAAACATACAAGCGCTGGCACATACACACACTTACACACACATACGCGCTTCCTCACACACGCACACACAAGTACACATACATACATACACACAAATTAACTCACAGTTTAATTACGATCTTTAATCACTATCAAAACTATAAAGTTACCAGTTATATAAATAATTAATGTCTCCATATAGACTAATGTGCTAATTACATCACTACACTGATAGCTTTTAAATTTTGTAATTTAATTTTTTAATGGCTGGCCAGCGTGGTAGATTTTGGCAAACACTCCTAACTGTTAGAAAGACTCGTTTTTTTAATGAAATATGTAGCAAACAAGCAGACGGGCCGCCTAATGGTAATCGATCGCCGTCATCTAACGATATCTGTAACACTGTGGGCATTACGATACGTCGCCAATCCTTTTAAGACTCTGTTAACTCTTCTTTTGAAGAGTCCAATATTGTAGATACTCGGGAATACCGGGGGAGGAAGGTCGTTCTACATTTTCATTTTTTTAAGGCAAAAACAATCGGTTGATTCGCACAGTGTATCCTATGCTATTGTAGAATCGTCGTTTTTCCTAGTTTTATTATTTTACTTGGGGTATAGTTGTAATGACTACACAGGTCTCATTGCAACCCAATGCAATTGAGATGTAATTGCTATTATAGCGGAATCCCAAGTTTATTAATTAGTGCATTTGAATTACTATTGCATTGTTTATTAATTGATTGTTTTAATTAATTAGAGAATTTGCACCCAAGCATGTCATTTCCACTTATTAGTAAGTGTATGCCCTTTTCTTATTCATTTTGATTGTATCGGCATAATAATAATTGAATTAACTAGGCCGAAGTATTGCTCACGCGCCAAAGTTTCATCCACAAAACAAAAGAATATCGCCACAATTTTTACCGTCTTGTTATACAAAAGCATTCCTAGTTCTTTTATCGGTACATTCCAATGTCAACTGATAGTGCCAATAAATGCAGTATTGTTTTATTTTAACAAATGAACATCTCTTTTACACTTATTAAAAGTGTTTCAACTTTTTTACTTTTTATATCTCCAGTGGCATGTGGCGATATGAAAGTGTTCAAACTGGCTAATTATGATCGGACAGGCTAGGCTGGCGTCTCGCCCACGCGTCTTAAAATTTAACCACAGATACTAAATAACCCCCTTGCGATTGTTGGACCATAAGCTGTAAAGATACTACAAGTAAAATTGGCATATTTAAAATTGGCAGCATAACTCAGGCCTACCTGGGCTAATCAATTATGGATCCTCGGGTTTCCACTTAGATTGTTTTTTTTCTTTGTATACCTAAAGTTTGACCACTATCTCACTTGATGGTCAGTAAAGATGTGATCGAAGATGTTATCACGCTAGAGCTACTGGCTCTCAAGGACTGCTGCCTGAACATACTAGTGGTGGGTTGAAGGTGTTATTTTTTCAAACTTGACCTAGAGAGTACCACCTTGCTAGGAATTTCATAACGATGCTGCCTTCACCGGAAGCTCAAGCTGTCAGTGAAGATCGGAGTCCTTCAAGTGTCCGTCAGTTCGACAGCCGCCGCTTCCACCGCTGAGCCATAATCGCATTATTGGTATATTTAGTTATCATACGGGTAAGGCTTACTTACATAAACGTTAGATATATTTAGAGTATAAGCGTGAATTGACTGGGATTTATAAGGAAGTTGGGCACCGCTTACACCAATCGATTAATGATAATCAATCCCGGTTAATTGACACTTATAATCTAATAAATCTAAACTCGCAAGTTAGAACAAACAAGATGAATCGTCTTTCTACTGAAGCAAACTAAAATTGTAGGTACCTATAATCTTTTTATTATTTAAATCTAGAATGACGAATGAATATGATTTTTTTTTAAATTGTTCTTGAAATCAACTACAGGCAGTCTTCGTGACCAAAAATCTAGCGCTAATTGAATTTCGTTAGCACTACAGTTACCGTATTTTATTGCGAGAAAATTAATTATTTCCGAGTAAAAGCTATTTACTTCGCCGATGTATATTTTCATTACCTTCAATCAGAGCCCGTTTTAGTGTCACTAAAACGGGCCGACGAATAATTGAGAACATAATTACGAACGTATTTAGTACTATCTGGCTTACTCGTGCCAAAAACACCGTATTAAGGCGAGCAGGTAAGTGTGAGTTTGTGAACGGAAAAATATTATAAAGGCTGAAATATTACAAAAATAGAATTGATGCTATTATAATATTTAAATTAAAAAAATTGAAATGTGACATAAAGAAATATGTTAAAATTTAAAAAGATATAGCTAAGAACCCATCTTGATCTTGTCGGTGCTAATCAAAAAAAACCGTATCAAAATAGGTCGATTTGTTTAGGAGCTACGATGGCACAGACAGACAGTTATAAGATTGACTTGTCTATGTACAAGTCAATCTTATAACACCCCTTTGACTTTTTGCGTCGGTGGTTAAGACCGATTCTATTTGCGTGCGTTGTAAAGGTTGTAAAGGGTAGGTAGTTGTAATTACATCAGACTAATATTTCGAAGTATTAGGTTTGCGTGCTAAATCCTAGACAACGTCATCACTTAACATCAGGTGAGACAGTTGTCAAACGAAAACTTATAATATGTAAAAAAAAAAACTTCTAAGAAATAATATCCAAATATTAATGTTTAGTATAATTTAGACAATTTCAACGACATCTAATTATATATGTAAAGTAAAATACAATAACTTATATTATATGAAATACTAGCTTGTATGCTTAAATAATTGATTTCCAAGAATACGAATTCAATTTATAATAATGACAATGGATTTTAAATAAAATAATCTGTGATATCAATTGTTTGCAAGTACAAATGAATTAATATTGAAGGAACCTTTCAAATTTATCAAAACATAACCATAATCAATTAAACGTTTTTGTAATGCTTTATTTATATTGCTATGTTAAATTTAAAATATTTTGATTTTATTCTGCTTTTAATGTTTCTCTTTTAAAATCTGATTTTAAAGTGCACTAAGAGAAAAACCGCTGCAGTGATGTAAAAATTGAATTCCATGAACTGAAGGGCCTTAATGTATATTCAAATAACTCGAGTCTTATGTTCAGACACGTTATTGTTACTCTTAATTATAGCAGAAGGGGAAATATTAAAAACTCGTATTGATTTTTATTGTTATTAGTGGTTCTGATGGTTTTACATTATTATTAGTTACTCACAGCCACAGCGGCAGCGTGTCGTTAAGTAACCGACAATTTCTTTAATTGACATCGGTTTGTAATGATTTTTTTATCCAATATTGTGGTTAATTACCAAATTAAATTTTTTAATACAATCTCATTTGTTCCATTTCATTTATGTTTAGTTAAGCATATTAATTATTTTATACGGGTATAGCGTGACAGTTACGCGTAGTCGATATCACGATCGACAATATCTATCTCACCATATAAAGGCGAAGCTTTTTTGTCGTTTGTATATTTATTACTCATTTACACTGAAACAGCTGAACGGATTTGCATGAAATTTAGAATGAAAATAGCTAATACCCGGGAATAACACATAGTCTACTTTTG
Source organism: Apeira syringaria (assembly GCA_934044485.1). Taxonomy (NCBI): domain Eukaryota; kingdom Metazoa; phylum Arthropoda; class Insecta; order Lepidoptera; family Geometridae; genus Apeira; species Apeira syringaria. Next base: position 18,774,287 of record OW203662.1, on the reverse strand, counting down.
TATTTATGTATAATGAAATAACCTTTACATCCCTTCTATTCAAAAAACAAAGATTAATTCGTCTATAAGTGCGAGCAAAATTGGTCTTTTCTGTTACAGAGTTTTAAAGACGCGTAAAAGTGTTTTTATGCCCGCTCGTTACGTTATGTATAGAGTACAACAGTACACCATAGAGTAGTATCACTCTATGCTACTCTATGGTCACGGGCTGTAACTAAATAGGTAAATCTAGAAAAAGTATCGTACGTATGTACGTATTTGACTGTTATAAAAGTGGCGCGAAAATAAAAACAAATGAAAAACGCGCGAATGAGAACTGTTCGAAGCAGCGCAGTAAAAGTTGAAGTTCAGAAATGTTTCAAATCAAACATACGATAAACGCGTAACTTTGTATGTGTGTTACTCTTTTAATTCTAAGCGTCTAAATGAATTTGGATGAAATTTAGTATGGAGATGGCTTATAGCCTAGATGCCACAGTATAGGCTCATTTTCTTCATCACCATAATCACCGTTTTTCATCACCTCGAAACCGCGAAGCACGGATTGTATTAATATATTTTGTCAGTTATTAGTTTATGTATATTATTATGTACCATTTGACGCGTGCCACTTCCAACGCGTCCTTGTGGGGATTATTGGGGGAGACCTGTGTCCAGCTGTGGACGTCTTATGGCAGACATGATGATGATAATGATGGTATTTATGATGAAGATGAACCTTTTTGTTAATTAAATTCATAAGTAGTACTATTTAAAGGTGTCTTATATATTTTTTTCAAAGCGAGATGAAAAGTAAAGTGTATCACACGGTCGCAAAATTATTTTTTTCTTCAGGCGAAGTATATTGAGTCCGTCAGGATTCTACTCAAGAATCCTGACGGATTCAAAATAGCGCCCTCGGAGTAAAAATATTATTTTGCTTCCTTGTGATACAACCTACTATTAATATCTGCAAGATCAGGTATGCTAGGTAGTAGACAGATCGAACAGTTGAGATTATATTAGTTACCTTCTATACACAATGACGCGGGACAGGACTGATTTCTCGTAGCCTCGACTTTGTCCTTTCATTTGCAAAAAACAAGAATACTATTTGAATATGAAACATCTTTTTAAATAGGTATTAATATAACTAATCTCTTATACACTCACAGCATGTTCGTTTATGACACTTTTTGTACGTAACAATATTAATATAAAAAAAAACTAATCCTTTATGGAAACGATTTGTTTTCAGAGTAGCTCAAGGGTTAATGATTTGAATAAAAATTAAGTATTTGACGTTGATTGACGTATATGTAGTAGTTTTGTCAGATGGTAAAAACTTGACCCTGATCATGGAAGGCAGTTGAGATTGAAATGATTGATTTCGGATTAAGAAGTAGGCCTACTTGTAATGGCAAGGTAGCAGATTAAGATAAGTATGATAGAGTCGTTATTCATTTATATAACAGAAAACCTACTGCTTATTATAATACCACTGGTTTTTTTATGTTACCTCTGGAGAGTCCGTCCGTTTAGCAAATGTAAAAAAATCTTCAAATACTGTCGCATCTAAATGTGATAATGGGAGCCACTTTTATTACGAAGAATATTCTAGACTTTATCGATGAAACGGAAATGGGTCCCTAATTGTTTAATAATTCTACAAAATATTTTATAAGTTATAAAACAAGCTAAAATAAACCTTATATATACATGTGTTTTATTGATTTACAACAAAAACCTTTTACTTTTAAAATTGGAACCGTCGAGTTATTTGCATGTAAAATGAAATTAAACAGCACAAGATAATATCATAAAAAAAACAGGGATATGAAACTGTAAAGAACGGCGGTGGTCCAAATTTGGCTTGGCTGGGTCCAATGGTGGCTTAAACAGATTTTAATTAATTGTATGATGTATAATTTTCGATTTATGACGAAGAATGAAAAAAAAATTAAATAAAAAACCTATTTTTAATAATAAATGTTAGTAGCTAGAAATTTGTACAGAACCTTCGGCGGGCGAGTCCGACTGGCACTTGTCCTTTTTTTTATTAACTTGACTTGACATACTGACACGTGTCTAGATTAGCTACTAGTTTAGTTCTTTCCCTATTGTCCCTTTGATTGAGTAAAGTAGTGAGAAAATTGCTAAATTACATTCGAATATTCTGTAAAAAAGTAAAAAAAGGGATTTGTGTTCGAGTTCGACGCTTCGAGTTTGCCAATATCGCAATATCGAGTTTGCGTGGTAGTACGGCACTTTCGAGTACCCGCCTGGCTAGCTACTAGCTAATGTTTGAGGTTGCTCTTAAGAGACAGTAAGCATTCTGGGTCTAGCGTGATAATGATAACATCTTCGAACACATCTTCACTGACCATCAAGTAAGATCGTGGTCAAAAGCTAGATCTTTACAGCATAAAAAACCTAACGGTTAAACTTTTTATAACAATGTCAATCGTCGTCCAATAAATAGCGTCAATATTAAACCAATCACATAAGTATCCCCCACTTAAGCCTTCAAGCCTGCCCATCATTTTTTAACTTTAATAATATAATAAGTCCAATCAATGACTTTTTGTTGCTGGAATTCAATTAATAAAAAAATGAGAGAGAATTATTCGTCTCTTGCTGCGTTTTGAAGCACACGTAGTGCCACCCTTAATTGCTTGTCAACAAATTCTTGAATGGACAGCTCCGATGGACAAACGGGATTTTTATTTTTTTTCCCACCAGAAATACTCGATAAACAAGTTGTCAGCCATAGAACCTTTTCGGAACAGCCTGGCGGGGTGAAAACACTTTGGTGGTCCTACAACTAACTTATTACACACAAAGTTGCAGGCTGTTATAAAAAAGAAACATAAGATTTAAACTTAAGAAGTAACACAATCAGCCGGTAGCGAGATATAAACGTATACTATATAAAGTAGAACTTGACTTTTAAGTGATTACACTTTTTTTTTTTATACTTTTTCCAAATCTAGTTTGACCACTATCTCACTTGAGGGCCAGTAACAGTGTGGTCGATGGTGGTGTAACGCTAGATCTAGAGTAACATCAACGTCGTACAAAACATACAATTGTATCTTCAGCCTTGTGTATATTGCAGCCATTGCTTCGAAAGAAGCCTAGACAGTCCTGTGTATGTATGTTTGTAAGTCAGCGCAAAAATGGTTAAACGGATCTAATATGAAATTTGATAAGATTCCTGAAACCCTTAAGTATACCATAATTAACAGATGGTATTATGTTAGATGTGAAATAACTTAGGTTTTGAAATCCGTACCATGATAGTTCAAAAGTACTTATTATTGTGAGCATGGTACCGACTTCGACAAGGTATTTCATACTTTTGAGTGCTGAAGTCGGTTCCATGTTTTGGTTCATTTTTTTCACCCATTTCAATGACCTTTGCTGCTCACGGGATCAATTGTCATTGTTTAGGTTCAACGATTTCTTCACCCTCAATTAGGAAATCATCCAAGACGTAACACTTCTCAGTTATTGTAGGTAACTCAAAAACCGCTTGACCGATTTTGATGAAATTGAAATGAGGCCCCACGGGAAGCAGCAGCTTTTTTAATAAATAACCATTAAATCGGTTCACCCAGACGAAAGTTCTGAGGTATCGAACATTAAAAAAACATACGGCTCGAATTGAGAATCTGCTCCTTTTTTGAAGTCGGTTAATAAAAAGACGTACAGTTCAGATACACGGATTACTACTATAAGTTGTAAGTATTAATATAAAATGTAATCAAATTTTTACAAAAACGGGGTTCTCCGGGACGGGTCCCTCGGGGATCGGGGCCTTAAGGCACTAACCCTAAATAGTATCAAATGGAGTATCTAACAACGGATATTACAAGCAAGCTCAATGTCGCACGAACAAATATGGAAAGATCAATGCCCATGTGTCTCTTCAAGATCGAATCTGAAATTTCCGTAGAAGAACGAATTTTGCCTAGTCAGAGAGTCGCATGTGTGACAGAGGGAAGAGACATTGGTTTTTATACTCTATACAGTCAGACGCTAAATCCATACAGCCAACGCTAAATCTATACAGTCAAACGCTAAATCTATACAGTCAAACGCTAAATCTATACAGTCAAACGATAAATCTATACAGTAATATAAAAGCAGTTTGGTCTCGCGTCGCATCGGTCAAACGCTGTGATAGTGTGATAGTAACGCACTGACCATCAAGTGAGATAGTGGTACTTGATGGTCAGTGACGATGTGGTCGAAGATGTTATCATTCTTGAGCTAGAATGCTCACGCTGTGATTATGTGTAATAAAATAACTGTTGACGCATAGGGGTGGAAGCCGAAAATAAAGTGTCAAAAGTTAATGCAAATGAGCTTTATTCAATTAAGAAAAAAAGCTACTTGTTTTAAGCAATTAATGCATGCTATTATTTAATATAATTAATAGTTTTTAGTGGCATAACGTCAGCGTCTTTAAACATTAAATGATAATCATAAATTTCCAATTTTAATCACTAGCGGATATCAAATTATCGGACTTAACACATTCATAATAAATGAAACTGGTAACATGAATATGCAACTCAATACAAAATAACTCTTTGCATATTTTCAGAGCACTTCGCTAGTTCTTAATTAAAGCGAGAAACGTCGTTTTGCTTATTAAGAAATAAATGAAACATACGCCTTATTCCAAACGAGAGGGAAAAAGAAGAAACAGCCGATTAATCCGACCATTTGCGTGGATTCTTGCGAATGCAAACTGGATAAGGTTATTAATATATTAATGGATTCGAGAAGGGTTTATTTTGAAGTGATAGTCGTCATCGGGTGTGTTGTGGTGGTTGTGTTGGACGGTGTCGGGAAATATTAGCATCTGTGAGACCGGTCGGGCTTGGCAACGATGCCGACGGGACACTTGCCACGCGCCACTCAGATCTCAGCGCGCGCCATTTTACATACCTACCACACTCACCGCACTATACTATACGTATTCCGACATAACTGGAATGGAATATAAAAGTAAAAAACTACACTAACATCAACACAAACACATTCCGAACTAAGCATACTAACATACATAACAGAAAATTATTATACGAACAATATTGGAAATGGCCAATGGGATGGGACATATTTAGGGCTTTAATTAGTATTTCAATGGTGACGGTGCAGTACTGTACCTATTTTGGTTCTTCTGGTTGGTCAACTAGTTACGTGTAATACTGGTACCCTACGGTTATCAGTAGGTTGGAAAGATTTAGTAAGTTGCTTAAAAGTTATAGTAATTGTGTGTAATGTAATTCAAGCGTGTATGCGAATGTATGCCGTGGTGGTACCGACCTAGAATAGTACCCCCCATCTCCTACCGTGGGTGCCTTAAGAGTCGGCTAAAGGACCACGTACCAGGAGGCGGATCAGAAATCATACTGCGCTCGCCAACCCGCATGCCAAGCGTGGCGAGTATTGGCAAATCACCGCTATATGGGGTAGGCATATATCCAGCAGTGGACGTCCAATAGCTGAAATGATGATGATAATGATGTATGTGAATTTTAAGGCAGGTAATATAATGTACTACTCTTTTACACATTGTATGCTAAGCATAAAACAATATTCTAAGCAAATTTTGGGTAGGTGACAATTAGGCTACCAAATGAGATTACAACGCTAGCTACAGACTTCCATCCCGTCGCTTTGTCAATTAAGCGTATGTAGCACTCCGCAAGCAGTCCGTTGTGATTGGTGCGTTAACTTTATTATCGAATCATGAAATACCTTCCTTTATATATTAATAAAAATAAGAAACACATAGTGTGTTCAGGCAGCAGTCCTCGAGAGCCAGTGAGCATTCTAGGTCTAGCGTGATAACATCTTCGACTACATAGTCACTGACCATCAAGTGAGATAGTGGTCAAACACTAGATCTATAAAGTATTATAAAAAAAATAGCATTTGTTAGACATAAAAAACATTAAAATTTAGATAGCTTACCATTCAAACTTTTTTTTACCAACCTGTTATGTGAACGCGTCTATGTGTTTTAGTTTCATAACAAATTCATTTACTACTTATTTTAAGGGGTAAGTAATTTGTAAGCAGTGCTTGTTAACACAAAACCTTGTTTGTTTTAGCTTAGACACTCGTCATAGAGTGGCACGCTTAATATGTGCAAATAGTCGTATAAGAACTATGGTGGAATTCCTCATCAATTCTAATATGAGCTATTCCTAATAAGGCATATTGAAACGAGTACACAAATAAAACATTTATGTATGTGCCTATTTTATAGTAAGTAATGCCTATTTCTATTATCTATTATATCTATCCTATTTGTATATACTGAAACAATCCTGCCATCAATCACACTTAGGTAATCCCTTACATGGGGCAAACTTTCTGTGCCGTATAAACTAACCGCACAATTAAAACTCGTAAAGTCTTTTTTGTTTTGCGCAATTTCGTAGTTACTTTTTGTTTGAAAGACAGAAATAGATCCCAATGGTAAGTGCATACCTACTTCGACGGAATCCCGATCGACCTTCGATTATTTGCCGTTGTCCATCTGTACAATAACCAACAGTCAATAACCACGTCCAATTAAGTTCGGTAGCGCCTCTGAAACGCACACGGACAAGTTTTTGTCACGAGCCATGCGCAGACGCAGCTTAATTGGCGGATACTCGTCATTAGGTATGTACAGCGCGATTCAGTGCGGTTAGATTGACTTTTTTGCATTTTAATACGCATGTTATATTTGCTTATTGCTACGTCTTGATTATAAAAAGAATACCTAGTCACATATATAATTAAACGCTTACATATTTATTAACCATATCTTAGAGCTTGCTGCAAACTTGACACTTATCTTGCATCGCTCAGGGGCGTTGTTTAAAATCAAAATCATGCTGGAATAGCTCGCAACAGCATCTATTTTCGTCACTTGTCTACTGAAATTGCAATCAAAGATCGTAAAACACGAGTGTAAGTGTTAATTTTTTTTCTTGTTAACCGTTTCTACAAACATCGCTGAGCGATGTCGAAGCGCATCCAATTACTTCTCTTGTCATTGAAATGTTATTTACAGTCGGGGTGTGTGTTTATCACGAGATAAGGATAAGTTATTACAATATCCAGTTGAAAATACATCTGCTAAGGCTATAATTACATCGATTACCACCTCGGTTAATCGACGACAAGTGCCATAAGGTTGGTAACACTCTGTACTTCATAAATTAATTTTGAGGTTTGTCTAAAACGACCTTTCTTAATCTCTTTGTAGTATTAGCAGAAAGATTAGTAAACTAACTTTAACAGAAGACTTTATAATAAAAAACAATTTACGAATCTTTTATTTTGATTTTTTTATACTGTATAAATCTAGCGTTTGACCACTATGCCACTTGATGGTCTGTGAAGATGTGGTCGCAGATGTTGTCACGCTAGACCTAGAATGCTCACCGGCTCTCAAGAACTGCTGCCTGAACACACTATGTGCTTGGTGACAGTTTTTCAAACTTGAGGGTGGTAGCTGGCCAGGCGGGTATTAGAAAGTACCCTACCGCCACGTTGGGATGTTGATAACAGAGATTACAAACATTTTATTACAGAAAAGTAACTGGCGGCAGAGTTGTTCTGCAGTAATGGACATTTTTAAATAATTGACGAAGAACATTTAAGTCATTGCATTTGAGACTGCAAGCTATCACGTGCTGATCGCGGAATTTGTATCACAATTAAATGCAATTTTGCTTCATATTTAGCCAACTCAATGAGTATACGTATATACATATTATATTATACATAAGCTGTTCGTGTTAACGTGCGTGACGTCACCGTCAGGCCCGAATGGAAGACCAGCGCTGGTAGTTCACTACCAGCACATCACTGACTTTGGGCTGGTTTGTAGCAAGGAACTACAAAGCATTTAAGCTGTTTTATTACTTTACTAGCTGCTATGAGTCAATAATATGTGGATAAGCTTTCAAGCGGTGTCGGCTAGTGCGGTGGTAAAACTGTGATGGCGGAATAAGGTTGAAGAGCTCTTCAGAACACTCCCCATTATATATACGGTAGAAAATGCACAGAGACCAAAGATCTTTGCTGTCGTCTGGTCTAGCAGGTCTAGTGCACTGAGGGGCACTAGACCTTCGGTGAGTTTGAAGCAAACATATGTTGCCTTATTTGATTATGATTCGTTTAAAAATTAATATAACACTCTATTCTTTCCCATAGCATGTGAAAAAGCTTATTTTTGTGTCGTCGTTAACATTTTATCTATGTCCAATAAAGAGATGTTTCTAGTGTCTATGTCAGAAATTCGATATTTCATTTTTTTAAATTCAAGACAACGTATAAAAAATAATAAATTATTTTGGATGATATTTGTAAAATGAATATTTAAACTATACAAGTAAGACAAGCTATATGAGAATTCATTCTAGTATACATAGAAAAAGATAAATTACTGCATCCAATAAAAAGTTAACAAAAGTTCGCGTTCGACGTGACAAGCTTTAGGGCATTTGAGAAAAAGCGGTAACGAAAACGCACCCGTGGCTGCGTTTGTCGCAGCTAGCGGCGCGCGGCGCGGCGTTAGCCTGTAATGGATATCGAAAACCTGCTGCGGTTACATTATCGAGTCCATAGCTCCCGAACTGGTCCCAATATCGCTTATTATGTATCGCTTTGTGTTAATCATATCTTTCGCTGGGTATGGCGACCGTAGCGGCTACCGGTCGTCGGTCTATTAATAAATGCCAGGGTTCGATCGGACGGAATGCTTGCAACCTGCTATTGTACTCTAGTGGTTGAGGAATTTGTCTTTTTAATCGCGCTGCATCCACTACGCCTGGAGCCTATTATTAAGGTTAATTGGAATTATTAAAGTTTTTTTTCACGGCAGCTAGGAGTTTTAGCAGATCGTAGTGATGCATACGAGATAGGTTGAAGAGTGAAGTGAGCTTTTAGATTTAATAAACGGTTAGAGCGCATGGAAATTTTAATAGAGTAAGCTCGAAGCATAGTTCTTGAGATGAGAGCATCTTTCACTTGCTTTTATCTGTTTGTGATTCAGTCTACGCGTGCTATTTAAGATTAGATTAGATTAGATTAGAACATTCTTTATTGTTACACCTTAAATTTGAAACAATATTTACAATACACATAAATTTACATAGAGAGTGTGACAATGGGTGGCCTTATCACTAAAAGTGATCTCTACCAGGCAACCTTTGCATGGAGAGGATCGAAAAGAAATGTAAATAACAGGGGTGCTAATTAGCGTAAAAATATTACATTAATGTTGAAAATAAATATAAGATTCATAAATCTTACATACATTATATTATATTTTAATTATATTAGTGATTGACACTAATAAATAAAATAAGGTTAGTAGAAATCACGGTTGACCAATGGCCGAAGAATAAGTTTGGCTGTTCAATGAGGCAATGTTGCCAGCTAGGTAATGTTTTGGGAGCTTGGAAGTATAGACAAGTAATTTCCGTAAAAAAGTATAAGTTTCTAGAAATAATTAAAACGTAAAAGATAGACGTCGAGTGGCAAGGGGCAAGGTTTTGTGATAGTGTTTTGTTTTTATACATCAGGATGCTAGATAGCCAGGCGCGTCCTGAAAAGTACGCTACCACTATGCTGTAGATGAGATAACATTGTTACCTTCACCGAGAGCTGAAGCCAAAGGTGGGGATCAAACCAGTGCCCATCGTGTTGACAGTCAGCTTTCAGACATAACGGTGGGTATTCCTCATTTTTATCGCTTGCAGAAATAGGATAGCCATTTTATTGCTTCCAAAGATGATAGTGGGGAAAATGGATTTGACGAATTTAATGTAGGTAGTGTAATTTATAGTTAAATGGAGTGAAATTTGATGATAAACACACAATAGACTTGGAATATTAACTAGCTCCCAGCGATCAGAGCCCAAGAAAACTAGTTGGTCTTTTTAAGGGTAACGAAGGAAGCTAGCTGACACGAGTGAGATATAAGATGGAGGCAAGTAAAACTATGGCTTCGGTTGGGCACCGCTTTATTACTGTTTGACAGTTGACACATTTGCGTACTAGCTAAAACACCTGTATATATAGGTAGGTAGATATATACACGTCACCGATACATAGGTTTAAAGCACTGAGGTAATATTACTACGTACATACTACCTCAGTGGTTTAAAGCGCCCTTCCTCAAAGCACAGTCATAAACTGATAAACACTGAAATGGGCTTCAGAGGCAAAGGCTTAAAACGGCTTGTATTTTTAGCTTCTTTGAGATCTTTTTTGTTGTCTCTTATTGGAAACAAATTGCGACAAGTCTGCGCATTCCCGGCGTCATTTACATAATAAAGGGTAATTAATCCAGTACCGTGACGGTGAGTGTATAATATGACTTGCTTCACCGTTTATCGTCAAATTACGGGATTCACGCTGCAATTAAGGTTCAGCGAGCTGAGTCGATTGTATGTCACCAATTATATTCGATACTTAAAATTCAGTAGCGGCGGGATGTTGAGAAGATGCTGTTTAAAGTTTATGATTGTAGGTTTATCTTAGGTTTTTGTAAGTTTTATGATAGGTCACATATTTGAGTGAACGAATAATCATTGCAATTACACAGGGCATTGGTGTTAGCTTTCCGAGTGACCTGCTAACTGGTAGCGGTACATTTGACAGTAACAAGAGAATGCTCTCACTAAAACCAGCAAAAATTTACTAGAACTCTCTAAAATAAAATTGCTTCTATTATATTAAAATTTAAATTCGTATAACTCCATACAACATCCATACTATTTTATTTATGAGATTTATTCAATTAACATTTAACAAAACTGTATAGATCTAGTTTTATAGATCGTTTTGACCACTTAATCACTTGAGAGTCAGTGACGATGTGGTCGAAAATATTATCAATCTAAAAGTAAAATGCTTCATGGATCTCAAGGACTGCTGCCTGAATACACTATGTCTTTGGTAACAGTTTTTCAAACTCGATGGTGGTAGGTAGCCAGGCGGGTACTCGAAAGTACCCTACCACCATGCTGAGAATTCGATAACGGTGTTGCCTTCACCGGAAGCTCAAGCCGTTTGTGGGGATCGCACCAGTGTTCGACAGTTAGACATCCGACACTCCCACCGATAAGCTATCATCGCTTCTAAGTAGTCGAACTTGCTTCATTATTTACGAGTATCTCTAATAAAACAAGCAATACAATTGAAGCGTGAAAGGCTGCTTACAAATTCATTAAAAGGTCTCTATATGGATTAAATATAAAGTAGTGTATTAGATAAAAGATGTATTATGCTCGAGGCGACGGGGCGTAACATGTAATCTATTTAAATCTTCGAATACGTTCTTTGTCATTATCACAGTATAAATATTTATTCATGGATGGCCCGATATGATACTTAATTCAGAAGCGATTAGTGTTAAGGCGCTGGTTGATGCTCGAATTATGTGGAATTGGGTTATGTATTGAAAATCACGCCGTACCTGCCCACCGGGTCAAATGTATAAAATATTTTTCGAAATTTAATCATTTCTAAAAAATAAATATCGCGTCGCGTCTGGCTGATATTTATTGCGTAATTCTTTTTTCTTTAGATAATTTTTGCATTATTAAAAATTAACGCTACGTTTCTAATAAATTTTAGTAAATTGAAATCACCGCACCAATAACCACAACTGCGGACCAGACATATTATGTTCGTTACGCAGTCAACGAATGTATGAAAGACATGAATGCACTAAGTTTTATATATATAGTCACATAATTCAATATACTCGTATTATAGTAAGAACATATATAGTTTATAATTATCATAATCATAATAAAAATAATCTTAGCTTTCAAAATCCACTGTAATTCACGTTTAGAAATAAAGTTATTTTCAATTTTATTTTCATATAACGAAAAGAGTACTTAACATGAATTAGGATGGATATAGAGATAGAGGAAGGCCGCAGAATTTATGGATGGATTGTGTAAATAATGAGCAGTCACTAATGATAGAATAATGAAGGAATATAAGAATAGAAGAGGAAAATGTTCAAGGTCGTGCCGAAGCAACCTAGTGTGGGATAAGGACAAGAAGAAGAAGACTTGAACGTACTCAGTGTTTCAAAATTGTATGTGAGTCTGTCGGTCAGTTTTTAAAAAAATGTAATAGGTGGCAAACAAGCAGACGAGCCGCCTAATGGTAAGGGATCGCCGTAGCCTATGGATATCTGTAATACTCGGGGCATAAGGATATGTTGTCAATCCTTTTTAACCGACTTCAAAAAAGGAGGAGGTACATGCTCCACTAAGTGAAGAAGTTGGTATGGTTAGGCTAGTTGGCGGGGGAAATGCACAATACTCCCCAAGCGGGACGTCAGTGCAGGACTAATCGTCCACATTCCGAATAAGAATAAGAATAAGATAGTCATCAATCTCATCCACCATTCAACTTCGTCAATAGGCTTGTCCCTTTTATAAATAGAAATATGTATTTGGTAAATATTTTTGATTTTTGTGGACACTTGTGGAAACCATTGAAGGAGGCCACCAGCATCACCAGCGCGGTGGGCACAGAGGTATCACCAGCAGGAGACAGTCGTAGTAAATAGTATTGCTAAAATAATGCCGACAGCAATTGTACACCTTGTAGGATCTTTTTTTTTCTTCATTTATCGCAAGCCGTGTAGAAGTCATTTTCCGTTTCTTATGATACAGCCCCTTAACGCTACCTTCTCATTAAGTATCAGCGTTCGTCGGACGCCTGGGGCGATAACCAAACACTCCCTAAAACAAACATCTCTATTAATTTCTTACTCCTTATAAGGTATTCACCTGAAATTAGTATACTCACGCTGATATCAATCATTTGAGACGTCCAAACCGATAATTGATAGTGAATATAAAAATCGATACGAAACTTAAATCGATTTAGAATCGTATTAAACGAAATATTAGTGAGCGAGCTGACTAGTATGCTGAAGAAAAAAGTAATTGAACTTTTTTATATTATTTATTACTAGTAGCGCCTCGCGGGTTGTCCCGCGTGGATTACGGTTTTCCCGTTACCTCAATTATCTCACGGAAGCTATACTTTTTTCGGAATGAAAATAGCATATGTGTCAATCCAGGGCTTAAACTATCTCCATACCAAATTTCATCAAAATCAGTGTAGCCGTTTGAGCGTGAAGAAGTAACAAACATACACATATATATATACACAAACTTTCGCATTTATAATTATTAGGATATTTTTCTTATAATAATTGCGGTGGATTTATTTTGATATGTAAATGATCGAATTGATTTGATCGCTGCTAAGAAAATAACATTGGGTTCTTCCAGATCATCTATTCGATTGTAAATAACACACTCAAAAGTTTGTTAAACGTAATGGTTAACATTTTTTATTTCTTTCGGCACAGCCTTTATAAAAACCTCATTTGCTGATAAAGTTATAGGTTTTAGCTACCTACCTTTTGCACTAAGGATTTGAAGCGACGATCGCCGATACCGCCTTTTCTGACGTTCAAATAAAACTAATACACATAAGTACCATACTTTATGGTCTACTTAACATAAATCCGATATTGTTGGTTTTTAAGTCGATATTTTCGCAAGGGTCTAAAAAAAGTTGTAAAACGGGATAAATTCTCATTAAAATGTATTTAGAGTCGGATCAAATCTCTAAGCTGGAAGTATCGAAACACATTTAAATGTAAAAAAAACACAAATTGACTTTGATTTATATCTGCAAGTCTTTTATTTGTATCACAGAAAATTAGGTCTTATATAACAATAAAATATTTACATGTAAAAGAAAGGTTGCCGCCGAATGATAAACGCATCATAAGGCCCCTAGAGGCATCCCGATATCTGTTACTTACAAATCACTGCTTTATCGTTGCTTTGATCGTAAAAAATATTGATATCAACATAAAAAGCGGCGTAAAAACAATAGAGTGGATCGATTGAAAGGATTCTCGCGTCAGATAACGAGATGGTTAGAAAAAAAGTATATATTAATAATAGTTTCATAGTGGCCGTCTTTGAATCGCTGGTCATTGTCGGCCGTATCATTAAGTTAGAAAGGGTTACTTGTTAAAAATATCGGTAACTGCATTGGTAACTTTTGTTAACTATTTATTGTCTATCTTTGAGTTTGAAAACTATCGTGGACTCATCTAACATTTTTATTTAAAAGGCGGTCGCCGTGGCGCAGTGGTCAGTGTCAGTGACATGACTTCTGTGTCTCCGGGGACCCTGGGTTCGAATCCCGGCCGGAGCAAACATTTGTGCGATGAGTGTGGATATTTGTCCCGGATCTTGGGGTCTAAGTGTAAAAAAATAAAAATAGACAACCGGCTATGAATCTCATGATATTTGCTGAAAAATTACTCTCTGACCAGTTCTGAACTGAAATGCCGTTCTTTACCTAGGAGTTACAATCGTGGCAAGCGGTAGCCGCGAGCCTCAGCACGTAACTGACGTTGAGCGAGACGGTGACGCTGCATCAGTCAAATTAACAGTCTTAAAAGGATTGGCAACATAATCTATTTGTCTGGCCGGTTGGCTCAGTTGGTAGCAATCTGCCTTCTGAGCCGCTGGTCCCGGGTTCGATTCCCGGACAGGTCAAACATTTGTGTGTATGAACATGTCTGTTTGACCTGTGTCTGGGTGTGTATATGTATATAAGTATATATATCAGTCATCAGGTTGCCATAGTACAGGCTCTGCCTAGTTTGGGACCTGAAGACCTTGTGTGAATGTTGTCCCATATTATTATATTATTATTATATCGTATTGCCTTCAGTATTGCAGATATCCGATATAGGCGACGGTAATCGATTGCTATCAGGCAGCCCGTCTGCTTGTTTGCCACCTATTTTATTACAAACAACATGAATAACAATGAACATTAGTATAAATCGTAGACTGTCCACAAACTAACTTGCCAGCCACCTACGTAAATAAAAGCGATATATTAAACACATAATTGCCATTATTTATAACTAACCTACCTTAATTTGTCGAATGTTAATTATATAAACACGCGTTCTAAGACTATGCCAATGATATGCCATAATTTACCTTAATATGATCTTTTTGTTATCTAATAGCTTATTTAGTTGATTGGATTAAGACGTCAAAGCGCGCCTCGAATTGTACGGTTGGCAGAACAGATTGAGTTACAATCTAACTTTGTAAACGATACTATGATGATGTCAAAAATGTTAAATTTCATTAAAACTTTTTTATAGATGTATTTTGTAATGTAAAACTTCTTCACAATAACGTTGATCTTATTAAATTCATGTACTATGAATGGAAATGCGGCAATTTATGTTATCAGATAACATATTTAGTATGAAACAGTGTGTCGTTACTATTTAAGTGTAAGCATCGGAGGTGTTTTGTTTCTTTAAGAACTTGTCAAAGTGAACTCATGTGATCTGATAATAAACTGGGTTATGCAATACCGTCTGGAGTTACCTCAGTAGTTGACTACAAGTGTCATCTTCAACTATTTGCTTCCATACTTTGTAGGGGCCGTTAAGCCGTCGTTTGTTTTTAAGACTGCACTCCTTATAATTTCTCTGACACTGAATTCGGAATCCGGATACCCGGAAATCCCCAATACTGGACTGGACTAGTGGCCAAGAGGCCAGTTTTATGGTTACGATAGCGGAAAAGTAGCGGTTGGTGGATAGACTCGTATCCATAAGAGGAAAGACCGTGTCTTGGGAGTGGTAGCAAATGAGATCATTTTGCTAGTTTTGCATTCATGCATATAGTCGCTTATTAAAAAAAACTTTTTTTAGTAAGGGTACAATATAACTTAAATTATTAGCTTCATAGGGAGGAAATCTGTTTTTATACTTAATTTAAAAATAATTAATTTAAACTTCATTTAAAGATTTCCTCCCTATGAAGCTTTCAATGAAGTTCAACTTGGTATACAATACATTGACTGTCTGAGTAGCACCCTCAACACCACGCTCACACCCAACTTTATTGCAATAAAATTGAGATGTAATTACTTTACAAGGTTGTAAGGAGTAAGCAGTAATTAAATATACATAGTTTATATTTTTTTTAAATATTTTTATAATTAAGTTAACTTTCTAAAGACAGGCAAAAGTTATTCTGTTCGTATTATTCCCCAGCTTTTGTGTAGAATGCCAAAGAGTAGAATTATGTGTGATGATGGGGAAACTCAAATTAAGTAGATATCGGTTATTCTTTGAAAATAACATTTTTATGCCTGTCCAAGTAGTGAAACATAAAGTCAACCAATTTTATATACAATTTAAGTGGATTTAAGAGGATATATATTATAATATAAGTTTTAATTAGCCAAAACAAGATCGCTTTTTTGCTATCCCTATCTTAATATTAAAGGAAATTCCATTCATAAACATTTGACATGTCAGTACCAAAACAAAGAGTAGACAACAACGAAAATAACATATGTTCTAAATGACTATATTCACAGAAACAATCAGCGCAAATGACAATTCGTATGCAATTCCTGACATTATAAGCAAAATTAGCGGTGAAATACAATTCATTAGAACTCGTTAGATATTTAAAACAGCAATATAATTATTGTAAATTACTAAATTATTACAAAAGTGAATATTCTCTAAGTAAAATAAAAGAAATACATATTCGAAAATGTTTTTACTTTAAACAAGCTTCTTCATAAAATAAATTAATAATAACCTTTTTAGAACAGTACTATTAGTTTTCTATTACGGTTCCATTACGTTCTCACTGCTGGGACTTGGGGACATGACTAGTGACTCGTTGGCGAAACAAAAAAATTCAGTGACTTACTGTTAGAATTCAGGCTTTAAAGTTTTGTCTAAGTGTATGGACGGAAACGCTGTGGAAACACTGACCCAAAAAGACTTTAAATTGGTAAATTAATATTTAGTTGGCATGATTAAATGATAATAACCGTTGAAAAATATAAAAAAATACGCCATTTACCCTAATATATCGATATAGATATATATATATCGGACACCAATTCTTAATGCACTTTAAGTCGAGAAATGACAGATAGTCTGGAGTATGACACAGTCAGCGTCGACTGCTCCCATGCATTCGGCGGTGACGTAGAGCAAAGTGATGAAGAAAATGAAACACCTACACTCGGATCATCGAAGTCATCTCAGACGATGACGCAGTGCACTACCAGTCCCGGGCGCACCCCGTCAACACATACCGTGCCCCGCCCTCCTCTCCCATCCGCACGGCAGCTCTCACGAATAAAAAAAAATGTTATGTAAGTACTTACTACATCTAATTAGTTTTCCATATGGTTTAATTTAGCATTTCATTCCTATTATAATGTTATACATTGTATTGCAATCGCTTTCAGCGATAAGGTCGCCAAATATATCACGCTATTCATATTAAAGTTGTAAGTACCGTCTCGGACTCTGACCATGGGCCTTCTGAGCAGGCTCACAGTCGCACAACAAGCGATGGAGAGGGCTATGCTCGGGGTTTATCTACGTGATCGAATCAGAAATGAGGAGATCCGTAGAAGAACAAAAGTCACCGATATAGCCCAGTTGATTAGCAAGTTGAAGTGGCAGTGGCCAGGGTACATAGCTTGAAGAACTGATGGCCTTGGGGTCGAAAGGTTCTCGAATGGAAACCACGGACTGGCAAGCGCAGCATAGGACGGCCACCGACCAGGTGGGCAAACGACCTAAATAACATAGCAGGCAAGGGCTGGATGCAGGCTGCTTCCAACTGGTCCTTGTAGAATTCAATGGGGGAAGCTTACGTCCAGAAGTGGACGTCCGATGCCTGAGATGATGATTGTGAAGTATCGTAAATGTAATGTAAATGTGTTTGTGATACAATAAAGAATTGTCTATCTCTATACCTGATATAATATAAATGAACCTTTGGTTCATTTGTTAATAATAACCACGTTTTTCCGAGAAAACTATTAATTCTGGTAGCTGACGATATTGAGAATGTTACGACCTTTTCGTATTTTTAAGATAATAATTTACCAAAAGTTCTTCCTCTAATCAAGATCTGCTTTTTGCACACTCGGCAAAACGACTAAAGAAGTTTATCGCCAAAACAGGGGCTTATCAGCGTTGAGCTTGTTCTTTGGCAGCAATAAATTGTTTAAATATGCCATAATTCTTTGTTTCCAAAGATCATACCTGATAAGTGTTTATTAGAACACGGGTGGTATACTAGCGATACAAAAACAGGTGTGTTACAAAAACTGCCGACATGACTTAGGCGAATCTTAAAAAAGTTCCGAAATCGCCGAGCTTGTTTCACCTTATCTCGGTTTGTTTTGTCAATAATGAGCGGTCGCGAAGTTGTTAACAAGCTTATAGGATTGTGTTAACGTTTAGATCGATTCGGTGGCAAAGCAACGCAATGTGCTCATCGTGCATTTTATATGAAGAGTTTCCACTAAGTATTTTGTTTCGGTTGTTGTTAAATTGATGTTTATGAATAATTAAACTCGGGCCATTCTTATTTACTTTATAGGCCCATAAATTGACGGTTGTTGAATTTATGATACCTACCTAGAATATGTACCTATACTATCGTAAGGGCATTTTTGTATGAAGGAAAATGTACTATTTTTGTCATGTTTATTTTGCGATCGGTTTTGTCTAAGGCAAAAAGCTCAGCTCAACATGTAATTTTACTCTGCCATTAAGGTTTTGGCTGTAAAAATTTTGAGTCAAGTAAATTAATTTCATTATACAATGTGGTCGAACATAGGATCACGCCTAGGACGCTGACTGGCTCTACCGCCACCTAAGCACACTGTCTAGTTTAGAAATTATGAGAGCTCAGCTTCAGCTGTCAAACTAACGTACGCTGGTTCGATTCCCACCAATGGCTTGAGCTTCTAGTGAAGATAATACCGTTATAAAATTTCCAGTTTCGTCTCTGGTATCTTCGCTATCGTTTATGGTACTTTCAACTTCGCTGGAATTTTAAATCACTTTGAGTTAACGTTAGACTTAGCCTATATAAGGCAGACTTTGCCTTATATAGGCAAAGTCTAACTCATCTTTTATTTATATCTGTACAGATAAGCAGACGTATGAACTTGAAGATTCCCTAACAGGATGATTTGATGCGGTCTATGAATGAACGCTGCTATGGAACATCTTTGCCAAGAAAATACCTATTTCATCTAACTGAAGCGAAAAAGTTATGACGCAAGTGTACTTTGTAATTTATTATGATAATAAAATAACCTCACTCTTATTATGATTCACATCCTCATTATAATAAGCTGTATTTTAGTTTGACGTATTTAAAACAAAAACATGTTCCACCATTTAGCGTCACTCTATCTCTAGGGTTTCTATAAAACTCCGTTATCAAATCCAGGTCAGATGACATTTATTAATATCCGCGGGTTACTATCACATATATATTATGTAAAAGTTTTGCGATAATCATCGTCATCATCTCCCCTGTTGGATGTCTTGTGCTAGGTTAGGTAAAGACTTCACTGATAAGGACTGGAATTGAAACCGGCCATCGGGCTTTCTCCTTTAAGTAATAACTTCTCCTAGTCTTTTCACCTCTCGCAGCGAAGTTTGCTCATCCGATCTTAATCGATAAACTGGGTCAGATATCGTACATCAAACGTTAAGCGTTTGCCAAGAGGCTCACGCTTGCCAGTGGCCCTAGACCATTAGGTAGCATAGTGGGTTATGGGCAATACTCCTCTTCCTGTAAACTTTAAGGCTTTCACGGCCGGCGTTGCATGTTGTCTGGTCTAAGTGAAACTTGTGTTCCAGACGTTTCGTCGATCACTGCCGTCGACATCTGCAGTGGTTGATGTCAATCTTTACTGATGTCATCAGTAACAGAGAAGACGCCGCGAAGGAGAGTTCTACGCTCTTGTCGCCGCTCGGACCTGAACTACTGAAGATGTCGACCGCAGTGATCGACAAAACGTCTGGAACACAAGTTTCACATAGACCACGGCCAAACAGCCCGGAAGCAATACATACAACACTCCTCTTCTTGAGAGGAAGGCCCATGTCTTTGCAGTGGGGCCATAGTGAGCTCCTGATCACTGTTATGCTATTTAGTTGTATCTGACGTCCTAAACTGCGAATGCTATTTCACGACCTTCACACGAGAACCGTGCGGCCCCATCAGCCGTAAGTTCTACTTACGATTGTGTAAGGGAAGTAAGTGATTTTTATTTATATAAAGATTTTTTGATGTTTGTGCGACTTTGAGCTAGCTTAAATGAAATAATGAGATACGTCGTTCTGGTTCTTTATTACTTTTTGTCACTGGTTTCTGAAACTAATCTACAGATAGTAAAATGTTAAGTCTTTATTATCGAACACCATCGAAACCTACCCCCAGCCCACATTTCTTTTATCACGATATGAGTATTTTTCTACAAATATCCAGTACAGCTGGTACAATAAATAAAAATATAAATTCTATAATGTTACCGCTGATTATTTTCAACAATAGAACTGATGAAAATCACAAATGTTGCCAATCTGTTGGAAGCGTTGTCAAACGCAAACTTATAATATGTAAAAAAAAGCGTGCCAAATAAAAACCTTCAAAGTTCCATTACTTTGAAGTCTTATTTCGTCATGCTAAAGTACCAAGGACTCTATCCAATATAATACACGCCCACTTTTTGCTCAATCGGTATACTAAAGACAAGTTGTCAGGTATTGTAAGTATTTGCATAAAGCGATCGGAGGTTCAGGGCAGCGAGTGTGGCTTGCTCCTTTGCCCAATAATACGTTTTACAATTACCTACATATTATGAACTTCTATCTTATGTAGTGATCATTTCAATATATAATAATATCCCAATGTGTATAACGTTTACTGTATCAAATAAAAAATGGATTTAACAAATGAAATAAATTGTTTTAATGGCAGGTGATATTAAAATCAGCCAAAAAGCCCAAAAACGCCGTACTAGCGAAGACACTATAAATATCTAAGGTACATAAGTAAGCGCTGATTAATTCATCATTCAGAATCGACATCAGCTGACATAGAAAAATATATAATAAAAATTATATAAATATAATATTTTTTAAAGGTTAAAATGTTAACCACGGGATCCAATTACTACAGAAAACTATAATGTCGCTTTACTACGTATTCCACAAGCAATCCTGATTCCTTCGTTACGGTCACGAGGGCGTTTTATTTAGCGCCATCTACTTGAATCAGTTTGAACTATTTCGAGTACCATAATTTCTCATTTGAAAATTATACGTCTACGACCGACCGTATATTATTCGATCTAATATTTTCTCATTCACAAAAATTTGTATATTTCTCAGTTGTTTCATTACTTTGCTGTGTTCTATTAATGCTAAACTTTTTTGTTTCATTGTCTTAATGTAATATTATTTAAAACATTGCCTGCCAAAAATATAGATAAGTATTATTTAAAAAAAGTGAGATTGCTCGTTGAAAGTGGCAGTACACTTGTAATAATTTAGATCCACGCAACTTATTTGCATTTAGATTTTAAATATTTTTGTAATTGTCGCAATTATTTTTCTTCACAGAAGGGCTTCAGGTCCCAAATTAGGCAGAGCCAGTATTATGGTAACCTGATGACTTATATACTTATATAGAAATACGCACCCAGACACAGATCAAACAGTCTTCATGCACACAAATGTTTGACCTGTTCGGGAATCGAATCGGCTCAGAAGGCAGAGTGCTACCAACTGCGCCAACCGGCCAGTCATATGCCATTTTTGACCGGTTGTTCTGTATCACATTATGTTTGTGTGAGTAACAACATATTTTTACAATGCCACCAATACCACAAAGACGAAAGTTTGTATACGTATGCTTACTCCTTCACGCTCAAACTGCTGCACCGATTTCGATGAAATTTGGTATGGAGATAGTTAAGACCTCAGATTAACATATCTACTTTTCATCCCGAAAATAATTGCTGTCCTCGTGGGATAAGCAAATAAATCAAAAACCTTTATTACTTATTCACGCTCAAACGGCTGTACCGATTTCGAAACACATAGGATACTTTTATCCCGGAAAAAGTATAGTTCCCGTGGGATAATTGAGGTAGCAGAGAAAACCGTACTCTGCGTGGGTGAAACCACGGGCGCTACAGCTTAACAAAAATAATGCCTTCATGTGCTTTCAAAAAATGCACAATAAACCGTGCCTTTAAAACTAACAGCTAAGAGTGTTGCAATCACAATTGTACCTACTCTAGCTAAGTTATCTCAGGGTGGGTTTCACCAAAATTTAAACCTCCGATTATTAATTAACCGTCGGTTAACTGTATCGTAAAAACTATTTGACCGACGGTTAAATTGATAATCGGACGTTTTAAATGTTGGTGAACAGTAGTAGCCTTAAAGGAGAATAATAAATTGAAAACAAACCGATTAAAAATTAAATAAAGAACATGCTCAAACTGGATTCCAACCAGAATTTTCCAGTATTTCCGGATCAGAAAAATGATATAATCCCTTCTTTACAATGTTTTTTACAATGTTTGATTAGAACTGGGGGGAGTTCATCAATGCCGTAACTGTATTTGCTTTTTAAATGTCTAATAATTTGATATATTTCTCGGGGTTCAGCTGGGGACAAGAACAAAGTATTTGTTGGCCGTTGAATCACCGGGCGGCCCCGCACCCTCGGCCTCGTCGCAGCCCCCCCTGCGTCTCCCCTCCCCACTGATGCAAAGTATTCATTGAAAGTATTTGCAATTTGGGTCGGTTCTGAAATAATTATGTTATTTATTTTTAAAGTTATGTTATTTTTGGATTTTTTAATGTTTTTATTAGTGCGTTCTTTTATTATTTTCCATAACGATTTGATTTTATTTTCTGATTGTTGCATTTCACGTATAAATTGGTTTCTTTTCGATTTAAAAACGGTCTTTTTTAATAATTTTACGTATTGTTTATAATGTTCTGTGAGAGTGGGGTGATTCATATAGTTTACTATAGGTTTTAGTCGGCGTTTATTTTTACAAGAAGTTCTAATTCCTCGAGTCAACCAATTATGTTTCTTGGTTACTTTCAAACTTATAAGTGTTTTGGGTATATTTTGATCTAATAAGTCTAGTAATGTACTATTAAATATATTGTAGTTCTCGTTTATTGTTCTATTTGCCCTTAACAAAGATACCCAATCATGGTTTTTTAATGAAGTTTTGAACCTATCTATATTACATTTATTAAACAGTCTTTTTTTAATTTTCCATACAATTTGTTTATTTTGTGGAGCTAACGCCCCCTTAACTTTTAGCATAATACCTAAGTGGTCAGAGAATCCATAATCTCTAACTTGAACTTTTATCTTGTTTTCATTACAATTTGCGAACAAAAGGTCTAAACAAGTGGCTGTCGTCTTTGTAACTCGAGTAGGTTTATTTACAAACTGGCAAAAATTATATTCTAACATTAAATTTATTAATACAGTTGATTCAGTTGTTTTGTCTAATATATTTAAGTTGAAATCTCCACCGATTACTATGTCTATTGTACTGTATTTTTTGTTTAGCAGGTCCAATAACTTTATTAACTGATTATAAAATAAATCGGTCTCTCTACTGTTCCAATAAATTACAATTATTAACACATTGATTTTTTGCACCAACACGGCACTAATTTCTATACAATATTCAATGGAAAGATGTTCGATGTCCCTTATCTTCGTGTATTCAAAGTCGTCACGCAGCAATATGAGCGTCCCGCCTCCCGTGAGATTATGCCTACAAAATGCAGATGCTATATTGTATCCGCTGAAGTGAACTAGTTCTAGTTTGGCCTTCGATAGCCACGTTTCTGTCGCACATAGTGCGTGCGTTGTCGGTGTGTCGTTCAAGAAAGCTTCCACAGTGTGTAGTTTGTTGTTAATGCTTTGCATGTTTTGCATAATAACATTAAAATCAGTTTGTATGTTAGGGACGAAAGTTATGGCTTTGTGACATATCTAACGAATGTTGTGTGTTTGTGGAGGTGAAGTTAGATGCTCTCGCGCTGTCTCGGGGGCCGTGCGTTGTTGATAATGTGCAGCGAGGTGACTTTAGCGAAGATGAGGTTGAGGATAATGAGTGGTTTTTCAGGTAAGAATTGGTTATATTTCCGTCCACAATAAGTTTATTGCCTCTTATAACTGCGTGGTGGCCATCGTGCCTAGCTGCACGCATCTGTATTTGTAGGTTTCTTCTTTCCTGTAATGCTTTCTCACCGAGATACTCAGACACTGACAATCCTGTGTTTCCAAGCAGCCGGGCATGTTGGAGAAGATACTTAGTCATCCTTTTGCTAATAAGTTCTACTACTATGGGTCTACGATTTGAGTTTTTTCTCCCAATCCTTGTGAGTTCCTCGACATAACCTGAGAGGTCCACATTGAGTAAATCCTGGAAGATCATAATTATTCTGTGGTGGAGTTGAATTTCTGTTTCATGATCATATTCCGTAAGGCCATATAGTACAAATTTATTCGAAATATATGTGTGTTGTTGTTGGTTTTCTTTAGTAGAATATACTATCTGTCTCATTTCTTGTTGAAGTTTATAATTTTCTGCTTGTAGTGTTTCAACGGTACAACTCAGTGTATCTATTTGAGTCTTCAGCATTAATTGATCATTTGAGAGGGTATCAGTTTTTTTCGTAATTTCATTTCTTAGTTTCTCGGTTGATAATTCTATTGTTGTATTTATGGTGTTTGTTATCACGCTCAATATTGATTTTTTATTTTCTTCTAGCTTTCTGTCTAAAAGCAAACTTATTTTTTCTAGCAAAAGCGAATCATGTTGTGCAATGTGTGTTGATATTGGCGAAATTTGGTCGGTCGTAACGTAACTCGGCGGTAGTCGCCCCGCGTTCTTCCCGTACACGGATAATAGGACTAAATTTGAGAATATAGTAATTTAGGATGCATAAAACCTCTCATTTTGCAATAGATTATTTTTATGCATGTCATAAAAGTTTTATTACGGCAATTTTTTATCCTTTTTGGTGTATGACAAAATTAAGGATTGGATGAATTACGACATCGGTATCGATAAATTAACGATGCAGATCGACGCATCCCACGGCTTATTTATGAGATAAATTTGTCTCCGACGGGTGCGGGTGGGTGTCTCATTATACAGCCGCCGACAAAGACACCACCGCACGACATTTGTCACGGGAACATTTGCAAATAGTGAAACTCTTTCTTATAATTACAAGTCTTGTTACTATGTCTCTGGATTTACGTGAATCATTTGTGTATTGAATAAATTAAGAATATTTTATTTAAAGAAACGACCTGTTACGTTTTTTTTATACTGTATAGATCTAGCGTTCGACCTTATCTCACTTGATGGTCAGTGAAGATGTGGCTGAAGATGTTATCACACTGGATCTAGAATGCTTACTGGCTCCCAAGGACTGCTGTCTGAACAAACTATGTGTTAGGTGACAGTTTTTAAAATTTGAGAGTGGTAGCTAGCTTGGCGAGTACTCTAAATTTCCCTACCACCATGCTGGGAATTCGATAACAGTGTTACCTTCACCGGAAGCTCAAGCTGTTGTTCGGGATCGAACCAGTGTCCGTCAGTTTGATAGCCGACGCTCCTCCGATGAGCTATCATCGCTTCAAAAATCAAGAATCGTTTCAAAAATCGAGTCATCACATTCCAATTGTAAGTTTTAGACTTACATTTTATTTTACAATTTATTCGATTCTCTTTAGTTTCAATTTTGCACAATTATTGTAAATATTTAACATTAAAACAGTTTCATCTGCATCGAACTCGTCTTATTATAATTGTCTTCAGTACACGCTAAAATTTAAGTTTATATAATATGGAGCCTACTCTACGTACCTACCCGCATGTTGAGAAAAATATATATATGATTAAATAAGTCGACCCAATTAGATTTTCGGTATATTTTGGTAAGACCTTTCGGATTTTACATGAATTTAGTCATATTGCTATAAAAAATACCGTTATTTATTCTTACTCTTCCTGGATATACCTACTTAATAAATGATATATGACCTCGCTGATAACATCTTCGATCACATCGTCACTGACCATCAAGTGAGATTGTGGTCAAGCCACCGGTCAAATCACCGGTCGAGAAGTAACGACGTCTGCCTCTGCTTACCATTTAACTAAGAATTTAGTTATATTAGATTGTAAACCGAACTTAAATATAAAATGTAACTGATAATAATTGTTATTTATTATTTGCAGATGGTAAATAGGTGTTATTAAACATTCTGCGCACGCGCAAAGGACATCGTCGTATTGACGTGCGCACTTCCGCGACGTCTCATTACTGAGATGGATATCGGTCGATGCCTGTCTTCTTTTCCATGAAAATATTTAACAATTTTGATGGATAAAAGCCATCAAAATTGTTAAATATTTTCATGTCAATTACGTATTTATAAACATGAGCAAAATACCTACCAACCGCTTGTGCATCCTTGAAGGTCTCGGCAGATACCCACAAGCCTACACTACAGTTATAGCTTTTTTGTGTTATTAATATTATAAAGGCGAAAGTTTGTTTGTATGTGTGTATGTTTGTTACTTCTTCACACTCAAACGGCTACACCTATTTCGATTAAATTTGGTATGGAGATAGTTTAGACCGTGGATTAACACATAAGCTTATTTTCACCATCACCATCATCACCGTTTTTCATCACCACGCGGGTAAAATCAATTAGAAGAGGAGTACACTTGAAAGAATCTTTTCCGCCGCACGCCTTGCAAGTTCCTCGTTAGTTAGTACTAGTGTTGTGAAAATTGTTGTTTTTTTTTTTTAATATGTGACAACATTCACACAAGGTCTTCAGGTCCCAAACTAGGCAGAGCCTCTACTATGGTAACCTGATGACTGATATATACTTAAATACATACTTATATATACTTCTATACATATATACACCCAGAAACAGGTCAAACAGACATGTTCATACACACAAATTTTTGACCTGTCCGGGAATCGAACCCGGGAGCAGCGGCTCAGAAGGCAGAGTGCTACCAACTGCGCCAACCGGCCAGTGAACTCACTCATGGGTAAAGTTATTTAGCACTTCGTGTTTCGAAACCTTTGCTACGTCAGGGTTCTTCTTTTGAATTTAATTCTAGAACCTTTCTCTTGCTCAGGTTTTAATCTGACACGAAAAATTAATTTTAGTCAAATGTAAAATAAATGACTTCTATATAATATTCATACAAGATATCATACATTTTGTTAAGATTCTAAGGTCTTAACAAAATGTTAATCATTATTTTACTTAACACTGAGTGTAAGCACAGAAAGCGCAGAACCAAATGAAAACAAAAACGCTACAGCAGTTATAATGGCATTGGAAAACAGCTCAAAAATGCATTAAAAAATCGGCGTTCCTGCTCCTTTATGAACACCAAATAAAGGTCTCAAGTCGTTGATTAAGACGCAGCCTTTGGAAGCACCCCGCAGGCTACGCGCGTGTATGCTGAACTCCTTAATTATTTATTTAAGCCAACGGGACACTCATTTGGCGTCTGTTGGCAAACATAGTTGCTAATAAGTTGGCATTGACTGATTGAAATTACATTTAACACATTTTTTTACTCTTTAAACTATAAGCATGCATAACCAAGCCTTCGTGATGGATGCATAATGAATTGATCATTATTCACTAAGTTAGTCAACAAGGCCTTGCGTATGGCCTCTGATATAATGAAAAGGAGTCTACAAATTTTGCCATGTTGGAACAAAACGCGCACATTAGTTAAGTTAACCTGTTCAGTAGGGTAGTCAATATAGACAAAATTAGAAGAATTTAGGCATCGATGCGGGAGTTAGTTGATAGTAATAATTAGAGCTCGTTGACAGCTTTGCATGTACCTATATGATGGTGGTGTATTGATAATTTAGACAATGGTCATAACTCTACTAAGCATTCAAACTGGCTTAAATTAAAAGCTAATTTAAAAGGTTAAAGCGGTAATGATTTTCGCTTCGACTAGTAACTCTAGTAGTAGTACTAGTAGAATAGTTAGTACTTTTCAATAAAAGAAGGATTATGGTTGCTCCAAAATATTATTTATCTATAATATTTTAGCAAATTAAATCAAACCTAGTTCCATCAGAGTTAACCTCCACGAACTGTTATTCACGTAAATGGTACTTTTTTATCAGTGATATTAGTTGAAAATACTTAAAATTAACAATTAGTAAATGGTAAAGCCTTACGAAACTATTTAAGACAACCAAGTTAATGCTCGTTATCAAATTGTATATATATATGTGTTTTAGTGTATTATTGTGTATTTATATGTGTATTAGTGTTTTATTGTGTATTTATATGTGTATTAGTGTTTTATTGTGTATTTATATGGGTATTAGTGTTTTATTGTGTATTTATATGTATATGTGAGGGTGTTAAACAAAACGACAAGAGGTAAACGTTGCCAAGAAGTATTTTCTTTGTATGTGTGCCTATTACTAGTGGTTATTATGTCAGGTTGCTATGGAAACAGAACGAGTAAGGCGTGAAACTTTCCCATGGTGCATTGTGAGCACTTACTAAGGATTCCAGCCACAGGCACCAGTAAATAAACCTTCTTTACGACTGCGCGGCTGCGAAGGCGGTATGCCATTGTAGACCATCGACTGCCACACTTTATTGGCTAATTTTATTCAATTAAATTGTTCGCCAGCTTTATTTTAACGCCTTGAAAATTATCGCAATAGATAAAGTGATACACGGCGTGCGTTCGGAAGGAAGTGATTTACACAGCGCTATGCCACTTTGGTTTAGTCTGTTATTCCAGTAGAAAGATAGTTTTATAGTTCTGCTCTATAAAATGTTTTTTTTACGTTACGCCACTGTATTAATAATTACTTTACGTTTATTGGAACTTTTTTTATATAGTTTGGGTATTCAGTTTGAGTAATAGTTATTTTAAACAGACTCTTATGGGTTTGTTTAAATGAACTATTTTATTTGCTGAAGCCAGAGGATAATATAAGATAAGTAATATTTATAAACTCTTAAATGTATATAACATCATGTTGGCCATAAGAAGTCCGCAGCAGGACATACGCCTCCTCCATTGATCGCCATAAGAACCGGTTGGAATCTGCGATCTTGGTCAGGTCGTCTGTCCACCTTGTCATTGGATGTATGCATAAATGGGTGTTAATCCTAAAACTTAGATAATAATATGTTAGTTTGCATGATATTGACAAAGGAAAAATAAATTAGGGAAAATCTAGTTTAGATAATTTCCGAGTACAAACAAAGTCAATATAGGTACCTAACGGTCGTTTCAGTAATAGTTTACTCTAAGTAATTAATTTGTTGTTGAGCGCTCGGAATTAATTCGGCTAATAGATAGACGAATTTAAACTTTTCAAATCTTAACCGAGTACTCAAAGCCAAAATATGATGACAATTTTTTTTTTTTTCTTTATAGCCTACTAGTTAAGATTCATAATCAATATCTCAATAATTTCTTCGTAACGAAAACATTTATATTTAATTTTCATATATATATAGCTTTTGTTAAACTGGACTTAGAGCATAACAAGTGCATTACAATTTATAAGCAGGCCGTGACATGCGCTGCTTCTATTAAATCCATACCCATAAACCAGTACAATCTAGTTTCTCGTAGCCTGCTCATTGACAGCGTCTTAATGTTAAGTATAAAAATGAACGTAATATGTTAATTTAGTAGAATATTCCTGCGGGTGGCAGCTTCCAAACAGTGAACAGGTCACATGCTGAGACGTTTCATCGCAGCATTGTTCATGGGGACAAAACTATTAAACCTATCAACCCTTTTGACAAAAAGTCCATTTGACTGAGGCTGACTTGGTCGCGTCATGCTGACAAGACATTTCACAAATCGTTTATATTATTTTGTAAGAATTAATTTTAGACGGGGTTCATATCAGTGGCGGATTAACTACGTAGCAAGAATAGAAAACGCTATGGGCCCCGCGCATTTGGGGGCCCCGCATATAGACAATATCTGGCCGCAAAAAAGTATCTATTTATATCTTAGTGTGAATATATTGAATAAATGTGTTTTCTTTCTTTCTTTTAAATATTAATTATTTTGGTGTGACTAATATTATAGATAGGAGTAAGCAAAAGACTGTAATTTAACAAGTTTACCAATCTTATATCTCAAACGTTGAAACATGATTGTAAAAAAATTCGTTGACATAGAAACAAAATCGTTTTAAAGACCTCAATTTTATTATATATATTAAATATTGAACACGATTCACTTAGAGAGTTCGATATGAACAGTAATATTTATAATTTACCGCATTTTTCCAGTTCCATTAAATTTATTACCATAAACTTGATAACCTAAAGAAACCTAGCGTCCCCATGATAGAATTTTCTATAGGCCCCGTGCTGCCTTGATCCGGCACTGGTTCGTATGCGTGATAGCATCGCGCTTTTATGGATGTTGACATGATTTTCAAAAGGGTTGTCATTGTTGGCCCGGCGACAATTAATCGGCATGATACCAGAAATGGTGGGGCGTTTGTTTTGATCCAGCCATCAAGTTATTAACGACGCTGCATGGTGTCTTTATAATTGCTGGCAGAAACGATTACTGGATCAAATCTCACATCGGATTCAATCTTTTGAAAATTAATGCAAGGTTCCCTACTACCCTCAAGTGTACAAGTTGGTTATCCAGCGGCCATTTGACATTTTAGTTCTAGCTTGTTTCTGCATTTAGTTCACACCTTCAAGTGCTATTTTCTAAGCTCTGTAAGTACTATCAAGTGATAGTGTAGAAATATAATTATGTATACGTAGGTATATATGTAGTTGAACTTAAGCAAATGTACATTCAATTTTCGCATTTATGTTAGTGTGATAGTGTAATATTAAATAGGTACTGTATATTTTTCTAAAACAGATTTACTAACGTCAGCAGTGACATCACAAAACCCCTAAATGTCGACACCCGCAAACAAAACATCAACAACTCCTAAAGCTCATAAATTTAAAGTAAACAAATAAAATTATTTTTAATAGGCTCGTGAGAATGTCGCCAACCACCCACTGAGGGGTGGTTTACGAAATATTTTAATTGTGCCGCTAAAAAGAACCCAAATTTTTATATCTCGTAAATCAATGGCTTGTCCACGGTAGTCCGGAGACTTTTTTCTGATAGCCACAGAAAGATATCTGATGATCAACTGTAATTATTCTGATAAGTAAAAATTTGAGGCATATTCAAGTTCAGACTGGATTAGTCTGCTACCAATACCTTTAGTATGTTCGAGCTTTCGTTCGTTCTGATAAATTTGGTGGATACTGGTAGAAGCGTAGGCTTCATAGACTTAAACACTAGCGTATATTTATTGTAAACTAGCTGCACCCCGCGGTTTCACCCGCGTGGATTACGGTTTTCCCGCTACCTCTATTATCCCACTGGAACTGTACCCTTTCCGGAATAAAAGTAGCATACACGTTATTCCAGGGTCTAACCTACCTTCATATCAAATTTAATCGCAATCGGTGCAGCCGTTTGAACGTGAAGGAATAACTTCTTCTTCTTCTTGTGCCATCGCCTAATGGAGGTCGGCGATCATTAGGGCAATTTTAACCTTGGAGACTGCCGCCCGGAATAGGGATCTGGTACTCAACCCAAACCAGTCTCTCAGATTTTTCAGCCAGGAGGTGCGTCTGCGGCTAGGTGGTCTATGGCCTTGTTTTTTGCCTTGGATTATAAGTTGCAAGAGGCTGTATAATGAAAATAAAAGAAGGAATAACACTTACACACAAACTTTTGCCTTTATAATATTAGAGGCAAATACCGCCTTTAGAATGGTTTTCTACCCACTTTTCGTCGTGGAATGGAACTCGTCACCTGAATAATTCTTTTTCTATAAGCACAGTGTTCAAGCCACGAGTAAATAGGTGCCATCTTGGCTAGCGTGCTACATCTTAGACCAACTGACCACTTAACACAGGTCAATCTTGTGCTATCAATGAAGAACAAGTAGAACATATTGGGACAAGTTTTTCCTGCTACTTACTCTGAATAAGGTACAATATGACCACCTGTGATCAATTTTATTAACTACCAGAAAAACAGGTTCTCATTGGTGGAATTCTTTTTTCTCATCTGTGTTATTATTTTTCTCATTGAAGGAATTATTTTAGTTGTACGTTAAATAATATTTTATCAAATGCAGTTTTTAAAATAAAAACTGCATTTCATAAAATATTTTTTCACATTGGCATACTAAACAAATTAAATAGAAATTGTTTTAGTGTTTCTATTTTAATTTCACGAGGAACATTTTCCGGTTTCTTTTTTTCTTTCTTTTCTCAGGCATGTGCGTCCACTGCTGGACGTATGCCTTCCCCATATAGGGGGGATTTTCCAATACTCGCCACGCTTGGCAGGCGGGTTGGCGAGCGCAGTATGATTTCCTATCCTCAGAAGGCACTGCTGCCCACCTCCTGGTACGTTATCCCTTAGCCGACTTTAACGGCACCCACGGGAAGAGATGGGGGGAGTACTATTCTAGGCCGGTACCACCACGGCCGGCTTCTATATAAACCAAATATATTTTTTGGCCTATTCTTTAAGTTTTAATTATGTACAATTAACATTGCTCCTATAGTCTATAATATTTAGGTACTATTCTATGACTATATGATTAACCAACAAAGACTTGGTTCAACCGCTATTTTTGATCAGCTTTTTCGGATTAACCCTTTGTTACTTTCAAATGCCTGCTACGTTGTAAAAAATCCTTTAATTGCCACTGATTTGATATACGCATCATCATCGAATCGTGAAATACTTTCGTACAGCAGAACGATGATCGAAATCATTGCGTGCGCGCCGTCACATCAATCCTCTCGCTTCCAGAGTTTCCTAAACCCGATATGTTTACTGCGACCTGATGAACAATCAGATAATTTGAACACAAACGCAAGGGTTTGGCCTTTGTTGCTTAGTTAACAAGGACCACAGATAATAGTGTAAAAGTGCATATTTAGTTTTACATCATACCTCACTAGCATGCCCTGTGTCTTGGAAGGCATGGGCATTTATATTATCATCACAAAAACATCCAAAACTAGGGCTGAAAATCAATGCCCAGGGCCTCGGGATATTAGATTAGAAGACTGACCAAATAACCACGTCGACAGTGAAAAATAAAATAAATTGTCAGATATAAAATAAAATTAATGATTATTATTTTTTTAAATTTATTAACAATCACACAAGGTCTTCAGATCCCAAACTAGGCAGAGCCTGTACTATGGTAACCTGATGACTGATAAATATACTTATATACATATACACACCCAGACACAGGTCAAACAGACATGTTCATAGACACAAATGTTTGATCCGTCCGGGAATCGAACCCGGGACCAGCGCCTCAGAAGGCAAAGTGCTACCAACTGCAAATTAAATAAGACATATAAATTTTTTCATTACCCTTAATATTTATTATGTGAAATTAATTATAATACATTGTAATAAACCTTAAGCTTATTCTGATAATAACCAGGAAACAAATGCAATGATCACAATATGACAAAAGGTATCGCAAATTGAAAAGGCGCTAGAAGCTGAGTTCAGGCATGCAGTTGCGGTATTGAGTAATAATAGCTTTATGTGTGAATTTATGAAGTAAAAGTAAAAAGAAAGAAAAAGCTTGAACTAGGTACATTGCACACAATATGCCTCAGCAGCAGCTAAGCTTAACTGTTACTGTATTCATTATAAATTGTAAAAAATAAATTCAAGCGCTGGTACCAAATTTAAATCGATCACTCATGTCACCACGAGATACCATTGTCAAAGAAAAGAAAAGAAAAAATTCAAATTTTGCGTAAAAAATAAAAATTAAACAAAATCTATGGCCTTCGTAGAAAATTGGTAGTTTACGTTTCATAGCACCACTATCAAGGAATACTCTTAAGAAAACAGACTGAAAATTCCTTAAATTGTAAATTTGATACTCGATCGAGTGGGCAAAGTACAACTTTTTCCAAGTTATCAAAAATGCCCAAAACTGTGACACTTTTACCGAATAAAATTTGTCATTTTATCGATTAGTCGTGTAGCCATGGATTATCCACTCCTTACGCTACAGCCACAAAAAATCTCTTTACTAAAACGAACACTTATTTTTGTATCTGTTGAAATAATTTTTGAAGTCATAACCGGATTTTTTTTAGTTTGTATTATTATTATTGAGATATAATGGTAAAAAATCTCGAGATTAAAATCGTGCCACTAAAATCGGAAGCTCAATTCGCTCACGGACCGAAAGTCATTCGGAATCCATCACTCACTCAAAACGAGACATTTAAAAACTTAAATTTCCGAGTCAATAAACGTGGCTGTTTGTTTTTCTAACAGGAAATCTATTTAGTTTTGTAAAAAGATGGTAAAAAATGAGAGGGAGCGTGTGGGTGGCGGCGGGCTGACGACAGTTTAAGTAGATGTAATAGGATCCCAGTCCAGTAGTTTGTTTTTCTTGCACACTCCAAATTGTCGGAAGCCAATGAGATGATGATATTATTTCGCTTAAAGACCGTCGGGAAGCTATACAGTTAGCCGATGTTGACGGAAGCGGTATTTAGCCACTTAACTGTCCTATTTTCTTTTTGGTTCAATCATATTTTTATTTTTTTTATTTGTTATAATTATATATTTATTAAATTTTTATTTGTTATAAACTTTTTGCTTAAAATCATCGTAAAATTCATTTTATTAGCAAATATTGTTTCTAGGTTTTCTTAATAACTCACGTAGGTTGTAAATTATTGTCGAATTCATCACAATTCAAGTAAACTTTATTACATGGATAATTAGGCTATAAAATACGATGTTGAGTGACTTTTATGTTTGTTCTCGCTAATGAAATCGTCTTGGTCACTTGATTATTTTATTATTTTCTAACCAGTTCGTAAACTAAAAATGCTTTTTAAATATGTACGCAGTCGTTAAAGATTTTCGATATTGTACATTTCAAAAGTTCGAACCCCTATAGTAACGACAGTGATTAAAACTGTTGTATAATTAATCAAACTTTATCTATTACTTATTCTCTATGTATTGGTGTTTAATGCCAGGTCACGTGGCCAATCCCTCGATACAGCCCCTATATTTTTATATTATGTCTTATTCACATTCATTCGTAACCTGGATTGTCTGAAAGAGATAGCTGCAAGGTTGTGTGCGTGAGTGCGTGTGTGTATAAGCGAATACGGCGCGCGCCTAAACATCTGCCAGATTCTGATAGTTTTTTGGATAGTAAAGTTGAAAAAGGATAATAATAATAGGAACTAATAATATTGTAGACTGTAAATAAAGAGAAGTAACGAATTCACCTATTGTTATAACAGCAAAATAGGTATCTACCAAAGTAACACCTGTTTGATATTCTTTTATAAGTCTATTTATAAGTTTTGTAAACAAGCTTGTGCATGTGATTTTAAATTTAGAATTTTACATTTTAACATTCCCATACGAATTATGAAGTAGTACTTAAAAACAAGTTTACTTTTTACTAAGCACTAACGACATGTAACGGTCTCACCATTGAAATCTGGAGACGAAATTGTATAAGAGAACAGTTCCGACCGGGACTGGATCTTGCACTTCACAAAGATACTAACAAAAGTGAATAAAATGTTACTGCTCTTAAAACTTAACCAGTAAAGTCCAATATACTATGTCTCCGAGTGAGTTAGCAGCAAACATAGCCTTGTACTCTTTAAGAAGTTTGCAAGGAGTTCATTGAAAACGAATGCAGTTCGGAATTTGGTAAGAAAGGGTAAGTTCCTTTGCCTCTCACTTGTAGTGTGAAACAAAGGAATTGAAAAGAGCATTGTGTGTTAGACCTTGTATGAATTGGGCAGGTTTTCGTTTGCTTTAGATTTGAAGGGGGTGCTTACTTTCACATCATATTATGAAAGGTGTATGCCGTAATTCAATAGCAGTTCAATACTTTGGGATGAAATCTAAGCAAAATTTTGCAGTTGGAGAAACTGAGAATCAGCAATGAAAAACATTGAGTTATCTATAAGCTGACAACAGCTAGTGGATTACTGAAATGTTATTGTATCTAGTAGCTTTTTTTTTTATATTATAAGCTTGCGTTTGACAACTGTAGTATTGTAATAAGTTATTAGTGTGTTATTTTAATAGATGCATCGGCCCGTTTTGCAATGTCAAGACAAGATAAAAATAATATGGAGTAAAGAAAACTAAGTCATTGGTAGACTTCTGTTCATAATTATAAATATATTGTTAAATCTCATTTTGTAAGAAATATGTATTTGTAGACTTTTAAGCTATTGCATAGCTTCTATCGCGGGCCTTGAGCGTGGAGACGAAATCCAGAAATTCCGTAACGAAAATAACCTAACACCGACCGGCACTGCGGTGATACTTTTTAGTTTTGCCACCTATCGATGAATAGCAGAACTTTTAATGACTTTTTTGAAATATCACGCTTGTCTGCTTAGTTCAGCAACTCGCCTCTAGGTGGCATTGGTTGTATCGGCGTTACTGCATAAGTTATTAATATATTAATTGCAATAGCTTTACCGCGGCAGTCCTCGAGTGCCACACGTCTTTTTTTATTGTTACATGCATATATCCAGTACCTACATTGGTACCTATGTGATGTACTACATTTATATATATGAAGAGAAAATCAGGTTGATCCGACTCCACCTAGCGTGGGAAAGAACAAGAAGGCGATGTGATGTATTGTTTTTTGTTGTATTTTGTTTGAACGAATTCTGGTTTTCAAAGTCAATAAACTTTTTTTATATACACTCAGATCCCGCACTAGGATTCTCTGCGTCACGGGACGCATGGACACACACAATAACAGCACACAAGCACGCAAGACCCGGGACAAAACATCTACACTCATCGCACAAATGTTTGGCCGTGCCGGGATTCGACAGGGTCCTGGAGACACAAAAGTCATGTCACTGACTACTGCACCACGGCGACCGTAAAATTTTTCATGTAACAATTTACGTATCTATGTAATAAACATATATGTACAATTTATATATGTAAAAAAAGTACAATGATATAATTATAGAGATTGGATGTTTAAGTATATTTATAAGTATGTACTTAAGGAAGAGTAAGCTTTTGTAGTTTAGACGACACTAATAGTTGACTAAAATCAATAAACAATGTTTCTTAATTCAACAAAATATTCTTGCTTTATTACACATAAGTCTTAAAATATCTATAACTCAATTCAGTACAAAAAAACACTTATTTTGTGCCAATTTATAAAGGTATTCACTTATATTCATCACTCCCCTACTAGTTTCTTAAAATCTTTTCAATAGCTGGTCTAGTCGTCTAGATGAAACCTAAGGGAGCTAAGCGGTGCCTTTGTGAACATGACCTTAGATTATGATTTTCAAGTTGAAGGTCCGACTTTTGTTCAAATTCCATTATACCATAATACTCCCTGTTGCTGGGAAAGCCCTCAATAGGCTGACTAGTTTACCTTGGCCCTAGTGTAAAAAAACACAGTACAGTAGCCCACAGTTGTTTACATTCTGATGTAGCACTAATGATATTATTATATTATATTATTATTATACATTTTTTGATAATTGCAATATAATTGCACATTTGATTTTAATTTTAAAATAAACTGCTTCAATATTTATTTAATTCCTCTGTTAGTCAGCTTGGTTCAAACATCTTGTAGTCCTTAATTATTTTTTTTGAACTTGAGTTTAGGACTTATACAATTGTGCTGATCAATCCGCGTATTTAGTTTTAGAGTTTAGTTTTTACCGTATAACGTAACCGTTTACCGTATTTTTACGTAGTTATTAGTCTGACTATGGGCCTTGTGAACAGGCTCAAAGTCGCACAATCAGCTATGGAGCTAGGGCTATGCTCGGGGTTTTTCTACGCAACTGAATCAGAAGTGAGGAGATCCGTAGATGAACAAAAGCCATAGACACAGCCCGGCGGATTAACAAGTTGAAGTGACAGTGGGCTCGGCACATAGCTCAAAGAGCTGATGGCCGTTGGAGTCGAATGGTTTTCAAATGAACACCTCAGACCAGCAAGTACAGCATAGGACGGCCAACAAGATGGACAGAACCTGACTAAGATTGCAGGAAGAGGCTGGATGCGGGCGTCTTCCAACCAGTCCTTGTGGAGATCAATGGGAGAAGCATATGTCCAGCAGTTGATGTGATGTTGATGTATTATTGCAACTGTCATTTAGTATGCAAGTTATCTAAACTAACACCCGATTTCATTTTATAGCCAGTTGCGATCCGCCGCCCTTTGTTACATTAGGTAGGAATTTAAAAAAAATTTAATTCGCTTTGCAAATCTTCAAAACACATAAGTAAAAAGTATCATCACTAGCATTTTTAACTATACTTAACGTAGTTTAATTGACGAATGTGTTTCGCTTTAAACCTACTATTTAACACATTGTATTACCATAAAAACCCAGCAAATGGGTAAGCTGCTAATTGTGTGATATTGCTTGCACAAACATAAACTTCAAATTTAAACGAGTTACCCCATTTCGAGTGTGGTGGGGAAACGAAATATTCCCTTCTGTACTTTTCCGGAGCTAAACACCTAGTACCTATATGCAGCGTTGTGCAGAGCATCAAATGCAATTATGTATCATAATCTTTTATTATGTACATTTTATTTAAATCTAATAAGTTATTGACAAAAACGTATTTTTTTTATTTTATTCTGATACATTTTTGTTTCGACCATCATCTTGAGGTAATTAATTTTCTAGATAAATATTGAATATAGTGCTAGTGGTAGTGAAGTTATCCTACTGCAAGAACGTTATTCTATGACTTTGCCCTACATTGAGATAGGTTAGGTTATAGCATAGTGACTCGGCGAGCGACCATTCAAAACACAGATGTCAAGGAAGTGAATGGTGGGCACAGGTTATTTAGGTTGTCTTGTTTTATCGTCTAGACAGGGGAGCTTTGTACGTATTTAGTAGAAGTAATTCAAAAGAACGAGTTTTAAATTTACAAGTATTAAAACGTTTTGAAGGTAAAGACTCGACTACTTCAGAGCCCATGACTAGAGAATACGCTCCTTTCGCTTTGCCAGCTAAGCTATTGTAGCATTCGACTAGCAGTCCAGATTTATATCTTCGTTAACATTCTGAATATATTAGGTATAACTTCATAACAAATACAAATTTACTGGGTACATTTTTTTACCCAGTATATTTAAATTATTATTTATTTTTTATTAAAATTATATTAAAATGTATAATTAATTAATGTTTTTCTGGGTGAGTTTCACCTAGCATGTTTGTCAATGCAATCACCTAATCAACCGTTTGAAGTATAAACACGTTTTAGTGCAACTAAGCTATGGGCCTATTAATTGTTCATACAATTAAAGGTAGATGGCGCTAAGAACAACATCTCCTCAGATGTTAAAATGAAGGTATACATTCTGACCGCCAGTGGTGTGCTACCATAGCTTAGTTAGACAAAGCGACAGGCCGTTTTTAGTGCTTCAGTAACTGATACACTATCATCTACTGTCTACTACAGCTATCAGGCAACTTAAGTACAAGTTAATAAGTAGCTAGTAAAATAGTTGCCTGATAATTTTGAATGGCAACTCTTTAAGGCTACGATTATCCACCAGGCTGCACTGTATTTTTATATTTTATATATCTAGCGTTTGACCACTATCCCACTTGATGGTCAGTGAAGATGTAGTCGAAGATGTTATCACACTAGACCTAGAACGCCTACTAGCTCAAGGCTGCTGTCTGAACACACTATAATGTTTGATGACGGTTCTTGCAAAAACCACCATCACGAGAATTTGGTTATGGTAACTATGTACATTTTATTTATCATCATCATCATCATTTTATTTATAGTCGCACTTAAATAGTTTTAGGCACCTTCTTTACGCTTGACATGGATAATAACAGGATTTGTGGCATCTGTGACTTCCAACGACATGCCTATAATAGCTGCTTTCGCTTATTCCTGCCTGTCCGGTAGCCTAGAAGAAATCGCTTCAAGCGATAAGGCCGCCATATGTAACACCACTTTATGTGTGTTTTTTTTTAAATAGTGTGCAAATAAAGAGTTTTCTATCCGTCTTCTATAATAATTCAAAATTTTACTTACAAATATTTGAATTTAAAAGTTTTCTTTTTTAAGTATTCGCAACTATATTTACGATTAACTAGGTGCGCCCCGCTATTTTACCAGCGTGAACTACGTTTCTCCCACTACCTCAACTATGCAACGGGAATAATTAACTAAAAAATACATTTGCTATTCCGGGTATAAGCTACCTTCACTAAAAATTTAATGCAAAACCATTTAGCCGTTTCACCATGAATGAGCTACAAACATACAAACAACAGGCAAACTTTTGCCATTATATTAGTGTGGGAATACACGTTTCTTAGAATTGTCGTTAAATACGCCCTTTATTACACTGACTTGCTACATTTCAACCACTTCTCTGGAAGGGTTCCGCTGTTTTGACATATAAATCCACCATATGTTCACATGTTCTTCATTCAGATTCCTGCACTTTCCCCCATCGTATCAACATATGGTCTGGCAGTATGGCTAAATATAGGAGAGTACCTACAACTCCACGAAAAAACGGTCCAAATTACACACCTTAGTTTTAAAGACATAAGGTTTGAAATTCCTGAAGAAGTCTTGCAGGTTTTCGAGACTGTTCGGTGATGGTACGGTACCCACATGTTCGCAAGATGCTGTTCCTCACCTTACGAAGAGGATTGTGGAAAAAAAAACGCGCGACATCTTGTATTACAGGATGCACTGAGCTTTGGGGAGTAATCCCCAATGCGCAGGCAGTGTATGATTTCTTAGTTTTCTTAGTTTTATTTTAGGATTATCTGTACCATATGATTACAAAAAGCATCTAAGAAATTACTTAAGGTTTTCGAATGGACGGAATATAATGGATAATATAATTGACTGGCCGGTTGGCGCAGTTGGTAGCACTCTACCTTCTGAGCCACTGGTCCCGGGTTCGATTCCCGGACAGGTCAAACATTTGTGTGTATGAACATGTCTGTTTGACCTGTGTCTGGGTGTGTATATGTATATAAGTATATATATAAGTATGTATATAAGTATATATCAGTCATCAGGTTACCATAGTACAGGCTCTGCCTAGTTTGGGACCTGAAGACCTTGTGTGAATGTTGTCAAAAAAAAAAAAAAAAAAAAAAAATATTAGAATCATGTTTTAGGTATACTGAAAAATAGCGATTTCTTTATTAGATTTATAACAACTTGATTCATCTTTATAATGTCACATTGTAACAGAAAATTTCAATCCAAACAAGTTTGTTACTCTTTTGTATAGATCTAGCGTTTAACCACTATCTCACTTGATGGTCAGTGTCGATGTGGTCGAAGATGTTATCACGCTAGACCTAGAATGCTCACTGGCTCTCAAGGACTGCTACCTGAACACACTATGTGTTTGGTGACAGAGTTTTCAAACTTGCACTCGTACTCGCTTCAATCTAACTTCTTGGATAGGCTAATAAAGTTTTATTTAACCTTAATGAAGTTTATAAGGTTGATATGTCGTGATAAAAAAATTATTACCTGTTTACAACAAGCACTTTTCTACTTGATTACCACAACTAAGTTTAATGATAGCATCCATAAAGACCCAGAATTTAATTAATAGTAGTTGCCGCAACGACTGTACCCCGTAGGCTCGTATAACGCTACATAGTCAGGGTAATAAAAAAAAGATTTTTTTTATTATCACACTCA
Organism: Apeira syringaria; assembly: GCA_934044485.1. Taxonomy (NCBI): domain Eukaryota; kingdom Metazoa; phylum Arthropoda; class Insecta; order Lepidoptera; family Geometridae; genus Apeira; species Apeira syringaria. The sequence goes on along the minus strand of OW203662.1, from coordinate 18,732,426 downwards.
GACCCCAGCACTAGAACTCCGCGGGAGGCATGGACACACACAATTACAGCACACAAACACCCAAACCCAGGGACAAACATTTACACTTATCCCACTAATATTTGCCTCTGCCGAGATTCGAACCCATGGTCTCGGAGACACATTGTATCAATTAATTCTTTTTTTCAATGTAGACACGCAATCTCCAGAAACTTTTTACCCTAGAAAAATAGTGTAAGCAAAAGTGTCTCTCAGCCAATTCATTCAAGAAAGGTGCCTTTGTATTGTTATCATCGATGGCGGACAATGGCTCCTGCTCATTAAAATGTACCAGGCGTTATATATTCATTTTCAAACATTATTACTTATTTTGTTATTAACATTGACGTGGTTTTGATACATTATGAATGTATAAAACACAGGAATTGCTTACGTAATAAGTACCAGTACCTACTAGGTGAACCGCGGCCGCGAGCGCCTCTTGTCTTCTTGAAAAAGGCCACCGAATGTGGTTGAAACTATAGTCGGAACCCTCTGACTTATTACGTGAGTAATTCCCGTGTTTTATACATTCATAGTTATTACCTATCATGTTTTTTTTGGTAAAAATTTATACATTTGCAATTAATAGCATGCCTTGGGATAAAGTGATAACGTGACGGATCAAGTGAAACGCCCACAGGATGTTAAGTAGTATCCTCGGCCTAACCTAGGATACAATTCGTAAAGAACTGCACTGCGCCCGTCACCCTGAGACATAAAGTTGGTAAGTCTCATGTGTCTGTAATTTCACCGGAAACTATTACTTTCAAAGCGGTACAAGTGAAGCACAGTAATACGAACACTACTGCCTGGCGGTAGAAATATATATATGGTGGCATTACTACCGCGGGAAACTCACACATAGAGTGCTAATGCTTTTTAAAATAATAGGCTCTTTATTATCAATTATATAATTAGGTATTATAAAAGTGTGCATTAATTTATCTATGTAAAGGATTTACAACAAAATAATCAATGATATCATTTAGAAGAGGGACCTACGTTTTAAGATTAAGAGACTAAAATATAGACTAAAATACAACTACAGATCTACCCAGTTTTCCACGAGATATTCGTACACTTCATGAAAGAACGGGAAGGTATTATCTATGGTATTATATAAAAAACGGTAAAGATCATACAAGCTCTAGAACAGCCGGTCCGATTGCAACTTATGCAAATCTGTACCTATCACTGAAAAGAACACATTACAAATGTAGATTTATGCCATATTCGTCCCGGGGAAGTTCGGCCCATAGAAAAAAAATCTGCTTTCGTCCCGCATTGTATTCCGTTTGTATCATACAAAACAATATTTTATGCGAGACCGAGCTTCGCCCAGCGTTTTCCTAAATATTTATTAATATATATACCTAGTCGTTAAGCAAATAATAATAATAATAAAACTTTCATCTGAATCTCTATCTAGATCCGTATCTGAGATTTTTTGAAGAATTACATATCTACAAGAATTCTTCGTTCAAAGTGGTCACTGAGGTCATTAAAAAACCATGCTGAAGCTCATGAGCAAAGACTTCACCATCATGTGAACGCCGAGGCTATCCTACTTCTCGATAACACGGACATAGCGAGAAGACTTAATAGTAGAAAACCTTCTCAATTATACTATTATTAAAACTCACGTTCATAATAACTTTACAGTGTTTCTACGGGTATGACGTGGTACTTACGCGTAGTCGATATCACGCGTAAGTACCACGTTATACCCGTAAAAACAGTGTAAACCTTTTCAGTTATTTTAGTGTTAACCCATTATAAAATAGTGTAGGGTATGCAATGAGCATGTAAATGCTATTCAACAAGAACACGGGAACATTGTGTCTTCCCCTTAATAGAGACAATAAGATTAAGTGCTAGTGGACATATTGTTTAATTCCTCTTATTAGCAGTTTAAGTTAAAATCGAATTACTTATCGACCTGAAGGCGAGATTGTAATTTTAATGAGAGGCCAAAAATGGAATCATATTGAAAAAATAATCTATTACCTCGTGTACAAAAAGATAATAGAATGAACATTCGTATTATTATTTACCTCACGAATATAATAAACAAGTTTTTCAAGGTATTTATAAAATTTTAAATGACAATAAGTTTTTTTATTAAATGAAAAACGAAGGCAATTTATCCAGTCCTTTCAGTTCATAGTTGAATAGGACGGTGGCGCGTGCCATCGTACAAAAAGCAAAGGGCAGCAGCTGGCGTGGGAGTTCTGCACGCACACACATGCACACCAGATATTGCCTCCGCAGGAAGTTCGAGAAATATTTTTGTAACTGTGAGACAATTCAAATGTTTAACTAGATCATTGATTCATTTTTGAGCAGCAATTTAGCAAAATTCATTTGAAAAAAGAACTGCCAAAACAATGTCTTGCACGACATTGCACGTGTTTGCAAATCAAATCAAATAGGCTTATTTGCGTGAACATTTTGTTTTTCTTTTTTTTACGTTATCGTATCGTTTGATCACTATCTCATTTGGTGGTCAGTGACGATGTGGCCGAAGATAAAATTACGCTAGACGCAGAATGTTTACTGGCTCTCTGGACTGCGCGGCTTGAACACACTATGTGTTTGATGAAATTTTTTCAAATTTGAGGGTGGTAGCTAGCCAGACGGGTACCCGAAAGTACCTCACCACCATGCTGAAAGTGTAAAAACGGTATTACCTTCCCCGGATGCTCAAGCCGTTGGTGCGGATCGAACCAACGTCCGTCAATTCGACAGCCGACGCTCCCACCGCTGAGCCATCGTCGCTTGAAAAGGGTAAGTTTAACAGTTAGTAACAACTATAATGATTCCGCTCCATATTCTCCTTTCTTGGAACACAGAGGAATTAAAAAGTAAAAATAAGAATTCTGTCAACAATTATTTAAGGATTACTAGTATAAAATTATCTTAAGAGAAACCCTAGATATAATTAAAAATAATGAAATCTCCTCATTACAATTATTTAGTATGTAATATAAATAGGATGTAAAAAATACGCAAAAATACAGAAAATGATGTAAAGTTTAAGAAAAAGTCAAATATTTGCAAAAACCGATAAAAATACGGTAACAATTGCAAACAGATTTAGTCAGTAGATTTTTGTATACTGTACAATAACGGTCAAGCTCATCCAGATCATCCTATCCTCATCCTACTAATACCTATTAAAAATGCGAAAGTGTGTGTGTATGTTTGTTACTTCTTCATGCTCAAACGGATACACTGATTTCGATGAAATTGCATGAACATAGCTTATACCCTGGACTAACTCATAGGCTTATTTTTATCATGACATCGAATCATTATCATCAATCATCACCACGCGGGTGAAACCGCGGGGCACAGCTAGTATATTATAAAGTAGAGATCTATCTATAAAAATATTGATGCAGCTAAAACATGCTTATAAACCTTAAAAAACAGCGTGTAATGTTGTAAACTATAGCTGAGAGACATTTTCTTGTCCCTTAATTTGTCTGGTTGAAAGTTCCATAGATTCAAGTCGGATGTAAGTCACTGACATTTTTATAATTATATATTCGAAAGTTGGTCTGTCGTTTGTATGTTTGTTACTTCTTTACGCTGAAACAGCTGAACGGATTTGCATGAAACTTGAAACTAAGATAGTCTACCAGTTGGTTATTACCCTCGTAACTTTCACTATTCAAAGTAGTAGAAAAAATGTTGTGTAAAAAGTATTCATTTAATGTGACGGTCGACGTACGTGCGAAACACAGAATTAAACACGGAACCCTAAAAAGTATAACAGCGATCGAAACAATTTATAGATATCGCGCTGTATATTTCCGACTCCACAACAAGATTTTAATTCGATGCCCATTCACATATTTATTTGAACACACACATACACACATAACTGTATCAGAATGTTTCTACCCGGACAGATAGGTACCTGGGTGCGTTAGTAGTGGGGTGAACACATTGTGTACGTGAATTGAAAGCGGCGGCTCCCCATTCCGCCCTTTGAAAGAGCATGTGTGCAACTAGTAAATGTAAGTACCCCTGTTGATCCCCCCGCGATCTACCCCAGGTGCACCCGCGTGGCACGCGCCATTCTCGCGTCGACTGGCGCTCTGACGCCACCTAAACATAACTACAGTTATAGCTCAACCTATCTACAGTTACAATACCCTTACGTGATCCAATCAATCCCCTACGCCGCGACTAATGCAGTTCAAATAATCGGAACATGTGAAAACGGCAACTCATTCCGACGAAATGAGTTCCATCGACCTAGTTGTTTTCCGCAACTCGCCGCTCGGCAAGCAGGTGCTGGCGGAGTCCGTGAATAATGTTGTGAACATTACAAACAATGATGGAAATCAAAATGTGAGACGTGAATTCATCATAGTGCGGAAAAAAAAGTTGGACACTCCTGCTACTGTTTCTGTGACTTCGTTGGTGCGTGCGGCGGAACCTGTTAATGTGATATCGAAGAAACCTCGGCTTCGTGAGAATAGTGTTGAAGATTCGGCGAGATCACCAACGCCCCTGGCAGTGGCTCGCAGAAATGCGCGGGAACGCAACCGAGTCCGCCAAGTGAATGACGGCTTTGCCGCGCTCCGTCGTCACATACCCGAAGAAGTTGCCGCTGAATTTGAAAGCGCTAACTCCAACAAAGGTGCTAGCAAAAAGCTAAGTAAAGTGGAAACGCTACGGATGGCTGTCGAATATATAAGAAATTTGGAAAGCTTGTTAAACATCGGACATGCTGATAAAGAAAACTCAAGCCGTCCTTCGATGGAATCGTTTCCGTCTCCTGCTTCTTCATCACCTCGAGACAACAGTCAAGAGAGAAATTATTACTTAAACTCACCAGCTGTTGAAGAAGAAGACGTAGATGAAGATGATCTGAATGGTTCTATACAGCAGATCCCTCAGCAGGAATATATTGAACTTTCATCTGCAGAAACTTTCCAACTCGTATCTACCCCTCATTTGTATGAAGACGACGGTTCAGGAACGCCTATGACTCCATCATCTGACCTTATCGGACAAGAAGATGTAAACTCACACTTAATCGAAGGTCACTTTCCTTTTCCGAATTCAGCAGAACAATTCACAGTGATACCGGAACAAAGTTACCTCAGCGAGTCAGAAGTTCAAATAAACGACAGTGACTTTGAAGTGAAATATGCTGATATTATACACCAGCAGATACCTTCTTACGATGGCTGCACCTCAATTCCCATTGAAGCACTCAACCCTGGTCTGATTTTATCACGAGAACAGTACACTTACCCTGAGGAAGAATCTTTTGAGAATCAAGAGTACAGTGATGTTGATTTGAAAAAAGAATTACCAGACATCCAAGTAACGCCAGAAGACAGAGAACAATTCGAAGAGACGTTGAAATGGTGGCAAGAAAAAACTAGCCAAGTGCGTATTGCGTCAAAAAATAACAAAGAAAATTGAGTATGAATATATAAGGGTTCATTTAGTTAAATTAAAACTGAAGATATTTATAGTGGTGTAGAAAATAATAAAAATAAGTGAAACATACAGCTGTGAACGCCAAACGTTAGCCGTGCACAAGCGCAAGGTGTTCCGCAACGGTTCTCTGTTAATGCTTGTGCACTTCAAACGCTTTTTTATTTATTATAGGTAATTGAAGTGTACTACGTAAGTTTTATTTTTTTATAAGCATTTTACGCTGAAATTTATATAGTGTCAAATTATACAAACATTTTTTTCTCACTCCGTGAAATGAATCTTTATTACACAGATTTTCAATTGTATATTGTCTGCTACCTAAATTGTGTAAAACTTTTAAGACTGTTTTTGTATATATAAATTGTAAATAACTAAGTATTAAATGACAATAAAATTGTAACGGATGAGATTTTTATAATTAAGTACATTACTGGAATCGAAAACATGGTTTAGTACTGTCATGTTAGGGCACTTCACCATACATACTATTTTTCTTAGTGCCTTAGAATTAACTTTGTGATGTTAGCTAAATAAAGAAAAACGTTTTAGTAAATTTACGGTGTTTAAACATGTTCCCGTTTTATTTTAATCCTACAATTTTTGTTCTTTTTAAATTGACAAATAACTTTTATTAGAAATAATTGTAATCACGCTATTAAAACACATCTTGTTAATTTCAACCCTTTGGAGACAAAGACCTAAATGCTAATGCGGCCAAATTGTTCGAAAGCAAATGACCTACTTACAACCTTTTGCTGTCGTCGTTTTACCGCTGGGTCTGTCTCCACAATAACAAAAGGTAGGGTTAAAATTGATGGATTAAATATATAACTTGTAAAAGTGAGTTTGATAGTGTTTAAAGTGTTAAGAGTTTAGATATTGAGGTTTAAAATTGACTTTCACTCTATAGGAAAATTGTGTAAAATGAATGAAGCAGTACCTAAATAAAATAATTTTATAACATTTTTCCGCCATTTCATTACTTTTGAACCCATTAACATAACATATAATAAAGCTCTGCTGAAAACGTTCATATGTACACTATCTTTTCAGATATTTATTCCCTTCAATTCAAAGATACAAACGCGTGTCTATGAACACGTTTGTATAATTATTTTCGCTTTTGTGGTGGTCAAAAGGTTAACAACTTCCGTATATTCTAAGTCATTTAATATGATTTATAATTGCCGCAATGAGGCCTTTGCCAAGCTGCAGACAGCTGAAAATAATTCGTAAAAGGATATAAATAAATCAATGAAAGGCTAAATTATTGTTTATTGTAAACAATTATCATGAATGGTTCTCACAATCTTATGGACTTATGGTTTTAAATCAATTCCAATCCAGAAATCGTAGGTCTGTTTTAACCGTTGGTTAGAATTTTTGTAACCGGTCCCGAAGCAGTGGCCGTTAACGGTAAGCTGATATCGCTATTATGATTGTAATGCGCCGCCGTTACCCGAGGGAAAAAACCATTTTAAGGGAACACAACGGGGTGATTACGATTTAGGGGTCGCTTTTTAAACTCTGATTTTTATGTGATGGACCGTGAGGACTAAATTTTATTATAACAAAAGACGTTGATGACTCGTTGAATTTTAGCTTATTTTCGATTTGAGAAATCATATAATTTGCTTAGTAGGTATATATATTCTTTTTTTTAACTGTTTCGTAGGGTTGTATATTTATTTTTATCATTTTTGTGGGTTAAATTTTAGAATATTTATTTTGGGCTAAGTCCGAGATCTTCAATTTATCTGAGTTGCACTATGCAGGATAGTTATACATTATATTCTATTTAATATATTTATTTACACAACTTATGACACTTTACACTTTTTTTATCAAATCTTCCAATCTACTAATACTATAAATGCGAAAGTTTGTGTATATGTGTGTATGTTTGTTACTTCTTCACGCATAAACGGCTGTACCAATTTTAATTAAATTTGGTACGGAGATAGGTTAGATCCTGGAATAACACATAAGCCGAATAGCATAACTTTCATCGCGATAAAAGTATGGTTCTCTTGGGATGATTGAGGTAGGGGGAAAACCGCTATCCACTTGGGTGAAACCGCGGGGCACAGCTAGTATTATAATAAAAACGTTTTTGGTGAAATCAGTATCTATCTTAATCTTCTAATATATAAAAATCTCATGTCAGTATTTGTTATCGACTTCCTCCGAAACGGCTTGCCTGATTTTTAACCGACTTCAAAAAAAGAAGGAGGTTTCTCAATTCGACCGTATATATGTTTTTATGGCATTGTTTGTATTAATTTGGTTTAAGAGAATAGGTCGTAAAGTGTTACGATTACGACCTATTCTCTTTTTCTCCTACCCCACTTTCCATCCTTTTTATCACAATTGTAATATTTTTTTTAAACAAAATATCCAAATGATTAAACCGTTGATCATTGACATGAAGTAGTTTGATGAAATGTCGTGTCACTTTGACATTTCGATCATTTTTTAAAGTTTTATTGTTTTGTTTGTTTGTTTGCATTGAATAGGCTCTGAAACTTCTGGACCGATTTGAAAAGTTATTTCACTGTTAGGAAGCTACACTATCGCCGGCTAAAGTGGACTATAATTTAGGAAAAATTAGGAATTTTTATAATTTTAAATTTTGTCATTTTTTTCTCGTCCGATGCTAGGCCGGACCACTAGTTTACTAACAAACGTTGAATAGTTCTAGCCTCTGAATAGTTATTCAGTATTTTGTCTTTGTCACTAAGATGAAGTTTGACGTTGAAAGAACGGAACAAAACGTAAAATTAAATTAACATTGTTTATTGGTAACGGGGTAATGCTATTATAACGTTTATAACAACAAAGTGACACTACAACTTCATCTATTTTTCTATAAGTTTTCACCCTAGGTGTTCTCGAGTATAGATCTACATTAAGAGATTCTTCAGAAGGAGAGTTAACACCGTTTCAAAAAAGATTGGCAACGTATCGTAATGCCTCCAGTATTACAGATATCCATAGGCGTTGGTGATCGCTTACCATCAGGCAGCCCGTCTTTTTGCTGGTCACATACTTACATAAAAAAAGTTTATTTCTATTTATACTCACTCTCCTACACTAGAATACCGTAGCTGTGTGACGGGAGTGGACAGACAGAAATCACAACACACAAACATCCCAGACCAGAGAACACTAACATCAAGACATTGGGCCCGTGTGGACCTGGAGCTCATCGGATTTTCCAAAATTTATCTGAGCGTTTGATCGATGCGACGCGTGACCAAAATGCTGACAGATATTTGGCTCAACGAATCAGCATTGCAATTCAACGTGGCAATGCATTCTGGGCACGCTGCCGGCCGGTAGCGGGTTAGAACATTTGAGTTATCTATAGGCTACCAATAGCTAGTAGATTGCCCAAATGTTATTGTAGTAGCTGCAGTATTGTAATTAGTTATTAGTGTTTTATTTTAATAAAGGCATTCACATCTTTGCTCATCACATACATTTTTGTCCCAGCCGGGATTCGAACTCAAGGTCGCGGTTCCAAAGCCAGTGTCTCTGATCACTGAGCCAAGACAGATCGTCAGATGCAAGTGGCACAGTGTTTTTTTTTAATGACAAACTTTCGGAAGTTATGCCCTCTGAGTATGCAAACTATTCCAAAGTTAGTAAACTTTTGTCTGTTTCTTGCTTCGTTCCACACGTTCTCACGTTTCCGGGGAGGGAAGGAATTTTAATTTCTTATATTTTTTTATATGGAAATATCGCCATATTTTACGGCGTGGGTGCATTGCACGCTATTTTGGCTTCCATTTAAATATTTTCCGCTTCATTCGTTAAGGGTTCTTTGGGATGATTGAAGTTTCTGATATCATATAATGGCGTAGGTAATAGTGGAGATGCTTTGCTCCATCAATAAAAGAGGTTGGTTTCGAAAAAAGTTTACCTTTCAATTTCAATTTTGTCCTATATTACCTATTAATATTTTGCTACGAATTATGAATCAGGTTTATTATGCAAATCTACTTTGTCTTTTGAATTATTTTCATTTGTTATTTAGTTCGAGATTTCGGTGAAATTTTGGATAATTTGGTTGGCGCAAGTAGGCCTTATAAGCTAAACTTTTGACTTATAATATTTAATTTTTAATGTAATATTTATAATATAATGATTGCTATGTACTGTAATAGTGACACTGATAGCTAGTGACATTGCAAATGTTAATGAATAATAAAAGATTAAAAACAAGATTTTGTAGGTAGTAAAAAAAATGTCCTGGTGAGGATAATGGGAGCAAGTATGTACACTGATGCATTATAATTGGTCCGACTACTTGGAGGTGAAAATCACGTCCTAAAATTCCGAAACTTATCATGTAGGCGAAGCTAATAAAAGCATATCATTAATTGTCATAATATGATAGCATCGATGACGGATTTGCCAGCAGGACCTGCTGGGGACAGGGGTATAGGGACCTACTCAACCTGGTTGAGTAGGTCCCTATGCTGGAGCTTAGGGCAGCAATTTTAGGGGACCGTGAATTTGGCCCGACCTTAATATTTGTCGTACAGAAATAACTAAAAAGCATTAACTCACATGTTATTAGGTCCACCTACACTATTAAATTAACGTGTAGTATTTATCACCAATGTATATATGTAAGTATAAGGTAATTCTACACTTCTCATACTGTCCGTGTCATCGTGTATAACTAATTTTTTAACAAATTGTTTAAAATAATGATAATTAAGCTGGCATAATTTTATGATGTGCTCAATAAATAGATAATTTTCATTCTTTTTGATCAAAATGTGTTTCGGTGAGAATAGAACCTGTGTGTTATCACTTAGCAACGCGTCTCAATACAAAGTAGACGTTATTTTATGAGGAATAAATATGTTTATGAAATGATATGAGTGTATGATTCAGCACGATCTAATCGTGATTAATTAAAAAGGTGCGAAATTAATTGTAAACTAATTAGTAATTGCAAACAATTCATAATTATAGGTAGAAAAACAAGTAAGTTTTAGAGCAAGACTATAATGGTTAGAGTAGACCTAAGTATGTAAAAGAGCAATTGTTGGACGTGTGTAAGTAGTGAGTAAGAAGTTTTTTTTTTCAATATCGTCAGGCAAATACTTTCAACTCTTGTTCTAGAAATGTGAAATTATCACTTAACATTTTTTTTTGTATAATAATTTACCTATGTGAGTGCGTTGCCACAATACACATATCATTATGTATAAAAACCCATTAAATTTAAAGGTTACTTGAAACAAGTGGCAATATCAGGGCAGTCTCCGAGTATTCTGCACTTGAGATGTCTGTACCCTGTAGTACTCCAAAACTAATTACTTTTTGTCTGCTTTATCTAAAGAGAGATTTCTCTGAGCAAAAGTATTGTCAAAGTTCACGCCAAAGTATGAGCACTGGCGTGCTCATACTTTGGCCACTATCCGCCGACGTGACGTATCCATTCAAAATTGATCCGTGCGATTCAAAGGATTATGTTTTAATCTTGAGTTACTTTAAATCAGTGATTCACACCTGTATTATTTGATTGTATTAAGAAAGAAGTATTTATTATAAATTATATTGTTTACGGTAGAATAATGGTTGATATATATCACAGGTATCCAAAATTGGAATACTATACATACATGATATATGTATAATATAATATTATGATATAGCATACCATAACTATTTTATTTTAAACGTTGTGAAAACTGATAAGATAACGTGAAAGATAGAAAAAGTGATACTCGTAAATTAAAACGTAGGAAAGTTATTTTTGCGGTGTAAATGGAAGGATTACAATGCAGGTAATGAAATAATACCTACTAACGTATTGTACATGTAAGTAAATAATTGCAGTACTCACACGCGCGTATAATATGAAAACACTAGCTGACTATTAACTATAAGTATGTACTCCATTCTGCTAACTGAAACTTACATAAAACATTCTAAAAATTATGTTGCGTGGGAATAAACTTTTGCAATGATAAAACCCAAAGGGCGAAGGTAAGAAATGGCTCAAAAAGTCCGTTACGATTTTTATTTCTTTACGCTACGACTACGATCCGCTATCCTATTGTAGTTTTGGGTGCATACTGTGACATAACTGTTTTGATCCTTGTTTTCTAAAATGAAACCTAACCTATTTCATCACAACAACAATAAACTGTAACTTTAGAGCATGTCACGCAGTGCAAAGACATATGTTTCATCTGTATGTACCTTCATGTAATACACAGTGATGAAGATACAACCGGTTTTTTTGTCACATATAAGTGAGACGTAGAGCTTCTATTTTTGGTCTTTCTGAAAAGTTAGTATACGGGCTTCTTCAAAAGTGGAATTAACAGGGTTCACCAGAGTCAGCAACACACCAATGCACAGGTTTAAAAAAAAATCTTGTAGTTTAAAATTCGATAATATTCTTCGTCTTAAAGTAAAATAGTACGTTCAGGGCTCGTCAACGCTGAAAACACAACGATTACACACTATTGCTCAAAATTATATCACCCATAATTCCCATCAAAGTTGATTTTTGCCTCACAGGCCTCTTACCATTTAGGACAGTTTGAAAATAAACCAAAGCGGAATATTTTATATAAATGACATTACATTAAATTATTTTGAAATCGGATCTCTAATATATTAACAAGGAAGCAAATTTTGGTTTAAAATTTTAAGCATATAAATTACATCAATTAACGTAATATCAAAAACTAGGTATACATTTTAAAATAATAACGTATTAATTCCTAAAATGTATCTTCTTTATTTATACATATGTCATAAATCTATGATTTTTAAAATTAAGTGACATCCTATTGTTTTATATTGTTACAATACAAAACAAGTGGTATATTATGAAGATTATTTAAAATTTTGTAAACACACAGAAAAACTAAATAAAAATCGCTTTTGACACCATTATCCACGACGTATATGTTTTATTTCATGTTTATGTTTAAGTAAAGCTTCAAATTGTATCATACCCATAAACAAAATTATGCTTCAATTGAAATGAACTAAAAATTGATGCTTAAATAAATTCTAAAGTATCAAAACATTTCAAGCCCATAAGTCAAGCAAGTCAAAGTCAAAGAAGCAGCCCTATTGTGAAGCAATATTTATTCTTGCGCGGATCTTAAAGCTCTTTCAGTGAGGTCGTCTCCATTGTCACAGGGTTCATGGGAACCGGCAAAAAATGGACCGTAGGGTCTATCTTCTATGAGCCAACGGATAATACTGAATAAGCACTTTTTCAACGCCAACTTGCATACAGGAATACCCACGTGTGCTAACGATGACGTATTTTTAGATTACTAATCTGATGGTTGTATGCCGACGATGGTTTGACAGTTAAATATGTTTGTTTGCTTAAATAATTAACAAAAAATATCATTCCGTGCAAAGTTGCGTCTTACGCGTTAGGATCTTTGATAATGTTTTATAACAATAACATAAACTCTGTCATGTAGAATTAAAGATACCTTTAAATATAAAAGTATACTTTTATGTATATCAGTATACTTAACGTTGCATCACATTATATATTATAGTTATAATTTAATGTTGTTATCAAGTTTTATCTATCAGAATTTGCGTCACTATCATATAGTGTCATATTTTTTTATAACCTTACGAAACAATTTAAAAGCAAACACCTCTGCAGATTACGCAATGATTTACTTCTTTGATTATGTTTGCCTCGTTTTAGTAATATTTATAGCGTGATGTCTTAAATCAGTGTAATAAAAGAACTGTTACATAGATATTTTATTATTCTTGCTGCGACGTTTTCCCGCTATTGAACTTTTTTCTTGAATTATCCAATTATTCATCATCATCTTCATCATTATCATGTCATCCATACATAAGACGTCCACTGCTGGACAAATGCCTCCCCATGTACATTTTAAAATTATTATAAATACATTTTAAGTACATTATAAGTGTTTAAGTATTATTTGCACAATCACTGGTTTAGGTAGAAGTACTACAACAACAATTTAAATACAATAGTGTCAGTACTGACTGACCGGTTGGCGCAGTTGGTAGCACTATGCCTTCTGAGCCGCTGGTCCCGGGTTCGATTCCCGGACAGGTCAAACATTTGTGTGCATGAACATGTCTGTTTGACCTGTGTCTGGGTGTGTATATAATCATCAGGTTACCATAGCACAGGCTCTGCCTAGTTTGGGACCTGAAGAACTTGTGTGAATAATAATAATAATAATAAAAGTATTTTTTAAGGTTAAAAGCATACGTTTGACCGCTGTCTCACATGATATTAAGTGACGACGCGGTCTAAGGTGTAGTATGTATGGGTATGTACGGTTAGTGTGTGGAATGTGAGCGAGTTTTCACTGTTGCCGGCATTCCCGGAGTGCAACCGTTTGTTTTATGATCGAATGTTGACCTTGATCTTGGTCATTTGCAAAGCCTCACCGATCATCAGCCACTAAAAACGAATGTATTTCATTTGAATAGTTTTTTATACATAGGTACCTATTTGTATGATGACCATCATATTCCATGCGTTACTTCCTGCACAGATTTAAAAAAATTAAAGCATAAATAGAATTACAACATACGGCCAGATTAACTCAGATAGGAGACAGCGAAATTAGGCTAAGATCCCGCACGCTGCCGCCATACGGTGTGCTCTCACCATGCACTCCTGCGCTTGCCGTCATCTGGCATCGCAGCCACAAAAACTATAAATTAACTACAGAGCAAGCATACGCCAAACCTTGAACGTCACGGTAACATATGCCTTTTGTTTATCTGTAATTGGTTTAAATTCGATTTGATTACGAAACGCAATGCATATGTTCAAAAAATAATCGTGTTCTTAATTTGAAATGGAAAGCAAGGTAAGGATTTTTTTCGTTAGGTATTATAATAAAGGCACATTCGTTCTCATGCCATTTCTGTTTAGTATTTGTTCTGTAGCTAGGTTGCAGATAGTAGATTAAAAAAGAATTTATGGGGTAATTTTTATTTGTCAGCCAGTAGTAGCACTCTTGAAGAGTGCTACTATTTTTTTTACTGCCCAAATTTATTTGCTCTGATTTGGATGTATTGCTTGGTGTACGTAAGCTGTTTGTTACCTTGCTGGAAGTAAATAAAATATTCTAAAGTTTCGTAAATTATATCCTTAAAAGTATAAAAATAACATATTTCTACAAACTATCGTTCGTAGGCGACCCGTACTTTTTTGAACGTAAGCTTATACCTTACCGTCGCATATTTTGCGTAGCGCACAGAATGTATCGTATCACATGATTAAGTCACCATCAGCCATCATCTCAGCCATAGGACAACATTGATCTCCGGAGGACCTCCATAAGGACCGGTTGGAAGCGGCCCGCATCCAGCCACTTCCTGCGATCTTAGGTCATCTGACCACCTTATCGATGGACGTTCCATGCTGCTCTTGCCAATCCCTGGTCTCCATTTGAGAACCTTTAAACCCTAACAGCTGATGATAAGATGAAGTTCTTTGGGTTATGTGCCCTGCTCACTGCCACTTCAACTTGCGAACCACTGGGCCATGTCGATGACTTTCTCTAACAAGGTGGACCACAGATCTGATAGACGCCTTGATAAAAGTCACTGAAAGAGGCTGCATGCGTTCTGCTTCCACTCGGTCTTCGAGAGAGATCATGGGGGAGGCTATGTCCAGCGGTGGACGTCATATATGGCTGAAACAACTACTTTGTACCATATCAAAAACTAGGTAAGTATCGAAGATTGTGGTCATTCTAGTATTTTTTAATAAGGCATTAACAACATTGCGGAAAATGATGTCTTTCTGAATAAATAAAAAAACATGCCAAATTAATTTGTGTATGTAACTACTATCTAAGTCAAATAAACAATACGCTTTACCAAAGTGAAACAAATGATAATTTCACACTTTCATTCTTTCTTTCTTTTCTCAGCTATGTGCGTCCACTGTTGGACGTATGCCTCCCCCATATAGGGGGGATTTGCCAATACTCGCCACGCTTGGCAGGCGGGTTGGCGAGCGCAGTATGATTTCCGATCCTCAGAAGGCGCTGCTGCCCACCTCCTGGTACGTTATCCCTTAGCCGACTCTTACGGCACCCGCGGGAAGAGATGGGGGAGTACTATTCTAGGCCGGTACCACCACACGTTCCATATGAATTAAGGAAAATTAACACTTATTTGCTACCATTCTGGTAATTTTGATTACATCACAGCTAAAACAATATCAAAAACTGTTTTTGTTGCTAAATATTGGATTTTTTTATTTATTTTAGTGATAAGAGAATGACATAATTGAAGACTTGTAATTTTGTCTGTAAACTCATCGTAGACTTCCGTTTTTATACCAAACTTAAGCGCAGATGAAGTCTGTCGACTTCATCTGCGCTTAAGTTTGGTATAATGCGCGAGCGATTCACTAAATAAAAAAAAGAACGCCAGTATGATTTCGCACGCACGCATAAAGTTATGAGGGTTAATAAACTTAATGAAATAATTACCTTTGTTTTGCAGCCAGAAGCATTACGCTCAGAAATTATCAATTCAACGTTCACCGCGAATTGATTTGTCATGTTTAAGGGTCAAATGAAGAAAAAAAAAACGTCTTGTCCTAATAATTATTGATTCAAACAGTTCATCCTGTTGGAAAATAGACTTTTCTCTCGGATTCAGGGTAAATAGTAGAGCATCCGAAGTAACAGCGACCTTCACCTATCTGTTTAACTGATGCCTTTTTTTAGCTAGCCAGGCGGGTACTCAAAATTACCCTACCACCATGCTGGGACTTTGATAACGGCATTAAGTTCACCTGAAGCTCCAGTCGATGTTAGAGATCGTATCATCGCTGCAAAACCTACCTAGGTATTTATTACTATTCGCATTGGTAAACCAAACTTGAATATTTAATTATATAATAGTTAAATACATAAGCATAAAGGAATATACCCGCAGACTGTTTATAAGGTCATGGGGTGAGTACACATATATTATACAACAAGTGGTACAATTGGTACAATTACAAGTGTTTGCCGAATCTCTAATCAGCTGACCTTCGATGACCCTATAGCAATGTTTTTACTACTATTTTATACTAGTAGAGCACCGCGGTTTCACACAGGTGGATTATGGTTTTCCCGCTACTTCAATTATCTCACGGGAACTATACTTTTGCCGGGATAAAAGTAGCCTAAGTGTTAATCCAGGGCTTAAACTCTATACAAAATTTCATCGAACTCGGTATAGCCATTTGAGTTTGAGGAAGTAACAAATATACACACATAGACACAAACTTTCGCATTAATAATATTAGTAGGATTATGTACCTACGTAAGTATCTATAGAACTACTTGTTCAGCAATTTATACAAATGTTTTTTTGTTTTTTTTTATCACACTCTTTATTTCTTATTAAATATATTTATTAGCCCATAAAAACATAAAACGTAAGAGATAATAAACAACAATATTATGTAAATATAGGAAAAGAGGAGCCATACATACTCGGACATTTCAATTTCGTATAATAGTTATTAGATTAATAAAAATATAGTTTTAATTATCTCATATTCAATGTTTTAAGTTAATATCGTAGACAAATAAAATCTGCATTTAACCAGTAAAATATTCCGCGTAACGTAAGAGTTGCGTCTTAGCAAGTGTAAAACACATTGATAGTCAAAATCAAGTCACAGTTGTCAAACGCGAACTTATAATATGTAAAAAAAAAAAAAATAGTTTTAAAAGGGGGAAATAAGTGACGCTCTAACATTCTAAGCGCTAAACCTTGGCTCTACGCGTAATCACATGCAATACAATTTATAAACACATAATATGTGTGAGAGTCCGTGAGTATAACCACTTTTCTTTATTACATATTATGTTATACCGTGTATTAACTGATCAGTCACAATTGTACAGATCTACATGCGTGAAGAGAGTTGCGAAAACAATTTTGTACAAATGGGGCATCCACCCGCCCGCGCCTGTGCCATCGTCTCCCGCCGGCTAAGAAATAATATTATAATAATTTACAATTGCTATAATTTCTCTTCACTTAAGAGTGGATAATTTTAATTCCTTCCTTGATAGATTAAAACAATTATACAATCCATAAGACAACCATAAGACAAGTTGCATTGGTCGTGGTCACGAGAAGACTGGAGAAATGCAGGTGGCAATATCGGCGAGAGCGCGTAGTTTCGCCAACTACCCACTTTTGATATTATTAAACTGTAGGGCTGTCACAGCCCTGCAAAAGCACAGGATTGTCACGACACACAACACTGACAGTATCTTTACTTTTTTCAGTCTTGTCGTGATCACGACCAATGCAACTTCGTTGAAACGTCGAGGTAAATAAATTACTAAATGTTTTTCTCGCGTTCAAGCCCCATTTGATTTAATAACAATCCTTGTGGAAATGAGGCATACGTCCAGCAGTGGAAGCCCTATGTCTGAGATGATGATGATATTATGTAACGTTTGAACACTATCTCATTTTATGGTCAGTGACGATAAGGTCAAAAGTGAAATCGCGATGGACCTAGAATTTTAACTGGCTCTCATGAACTAAACCGTTGGTGGGGATCGAACTTGTGCCCGTCAGTTTGACAACCAACGCTCTCACCGCTGAGCTACTAAAACTCAATTACAAACGTCACTCATCACGTACGTCGCCTTCGTACTAGGCGAACCGCGACCGGGTCCGCGAGCGCCCCGTATTCTTCTTAAAAAGACCACCGAATGTGGTTGAAACTATAGTCGGAACCCTCTGACTTATTACGTGAGTAACTCTCGTGTTTTATACATTCATAATATTTATAATAAATTTTATGTTTCACAGCGGCTGTAGTTAAGGTAATGATACAAATTAAAATAATGTCAATCCTGCACCGGAATCATAGGCATAACGCACCAGTGGAATAAAGCATGCAGCATATGTGAGTTTTGGCATGCGTACCTGCCTACGCCATGCCAGTCTGTTTCCTTTCAACATGTCGCTTTGATTTGAATACGTAATTGAACTGAATTATTCATTTGTAGATTTTGTCGTTTTATTCAAGCGGTTTATGACATTTGCAACACAAAGTACGTGACGACTAAATTATATCCTCGTTAGGTCTGACAGCTACGCATTACGCAGTGTGGTTCAATTCGCATATGTATTTTATAAAATTGTGTAAGTAACTGTCGTCTTATAAGAATCATTCCAGGTAAAACTTTCAAGTTCTAAAGTAATTATGGTTTGTTTATCTCCTAAGGATAAAGTAAGATTGAAAAAAATTAAAAATGTAACTAAATTTAAAGATGCCAGTAAAGTATGCATAACACTTAAATGGAAATGGGCAGGCCATATGCTAAGAGAGAAAAATGAGAAATGGACCAAAATCATATCTGAGTGGTACCCCAGAGGGTGTAAAAGAAACAAAGGTCGACAAACGAAACGTTGGGAAGATGACCTCAAGAGAGCTGCTGGTCCAGAATGGATCAGAATTGCACGTGACAGAAATCATTGGAGGAGGCCTTTGTCGAAGGACAAGCTGTTGTTTGTAAAACCGATAGTTAGTAGTAAAAAAAAAAATATTTAAATATTTCAAAGTATTGTAAAACAGCAATAAAGGCTTATTTATTCATTTATTTATCTCCTAAGGTGTTTTGATAGTATTTCATCATCATCACCATCATCTTAGCCATAGGATGTCCACTGCTGGACGTATACCTCCCCCATCGATTTCCACTAGAATCGGTTGGAAGCAGCCCGCATCTAGACCTTGCTTGCGATCTTAGTCAGGTCGTGTGTCAGCCAATCCGTGGTTTCCATTCGAGGACCTTTCGACGCTAACAGTCAGCAGTCTTCGAGCTATGTGCCCTGCCCACTGCCACTTCAACTTGCTATTCGCTGGGCTATATCGGTGACTTTTATTCTTCTACGGATCACGTCAACATCAAACATCGAATTATGCAGGTCGGCCGCCTTACGAGTATCTCAGGAACGCTGCGCTGTGTCCGTGCTAGTATTTGAGCATACAGATTTATCTGAGGTGCTGGTCGTGTCGATGTTGCGACGAAAATTAAAAACAATGCCGTCTCGTATAGTAAAACTGTGTAAATATAACTCTACGTACCAAGCCACAGGAAATTATATTTCACAGATAAATGAGTGATAAATAATGTACTATCCATATTTTTAACTAACTTCAAAAAAGGAGGAGGTTCTCAATTCGATCCATATGTCTTTTTTTGTGTTTGTTACCTCAGAACTTTCAA
The DNA here is from genome assembly GCA_934044485.1 of Apeira syringaria. Taxonomy (NCBI): domain Eukaryota; kingdom Metazoa; phylum Arthropoda; class Insecta; order Lepidoptera; family Geometridae; genus Apeira; species Apeira syringaria. The sequence continues at coordinate 18,712,660 of OW203662.1, read as the reverse complement.
CTGGGTGAATCGATTTTGATGATTTTTTTATTATTTAAAAGCTGGTGCTTCCCGTGTTGTCCCATTTAATTCCATCCAGTCCCATTTCATCACAATCGCACATGCGGTTTTTGAGTTACACTCCAATAACTGAAAAAAAAGTTACTTTCCCGTTGCTATCAGTTTCTCCAGATTGTTGTGGGTTTTCGGTAGGTAGATAATATTGCTAGGTCCAGGTAAAAGAAAACTGCTGATCGATTGAGTGTAAAAGAGATCAGGTGCATGAACCTAATTGAAGCGGTCGAGAAGCTAGTGCCCCTTCTCCAATTTTAATAGTAACTAAAAGTTTTTTTAATTCTATCACACTCAAACCCCCGCACTAGGGGTCCCTGCGTCGCAGGAGGTATCAACTCATCGCACAAATGTTTGCCCCTGCTGGGATTCAAACCCAGGGTCCTGGAGACACAAAAGTCATGTCACTAACTACTGCGCCACGGTGACCGTCGAATATTAAAGCGGCAATAAAGCAGACAATCGGTTAATTCACATGCAATGATCAACATTATATATTGATCATTGCATGTGAATTGAACGATTTTGAACGTGAACATGGCGTATGGAGCTGTACTGAAATATTTAACAACGAATTTATTTTTTATTTATTTACACCAGAAACAAAAAGAAAATAACTAATCCTAAGTAATAAACTAACAAAACATTTGTGATAAACGATACATAATTCAATAGCTAATATATACCTAGGATGGCCATTGGTAGCTGTACTAGGATTCCCTGTGTCACAGCTACCACGATACCAGCCTCTGAGCAAAGGAAATAAATGAATTTATAATAAGAAAATATACATCTGCGACATAGTTTATCTCTTTGTATGTCCTTTTGGCGAAATGTGTGTGAAAGGTGTAAAGGTAGTGGTAAAGTGTGCATGTGGAGTATTCGTGTATTTGTGGTGGAGCGATGAGTGTGTAAGAGTTAGTAAGGCGAGTGGGAGACGGGACGTTGCGACGATACGCACGGCACTCAAGACTTTACAGAATTAGAAGAAGTATATTGTCAAACATACTCTTCATTTAAGTAGGTACGTAATACTTCACTACGTAATATCAAGTTATATCAGTTAATATAAAGCAATTATTCAGTACCACGAAAACGATTATCAATATACTTTTTATACCTTTTAAATTAAGATGACATTCAAAAAGGCATATTTAAAACACGTAGGGCTTATTATAATATCATGCATGAATTGTATGTTTGCAAAACTACTATACAAAATATGTAGTATATAAAAACCATGGAAGTGATTCTCAATGTCAAACAGGTATTTTTTGTGATGGTACGGCCCTATAGACATCGATTACATTAGTAGTTAAACATTTTAGTAACTATTATTATAGATATATATACTATTTACAACAAATCTCCTGTAACAGCAAAAACAAAACATGTTAGTCATCACATACAAATTGCTGATAATATACCCCTTTGAAATACTTTTTGAACACTTTTTTTATATATTCTAGATCTAATGCTTAAACACTACCTTACTTGATTGTTCGTGACGACGTGGTCGTAGATGTAATGGTATCTTCATCACATAAAAGGCTTGCTGCCTCTCGAGAACTCCTGCTTGAACAAATTATATGCTTGGTGACAGTTTGTTAAACTTCAGGGTGGTAGCTAACCAGCCGGGTATTCGATAGTATCCTACCAAAATGCTGGGAATCTTGAGCGAAAAACTTTGCTATTTTGTATCTAATCTATATTGATAATTTTTTTTTTTTTTTTTTTTTTTATTTATCAACATTCACACAAGGTCTTCAGGTCCCAAACTAGGCAGAGCCTGTACTATGGTAACCTGATGACTGATATGCATACTTATATACATATACACACCCAGACACAGGTCAAACAAACATGTTCATACACACAAATGTTTGACCTGTCCGGAAATCGAACCCGGGACCAGCGGCTCAGAAGGCAGAGTGCTACCAACTGCGCCAACCGGCCAGTCGGTAGCACTCTGCCAGTTAGGTATTTACAATACCATAGCTACTACAGTAGCATTTGAACAATCCACTGGCCGCTACCAGCCAGCAGACAGCTCAAATTCTAACCCGGTTCCAGTTCGCAGAATACGCAGAATACTAGGAGAAAACAATTTTATTTTAATTATATTTTTAATATGAATTAAATAATTAATTATTTTGATCTAACATTCGAACTGAGTAATGTGTTAAAGTTTATTATCGTTTATCGATCAAATCCAGCTTATCCTAACTCTCTAGTTAGGTTCGTGGCTATTCAAAGTTGATATCGTTGTCAATTGACGATTTCACGTTAGCTTAGTATCTGTCTTTATTTGTATATTATTTAATTAATCATGTCGGAAAACTGGGCCAAATTATTGCATCACAATATAGATTACATTATTAATGCTTTGAAAGAAATCAAATAAGTTGTTAGGTAGGTTGATTTTAGGTAAAATATATAATTTTATTTATTTATGCGACACCAAGTACCTATACTTCATAATAAAACAGTCAAAAGTATACACGCTGAAATTATTACATACATATAATAATTTGCATTAAAAAAAATACAATAAATACAAAGTGATATCGCAAAACGAAAAACGACCAAAGTGCATTATTTATGTTTTAACCTTTTCACTTTCAATCATTAAACTTTCATAACAGCTCCACCTACTTCGTAAAAAGGGCTTTACACATTCGTTTACATATTTTTTTTCGCTGTCAGTATTTTTTTCATTCTAATTGATAGCACGTGCATCGCTTCCTTTCTGCCACGTGTGCTATTGTTAATTATTAAAATATACGTTCCGCTCTCTGCCTCAGTATCTATAGCGTGATATGAAAAGAGGTCTAAATAAATAGAGGTACAGGAACTCTTTGACAGTCAAATGAAGGCAATTTGACTATGCAGTTTTGTGTAGGAAATTATTAGATTCTTTTTACCCCGTAGCATTGCAGCTTTTTTCTATGGCATAATTTAAATTAATTAACTTATCTATGCATTTGTCATTTTACTACCTTAAATAACATTTCTACGGTCATTACTTATAATGAGATCGTCAAGCGAAAGAAGGTTACTAGGATAGTAGCAACTGTAAACACGTTATTTCTGTCTATCATTGATTTTTTTTTTTAAGTTGGTACCATGGTAGTTCAAAAGTAATTCATATCGAAATATTGTGCTCATGGTACCGACTTCGACAAGGTATTTCACACTTATGAGTGTTGAAGTAGATTTCATTTTTTTGTAAAAATATTTTTCACACTTTTCAGCGACCTTTGCTACTCACAGGATCAAATTGTTATTGTGTATGTTCACCGATTTCTCCACTCGCAACTATAATATGATCAATGTATGCGTAGCACTTTTCAGTTATTGGAGTGTAACTCAAAAACCGCTTGACCGATTTTTATTAAAAAGTTCCTTTATATACTTTCTTGGAAAAAAGGGTAAACATAACACAGCTTATACTTTGATGGAGAACGTTCCACGAAAACGCATTATTTCAAGACCTCAAATGGCTCGACACAAAATTTAATTAAGATATATTATTCTAGGTACTTACATTACTTCCGCGAACATTGTTGACGTGACAACGTCTTATAAATTGGTTTGCCGGGTGACACTTCAAGAAACTGCGTTACGCTCCGCTCACGTTATGCGCTCACAATGAGAGCGAGTGAGAGGCACGCGTCCCTTCCACTCGGGCATGGTTAGCCCGCCTAAGAGCGAGAGAGACAGACATAAAAAGTGAAAGGCACTCAAAGTCGTTGTCACGTAAAACTTTCGCCCGTATACCGACTTTACAGGCAACCAATTTTTTTTTGTGAAGTGTCCAATGGTCGAATGTGATGATTAATTTATTGAATTATAGTGGATCGTACCACAAGGGAGCAATAAATAATAGACTTTTTGATAGTACATAACTCATGGATTTAATAAATGAAAATGGTACATCTTATAGAATTATTCTTGCATAAAATCAAAGTAAAGTAATAAATAAAAATTTATATATTTTGTTGCTCACGGCCCGTGAACAACTAGATTCAAACTCTTTCCGCCCTTTATAAAGTTCTCTAAGAGAATAGACCTGCTTTGCTCGCACTTATACATAAACAAAGCAATCATTGTTTTTCTAATAGATGGGATGAAAAATAACTTTTGCAATGCGTTTCTTTTTTTTCATTATTTACGGCAGTCCATAAAGTAGTGTACAAAACGAAATAATCAGAGTAACAATCAACTTCGAAATAAATTTCGTAATGAGTTCAGACCTACTAGAGATAAGTGTAAAATGACCTTACCAATAGGTTTCAATCGGATATCAATGTGGTATCTTTTTAGGTTAAACAAATCATATTATTTAGTTGGTATATTTGTTTTTGTTTATTATCAATGTGCATCACTGTTTGCACATCATTTTCCGTAAGCAACTATGAAGGATTAATTTATTGTCAGACTTTGTTACATTTAGTTCTTAAATTATTTATTTATGTAACAATGTTTTTTAAGAAAATAAAATACCAACTAATTACAATATTAAAGTTTAAAGTAGTTGATGATATTAGTAGCATAAACCACGTTATCTCTTATAACCACTACATTAATTAGGCAGTACTTCTGTAACTTAGACGTAAGAGGCCTGGATCTCATGCCACAGGTAACGAGCCTAGTTTGGGACCCAGGTAGACAAATTGTTAATATATCATAAGCCTTATTTACTCAAATAAACGAATTTTGAATGTTGTACTACCATAACATTAGGGCAATCCACTAGCTATTGCCAGTGTTAATTTTAAAAGAAACTATCATACCAACATTCAAACAAAAAAGAAAAATATTTCAGCAGTTTTAGTGACGTTTCGAAGCGCTGATAGTACAGCGGAGGGAGCGTCGTCGGCACAAAACAGATGCTGATTAGATCCCCACCAACGGCGTCAGCTACCGGTTTTGCAAACACTGATATCAAATTCCCAATATCCATGGTGGTAGGTTATCTTCGAAGACCTGTCTGGCTTGCTCTTAACCTTAAGTTTGAAAAATTGACACCAATCACGTATTGTGTTCACCTAGCAGTCCTTGAGAACCAGTAAATAGTCTAGGTCTAGCGTGATTACATCTTTGACAACATCGTCACTAACCGTCAAGTGAGATAGTAGTCAAATGCTAGATTTGGTATTAAAAAAAAAGCTTTGAGAATTAAAAAATATAATGAGAACACTTCTCAAGCTAGATGTTTTATTACTGAAAAACATGGAACAGGATTTATTTTCTGTGGAACAGCATTTCACCTTTATTAGTAACTATGACACATTTTATCATTTAGCAAACAATCAGTACATGCAGAGGAATACAAGTGATCAATTATAATAAACTTAATAAGTAAAGTAGTAGTACAGTAAAGTATTTTAAACCTTTAATCACATGTACTGAAAATACATGATCTGCTAAACATTTTAAAAATAAACCTTAGAGGTGCTACATGAATGTGTACTTGGATTCACACTTCTAAGAAGATTGCGGTTATTTAAATAAATAAAAATTAACACGATTGAACATCTCATGACGTAATAATATCTTTGCCATTTTTAAACTCGTATTTAACCTTTGTTGTATTCATTTTACCGTACCTAAAATATTCTTCTATTTCTAATAAAGTTTTCCCTTTTGTTTCAGGCAAACAGAAATAAAGAAAAACTGTACCTAGTAAAGTAGAAGCACCATAGAACAAATAAGCTCCATCATGCCCTATACTTTTAAACATTGCTGGTGCAGTTTTGACGGTCCCGAAAAAGGCGAGAGACGTCATCACCACACTAATACCAGAACCTAAGCCTTTTGTTTCTACTGCAAATAATTCACCCACCATGTTCCATGGTAAGATAAAAATACCTAGATGTGAAACAAAAACATTAAATGCCATAAGACTTAATGCAATAGATGGTGAAATGTGATTTATCGTACCGTTGTCAACTAGATATAGGTAAAGTGCTAATGTAATAAGTGATATCGCTGTAAATACTCCACTAAACATCGCCACTGGCCTTCTTTCGGACTTTCTTAGTAAAACACAAGCTATTGCTATGGATATACACCGTAATACGTCTAAGCTTAACATGGCTATATTGGCACTGCTATTGGATAAATTATTACCAACTAGTTTATTTACGATATCTGTCGTATATGCAGATATGACGTTGGCCCCTGACAACTGGGTAACTATAAAGAAAACAATCATAATTCCTAAAGGCTTCCAAAACTCTGGCTTTTTTATATTCTCCTTAAGAGCCTTAAGTTTTCCTTTTGTGTTATCTCTTTTTGACTGTTCTACAATCATCTTATCGAGCTCTGACTTCATAGCTAAACTTTTGCCTCTGCACCACTGGAAAGATATGATACATTCGTCAATTCTGTTCTTAGAAGCAAGCCAAGCTGGTGATTCTGGAGCAAAGTAAATAGTGATACCTCCAACTAATGGAAACAGTCCACAGAATAAGGCAGCATAGCTCCAATGAAGAAAAGATCCAAACATATGTGATATCAAAATTCCAAATGCTACACCTAATGATAAAACAGACAAGAAAAATCCTCTGTAAATTGGCGAGCTAATTTCTCCGATATAAACTGGACCAAGTGGACCTAGCCAACCTTGGCAGAAACCTGTTATAAATCTACCAAACAATATCAAAGCCATGATATCATTAGAAAACCCAATGACACACCATCCTACCACAAAGGATGTCGAAAGCATTAGCTGTGCTTTCCGTCTTCCAAACCTTTCCATGAGAAACCCAGAAGTCAAATTCCCGAAAACCAAAGCAAAAGATGATATCGCAGCTGAAAAAAAAAAAAATTGTTAATGTTGTTACATCAAAGAGAGTACTACTTTAGGTTATTAAAGTCATATGTGGTAAAAAAAACAAGTAACACATACCTACCCATGATATCATTTCTGTTGAGAAATTTTGTTCCCCTCTGGCATGTTTTAGTTGTGATATAAGTATAGCAGATATTCCAGATGTAGACCCAGAACCCATAGTAAGCATTAAAACTCCAAATGACAAAAAGGCCTGAGAACAAACAAAACATTTTATGATTATTGCAAATTATACAATTACATACATTTTTACATGATTACATTTTAAGTAATGACTACGGAACTGATATGTGCTCTCTGACTATGGGCCTCATGGGCAGGCTCAAAGATACACAACGAGCTATGGAGAGGGTTTAACTTTGGGTTTCTCTACGCGATCGAACCGGATGAGGAGATCCGTAGAAGAACAAAAGTCACCAACATAGCCGGGCGGATTAGCAAGTTAACGTGCCAATTGGCAGGGCACATAGCTCGAAAAACTGATAAGTTTTCGCTAAATAGTCGCATGCTATGTGTATATTATAGAAAGCGATTTTTATTTTATTTATTAAAAGCAGCTATATTAATTATATGATATATTTGACATCTGTCACTTGATGGTCGTTACTATGTGCTCGAAGGTTAGCAAGGCCTAGAATGCTAATGAAAATGGCAGTATTAAACCCACTATGTTTGGTGAACAATGTCAAAATTTTATATCTGTACTATCTGCGCCCCGCGGTTTTACCCGCGTGGTGATGATTGATAATGATGATGAAAAGTAGTCTATGTGTTATTTCGGGACCTGAAATATCTACATACCAGATTTCATTCAAATCCGTTCAGCCGTTTGAGTGTGATTGAGTAACATCCATCCATCCATCCAAACTTTCACATTTATAATATTAGTGGGAATGGGATGGGATTAATCATTTTATAAAATTCATGTTTTATTACTACTGATTGATTTTGATTGACTATTGATACGAGTAACGATCATTATCTTAAGTGTTTTATGCAAGTTTCATACATATGTATTACGAGTAACGATCATTATCTTAAGTGTCTTATGCATATGGTAATACATATGTATGAAACTTGCATAAGACACTTAAGATAATGATCGTTACTCGTATCAATGTCAATTTTATTTAATCAAATTTTGGCAATATTCTAAAGATGAAGGATTTATAATACAGTTTGAGAACGTGCATAACAATATATACTAAGTGTACATCATATAAAAATATATTAACGAACAATCTTCTTCTTCTTCTTAGCAAGTGGCCATCCACTACTGGACATATGCCTCCCCCATATAGGGGGGATTTTTCAATTCTCGTGACGCTTAGCAGGCGGGTTGGCGAGCGCAGTATGATTTCCGATCCTCAGAAGGCATTGCTGCCCACCTTCTGGTACGTGATCCTTTAGCCGACTCTTAGGGCACCCACGGGAAGAGATGGGAGGGTGCTATTCTAGGCCGGTACCACCACGGCACGCTCAATATTTAGTGTTAATTCCGCGAAATAAGTTATTCGAAGCAATCATGAAGTGTATGCACGCATTAATTGAATGCAGGAAGTTTATTATGCGGGAGAGACGGCTTTGCACACAGCATGATAGCTTAGAACAATTTAACTCGCGGAAATAACACTAAATATTGTCAATATACATTTTGATATTGATTTCCGCCAAATAGGGCCTGAATCCATACAATTTTGACATTATATTAAAATTCAAATCATATTTGTTACATTTAATTAGACACTTATCATAACATACCTGTCTTTTAAATGGTGAATATTGTTGAGTATTAAGAATTTCATTTTCCGTTTCGCCGATTTCTTGTTCCGTTCCATTTGTGTTGATTTTCTCTAACTCGGTAACGGAGCGGTGGTCCATTGCGAAAAACTTGCACTACACTGCAGTGCAAAAACGAGCGAGAGAGACAGACATAAAAAGTGAAAGGCACTCAAAGTCGTTGTCACGTAAAACTTTCGCCCGTATACCGACTTTACAGGCAACCAATTTTTTTTTGTGAAGTGTCCAATGGTCGAATGTGATGATTAATTTATTGAATTATAGTGGATCGTACCACAAGGGAGCAATAAATAATAGACTTTTTGATAGTACATAACTCATGGATTTAATAAATGAAAATGGTACATCTTATAGAATTATTCTTGCATAAAATCAAAGTAAAGTAATAAATAAAAAATTATATATTTTGTTGCTCACGGCCCGTGAACAACTAGATTCAAACTCTTTCCGCCCTTTATAAAGTTCTCTAAGAGAATAGACCTGCTTTGCTCGCACTTATACATAAACAAAGCAATCATTGTTTTTCTAATAGATGGGATGAAAAATAACTTTTGCAATGCGTTTCTTTTTTTTCATTATTTACGGCAGTCCATAAAGTAGTGTACAAAACGAAATAATCAGAGTAACAATCAACTTCGAAATAAATTTCGTAATGAGTTCAGACCTACTAGAGATAAGTGTAAAATGACCTTACCAATAGGTTTCAATCGGATATCAATGTGGTATCTTTTTAGGTTAAACAAATCATATTATTTAGTTGGTATATTTGTTTTTGTTTATTATCAATGTGCATCACTGTTTGCACATCATTTTCCGTAAGCAACTATGAAGGATTAATTTATTGTCAGACTTTGTTACATTTAGTTCTTAAATTATTTATTTATGTAACAATGTTTTTTAAGAAAATAAAATACCAACTAATTACAATATTAAAGTTTAAAGTAGTTGATGATATTAGTAGCATAAACCACGTTATCTCTTATAACCACTACATTAATTAGGCAGTACTTCTGTAACTTAGACGTAAGAGGCCTGGATCTCATGCCACAGGTAACGAGCCTAGTTTGGGACCCAGGTAGACAAATTGTTAATATATCATAAGCCTTATTTACTCAAATAAACGAATTTTGAATGTTGTACTACCATAACATTAGGGCAATCCACTAGCTATTGCCAGTGTTAATTTTAAAAGAAACTATCATACCAACATTCAAACAAAAAAGAAAAATATTTCAGCAGTTTTAGTGACGTTTCGAAGCGCTGATAGTACAGCGGAGGGAGCGTCGTCGGCACAAAACAGATGCTGATTAGATCCCCACCAACGGCGTCAGCTACCGGTTTTGCAAACACTGATATCAAATTCCCAATATCCATGGTGGTAGGTTATCTTCGAAGACCTGTCTGGCTTGCTCTTAACCTTAAGTTTGAAAAATTGACACCAATCACGTATTGTGTTCACCTAGCAGTCCTTGAGAACCAGTAAATAGTCTAGGTCTAGCGTGATTACATCTTTGACAACATCGTCACTAACCGTCAAGTGAGATAGTAGTCAAATGCTAGATTTGGTATTAAAAAAAAAGCTTTGAGAATTAAAAAATATAATGAGAACACTTCTCAAGCTAGATGTTTTATTACTGAAAAACATGGAACAGGATTTATTTTCTGTGGAACAGCATTTCACCTTTATTAGTAACTATGACACATTTTATCATTTAGCAAACAATCAGTACATGCAGAGGAATACAAGTGATCAATTATAATAAACTTAATAAGTAAAGTAGTAGTACAGTAAAGTATTTTAAACCTTTAATCACATGTACTGAAAATACATGATCTGCTAAACATTTTAAAAATAAACCTTAGAGGTGCTACATGAATGTGTACTTGGATTCACACTTCTAAGAAGATTGCGGTTATTTAAATAAATAAAAATTAACACGATTGAACATCTCATGACGTAATAATATCTTTGCCATTTTTAAACTCGTATTTAACCTTTGTTGTATTCATTTTACCGTACCTAAAATATTCTTCTATTTCTAATAAAGTTTTCCCTTTTGTTTCAGGCAAACAGAAATAAAGAAAAACTGTACCTAGTAAAGTAGAAGCACCATAGAACAAATAAGCTCCATCATGCCCTATACTTTTAAACATTGCTGGTGCAGTTTTGACGGTCCCGAAAAAGGCGAGAGACGTCATCACCACACTAATACCAGAACCTAAGCCTTTTGTTTCTACTGCAAATAATTCACCCACCATGTTCCATGGTAAGATAAAAATACCTAGATGTGAAACAAAAACATTAAATGCCATAAGACTTAATGCAATAGATGGTGAAATGTGATTTATCGTACCGTTGTCAACTAGATATAGGTAAAGTGCTAATGTAATAAGTGATATCGCTGTAAATACTCCACTAAACATCGCCACTGGCCTTCTTTCGGACTTTCTTAGTAAAACACAAGCTATTGCTATGGATATACACCGTAATACGTCTAAGCTTAACATGGCTATATTGGCACTGCTATTGGATAAATTATTACCAACTAGTTTATTTACGATATCTGTCGTATATGCAGATATGACGTTGGCCCCTGACAACTGGGTAACTATAAAGAAAACAATCATAATTCCTAAAGGCTTCCAAAACTCTGGCTTTTTTATATTCTCCTTAAGAGCCTTAAGTTTTCCTTTTGTGTTATCTCTTTTTGACTGTTCTACAATCATCTTATCGAGCTCTGACTTCATAGCTAAACTTTTGCCTCTGCACCACTGGAAAGATATGATACATTCGTCAATTCTGTTCTTAGAAGCAAGCCAAGCTGGTGATTCTGGAGCAAAGTAAATAGTGATACCTCCAACTAATGGAAACAGTCCACAGAATAAGGCAGCATAGCTCCAATGAAGAAAAGATCCAAACATATGTGATATCAAAATTCCAAATGCTACACCTAATGATAAAACAGACAAGAAAAATCCTCTGTAAATTGGCGAGCTAATTTCTCCGATATAAACTGGACCAAGTGGACCTAGCCAACCTTGGCAGAAACCTGTTATAAATCTACCAAACAATATCAAAGCCATGATATCATTAGAAAACCCAATGACACACCATCCTACCACAAAGGATGTCGAAAGCATTAGCTGTGCTTTCCGTCTTCCAAACCTTTCCATGAGAAACCCAGAAGTCAAATTCCCGAAAACCAAAGCAAAAGATGATATCGCAGCTGAAAAAAAAAAATATTGTTAATGTTGTTACATCAAAGAGAGTACTACTTTAGGTTATTAAAGTCATATGTGGTAAAAAAAACAAGTAACACATACCTACCCATGATATCATTTCTGTTGAGAAATTTTGTTCCCCTCTGGCATGTTTTAGTTGTGATATAAGTATAGCAGATATTCCAGATGTAGACCCAGAACCCATAGTAAGCATTAAAACTCCAAATGACAAAAAGGCCTGAGAACAAACAAAACATTTTATGATTATTGCAAATTATACAATTACATACATTTTTACATGATTACATTTTAAGTAATGACTACGGAACTGATATGTGCTCTCTGACTATGGGCCTCATGGGCAGGCTCAAAGATACACAACGAGCTATGGAGAGGGTTTAACTTTGGGTTTCTCTACGCGATCGAACCGGATGAGGAGATCCGTAGAAGAACAAAAGTCACCAACATAGCCGGGCGGATTAGCAAGTTAACGTGCCAATTGGCAGGGCACATAGCTCGAAAAACTGATAAGTTTTCGCTAAATAGTCGCATGCTATGTGTATATTATAGAAAGCGATTTTTATTTTATTTATTAAAAGCAGCTATATTAATTATATGATATATTTGACATCTGTCACTTGATGGTCGTTACTATGTGCTCGAAGGTTAGCAAGGCCTAGAATGCTAATGAAAATGGCAGTATTAAACCCACTATGTTTGGTGAACAATGTCAAAATTTTATATCTGTACTATCTGCGCCCCGCGGTTTTACCCGCGTGGTGATGATTGATAATGATGATGAAAAGTAGTCTATGTGTTATTTCGGGACCTGAAATATCTACATACCAGATTTCATTCAAATCCGTTCAGCCGTTTGAGTGTGATTGAGTAACATCCATCCATCCATCCAAACTTTCACATTTATAATATTAGTGGGAATGGGATGGGATTAATCATTTTATAAAATTCATGTTTTATTACTACTGATTGATTTTGATTGACTATTGATACGAGTAACGATCATTATCTTAAGTGTTTTATGCAAGTTTCATACATATGTATTACGAGTAACGATCATTATCTTAAGTGTCTTATGCATATGGTAATACATATGTATGAAACTTGCATAAGACACTTAAGATAATGATCGTTACTCGTATCAATGTCAATTTTATTTAATCAAATTTTGGCAATATTCTAAAGATGAAGGATTTATAATACAGTTTGAGAACGTGCATAACAATATATACTAAGTGTACATCATATAAAAATATATTAACGAACAATCTTCTTCTTCTTCTTAGCAAGTGGCCATCCACTACTGGACATATGCCTCCCTCATATAGGGGGGATTTTTCAATTCTCGTGACGCTTAGCAGGCGGGTTGGCGAGCGCAGTATGATTTCCGATCCTCAGAAGGCATTGCTGCCCACCTTCTGGTACGTGATCCTTTAGCCGACTCTTAGGGCACCCACGGGAAGAGATGGGAGGGTGCTATTCTAGGCCGGTACCACCACGGCACGCTCAATATTTAGTGTTAATTCCGCGAAATAAGTTATTCGAAGCAATCATGAAGTGTATGCACGCATTAATTGAATGCAGGAAGTTTATTATGCGGGAGAGACGGCTTTGCACACAGCATGATAGCTTAGAACAATTTAACTCGCGGAAATAACACTAAATATTGTCAATATACATTTTGATATTGATTTCCGCCAAATAGGGCCTGAATCCATACAATTTTGACATTATATTAAAATTCAAATCATATTTGTTACATTTAATTAGACACTTATCATAACATACCTGTCTTTTAAATGGTGAATATTGTTGAGTATTAAGAATTTCATTTTCCGTTTCGCCGATTTCTTGTTCCGTTCCATTTGTGTTGATTTTCTCTAACTCGGTAACGGAGCGGTGGTCCATTGCGAAAAACTTGCACTACACTGCAGTGCAAAAACCATATACTTGGTGTGGTCTTGACGGATTACTTTTTATCTTATCATTTAATGCTGGTGCTCTGTAAATTTTATGACAGACAGCGCTGTCGTAGAGATGCCTGATTTGTCTGTGGCATTGAAATATTCGAGCTCGCCGCCGAGTGCATAATTATTGTTCATAATTTTTAAAATAGCGTTTCGTTACACCTATAAAGGAGTGTTGCAGAGTAAAAAGCAATTTTTTTATATTACAGTGAACCTGACGTATTAAGAAAATATTGTAATAGAATGGCGGCCCGCCTGCTTGTTTATTTCATTGGAAAGACAATTTCCGATTATATTTCTCTACTAATGAAGATTTATCAAGTTTTTGGCTTCCGTTGCAGTTAGGTTATAATTGGTATTTATGCCACCTTAGTGACCGTTGGCACTATTAGTTAATGAAACTCTAAGAGAATAATTGAATTAGCTGGTAATTAGTAATTACCAGCTAAATTAGTAATTGGCTGGTAACGGATAAAGTGAAAATTTTGTGTATTTTCCTATTATTGTTATTTTTAACTAGTTTAAGGTACACTTACCTATACCTATAAACATATATATTATAAACTGTTTGATCAGAAACTGTTCACATACTATGTTACTTCGTCTGTGCACATTTGAATTAACTCCTTTCAATTGCAAAAACAGGTTTTGTTGACCTGCTTATAGGTCACTATACGAATTGAAAATGCTGTATAATTCCTATAGCGTACTAAAATTTGACGCAAATTCTATCACGACTTGAATCATAAAACTGTTGTTTATGTTGCCAACATGAGTACCATGCTATCTCAGAAATGGCTTTAACGATTTGGGTGTAAATTTGCACATAGATAACGTTATGCTACAGGTATAAGTGGACAGTACGCACTACTTCAAGTGTTACAATCAGTGTTGCTATACGTGAGGACCTGTAGTTGACTTCTTGCTATGTATTATCATGTCAAATATGTATGAGGGCTGTTGTTCTTCCAATAAAGTAAATAAATAAGTAAGTAATGCCGGGAAAAACACCAAGCACCCAGTTAGTTAACGTTTTGATTATAATAATTTCCTTGTTTATATCTTAGAGTGCATTCTAGCATATTTTAGTTTTCAATTACTACACACACATTGCAGACACAAATACACACATTCATAACACTTCCAGAAACACAACACATACTCACATTATACAAGTAGTTTTTATAGCTGTTTATATTATGTATGTACTTGACGTAAGCTAAGTCTTTTCTGGGAGAGGCCATTGGCTCCTGAAACACAGTCCCACTAGTTCAGGAGCCTTTGGGTTCACTATTTGTTTGTACACTAATTATGTCAATAAAGTATTTTTGTATTTTTTATTTTAATTAAGCATAAAATTATGTTAATTACCTAAAATGTATGTAACAATACCAATGTAGTACTCGTGTATGAAATTAGTAAAGGTGTGTGGCAAATGCATTGTTTGGTATTTGCTTGTGTGAGTGAAGAACCTGTGCGTCATTAATGGTAAATAATTGAAAATGGTTTGTGTAATAATTATATTGTTTTAAGACTTTACCATTTGCTACATAAACAATTTTTAAGTCTAATTAGCTCTCTTAGCTTACTTATATTATTAAAACGAACGTTTGTGTGTATGTATGTATATTTGTTACTTCTTCATGCTCAAGCGGCTTCCGTGATTTCTGTGAAATTTGGTGTGGAAATAGCTTATACTCTGGATGGACACATCTTTTGTTTTTTTGTTTATTTTAATTATCACCATCATCATCATTTTTCATCACCACGCGGTTAAAACCACGGTACGCAGCTAGTGTATAACAAATTTTAAAAAATACCGCTTCTAAAAAATTTTATGACGCTAAATTCTGATTGAACAAAATTGATTTCATTTGCAAATTTATCAGTAAAAAAATAATTTAAGAAACGATTTCATAAACTACTATTATGAATTTATTTCGCTTATGGCTATTATATGGCATGTCTCTTATATAAGACCGTCATTCAAGTTTTACTTTTGATTTTTTAATCTTAATATTAAGATTAACAAATCAATGTTGATGAATACTTTCCAAACTGTTTTTTTTTTAAAAAAATAGTATACTAAAATACTGATTAAATGTAGAGGCATGTTCCACCCGCTTCTTTTTGTGTACTTTAGATGAAATTACAGAGCGCGTTAAGTGTTTAATATATATTGTCTATATATCGGTGTAAGATATTGTATATATTCATAATTCATATATTCAAAATAGGCAGACGTTTGACCACGATATCACCTGTTGTTGAGTGATGATGTGTTCTACAATATAGCATGCTTGCCTAGAAGATTGACTCGTGACTTGAAGTCAGCCAGATTGTATCCATGCGGAAACACAGACTAATGCAATGTGAATGTGGAAGCAAAACGCTTTGTGCGACATGTTAGAACGTCTACTATGTATAATTGTCACATTGCCATCTTTCTCATTCTTATACTATGATGTTGAAGACAGAGAATCAAATTATGTAGCTCTTAACACTTCCCGAGAAATTATCTGATAAATAACCGATATTAAACTGTCGATGCTGATCATGTCTAATGGAATGTTAAGCCTGTATTTTCTGACCAATTTGAATACGTAAAATATATGTGTAGATTGTAATGTTAAGAATATTTAGACAAAAATCGTGGGAGAAAGGAATGATAGAGAAAAATTCAAACACAGATATCAACATTCTCGTTGGATTGAACAAGGAAAACTATTTTTTTTTAATAGGCCGATGCCTTTATTCAAATAAAATACCAATAACTGATTACAATACTGCAACTACTACAAAAACATTTAAGCAATCCACTAGGTATTGTCAGCTTATAGATAACTCGAATGCTCTAACCCGCTACCAGTTGGCAGCGTGCCCAGAATACTAGCAGCATTGACACGTTGAATTGCAATAAAAATAAAAATAAAAATCTAAACTGAACAGAACAACACAAGTCACTTACGTTCAAATAATTTAAAGGACAAAATTCGGCTGCTAGTGGGGCTTGAACCCACGACTACCCCTACACTTGAATGAACCCCATGATTTTTCCTTCAAATAATTTGAAAGTAAGTTTCGCATAGCATGTGTTTATTTCAATATACCATAAAACTCTTAACATAACTTAACATAAGGCTTGATAATACGATCTGGCCATATATCATCCAACAAATTCGTATATCTGATGAATAAATCATCAGCTATCCTAAAATGTAATGAAGGCAGAAATATATATATTAAAAAAAGAAATATGTCTATAGCATATTTATGTAAATGTGTTAGTAATGTGCCGTGGTGGTACCCGCCTAGAATAGTACTCTTCCCGTGGGTGTCGTAAGATTCGGCTAAGGGATCACGTACCAGAAGGATGGTTAGCAGCGCCTTCTGAGGATAGGAAATCATACTGCGCTCGTCAACCCGCCTCTCAAGCGTGGCGAGAATTGGCAAATCCCCCCTATTTGGGGGAGGTATATATCCAGCAGTGGACGTCCAATTACTGAGAAGAAGACACAGAAATCTCAGATTTACACAGTTTAGTGATTCGAAAGTTTTAGATGTAGTTCTCTGTAAAAGAATCTTAATTTGCTTTTATGTCACTAATTTCATTGCTATAGGCATTTTGTTATGATTTAACGGGGTGGTGTAATGGTGAAGCTTTTAATATTTTTTTAAAGTAATAATAATAATAATTTATTTAGGCACAGAAAAACTTAAATCTAGGTTACATCGAGTTTAGGCGAAGCTAACTTATTCTAAACTCGGGGGGCACTGTGCTCCACACTAGGTTGAACCTGTGTCGTGGAGTACAGGCTCTTCCTTAAAGTCCTACGAAAAACGTATCCTACTTATTTACAAAATATAGTAAAAAAAAAATGTGGATAGATAAGGCCAAACTTTTATACATACATAAACTTATACCTACTTAATTACTAGTTATTTCTTGTTATAGCATATACAACGGATACAATAAAAGGATGTACCTGCTGTTGAACGATGTTCAAGAGTGTATTTTGACAGCGTGTAGTCAACAAACAAAGATGAGCTTATGATATTTAGGAATGAGTCCGATACGCAAGGGGGGGTATAAGCAGGTACTGCACAGAAATAAGAAATAAAGTATATTACGTGATAGTATAAGCATATTTTTCTTGCCCAATTCTAAATGTTTCTTGTCATCTTGTAGCACACCGATGTCGAGTGAAAGGTTATCGCTAAGCGATTTCATAACAAGCCAGCCGATCGCAAAATCACATCATTTATTACAAGTGGTTATTTAGTTTTAATTAAATAAGCGTTCCTTTGCAGAAGTTTTCATATCGAGATAATGCTTCGTGAACGGGGGAAACGTGTGTCGAAGAGGTCCCGCTTAAGTGATAACATCTTCGACCACGTCGTCACTGACCATCGAGTGAGATAGTAGTCAAACACTAGGTCTATACAGCATAAAACAAATTGAGCTGCATAAATTCGCATCGTGCTGTCTGCTTCCAGCTTGCATTTCCTGAGAGGGAGGAGACAAGAAAAATTAACCCCGAATATAGTCAAAATCTCATGTAGTTAGTTCGCGATAAAGCTATATCTAGGGCGCCCGATATTAATGGGACTAATTAATTTCCAAATCCTCCATCTATAATAGGTATACTTATCTATATAAAAGTAAAATAAAAGCATGAACTGTAACAGTAGTACCTACTATAAATTGGATCATGACCAATTAATGTATCAGGGTTACCTAAACTGCTCGTATTAAGTCTTAAGAAAGTTCCCACTATTCCTGCTCAAATACTACCAAAAATAAAATAATATCACATAAATGTGTGTTCATTTGTAATATTTTAGTTAATATTGAGCTCGAAATGAAAAAGTTATTAGTGGTCGATACTTTGTTTAATATTTAAACTCTACTGTACATTTCTAAAATTTTATTCATAGTGAACAAAAAAAAAAAAATTTTATTTCTAGGTTTGCGTGCTAAATCCTAGACAACGTCATCACTTAACATCAGGTGAGACAGTTGTCAAACGCAAACTTATAATAGTAAAAAAAAAAAAAAAAAAAGAACAAGTTTTAGTGAATTTTACTAGTGCCAAAATTCGAAATGCTATAACTCCTTCCCACCTTATCTTTGTTCGATTTCGAGATCGAAGACAATTCAAGTCTTGTTTAATTTGATAAGTTATAATCTCATGGTTTTACTTCGAAACCAAATCTACCAAACGTACGGCAACATAAGATTATAGTCATAAGCTTATACTTTATAGCATTTAAAAAGTCACTATATACCCTTGACAGTCGCCGTGGCTCAGTGGTCAGTGACATCACTTCAGTGTCTCCGGGACCCTGGGTCCGAATCCCGGCAGGGGCAAACATTTGTGCGATGAGTGTTATAGGTGTTTGGTCTTGGATGGTCTTGGGTCTTGGATATATGTGTGCTGTGATTGTGTATGTCCATGCCTGCCACGACACAAAGAATCCTTTTATTGGGGATATTATGGGTACCTAATAATAAAAAAAAAAACAAATACGTAGCGTATTAATTATTTTACCCCGTTGTTAATCGGATACACACATCCTTGTTTGTCAGATGTGTGATCGGATAAGATGACATTGGTAGACTTCGCTTCGAATATAAATAATGTTCTTGTTCTTGTTATGTTATGTGTGTTATGTTCTAGTTATATACATATATGAATTTAGATATACCTACTCTTGTTTGTATTGCCAAAAGGTGACTCACAATTTAAAATAATAGGTTAAAACTTTTTTCCGAAAAATGGAACCGACTTCAACACTCAAATAACTTGTTGAAGTTGGTACCATCATAGTTCAAAAGTAGCTTTTATCAAAATATTGTGAGCATGGTATCGACTTCGACAAGTTATTTCACACTTTTGAGTGTTGAAGTCGGTTCCATTTTGTGGTAAAAAAATGAATACTATTGTTTTCAATTGTGAGCCACCGATCATCGAGGTCGTCAAGGTCGAGGTATGCGTAGCACTTTTCACTTATTGGAGTGTAACTCAAAAACCGCATGTCCGATTTTGATGAAATTAAAGTGGGACTACCACAAAAGTATACTCTATCAACTAAAAATTATTAAAATCGGTTCATAAACGACGAAGTTATCTGCGAACACACATAAAAAAAAATATACATACGGCCGAACTTGAGTAACTTCCTTTTTTTGAAGTCAGTTAAAAATATAACATCAACATAAAGAGGTTTTTACACATGTCATGTGACTTGAACTTTGTTTCTTTTTTATTCAACGATTTAACATTTCCATAGATACTTCAAGCTTCCGTAAACAGGTTACGATAAACTCTGTGGTCGTGAATCAGTAATAAATCATAGTTATTTGTACCGTAACCAAAAACAGTTGAACTCAAATGAGTTAGAGCGGCTTTAGCTTCTGGGGAAGGTAACACCGTTATCAAACTTCTAGCTTGGTGGTACGGTACAGTCGAGTACCCGCCAGGCTAGCTACCACCCTCAATTTTGAAAAACTGTCACCCAACACACTGTGTGCTAGGCAGCAGTCATTCAGAGCCGGAACGCATTCTTTCACACAGAGAGACAGAGAGGTTCTTGTCCAGTCATCTCCCGTCTTCTCGTGACCACGACCAGTGCAACTTGGTCGAAACGTCGAGGTAAATAAATTACAAAATTTTTTTCTCGCGATCAAGCCGCGATTTATTTACAAACTTAAAATACTATGCGCAAATCGTAACTCTGAATACTTGCTGCTGTTCTAAATGCTCTAATGTGGCCTGATCTAATTAAGAATTGGGCTTAATAGCCCAACAGAGATACGTCTTGAACTTCAATCAATCAATCAGCGTTGATGTATTAAAGTAGATATTAAAATGAACGGACTGACCCTTATTAAAATACAGATATGTTAATTAATATCTTGAATACGTATATTGAGGAATCTAACCTGGCATAATTACTTTTGATTTTAAGCATGGATTTTCAAAAAAAGCATGTGAAAAATCATTTCAAAATAAATGTCATACGTCACAACTGCTGTCTTCCATGAGATAGGCCGCTACATTTTAAAGTCTCTAACATCGTAAATAGACTATAACATATCTTATGTACATATTATATATTTTTAATAGTGTGTAAATATTTCCATGTCCATCGGAGCAATCATTCTTTATAGAGTCTTTTGATTTTATAATTTTATAATAGGTGGATTCTGGTAAATTAAACTTCCTCTGAAATTCATTTCGTGATTTTCCGAATTCAAACGCATTCACTATTTTCTGTTTTGACATGATGCAGAACGGAACTTTTCTTCGCAATTAATTAACTATAAACTGAGTAAGTCCGACATACAGGGTGGTACAACAGGCACACGTGTCCATTCGACGTGTAGTTCCACGAAATAGAATAGGTACAATATTGACGAGAAAACAATACAAAAACAATTGTAGAAAGTTCCACGAAAGTTAAGAATGAGTCATAAAATAGCAAATGCTTATTGTGAAATGTGAACGTTGTATAATGTTTTGTCATTTGTTACTGTATGTGTGTATCTTTTATGTATGTATGTATTTTTATTGTAGCTATAGTTCCTCCTAAATAATATAAATAAATAAAGCTCGATTGTCGCTTATAGAGGTATAGATAAGTGGCAGTCTCAGTTACGGAGGTCCATGAGGGAAAAACGACTCTCTCTTACAGAGGTTTCTGTTTCTCGCTTATAGAGGTTTCTGTTTCTCGCTTATAGAGGTTTCTGTTTCTCGCTTATAGAGGTTTTGGGAGCTTAAAATGACAGGCCCTGCCGGGCTATGATGCGACACCCGAGATAATTTATATCGAGGTTTTTGCCTTTGAAAAACCACGACATAAATTATCTCGGGTGTCGCATCATAGGCCGGCTGGCTATTGCTCTCACTTATAGAGTTTTCTCCCTTATCCAGTTCTCACTTACCCAGGTTTGACTGTAGATCATATTTGTATATCTCCTAGATATAATGGCCGATACGGTCTGAACCCTGAAGGTTTTCTAGGGGAGGACGCAGACTGGCAAGCGCAGTACTTGGTATCCACCGGCAAGGTGGACAAACAACTTTACCAAGATTGCAGTGAAGTACCTGTCTCTTTCTGTTCTTCCTCTTGCTCCTCTGATCTTGGTTTGTATCCAGTGGATTTCCAACATTGTCCGTGTTGAAGATTAGAAAGGAAGACATACGTTCAGCCGTAGACTTCCTAAAGCTGAGATGTTGATGATAATGAACTGTGGAACGAAACATTTAAGACTAGGCTATGTTGTTGATGACGAAACTATAAACCCTTAATCCGAGTCCACAGGCATCGACATAGAGACAAAAAAATATGAGATATAAAAATAAACACCCCCCCCCCCCCTATCCCTCCTCCCTCCACACCACACATGTCATTCACCCGGGTAACTCAGGCTCCACAAAAAATAAAATAAAGCACCACTTCCTAAATGTTTTATTTTTCAACTTAGATTGTCAAATCAGGTCAAGACCCTCATCTGTAGATACATTTAAGACGCTGGTAAAACATGTATACAGTCTGTCTATAACCTGCTTATAAGTCTAAATTAAAATATTAACTTTATTGTAAAACTATACGCAATATTGTCGTTACATAGAAATATGATCAATAAAATTAGAATAAAATACAAAATATGAAAAACACGCCAAATCTCAAATGATCCGGTTTCATATCTGTCATAATAATAAATACTTACATATATAAAAGTTGAAATTTGCATTATAGTTTTAAGGAATTTTTAGTAAATTTCTCACCTTGTTAGTATTCAATACTATACATACATTACTTATACATTAATATTGTTAAAGGGGTGAATGATAAATATTTTTTTAAATATCTTTGTATTTTTGCACGCGCCTGGCAATATAAAAACCCCGACTAAATGGTCTGGCTTAATTTTTTTTTATTTTATAAACATAAAACTACAACATAATATAAATTGCATGTTGCCTCAAACATAATTCGAAAAAAAATATTTTTTTTAAAAAAATTTAGGGGTTTATTTAGCCCCGCTACTCACCAGTCAGGTCTGTGGTTCCGAGTTGGGGTAGGAGAGGTAAGGAACAAGTTTTCAGCTTGCCTCAAATACCTACCCAAAAATTAGTGCCAGCTCTCGGACTGTTACACTAATATTCAGTTATTAAAGCGTCAGTTGTTAAAGTGGCTCAAAATGAAATTATTTTACTATTCAAGACAAAATATATAAAATTGATCTGTTATTAAAAAAAAAATCATTAATAATCACATGTATAAATATATAATTGATAATGTTATAACGAAATGTTACAATATTACAATTAATATTGAACGCTGGTTTTTAGCAAATTTTGTAGGCTCTGTATAATAAATACAACATTCTTTACTGTTCTATACTATTCGCATTACCATTGTGGCCTTACTTCGGATAAAATTTAAACCGCACTCGAGATTAACTTCTCGCTTTGCACCTATATTTTTGTCACAATAATATAATAATATTACAATTTACATTATTTCTTTACCTAAGATGATGCAACTAAAAATTGGACTAGATACAACTATAGTCACATGCATGCAGTAATGTTTAATCGCATCAATGAATTGATTTTCAAAGAGCTATTTGTGAATTTTTGTGAGAGCGCATGAAAGTATTACTACCTATTAATAAAATTATTTAATGAGAACCATACGTCTGCCCAACTGCCAGCTCGATCACGCCTAAAGCTAATTAATTATAATGTTATAGTATATTTAACAGATATAAATATTAAAGTATTTCATTGTTATTTGATTGAAATGTTCAATTTCCAAAAGCTTAACCTTCTCACTTGTAAACACATAGCAATATTATGTTAGTTTATACATATACCAATCAATATGAAGATAATTAAAATATTTCACCCATTCGCTCATATCCCTATCGGTAATATTGATCAAACAATTTATATATTTTCTTTTTGTTGGCGGTCGTCTGACGGATAAAGGACCTATATGACTAACATGTTCAAAAATAGCACCAAACACTACAAAACCGTAAAGTATGGGTCGAATTACAAAAGGTTTTACGTAAATTTACATATAAACGATCCTTAAAATAAACATCACAGACACATTAAAAGGTTATTTTCACTATTTTACCTAAAATAAACACTCTTTATCATATATTGTTTAAAACACCTTTGCTGTTTCTAATCTGTGATTCGGTATTTTTTGTGTTTCTCTTGCCATATCTAAAATATTCTTCAATTTGCAATAAAGTTTTTCCCTTTGTTTCAGGCAAACAGAAATACAGAAATATAGTACCTAGAAAAGTAGAAACACCATAAAATAAATAAGTACCATGATGCCCTATACTTTTAAACATTCCTGGTGCAGTTTTTACCGTCCCAAAGAACGCGACAGACGTCATCATTACACTAATACCAGATCCTAAACCTTTAGTTTCTACTGCGAACAATTCACCGACCATGTTCCATGGTAGAGGTGATATACCCATGTTTGAAACAATAATGTAAAATGCCATAAGGCCTAATGAAATAAAAGGTGAAATGTGGCGTACCGTACCATGTTCGACTAAATATAAGTAAAGTGCTAATGCAATTAATGATATTGATGTAAATACACCACTAAATAATGCCATAGGTCTTCTTCCAGATCTTCTCAATAAGATACAGGCTATAACTAGAGATGCGCACCGCAATACATCTATGCTTAACATGGCAGCATCTGCATGGCGTTTGCCGGAACTGCTACCGATTAATTCCTTCATCATAGCAGGTGTATATGCGCATATGACGTTCACTCCTGATAACTGAGTAATAATAAAGAAAACGACCATAATCCCCAAAGGCTTCCAAAACTCTGGCTTCTTTATATTCTCCTTAAGAGTCTCAAGTTTTCCTCTTGTGTTATCTCTCTTCGACTGTTCTGCAATCATTTTATCGAGCTCAGATTTCATAGCTAAACTTTTACCTCTGTACCACTGGAAAGATATGATACATTCGTCGATTCTGTTCTTAGAAGCAAGCCAAGCTGGTGATTCTGGAGCAAAGTAAATAGTGATACCTCCTACTAATGGAAACAGTCCACAGAGTAAAGCAGCATAGC
Organism: Apeira syringaria; assembly: GCA_934044485.1. Classification (NCBI taxonomy): domain Eukaryota; kingdom Metazoa; phylum Arthropoda; class Insecta; order Lepidoptera; family Geometridae; genus Apeira; species Apeira syringaria. The sequence goes on along the minus strand of OW203662.1, from coordinate 18,687,616 downwards.
TCCAATGCAGAAAAGTACCAAACAGATGTGACATGAGAACTCCAAATGCTATACCTAATGATAAAGCAGCCAGAAATAGGCCTCTATATACTGGTGAACTGATTTCTCCAACGAAGACTGGTCCAAGCGGACCGAGCCAGCCTTGACAGAAGCCTGTCATGAATCTTCCAAACAGAATCAAACCCATAATATCATAGGAAAATCCTATGACTATCCATCCCAATACAAAGCAAGTTGAAAGCATCAGTTGTGCTTTTCGTCTTCCAAACCTTTCCATCAAATATCCAGAAGTTAAGTTCCCAAAAACCAATGCCAGGGATGATATAGCAGCTGAAAAGACAGAGAAGTTCGGTTACTTTGTGTCATCTCAGATCTAACACGAATCAGTCAAAGTATGTAAAGTGAAACACATACCTACCCAAGATACCATTTCTGTGGAGAAATTATGTTTTCCTTTAGCATGTTGCAGTTGTGGTATTAGGATAGCAGATATTCCTGCCGTAGAACCAGCACCCAGATTAAGCATGAATACTCCAAAAGATATGAGAGTCTGAAAACAACGAAAACAAAACACTGTTCATAGATATCATATCATGTATGTAGGTATCGTCATCGCAACCATAAGGCGTCCACGACTGGACATAAGCCTCCCCCATGAGACATCTGCGATTGCGATGACGAAAATATAATAACCATGTGTGTAAATTTATGTGTTGTTTGTTATATCACAAATAAAAAAATAGTTGCACAAACTGTTTGTAATGAAAAGTGCAGACAATTGCTCATATAAGCTATGATTTTGCCTATCAAAAAGAAAACAATGGGATTAATTTATCTAGTTTTAACTGACGTATATTAATCACAAGTAAGGCACAGATGTTTCATTGTTTGTAATAAACATAGACAATTGAGATATCATAAATATTATCTATAGAAGCAAATCTAGACAAATGTAAATATTCCATTTATTAATGTTGATTATGCTTTGGCTTATCTTATACTATAACTCCGTGACTTGTACTTAATAGTACAAATTATCCTTCTTTCTTTTGTTTCGATCACTAAAGAGTTTTTTTTATACTGTATAGATCTAGTTTGACCACTATCTCACTTGATCATTAGTGACGATGTGGACGAAGATGTTATCACTCCACTCTAGATCTAGAATACTCACTGGCTCTCAAGGACTGCTGCCTGAACACAATATGTGTTTAGTGACAGTTTTCCAAACTTGTGAGCTAGCCAGGCGGATACTCGTAAGTACCCTACCACCATGCTGGGAATTTGTTAACGTTGTTACCTTCACCGGAACTTCAAGCTGTTATTGGGGATCGAACCAGTGTCTGTCAGTTTGACAGCCTACGCTGCCCCCGCTACTGAGCTATCATCGCTTCTTTATCGCTTCGCTTCGTCTACAAGGTCATATCATCTGCTGTCGTCCCAAAAACAACTCTACCGCGTTTGTTTAAAGCCAGTGCTTTTCAACGTTACTGTTTTCAAATTCACCGTTAAGTTCAGTTTTTTTTATTAAAGCAATATATTTTTTTTTTACTTAATATATCTGACAACTGCCACCTGACATTTGACCTGATATTTAGTGATGACAATTAGTATGGCATAAACATATTTTTTTCCAATCATAACATTTGAATATCGATATACGATCAAAACAAGAGCTCATTTCCGAATTAATTGCAACTTTGTATACGTGTGTGAGTCAAGTAAGTATTTCGACCAGTTTCGTGAGACTGAGTCACTTTTCTGAGTGATTGCGATCTTGGTCGCATCCACGCATGCGCTCGTCTCTTGTGTGAAATATTAATTACATTTATTTATGTGTATTGTGATTTTTGCTGTGGTTTAAAATTCAGATTATTCACTTTATTCAAATTATTCACGCTACACGTCGGTTCAAAATACGACAATCTCCGTACATGTTTTTGATTGTGACCAATGATGTTTTACTAAACATGACGTATATTCATACTGCGCGGTGCTCAGATTTTGTTCCCTTACGACATAAACATGCTTACTGCGACAGAAAATACGGTACAAATAATATAGAAAAGGATAGCCATATGTTTGGACTTGCGCTTGATATACGCGTCGTAATGAAAATTACTACAATTGACTTAGTTTTGCCGCCTCAGTTTCCGCGCGCTTGTGCGCCATCTACCTCATATAAACATATAATATCATTGGGTGTGACGTCATTTGTAGCATGAATACGATGTACATAAAAACGAGGTAGTGCAGAGTGTGTGCTATGTCAAATTCAATTGACCAATCACGGTACTATTCCATTCTCTAGGTTGACCAATTGACATTCGCCATTTGATGGTGGTGTATCAAAACAAAATGTTTAACCTTTATTGTTCAGGGAATAGATAGTTACGCAGTGTTTTGCTAAGTTGCACTTACCGATTTAAACATAAATCACGATTTCAAACTTCATCAAAATACTTATACTTAGCAAAAATTTACAATCAGCTGATTTCTCTGACATTTGCACATAAAAGCGTATAATTTGCGGTTTATTTTTGGTAGCGTGTATATAACGTTATGTCGGTGAATACAATTTTAAACCGGGCGTATTCACTGTAAGCACTGTATTCAAATACTCCGAAAAATAAACCACACTATGTGTGTCTATCCCTCCTGCGACACAGAGTATCCTAGTGCGGGGGTGAAAAAAAATTTATTTAAGTAGGTTTTTTATTATAATCTAAAACTACACTCTACAAACTCCACGGTGCATGCCAATAAATATAGCTAATAAAAACTAAATATACAAATATTGTTTAAACAAAATTGTTTACCATTCTGCAATGCTTACATATAAAAAAAAAATTAATAATAAATTCAACCGACTTCATCACTCAAAAGTGTGATATAACTTATTGAAGTCGGTACAATATAATAGTTATTGATTTTTATAGAAAAGTGCAAGGTGTTGTTGTACTTTGCTTCATTTCATAACTAGCTGCGCCCCGCGGCTTCACCCGCATGGATTACGGTTTTCCCGCTATCTCAATTATCCCACGGGAACTATACTCTTCCGGGATAAAAGTAGCCTATGCGTTATTCCAGGGTCTTTCCTATCTTCATACCAAATTTCATCGAAATCGGTATTGCCGTCTAAGCGTGAAGAAGTAACAAACATATAAACATACACACAAACTTTCGCCTTTATAAAATTAGTGAGATATAGAGTGGTTGTAATGCGCCCTTGCAGTACATTTAAGTCCAACTCATACTTGACCGTTTTATTTATAATACTTTTGTTATCTGGATGTTTTCTCGGTCTAAATATTAAATTAATGATTTTGTCATAGCCCTATAATCCTTACTTCAATATACAATGTTTAATGTTCAATCATTTGACATTCTTATCAATTGTAGGTCGTTATCATGAGAGATAAAGGGTCTTTTTATTATTTCTATGTGTTCTATGTGTATCATTTAAAAAAAAAGGATTTCGATAGAGATCTTTAATAAAGAAAAATTGAAAAGTCCTTTTAAGACATGCGGATAAGAAAAAAACAAAATACGACGACGCTTTTTGTTTTTTTGTTATCCGTACTGCGGGATGTTATTCCATATAATATATAATGTAGTGATGATGATTTGAAATATGAAACCAATTTTATTTATTATATAGTACAAATAATATAGTTTTATTTATGACGTCTGACTCGGAGGCGAATGGAGACCACGGACTGGCAAGCGCAGCATAGAACAGCTACCGACCAGGTGGACAGACGACCTGACTTAGATCGCAGGCAAGGGCTGGATGCGGGCCGCTTCCAACCGGTCTTTGTGGAAATCAATATGGGAGGCATATGTCCAGCAGTGGACGTCCTATGGCTGGGATGATGATGATGATGACTTGGAGGCTTGTGATCACTGCTAGCCACAGATTTTCGCAAAACAGCGGCGTTCACGAGCTCAATTAGAGCATTATTTGATCCACCCAATATGTGGTCATGACCGTTCACGTCAACCAGTCAGACCAAATTATGGTCGACTAGACCATAATCTTTCTACCTCTAGAATCGATCAAATCTTGATCGGCTGTCTTCTTCTGTGGCATGCTATGGTGTAGCCGTTCGTGAGACATCAGTCAAATATTGGTCGATCAATATTTGGCGGAAGGCGCTCCTGAACGCAGCCCAGAGATACAAAGTTACCTACAACTATTGTACACTGCGACTAGTGTATTTTTTGTCTCAACTGTGTGAAAATTTTGAATTTAATCGTATTCTAGTCTCACGTCATTTAATACTGTAATATTTTACTGGTTTTAAAATTTATATTCAAAATTAATCAAGACAAAATATATTTAAATTTTATAGAAAGCCATATATACAACGGGACTCTTTTGTGTACTCTGATCATAACCGGTTTTTTAATGTGAAAATTCTTCCATATTGTATTTAAACTACACATTTTAGTTTAAAGACGTTAAACAACTCTGTGTCTACGATAAGAAAATATTCATAGCAACTGTATGTTTGTACATTCTTATCGAAAAATCTTGTCAAAGCGTGATAAAATAATTATTTTACGTAATAATATTAAAAATATAGTTTTTTTTTTCATCATCATCATCTCAGCCATAGGACGTCCACTGCTGGACATAGGCCTCCCCCATTGATTTCCACAAGGACCTGTTGGAAGCGGCCCGCATCCAGCCCTTTCCATCCACTTTTTTTTTTTAAATGATGACTTTTTAAGAAATGTAAGCACTTAGAATGGCCCTCCTTTATTTGTTTAGGATTTATACATACGAGTATACATTCACTTTGAAACCGCGGTCCTGGGTTCGAATCCCGGCCGGGGAAATCATTTCTGTGATAAGGATAGGATGTTTGTGTATTGTGACTGTGCGAGTCCATACCTTCCGCGACACAGGGTGTTCTAGTGCGGGGATGTACGAGTGAATGCGTTTATTTGTTTGTTTATTTTGGGCTCCCCCATTAATTGCATAAAGTATTTTTGTCAATTTTATACACTGAAATATGGGGTCATTTAAGCTGTAAAATAAATGTTTACAACTAAATAAAATCAACCTTGAAAATTTGATTTAAGAACAGATTAAAATGTTCGTATAAGTATGAATAAATACAAAATGATGTCGGAAGTTTTAATGCCTTGAAATGGTAATTAATATACTACTACATTATGTCTGAGGTATTGTATTTTTTTAACCATTAGTAAATATATATTAATTAATATTATTTAATATTGCCGCCGCTCGGACCTGAACCACTGAAGATGTCGACCGCAGTGATCGACGAAACGTCTGGAACAAAAGTTTCACATAGACCACGGCCAAACAGCCCGGAAGCAATACATACAACAAACATTAATAAATACTTCCGATTATGAGTAATTTTACTAGCAACCATATGTAGGCAAGATATAATATAATATAACCGTAGAGCTCGTACTGATATAAAACATATTTCAATACTAATTGATTTCATTTTCGTTTGTGGCTCGCAACCAGTATTTAAATTTTTCTTTAGATAATTAAAGAGCCTTATACAAACACACGTATATCTGCACTTAATAATGCTATGAAATAAAGTTTTGTATAACTGTTTGTTTCAAATAAGAGGCCAGTATTTATGGAGATAAGAATTATCTTCTGACTATTCGTATTTAGTATCAATGACACTAATATAAGTAGCTGATAGCTAAAATATTAAGTTAATATTTAACCAACAACGGATATATCCAACTAATTGTTCCACAATTTACCACGTGAGTTCTAGTTGGTGCATAGATTACAATTACAATTGTTACATAGTAAAGTATTGCTATTGGTATCAATTATATTGTACTAATAATTATGATTGGAACTTAAAATAATTATGAATTTCCGATTGGTGCAATACATTCAATGTAATTCAAATAGTGGGTACTATATTCGTTCCCACTACCACACACGGTAAATTTATTTAATGTTAAGAGTTTATATTTCTTTTTTTTTTCCACTTCTTTTTTAACAAATTTCTCACATGTTACACACACCTGTCTTTTGAACGGAGTCCGTTCTTTGTTTGCGTCATTTTCCGTTTCACAAATGTCTTTATCTGTGCCATTTCTGTTAAACTTCTCCAATTCAGTCCCCGAATGGTTATCCATGTCGGGAGTTCCACACTGCACTGCACATGACCGAATACTAGTACGTTAATGATGAATCGTCCACTATCTTATCACTGAACACTTGTACTCATTAAATTATAAATCACATGGCGAGTCGCCGCCGTACTTATTTGACGGAATCGGCCGTAAGATTGAATCTTTTGAGATGGCATCTATGTGTATGTTTTTTTTTTAAATCCAGTTATGCAAATGGCGCCAGCGGGCTGGGTGTTGCATTTCAAGCGACCCTGATTTTCAAAAAGTTGCAATATTTTAGGGTCTGGCAGATCATGTGGAAATAGTAATAGGAATGCTCTGGCTTGTATACCGCCACTGCTGAGTTGCGTCATACTTGTTTACTTGGCTGGGAGGCTTACAGTTCTTTGTTCATTCATTACTTGTTTATTAATGTGTCACTTGGGCCTTATATTCTCATCTGATATGGTGACTATTTGCGTCACAAGTATAGACATAAAATAGCGGACTTAATGTTAACATACGTCGGGCTAATAGTGATTCTTGTGCCCTTATATACTTGTATGTCAGAATGGGCGATTCAATTAAACATTTACTTTTTAAAGATTTCATTATTAAGTTTTTTTATGTATAGGCATGTTTCAAAAATACTTATAAACTTGTACAAGTTTATAGCGAAATAGACTGGCCGGTTGGCTCAGTTGGTAACACTGTGCCTTCTGAGCCGCTGATCCCGGGTTCGATTCCCGGACAGGTCAAACATTTGTGTGTATGTCTGTTATGTGTATTTATGTACATGTCTGTTTGACCAGTGTCTGGGTGTGTATATGTATATAAGTAAATATATAATATAAGTATATATCAGTATATATCAGGTTACCATAGTACAGGCTATGCCTAGTTTGGGACCTGAAGATCTTGTGTGAATGTTGTCCGATATTATTATTAATATTCGAAGGTTCTTAAATTATGCTTAGGTAGGTAATATTCAAACAGACAAACATACTCGCAATACATAGTATCATAAAGCAAATTGGAAATGTGATGGCTCTTTGCGAACCAACTGTGATAGAAGCTAGAAATGTATACGTCTGCCACATTAAATTACAGACAAAATACATTTCTCTTTTGTATTAAATTATTAAATAGTGACTAATTAATTACTGAGACTATTCCACTAAAGAACAAAGATAAACAAGCTAGGGTAGCTGAGAGGAAAGTTCTCAATACAGTCATGGCAAAACATCAGTTGCCAATTGCCAATTGCCAATCATTCCTGCCAAGGAATGGAATTCGTTGCCCGAGTCTGTGTTTCCCGATATGTACAGTCCTGGAGTCTTCAAGTCGCGAGTGAATAGGTACCTTCTAGGTTTGCGTGCTAAATCCTAGACAACGTCATCACCTAAACTTCAGGTGAGACAATTGTCAAACGCAAACATTTAATACGTAAAAAAAAAAAAAAAAACAGTGCATGACAGGAGGCATTCGGTGAAATCAAAGTGAGTTTATAGAAATGCGTTATCGAGTAAACACCGAACCTGGTTGTCTAAATATTTGTAGTTACACAAAGTTAAATAATTTTAATAAGTAAACTTTTAAAAATAAGTTTTAAAAATGGTTTAATTAATATATTATATACCCTACCGAAACGGGTGGGTATTTATATTATACGTAAAACATCTTCACTGGTCAAAAGCCCTTTTAACTGAAAAAAACTAGTATAAAGTAGTTTGGAAGGCACAGGTCGGTCAAATGTAGTTTTGACTAACAATCATTGGTCAAATGTTCTTGACTATATTTTCAGGCGAAAGTACCCGTCAATTTGCGGTCAGAAGTACTTTTGACCAGGGTAACGTACCTGGTCAAAAGCACTTCTAACCGCAAATTTACAGTCAAAACCAATATTGAAGATTGATTAGTTTTTTTACAATTTTTGACTGATATGAGCGGTCAAAAGTACTTTTAAGCAGCATAGCAATAGTGCTTTTGAGTGTTATTTAAGTCAAAAATGTTATCGTCGATAGCTTGGGGCTAAAGATGTTAATGATGATGATGATGATGATAAAAAGTAGCCTATGTGTTAATCCAGAGACTAAACTATCTCTATACCAAATTTCGTAGTGTGATTGTTATGTGAAATGTGATAAAAATTATCTGTCAGCTGCAAGTTTGATTTGTCAAAATTACATTATATACGTTTAATGTATCCGCTTCCAACCGGTCCTTGTGGAAATCAATGGGGGATGCATATGTCCAGCAGTGGACGTCCTATGGCTGAGTTGATGATGATGAATGTATCACTGCAATAACTTTATAATACTCGTATATAATGTATATAAATGTGATACAATTGATTGTTTCAGATTGAAGGTAATTCCGACGCAGATTTAAAATTTAAATTGCAGTATATATTAACCTTGGTTTTAAAGTATAACTTCTCTCCGTAGCATCACACTAATATTATGAATGCATAAGGTTTGTGGGTACGTAGTTCGTTTGTCTGTCTGTTACCTCTTCACGCCATAACAACTTGATAGATTTGATTGGAATGTACCTTATAGCCTGGATTATCAGTATTAACACATATACTTGTTATTAAACCAAACGGGGCTTAATCGCGAGAAAAACATTTAGTAATTTATTTACCTCGACGTTTCGACCAAGTTGGTCGTGGTCACGAGAAGACTGTAAGCCCCGTTTGATTTAATAACAATGTGTTCGAATCGCGAAAGTCTAAAAATTACAAACACATATACTATTAATAGCTATTTCTTATCCCGAAAAAATGTATGGGCTACGAAAAACACCTAATTGGATTATGTAAATAAATAAAATAAAATATTATAAACTAGATTCACCCCGCGGGTTTGTCCGCGTGGTGATGTAAAACGGTGATGATAATTAAAATAAACATTTGTGTTGATAAACGTCGAGGTAAATAAATTACTAAATGTTTTTCTCGCGATTAAGCCCCGTTTGATTTAATAATAAGTATATGTGTTACTACTGATAATCCAGGCTATAAGGTACATTCCAATCAAATCTATCAAGTGTTAATCCAGGGTATAAGCTATCTCCATACCACATTTCATCAAAATCGGTGTAGCCGTTTGAGCGTGTAGTAGTAACAAACATACACACAAGCTTTCGCATTTATAATATTAGTTGGATGGAGATACGATGTGTAAGTAGCTCTTTCTGTCAGTTATGTCTTCCCGCCTAAACCGCTAAGCCAATTGTGATGAATGTTAGTACAATGGTAGACGGGACCTCGCAGTAAGACATCCATAGGCTACTTATTGTCTCGTAAAAAGTATGGTTCCGTGGGAAAACTAAGGTAGCGGGTACAACTGTAGTCCATTCGGGAGAAACCGCAGGTCACGGCTAGAATATAAAGTACGGCGAAACAAAGATGTGACATTATTTCCATATTATTTGGACCGTGTTTGTATCACTATCAGACAATGGAAATGAATCCATGATAAATTATTTATCTAATTGCAGCTTGTTTCCAGGTCAAGAGTTACTTAAGCATTAATTACAGCACGTGCACAATCTTTTTGTTTGAACGTCAGTCAAAGGTTTTGTCAGTGCGATCATGTTTGTGTCTTGAACACAGTAGTTACGTCACATATTTTCTACGTAAGTAAATAATAAAAATTAGATGGGACCACACGGAAAGCACCAGCTTTCAAATAAAAAAAGAACGATCAAAATCGGTTCACCCAGTCGGAAGTTATGCGGTATCAAACACAAATAAATTTTTTTAAAAAAAAACATTCGCGTCGAATTGAGAACCTCCTCCTTTTTTGAAGTCGGTTAAAAATACGTAGATCTGATAACTGATCTGATAGGCGAACATTAATATTGAGAAAAAAAGTAACTGTAAATTAAAAAAGTAAATTATGGTATTAATGAGAGTTTTTTTTTTAATATCATAGGCTTGCATTTGACCACTCTCTCACCTTAGGTTAAGTTTCGACGCGATCTAAAATGAAGATTAAATTAAGATCCATTCCTTTTTATCTTCAGATACAAAATTGTAATGTATGTCTACATATATTACAGATTTAAATTAGAAATTGTCCATAAATATTTAATAAAGTAAAGAAATCCACGCGTCCACGCGTTGACAAATGCTGTTGCGGGGGGCGGGGTGCTACTGACTGCGTCGGTGCATCCTGGTGTGAGTCTTCTTTGTCACTGCAGGTATCCTCCGGGATGGTGTTGGGAACACTCAGACTTGTGAAGTGACTGGTGATCAGGACACAGTCAGTACTGTGTGTCTGAGTCTACCCATTTCCTCTTCCAGTTCGACGATCTTCTCGTTTCGCAACAAAGTCCTAATCCGGTACCACCACGGCACAAAAATATTACCTATTTGACGGTCGCCGTGGTGCAGTGAATAATGTCAGTGACATGTTTTCTGTGCCTCTGGAACCCAGAGTTCGAATTCCGGCAGGGCCAAACATTTGTGCGATGAGTGTAGATGTTTGTCCCGGGTTTTGGGTGTTTGTGAGTCCATGCCTCCTGCGACAATCCTAGTGCGGGTGTCTGAGGGTGATAAATAAAAAGTACTTTTATAGTTCAAAAATAGTCGATTTTTATACACAAAGCAAATAACTTGCGACATGTCAAATTATTGATTGACCCATGTATGATTTCGTCCGAGCATTGACTAGACGCGGAGAAGCTATTGTGAAATATATTAAAGGGGCCTCGTAAAAATGTAAAGAATGCACTTTTTTTAAGTCTTGTGACTTTAGTCACATGTTGCCATAATTCAGTCCAAACCCCCTGCAATCAAATATACTATAGATACACAGTCTCTATGAAATCAAACCTCAAAAGTGTCCAGTATTACTTATACAGGTACATATATACCTCTTCATATAACATAAAATTAGTCCACAAGCGGATATTGTCTCATTTTAATAATGGACCTTAACACTTAACTATTATACGCACTAGCGTTGTAAAACATTATTAATATTTTGTTATTAAAACTGACGTGGTTTTGAGACATTATCAATGTATAAAACACGGGAGTTACTCACGTTTCAACCACATTCGGTGGTCTTTTTCAAGGAGAATACGGGGCGCTCGCGGACGCGGTCGCGATTCGCCTAGTACTCCATTATCCAAATTATTAATATTATTAGTTTACTATTATTAGTTACTAAATTATTACTTTTTGGATTCTCACATCGGCGGCATTTCAACACGTCACACAAATGGCGCGGTCACATCCGACTGAGAGGAAAACAAGGCATATTTGGCCTTGTTTTGACCGTGCCGTTTTTGAGAGGGCGATCGGGTATCTACCCTATTTTATATCGCTGCAAACCCCTTTAATTTATGTACCGTTTCAACAAGGCGACGCAATATTGACTACGTGTTTCATACTGCAGATGAGTCAAATTTATAGGAACCCATTTTATGTTAATTTCACATCAATTATCATCTCTCTCATTTCGGGTAGTTTGGATGGAATTGCCATCTCACAGTACTCACTATATCTTTTAATTAATTATTAATTAACTTTTGTGGGCTGCCTTCCACATAAATATATTAAATATCGAAATTAAAAAACAACCTACTTTCCTCAAAGCCATCTTAACACAAAAAAAGCTTAATGACAAATTGAAATATTTTTTTTCATAAAATGGCAACTCCATATTCAAATCATATTAATATAAATATGAATATTTTTGTATTGTTGTGAGATTTTTTATTATATCCTTGACATTTCATCCAACAGACACGATTGTAATTTGTTGTGTTTTAGAAAAATGACGACTAGCAGTGACACCGGGCTGGGCTTCTATATAAACCGTCCATCTATTTACTTTTTAACAACATTCGTCTCCTGCCTTTGGCTACTGCACAGATGGCAGAAGAATTCGAGGTTATACAAGCTTGGCAACAAAATCCCAGGACCTTACGCTTTTCCGATATTTGGAAATACTTTACTAGCTATTGGAGTAAGCCCTAATAGTAAGTAATTAAACATATATTTTTTTAGATATACATCTAATACTAAAGTAAATAGTTTCTAATTCGGTCAAGCTATTACTAAATGTATAAAATTCCTTAAAATAGAAAAGATTTTTATTTTACTATATTTCTACTTATTTTATTTATTTTTAAATTCAAATTCGTTTAACTCTTTACATGCTGTTTATAATATTAAATGAGATTTATTTGAATATGGGTAGTCTTAGTTAGAATTAAATATCGCGACGATTAATTTAACCTAAAAGTACCGGCAATTTAATAAAAAGATCTAACATTTGTATTGTTAATTATAAGAGTGACTAATTTGGACTTTATGTGTGGTATAAAACTATCCTTTAATCACTATTATGGGTTCTGTTCAGAGGAGTTTGGTAACCCAAATATGGACCCAAAAATGGATTACCCCATGCGTGCAACCCAGGGGCCAATTCTCTTATTTATTAAACAAACAATAAAATAGTAAATTTTTATGGGGAATTTGCAATCGTTTGACTACTATCTAACCTCATGTTAAGTGATGATGCGAATAAGAAGAAATGACATCTGTGTGGCCATTACAAGTATACTCTAAGTAGAATAGCGAGACTAGCAAAAACTACCATTCATTAACAATCCATGAACAAAGTGCTTAAATTGGATTAAATAAAAATACGAAAAGAAAAGTTAAAGTTACTTATTGTGCGAATTTGTTAAGGACATGAACTTGGTAATAATTTGTACAGAGATATTTTATCCGTATACAAATTATTACCAATGTATATTATAGGTATTTAATGCACAAAACACCCTAAACGGGACGTCAGTGCGGGACTCAGCACCCCGAACTCGAATAAGAATAAGAATTAGGTATTTTTATCACCTTAAAAATTATCGCACGCAGAACCGTATAGTTTTTAAATAAAGTGCAAATATTTTACTATTTACAGAACTTATTAATAATTATTATTAACTACTCATCATCATTTAACAACATTATTTTGTTTTACTAGTGTGTTACTTCAGGGATATCTGCAGCCTTCATCAACTAATTTAGATTTTACGTAGGTACCTACGTACCCAAAGGTCTTTATAATTTATGGCTATAATTTAGTGCTTTATTATTACTTTTTATTAAATGGGTGCCAAACAAGCAGAAAGTCCGCCTGATGGTAAGGGCATAGCACGAGATACGGCTGAAGAAATATATCCCCTCATCAGTTATAAATTTACTTGTGACTTTGATTAAATGGTTATTAATATGTAGACTGAAACATAGATTGATACGGAACGGAAACGTGGTCTCTGACCATCTTCTGAACAGGCTCAGAGTCGCACAACGAGCTATGGAGAGGGCTATGCTCGGGGTTTCTCTACGTGATCGAATCAGAAATGAGGAGATCCGTAGAAGAACGCAAGTCACCGATATAGCCCATTGGGTTAGCTGAGGATTAATTAAACTGGCAGTGGGCAGAGCACATAGTTCGACGAACTGATGGCCGTTCGGTTGAGGTCGAAAAGTTCTCGAATGAAGACCACGGACTGGCAAGCTTAGCATGGGACGGCCACTGACCAGGTGGACAGACGACATGACTAAGATCGCAGGCAAAGGCTGGACGCGGGCCGCTTCCAACAGGTCATTGTGGAAATCAATGGGGGAGGCCTATGTCCAGCAGTGGACGTCCTATGGCTGAGATGATGATGATGATGAGATTGGTACATTGCATATGGGTTGCCTAGCGAAATCCCGTACTTACACTGCTTAATCATATTAACTCTATTATTAAACAGTGAAATTTGACTGGATTTATTTTTAAATTAAATCTTATTTTATTGCCTATCCAACAGTATGAGGTTGGCTATTTAAAACTGTGTCATGTTCATGTATGCTTAGATTTTATTAAAGTTCAGATTGAAGCGCGAGTACGGAGAGTGACAGAGAAGCGTTGCGCGCGACTCCATGTGAGAGACAAGGACGCAGAGAGATTTTTATAATTATTGGGTTATTTGACAGTATACGCCCGGGCTTAGCTCGTCAACCCAAGTGCACTTTATCCTTTTACGTATTATCTAACGTTTTAGCCTTCTCATAATCAAATAACAGATGAGGGGATATATTTCTTAAGCCAGATCTTAGCCCAGCATTACAACGTTGCTAATCGTAAATTGAAACTGTGTTAACTCTCTTTTTGAAAAATCTCATATTGTAGCAACTCAGAGAAACTCAGAAGAATACAGAGGGTCGATCCACATTTTGCAGGTGTATGTCAAAAACGTTCGGTTCAATCGCACAGTGTCTGACTCCTATGATTTGATTAGAGCAATTAAATATTTTATCATTTTACATTAATTTTTGTGTGTTATAGAAGTGGTTGAAAAAGCATTACGCTATTCGGACGAGTACGGCTCAGTAATCCGTGCTTGGATTGGCCCAAAACTGGTTGTATTCCTGCAGGACCCTGATGATATTGAAATCATATTAAACAGCCAAGTGCATATCAACAAATCTGCAGAGTACAGTTTTTTTAAGCCATGGCTTGGTGAAGGTCTTCTTATTAGTTCTGGTCAGTAAATAATTACGTAGTTTACAAATAAAATAAGATAATCTATGTCATTAATATCATTACAATTTAACAACTTCCGGATACTAATAGCTAATCAAGTTACATGAGCAATCATAATATTCATTATTCATTTCATTTCGTACAAGAGAAATATTCAATTAGACAGTGTACGAATTCAATATTTATTACAATATAAAATTTAAAAATAATTGAAATACAGTTGTATTTCAATTATTAAGTTAAAAAGTTACAGGTAACGGCTAATATTAAGTACTATAGTTTTACAATTACATAAACAACTCTATTCCAATACTAATCCGTGGATTTAAAAAAAATTCTATTGTAAATGCTTAAACATTTTTTTATAATTTACAGTAGAAAAATAGTAGGTATATTTGTGTAAGAAATATCAAAAAAAGAATTGCGTAACCAACGTCACAGACCCCACGTCCAAACGGCCCGAGCGCTGCGGGCTGACTGATATCTGCGATGATTCCTTCTCTGGATCACATAATATTTTGCTAAAAATTCATTACATTATTTAGGTAAACAATTGTAGGAAATTCACTAAAATATGGTAATAGCTATTATTAAAAAATATAATCTTTGTAATTGGTTCAATACTACCTCTAAAAATAAGAAAAAACTGTGTAAAAAGTGGTTGAGGGGACAATTTATTACAGAAGACCTAAGTAATTTTTAGAAAATCTAATTTGGAAACTCACTCAATAAAGAACTAAAATATGTAACTTTTATTTCACAAAATTTAACCGTATATAGTTTTAGAATAAATAGGTTTTAAACATGCGCGTTTAGCTACGGTCTTATGCTTACACTGTGACTACTGTAAAATTGTGTCTCCCCAAAATGTAATTATTTTAATATTTTTTATATATATGTGACATATCCTATAGAGCTGCTCAAATAATGCAACGTTACCATGTTTAAGGGGAAAAATGGAGATCGCATAGAAAAATAATAGCGCCTACATTCCACATCAATATACTGAAATCATTTATGGATGTTTTCAATCAAAACAGCAGAAACGTTGTTGAGAAAATGAAGTCTGAAGTTGGTAAAACTTTTGATATCCACGATTATATGGGCGGAGTGACAGTGGACATTTTACTAGGTAAGCGCGTCTTAATTATATTTCAACTTGCATGTTATGTACACATGCTTATAAGCATAGCATAGGTACTAAGCAAATAGATTATATTTTAAGTAACTAGAGCAAACCTACGTGTAATATGTTTGTTACATTTAATTTAAAAAATGCTAACACAAACATGATTATATTGTTGATTCAATACAGAAACTGCAATGGGTATAACTAGATCGGCCCAAGATCAATCAGCAGGATCTGGTTACGCAACGGCTGTAATGAAGTAAGTACTTTATCATCATCTATATTCTTTTTTATACTTTATAGATTAAGGTGAACGATTAGGTCATAAATAAAACCGCGCTAGACAAGGTGCCAATTCTCTTATTTATTAAGACAATCCATTCATAAACAATACAATAGTCGTTCAAATGTTATCTTAATTAAACTTGATATTCCACTAAAATAACAATTGCATTCCATTGCATTGTAGACAATTGAACTGCGGTAGAAATTAGATCTGTGTAGCCATTACACTTAAACTCCAAGTAGAATAGCAAAACTAGGAAAAACGACGATTCTTTGACAATCTATGAGCAATGTGTTAGTAGAATTGATACCCAGGCAAATGCTCTAACCCGCTACTAGCTAGCAGCATGCCCAGAAGGCTAGCAGGATTGCCACTTTGAATTGCAATGCTGATCCGTTGAGCCAAATATGTGCCAACATTTTAGTTAAATTAAATTAAATCAAAATACTACACGAATTTTTGGATGTCTGTTAGTGGAATATTCATGGATCAGATTAAACTTACGATAAATGAATATCTACAGTATACGCAACAATGACTAAGTTAACTGTTAGATTGGGGGCCCAAGGTTGCCGGCTTTTCATATTTTGGTGCTCGCTGAATAAGTCTCCATCTCGGCTGGGCAGCATTCGGGAAGCTCCGTAACGTCTTTTCGTACAAAATGTATGTGTTTCCAGTGATGTCTTACGTAACTGAAACGTGGTCTCTGACTATGGACCTTCGGAGTAGGCTCCGAGTCGCTATGGAGAGGGTTCGCTTGGGTTTCTCTACGCTACGCGATTGAATCTGAAACGAGGAGATCAGAAGAACGAGAGTCACAGACATATCCCAGCGGATTAGCAAGTTGTAGTGGACCTCAGAAAAAAACCCAACTCTTCTGTATTGTGTGATGATCAGGGCAGGCTCCTTGTTGATCTTGAAAGTAAAAAAGAAACCTGGAGTCAGTACATTCTCAAAATGTTTGAAGATACCTCTAGAAGTGCTAATAGTATTGACATAGACGAAACAGGACCACCTATATTAAGATCTGAGGTGCAACAAGCATTAAGAACAGCTAAAACAGGAAAAGCTCTTGGTCCTGACAGTATCCCTGTAGAATTACTAAAACTCTTAGAGGAAACACACTTGGAAGCCCTCACGCAACTCTTCAATCAGATTTATGATACAGGAAATCTGCCAAAAGACTGGCTTAGATCAACATTCGTGACCCTACCCAAGAAAGTAAAGGCCAAAAAGTGTGCTGAATTTCGTACAATAAGTCTTATAAGTCATGTACTCAAAGTATTCCTGGCTATAATTCATAACAGAATACGCATAAAATGCGATCAACAACTTGGGGATTGCCAATTTGGTTTCCGATCTGGAATGGGCACTCGTGAAGCTCTGTTCGCTTTAAATGTTTTGGTACAGAAATGCAAAGATATGCAAATAGACGTCATTTTGTGCTTTATCGACTATGAAAAAGCTTTCGACCGCGTGAGGCACGATATACTTTTGGAGCGCTTAATGGACGTCGCTTTAGATGATAAAGACCTAAGAATCATAAAGCAATTGTACTGGAATCAGAAGGCCACTGTAAGAGTCGAGAATTCGGAAACTGATGAAATCGAAATTTGCCGTGGAGTACGACAAGGATGCATACTGTCGCCGCTGCTTTTTAACCTGTACTCAGAAGCAATAATGACTAAAGCCCTAGAGGAACTAGAAGTTGGTGTCAAATTAAACGGGAAAATCATTAATAACTTAAGATACGCCGATGACACCGTATTGATAGCCTCCTCGGAACAGGATCTACAACAAATAATAAACAAAGTCTAAGAGTGCAGCTCGGAGGTAGGTCTGGATGTAAATATATCCAAAACTAAATTTCTGGCGGTATCAGAAAGAAATGATATTACTCCTAGAATCAAATTAGCAGATTCCGATCTTAAGCGAGTTCGCCAGTACAAATATCTCGGTGCTTGGGTGAATCAAGAATGGGATAGCGCACAAGAAATTCGAACCCGGATCTAAATTGCCCGAGCAACTTTTAAGAATATGGAGAAAGTGTTGTGCAGTCGTAAACTAGGAACAAAGCTCAGAGTAAGAATGCTCCAATGCTACGTTTGGCCGGTGGTACTTTACGGTAGTGAGGCTTGGACCTTAAAAGCTGATACACAGAAACGTCTCGAAGCATTTGAGATGTGGTGCTACCGCAAAATGCTCAGCATAAGTTGGACGCATAAAGTTTCTAACGTCAGGGTTCTCCAACGCGTCGGTAAAAACCGAGTACTGTTGCAAACCGTCAAGAAGAGAAAGGTTGCCTATCTTGGCCATGTTTTGAGGCATGAAAGATACCACCTTCTCCAACTTATGATGGGCAAAGTTGACGGAAAATGACGAGTTGGAAGAAGGAAAAATTCGTGGTTGAGAAACATCCGAGAGTGGAAAAATATTGCCAGCGTAGAAGAGCTATTTCGCATGGCACAAGACCGGAAAAAATTCATTGAGTTGACGGCCAACCTCCAGTAGTGGAGAGGCACGATAAGAAGAAGAAGAAGTGGACAAGGCACATAGCTCGAAGAACTGATGGCCGTTAGAGTCGAAAAGTTCTCGAATGAAGAACACGTACTGGCAAGCGCAGCATAGAACGGCCGACCAGGTGGACAAACGATCTGATTAAGATCGAAGGCAAGGGCTGGATGCGGGCCGCTTCCAACCTGTCCTTGTGGATATCATTGAGGGAGGAATATGTCCACCTATCCGATGTATCTTATCATTAAGCCACATATTTTAGTCAAATATTTACTGATTAAAGTAAATTACATTAGAGTAAATTCTAACTTACTCATTTAATCATTATTTAATACAAGAATAAATCCAAAAGGCTAGCTAATTGATAAATCCTAATTGAATATATTATGATAGTAATACAATCTAAAAATTTTGTAATTTTTTTTAGAATGTGTGACATAATCCATCAGAGGACTTACAAGTTTTGGTTACGGCCAGACTTCCTATTCAAAATCACATCATTTTTTAAGAAACAGACGTACTTGCTAGATATCATCCATGGACTTACAAATAAGGTAAGACTTATTTCGTCGAATATATTATGCTGGTATATTATATGTTATTATAATGGTATGTAATCCGATATTAAATAAAAGTTACTAGCAAATGTATGCAATGATAAATCCATAAGCAATGTGTCTTTTAAATTAGATAAAATCATTGTAATTACATTTTAGTACCTTAAAGGCCATTGCTTTCAAAATACCATACGCTTTTGAGGAGTTTTAGAATTATATACATTTTGTTAATAGCTTTGTCATGTTAAGGTATATTTTTTAATAATACTGTATAGATCTAGCGTTTGACCACTATGTCACTTGGTCAGTGACGATGAAGTCGGAGATGTTATCACGCTAGACCTAGAATGCTTAATGGCTCTCAAGGACTGTTGCCTGAAGGCACTACATACATGGGGATAGTTTTTAAAATTTGAGGTTGGTTGCTGACTGAAGAGTACCTACTAGTACCTAGAGTACCCATTCACCATGCTGGGTATTTGATAACGGTGTTACCATCAATGAAAGCTCAAGCCGATATTGGAGATTAAGCCAGCTCTCACCAATCAGACAGCTAAGCTATAAAATAGTACATTTTGTATTTTATTCGGTATTGTATACTATTAAGTACTACGTTTTATACAATATCGGTATTGTCATGCGCAAACTGCGATTGTACACCTCACTAGTGGTATTTGTTTTTGTTTCCAAATTCATAGGTTATAAAAAGGAAAATAGAAATTTATTTTGCAAACAAGGATTATTCCACCTACATTAGAAGAGTTGACTCGGATGGATACAGATGATAATGACGAAATGAATTATTCTAAGACACTGTCTGATACTGTATTTCAAGGATACAAAGATGACTTGGACTTTAATGATGAAAACGATATAGGTAAGTTCACCACTTGGCATGTGCATGCATAACAGTCAATAACTACTTTTAAAATACCTATCCCACTATATCCTATCCTACTAATATAATAAATGCAAAAGTTTGTGTGTATGTGTGTATGTTTGTTACTTCTTCACGCTCAAACGGCTACACCAATTTCGATGAAATTTGGTAGGTATGGAGATAGTTTAAACCCTGGATTAACACATAGGCCACTTTTACTCCGGAAAAGTATAGTTCCCGTGGGATAATTGAGGTAGCGGGAAAATCCATACGGGTGGAACCGCGGGGCTACTAGTATGTTATTAACGATTATTTGTGGGTTTGGATGAAGAAGCAACCCTAAGACCTTCTTATTTTTATATGATGCTGCATTATTTAAAAAAAATGCTATATCATATTACTACCATCGATATTGATATATTGATATTGCTATATCATATTACCAGCTGTAATTTGTATCAATAACGCAGGTAGCATCATTGTCATCAAATCATTAGAGATTTTATCGTACAATAAATACAGTTCTCATGCAAAGATTTTCTTCATATTTTGTATTTTTAATTATGCATATACATAAATAAAAGTGTTGACTAAATTGAAGACTTCCTATTTTCGAACTACAATTAAAATTTAATTTACTTTTAAAACTTTTATTGCAGGTATGAAAAAACGGTTGGCATTTTTAGATCTAATGATAGAATCTGCACAAAATGGAACACATAATTTAAGTGACAATGAAATAAAAGAAGAGGTGGACACAATTATGTTTGAGGTAATTGATTATAATTTTAATAAGGTACTAATGTAGTTTTTTTCAAATGCCTTTATTAAAATAAAACACTAATAACTAATTACAATATTGCATCTACTACAATAACATTTGAGCAATCCACTAGCTATTGGTAGCCTATAGATAACTCAAATGTTCTAACCCGCTACCGGCTGGCAGCGTGCCCAGAATGCTAGCAGCATTGCCACGTTGAATTGCAATGCTGATTCGTTGAGCCAAATATGTGCCAGCATTTTGGTCACGCGTCGCATCGATCTAACGCTCTGATAAATTTTGGAAAATCCGATGAGCTCCAGGTCCCCACGGGCCCAATGTCTCGACCCCGAATGGTTCTAATATGTAACCACTACCTAGGTTAGCATATTTTCGCCGCTTCAATTGCTCCGCCGAATAAGCCGCGGCGCCAGCCCTGACATGTGTCTCAGGATGATGTGACGGCGCCAAAGTGTCAACGCAATGTAGTTGGTCATAACATGTGAAAAGTATAATATGATGCTAATATATACAAATATCTTAAAATTATTGTTTCATTGTTTACTTGTTATAATTATTATTAAAATAACGATAAACAATATATAATTTGTTGATTATTGTTTTTCTAAACATATATGCATTTTTAAAACATAATGGTTTTAAGAAGACATTCATGGCTTATTCATCATCGACTGGCCGGTTGGCGCAGTTGGTAGCACTCTGCCTTCTGAGCCGCTGGTCCCGGGTTCGATTCCCGGACAGATCAAACATTTGTGTGTATGAACATGTCTGTTTGACCTGTGTCTGGGTGTATATATATGTATATATATCAGTCATCAGGTTGCCATAGTACAGGCTCTGCCTAGTTTGGGACCTGAAGACCTTGTGTGAATGTTTATAAATAAAAAAAATATATATTTATAAAAAATATATCAATACGAATTCATCGAAATCATACGGTTTTGATAAATTTGATTTATGGAGCTTGGTGAAACAACAGCTACCTTATAAATCGGTGATTTGCATGAGTGTCAATGGGTACTTTAATAAATAGGTAATCAATCACTATGGTTTTTCTATGGGGCTGCAGAAAGAATAAAAAATATGAGCATGTGTGTTAAAAACTAGGTTGTCTTTGTGTAACATCATGATTCTAAAATCAGTTAACTTGTAATGTAGTATTTTTTTATATGTAATTAAGTAATGTCGCGGAATCAGCACTAAATGTTGTGCATATAAAATCTTTTCACTATTAATATTCTAACGCAGATGCAAAAACTTTATGCTAATTTTTTTTTTCCACACACTCACACCCCCGCACTAGAATACCCTGTGTAACGGGAGACATAGACACACACAATCATAATACACAAACATCCAAGACCCGAGAACAAACATCTTTGCTCATTAGAGAAATGTTTGCCCCGGCCGGGATTCGGACCCGGGGTCGCGGTTCCAAAGTCAGCGTCGTTGATCACTGAGCCACGACGACAGTCGTAATATGTTTTTACTTATTAGCATATTTTAACAAATTGATACTCAAAATGATCGTCCAGCAAGACAAAGACACGCGATGCTTATACTACTAAATAAAGAAGCCAAAACCAGTCCCTATTGTGTAATAATCATTAACACCACTCCTTCTAAACATTTTACAAGCCGCTAAATAGCTTTCGGCGATTCCGTAATATTTTAAATTGGGAAATTCCTTTCTATATGTGAACCTGTATTACTTTTTTTGCTTATTCGTTTTGAAAAAGAAATTCAAAATAATATGACATATTCTGTTTTAGGGTCATGACACAACAGCAGCTGGTTCCAGTTTCGTTCTTTGCCTCCTGGGCGTCCATCAGGACATTCAGTCGAAGGTTTACAACGAACTATTTGACATATTTGGCACTTCTGACCGGCCAGTCACTTACGCGGACACACTACGCATGAAATATCTTGAAAGAGTCATCCTGGAATCTTTAAGGATGTTTCCACCAGTACCCATGATTGCCAGAGAACTGAAGAAGGACGTTAAGATTGGTAAGAAACTTTCTTAATATTATGCGTTTAAAAAGATTATGATTGAGTCATCATACGTTCTGTGTGTTCGTCAGTATTAAGTAAAATATTAATCAGTTTTATTTTATAGTATATTATATGAACACATAATCATATCCAAGAACTCTCTTCTTGTCTTTTCTTCGATCCAGTAAAGTTACAATGTTTTTACATGCATGTTATTTTACTGGATCAAAGACACTGCTCGGAGATTCTGAATAGAAGGAGAGAAGGGAAGTTAGGTACACTTGTGGACGATTTTGCATTACACTCAAAAGTATTATCGTATTACCTTCTTACCATTCCACACACAAAAAATACCCTTACCAAGAAACTGATTTTCTTTCTTAAATTTATGGAATTGGCATTATACAGATAGAATTTTTTCGACCCCCACCCGGATGGAAAGTAATCTTAATAGTGGAAATAGCAAATTTAACTCAAATGAAACGTTCCTTTATTTCTCAACAGAAAAAAATCTACATTCAGATATTTTCGAAAACTCCTTGACACACTCGGGCATCGAACGGGCTAAAATCTGAAAAATAACAATGTGTCCTTTGAGGCATCAATCAATAGGGTCCATCATATGGATCAAATCTCTCCAAGAAACATGGTATATATAAAGAAAGTAAAACCATGATATGAAAATGTAGGTATAAAAAGATGACGTTTTGATCGACAAAAGTAAACTTTTGTCAGGAGGTGAATCATTGAAATATTACATTTAGTGAATCGTGAATCATACAAATATTTTGTTAGCATGCATTCGTAGTGATAATGCAGACATGATTCATGAATTAAGTATTTGCAGATGTAATGTAACTACTGTGTACTTAGTGTCTTATCAGATAGAATTGTAATTAAGACTTATCCATTCTTATTATGATTTCATCAGGATTTCATATCTATTCATCTCGTTTCAGAATCAAATACAAAAACTAAATTAAATGCTTTGAAACTATGTACATATACTTATTTATATTTTTGACTAATATTCTACCAATTTCATCAAAGTCTTAATTCAATATTGTAATAGTCTGTATTGCTTGAATAGTATTGTATTGTAATTTAACCAGTTTAATTTATCATTCATTCTAATGTAACGGATTTCCTGGTTTAGAGGTCATCGTGTCTTGTTACACATACACCATTTTCAGTTGCTTCTATTTTATCAATAATATTAAATAGAAGATATGGAGCACTGTCTCCATGAGCGTGGATCACATAAATTAGGTTCATGCACCTAATTTGCTTTAGTTTCGATCGGTCCACTATTTTTAAAACACGTATGGTGATCACTAAATATTTTTATAATAAGGCAGAATTAAGGCAGGCTTTCCTGTGCTTTTTCGAAATGAAAAAAAAAACATTACACGCGTTTTATTTTTATTACGATTGCCTGTAGTTGTGTCTAGTCCAGTTTTAAGTACCGTGATCTTAGAGTGTGGGGCACGGTTTAAGATCACGTTACTGATGGTACACAAAACTTGACATTCCATTATAATAATATCACTGTATTTAATCATATCCATAGCCTGTCTTCTCTGGATTGATACCTTTTGCTTTCTACGGGTTGATACCAATTTCGTCATTGTGGTTTTCTGCTGACAAATGTCTTATTTCTTTCTCTATCAATCTGTTGTTGCCACTCTTTGCATACTCAGTAACATGTTCATCTGCTTCTCCTAGCCGTATGTCCTATCCTTGGGCGTTTTAACTGTCTTATTGGTGTCTTATACCTTTTACTTTGTCTGTAGATGTGCTGGTTTTATTCCTCTATCATGGTTTTTATTCACCACTAGCTGCGCGGGTGTTATTTGCGGTGAAATTTTACGTGGTATTCACAGTTTTTGTGTCTTCCCGTTACCCCCAGAAATCAATCAATATATTTGGGATATAAAGTAGCCTATGCGTTATTCCAGGGTAGTTATAAGCTATCTTCATTCCAAACTTTATGCAAATTCAGCCTGAACGAAAACAAACATGTAGAGAACAAACGACAAACATGGGCCTTTATAATATTAGTGTGATAGTAGGTAATATCAGGGCAATATTAATATTAATTTGGGGCCGAACATTTCTCGAATGGAGACCACGGACTGGCAAGCGCAGCAAAGGACGGCCACCGATCAGGCAGACAGATGACCTGACTAAGATCGCAGGCAAGGGCTGGATGTGGGCCGCTTCCAACCGGTCCTTGTGGAAATCAATAGGGGAGGCATATGTTCGCCAGTGGACGTCCTATGTAGACAATCGCATGCACAAAGAGAATTGTTCATTCATTGTTCTGCTGTTTACATAAAATAATAATAATTTATTCATAATTTTAATTTTAGCTACTAACAACTACATAATACCGGCTGGTACTACTATAGCCGTGAGCATATTCAAGGCACATCGAGATCCGAAGCACTACAAAGACCCGAACTTATTCAACCCTGATAACTTTTTGCCCGAAAATGCTGCTACTAGGCACTATTACAGTTTTATACCATTTAGTGCTGGACCAAGGAGCTGTGTTGGTAAGTACTTATTTATTTAACATTAGTTTTATTTGTTTTTCGGCATTGCAGTGCTGTCTTAGTCTAGAAAAGTTTTAGTCTTAAATTCGCTTTTTTAGCTGATGGCAGCACCATATTTAGAAACTAACGATGGAAGCCACGCTAAGAAAATTCTTGATGATTAAATATTCTTGGGAATATTAACGCCTTAATACTCAGTCGTGCTGATATTTTACGTTCCAATTATAAGTATAATATATGCGTACCACAAGTCAACAATGCTACATTTCATAAAAGTACTTATTACATGGCAATTAAAGTTTATAACCATTTACCCCTAGAATTGAAGTTATTAAAAAATAATCAATTTAAATATAAAATCAAGAGCTGGCTTGCATCCAAAGCATTTTACAATTTGGCAGAATATTTTGATGTAAAGTAATTAAGTTGTCAGTTGCCTTTAAGTTGTTATTAGAAATAGATGTAAACATTCCATTATTATGGATGTAAAAAGTAAACTACAAAAATTGTACGTCCGAAATGGGCAAACTGTTGAAACTTACATTGTAACCTTGACCATCTTATCTACACAGTTATATGCAATAAATATATTATGTATTCTGGCAATTGATCCTGTGAGTAGCAAAGGTCACTGAAAAGGGTGAAAGAAAAAAAAAAAGAAAAAATGAAACCGATTTCAACACTCAAAAGTATGAAATAACTTAAAGTGTGTAACTGTATCCACGTGTGTAAAACCACGGGACGCTACTAGTACTATATACTTGAATTGCGTTTTTAAACCGATCAGGTAGAGAGTAAAATCAATTTTACTCCTAAAACCTAGCTACAGCTACACATAAAAAAACTTTACTTAAGTATAATGGAGTTTGTTGCCTGAAACGAAAATACACAACAATTATGTTTCAACAACTTGTCGCACGAAGCGATTTGCTACCACATTCCTAGTGCGTACAGCTAACGAATGGAATTTAATGCCTAAATCTGTGTTTCCGCAAACATACAACCTAGGTATCTTCAAGTCACGAGTGAATAGGTATCTTCTAGGCAGGCGTGCTCCACCGTAGACCGCATCATCACTTAACATCAGGTGAGATAGTGGTCAAACGCTTGCCTATTCCCAATAAAAAAAAAAATAAAAAAAATCAACGGCCTAGTATTAAAATAAGGCATGGACTTTTCTGCTTAAAATTAGCCTTTATTGTAACATAAGTGGGGTTACTCAATCTATATGACACTTAAATTGATACGAGAAAATATAGCACGTATAATGTATAACCCCACATTATAATCACTATTTATTATCATAACATTTCAAGTAAAGGTCAATGTAAGATAAGTCTATGTAAAACATTTCAGAGACATGAACATTCCACATTAAAAACTTGATTTAAAACTAGAACTCTACCAAAATATACAATCAAAATATATTATATTTTTTAATTTCTCCACGATTCCGGAAAACATTGAACAGGCTGAAACCAGTTGATACTAGATGTAATAGCTGCTCTATTAACATACACACATTCTTTTATATACCGAGCTTTAAATTTAAGATTTTGATTATACTAGCTGTTTCCTCGTGGTTTCCATACCCCGGATAATTAAAATGTTAAAAAATACATACGCTTATGTCATTTGGGGATAGAGTCTTGCTAAAAGAAATTCGAGATCAGTTTAATGGTTTCTGATATTTACCCCTAAATGTACAAAAATTTTCTTTAGCTAATACGGAAACCTTTTACTGATATATTAAAACACGTGTTCTCGATGTTTATCGAATATCACGATATTCGACAAATTTTAACGATTATAATGATAACTCTACAGTCCGACACCGAGCTCGACGGCGAGCTCGAGGCAAAAACATCCTGGTTAGATTATCTCCAAATAGTCAAAGAGCAAACATCCTTAGGGCCCACTTACGGACCACTTTGGTACCGGGGCAAGTCGATCCGATAACTCCCTGTTCTGGCGACAGCTCAAGCCGAGGTCCGAACCTCAGTGGTGCCCTTGAGCTAGTCGCCTCGCCCTCTCCTAGTGGCACAGCGCCGTCAGCGCTAGCCTAACTAGGCGGTGCGCCTTCTGCGCCCGCACAAATACCGGGCTGAGCACCATCTGTGCTCGCCCCCCCCCTCCGGTGAAGCTGTAAATGCCGGTAGAGGCAAACAGCATTAGTCCGTTAGAAAAAAAAAGTGATAACTCTAATATAAGTCTAATATTAGTCTATGGTATCGTGTATTTTCGCGACTTAGACGAATTGATTTCACGACATTGAAAACAAGATCGATAAATATGCCGAATTTTACGATCGTCTAGTTTATCGACACGAGTTCGGTACTTGCACTGCAGAACACCATAAAGAAGATAATATAATAATATGTAGGTACATATATTATTTAACACTATAATATATTTTCTCGAATGAATTAGCAAATGAAATCAAATTTCGTTTCATCAGAATGAACCTGTTATCATAAGTGGTTTTTTAAAGGAGGATGGCAGAACCAGCCTTGCTCCCGAAATACGAAATGACAACCCGTTCATGTATTCTTTATACTCGTATATGAAGATTTAGATCATATTTTTGTGGATTCCGTGAATAATTTGCATTATTTCTAAAGTTGGAAATCAGAAGTACTTTGGTTTGTGGTGTTTGTAGTTTTCGAACGCACCCTATACTTCTCATTATGTTTGTTGCGTTCGAATACTTACGCTCTAACATTAATTGTTATTGTTACTCTATAATCTGTAGTCAGCTGCTCTGTAGACACGGACTGCGTTCATAAACACACCCATGCCTAGTTTATTCCAGAATATAATAAGTAATCTGTAGCGCGATCCATTGAATGGTTCGCAGATGGACGTGTAGTTAGCATACTGATACAGATGATTTTCCATGATAACTTTTTACTCCCAACTTCTAGGAAAATTACTGAATATACAATATAAAATGTATTTATTGCTCTATCGATACGTATAAGTTTTATTCATGAACGCGGGTTTTTTCTTCTAGGCTGCAAATGTATGGGAGTCTGCCATCCTCCTTTATTAGACTTCTAGGAGTTACAACGAGTAAGGTGAAAGACTCCTAAATGTCTGTTTAGCAAATGGTAAAGTCACCGTTTCATTATTTACACATTTAATTCAACACGCACACACATCTATGAATATTTGTAGCGTACAAACGCAGTTTCAAAATGACATAAGTAGCAAAAGGTTCACAAAAATATTGCTTTCGTGCCTACGTACAGTAATCGTCACTTTGTTACGAAGGGCATCATAATCTGAAACAGTTGCAAAAAATATCTAACGCATTTCAAACCAGTTTGAAACTAGCTAATGATATGGCTTTTCAAACTGGTTATGCTATGTTGGTTTGTACCAATATTATTATTAACTCTACTTCCCACTAATATTATATGTGTTAATGTTTTGATGTTTGTTGCGGAATCATAATTGAGCAACAAACATCAGAAGAGGACTGGTTCCATACGATCTTTGTGGAAATCAATGGGGGAGGCATATGCCCAGCAGTGGACGTCCTATAGCTGAGATAATGATAACGACGACGAAACTAAAATGACTAAAATGATTTCAATAAAATTTGCCACAGAGATAGATTATGGTATAGTCTCTAGTAGAATAAGAGATAGGGCTGCCGGAAAATGTACAGTAATGAAAAACCATAGTCAATGCGTTTGAATCCGCGGGACGCAGCTAGTGTTATATAGATATGGCATGTGCCACTGATAATTGATATGCGCACTTATACAATGTATTGTTTGTAACAATAGCAAAAAATATAATTCATTTGCGTTTTTTATGTATATAACTTATAACACATGGCTATGACATAAAACTTATATTACGGCAATGTGACGTAGAAAACGGGCCTTATATGTATGTTGATATATGAGCCATCCATCTCCTTGTGTTTAGTTTTTTTGTCTTTATCCAAAATAATTAAATTGGTGTTTGACCATTATCACAGCTGATGTTAAGTATCAGTATATGATTATGAGGTCTACGATGGATCACGCCTAGATAGAAGATACCTGTTCACCCGTGAATCAGGCAATTAATCCCACTCGTTAGCTGTACGCACTATGAATGTGGAAGCAAAACGCTTCGTTTTGCGATTATTACATTACTAACTTACTACTTTATTTTCTTATGTTAAGTATAATGTGTCCGTATATGCTAAGTAATATATTATCTTTTGTGTTCTAATATTTTATAATAATCGTAAATAAATGTATTTCTTTCTTTCTTTCTTTCTTCGTGCGACATATTGGAATGTCTACTTTAGATGGATGTCGCATTGCACTCCGTTTGTTCATACCGCCAGACCAAAATCTACACCAAGCAGTGTCTTCTTCTAAGTGTAGAAGCAAATGATGAATCTCCCGTTGATTTTTGCTGTTCCAAATCGGGCAATTTTGTTTGTTAACAAAGCCGATCCAAAAGCAGGATCAGCCGCCAAATGCTCTAAAGCCCAATCAGCTAATACATGGCAATGCTAGTGGTCGTTGGGTTTTAGCTCATAAGTTAAATTAACTTTATTTGAATCAAAACTCAGTGTTGGCGCAAAATCCGTCATGTTGACGTCGCAGAATGACCCAGTTCTTACGCACGTTGCGGAACGGACTGTCCGGGGTTTTCTGATATATATTCTGTACCCAAAGGAAACAATATTCTCGAACGATCTTTCGTTCCTTTGCGTTTCGTTCTACGTAGAATTACATTATCATATTTATATAGGAAGTGCCGAATAGATCACAGGTTATCTCAATGTTTTATCAAATGACTGATTAAGAATTATGGACGGCCATGAACGCATTGAACTTAAGTTACGTAACGTTAGTCGAATAGAGCACTGACAGAGCCTATTGATTTTGATAATAAATTTTAACAATTTCTGCGCGTTGTTGAACCGTGTAGCTTTCATGATGATATATCATGACTAAAATTATATATTCACGGTTACGGCACGGCTACTACGTAGTACATATTTGAAAATTCGATCCTGTAAAATCGATTTATTTTTTAATTTATTTATTATATATATATATATATATATATATATATATGTATATTTAACATAATACATGTCATTATATATATATACGTTAAGTCGATTGGATTTATTATTCATATCGGTATCAGATTCCTGTTATTTTTCTGACCATTTTTCGTTTTGCCCTTTTCAGGTCGGAAGTATGCTCTTCTCAAACTAAAGGTTTTACTTTCTACAATACTTAGAAATTACAAGAGTATCTCTGATGTTCCAGAAGATCAGTACAAGCTTCTAGGTGATATTATATTAAAAAGGGGTGATGGGTTTAAGCTAAGGCTCGAACCAAGAATAAGATTACCTATTTACGAATAATGTCTTATTGTAAAACAGATTTGGTGAAACATATACCAGGTCATTATTTTATGAAAAAGATTAATTAAATATTTACACAATAAGTTGTCTTCATTTTTCCAATTTAGTTAGTATTAATTTTGTAATTAAGTATTTAACATATTATTAATAACAAATACGAGCTGTTTCTACAAGTAGCTCGTTTCAAATGGAATAGCTTATAAGTGTGGGGTTAAATAAGGATGACATACAGTAAGATAAGCCAGAAACTTTCCTTTACTGAAGTCTTTTTGAACTTTCAGGAGGAAAATGAAAATCTAAATATCTGCTACCAGGTATTGTATTTTTGCTGTGCACGTAATTGACAGAATTCAATGGTAATTTTTTTATTTATTTCATTTATTATTCAATAGAAAAACCATTTTAAACGTTGTACATAAGTACTTATCCAAAAATTAAAAAGCAATTAAATTAACTGTCAATAAGTAAAAGTATGATTTTAGGAAAATTTCCGTGTGGAAATCAATGGGGGAGACTTATGTCCAGCAGTGGACGACCTATGGCTGAGATAATGATGATGAAGCAAAACTTTACTGTTATGTCACTAATATTGTGGTGGTATGGCTGCTAAAATAGTTGAATGCTAATGTTGTAACTCTCACCTAAAAGTCGGTATAAAAAGGGTATGTTCATTTCTTGAATACTTATTTACATTAATGTAAATTACCTAATTATCTTCCGCATACATTTGGCATACGTAAATATAATAAGTACCAGCAATTTGTTTTTGAAGAATATTTTGTGACTTTTAGCTACTTCGGATGATTAACAGAATTAGGGCAAGTAAACATCGGTTCCAACCGAATATTCACGTATTATCTATCTCGCTCTCGCAAAAATGGCGAGGCTACGGTATTGTTGTATTTACAAGTAATATTCTTCAAAATGAAATAGTTCGTATTCTTGTTACGGTAAAATCAGTTGCGCAATACTTCATGCAACGCTATATTTAATATAAGACAAGTTTTATTCAATTTCTGGCCAACTGCGGGTAGTTTTAGTCGGCATCAAATAAGTGGTTTTTTACCTAAAACTACCCGCAACTTCGGGAGCACCGAGCGGACGGCGAAAGCGGCAAATAGGTGTTTACTGTCGGCATGTGCCGCTCACGCCCACAACAGCAATTCGCCAGAACGCTTACGGAAGATGGCACTGGCGTGGGCGCATCAGTTGCAAACTTTTAATAAAAATATAATTTTTCCTTTTTTTTAATTGTAGATAGTTTTATTCTTCGCTGTTATGAAACTCTCCTGGACTACCCCGATGAAGGAATTTAGTCCATCTTGCCCCAACCAAATCATCAAATCTTAGCGGAGGCCTATTTCATAGCAGCCATAGGACGTCCACAGCTGGACAAATGCCTCCCCATATAGGGGGGATTAACCAATACTCACCACGCTTGGCAGGCGGGTTGGCGAGCGCAGTATGGTTCCCTATCCTCAGAAGGCGCTGCTGCGCACCCCCTGGTAAGTGATTCCGAGAGGGCTATGCTCGGAGTTTCTCTACGCGATTTAACCAGAAATGAGGAGATCCATAGAAAAACGAAAGTCACCGACATAGCCCAGTGGATGAGCAAGTTGAAGTGGTAGTGGGCAGGGCACATAGCTCGAAACCCAACATGGGTGTTGGGTTCGAAAGGTTCTTGCATTGAGACCACGGACTGGCAAGCGCAGCATAGTGGTTGAAAGCGGGCCGCTTCCATCCGGTCCTTCTGGAAATCAATGGGGAAAGCCCAGCAGTAACCGCGCTGTGGCTTAGATGATGATGAAAACTTTATCTTTATACTGTTTTGTACTGCTCATCATTAAAACACAACCGCAAATAATTGTGACTTTGAACCCACCTATATTAGGAAATTACGTACTTTTACAAACTTAAAGAGACATTGTTATTAAATCAAACGGGGCGTGATCGCGAGAAAAAACATTTACTAATTTATTTACCTCGACGTTAAAGAGACATTTTGCAGTTGGTAAAACTTGACCTTCATACATTTTTTACTGCACCTAAACCAACAGCATATAAACTTGAGTTAGAAATGTCAATTATACATTACTAGTGGGCTCTAATCCGTCGAGACCGGGCAGATACCATTGAAGGAAGGCAATGGAATATCTAGTGACCAGTATGCTAAAGGTCTTCTTGCTGAATTGTCAGCCAACTCTTCAAGTCACGGGAATCTGATAAGAAATGGCAGCGTAAGATTGGAAGTGCGTTTTGATCGCAATGTATTCGTAGAAAATAGTAGAAAAAAAAGTGCAACAGTTAACTTCACATAATAGTACTAGTGTATTAACACATAAATATTATGCACACCACACACCGCAGCACCTGCATTCTTACCTGTATACACAGCCAGGATCTCGGCCACACGTACCCATACATATAGACAAACATAATGTTCGAGCGATCTCTTTCAGGCGTGCATAAGAGATTTATGATAAGGAATTGTAGAGTGTGGGATTACATTACTAAGAGATTAAAAGATGATTGGACCTCGGTATGCGGCGAGTGGAAATCAATGGGAGAGGCATATTTTTTTATTTATTTTTTTAATCACTCTCAGACCCCCGCACTAGGATTCCCTGTATCGCGGGAGGCATGGACACACACAATAACAGCACACAAACATCCAAGACCCGGGACAAACATCTACACTCATCGCACAAATGTTTGCCCCTGCCGGGATTCGAACCCAGGGTCGCGGTGACACAGAAGTCATGTCGATGACACAAACCACTGCGCCACGGGACCGTCCACATATGTCCAGCAGTGGACGTCCTAAGGCTGAGATGATGATGATGATGATGATGCGGCGAGAGCTGCCTGATGTACCTGTACTACAAGTTAAATGGCATGAGCATTTTGGACAAGGAAACCGTTGTAAACGATATAATAGCATATGATATATTAAGCTTTATAATTAACTGTTATGAAACGTAATGTTGTTGTTATTTGTGACGCAAACAACAACCTTATCAGGAATGAAGTCGAGACAGGGCAGAGTATAGGTGATTAAAAAGAGCGGAAATGCTTAACAGGGTAACTGGATGTCTTAAAACTGAAAACCCATTTCTGAACCTGAAGGAATAGCCAAAAACGGATAGCGCTAATACGGTAATTAGGTAAATTATTAAGTTCTCAGTAGACGGTGTTATTATATCCTGGAAAGGTCATCGGAACCCAAACTAGGATTAACCTGTACTGTGGCGCACCAACGCCCTCCCTCTTAAGACCAGATATTTACAAACAATTGTACTGATTCGTAAGGGTACTACTTGATTCGAAATTTAATGCGAAATTATAAAAAAACACCACACATTAAATAGCACAAAGGTAAGATTTGAGTATAATGTATATATGGAGTACCAGTAATGCGCGAAGCAAACTCTAATAATATATAATATATCAAAATATCTATCTATCAAAATATCAATATCTAATAAATATATAATTCAAACTCTAATCCAAACACATAATCTCCCTGACTTCCCACGTTTTGTCTACTGATAAACTGTAAACATTTTTTTTTCTTCTAATTACAATATATAACGTTCACTTAAAGGTTTTATTACCACCATTATTATTGTTCATTATAAAACAATGTAATTGATTATCGTTGAAAAATAAAATTTGTGTGCTGTAGTAGTCTCGCCATGTTCCATTACGTACGTTTCGGCCAGTTAGAATGAACAATAACAATTTATATAATTTCGTTTAATTATTTGTTATTTAAAACCGAAATAACAAGACAATTCAGAATACGTGGGTCAAAAAGTCAAGTAGTATGCACATCATGGTACATTTGAATTGACAGGGTGTGTCTTAATTTTTTATTTAAGAAGAATTTTTCCAATATTTTAGTCACGATAAGGTCGATATTTAAATAACATAAATAATAATTTTGACGGTCGCCCTGGCGCAGTGGTCAGTGTCAGTGACTTGACTTCTGTGTCTCCGGGACCCTGGGTTCGAATCCCGGCAGGGACAAACATTTGTGCGATGAGTATAGGTGTTTGTCCCGGGTCTTGGTTGTTTGTGTGTTGTGATTGTGTGTGTCCATGCCTCCCGCGACACAGGGAATCCTAGTGCGGGGGTCTGAGTGTGATTTAAAAAAAAAGTTCATTTTTTCTTAGTTTATTAGACTTGTAGGACTGTTACGAAATAAGCTCAAAATGCTCAAAATTCTCTATATAGCAGCGGTTCGACCGTCGGTTGTCAAACTGACAGACGTTGGTTCGATCCCCACTAATGGCTTGAGCTTCTGATAAAGGTAACACCGTTATCAAATTCCCAGTATGGTGGTAAGGTACTTTCGATTATCCGCCTGGATAGCTATCACCCTCAAGTTTGATAAATTGTAACCACACACATAGTGTGTTCAGGCAGCAGTCCAGTGAGCCAGTAAGCATTCCGGATCTAGCGTGACAACATCTTCGATCACATCGTCACTGACCATCAAGTGAGATAGTGGTCAAACGCTAGATCTACACAGTATAAGAAATGTATTATTAAAATCTAAAAGTGTCGTACACTACAATATATAAATAATAAATAACAATAAAAACATGTATATTGCAATGTTGCGAGATGCCAAGTTAAATGATCAATCAACTAAGTTGATTAATCGCCAGTTTGAAATATGTAGCGAGCAATTTTAAAAATATATTTTTGATGCGTCTTACACAATATACTTTTTACAAGTTTGTTTGATTCATTAGATTTTAGAGAATTTTAATGCTGGGTACTTTCTAGGATTATTTGTATAGGGTCTTAATACCAATCACATGGTTCCACGGATTAACTAATACTTAGTATGATAAAATAATTTCAAATGGAGTTTCCAGAAGATTGCGAATAGAGCCGATTGCGCATCTATAAAAGGAAATGAGTCTCATTAACAATGAAACATAAACAATGAAAAAAATTATAACCATGCTATTTATTAATCATTTATCGACATATTCAACATTTAAAAAACTGTGGAAAAAATAATTAAAATGATGTCGTTTAATTTGATTCAACTTTTATACCATATGGATTTTAAAATTAAATTTTTTTTAAAAAAATTCTATAGATGCACTCACAAAGAGTACATGACTTTTTTAAAGTAATTATTTCCCAGGCGTCAGCTAATATATTTATATTGCTCCTTAAACTAAGAATAAGCGGGATCGTGCGCGTTTTTGTCCTTCCAAATTTATCGGGTCTTATAGGCGACTTAAGACTCTTCTTCTGTCCAGATCCAATATTGTGGTGTTATTGTATGTGTTCACTCATTGTAAAAAAATGTATTTTTACAATGATATATAAGCGTTTTACATGTACCTATAATTAAAAGAAACAACCTTTATTTCGAAGCATTGTCATTAGGCGTCATTCATTGTTGACACAAATAATTCATATAAATTGCCATTCATTAATTATATGCTCAACATTCGAAGCTGGATATTTTTGAACAATACTACCAGAATTTTGTGTTTGTGAGCATCAAAATCGTGTGTACAATTCAAAGAAAAAGAAGTGTAATGCTGTGATTGCTTTCACATTTTACGTAAGTATTGTTCATACAAAATATTTACATCTCGTACGAATGTGTGAAGCAATGATAGTCTAGCCGAGGGAGCCTTGGCTGTCAAACTTACGGACGCTGGTTCGATCCCCATCAACGGCTTGAGCTTCCCGGAAGGAAACACTGTTATGAAATTCTCGGCATGGTGGTAGCCTAGGTTACTTTCGACTACCTGCCTGACTAGCCACAGCTCTAAAATTTGATAAACTGTCTCCAAACTCATAGCTCAGGCAGAAGTCCATAAGAGCTAGTAAGTAAAACTTCTAGGTTTAGCGTGATTACATTTACGGCCACATCTTCACTGACCATGAAGCGAGATAGTTGTCAAATTCCAGATGTAAAGGTATAAATATACTATAACCATAAAACCACCAACATACGTACACAAGACAATTTTCGCTAAAACCTCTCAGAAGTGCTAGGAATAAATAACCAAACAATATTATACATTTTTTTTATTATTATTATTAAACTAATAATCAGTGTTTTGGTGCGTTTCTGTTCACTGATAAAACGTTTATTCACATAAATATTACATTAATATATTAATTTTTTTCTCTCTTTTTAGTGACCTTTGTTACTTATAGGATCAATTGTTATTGTATTGTAGGTATATTCACCAATGTCTTCACCCGCTACTTTAATATCGTCTAGGTATAACCACACTCTTTTCAGTTATTGGAGTGTAACTCAAAAACAGCTTGTCCGATTTTGATGAATTTTAAGTGCGATCACACGGGAAGCACCACTTTTCGAATAAAAAAAAGAACTATAAAAATCGGTTCACCCAGTCGGAAGTTATACGGTAAAAAACATGAAAAAATAAACATATGGTTCGAATTGAGAACCTTCTCCTGTTTTTGAAGTCGGTTAAAAAAATAAATTATAATGATATTTTATCAATAGTTACGTCATGAAATCGAACTTTCTTAAAAGAGCTACTACTGGTTGGTATCTATATTTCATCAAATACTTTATTCACCTTTGGATTTCCTGCAAAAAACCTTGCTTTCATAAACTTTCCCGGATAAATTTAACGATTAAAGTTAACTTCCTGCCAGAGGAAACGAATAAAGGTTTGAATTTTTCTTTCGTAATTAGGTAGTTTGCACCCAATTTGAACGACATATTTAGATTCACTCTAGTAAAAGTTCATTCATATTCATGGCGTATGCAACGCGGCCAAATGTTGTTAAAAATTGTAGTTGAACGTTGTTTATTTATTCTTAAATAATAGTTGAATCAATGCATGAATGAACAAAAAATTGTTTCCTTTGAACATATTTTCACGGTTGCCTGGTAGAAATCGCTTTCAGCGATAAGGCCGCCTATTGTCTCACTATATTAATTGTTAAGTACTGTAATAATATGTACAAATGTGTTTGTGATACAATAAAGCATTATCTATCTATCTATCTATTTTATTTATTTACCATAGAAAAACGTTTAATTGACCTGATAGAAAGTGATGATGGGGTTAATAAATAACAGATAAATATTTCATATATAAAAATTAAGCTGCAGTATGGTCACGATAATGTTTTGCAAAGGGACGTATTTTAATCAAAATTTGTTTTATTTTGCAGGAGAATGTCTTCAATCTTTGACGTCAGTCCAGTGCTCGTCTTCAGCGCGCGATATTTAATCTACCCTCTTTTACTATTTGCGACCTGCTTATGGTTATTGCACAAATGGCAGCAGCAGTCAAATCTATTCAAGTTGGGAAACAAACTCCCAGGACCCAAAGGGCTCCCGATCTTTGGAAACGCCCTGTTAGCGCTTGGGAAAAAACCTGAACGTAAGAAAATCCACCCACACTAAACCAATGTATATACCTATTATACCTACCTATACTGAGTATCTATATATGAAGTCATGGAATTAATTTTAATTTTTGGAGTGAAAACTTCTTTAGCGGCGTTCAGCCCTTTTGTATTGGGAAAGAATGTTAAACTCGCGTACAGGCTATGCGAGTAAAGTCTACTATTCAATAAGGCAATATGATCGGCTCACAATTGGTGAATGTGACAGCTTTGGTAGTCCGCTATTTTTAATTCGTCCATATTGAATCAATCATGATTTAATTCAAGATTCAATGACACAGCGCATTATTTCCGTAGTCTGTTAGTACATTAAATGTCAAATGCCCTACTAAATCGACATAGGCCGAGCATAGATTGAACATAGACTCAGGCTGCTATGGACTTAGCAGACTACGGATTTATGACGTTGTCGTATTGGCATCAGCTCGGCCTCGCAGCAGACTGAATATGAACTTTGAATTAGTAGACTTGACACCCAGATCAAGCTTTTACCTCTATGCCAAGTCAATAAGGTAAGCCCGTCTGGTCTGGTCTGGTCTGGTCATTTAATCTCATTATAGTAGGTATACCTATACAATTTTCCGTATGTCTACATGACATTAACTATGCTAACTGTATCTATGTACAAGACTATTTAATTACTATAATTGTACTCAAAATTAACAACTTCAAGTAAACAGTCTGTAGGTACCTATTGATTCAAATATAACCAGAAATGTATTGCAAGGTCGACCACAGGCCATGACATACACTGTTGTTAATCAAATTAGGGAGATGACACATTGTATGCAAATCTATTGAATTACCTTTCTAGAAACAGGAAAATGACAGTTACATGAATCATAAAATTAGGTATACTACCCAATAAACATGATTTTAACTATAATATTGTAAAATGCAATTGTATATTGTAATTCTAAGTAATATTGTAGTACTATTATATTATACAATTCAATCGTAATAATAATTCAAAATAATTCAAAAAGTAAAAAAGCGCAAATTATGATTTATAAGCAACAGGCCAATAAACTATTCGTCATTATTCTTAAAACAAAGCAGTTTAATATGAAAAGTACAACTAAAGCTTATATGTATTAATTCTGCAATTAAGGACCTTTCAAACTATATAATACATCTTGTGGAGAGATAAGCGTCGCTGGATCCTCTGGTAAGAAGACAAAAAAATGGATGAATAATCAATGGTTCTTTAAAAAAGTTGTGTGTATGGAGTTAATGTCGCCGCCACAAATCAATCACTTCTCTGATAAGGATTGTTATGGTCAGGAATAACGTCAATCGTCATCTATTGTCGTACGCCTTGTGGCTCCATCTATGACAGTTTTGATGAACGAAGAACTCATTGCCAATTGTTCAACTTTATTGGTGACGGTGCGTAAAGTGCGTTTCACAAAACGAGTACCGCGGCAATCAGTGGAACGAACTGGAACATCGAGTGTAACTATAGCGCTTTAATCTGTTCGCAAAGAAACTAGCGCCGCCCCCGAGGGATATCTTTCGTGAAATAGACTATAATCTACGACCATGGACCAAGTACTCTAAAGTATTTGGTCCATGCTACGACGAAAGCTTTCGTCGTAGACTCTAATACAATTTCTGTAGAGTAGGTAGGTGGATTCAGAAACCAAAGTAAAAATAAGAATCACTTGTGGGTACGGACAAAATCCTTTAAAGCATTAAAATATGCTGTTCATTCCGACGCGTATGCGACACAAACAATACCTGCACGTTGTTATCACACTGTGCCAGTGTTGTAGTGAAGTGCAAAATAATATTCGTCAGGTTCTTGTACCGTGTTACGTGGACACCCAGGTACGTAACTTGACCTTAGGTATCATCAATGACTTGACCGAATACGGCCGATATCGATAGTCACCTGTTCCGCGTTGTTTACCTAATAAAATGTATTACCTTAAATATAATTTTATACATAACTAGCGGTCCGCGCCGGCTTCACACGTGTAAAAATTTCAAATTTAAAAATTTTAAGGACCCCTAATTGTTTTAAAAATTTAATATATGTCGTTTCCCAACAGTAAAATAATTTTTAATATCGGTTCAGTAGTTTCCGAGCCTATTCAATGCCTGATGATGATGATGATGATGATGATGTAACCTTCTTTTATTCCGACATCTGAGGGCAATAAGGGGATGAAGCGTAAACCATCAATTATAAGTATACAGGCTTGGCTGCTCCATTCTTGCGAGACAATAATTACACTTAAGGTCCGAGATTTTTAATCTAGTTAGAGAAATCAGAGACAGTTTAATTGTTAAATGATGTGTCCTTTTTCAGAGTTATTAGAGATTGCCTTAAGTTATGGAAACAAGTACGGCAATGTAGTTCGTGGGTGGCTTGGCTCACAACTAGTCGTATTTCTGTGTGACGCAGAAGACGTTGAAGTCATCTTGAACAGTCAAGTCCATATAGACAAGGCATCAGAATACAGATTCTTTAAGCCTTGGCTTGGTGAAGGACTCCTTATAAGTTCCGGTAAGTGAAGAATTAAAAAACTATTATACTTGTTCAAAAATTGCAAAGTTGGAATGTTTTAGTAGACTTTGAAGCCCGGCAAATTAAACATTTATGTGATTCATTACTACGAAGCGTTGTTGAGTCTTTGAGTAATACAATTTCTAAAACGAACTCAGAGCAATTTAGTACTCCGCTAATATGGAGATTTGACGCGCGTTTTTCAAGTATTACAAAATTTAAAAATGTATACACAACTTATAAACTACTGAAGTGGAGATGGACGGGGCATATGATTAGGGAGAAGAGAGAGAAATGGACAAGGATCGTAACGGAATGGTGCCCACTAGACAATAAAAGAAGCAGAGGTAGTAAGATCAAGAGATGGGAAGATGACATTAAAAGAGTAACGGGTCCAACATGGACCCGTACAGCTAGGAACAGAAATGAATGGAGATCTTTAGAGGAGGCCTTTGTCGGAAGACAAGTTGTACCGGAATAACCGTTTGCCGACTTACAATAAAATAACATAATATTTGTATTTAAAAAAAACTATGTACTTTAAACCGTAAGAAACAACAAAAAAGGCTTTATTATTATATTCAAGTATGATGAAGTAGTAATGATGATGCCAACATACTGACCGTCATTTTTTGTAGTGGTATGGAAAATATCAGAAATGTCTTGAGATACCAACGCTTATTGATTTGCTTATGCATAGTACAAAGTTGTATGTTTATACACAACAGAGATATTTTTACAGATACGACAAAATTCTTAATAACAGATACTTACAGTATTATGCTATACTTGCTGCGCCCCGCGGTTTTACTCGCGTGGTGATGATTTATGATGATGATGAAAAGTAGCCTATGTCTTATTCGGGTACCTGAAGTATCTAAAAACCAAATTTCATCGGAATCAGTGCAACCGTTTGAGTGCAAAGAAGTAACAAACATAGGTACTCACAAATAGTCGCCTTTATAATATTAGCATAGATATGATTAATTAAATTATTCATAACATATTAAAGGCAATTCTAAAATTAGATTATTACTTTAAAGCTTCATTCATTCAGTATGGCGCAGGGACCCGAAATGAGTCTTGGCCTTCGATAATAATATGTGCCAATTTGTTAGATCTTGAGCCATCTCTTGCCAGTTATCGGCTTGGAGCTCGCGAAGATCCTTCCCAACTTCATCACTCCAGCGATACCTGGGACGGCCGACGGGTCGTCGACCTGTAGGCCGTCCCAAGTATGCTCGTTTAACAGCATGGGTATCCTTCATTCTTACTTAATGGCCGAGCCAGCGAAGTCTTTAAAGCTTATGTACATGAAATAAATTGTAGTGAAATTTAGTGCTGCCTATTTAGCCTGCAATATGCTGTACTTTTTTTATGCATAATAGCATTGTTCAGACTTATACCAATATTAATTTTAGTTTATACAAAATATGAGCTGTGAGATATAAAAAAATAATTTTAACTATCTTCCATTTATTTTAGGACAGAAATGGAGATCACATCGTAAAATGATTGCACCGACATTCCACATAAACATTTTAAAATCAT
Organism: Apeira syringaria; assembly: GCA_934044485.1. Classification (NCBI taxonomy): domain Eukaryota; kingdom Metazoa; phylum Arthropoda; class Insecta; order Lepidoptera; family Geometridae; genus Apeira; species Apeira syringaria. Next base: position 18,645,340 of record OW203662.1, on the reverse strand, counting down.
TTATGGATGTTTTCAATCAGAACAGCAGAAACGTAGTGGAGAATATGAGATCAGAGATTGGGAATACATTTGATGTCCACGATTATATGAGCACGGTCACTGTAGATATTTTATTGGGTAAGAGAAAATATAATAATAAGTAATGATAATATATAAAACGATGATGATTACAATATTGATGAGGTAGCGATTGTCGATGTTTAAAAAGTGGATGTTCACAATAGTGGTGGTGGTGGTGAGGATAATGATGTTGATTGTAATTATAGTCATGGTGTTAAGTTGCGTCATACTTGTGAAAATATTTTAGTCAATACAATTGTTGAAACGTATGCAAATTATAACTAAATTATGTATATTTATTTCTATTACAGAAACTGCAATGGGTATAACTCGAAAAACTCAACGATCGTCCGGATATGATTACGCGATGGCTGTGATGAAGCAAGTATTCTGAATATGATTAATTTCATGGTTAAATATATGTTCAATTTGTCTAAATTTCAGGACGCACTTATGAATTCGTAAGCAGGCTGTAATCGTATATAGCATACTCATAAGCCATGCATATAGCATACAAGGCCAAGCTAACATCTGAAAACTTGGTGTACTGAACAAAGCAAAGCGGTACATCACTTCAAAGCAAAGACTTTGTTTCTACAAAGCGCGAAACTGGCCTCACTTGGAGTACTGCTCTTACCTTTGAAACGGTGCACCCAAGTATCAGCTTGAGCCTCTGGATGAATTGCAGCGTAGAGCTATCATAATTGTCAACGACCCTAAACTCACCGAAGACCAAGAGCTCCTCAGTATGGGCTGAAATATTGGGTATCTGTGTATTTTATACCATATATACAACGGGGAGCGTTCTGAAGAGCTTTTCAAATTTATAGCCTACACCGCTTGAACGCTCATACACATGTTATTGCCTCATGGGGGTCACATATTGTGTAATTAAACCGATCGTTTTGCCATACACCTGCAAAGTTTGGATCGAGATTCCTCTCTTTCTCTCTAGGAGAGTTAACAAAGTCCTAAAAATAAAAAATTCGCAACGTATCGAAATTTACCCAGTATTACAAATATCTATAGGCAACGGTGACCGCTTACCATCAGGCGGCTTGTCTGCTAGTTTGCCACTCATCACAGAAAAAAAACATAGCTTTTGATACTTGTGGTTTTCAAGGAAACAATAATAAGCCTCATCTAAGACCCCTGAGGTAGTCTTAAAACGAAAACATTTGTATGGATAAGTAGTCTATGCATTGAACTTCAAACCACGATGTCTAAATAAATTAAGTCATGGCTTAAACATTTATTCTAATCCTATTTATTACTAGCTGGGCCCCGCGGTTTTACCTGTGTGGTTATGAAAAACGGTGATGATGGTAATGATAAAAATAACCCTGTGTGAAATAAAAATTAGCATGTGTATGAAGTTTGGTATGGAGATAGTTTAGAACCTGGATTACAGGTTCTAAACTATCTCCATACCAAATTTCATCGAAATCGGTGTAGCCGTTTGAGTGTGAAGATATAACAAACATACACATAAACTTTCGCCTTTATAATATTAGTGTGATGCGATGTTATGTAAATTGTAATTACTTGCATTAAATTATGTTTTTTAAATACTTTTATTTTCAGAATGTGTGACATCTTACACCAGAGGCACTACAAATTCTGGTTACGCTTTGATGCTTTGTTCCAATTGACACCACTTTTCAAAAAACAACTCAAACTTTTACAAACTATTCACGGGCTGACTAACAAAGTAAGACGTGACGTAATTAGATTTAACAATCACCTTGCTTGTATCGATTGCTTTGATTATGATCATAGGGGCGTGATCGATAATAACCAGGTTGTAAAAAGAATCACATAAATGCTAAGTATGGCCAGGCCTTTCTGTGTTAGGTAATAATAAAATAAAAGGTATTTATATAAATATTAAAGAAGATATTTCAAACGAGATCTCAATATAATAGTAAAATACAAATAATATTGTTTCGTAATTTTGGTTGTAATTCCCAGAGATTTTTTAAGCATCCCAGAAATATGTTTTTAAATCATCTGGTTGATCAATTTTATGCCATTCTTATATTTTGATCATGAATTGGTAGGTTTCATAAACATACATGAATATCGTCCTTCTTTAGATTTTATTTATATACTAGCTGTGCCCCGCGGTTTTAACCGCGTGGTGATGATGATGATAAAGAAAATAAGTCTATGTGTTAATCCAGGGTATAAGCTATCTCCATATCAAATTTCATCCAAATCCGTTTAGAAGTTTTTTTAGATACAAACATACATCTTTACTCAGAAACTTCGCATATATAATATAAGCAGGATTTTTGGGTACCCTGACATATGGTAGTGATTTCCTCTAAAGTTACTATAGAAGCTTTAGTGTCTTTAGTATTATTATATAATATTTTATTGATTTTTTAGGTTATAAAAAGCAAAAAAGAAACATATTTAAAGAACAAAGCTCAAGGGGTCATTCCACCTACTTTAGATGAGCTAACTAAGACAATATCAGATGAAGACACAGCCGACTCAAAGACACTCTCTGATTCTGTCTTTAAGGGGTACCGAGATGATCTAGATGATAATGACGAAGTTGACGTGGGTTAGTATTTAGACAGTTTAGTCTGTTAGTATTTAGAAACGGCATTATTACATCAATAGTCAATCAGTCTTTTAAAAAGTCCTTGGGGAGTTAGGTTACTTTTTAACATCTCCTGCTTTTACTAAAGTGAGTACTTGGAGCCCACCTACACTCAACCGTGCCCGGAACGTACTCTTTATGGCTCATCAATTATAGTATTTAATACTGCAACCTGATTATTTACTTTTTTAAAGCTACACCTAATATACAAATTATAAATGTATATACAAAATACTTTACATCAGTTTAATTTTAGGTTACATAAATTATTCACGTATATTCGGAATAGACTCGGCCCTACAACCATTTCCTGTGGAATACCATAGCAATATTTTTTAGCTATTGCATAGCTTCTATCGCGGGCCTTGAGCATGGAGACCGAATCCAGAAATTCCTTAACGAAAATAACCTAACACCCCCCACTCCGGCGGGCACAGCGGTGATGCTTTTTAGTTTTGCCACCTATCGATGAATAGCAGAACTTTTAATGACTTTTTTGAAATATCATGCTTGTCTGTTTAGCTCAGCAACTCGCCTTTAGTTGGCATTGGTTGTATCGGCGTTACTGCATAAGGTATTAATATATTAATTGCATAAGTTGATAAAAATGCTATGCAATAGCTTTACCGCGGCAGTCCCCGAGTGCCACACGTCTTTTTCTTGTTGGCTTATTACTATGGCAACCTTCGTTCTTTGTGTCCTGCCTCTTAAATAGTCTTCTACTCGTAGTAGGCGTGGGGCATTAATTCGTATTTCAGAAAGTTCAAGTTTTTGCACTAGTATTGGCACAGAGACAAGATCTAAAAACACTTATATTACCTTATTATTATTGTAGGTGCAAAAAAACGATTGGCATTTTTGGATTTGATGATTGAATCCGCTCAAAATGGAACAAATGATATAAGTGATCAAGAAATCAAGGAGGAAGTTGATACGATAATGTTTGAGGTGATAATTGTTATACTTTCTCTTGTTTTAACATTACTTGAAGTAAGTTAATTTAATTAATTCATAATTAAATGTCTATATCAATTTTCTAAATTACTAAACGTCACCTAACTTGTTGTTGGCTTCCCCGAGCTAACAAGATATTATACTGTAAGATAGCCTGACATCAGTGGGCACTAAATCATAATGGGTCTGAAACAGAAGCTATTAACACTAATAACAACTAACACTTAATAAGTTTACAGGTAATAAAGGCTAGATATTCAATAAAAAAGTAATTTTACAGTAATTTCAAATCATGTTAAGAAATATTTATATAAAAACCAAGTATCCTTGTTCCAGGGTCACGATACAACAGCCGCAGGATCTAGCTTCGTTCTTTGCGTATTGGGGGTCCATCAAGACATCCAAGCGAGAGTATACGATGAAATTTACCAGATCTTTGGCGATTCTGATAGACCTTGTACCTTTGCCGACACACTTGAAATGAAGTATCTAGAAAGGGTAATACTCGAAACGTTGCGGATGTACCCACCTGTGCCCCTAATTGCAAGAAAATTAACTAAAAACGTAAAAATTGGTTAGTAACTATTAATATATAGTGTTTATCTCGATTCTCAAAGTTGTTGACCATTACGTCTATCTAGGACATACAGTCCAACGCACTGAATGAAGACTTTCGTCTTTAGGCTTTGTGGAATATGCAACGAGAAGACACGACGTAACTTCCCAAATGTAGCTTCTCCACACCAAATTGGAATCATAACCATTCTTTTTTTTAAAAATTTCAGCTACCAAAGACTATGTGCTTCCAGCTGGTTCTACTATTGTAATCGGAACATACAAGATCCATCGCAATACAAAATACTATAAAGATCCAGATGTTTTCAACCCAGACAACTTTTTACCCGAGAATGCCGCTTCCAGACATTATTACAGCTACATACCCTTCAGTGCTGGACCCAGGAGCTGTGTTGGTAAATATAAGCGTAAATTATACCATGGGAACAATAATTTATCCGGGAAAAAAGTGGCCTATGTTTTATTCCAGGATAAGCTATAATCATTCCAAATTGCATCCAAATCCGTTAAGCCGCTTCAGCGTGAAGGACTAACAAACATATAAACGACATACAAACTTTACAAAAAAATTGTGTGATTAGCGTGATTTAATCAGTAACATTAAAAATAATTAGGCTAATACTGGCTCTCAAGGACTGCTGCCTGAACATACTATCTGTTTGGTGACAGTTTTTCAAACTTAAGGGTGGTAGCTACCAGACGGGTAATCAAAAGTGCCCTAACACCATCCTGGGAATTCGATAACAGAATTACTTTCACCGGAAGCTCAAGCCGTAGTGGGGATCGAACCAGCGTCCGTCAGTTTACAGTCGCAGCTCCCACCGCTGAGCTATTATCGCTTCTAAATAAATAATAGAGATAAGTTATATATGTATTACTATTTTTAGCTGACTATGTACCTTTTAGACACCATTGCAGCTTCACATACTCCAGTGATGGATCTAGGACTCATGTTGAAGAGTAATATTTTTGTTAGTAATATAATTATGCTACATTTTGTATTGTTGTGATTAATTAGCCATCTTTTAGTTTTTTTACGCTGTACATCGGCAATCTTTATGTTCGAACATGTTAGCCTTTAATATATATAAATAAGTTTAAAAACAATAGTAAACTCAATAGTAGAAATAATATTTTAGAAATTATAAAATATTATCTAGTAATATATCATATTAGTACCTATCTATAACATTTGCCGTGCCGTGGTGGTACCGGCCTAGAATAGTTCTCCCCCATCTCTTCCCGCGGGTGCTGTAAGAGTCAGCTAAGGGATCACGTACCAGAAGGTGGGCAGCAGCGCCTTCTGAGGATAGGAAATCATACTGCGCTCACCAACCCGCCTGCCAATCGTGGCGAGTATTGGCAAATCCCCCTTATATGGGAAGGCATATGTCAGCAGTGAACATCCTATGGCTGCGATGAATGAATGAATGAATAACATTTCAAATATTTCGTTTAAATTTAAAAATTATTAAGCTTTTTAATGAAAAGCAATTACCAATTACAATAAAATATTGGCAAAGAGCTTGACCCACTGAAAAACTAAATTCATACTCGTGTATGGAGAATTTGAAGGAGTTTTAGCTGATTAAGATTACTAATATTGGTAGACTTAGGTTTTTCGGATTACATTTTTTTAAACAAGTGCATTCCCGTGTCCCTGGGGACACGGGGACACACAATCACAATCACAAAAACATCCAAAACCCGAGAACAAACACAGAACTTATCACAGATTTTTTTTTCCCAGCCGGGATTCCAACCAGAGAGTCACGATTATAAAGTCAGTGTCACTGATCCGACCGTCACCGTCCTTTGTCTGTAATAAAATCACTATAGAGAAGTGGCACGAAGAAATCCAAAGACGATTATTTCCAAATTTTAAGAAATATATAAAAGTAAAATTCAATTATATAAAAATGATAACCTTTGATATATCGTACAACTTATTTAAGTACTTAATCACAGATGCTTGCGCAGCTAAGTGTCATCGTGAATATTGCGCCTGTTCAGAAATACTGAGCAACGGTAATACGAAGATAATCAGTAAAAACCTTATAAGACTGTGAGAATAAAATATGATATATTGAAATAAATGATCAGTGACACTGACTTTAGAATCGTAACCCCATAGATTTGGGTCCCAGCTGGAGTAAATATTTCTGTGATAAGCATTGATGTTTGTTCCCGGGTCTTGGATGTTTGTGTGTACAAACATGGCGCCTGCGCAGAAATATTGAGCAACGACAACAAAACACATGCTATATCTCGATAATCCTTTAGAATCTCAGAAGTCTCTTGATGTTGTTGTTAAGGCTAATTTTCACGAAATTGACTTGTTTACGCGTAGTTTAACTGGTTCATTGGTTTTGATTTATACTTATTGTGTTTGTGCTTTATTGCTAAAAATATCAGAATTTTAAAATGTTATAAGCTTGCGTTTGACCACTCTTTGACGTGATGTTAAGCGATGGCGTGGTCTAAGATGTAGCGCAAGCCTAGAAGGTAACTATTCACTCGTGACTTGGAGTCACCAGGATTGTACGTATCGGGAAACACAGACTCGGGCAACGCTTCGTACGTATAGGTGGTAAATGTACGTTATAGCGATGGCGCATTGCCGTATGTCTAGTCGAATTGTATCAAGCGTTATTTACCTATGTATTAATTACGAATTTGCTCTCAGTATAGGTAGAACAAATTTGTGTTTAATATTTCTTAAAATTAATTAATAATCTTATTCTTTAATTTTATACAATAATCTTGTTTCTGAGCAATAATAAATATTTTTATTATGTTCCATGATTGATATTATTAAAAACTAGCTGCACCCCGCGGTTTTAACCGCGTGGTGATGATTGATGATGAAAAGTAGCCTATGTATTAATTCAGGGTATAAGCTATATCCTTACCAAATTTCATCCAAATCCATCCAGCCGTTTAGGCGATTCACTCATCGCAGCCATAGGATGTTCACCGCTGGATATATGCCTCCCCATATAGGGGGGATTTACCAATACTCGCCACGCTTGACAGGCGGATCGGCGAGCGCAGTATGGTTTTTCTATCCTGAGAATGCGCTGCTGCCCACCTCCTGGTACGTGATCCCTTAGCCGACTCTTACGGCGCCTACGGGAAGAGATGGGGGAGTACTATTCTAGGCCGGTACCACCACGGCACCTATATATAGAGTAACAAACATACATTCATATTCACCAACTTTCCCATTTATAATATTTGTAGGATTTTAATACTACAGACAATAGCTGAATTAATATTATTCCAATGCGACTCGAATTCGTATAATTCGAGTCGCACTTGACTGGCACCCGCACTGGACATCACTGGGATAATTAATTGGTTTACTAGTTAATTACATATTCTAAGCACATGGTTATGTATTGGAAGGCTAACTACATCAATAGTGACATCAACGAAAATTAGTAACTGGTGAACTTTTAAAGCTATTTATTGTCTGAGCTACGGATAATCAAAAACCGGCCCTATGTTTATATATACTGTGAAATGAACCGATGTTTTGTGAATGCTAATTTCATTAATAATTCTCAGAGCAGAAGCTTTGAAGCTCTCTGGCAAAAGCTAGGTTGTTGTCTCAAAATAGCAAACTTTTGAGAGCTCTTAACAATTATTTCGATAGGCAATGAGCCACCGTGGTAAATTATTCTATCCCATTATGGGATTATCCCATTTAATTTAATGTAATTATTACATTAAATTCGTCTAGTACTAGTACTAGGCGAATCGCGATCGCGGACGCGGTACGGTATTCGGATCGATAGTCGGAACCCTCTGACTTATTACGTGAGTAACTCTCGTGTTTTATACATTTATAATGTGTGAAAACCACGTCAGTTTTAATAACAATTAACAATTAATTTAGTATATAAACTATCGATATATTGATAAATTGTTTTTGTTCACAGGTCGCAAGTACGCTTTGTTGAAGCTGAAGGTACTCATTTCTACGATACTGCGGAACTACAGAAGCATCTCTGACATCACGGAAGACCAATTCAAACTGAAAGTCGACATCATCCTCAAGAGAAGCGACGGATTTAGGCTCCGATTTGAGCCCAGGATAAGGGCCCCGTCTACCTGCTGAATGTAGCATTGATTGTATTTAATTATTAATATTGCTTTACTTTTCATTAGTACCTAGATACTTGTTCTAAGTATTATATGATATACTTCTGTACTTGGGGAAATTATAATACTAAAAAGAATAGGCGTGAGTCTAGCACTGTTGGTTGTCAAAGACGCATTATGTATTTATGGATAATGAGTTTTATGTATAAAATACGCTTATTTGAATGATAAAGTTTAATATATTTAAAATTATTAAAAAAGAATGAAATGAAGTTGATATTTCGTTATTTTTCCATTCGAGGTCTAGTGTGATAACATCTACGACCACATGGTCGCTGACCATCAAGTGAGATAGTGGTCAAACGATTACGAACAAAATCTATAAAAGTATGAAAATAATATAGACTGTCGTACTACGAATACATATTATGTTAAAACCTTATCAAAATTGATTGAAAAAAATGTTCAAATTTTTTTTCTTGTGACGACGGCCAATGCAACTAGGTTAAATTGTTGAAAAATATAAACAAAATGTTTTTCTGAAAAAAAATATCATTTTTGCTATATGATTTAAGATTAAGTGAAATTGGAATACAATTCATATAATTTATAAATTCAATAAAATTTATGTCGTTTTCTTACTGAAATGTAGCTTATCTATTATCATCATGATACCCTTAATAAACATAAATTACCTTCCCAATGCTATTAACCAAACTTGAGAATTTTTTGAAGTCACCAAACAATACTTTTTTGTCGGCGACTAAACGGTACTCGTCAAGACCTGGACACATGGACGCATAATTATGAAAAAAAAATTTAAAAAAAAAAAAAAACGAGCCCTCGATCATTCCAGCATCTGCTGGAACTGCGGGCCTATGATGCGACACCCGAGATAATTTTTGCCGTGGTGTTTCAAAGGCAAAAACCATGACATAAATTATCTCGGGTGTCGCATCATAGCCCGGCTGGAAGGTGGCTAGTGGAATCTGCTGGTGATGTTTTTTTAAGAAATTAACAAAAATGGTTAAATTTAATTTAAAGAGCCTAAACTAAGTAGGCTAGGGTAGGCTGAAAATCAGCGTTATGGTCTCTACACTGTGGGAACATGACACATGCTAAGCCTATCTCTTTTGCCATAGATATTGAATTAATTAAACATGTCCTGTATAAATATTTCTTTTTTTGTGGCAATAAATGATTTATTATTATTATTATTATCAAACTTGATAGGCTTAGGTACTAATACATACGCAATCCAGGATTTCTTCTCATATCTTCACGCTTCATCATCAGAATAGCTCAGTGTACCAGAGTAGGTACATAAGTGTTTTAGATATGAGGTCACAGATATGTTTAAATGTAAAGTAAATGCCCATTATACTTTGAATACCAGAACAGACCCCCAGAACTGAGGAATGCGCCATACGAGCGCCGTGCGCGCGCATTAATTCTTCGAGCGCCCCGGAGAACATTAATAATTATTCGTCTGACTGTAACTAAATTTAAATAATTATTGAACATAATTAACATATAATTGCAAGTTAAATAGTTTCGCTAGAAGTTTCGATGTATATTGGGCAAAGTTCACTACATTGACCGCTAATGTGGCCTCTAAAGTCAGCGCTTAGGTAATATTCGTAATGGATTTTTCGGAAAACGACATTTTTTTAATCGCTCCTACCTCCGCACTAGGATTCCCTGTGTCGCGAGAGGCATGGCGACATACAATGACATCACTACACAGAACCAAGACCCGGGACAAACATCCATGCGCCTTACATAAATATTTACCGCTACCAAGATTCGAACCCGGGGACCAGAAGTCATGCGAAAACGACAGAGGCACAGCGACTGCCATATTTAATAAGATTAGATAGTTTAAAACCTATGCAAAACCGACATCTACTGCTTATTTATGGGTCATTTAAATACATACTTGACATCAAAGAGGAATACTGAACCAATTTTGATAAAATTCAGACAAATCCGGGTTTATCATATCGAATGAAAATCGATGTTTTCAAATTGGCTTACAAACACGGAGTTATTAAACCCGACATACAACACATTTATATAAAGGTCCGGTTGATAAACTCCTACTTTTTGCGAGTGGGTTAAAAAGCCTTGTCACGCAGGTAAATAAGTTTACCTCAAAAACTATTGACAAAGCTTTATATTCAACGTAGGTACACAGACTTGGGTGATTTGTCAAGCATCTATGCATCTTAAGGTTGATAATAGATATAAAACTTATATTATCCTATACTACCTATAATACCTATAAAACTTTTACTATCCTAGAGAAATAAAAAGCGGACTTATCGGTGAAAGCGATTTCTTCCTGTCAACATTTTGTTTTAGAGAATTTTAATTAAAAGTAACGGTGTCGTGGTTGCATCTGATGAACAGTTCAGTAAAGTACTTAGATTGATATAGATATTATATTGAGATCATTAAGAAATCAAGACAAGCATAAAACCAAACTCTAACGTAATTAACAAGTAGGTACATAATTATAAAACATTATAGTCATTGTTATGACGACTTTGACTTTGACTTTGACTTTATCGTCATTGTTATACAGGCTGGTTTTTTGAGAAGATAGGTGATGGCCAAGTCCGAAACCACGAGAGTTAAGGAGAACTCGTGAAAGGAGTCATGCCCTAGATTTGTAAAAAAACAATAACTGCATGTTTATTTTCTTCAAAAATCTTTTACTTTCTTATCAGCAACAGAATCGATTGGTGCTATTACAAAAATACAGATTGTAATTATTTTTTTAATAATTATTCGGGTCCATTTCAGTCACAAACTGAAATGGACCGGAAAAATTAGAAAAAGAAAAATTATTATCTGTATTTTTGTAATTGCACCAATCGTTTCTGTTGCTGATAAGAATCAATCTTTGCAAATAAATGTGTTACTAAAGTTAATGGAAACAGCAAATTTTCACTATTTTATTAGGGTCCATTTCCGTCAAAAGTAAAAGATTTTTGAAAAAAATAAATATGCAGTTATTGATTTCTTATAAATCGAGGGCATGACTCCTTTCACGACTTTTCCCTAACTGGTTTCAGAATTGGTCATCACCGCCCTTCTCAAAAAAACCCCTGTATAATGAAAATGTACTTTACATATTTTGTTAATAAAGACTATTTAGGGCTGCAGAGTAAGGAACCTCCGAACAATACGAGCTGTTTCAAGGAGTACCGCCTTCTGCATCTTCGTGCATCGTCATGACTGGCCGGTTAGTAGCACTCTGCCTTCTGAGCCGCTGGTCCCAGGTTCGATTCCCGGACAGGTCAAACATTTGTGTTTATGAACATGTCTGTTTGACCTGTGTCTGGGTGTGTATATGTATAAAAAAAAAGTATATATAAAAGTATGTATTTAAGTATATATATATCAGTCATCTAGTTACCATAATACAGGCTCTGCCTAGTTTGGGACCTGAAGATCTTGTGTGAATGTTGTCCCATATTAATAATAAAAAAAATCTGACCCTCATCCAACCGTCTAGCGAGAGCCTCTTAAGATGTTGCTCGAGGCTCTTCGCTATTAGACCATTCGTCGAAACGACTATCGGGACAATGATCGCCGAATCAACATCCCACATGGCGTTTATCTCGTGAGCTAAGTCAATGTACTTGCTGAGCTTGTCCTTCTAATATTATCAATATTATAGTCTGAGTTTCGGCCGGCAATCTAATGTCACTGTTTCGAGGCCCAACCGAGCTTTCAGCATTGAATAAAAGCATCGTCAAAAAATCATTTGCGTGGTTGTCACATACCTGACACACTGTGAGTTCAGTGCAGCTGTCCTTGACATGCCATCAACTATTTAGGTCTAGCGTGATTCCACTTTCAACCACATGGTCATGGATATTTATGAGAGGTAGGGCTAAACGATAAATATACCTATTACCTTCGCTTGGCATCTGCGACATGGCTGTTTTAAGTGATATTAGAAAAAAAACATAACCCTAATTTTATTGTACGTGCATAAGATATGCTAACCGTGCTGTATTAGTTACATAAAGAACAACCAAATCAAAAAGAAGAATAAAATAAAATATAATTCTTTTAAAAAAACTAACTAGATATACAAAAAAATTGAATATAAGAGGCCATTTAAACTGTCTGCAGATAAAGTGCTTAAAGCTTAAAATGCAATTATTATTTATATCATCATCACCATCACCAACGTCGCAGCCATGGGACGTCTACTGCTGGAGATACCCATTGATCTCTACAAGGATTAGTTGGGAGCGGCCTGCATCCAGCCTTTTCCTGCAAACTTAGTAAGGTCGTTCTTATACGACTACTTCCTGGCCACCTTGGTCCAGCCCGTGGTCTCCATACGAGAACTTTTCCACCCCAACAGCCATCAGTTCTTTGAGCTATGTGCCCTGCCCACTGCCACTTTAACTTGGCAAACCACTGGGCTATGTCGGTGACTTTTGTTCTTTTACGGATATTCTCATATTTTATTCGAACCCAGAGTATAGCCATCTATAACTCGTTGTTTGGCTTTGAGCCTGCTTACAAGGCACAATATTTCGTGTTAATTACTACTAATGGCGATTTGTTTCCGGTAACTTGGTACCAGCGACAACGCAATACTTACCTAGTTGTTCCAGAAAGGGGAAAAGTAATCAAAAAATCAAAATGACATCAATGCGAGAAACGTCATGCCAACCATTCAGGCTATTGTTGAATCAACAACAGACATTTTGAAGTTAGTTAGTCAAGATTCATTAGTTTTATGCTATTAAAAAGCGAGTAATCGTGTTTGAATATTAAGCGTTTAAAGTTCAATGTAAATTAACATTTGAAAACTAAATAACAAGTTTAAAAAATAATTAAACTTGCAAATAGACACAATATATCGATCATGGACTAAAATAAATTTTCACCACATTAGCTGTCAATTGCTAATTTTATTCATCGATTTCGGTGAGCAAAATAGAATTTTATTCACAAGGGAGTTTTTTTACTCCCTTGTGAATTATTGTGTGTACAATGTTTTATATTTTTAAATCTCTATGTTTTTAAAATTCGAGCTTCCAAAAAGAGTGCGTATACGCTAAAATCACGTTCTGTAACGTGATTTTACCTTAGAATGTCTGTTTTTTTATTTTATTGATATCCTTAATACTAATTTAAATAAATAATATTAGTGTATTCTCAGATTTAATAATTAATATTTTAATTGATCAAATCTTATACATTCACAGCAATATTGCATTATATGTATATTATATAATAAATGCTTTTCTATGAAAACATAATAATCATAAATAATGTGTAGAGCGTTAGATACTCTTTAGACTCTTTCGTGTAGGCTTTAGAGAATGTATAGTGAAGAACGAACCTAACAAAGCTATCGTCAACTTATTGACCAATCAGAGAAGAGAGCGCTTTTTTTTCATTCTTGCTGTTTGTTTTGTTTTCAGCTTTGGGTATTCAGGTTTTCAGTATATCGAATGTTATAATAATATTGTGTTCGTATTTTTACGTTGTATAAATAAAAAAAAAAAAATGGAACTGACTGTAACACTCAAAAGTATGAAACTAACTTATCAAAGTCTGTACCATGACAGTTCAAAAGAAATTTTTATATAGCAAAATATTGTGATCATGGTATGTGATCGACTTCGACTAGTTATTTCTCACTTTTGAGTGTGGAAGTCGGCTTCATTTTTAACCGACTTCAAAAAAAGAGGAGGTTTTCAATTCGACCCGTATGTAATTTTTGTTTTCTTCTCATTTTTATGTTTGTTACCGCATAATAAATAGCATACAGCGTTTACGACTTATTATACTTTTTTATGGGATAAGGTGACGGAACAATCAAAAGGCCTACAGGATGCAAAGTGATAGCCTCGGTCTCTAAAGGTACAGATACAATTATTAAAGAACTGCACTGCGCTCGTGACCCTGACATATAAAGTTGGTAAGTCTCATGCGCCTGCCAACTTGATCGGAAACCATACCCTTCAAACCAGAACACCAGTAATGCGAACACGAGAGGAGAAAGATTGATGTATTCGAAATGTGGTGCTGGAGGCGAATGCTACGGATACCGTAGACTGCAAAGCGCACAAATGTATCAATCCAGTTTTAAGTAAGAGATGGGCTATTACTCACAGTCGTAAACTATAGCTTTATATATGCGTAACTTTATGTATATAAGTAAATGTTGTATTATATATGTATATGCGCCTTATGTGCTTAGGGTATAGGCAATCTAATTTAATTTAGTTTACTGTACAGCCTTCAGGTAAAAGCATACCACCATTATTTTTGTTGAAAATCCTCCAAAACAAAAGGTTGACTGCAAGAAATCGCTTTAAGCGATAAGTCCGCCTTTTGTTTCTCCAGGATATTGTAAGCTATAAGCTATCTTTACATAATGAATCTATTAAGTTACTTTTGTAAAACTTGGAGAAACGAATAAAGAATTCTCGTGAATTTGACACATTATTATATATATGTGGTATCCGGCTTTACTCACGTTTATAGTCGAAGTTTCGACCTAGGTTTCGAGCATGTCCGATGCTCATCCTCAGGTGAGTTTACGCTGCCAGATCGCGGCGACCACTGATCTGGCAGCGTAAACTCACCTAAGGATGAGCATCGGACATGAGTAAAGTACGTCTTCGAACGTGAGTAAAGCCGGATACCACATATATATAATAACGAATAAAGAATTTTCTATCTATCTATCTATTGTTAGAAATCAGAAGTGTATGCATTAAAAAGACAACAGACAGGAATAAAATATAATATTACGACAGTAATTCATCAAATACACATTTACACAACAGATATGCAAAGACACAAAATGACCGCATAACCGCCTAGGGAGGCTATGGTGCTGACGGCGCTGAGCCACTAGGAGAGGACGAGGCGACTAGCTCAAGAGCACCACTGAGGTTTGGACCTCGGCTTGAGCTGTCGCCAAGACAGGGAGATATCGGATCGAGGGAGATTTCGAATCGAACATGCCGGTACCCGACTGAGCGCTTGCTTTTATAAGTGGTAATGGCGATCGACATTGTCTGTGATTGGCTAAATGCTAACACTATCGGGATTTGGTCACATATCCTGGCAAGGTAACAAAAGACTTAAGAAATTGGTCATCGGGTGGAAACGTTGAGGAGAAAAGATCCCGCGGGAGATCCCCAACGAGATGGACTGACCAAATCCAAGACGATAATGAGGGAAAATTTGAACTTCAAGAAGTGTTGCAGATGGCCGTCAACAGAAGTAGCTGGAGACTAACCGTGAACGCTACCGCAAAGATGCCCCTGTGGTCCCGACCTTCAGCCATGAGGACACCAACCACAGAGAGAATGCGAACACTACTGCCAGGTGGTAGAAAAAGATATGGTGATAATTCTTCC
The DNA here is from genome assembly GCA_934044485.1 of Apeira syringaria. Taxonomy (NCBI): domain Eukaryota; kingdom Metazoa; phylum Arthropoda; class Insecta; order Lepidoptera; family Geometridae; genus Apeira; species Apeira syringaria. The sequence goes on along the minus strand of OW203662.1, from coordinate 18,629,620 downwards.
CCGGGTGAACTCTCGCATAGACTGCTCTTGAATGTTAATGCTTTTCGTATTTTTAAGTTAAAAACCTCTGCTAAAATTTTGTGTTACTAGTCGATACTCTTGTTTAATTTTTAGGCGAATTATATTCATTAGTGTATCTTGCATATTTTGATTGTCCACGTAGGAAATTAATTAGGTGTAAGGTCAGTCACATATATGAATATCTTGACTCTCAATTATAAAGTCACACGTTGATGTAATTGTAGCTCAAACACAACTTTAACTTGGTGAAGAGCGGACGTGCAGCACATGAAAAGAGGTATGTCTTAGTCCGTTCATATAAGGTACATATTACTGTGTACACCCAAATACCCTTCAAAATCAGTATATAAAAACTTTTTATTCTCGACACTATGAATATGAATAAACTTAACAATTTATCAAAGATGCATAACTGTGTTTCGGTTTGAAGGGTATGGTTTCCGGTGAAATTACAGGCACATGAGTCTTACCAACCCTATGTCTCAGGGTCGCAGTACGAATGTCTATAGACATGTGCCGTGGTGGTACCGGCCTAGAATAGTACTCCCCAATCTCATCCCGCGGGTGCCGTAAGAGTCGGCTAAGGGATCACGTACCAGGAGGTGGGCAGCAGCGCCTTCTGAGGATAGAAAACCATACTGCGCTCGCCAACCCGCATGCCAAGCGTCCCCAAATCCACCTATATGGGGAGGCATATGTCCAGCAGTGGAAGTCCTATGGCTGCGATGAATGAAATGAATGAAAAATGTCTATAGGCAGAGGATACTACATAACATCTAACACATGCCATAATGTCAAATTTTAATATAATTCTTTACATAGGTACGGGGCTAGAAAATCTAGCACAATGACGTCACTGGTCAATGAATCAGTGGGCTACCACTTCAACCCTCGGCTGATCTTCTACCCGCTCCTGTTCTTCGCATCGGGTCTTTGGGTATTATATAGATGGCAGCAAAAGTCACGAATATATAAAATGGGAGAGAAACTTCCTGGGCCGGCTGGCGTCCCTTTCGTAGGAAATGCTTTACTGGTGCTTACAAAGAAACCTAGTGGTGAGTTCTGGCTGATGGAGTAATATATTTTTTTTAAATGTTTCCATTCGATCCGTATGTCTTATGTTTTTTACCTCATAACTTTCGTCTGGATGAACCGATTTTAATGATTCGTTTTCTATTTGAAAGCTGGTGTTTCTGCTGGTATACAAATTCCTTTAATGTTGTAAATACAATATTGTGTATTCTGCAGAGCTAGTCGAGTTTGGTATGAAATACGCTGAGAAGTTCGGCAGCGTAGTCCGCGTCTGGATTGGAACGAAGCTGATCATCTTTCTCGCTGAGCCTGAGGATGTGGAAGTAATTCTTAACAGTCACGTACACATAGACAAAGCGCCTGAGTACAGATTCTTTAAACCATGGCTTGGAGAAGGTCTACTTATCAGCTCAGGTTTGTACATATTTTTTTGTTTCCATTAATCCACTATAATTAGAGTTTTTACATACATACATAATATGTTCACATCTCTTTCCCGTAGAGGTAGGCAAAGACCACAGTCTTTTTAACCGACTTAAAAAAAGAAGAAGGTTCTCAATTCGACCCGTATGTTGTTTTTTTTATGTTTGTTACCTCAGAACTTTTGACTGGGTGAACCGATTTTGACGGTTATTTTTATATTTGAAAGCTGGTGCTTCCCGTATGGTCCCATTTCAATCTCAATTTTATCAAAATTCGTCGATCGGTTTTTGAGTTACACTCTAACAACTGAAAAGTGTTGCGTTTACTTGGACGACTTCGTAATTTCCGGTGAAGAAATCAGTGAGCGACTATTATCAAAATATTGTGCGCATGGTACCGACTTCGACAAGTTTTCAGCGACAACCGATAGAAAATGTCACTGAACACTTGTCGAAGTCGGTACCATGCGTACAATATTTTGATAATAGTTCCTTTTGAAGTATCATGGTACCGACTTCAATAAATTATTTCTCACTCTTGAGTGTTGAAGTTGGTTCCATAGTTGTCTGGGAAAATAGATGGTGTAGGTACCTATAGCATATTTGGCACATTATTTTGGGAAACGTTGTTGTTAGAGGGAGATATGCTGAATAATGTCCAGCAGCGTACTGTACGGTAGCTTGAAGTTAATTATTTCTAACAGTTCGCTAAGCTATGTACCGTGCCTAATCATACGCGTATTGATATATATATATATATATGTAATCCCACTAATAATATAAATGTCAAACTTTGGATGGATGTTTGTTATTAAAGTCCGGTGACGCTGTAAATACCCCATGTGGTAAATAGCATTTAGTCATTTCTAACATAGGATGTTTGTTACTCAATCACGCCAGAACTGCTGAACGGATCTGGATGAAATTTGGCACAGATTATAGTCTAGACTAGCATATATATATGCTACTTTTTATTCCGGTAAAATGTATGATTCCCGTGGAATAATTGATATAGCGGGAAAACCGTTATCCACGCGGGTGAAACCGCGGGGCACGACTAGAACGATAATATTGTCTACCATATGAGGTTTAATACTATTATGATCTGCAGGAGAAAAATGGCGTTCTCACCGAAAAATGATTGCTCCTACCTTCCACATCAACATTCTGAAATCATTCGTAGACGTTTTCAACCAAAACAGCATGAACGTGGTAAAAAAAATGAAGCCTGAAATCGGCAAAACTTTTGACGTACATGACTATATGAGCGCGGTGACAGTTGACATCTTACTCGGTAAGTGATTGCATTTTATTTAAATTATATTTATAAGCGTTTAACAGGTGCCGATGACATTATAGATGGCCGCGGATGTTTGGATGTTTACAGGCAGAGAGTGCAGTACAAAACCTGGTGCGTGTTGATTCAATAAAATTTACAAATAAATTGTACTTTACAAGCTAAAAAAATTGTTACTTATCACATTTTTAGACCCATTTAATTTCCTTTCTTTTGGTGTACGATAAGTTCAAACGCATTTGTCGTAACCGCGATAAAATAAGTATAAGAAAAATATGGTCCTTCGAAAATAATTTCTCACGATTAAATTAGCACACGACTTCAAACTTTGTTTTTGTTTGTCTGTAATTATCCTCCATGAACTGTTTTCGTAAGTAGTATTTTTTTCAGTTTATTCGACATTTTAGCAAAATAAGCCGAAACGACTCAAAATTGTCTATTTAGCAAAAGGTCAACCTTAACACTTAAACCATCTAATTTTAAGAGAAGATTTGTATAGTTTCATCTTTTAATATTGATTGAAAATAACATAAACCAGAATTGCTGAATTTATAGCCACAGGCTTGTCTCCTATAAGAGAGGATACGATGACGATGCCATGGGATATATAACAGTACATATTTTGAAAATCACTTCACATTCATTTCAATGTTACCTAGTAAGTAGTTACCTACTTACGATAATAAAGTTAAAATTGTTAATTTTAACAAAACCGTGACGTAGGTAAATCCATTGTATAAATTTAAATTCATTGTTAATTAATTTCAAATTTTGTTGAGACTTAAAATAACTTGACTAATTTAAGCAACGTTGTACGTAATCAAATACTAGGTACCTACATCTACTCGTAATTATTATTGCATATGATGAATCAATGAAGATACTGCAGACATGGTAAATGGTACCATTGGGAAAAGGATATTTTCTTATAATCTATACTAATATTATAAAGAGGAAAGATTTGTTTATTTGTTTGCATCGAATAGGCTCCAGAACTACTGAACCGATTTAAAAAATTCTTTCACTGTTGGGAAGCAACACTATCCCCGGGTTACAAAGGCTATATTATAATGTTAAAAAAAATTTAGCATCTTTATAATTTTTAATTTTGAAATTGTTTACCCGTGCGGATCCGAGGCGGACCGCTAGTACTTTATATATTTCTTACCTTTGACCACTATCTCACTGGATAGTCAGTGACGATATGAACGGAGATGTAATCACGACAATCGCTAGACCTAGACACACTATGTGTTTGTTGGCAGGCTTGAGTTTGATAGCTAGCCAGGCTCGAAAGCACCCTAGTGCCATACTGGGCATTCGATAACGGTATTGCCTTCACCGGAAACTCAAGCCGTTGGTGGGGATCGAACCATTGCAATTTTATGCAATCCACTAGCTATTGGTAGCCTATAGATAACTCAAATGTTCTAACCCGCTACCGGCTGGCAGCGTGCCCAGAGTGCTAGCAGCATTGCCACGTTGAATTGCAGTGCTGATTCGTTGAGCCAAATATGTGCCAGAATTTGGTCACGCGTCGCGTCGATCAAACGCTCTGATAAATTTTGGAAAATCCGATGCTACAGGTCCCCACGGGCCCCTTGTCTCGACCCCAAACGGTTCAAATATGTAACCACTACCTAGGTTAGCATATTTTCGCCGTTTCAATTGCTCCACCGAATAAGCCGCGGCGCCAGCCCTAACATGTGTCTCAGGAAGATGTGACGGCGCCAAAGTGTCAACGCATGTAGCGTCCCACACTAAAGGCCACCTTAACTTCCAGGGAATAAGTGTTATGCCGTCAGGTCTTTTACCATCGTCACGCATGAGACCATTCGGTTCAAGAATGGCTGCAACATTGGTGCTGGTTAAAGCCCGACGGATGATATCGTTAATGCTAGCGTGGCGGGAAATTTGACCTGCACTTCTGGAACAAGAAAGCCCGTGGTGACCGAGTTGATCAACTGCAGTACCACACTGGCAGTGATGGGTTTCATAGCCAAACGTAAGCTAGCAGCTAAACGAAAAGCAGATGGGTCTAAAAGATTACCTGTACTAAAAGAAGGAATTGTCTGTAAAACCAAAAACCAGATTCCCACACAGAAACAGCAAGAATACGAGCACGATCTGCGACGCTAGAACACGAATTCAAAAGATTATTCCGTGCTAGTTCGCAAAGCGGCCGATCCCACTGTCTCTGTGATGCCAAAGCTTTAGGAAACTCAGTGTTTGGGCAAGCCATCTCCCAAGCATTCTTGGCTTCGTTCAAATAAGCTACATCTAAATTGCCTAAAGATGGTGCAAGAATTTTTTCTACTAATTTGTACGTACCATGAACGGAAGACAGGAATGCTGGTAGTGCAACACTCGAAATTTTACGACACATTGGACGACACATGAAATAGTACTGTAATGTTGCGAGATGTCAGGAATGAGTTTCGACTCAGCATACGCTAACCCTGAGCACTGATTTTCAGTCGAAGCTCATTTCTGACATCACGACCGTACACGTGACAGATATCTATTTACACATTTTATTATACTCAGTTTTGGCTACAAATTAACACATAAAATTAGTAAAGATAACACAGTTCTTAAATCCACAGCAAAGTGGTAGAATACTTTCAAATACCCGCTTGCATACCACCGCCAAGTTTTGAAGACAAATCGCAGTTTGTAAGGCAGCTACCATTGAGATCCGATGGAATCTGTCATATTATGTAAAACTGTACTGTTTTTATGCATAATTCATTTGCGAAAACTATTTGTTATAGAAACTGCTATGGGAATCACAAGAGAAACACAGGACGCATCAGGCTTTGACTATGCCATGGCCGTCATGAAGTAAGTAGTTACGTGAACATTAAAATATAATATTTATTTCTATACCGCCGGGTGCCGTGGTGGTACCGGCCTAGAATAGTACTCCCCCATCTCTACTAATCCTACTAATATTACAAATGCGAAAGTTTGTGTGTATGTGTGTATGTTTGTTACTTCTTCATGCTCAAACGGCTACACCGATTGCGATGAAATTTGGTATGGAGATAGTTTAAACTCTGGATTAACACATAGGCTAGTGTGAGATGAACTGAGATGGCTAATGATGGAAGAGAATGGAAGAAAAAAACATAATATGCGACTCCAACTAGTGTGGGATTAAGATCTTTTAAAATTATCAGTATTTGATGTCCAGCGGGCAGGGCTCGATTGCTTCCCTATCAAAATTTCCCACCACAATCTACGTCTGTAATTGCAAATATTTTTCTTAACGTTTTCAGGATGTGTGACATTATTCACCAGAGGCACTACAAGTTGTGGTTAAGATTCGATGCTATCTTCAATCTGACACCATTCTTCAAAAAACAATCAAATCTATTGAAAATTATTCATGGACTCACTAATAAGGTATTTAGTATTTTAAACGCTTTTAAATCGCCAATATTACTCAATGATCAATGAAAATAGTTTTTCTTAAATTCTCTTGTTTGCGGTAGTTAATCTAAATGTTATATAAAAATTGGCAGATACGTATAAGACATTAACTCTCCACTATTGTGAAACAAAGATTTCATATAAAATCTTTCTTATTCGGTATTATTACTAAATATTCGGTGGATACTTTTCGTGTTCGCCAAATTAGTTCGCCAAATTTGACGCCAAATTTGACCAAAATCGACTCACTTGAATGATTGTACGATGAATGAATTGTATTTACCCCCAGTTATATACAAACAAATGTAAAAAAAGAATTGTATCAAGGAAAGAACGAGAAGGGTGTATTACTGATGTGGTGATGGTTGATATAGGGGAGAGTGAAAGACAAAAGCGGACCGCAAAACAGTTTAAATCATTTTCAAATAAAGAGTTCGAAGAGTTCTATGCAGTATAAAGGATTTATGAAAATCTTTTTTTGGAGTGAACGAAGCTTTTGAAGCGATTCCAGCCTCGGGCTTGAACATGACTGTCTTTGTTTGATACTTTATAAATTGTACCACTATCTTACTTGATCATCAGTGACGATAGGCCGAAGACCACGTTAGACCTAGAATATTTAATTGGCTCTGTCTTGCAAGGCAAAGACTGCACATTACGTGTTTGGTGACAGTTTTACAAACATAAGAGTGGTAGCTAGCCAGGTACTCCAATATACTCTACCATCATGCTGGGTATTTAATAACGGTGTTACCTTCACTGGAAGCTCAACCTGCTGATGAGGATTGAACCAGCGTCCATCAGTTTGACACCCGACGCTCCCACCGATGAGCTATCATCGCTTCATATCTGCCATTCTTCATTTCTGGCTAGCGAGCTTTTGGCATACGTGACATCATTATCAAACCTAAAACATAGTGGGAGGTACTATCCAGCCACCATCTGGCTACGACCAGCTTGAATAACTATAGCACAGTGTGTTCAGACAGTTTGACCATAAACTGATAGGAAAAAGGTTTGAAACCAATAACAACAAACGCATTTACACCCGCACTAAAATAGCCTGTGTCGCGGGAGGTATTGACACACATAATCACAATACAAAAACATGCAGAACCCGTGAAGAATCATCTATGCTCATCACAGAAACGTTGGCCCCGGCATGGATTCGAGCACGGTGTTGCGATTTTGAAGTTAGTGTCATTGGTCACTGAGTCACGGCGCCGTCAAATTTATGAGTTAATACTGTCACTGTTTTTGCTCTAGGTAATCAAGAACAAGAAGGAGATTTACCTCGAAAACAAGGCCAAAGGGTTCATACCTCCCACAATTGAAGAACTTACCAGAACTCAAGACGATAGTCTTCTTGCGAACAACGCGAAGACTCTCTCCGATACCGTGTTCAAGGGATACCGTGATGATCTGGACTTTAACGATGATAATGATATTGGTAAACTTATATTGTACTTGTTTAAAATTGTGACAGTTATTCGTTCTTCAGCCCCAGACCTGACAGTATTAACCCTCATCCACCACGCTGGCCATGGCGGTTCACGGCAGCGAGGGTTGTTCGATAGGTCACTGCAATGTGAGGCAACCCACGTGGCCTAAATGCTGTTATCCCCAAACAACACACGTCAAGTACAGCCTACAAATTCCGTTACGAAATCTATTTGATGGATTCAAGTCCTTAAATGGCAGTCAACTGTTTAAGACTTGTCCATAATGAGATTATAATATTTATAAAAAATAATTATTAATTTGAATGACTTGTTGATCGAAGAGTTTATGGTTCATTGAATTAATGTCATGCTAGGCGGCACTTAGGTTCAACTTTTGAAGAAATGAATTCGGCTTCTAGTCGGACATGAACCCACGATTACGGGATACCGTCCTGTCGATTTGCCGACTAATAAATAGTAGCATTTTACTAGCAGTCTAAATGTATTGATTGTCATTATAATAGTTCACACAACCAAAGGTAGTTGGCGCATTTAGTCTCATTATTTAGCACTAGCAGGCCAAATGTATTGATTGCCATTATAATAGTTCACACAACCAAAGGTAGATGGCGCTAAGAAAAACATCCCCTCAGATGTAACGAAGGTATATATTCGGATATTTCAGACTGCTAGTCGAAGTGTTACTACATCTTAGTTGGCACTGTGACATGACGGTATTGCTGATCAAAGTTCATTTTTGAATAGATTCAGTTTGTTTTCTTGTACAACGTCGTACTTACCAATATGAAAATCTATTTGGTCTGTCAGAAAAAATAGGAGAATACTGCTACTTTTAATCCTATTCAATTTTAATTTTTAATATGGCAAACCAGCAATCGGTCCGTCTGATAGTAAATTATCTCTGTCGCCTATTTTTAAACATGTTTATAAAAAAATGATATAAGTAATGGTATAGTGTAATATCACTTTTAAAAAGACATTATTGACAGGCAAGTCAGATCTTATGAATAATAAAAAAATAATTAAGTATAACATGGATATCTACTTTTCTGTAGCTCTTCTATCTTGTTGTGCAAAATTTATCTTTCTATAATTAACTACTTTACATAAATTTGATTAATTTTTGTATTAAATTTCAAGGTTAAACTTAAACCTATTATTGTAAATCGATAGACCTACCTTAAAAATAATAACATAATCCATTATTGAAATTGGGTGACAATGACCATTACGTACCTATTTTTATTTTATTCTAATATATTATTTATTTTTTTATTAAACGATTACATATTTTTTTATAGGTGAGAAGAAACGTCTGGCGTTTTTGGATCTTATGATTGAATCCGCTCAAAATGGAACCAACAATATTTCAGATTTCGAAATCAAAGAAGAAGTAGATACTATTATGTTCGAGGTAAGTCATTATATTATGGCGTGCGTTCGGCAGCGCCATCGGATAAGCCATATCTTGCTCTGACAGCTGATATACGGCGTTCACGAACTCAAGCATTATTTGCTTCACCCAATATTTGATTATGGCAGTTCAGGATGATTTAATCTGTTATAAAATCCGCTGTGGCATCTAGTGTGGTCTAGAAGTATCTAGCGGATAAACAGACAGACGCAGTGGGTGACTTCTTTTAATAATATCTAAGACGATGTTCATCGATATTTTTGTCATTTGTACTTAGAATTCAATAATAATATTTTTAAGTGTTGACTCTTAAACTAGTTTTATTTCTAATAACTCAACGAAAACCAAGTAAAAAAATATTTATTATAGCACATCTTTAATTATATTCTAGTCAATTTCCAGTGCTGTACTATACTGTAAAACTGTAAAAATCTATAAACGTATTAATTGAATCGCTGAGTCATGTTTTTAAACGACAGATTTGCTGGCCGTGATCAAAAAATATAATGTGGTCATCATCTAACGGTTACCTATTTTTTTCTGTTCTGTAATAATCGGTTTATTTCAAATGAAGTTTTTTTTTACAAAATACATCCTGCTGATAAATATTATAAATGCGAAAGTTTCGGAGTATGGATTTATGTTTGTTATCTACTCTTTCACGCGTAAACGGCTGGATGGATTTAGATGAAGTTTGGTATGTAGATACTTCAGGTCCCGAAAAAACACATAGGCAACTTTTCTTCATCCTCAATAATCACCACGCGGGTGAAATCGCGGGGCGCAGCTATTTGTTTATTAATTTTTCACGCTGAAACTGCTGAACGGATTTGCTTGAAATTGTAATGAAGATAGCTCATACCCCGGAATAGCATATAGGCTACTTTGTATCCCGAAAATATAGACTGTTCTCGTGGGATGACGGGAGGACGCAAAAATCGTCAAAACCACGTACTATTTCACCGCGGGTAACACCGCGGGCGCAGCTAGTTATATAAATCTACAGCGTTTTTATATCAACGATGGCTAAATTCATTCCACGCTATGTCCCAATTGCAATTCCTTGTAACTCTATAGATTAAGATTTCTCTTCATAATCGGGATAATACGTATGTATACAATATGTACCTATGTAGAAATTACAAACACAATTTGATACATAAATATGAGCACTAATTAATTAATTAATAATTTATAGGGGCACGATACGACTGCGGCTGGTTCCAGTTTTGTACTCTGCCTTCTGGGTATCCACCATGAGGTTCAAACCAAAGTCTACGATGAACTGTACGAGATCTTCGGTGACTCTGACCGTCAATGCACCTTCGCAGACACTCTTCGCATGAAGTACTTGGAGCGAGTCATCCTTGAATCCTTGAGAATGTACCCACCAGTGCCTATTATTGCTAGGAAACTGAATCGTGATGTAAAGATAGGTAAGGCAGTAATTTATTACTCATTATTAATTAATACCTATTAAGATTTTTTTCTATTGTCTTGTTCAATGTAGTTTAAGTGATTTAGAAAATTACGTACATTCACTTCTTTTGGCACATTTAAGTTCTCCAAAATATATTCATATTCATATTTATTCATATTACAGTACACGTCACAAAAGCTTTAAATTCATAATAATAGCCTACACTGAGTGTGTAGGGAAATAACACATGCTAATAATATTTAGCTGAACGCGTCGAGTCAACAAGATACATATAAATCGACGGTCCCGTGGCGCAGTGGTTTGTGTCATCGACATGAATTCTGTGTCTCCGGGACCCTGGGTTCGAATCCCGGCAGGGGCAAACATTTGTGTGATGAGTGTAGATGTTTGTCCCGGGTCTTGGATGTTTGTGTGCTGTGATTGTGTGTGTCCATGCCTCCCGCGATACAGGGAATCCTAGTGCGGGGGTCTAAGTGTGATGAAAAATAAAATAAAAAAAAATAGTTTATCTATACAATAAAAATACAAAGAAGTCAGTATATTTTTACGTCACACTTGAACTCTTTACAAATTCGTTAATACTGCAGAAAGTGGTTTCAATAAGCCACTGTTTTAGCTTTATTTTAAATACATTCATGCTTACTGTTTCCGTCACAACTGTTGGCAAACGGTTGTAGATAGAAAATATAATATTATAAAGCACGCATAAGTTTTATTGGTGGTATATAAAGCTTTCCTGCAATGAACGTATGTAAAAAAATATGCTAACGCTGTTTGGTGTAGATATATTGGACCAGTGGAGATAGTAAGCTCATCATTCAAAAACAAATAACGGCCATACATACATTAAGGTGCATGCCTATTAATTAGTCTGTAAAACGTGTGTGAATTTGTTAGGTATGTTCTGAAAGTTACTGTCAATAAATATTTCATTCATTCATTTATTGATTCCATTGGAAACGTCAGCATATTTTTATTTATTTAATTATAAAAAAATAGAAATATTCATATATAAGGAATACAGCTTATCTGCGTAGCAGTTTGTCGGAAGACGTCGACTCTCATTACAATTAAAATATGCATGAGCACATAAGTACTGATAAGGTATATATATAAAGTATGTTTTATTGATTCAGTTAGTACATAACTAAACTTACTAACTTATTCACTTAAAGTTATATATTTTATACTAATTAAAAAGGTCTTCATACTGTGGTGCAACCTTATCATATCATCATAGGAATACTATTATTAAAATCACTATGACCAATAACCTCTGTGAGAGCAGGATACAACATATAAGAGTGACAGAGACCGAGACAAGTTAACGTGCTAAAGTCTATCTGCACCGCGACTGTAATTTAGCTACGTATAGATTTGTTAAAATATATGTACATACGTAGGTTCCATCAATACCCAGAGAGGGTAGACTAGGCATTTTATTTTCTGCAAGCCCTAACATTACATGTAATTTTGTAATATTTCCAATACAATTTTATAATATTATGACACTGGTCATTTTATCAGTATGTGAGATATATGTAAGTGGAGCAATTCGTTTTTATTACAATAAACAAATTTCAATTTCAATTACGATTTTTTTCTGACTTTTGTGCTAAGATTAATATGGTCATGTTTCAATCATGTAGCAATTTTCGAGATGGTGTTCTATCACCAATGGGACTTTTTTTTTAGCAACAAAGAACTACGTCCTCCCCGCTGGCTCTACCGTGGTAGTGGGCACGTACAAGGTTCACCGCAACGAGAAGCATTACAAGAATCCAGATAAGTTTAACCCAGACAACTTTCTGCCCGAGAATGCCGCTTCTAGGCATTACTACAGCTACATACCCTTCAGTGCTGGACCCAGGAGCTGTGTTGGTAAGTTTTGATCGTTCCAAGTTTGGCTAGAAATTTAAAAAGAAGAAATTAGCATTATAGTTTTCTATAGGACGAAAAAAATAAAATGATATATTACATATTATCACATATTTATTTATTATATTTATCCCATCCCACTATATAATATTATAAATATCAAACTTTGGATGAATGGATGGATGTTTGTTACTCAATCACGCCAGAACAGCAGAACGGATATGGATGAAATTTGGCACAGAGATAGATTATAGTCTAGAATAGCACATAGGCTTTTTATGCGGGTAAAATGTATGATTTCAGTGGAATAATTGTTGTAGCGGGAAAACCGTAATCCATGCGGGTGAAGCCGCGGGGTACTACTAGTAATATATATTTTACATATTATTTTTATAAATCTAGCGTTTGCTTACTATCTTATTTGATAGTCAGTAACGATGTGGTCGAAGATGTTAACACGCTAGACCTAGAATATTTCACTGACTCTAAAGGGCTGATGCCTGAACACACATGTTTGGTGACAGTTTTTCTGTAAAACTATACTGGGAATTTGGTAACGGCGCTCTTTCACCGGAAGCTCAAGCCGTAGGCGGGGATAAAACCAGTGTCCGTCAATTTGATAGTCGACGCTCCCACCGGTGTGCTATCATCCCTTCAATATGAAAATGGCATTGCTGAATGATTATCACATAAATCAAACCACTGAATGGATTGGGGCCAAAAAGACCAAGCAAATTTTTAAAATTAAAGTTCACTGTTTAGTTTTAGAATTTATTTACAATTGAATTACGAAGATACGAAACGAAACGAGATACACTGAAATTGTGATTTCAGTTATGTTATGATAGATCAGTAGGGTAGTTATTAGTTTTATAAAGAAGTAATAATTTCAACGGTTATACGTTTTCATGACATTAATGACTTGTAAATTAAATAGAATGTACAATATAATGTGATGTTTTCAGGTCGTAAGTACGCTATCCTCAAACTAAAGATACTTCTCTCTACAATCTTGAGAAACTACAAGGCAGTGTCTGAAGTTCCCGAGAGCGAATTCTGTCTTCAGGCTGATATCATTCTGAAGAGGTCTGACGGATTTAGACTGAGGATCGAACCCAGGAAAAGGGTTCCGTCGACTGCGGCTTAGCCAGCCTAAACGAAATGAACTTAGTAGCACGTACCACTTTTGCACTGTTATTTCAATTTTTTCACTATTCGAATCAGCACTATTTGATACTTTTAACGAAAAGTTTAAATTTTGTACCTCAGTATCGGCAAAACTTGAATTAGGCAATTTATCGGATTCGGAATCCTTACTGAATTGAATTTGAATTGAATTCAGTAAAAACTATCATTGATCAAACCACCACAGATTTATTCAATTTCTATGTAAATTATCAATTGCGAATAATGTTGTATTGTCTGTAATACTTACCATACACGTAGCAATTAACTAAGACATTGTATCTGTTAAATACCAATTTATTTTTTGTGGCCTAGATAAAGGATTGTTTTTACTGAATTATTGTTTTCAAGGCTAATTTTATATGAAGTAGGTAAAGGTATTGAACTGGATATTTATTATATAACCATGACAAACCATTCTGGTGGCAACTCTGGTATCTCTTGTCATTCTTAAGTATTATGCTAATAATGGATAAAAGTATAAACAGTTTTATAACTAAAGACGACTTAAGTAAATTTCCGTGGAACAGCATAATGTGACTATTTATATATAAACATAATAATTTACAACTATTATAAAGTGATAATATTGTTATATTTAACTTCAGATAGGTAATCAATTGTGTATTTAATTGTTTAAAAAGTAATAAAACATTACACGTAATGTACTTAATGTAAAGAGTGAATCTTTCGGTAAAAATATTTTACATTTAATTTTCGATACTCTTTAATTAGTTATATCCATAATTGGTTGCATATAGATTTTACATAGATAATTAATAGACATGTTATATACAATTAATATATTATACATAATATGATTTATTTAATAGCAAGTAATTTTATGATAAGTTTAACATGTACGTAAATATATAAATTTAATAATTTCAATAATATATATTTTTTAAACTACCAGTAGACATCCCAAAATGATGGCAGCATTGCCACGTCTTTTAGCAAGATAAAGGCCAGCATATATAACTTTTTTATTTAAATTACTTACAACGATATTAATATGTATTGTATTATAATAATGGTTTAGTACTGGTTATGCATTAGAAAGAACCTGTTGTAATTAGTAAGTTGTCACAGCATTGTTTAAAAATATTATTGTCAGTATAATTATGATTCGCTATATTTATGTATAATTATATGGCTCTGATCGGTTAGATCCGTTTGGATTCAAAATATCGCGTCTATGTCTATTTTTAGCTTCTTTTTTTAAAAATGTAATATGTATATCTTTAACTTTTGTTTATTTTTGTATTTGAGATGTTGGTGGCTTTGTAACAGTCATATATTTAGGCAAGAGTGTATATGTAGGTAGATGTATACCTATTCATATTTTTCGTTACTGCTCCTTGCCGTTACACCAGGGCTGCGAGCATGGATCCTCGACTCGATAAAATTCGACAGTAAGTGCTTATTCAGACATGGCGTCCACGCGACTCGTGCGGTGCCCGCGGCTCTATTACTATGGAGATCTCCAAACCGCGCTGATATCGCCATGTCTGAACTTAATACTTACTGTCGAATTTTATCGAGTCGACGACCATCCAAACTTGTTTTATGTATGTACTTTCTAGTTCAATATTGTTTGATTTATTTATTAAAATTTAGAAATTTACTATAGAACACTTTACTATAGAAAGAATATAACTCTGGTTTACAATGACCTAAAATGTATATATTAGAAGGTCAAATCTTGTTTATGGCGCTATTTATGGAGAATTATATGTTTAGTTTATTGTTCCTGCCTAAACTATTAAAGATATATAAAAAAATGTTTTTACTATGATGGTGTGATCTATTTTCAACTAGTCTATAAATGTACTACTATCTATAACAAGGAATATATTTTATACCGCTGACTGTTAGTTTTGTTTTATTATTAAATTACAGACTTACAGGCCTACACTTTTCATTTATATTTTATACAAAAATAAGATTAGGACCTTTACCTTTGAATAAACTTGAAATCCCGATAATAAATTAAAAATAATTATTTTGAGTAGCCCCACACAGCATCAGCTGTACCTGAAAAGTGGCTGGTGGAACCTGCATGTGTCAATTTCAAGTAATGAACAGAAATAATAATAGGCAATCCAGAATTTTGCGTGCTACCTTCAGGCTCCATCATCAGAGTAGCTCAGTGGTACTAGCATACATGGGTGTTTCAAATGGTAGGTCACAAATATATTTCTTAAATGTAAAGTAAATACCCATTACACATCTAAGATAGCGCTTACAAAAATTACGGATGACCTGAAAACACCTGAACAGATCTCCATAAAATGTAACTCAAAACCACCTTGATTGACCGAATGGACCAATTCTAATTAAATTTTTTTGAAGCCTGAAGAATATAGGCTTCTTATTCTCTTCTCTTATGTTTATATGAGGTAGATGTCCACAAGCGCGCGGAAACTGAGGCGGCAAAATTAAGTCAATTGTAGTAATTTTGATTACGACGCGTATTTCAAGCGCAAGTCTAAACATATAGCTATCCTATTCTATATTATTTGTACCGTATTATCTGTCGCAGTAAGCGTGCTTATGTCGTAAAGGAACAAAATCTGAGCACCGCGCAGTACGTCATCTTGAGTAAAACATCATTGCGTCAAACTTATGACACCCCTCTTTTGGCGTCGGGAGTTAAAAACACCTCCAGGAAAGTTAAAAATGTTAAAATGATATTGTGACAACAATCTTTGATTACGATTAAATTACAATTTCATAATTGAGATTTATTTAACAATGTCTAATAAGACAAGAGGTAGGTTGTATTTTGCGTACCATTGTGTTGGAATGTGGAGAGCATTTATAAATTTTAACAAATTTTTTATACCCATGTTGTGATAATAAATGACTTTGACTTTGACTGACATTGACATTGACATTGACTTTGACTGTTTTAACATCTTTTGCGTGGTTTAGAAGGAGCTAGCAGATAAGCAGGCTATCTGACGAAGAGGCAGGCTTTCTTCGCAATGGTTATAATTTAAATATATAGGATAGTTTAAATTGCATTTTTTATTTTTTTGTGAAATGATTACCAATTTTTCGAGCGACTCAAGCTAGCACTAGTTACACAAGCTAGTTTTTTTATATACTAGCTACTACTGTACTATGTAGAAGTATGTAAATCATCGGAAAAATCCAACAATTAAAATGAGGTTCATAAAAAATTTAATCATTTTGAAGGTTTTTTAATTGCAAGCTAAAAAGCTTTATTTTTAAAAATGCAATAAAAACATCGATGAATAAAATTAAAGCCGTTTGGTAGACCTTAAACAAAGACTGAAAAAATAAATTACAAATCTCTGCATGCACCCTTTTTATTAATCAACAAATGTCGGAATCAAAATACATGTAGCAAATGCCCTTGAGAGATTTAATAAAACATGGCTCTAACTTTTCAGTCAGGAGCTATGACTAGTATGTACTATTTGGAGGCGCACAATTAATTCAATGATACGCATGCATGTCCGTGAGCGTAGTTAAATAACATTCAATCAAAACCTTCTTTATTTACGGTGTGCGAAGATTTAATATGCAGTATATTATATTATCTTGCCGGCCGAACCATTTCGGAGGGGTGCGACCACAAACTCCATGTGAAAGAACACACGAGATTTTTATAAGAAAACAAAAAAAACTATCTCCTTTAAACTAGGGCTTATAGATTTCGATACCAAAATGTATAATTGAAGTGATAATTAGGCCAGCATGCAGCAGTCTGGAATACAAAATCCACGGAATGTTCCGCTAAGAACGTCCATACTCAATTTACTTCCATCTTGGAAATACAGCGGCGGTTTCAAACCGTACGCGCCGGTTGCGGTAACGGCTAGCCGCCACCCGGTAAACCGCAGTCGCAACCGCATGCTACGTAACGGACAGCCGGACGGCTGCTCGCAGCGCGGCTATCGGCTCAGTGTGCACGTAGCCTAATCCCAGAGAAGGGAAGCAAAATTATATAACATTAGATCTCAATTTTAACATATTAAACTTTGACAAGTGCGAGTTGTTCACAAAAATCTATAAAAGTGAAAATTGAGAAAAGTACAGCTAGATTACAAGTTTTATTTTTTAATATAACCTTCACTCTTCCGTACTAGGATTCCCTGTACCGCGGGAGGCATGTACAATGTACATGTACAAACACATTGCACAAGCATCTAGGACCCGAAAGAAATATCCATGCTCATCAGATACATTTTTGCCACTGCTGGAGTTCGAACCCATGGCCCCGACGCCAGAGGTGACTGACTAGTGAGCCACGGCGACGGTCATAGATATGTATATTTAGATTTATTCCTATTTTAAAAAAAATTACAATTAGCAGGCGTTTCACCTCTATCTCACCTGATGTAAAGTGATGATGCGGTCTACGATGGAGCACACCTACCTATAAGATATCTGTTCACTCGTAAGTTGAAGACGCCCAGGGGTCCAATTCTCTTATTTATTAAGTCAAGCAATGCAATAGCGATTCAAATGTTGTCGTAATAAAGCTTGGTATTCCGCTAAAATAACTATTGCATCTCGATTGCATTGTAGGTAACTAATTGTATTTCGGTAGGGATAAAATCTGTGTAGACTTGCTAAGACGGTCTTTGACACTCTTCGAGACTTCCGTATCGGGTGACTAATCGCGGAGGGTAGCGGGATCCGAGGCACGGTGCACCGCTGGCCGACCGCAGATAGCTGGGGGCCCAAGTAGTGACCTAGCCACTCACGAAAGGCTGCCCCGCCAACTGTCGAAAAATCCCGGGATGCGCCATCATGCCGGTCGGCGACCGGATGAGAGGGCCTGATGGACATCCCCGGGGGGGCTCGGGCGTCCCCGCAGTCTCCAGATTAGTTCCCCAATGATTCGTGTGGTCTCCTTATGAGTCCCTTGTCTGCAAAGTAAGGCCTCGTTCCACTGCTGTTTGTTCCACCAATTCACTCACCTCCAACATGACGAGAAACAAAAATAGAACAAAGTATACACAGCGGCTGCACTCCCTCTCGTTAAAAGTGCACCTCTCTAATATTCGAGGCTTGCACTCCAATCTCGTGCCAGTCCACTATCACCTTGAGACTGAAAAACCGCACCTATTGTTTCTCACGGAGACGCAGATACGATGTCCTTCCGACGTAGCCTACCTTTCCTACCCAGCCTGGAGCACAAATTTAGGCCACGCGCAGGCGTGTGCTTATACGCTCGGGATGACATTTGTATCAAGCGCCTCCGCAATCTTGAAGATTCCAAACACAGTGTACTCTGGATTATGGTAGACACAGGTATGGAAAAAATTCTCTACGCCTGTGCTTATCGACCGCACGGTGGGGTTCAGGAGACGACGGCGCTTACTGAATATCTCAGTGAGACAGCGGATTCAGCCCAACTGAAGTATCCGTCGGCTGAACTTGTGGTTCTGGGGGACTTTAATGCCCACCACGAGGAGTGGCTGTTCCCATACCAGAACACCGACCATGCTGGGAGAGAGACATGCAAATTTGCTCTTTCGTTAAATCTCACTCAGCTGGTCCAAGAGGCAACACGGATACCTGACGTTGATGGCCACACAGCCAATTGCTTGGACCTTCTGCTGACAACAGAACCAGACCGTTACTCAGTGTCGGTGGCTCCACCTTTAGGAAGCTCCGACCACTGTCTGGTGAAATCTGTATCGTCATACTCTCCGCCCGATCCTAGCCTTAAAGGCACGCGACGGGTGTGGCGATACAAGTCAGCAGACTGGGATGAAATGCGGTCTTTTTTCGCAGCTTATCCTTGGAAGCAAGTATGCTTCTCTTCTAGCGACCCTTCGACTTGCGCGGATGCCGTGACAGATGTGCTAAGGCAGGGTATGGAATATTTTATTCCATTTGCCGACATGCCTCTGTCCAGCAAAGCTCACCCATGGTTTGGACCAGAATGCTTTCGTGCTCAGGCACAAAAGCATCAGGCATACCTAGCATGGGTTGATGCTCGAAACCGTAAAGCGAAGGATATTCGTGACAAGAAGAGAGCCTTCAACAAAGCTGCCAAGTCCTGCAAGAAGGCTTTACGGAAGGCTCGATTCGACCACATTAGCCGAATAGGGAACAAACTCGCTTCGTACCCTGCGGGTAGTAAAGCTTTTTGGTCCCTAGCTAAATCGGTTAATCCAACTTCTGCCGCTCCTCATTTCCTCCACTGCAGAAACCTGATGGATCGCTAGCCCACACTGCGGAAGAGAAAGCAAATTTATTTGCATCTCTCTTTGCAGAGTCTTCTCGTTTAGATGCTGGTAGCACAGCACCACCAACTCCACTGAATAGATGCGAGACGATTATGTCAAACATCTGCATTCGGCAAGTGGATGTTCGCAAAGTGTTACGCAATCTAGACGTGAACAAAGCTAGTGGTCCGGATGGTATCTCAGCTTTGGTCCTTAGGACATGTGCGCCAGAATTAACTCCGGTGGTGACACGCCTTTTTCGGCTCTCTTTTGAGTCTGGTTTAGTACCAAAAGCCTGGAAGCTTGCCAATGTCCAGCCTGTGCCCAAAAAGGGTAGTCGTGCCGACCCTGCTAACTATAGACCGATTTCAGTCACGTCCATACTCTGTAAGAGTATGGAACGTGTTCTGAATACGAAGCTCCTGGCATACCTAGAAACAGAAGACCTACTCAGTGATCGGCAATACGGCTTCCGCCGAAACCGGTCTACTGGGGACCTTCTAGTGTATGCCACTCACATCTGGAGCGAGGCCATTGAGAAGTATGGAGAAGCGCTCGCCGTTTCTCTCGATATTTCTAAGGCTTTTGACAGGGTTTGGCATGACAGTCTTATTGGCAAGCTTTCCTCTTACGGCTTACATGCTGGACTAAGGGTTTGGATAGCGGATTTTTTGAGGAATCGATCGATACGAGTAGTTATTGATGGCTGCTCTTCCGATCAAATGGCTATTAATGCCGGGGTTCCTCAGGGGTCAGTACTCTCCGCAACTCTTTTTTTGCTGCATATTAACGATCTGCTAAAACCCGGTACCTATGGGTATGCAGACGACAGCACAGTTGTAGAGAGTTATATATCTAGCGCCCGGGCTAGTCATGCCCTGTGCATGACTAGCCCGGGCGCTAGATCACTCCAATCACTCAGAGAGGCTATGGTTGGTCGATTGAACTTGGCTCTCAAGGATGTCTCCGAGTGGGGCGATGCCAATCTAGTCCAGTTCAACACCACTAAGACTCAGGCGTGTCTATTCACTGCAAAACGGAGTGAAATTCAACTCACCCCTAGCTTCCGAGATGTACCCGTTCCGATAACCAACAAACTGGAGCTTCTTGGCGTAACACTGACGCCTACGCTGAACTTTGGAAGCTATATAGAGTCTAAGGCGCAGCTGGCTGCCAAAAAGTTAGGCATATTGGCTAAGGTGAGACAGTACTTCACGCCGGGGCAGTTGCTTAGCCTATATCAAGCACAAGTCCGGTCGTGCATGGAGTACTGTTCGCATCTCTGGGATGGTTCAGCCAAATACCAACTTGAAGCTTTGGACTCAATAGAAAGGCGAGCCAAAAAGGTCATTGGTAGCGACTCTCTGGTCGAACATAGACTACAGAGCCTTGAACACCGACGTAGAGTTGCTTGCCTATCGGTTTTCTATCGGTTACATTTCGGCGAATGTGCACTGGAATTACACAATTTAATTCCACCTTCTCCATTCTATCATCGGTCAACCAGACGTACGACTATGCGCCACCGCTACATGGTAGATATACCACCGTTACGCACGAAGCGTTTTGCTTCCACTTTTATAATGCGTACTGCCAGAGAGTGGAACTCACTGCCTGAGTCTGTGTTTCCCGATATGTACAACCCCGGAGTCTTCAAGTCGCGAGTGAATAGGTTCCTTCTAAGTTTGCGTGCTCCACCTTAGACCGCGTCGTCGCTTAACATCAGGTGAGACAGTGGTCAAACGCAAGCTTATAATCATTAAAAAAAAAAAAAAAAAAAAAAAGACATTCTAATTTATGCTCCAAGTAGAATAGCAAAACCAGCAAAAACGACAATTCATTAATAATCTATGAGCAATGTGCTAGTAGAATTGATACCCAGATTGTATCCCCATGGAAACACAGACTTAGGCAATGTATTCCACTCGTTAGTTCGCACTATGAATGTGGAAGCAAAACGCTTCGTACGCATGTTGGAATGTTTACCATAGGTATATGGATGTCGCATTGCAATCCATTTGGTTGTTGTACAAACGAATGAATGGCGAAGGAGGAATCAAACTATGTAGCTCAAGAGCGCACCTGGCCATTCTGGCCCACGTCCAGCAGTGGACGTTTTATGGCTGACATGATGATATACATCTTTACCTGTTCGTACATGTAGGTCACGCGAGAGAAGCCACGACGGAGTCAGCTAGCTAGCTAAGCATCGATAGAAACGCGCGCAAATTGCTGATTCATTTAATTTTATTATGGATTACTTTCTTGCACAACTCACTATATACATTATATGCAATTTGTTCGTCATACAAGTTTTGCATATTCATTGAAAATATATATATGAAAGCAATTATGATGCAATCAATTTAGCAATCGCAATTAGAGCTTAGTGATGGACAGAAGTCATGAAACAGTTAAATGTCATTAAAAAGGTGATAATAAAAAACTAGTAATAATAGTAATTCATTATTGAAAACTATACTGAAGCGCATGCAAGGTAAGTTTTCGATGTTTTAATTACGAATTATTTAATGGCCTTATAACTGAGATTGTTATACTGGGCATGTCAAGTTTACATGCTCGTATATACATACATAGTTGGCATAATCTTATTTAGTACAGGTCTAGATGAGTAGTTATAAAAAGTTTAGGTACCTTATTGTAAGATAACATCTTCACAAATACAAAATTTTTAAATAGCATTAGATAGCAGTAGATATGCATCTACTATTCATAATTTAATTTAAAATCTAGCTATTGGTTCCATAGAATTACTTCCAATTATCACAAAAATAAAGATTCAATAAGATTTAGGGCCAAACACTGTTTTACCATGTAAAGCGAGTTTGATTCAAAGAATTGTTCAAGCTAACTAAGCCCGCGGCTTCACTCGCATGGGTTCAGTGGTCGAGTGATCTTCGATCTACTCCCAATTTCCCATATACAATTGCCTCTAGAACAATTTTATCTCGCGGGAATTAACATTAAATGATTAACTTACAGAAAATCAAAGATAAAATATTATACACTGATATTAGTTGTTATTTATACTTCTATAACAACTTAGCAATTTTTTATATGAATTTGATCATAATAAGCTGAAAATACTCAAATTGTCTATTTAGCAAATGGTAAAATCTAAAATAAAGTGACCAATTCATTTTGGCTATTTGTCAGATAAAATGTATTAAAAAACGGCTTAATAAAAAAAATGCATGTTTCGGATTTTTTTAAACTAAGTATTCATTATCTTGGTTGATTCAATAAACCGATCTTTTGGTGAGTACATGACTGAAATGGACAGTGATGTATATTTTTAAGAAATGTGTGTTGTGTGGGTTAGTCAATGATGTTTTACTAAAGATGACGTATATTCATACTGAGTGGTGCTCAGATTTTGATCCTTTACGACATAAACATGCTTACTGCGACAGAAAATACGGTACAAGTTACATAGAAAAGGATAGCTATATGTTTAGACTTGCGCTTGAAATACGCGTCGTAATCAAAATTACTACAATTGACTTCATTTTGCCGCCTCAGTTTCCGCGCGCTTGTGCGACATCTACCTCTAAACATATAATATCATTGGGGTTAGTAGTAAGAGTCATAAGTCATTAAAATAATTATTTTTTATTTATAACAAAACATCATATAATCATATAATTTTAAATGATTTCCTGATATCTCTAACCCTTTATCCAGCTGCTATTGTATGACACTCATCACCCATTTTTAGTTTAGATATCGTGACATGATACAAAAATGCAAATATATTATAACCTGTTATGCCCCGCGGTGTTACTTGACGATTAATTGACGATTTTTGTTCCATCCCGATATTCCGATCATCCCACGAAACAGTAAAATTTCCGGCATAAAGAATATACTTTACGCTATTCTAGTGTTAAGCTATCTTCATTCCGAATTTCATGCAAATCCGTTCAGCCTTATCAGCGTAAAAGAGTAACAAACATCCATCCACAAACTTTCGGGTTATAATACTAATAAGATAAACGTAACGTATTAGATATAAATAATGTATTTAGAATTTAGTGGCATATATTTTTAATCATAATCTGTCAAATTCGCAAGTTTTTATGATTATGCAAATTAAATCAGTATTTTATAAGAAAACTTTATACAGGTTTAAAAAAATTTAGACATAAATTTAAGTTGATGCTGATCTATGCTAATAAATTAATTCTTAGTCGACTGAAAAAAATCAGACTACCTAGAAATATGTTATCTTATAGTGTATTTGAACACACCTGCGAATCATTTAAACTTATTTTTTTAATAATATTTGTGTAAATTTACAAAATTTATGTAAATACAAGAAGTTGTACTGTACACGAGACAAATCCTCAAATTATTGCTGCAAAGAATGCTGTCTGTTATAGACATTTTTTATTTTAGCTCAGTGTCAGATAAAGATACGGCTGTTTAACCATTCAGCTTCCATTTGGCCCAAATTCCGACCCAGCCCGAAGTATTGCTGCGCCGTAGACCTTAAAACTTCTTTAATTATGACGGTCGCCGTGGCGCAGTGGT
Source organism: Apeira syringaria (assembly GCA_934044485.1). NCBI lineage: Eukaryota > Metazoa > Arthropoda > Insecta > Lepidoptera > Geometridae > Apeira > Apeira syringaria. Next base: position 18,605,263 of record OW203662.1, on the reverse strand, counting down.
CAGTGTCAGTGACATGACTTCTGTGTCTCTGCGACTCTGGGTTCGAATACCGGCAGGGGCAAACATTTGTGCGATGAGTGAAGATGTTTGTTTCGGGTCTTGGATGTTTGTGTGCTGTGATTATGTGTGGCCATGCCTCCCGCGACACAGGGAATCGTAGTGCGGGGGTCTGAGTGTGATAAACAAATAAAAATAAAATTGAATAATTGGTTATTTTTGATTGCTTAGTGAAAATATCAGCTGTAAATACATTGTGACATATTTTAAAAGTCTTCTTATAGTACATAACCTACCTTACTATCAGCTTTGTAAAAACCATGCAATTTCCGAGCAGTTCTAAATCCTGACTTAAACTGCTTAGTATGATATCACGCTCCTTTAAGTGAACGGTTATTGTTGTCTCTGGTATGTTTTAGCCAACTGATCGGAACTTGCATGGTTTTTACAAAGCCTAAGACCCCAATTTATATGGACATAATCTTAGAGCGTACCCTGTCTTCCATTTTTAATAACAGTTCTTATCATATTCTTTAGGACAATGAAGACGTTGTTAGCTCAGATCTTCGAAACCACCAGCATCGTCTCGTACATCATCTACGCTCTAGTGACAATAGTGACCGCAGCATGGGTGATACACCGAAGACATCAACAGACGAGGCTCTACAAGTACGGTAACAAGATTCCAGGACCTAACCCGTTGCCGATCTTCGGAAACGTGCTGATGGCTGTTGGGAAAAAGCCAGAACGTGAGTTTTATATCCAGTTTATCCTCTTCATTGCTCTAAATGTATTCATAGTTCATGCATGTGTCAACACCATCATTATCATCTCAGCCATAGGACGTCCATTGCCGACGATACCTCCCCCATTTATGGTGTAGTTTTGCTAATACTGGCCACGCTTGGCGAGAGTTGGGGTTGGGTTGGGGAGCACAGTATGATTTTCGATCCTCAGAAGGCGTTGCTGCCCACCTTCTGTACGTGATCCCTTAGCCGACTCTTACAGCACCCATGGGAAGAGATGGGCGAGTACTATTGTAGGCCGGTACCACCACGGAATTGTAGCATGCATGTGTAGAAATGGTTATTAGAAATTGATATATATATATATATATATATAGCAGAAATAATTTACTATGCATCGAACAGAAAGTGTTTTACCTACAGCGCCATCTTACAGACGTGAGTTACAAATTCGCTACGTGTGACAGTTTCCTTGACTCACCACGCAATGATAAACCTACCGAACGAAGCTATATATAGCTTCTTTCAAATGGGGTATATGTCGCGCGTAGCCTAGTAGGCTTCTATAGAGGAGTAAATAAGTTCGAAGTTACTATGCTTTTTCACAATTAGTTACGGTCATTTATGACTATAATGCCGTGGTGGTACCGGCATAGAATAGTACTCCCCCATCTCTTCCCGTGGGTGCCGTAAGAGTCGGCTAAGGGATCATGTACCAGAAGGTGGGCAGCAGCGCCTTCTGAAGATAGGAAATCATACTACGCTCGCCAACCCGCCTGCCAAGCGTGGCGAGTATTGGCAAATCCCCCTACATGGGGAGGCATATGTCCAGCAGTGGAGGACCTATTGCTGCTATGATGACTATGATAGCTAGTTCCTACGTTTTTATTGTAATACTAGAGCTATGCCCCGCAGTTTCACGCGCGTTGTGATGATGAAAAATTGAAACCTAAGCCTTCACTCACAAATGGCTTGTGGCTTTCTATTCGTAAATAAATATATAAATCGGTTCAGTACATCCAGAGATTACCCCTTACAACCTGATAAACTTTACCTATTTATAATATCAGTATAGATATAGTTTTATTTTCGCAGAACTCATTAAACTTGCGATGGACTACTTGAATAACTACGGGTATGTGGCTCGTGGCTGGATAGGACACAAGCTTATTATATTCCTGGCTGATGCTCAGGATGTGGAAGTCATACTGAATAGCCACATTCACATCAACAAAGCGGCGGAGTATCAAATGTTCCAGCCCTGGCTTGGAGACGGTCTTCTTATAAGTTCAGGTAACTAAATTCTAAGAAATTACGAAACTGGTACACCGAGTGTGTACACTTTGTGTGTCTCCAATGTAAATGTATTTTTTTTTTAAACATATTTATTATTATGTATAAATTTGAAGTAAAACACTATAGGAATCATCCTGCGAGTGAGAGAGTATTGTAAACGCAAGTTAAGCTAGGCAGAAAAGGTATCAAACAAAGGATTTATGATAAAGATGGCTAGCAGAAAATAGGAGAGAAGCGCTAATACGACATAAAAGCTTCAAATAATTATTATTAAAGGGAAGATAGAAGGAACAAGAGGGAGAGGAAGTCCAAGGATAAGCTTCCAAGGAATGTCAATAAAAGATAGTTTCAACCACCTGTATACTATTTAGCTGGTTGAAACAATCCTGCATTTTCGACAACGTGCAATTATGGACCAGAATATTATGCTCAGTTTAAAGTATTACCTCTGATTTTATAGGCCTATGGGTATAGTTATAATTTGAATAAAATGTGAATATATTATATTTTTTATGAACATTATTATACACAATATTATATATTCTTTGGCATATATTAACAAGGTAATAAACAAAATTATTAGTAGCGGGTTGCATCTTTAACCCAAAATATATGAGCACAGCATGGGGCTGCGAATATATTTGCACAAATTTGATACCACTAGTCAATCCACTTCGAAATGTATAAAAATGTTATACATTTGTTTATCAGAATTGGAACTAAAGATTTGGAAAAATAAATGTTGAAAAGGCGTTTTTCTTTTCCAAACTGACACTGACTTTAGGAACCGCGAACCTGGGTTCGAATCCTGGTTGGGGCAAACATTTCTGTAATAAGCATAGATGTTTGTTCTCGGATCTTGGATGCTTGTTTATTGTAATTGTATATCTATGCCTCCCGCGCCGCAGGGTATCCTAGTGCGGGGTGTGGGAATATAAATGCGTTTAAAAAAACTTACAGCTCACAAACCACTAGTTTTCCTTGCCATACGTTATCTAGGCTGTTAAGATATTATTATTATTTTACCTACACCAAAGCGGATGCTACTTACAAGATTCATTTTTATTGTTTTTTACATAACTTGATATCATATTTTATGAAACTACATTTTCGAATCCGAATTAGTTAAATAAGTGAGTTGATCATAATTATATTAAGTTATGCAAGATTCAATATTATATTAGCCTAGCAATACAAAGAGGAAACGCTGCCAGCATCTTGGGTACAATGCCGCAGGGGCCCGTTTTAGATTTAATTTAGTTTTTATTAAATGTTTAAGGTTTTTATTTTAAGTTAGATTATTTTATTGTTATTCTAAATTATTTTTATATTATGTTTGTATCAATTAGAAATAAATTTTCAATAGTACAATAGAAAAAAAAAAGATTCAATATTGTTTTCTCAGCCGTAGAACATACAATGCTGAATATAAGTGTGTGCCTATCGATTCCCACTGGAATCGTTTGAAAACATCCTGAATACAGGTTCTCACTGCGATTTTCGTCCTTCTTGTCGGTATTCATCCTTCGCTGTGTTTACCAGTCTATAGCCTCTACGTGAGAATCTTTACACCCCATTTAGTGTTGAGTGAGACGGTCTTTACACAGTAAATGCTATATATGAACCTGCTGTCATCTCCCGCAGACAAAACATTTCACAGCTCATGCTGGTCTTCGAATAGGTTTATGAGGCCCATAGTTGTTTCTGCGGTAATTAATTTTGACATCAAAATTCCGTAATAACCAGCTGCGTTGGATTCAATGATCTGCCCAATTCCATTGTTGAAAGACCATAACATGAAAACGTAATAATTGAGCTACCTGGTATTGATACTAGTGTAGGTATAATATATAATGGGCACTCGACATATTATATGGCTTTTCCATTATCAGCTTTGGACCCACTCGTTGGAAACTCAAATGGGGTCATCATGGGAATAAGGTCATCGCTTGAAAGGTCATCCACATACCTATAATTGACTCATGAGAGACACATACAGTAAAATTCTACCGAAAGTAAATCTTTAGATATGATAATGATGATTTTCATTCATCGATTTTGCTATGACCACATCATCCTCACCGACATAGCCCAGCGGATTAGCAAGTTGAAGTGGCAGTGGGCAGGGCATATAGTTCGAAGAACCGATGGCCGTTGGGGCCGAAAGGTTCTCGAATGAAGACCACGGACTGGCAAGCGCAGCATAGGACGGCCACCGACTAGGTGGACAGACGACCTGACTAAGATCGCAGGCAAGGGCTGGATGCAGGCCGCTTCCAACCGGTCCTTGTGGAAATCAATGGGGGAGGCCTTTGTCCAGCTGTGGACGTCCTATGGCTGAGATGATGATGATTATGATGATGACATCATCCTCTTTAGTATGAAGGTGATCGACTTAACGGTCGTTGGTGATGAATTCTTGAAATTTCAAAAATTTAGGATTATTATCCGATAATTAATAATGCCTGAGAGTCAAGTTATAGCTGACCTAGATTTTAGAATATTTTAATTTTATTATTTTAAAAACGTGCACAAGATCGCCACGATTGGAAGAGAGGAACAGAGGCCTATATCTAAGAATGGATCACGAACAGGGCCCCATGATGATGATGATGATGATGATTTTAATAATAGGATTTCATAAAATACGCAGGTTTGTTTGGTAGTAGAAAATTATAATGACAAAATGAATATCAAAAATAACCTTATACCTTACCAATATAAATAACAAAATAATAAACTAAAAATTTTATATTCCATTAAAAAGGTGAATTTGGGACACAAGTTTTAATGGCTTGCCTCATTTCAGGTGAAAAATGGAAATCACACAGAAAAATGATAGCCCCGACATTCCACATAAATATATTGAAAAGCTTCATAGACGTGTTCAATGAAAACAGCCGGCATGTAATTAAGAAAATGAAAGCAGAGGCTGGCAATACATTCGATATTCATGACTACATGAGTGAAGCTACCGTAGATATTTTACTAGGTATATGTAATGTTTATATGCTGTTGAGATTATTATAAGTTTATTTTGGTGTTTACATGTCTAAGGAAACTTGTATTTTATGATTATTTATTATGAGTTTCGCTATTTCATGATGATATATTTATATATATCGATTTAGAGACTGCAATGGGAACAACCAAAACGTCACACGGTGGGTCTGGCTTCGACTACGCAATGGCAGTCATGAAGTAAGTTAAATTTATATAAACTTTTAACTTTAAAAACATTTTTACATGAATATTGTAATTATTGATTATTATTATTTTATTTTAATAAAAGCATCGGCCCTCAATATTTTCTTTTGTTACCTTGGCACTAGTTTTTCTTCGCGACCCATCACATTCTTAAAGTTCTGAGATTACCGAAATACAATAAAACGATTACTGATAAAAAATATATATCCGTCCTTCGTAGGGCATGTTAAACCGTCGGTTCCGGTTACGATAGCAGCCGTTAGGCAATGTCGGAGGCTTTCATCATCATCATCATCATCATCTTAGCCATAGGACGTCCACTGCTGGATATAGGCCTCCCCCAATGATTTCCACAAGGACCGGTTGGAAGCGGCCCGCATCCAGCCCTTGCCTGCGATCTTAGTCAGGTCATCTGTCTACCTGTCGCAGGCTTTTAGGTGGCCTAAAAATTTCGACAATGGGCTGGAAACCTACTCGGCCTCTCCGCCAACGCAGTTATAGTCAACATTACTGAGGAGTAATGAGGAAGGTCCACGAGCCTTTTATGCTTTGCTTAAACTTATTATAATAAGAAGATATACCAGATTATATATGAACTAGAGGTCCGCCCCGGGTTCATACGGGTAAAAAATTTTCACATAAAAAATTATAAGTATACCTTTTTAAAAAATAAAAATATAGCCTTTGTCACCCAGGGATAGTGTAGCTTCACAACAGTAAAATATTTTTTTAATTCGGTTTAGTAGTTTCGGAGCCTATATAATGCAAACAAACAATCAAATCTTTACAGACTGGCAAGCGCAGCGTAGGACGGCCACCGACCAGGTGGACAGACGACCTGACTAAGATCGCAGGCAAGGGCTGGATGCGGGCCGCTTCCAACCGGTCCTTGTGAAAACCAGTAGGGAGGCATATGCCCAGCTGTGGACGTCCTATGGCTGAGATGATAATAATGATAATATTTGTCTGTTATTTGTATAAGCGCCAATGCTCATAAAAAAGATATAATATTGAAATATGGCATATCAGTTTCACCTCTGAGAAAGTGCGATGTAAATAGAAGCTATTTTGGCAACTTTTTATTATTTTTAATATTTGTCTAGATGTATTTGTAAATAAACGGCAAAAACAATATCAACGCGACATGTTTCGAATGTTTTTAAAACGTAAATCTGTGCAGTTGTCAAAAAATATATAATAAAAGTCGTCTTTAGTAGTCATCAAAGTTAATGACCAGTATATTTATTTAATTTACATATTGAAAGTGAATAAATTACATCTTTCCTTTCCGAAAAATAGACAAATATCAAAAATGAGAAAAAGTTACCCAAATAGCTTTTATTTACATCGCACTTTCTCAGAGGCGAAACTGAAATGCCTTTATATGTATATGTATATATTTTAATAGAGCCCGTTCAAAGTTTATTTGCTTTTATTTTTAACATTACTATTAAAAAGGGAGATTTTGTAAAATTGTTACGTACCTCACGTTACAATTTGGTTACAGATACAACACTATATTGTATTAAAACCGCCGAACTAAACATAGGAATTATCCCGTTCTAAGAAACACTTTCACGCACACACTTTTAAAAAGTAGCTCTCGTTTATTTAGTTTCCAGTGCGTTATCTTTCAAGTGTGAATTTATTTTCAGAATGTGTGACATATTGCATCAAAGGCACTATAAGTTTTGGCTTCGACCGGAGTTGCTTTTCAAACTAACTCCTTTATCTTCGCTGCAACAACGGCTCCTAGAGATCATCCATGGGCTAACAAACAAGGTCAATAACATTGATTGTGTTAAAGGGTTAACGTTCTAACATCGCCTGGTCCCACTAATGTGAGTCCTGCGATCTCACTTACACTCAGTCGTGCGCGGAACGTGGTGGAACTTGCACGCGTGTCGAAGCTTTAATACTGAAACCTGATTATTTACACGTCAACGATACAATATGTACATGTTATCTTATGCATTTGAGGCAACAATTAAAGTATTTGTAAATCATAATAATATTTTTTGCTCAGCCATTTTTGTTAGAAATAAATAGACAGATAATACGTGAAAGTTTGGTCGGAGATGATGAAAATGGCGCGGGCAGGGTGTTTATTACTCTCTCACTCGTATAAATGCATGTCTCTTCTTCCTTGTCTATCTGTATAATTGTGACTATTATAATGGACACACTGATTACATATGCGTGAGCTTTCGTGCATGTAATTGCGCACCGAGCGCAGGTTTAGTGCCTTGGATGTTAGAGCGTCACTTACTTTCCCCTTTTAACACTATCAATGGTCAATTAGTTCAATTTTTATTTACTAAGATCGAAGGCTATGAATGCTATGATACAAGCCCTTACAAACAATCTTATTTGGAGAGTCAGCTTTTTATGTCAAGTGAAGTAACAAATTGAACCTAAAACACTGCAAGTAACAGAACATTTTTGAAAATCTTTCAACAATGGATGCGGGCCGCTTCCAACCGGTCCGGTCCATATGGAGATTAATGGGTGAGGTCTATGTCGTTTGTGACGTCCTATGGCTGAGACGATGATCAATCGATAAGGGAACTTAATAAACAAATTAAATAACATTTGCCACATTTCTGCGTTTGGTCATCTGACTAAAAAAAGGATCTTAGAAGTTTAAGAGTTTTATGGTTTATTGCACTAACAACATTCTAGGCGTAGCTTACGTTCTAATTATAATATAAGCAGGACAGTATTCTGTAATTGTGGGTTCAAGTCCCACTGGCAGCCGAATTTTCTCATTATAATAATTTTAACATAAGTTCCGCCTAGAATGTTGTTAATGCATTAAAGCATAAAACTCTTAGAATAAGGGTATGGTGCATTCGCTTGATACGATATTAACTGTAATGTTGGTCTACCAGTGCTATTATTAGTTCATACAATTAAAGGTAGATGGCGCTAAGAACAACATCCCCTGAGATGTTAAGGAAGGAAGAAATTCGGACGTTAGTGGAGTGGCAGCTATAGCATAGATGGACAAAGCGCCAGCAGAGGGAATTTATCCCTTTAAATAATTTGAACATTATAAGTTTTCCATCTAATATCTCCTAGTGTCTACTGATCCAATAAAGAACCAAACAGACCAATAAAGAACAATGTGGTGCGTTCTTATAATTATACTCATTATCAATCGGTATAATTTTTTGCACATTAGCAAATAATACAAGAAAACAATGTAGCGGCAATATACTTAATACAAAGGCTAACTGTAAATGACTACTTTCGAAATGAAGTCCAGGATCACATAAATGAAAGTGAATTTTAGTTTTCACACTAGTTGGCGTTCACTAGTGTGAAAACCGCAAGTGGCGGTCTGTTACATTACACCATACATAGTAACTACATTGAGACATGAAGTTTATTTTAATCAAAATAAAATGTACCCGTTTATTTTTTTAACGCATACCTTCAATAAATATTCTAATATATTGGTAATTTATTCCGGTATTAACAGCGAGCTATTCAATGTATAATTAATATATATTGCTTATTTGCCCGAACACAGGTTATAAAAATGAAAAAAATCGCGTATCTTAGCACTAAAAAAAGAGGAGTGGCTACAAATACATTAGAAGAAGTAATGCAGACGCCAGAAAAAATTGAAAATGTAACATTGAATACGTTGTCAGATAGCGTATTTAAAGGTCTCAAAGACGACCTAGACTTTATTGAGGATAATGACGTTGGTGAGCACAATCATCTTCACTTACAGTTTTCTTCTTCTTTTCATTATCTTACACTGGGTGGGTTCGGCACAAAATGATTTGCTCTTCCATTCTCTTCTATCATTAATCATCTCAGTGTACACACCTTTCATAAACATTATCATTCTTCACAAAAAATTCCATCCATACCGTCTTCGGCCTTCTTCTGCATCTATATCCACTCACATTCATGTTAAGTGCTCTTTTCGTTACATGTTTTACCTTTCTCCTCATGACATGCCCATACCAAGCCAACCTATTCGGTGGATGCGGTGGCTGCTGCTGCCCCTGCATAACCATCTACATGTGCTGCACGAAGATATGCTAGTCTCAAGCAGGCGCTTTAAGCTATTAGCAGTGTTGTACGATTTATATCCGTGCCGTTATGTGCTGAAATAAATAGTATAGTATAGTATTCTCTTTCAAGTTATTATTCACTGGTGCTACTTTCAAGCTTCCTCTGATATCCTTAATGTTTATCTTACCCATTTTAGTCACGTCTCACAATATTATGAGCATTATGAGATTTAAAAGTTTATATTATATATTGTGTTTGATTAAATTTGGAAAAAGTCCAGGTACACAAGAATCTCAGTATCTGGTTGTCACACGAGCTCACTGAAAGGAATTTAGTAAATCATGAACTCATTTGCGGGTATTTCAAACGCAACTTTTATGTTTCTACTTCTTTGTCAAGTTGTTGTCTTACTTTCGTTTCTCATTTGTCAGCGTGGTTATACGATCAAGTTTCCTGTGTTTAAAAATAAATGAATATGTTCTAGAAATGAAAACTTAGGAACGGGGGCTGGTTATGCTTTTTCAACTTTGTTCACCAACAGAGGGTTGCTTTTTTGGAATCATATTTTATTATATCTCTCCGCAACCGGTGTCATAATATTCCTTTATCAAATATGACTATAGACTCTATGGCGATTCATGAAATCAAATAAATATTTAACAAATCATGCACTGCAAATTAATACTGTTAACATAATAACAACTTGCGATAATAACAAGGAAGTTTTTATTTGAATTCCGATAACCTTGGCACAATATAACAAATAAATATTTAACAAATCATGAAAATATACATTAATAGTGTTAAAATAATAACAACTGGCACTAATAAATAGGTAGATTTTAATTAAATTTTGATCACCTTGGCAGAATATAATTAGACCCCCAAGGGTCCTTAAATAACATTAAATATTGTCAGACGAGGGTCTGGTTCAACACATAACTGCATTGCAATTCGATTCTCCCAGGCCCATTTTATTTGCATATTGCTAAGGATCTAAAAAAAAATTTAAGCAGGTAAGTTTTCGACGTACCCTCAATTAAGCAGAACCAGATTTAATCATACAGTGGCCATTAGTATCCCTAAAAAAGAATCATTTCATATTTTAGCAATAAAGCGTTCTCAGTTAGTCTTGTATTAAAAAAACAAAAGTCACAAATTTTGGAGTGCTCTTTGTTGATAACCCATTTAAAACCTTACCAACTTAAATAAGGATAAAGGATAAGGAATAAGGACTCACAGGATAAAGGACTCCCGCCAGAAGCTTTTTTATATTCGAATTTTGCTGCACTAGTTGCCTCCCACCTTTTTGCCATGTTCCATACTATTTATTATAAGCTAAAGACTTATCTGAATGTTCCGGCCAATGGTAAAAGGAGAAAAAGTTTTGCTTATATAAGTATTCCAGTAATTCCAACTGATTTGCAATTGCAATAAATAAAACTTAATAAAACAGCCGCTTGAGTTGCAGGTGGTCATTTAGAAAAAAAAAAGTTTTTCCCATGGGCCATGGCCCATCTTTTTGTTTTGTTAAAGATTGAAAAACTAAAAATGTCGTATATTTAAATGTAGGTACATATACAGGCTATTTGCAGTAAAATACTGTTAACAGCTTATTTAATGTGTTTTATTTGTAAAATATTTAACCTAAAAAATTAAGCTGAAAGTCACTATTCCACACGGGCGCAGCAAATATCATAGGACCGACTTCAACAATTTGTTTAGCACTTTTGAGTGTCCTTCAACACGGTTCCATTTTTGGTATTTTTTTTAGTAATAATTATCATTGATAATAGAAATTGGAAGGTTGTGGTCTCTGCCTACCCCTACGGGAGAGGCGTGAATATATGTATGTCATTAATAATGCCAATGCATTTGTTGTTTAATCATTTTCAGGAGAAAAAAAGCGTCTAGCATTTTTGGACTTGATGCTAGAATCGGCTGAAAATGGAACTAACAATATTACAGACAAAGAAATCGAAGAGGAAATGAACACCATTATGTTCGAGGTACTTTTTTAATTTAATAATCAAAAATATTTATTTATTATTAAATATTACACTCAAAGTAACTAAAATTCTCTATAACCAAACAGTTTTCATTCTGTTTACGCTAAAATTCAAATTAGTATTATGATATTCCTAATATGAACAGTGTTTTTATGTCGCGGGTAGGTTTAGTAGAAATGAAACTAAACGTCGACTTGTTTTATGTAAATGTACGCGCAATTTGAATTTGAATAAAATTCGAAATGTAACCTGGATACATAAGCTACTTTTATCCAGATAAAAATTCTCTGAGATACGACAAAAACCTCATAATATTACTATGTCTTTCTGTCACGTTTTCGCGCCGAAGCCGCTGAACCAATTTTAATTAATCTCGGTACAAAAATAAATGGGTTCTTGGAGAAGGACATAGGTTACTTTTTTTCCTGGAAAAATTATAGTTCCCGTGGGATAACTGAGGTAGCGAGAAAACTAGTGCGGCTGAAACCACGGAGCACAGCTAGTAACTGTATAGGAACTTTCTTACACATTAATTTGAAAGAAAGAAGAAAGAAAGAAAACTATTAATTTCTGACATCAACACATATAAAGAAAGGCACAGGTGGGTAACACATAAATAGAACTTACAAGACTAAAACATTTAAAGAAAAAGAAAATACATTAGCTAAGTAGTTTTATTGTAGTGTTGCGTAATGCCAGAAATGAGTCCCGCATTATGCGAGGGATTGACAACCATCGCGCTGATTTAATTTAAGTAGTTTATTTTAGTTTTTTTTTTTTTTTTTACTATTGTAAGTTTGCGTTTGACAACTGTCTCACCTGATGTTAAGTGATGACGTTGTCTAGGATTTAGAACGCAAACCTAGAAATTACCAATTAATTTAGTATTTCTGTTAACAATGTCTATGGATTCATTTCATATAGCACGATTCTTATTAATGATTCTAATGTAATCCTCGTGTTTACGCGTTGTTGTATGAATTAAGGTGAAAGGTCTTGCCATGTCAATCTAACTAAATTGTATCAATTTTTCAATGTGTAGATTATTACTTGAATAATCAGATAAATGAACCAGTTGAGTTAACAATCGCCCTAATTCTGTTTATTACTCGAAAATCTCTCAAAAATTCTTCTATTCTTCTTGTTTTCCAGAATTTTAGTTTAATTTAGTTAAACAAGTCCTAGTCACGGCGACTTCAGCGCTAGCTTTAGGCGGTACGCGTTCTGCGCTGCACACAACTCGGCTGAGTACCTTCAGCACTCGCCCCTCTTTCGATGAAGCTGTAAATGCTGGGGGACACAAACAGCATTAGTCTGTTAAAAAAAGTTATCCATGTACAGACTTTCACTCATATTATATATAAATATAGATTAGATATAATATATAATATACAGATCAAAGATAAGAGTATGTGTTCGTTCTCGTATAAGATTCATGTACTTACAAATTACAGGGCCACGATACTACGGCAGCTGGCTCCAGCTTCGTTCTCTGCCTCCTGGGCGTTCATCAAGACATCCAAGCTAAGGTTTACGAAGAATTGCATGAGATCTTTGGAGAGTCCGACCGTCCAGCCACTTTTCTGGACACCCTGCAGATGAAGTACTTGGAGAGAGTTATCTTGGAAACATTAAGGATGTACCCTCCGGTGCCGATCATTGCCCGAGAGTTGACGGAGGATGTCAGAATCGGTACGTTGCGTTGTTAATAACCTTGGTATATAATTCTATATCCTTTATTTCCGGAAGATCCTTTAAGACCGGTTGGAAGCGGCCCCCATCCAGCCCTTGCCTGCGATCTTAGTCAGGTCGGCTGTCCACCTGGTCTGGCCATGCTGCGCTTGCCAGACCGTGGTCTCCATTGGAGGACTTCTCGACCCCAACGGCCAACGGTTCTTCAAGCTATGTACCCTTTACCCTTGCTGTATACTAGAAAAAACCCACATTTCAAAACTCTGTTCTGTGGACAGGCCATCTGCTCGTACATACTTGTATTTGGCGCTTCGGCCTCGGGAGGCTATAAAATAAACAATGACAGATTGGCCATAAACGAAATCTAAAGGATAAATTTTATTGTGACTGAGACATTTTTGTCCGACATTAATGTCTAAATTACAAAAAAAGGAAAATAAAATCCATATAGGAATTCTTAAATCAAACGAGTGATTGTTCTTCGTAATCAAAAGCTTCAATTGTTAACCTTGGCCATGATTTCCTCTACACCACGTACTAAATATTACTTCATACATTTTAATGGAGTTCATTGCTCCCACACCAATTTGTTATGTTCATACATTTTGATTGGGCAATCAATAAAACTGCTTCAATTGTATACAATGTTGTGTAATAAGATGAATGGTCTTGTGATGGTCAGTAATATGGCAATTATATTTTTTGTCTTGTCCGTAAGTTACACGTTTGTCTAAATTAGGTAATAATACCCATAATTAGAATAACAAACATGATTAGGGCATTCTTGCACAATATTTCCTAATATCACATTGTATCTAATATAGGTAGTCAAGTAGAAAAAGTAATTTTCGTATAATTACTAAGTAATTAAAAAAAAGTACATATTGAGCATTGTTTCCCTTGAACTTTGTTTTTATTATTCCGGCTTCGCATGAGGCGTGTGTGCATATAGCTGTCGAAAAAATATTTCAAGATTTTGTAAGTAATTGATATATTTGTGCCGTGGTGGTACCGGCCTAGAATAGTACTCCCCCATCTCTTCCCGTGGGTGCCGTTGTCGAAAAGAGTCTGCTAAGGAATCACGTACCAGGAAGTGGGCAGCAGCGCCTTCTGAGGATAGGAAACTATACTGCGCTCGCCAACCCGCCTGCCAAGCGTGGCGAGTATTGGCAAATTCAATTCAATTTTATTTATTTGGAACAAAAACATGGTTTGCTTACAAACATATGAGAAAACGATGACAACTGCAGAAGTATATAACTGTGTCGCAGATGTCAACGCCCTCCTCCGAAAGTTACTAAGTTCCCGTATATGGGGAGGCATATGTCCATCAGTGAACATCATATGCTGCGATGATATATTTGCCACCTGTCTATTATTTAATTTTATTTGTCCAATACCTCACACTTGATGGTTAGGGATTAAGTAGTCGATGGTGGATTCGCAATAGACCTAGAATGCTCATAAGCGCTCAAAAAGCTGTTTATAGCTGTACGAAAATCTAAGTAAAAAGCCATTTACGAAAAATAAAACATTATATATAGTACTTACCTACATAATATATATTTTTTTTTAAATAACGGTTAATACTGTGGTTATTATACTGCCACAGCATTGTCATCTTTGTATAATACTCACAGGGTTTTTTTTTTCTTTTTTTTTTTAATTCTTAATACAAAGTACATAGTTATATAATATTTAGTATATATTTACATAATCATTATTCAAATGACCCGATAACAAACACATCAAGTTTTACGCCATTTTTCCTAGTCTTGCGCCATAGAGGCTCAATCTTTCCGGTATAGGTATTGCCAAAACTTGTGTTAGGTATTTCGATAAACCAGTATCGAACGCCATTAAAATTTTGACTATTTATTTATCAGTGACTCACAAGACACACTTTTGTTATTGATATTAAATTCCTGTCCCATATACTTTCTTCTCGTGTCTTAGGTCCACGTCGATCTAGAAATTTCCAGAGAAAAAATGATGATTATTTGCTCTGGAAATATGTTTCTAAGCTAACAAGCCGGGAGTTAGAACTTTCAATTAGCCTTTATTCGCCGTGTCATCACTTACCAATGGTAACATAATCACGAAGCGCCTGCGGTCAATTTTTCTTCCTTCTCCTATCACCTCATATTATATTATGTCATACATAAAAAAGAAACTGAATGGCTGGACTGACTAGCCGACAGCCGAAAAAAACCATAGAGTAATAGGACTAACATTTGGCGCAAAGGTTCCTTATGTGAAAAAATTAGGTATTGTGAGTGATTATGACAAACAAGTAGGTAAATGTTGTAAACTTAAAATATACGTTCCTAACGAGTAATTATTTTAAGGGTTTTATTATTTTAAGAGTTATTTGATCTTTATTTTTAAAAATCTTAGACAAATAGTCGATTTTAAATACCTAAAGACTGTGTACTACGCCCTTGCCCAATCAGTTATTTCATATTGCATAACTTCCTGGGGTGGTTCTGGGATATCACATATGCTATACTTAGAGAGAGCACAAAGAGCGGTACTCAAGGTTCTCTCTAACAAACCCATTCAGTTTCCCACTTCAAATTTGTACTCGATATGTCAAGTACTTACTGTAAGGCAACTTTTCATTCTGAAAACTGTTTTAAAAAAGCATGTTGAACTTAAATATAATCCAGTTTTCGTTAAGTCCAAACGTAGATATGACAGGGTTTGTAGCGAGGAAATAAGACGGACGGCAGTTGCAAGTCGCCATTATTATATCATAAGTTCAATGTTGTATAATAAACTCAATAAAAATTTAAACATTTATCCTCTTACATCACATAGATGTAAACAAAAGTGTGTTGTAACACTGAAAATCTTTTGAAAGTTTTAAAATAAATGTCACCTCCTGTATGCACACACACACTCACATACGCACGCACGCATTCACACACGCACGCACGCACGCACACACACACACACACACACACACACCACACTCACGCACACACACACACAGACACACAAACAACACACTCACGCACACACCCTCTTATAAATACATACCTACTTATTCCCTATCTTAAGTTATCCTACTAAATTTTAAATGTATACAAAAACAAATTTGTAAACTTTAAGTCTAAATGTGTAAATACCTTAGTTATAGAGGAACTTAATATGTAACTTTCGGAGGAGGGCGTTGACATCTGCGACACAGTTATATACTTCTGCAGTTGTCATCGTTTTCTCATATGTTTGTAAACAAACCATGTTTTTGTTCCAAATAAATAAATTGAATTGAATTGAATTGATTTATTCACTTATTGAATGTATGCTCTGAGCCTGTAAGGGATTATTATACTATAGAATGAAAACTTGAACGGATTTTGATCATTTTTTTAAATTAGACATGGAATAAGTGTACATAATATGACCTCCTTATTTAGAATTAATATAATATAATCAGGCCACCTGACTAAACTTGCAGGCAAGGGCTGGATGCGGGCCGCTTCCAACCGGTCTTTGTGGAAATCAATATGGGAGCCATGTCTAGCAGTGGACGTCCTATGGCTGAGATGATGATGATGATGATTTAGAATTAAAAGCATATAGCTGTTATTATTTATTTCATTATGTAATTGTCATGATGCTTTTCTCTGTTTCAGCAACAAATAACTATATTTTACCAGCTGGATCGACAGTAGTTATCAGTCCGTTCGGAGTTCATCGTAGCCCCAAGTACTACAAGGATCCTGGTGTTTTCAACCCTGACAATTTCCTGCCTGAGAACGCCGCAGCCAGGCACTATTACAGCTTCATACCCTTCAGTGCTGGACCCAGGAGCTGTGTTGGTAAGGTTCAGAACAATTTTTATCAAAACCATTAACACAACTTTTCTGTGGTTATAGATTATACAGGATTTTCTTGCTCTTCCTGAATAAACCTATAAATGTACTGAAAGTTATAGTAATTACATGTGATAATAGAAAACAAACTTTAAAAGAGGTTATCGTAATGTAAACGCATCGTCAAACAATTGAACTCAATACAACTGTCATTTATCTGGTAGAACTTTAACACATAAATCAATTCCATATTCCATATTGCTTATAAAAATACGCAGATTTTGACATTCATCATTATTTCAGCCATAGGACGTCCCCGTAACTTTATTGTCGTACGACAATTAAGTTTTGAAGAAGTAAACGACCGTAAGCTGAAAGTGGTCGACATAAAAAATATACTAATAACAATTTCATTTTAAAAATCTGTAATAAATACTACTTACAGCTTATCGTGTATAAAAAGAATACGTAGGTCATGAATACCAGTCAAAACTGGTTGGAGCCAGTGGCGCAAAAAGTGGTGTAAATAAACTAGGTATGTGCATTTTTGTTAGGTATAAGAGACGTTCGTTGCCATGCAGGTTACATGTGGTTGAAAGATGTAGGAAACACAGACACTGTGAAACACTAACTCACAGTAACACTGACACACACAAAAACACTTTCTCAGAGTGAGAAAGTGTTTTTTTGTGTTTTTTGTTTTACATATAACGTAATCTGAAGATCTTGCTCCAGGTATATATTTATATCTATGTGATGGTCGTCATGTCTCAGTGGTTGGTGACTTTAGAACTGCGACCCCAGGTTCAGATCTCGGCTGCGGATAGTATTCCTGTAATGAGCATAAATGTTTGTTTTCAGGTCTTGGTGAGTGAGTGTAAGTGTGATTGCGTGTGTAGTTTTTTTTCATGCAGCTTGTGATTGTTACAGGCATGTTGGTTTATTTAATTAACTTTTTTTTCAGTATAAAAAAAATATTATAATTTTATTTTGTTTACAGGCCGCAAATACGCATTTCTGAAACTGAAAGTGTTGCTCTCTTCGGTTTTGCGCGAGTTTAAAGTAGTATCAGATGTAACTGAAGAAGATTTTGTGTTGAAGGCGGACATAATTCTGAAAAGAGCTGATGGCTTCAAAATACGTCTAGAGGCAAGAAAATAATTGGAATACCGTTATTTTTATTTGTTTAAAATGATGTTGTTTATGTTCAATTCATCAAACTAAGCAATTTAAGCGTTGCTAACCGTCGCGATGTGTGTGAATCTGTAAGTCATTTAATGGAAAATATGATTAAATAATGGGATTAGGTGAATTATGCTGTTTTTCGCTAATATGATTTAGTCAGTAAGAAAATTTTATTGCTACGAATAGATGCCTTAACAAAATTAAATCATGATGAATAATTCATAACATTTATTAAATACAGCTTATTGTAACCGTGGGGTATTAAGCTGATGAAATCATGAGCATTATTTAACGTTTTTTTATTTCACCGTTTGTCACAAGAGTTGAAAGTTTTACGTGTCAAAATAATGTAATTATTTAGTTCTCAGATCTCTTAAGGCTTCACATTTTGCTAAATAGACAATGTGAGTCTTCTCAGCTTATTTTGTAGAAATACCTACCTTTAAAAAAATACCACCTATGAGAAAAGTTCATGAAGGTTAATTCTGATTGAATAAAATTTGTTCTCATTTTCAAATTAATTAATAAAAATATATTTTCGTGCGCTGATATTTTTTCTTTGTAAAAAAATTCGCAGTAACGACAAATGCGATCTAACTGTGTCTTAGACCAAAAGAAAAGGTATAAAATATCTATGCATGTGATTACTTACTGTAATGTCTGTAAAGTAGGTACTTATTATTTGTAATTTTTTTAATCACGACGCATCAGGTTTTCTTTCTCTTCTTTTATTCTTCGGATTATCTGTCTGTTAACACCCGCGAGCCTCTGTAACGTCATCTATGGCTGATGACTTACCTACATCATCATTCAATGTTAAAAATAACGAATATAAAATTATTGAACACTACATGCGTCTACGCTTGCGCCGTGACATATTCGCGAGCCACATCTATACCATATAACACGACATTATGTCTTCCGTATTGAATTCCACAAGGATCGGTTGGAAGCGGCCCGCATCTAGCCCTTGCCTGCGATCTTAGTCAGATCGTCTGTCCACCCGGTATATCCTACTGCAGTACGTATGCCAAAAACGTCTCGATATCACCTGCACTGGCTAATTCTTTGCATGGAAGCACTCAGAAACCATCTTCAGGCGCAAAAAATACGAAGCCCTGCCGGAAACATCCGTGAAGAACCCGCCCCTGCAAAATAATTAATAGCAAATAGTGAAAAAAATATGAGTTTACAGTTTAAATACGATTCTTATAGACATTGACATTAAAACCTGTATTATCTGTGGTTACAGACATACCAGTCTTATTTTTGTTGTCGATTAGAAACACGTCGAGTCTTTCAGGCATTGGCTTTTAAACTAAATACAAATATAGATCATTGTGTGATGTCTAGCACAAGGACATTTGACAGATAATGTATATAAGTCAAACACAGGTTACTTAATGATAAGACAAATTCATATGTCATAAAACGAAATAATAAACGATGCGTGCAGACAACCAGTAAAACTAAGTCGAAGAGCATCTAGAATATGACACAATAATATTTTTTTATACTGTATAGATCTAGCATTTGACCACTATCTCACTTGATAGTCAGTGTCGATGTAGTCAAAAATGTTATCACGCTAGACCTGGAATGCTCACTGGCTCTCAACTCAAGGACTGCTGCCTGCACTATGTTGTGTTTTGATGACAGTTTTTCTAACTTGATGGTGGTAGCTAGCCAGGCGGGTACCTACTCGAAAGTACCCAACTACCATGCTGAGAATTTGATAACGGTGTTTCCTTTACCGGAAGCTCAAGCTGTTGTTGGGGAATCGAACCAGTATCCGTCAGTTTCACGGCCGACGCTCCCCCACTCTAATCATCGACTCATAATTTCTTTAAATATTAAACATAATTTCTTAGAAAAAACTTTACACAACTAAGCCGTGAATTAGGTCAACTTCTTAGTACGAGTATACAAGGTAATTTGTGTATAGAAGCGATGGAAAAACGACTCACAAAAGTATTTGCACACATAGTTAATGAATTAGTACATACAAATTTAAAAACAAAATGCCTGGTAAAGCGAGTGTATATATGCATACCTGTTGAATGCATATATGTATAATGGAGTCGCTTTACCTTGCAAAATTAGACAATACCTAAACATGACATTGAACGAAGAGATAACCTGCAAATCCGTTGTTTAAAAAAATAACTTTTGAGTTACAGATTACTACATAAAAGCGTATTGGTATCTTGGAAAGTATTCTTCCTTATGAATACAAAAATACTTTTAATGAAAATAAATACCTGATGTTAGTACTTCCTTGCGCACTTAGAGATGGTTACATTTTGAACCTTTTTATCTAGGGCAATTAAAATGTACCATCCTTTTTCAAACGTCTACTTTGCCATTTTTTATTTGGTTACAAATTTACAACACATTTTACAAAATTCATGCTTTCACATTTTAACGTTGTAGGACTTGTCCAGACACGCTCACGGGACTTTAGCCACGAGTCCGAAGGTAGACGTCTAAGGGTGTGTTTCAAATTGAGCTTTGAGCGTTTTGAGCACAGAGAGCGTGCTTAAAATCATTCCAAAATGCACTGACAGCTGCACACAAAATGTAAACGACGTCATCCATGACGTCATCATCCTGTGCTTAGAACGCTCACGAGTACGAGGTAGAGCAGTGTGAGCGCTGTCAAACACATAGACTATGTAGAATGATGATGTCCTCCTTGTCGTTTTCGACAACGGCGACCTATTTCTACTTCCTGGCGTGCGCCCTAATATGACTCGCCAGGCCAAACTTTGTCTTAAATATACGGTCGCATAAGTTGCAGTAGAGCTGACCGGCGCTGTTATAGGTATAGTTATAGGAAGGCTTTGGTCGAGTTTTACTTATAGAGCGCTTGGCATCGAGATCTTCTAGCCGTGTATTTTCAAAAGTTTTAATATTTTGACTAACACTAGAGCGCCACGTCTGTCTATTCGATGCAAGCTCCTCCCAGCAGTTAGTATTAATATTGCATGCGTGGAGATGTCGCTTGAGCACGTCTTTGTAACGAAGGTGCTGCCCACCCGACCGTCGCTTACCCTCAGCCAGCTCCGAGTACATCACGGCTTTCGGGAGTCTATTAGCGTCCATACGGGAAACATGGCCACACCATCTCAGTTGGATCTTCATGAGAAGCGCCTCAATGCCGACCATACCGGAACGACGAAGAATCTCGGTGTTTGTGACACGGTCTTGCCATCTAACCTTAAGTATATTGCGAAGGCATCTCATATGGAAACCGTCAAGTTTTCTTATGTCCGACTTATATAAGCACCAGGTTTCGGATGCATAAAGTAGTATCGGCAGAATCAGAGCCTTGTAGACAGTAAGCTTAGTCTGAAGTCTAAGATCATGTGACTTCCAGACACGATCTTTAAGTCGACCAAAGGTTGACGATGCCTTAGCTATGCGTGATGATATTTCTGACGCCAAGGTGTTATCATTCCTGATGTCGCTACCAAGGTATTTGAACGTCTGTGTCTCTTTTAAAGGAATGCCATCCAAATATAGACATGAGTTCTCGATTTCGCAGCCTCGTGGTGGTTGCTTAACGACTTGAGTTTTAGTTATGCTTATAACCAAACCAAATCTTTTGCAAGACTGTTGTAGCGCATCGAGGTAGTTTTGTAATTTCATCACACTGTTGGCCATGAGGCAAACGTCATCGGCGTAGAGCACTTCTAAAATAGAAAGCCTGTGTGTTTTTGTTTTAGCTCTGAATCTAGAAATATCAAAAACTCCTCCATCTGTTCTCACATTAAGTTTAATTTGATCACAACAAGAATCTAGTGCGTCTCTCATAACGGCAGCGAAGTAGATCGAAAATAAGGTAGGAGCCATTACGCAGCCCTGTTTGACCCCGCTTGTGACCGAGAATTCCTCGGACGATTCGCTATCGTGTTGCACCTTGGCCTTCATATTATAATGAAATTGGCTAATAAGGTTCACGAATTTACGAGGACAGCCGATCTTCCGAAGAACAAGCCACAATGCCTGTCGCGATATTCGGTCAAATGCTTTTTCCAGGTCCACAAAGCACATAAGCAGAGGTTGTTGATGCTCCAAGCTTTTCTCTTGGATCTGTTTTACCACAGATATGGCGTCAGTAGTTCCCCTAGATGAACGGAATCCACACTGACTTTCTGGGAGATGTTTTTCAGCTATTTGGCTCAAGCGAAAGTTGATAATGTGTGCCAATACTTTTCCAGCAACAGACAAAAGCGAGATACCACGATAAGAGCTACACACTGAAGCTTCACCCTTTCCTTTGTAGAGTTTACATATCAAAGCATCTCGCCAATCCTTTGGTACTTCCTCAGAATCCCATACCTTCAAAATAAGTTTGAAAAGACTGCTGGTTATGCTTTTTCCACTGTATTTATATACTTCAGCTGGTAAACAGTCTGCGCCAGGTGTCTTAGAGTTTTTGAGGCGCTTTATAGCTCTGATAAACTCGTCATAGGTTGGTGGGTCACTGAGATTGTTTAACACTGGCATGCTCTCCAAAGAGTCAATGTATGACAAGTCCATATCCTGAGTGGGTGGGTTAAAGACTTCATGGAAATGATCTGCCCATCGAGAAAGTATATCCCGTTTTTCGGTAAGACGGGTTTCTCTATTGGCGGTATAAATGGGAACAGTTTTCCTTGTCTGTGGACCAAATACAGCCCGTAACCCTTCAAAGAATTTACCTGTCTGATTCGTATCAGCATATGACTGTAATTCCACAGCTTTGTTTCTCCACCACATATCCTTCAGGGCTCTCACCTTTAGCTTGAGTTTCTGTTGAGTTTTCTTCTTCAAGGCTATATTTGACGATCTTGAATTGAGTTGTTGTCTATGCTCTGCTATCAGCTTTTGAATTTCTGTATCAGATTCATCAAACCAGTCTTGGTTTTTCTTCTGCAGTTTTCCAACAGTGTTCAAAGAACAGTCGTAGAGAGTTTTAGAGAATACCTTCCAAGTGTTGTTTATAGATGTGCCTTCAAAATCAGCCGGTATAGTTTCCTTAAATCTGCGATCAAGGTCCTCTCTAAGTTCCAAAGAAGCATGGAGATTCGAAAAAGCCAGTTTAGCGGAGCACTTGTGGTTGGCTCGACGGGGGAGCTTAAGTTTGAGCATCACCTTAGACCTAATGAGTCTGTGGTCAGTCCAACAATCTGCACCTCGCATTGCTTTAGTGATCATGATATCGCCCAAGTCTTTCTTGCGGGCAATGACGTAATCCAAGAGATGCCAATGTTTGGATCTTGGATGCATCCAAGAGGTCTTATATTTATTTTTGAGCTGAAAATAAGTGTTTGTAATGCAAAGGCCAAACTCAGCACATAAAGTGAGAAGGCTCAGACCATTTGCATTGCATTTTCCAACTCCATGTCTGCCAATAACACCATCCCAGACCTGATGCTCAGAGCCCACGCGAGCATTGAAGTCACCCAGCAGTAGAATTTTATCCGTTGCAGGGATGCTTGTGAGGACGTTTCGGAGTTCGTAGTAAAATTTATCCTTTTCTTCCTCAGGTGAAGTCAAAGTAGGGGCATAAGCACTAATGATGTAAGCATGCTTATTCGTTGAAAGAGGCAGACGAAGGGTCATCAAACGGTCATTGACACCTTTAGGTAACTCTTCTAAAGATCTGGCAAGATGGTTACGCACAGCAAAACCCACTCCACTAGCAGCCTTTTCACCTAAAGGCTTACCAATCCAGTAATATGTGTAGCCTCCAAGTTGCTCACAAAGCTCACCACTGCCGTTTAGATGTGTTTCATTTATAGCAGCAATATCAATGTTATATCGTGTCAGCTCTCTCGCGACGATAGCTGTTTTTCTTTCTGGACACAAGTTACGCTCGTTGTCTAGTAGAGTTCTCACATTCCATGTAGCAAGCTGTAGTTGTTTTATGTTTAAGGATTTATTTAGTTTCTTTCGACCGCGAAAGATTGGTGTCCAAGCGCCCGCGGTTGACGCTTAGATGTTGAATGAGACGAACTATTTTTGGGCCACCTTTTCTAGGCCCCTCCCCTCTGCAGGGGAAAGCAGAGCGGTCCTAAATAGGGCTGCTTTGTCGTCAGGTGTGCTGCCGAACCTGTACTCTCGTCTCTATCGAGTCCAGAAGCGACCACTCTCACCTGACCGCCTACGTGCAGAGAGCCAGCTAAGGTTTGGATACACCAATATCTTCCCCTTGCCACCAACACTCTATCGCCATAGGACTTGCACAATTCCAGGAAAGCAGAAAAAAGGTCATCAGCGCGTGAAAATATTTTTAGTGGACTAACAGTTGCGCAGGTGCAAGTCCACTCTCTCGTCCTACACCTCTTTGTTCCAATGGACCGGTGAAACCGATACGACTGGAAGAGAATAGAATGCAGTAGTTGACCGTAAGTCTTTATGAAGATCCAGGCTTCCGCTCTTTAAGGCATACTACAATACCATGCTACATCGCCATGGGAGCCGAATGCGGTTGCCTATCGACAGTGCCCGCCTTCCATACCGATGCAGGCTTTATGTACAACTCGGAGGATCATCCGATAAACCAACGAACATGTTGACGCTCATTGTCCCCTCCACTAGGTTTAGCCCACGGATCGACGTGGTTACCGGTGTGTGGCCGCTGTGTACATACCAGCTACGAGGAGCCACTAGTGAAGAGATTATGGAGAACATCATTTGATGGGTACAAATAGTAGTTGCTTCATGTTGAGTAGCATGCCGATCGACAACTACTAAATGATACTCCTGAATTCCACCATTACACACCTCTATGTAGAATAACTATGCACTGAGAGTCAAACATCTGACTCTTTATGAGAATCTGTCGAAAAATTGGTAGTTCGTCCACAAAAAATTAAAAACGTAATTTTATATATCAGAAAAAATTGACCCATTTAGTGCCCATGAAGAACGGAAGAGAATGATTTAATATGATTTTAATGTGAACTAACATTTAAAGAACTCGCGCGCATTCACACACTAAAAGCCGTTCCGATTTGCTTACGAGCGTCAGCACTGTCAGTACTAAATTCATCTTGGAACTGCCAAATCCTTACGTACGCACGTGTGCACTGTGAGCCCAAATTGAAACGCAGCCTAAATGTCACCACACAAACCACAACATATATTTTTTTTAAAAAACAGGAATAAAAAAAGGCAGACATTAATTGCGTAATATTGAAGAGCAAAAAACTGTCTTTTAATGAAACATGTCATCATCATTTAGATAAAGTTAATCTAAAATAAATAAAAGCCACAAAATATAGATAATAATTCATAATTTATTCGATATTAAAATCATATTATGCAATGTCTACACACAATAAATATATATATATACTAATACTTCACAAAACAAGGTAACTATAGAACTGGTTTTATAAAAATATCATAAGTTGCATAATTCATACAATACTCACTCAAAACTTATAATATTGTAAGTTAACAGTTATATTGTACACTAGCTGCGCCGCGCGGCTTCACCAGGGGGAGTACGGTTTTCTTGCTAACTCAATGATTCCATGGGAAGTATAGTTTGTTCGGGATAAAAAATCGTTTATGTGTTATTTAAGGGAATAAGCTATCTTCATAACGATTCATAACGAATTTCATGCAAATCCGTTCACCCGGGTTCGTTGCTATAATTGTAGAGATCTATCGTTTGAACATTACCTCACGTGATGGTCAGTGACGCTGTGGTTGAAGGTGTAATCACGCATGACATAAAATGCGTGCAATGACTGTTGCCTGAACACAATGTACATATGTGTGTTTGGAGACCGTTATTCTAAACTGAGGGTGGTAGCGTTGGTACTAGGAAGGTACTAACTGAAGAGTACAAATATTAAAACAAAATCAAAACATCTAACTTTCAGTTTTATTGTAAACTGAGGTTATGTTTTATAATATATGAAACCTTTCCTCAGAATATACAAAATTAATAATAATTATTATTATACCAAAAAAGCGTTTAAATAATATATTGAGCGGCATATCTATGTCGACGTATGTTAAAGTGATGCCAGCTATTTGGTGAATAGAAGGTGACTTGTGAGCATGTATACAACTATTTGTAATTTATTCATATTATTATTTATAAAATAATTATGATTATTACTTTCTTATGACGTTACAAACGTCATGTTACCTCTGGCCGAAGCAGTAATCACTACAGCCGTATCGCAGCGTCCAACAATTAAACTTCGTACTAACTGTCATTTGTCTATCTTATTTATTTATTTTATTTATCACACTCCAACACCAAACATTTTAACTGTGACACGGAAAAATAATAGTTTGTACGGACGGCGAGTGCGTTATTCAATTGTTTATACGGCTGGGATACGATGAGTGTGACGCAAGTGATTCCAGTACCACGAATATTTTGCTCCGCAGCAAACTATTTTTAACAAACTATCATTTCTCTATGTCACAGTTTTACAAGATTAATGATAGTTAATCGTGAGGTAAATTGTTTGACGCAGCAATACGTCTTCGCTCGCACTGCGATAGTAATTTACTTCGGCTACTGAACACTTAATTTACACCAAATGAAACATCTAGTGAAAATAGAGCTCTACAACAATACACTAAATTTTCAAAACCAGTTACATCCTACTCCATTGATGATGCTGTGGCTGTTGTAGAATTTAATTGCAACTTTCAACATAACACTTACGTATAGAAACAGACAATTCCACAAGATCCAATCACAAGGTTTAACAAATACAGTGCTGTTGTTTCTTGGAAATAAGTATGATAATTAAACTAAAATGATGTCACAAATTAATTTGCAAATACATTGTTTAATTAAAAAAATATTAAAATTAAAAATACATTGAGAATATGTAACTACGATGATTGATGACATCAAATCTAACCGTTCCTTCAATATAGATAAAGAAATACTTTAGTCAATTGGTTAATGGCACTAATTTTGTTAGTAACTCAAACTATATATAATTCACTAAATTCTTCAAAATTATATAGCTCGTATTCTATATACGCTAAAATCTAAATTCGTAGAACTCCATGCAACGATATCTCTAATATTAGACGGGTTTTATTGAATTACTGGATAGTTTTAGCTGCACCAAATAATGTGACGACTTCTTTTGCCCAAAACTACCCGCAATTTTAATGAAAAGATCGAATCGTTGCATTCTTATTGACAAGTGTTATACTAATTTAGACTTTGTCGTAAATTCATAAGAACTTGCTTTCCAAAATTTGAGTTTAGCTTAGTGAAATAAGCAAATGCTAAACTAATCAAGAAAAGACCTAAAATGAATAATGTTCATTATCTACTGCAAAAATAATAGGTAGAAAATCTTTGAGGGGTGCCTTAATAATAGAACCCAATTTGCAGAAAAAAAATTGTCCCTGTAGGCCAAACAAATACTACATAATAAGGTAATGACCATATTATGTAGTATTTGTGTAAATAAATTGTAATTGTTGTGCAAAAATTGTGTCCAATAAATGTATTGGAATTGAAGAACTTCTACGAAACTCGCTGTGACGAGTCATAAATTCTAGCTCGCTGAACAATGTCGGTGGTACTTAAGTAAAACTGTTAATATTGCTAAACACAGATAATTATTAATATTTATAAAGAACAAATAGGACAAAATATGATAATAATATAGTCAGATGTCAAAACATAAAAATATAATATGTTTTGACAGCTGACGAAAATGTGTCTAGGAACAGATTTTAGATACAAAGTAACATTTTATTTATTCTACAGATTTCCTTAGTAACAAGTGATCTATTTTAACTGTATTCAACCGAATACGGGGCTTAGAATTCGAAAGCGATAGGAATCCTTCAGCCACGACTGATTTAGTCCTAGATGCTGAGGGTCAAATCCACTGTCTTGATTTAAATAATCGACTTGATTAAATGAATTGAGTTAATAATAATTTTTTTTTTGACGTTAAAAAAAAAGTAAAGTAAACATATATTTAAAACAGTAAAAGTTTACCACATTACAATATAATGAAATAACCCAAGGATACCCTGTGTCGGGTTGACTATCATCTGCCATTTTTTACAATTAAAATTAAATTTTATCGGAACAAGATAATGCCAGCCGATATATTCACCACCATTCCACCTTTCTCTTTTATTCTACATTAAATCTTTTATTTTGTTGCCAAAATAATAAACCAGTAGAATTGTGGCCATAAATAAAATGCTGTGACAAAAAAACAGTTCATGAGCCTAAGAAATCCAATCGCGTTATTTTGTTTTACCATAAACTATAGCATTGGTTTGCCTCTGTTTCTCTTGTTTTATTGCGTTGTAAAATAACTATACGCATTTCTTTGACGTGTTTACTAACTAATAAAAATATAGCGTACATTTTAAGTATTAATTCTACTTATAGTTAATTAATTCTAAGGATCTTGGGGCTAGTTAGGTAGAACATGCTAAAATTTCGAGTAAAGGAACACGTTATAAATACACTTTACATCGAAAATACCACAGACTCTGAGTGCAATTTTTAACAAATGTTTGGCGTATCGTAAATTAGGAATGTAAGTTTATCATTTGATAGATTACCTAATTCAGTTAATAAATACTTTTCTCACATTTTGCCTAATGTTATGGCAACGACGTTATAATTGCTATCAGTCGTAGATACGTATTAGGTTTATGGATTTTTAGGGTGTTCGGTTCTTTCTATATACTATGAATTCAATAGTCCACAGCACTACACAAATCAAACAGCAGAAGCTCATCGCGAGGAAGCAGTATGTGTAGCTACCGGTGCTTTCGTACAGAACACCTGAAAAAAACAGATAATATTACCATCACAAACTTTCGAAGAACATTTAAAGTGCCAGATCATGTATGGAATATCCTTTACATATACAAATACAAATGTTTCTTTATTGCAAATTCAAAAGTTACAAAACTTGTTGATCCCTGCCTTTTGTATTATTAAAAAATAATGGGGGAGGCCTATGTCCAGCAATGGAGATCCTATGGCTGAGATGATGATGATGATGAAAAATAATTGTATTACAAAAGGCTGTTATATACAGGCATAATTATGTTTTTATGAAGTCACGGTCACTAACATTAAATTTAAATTCAGAGTTGGGATAACTACCGTGTAAATTTAGTGTTTTTAGCTTTCGATATTTCGGCCCTGTATCAAGAGCCATGGTCAGGAGTAAACTCTCCTGACGTCCTGATTCTCTTCTCTTCTCTCTTCTCCTCCTGATGTCTTTGCGTTTGGATAATATTAGGAGCAGACAAATATATCTGCCCTTTTTCTTTCATTCTAGATGACGTCACACTGTCGGTCATCATCATCATCATTATCTCAGCCATAGAACGTCCACTTCTGGAAATCCGCCTCTCCTATTGGTATCCACAAGGACCAATTAGAAGTGGCCCGCTTCCAGCCCTTTCCTGCGATCTTAGTCTGGTCGGGTGGTCAAGTGGCTATCCACTTTGTCGGTGGCCGTCCTATGCTGCGCTTGCCAGTCCGTGGTCTCCATCCGAGAACTTTTGGACCCACTGTCGTGACGTCGTGACACTGTCCTTAAGACACTCATCATTGCACGATTATATTCCGTTTGTAAAGTTATCTGTTATTTCACGTGTCATTTTGTACACTAGGCATTGTACTTAATTTCCTCTTTTTGTTACAGGGTTATTGCTTATTTTTGTACTTTAATTAAATAAACTCTGATTAGACATAGCAGTGTAGGTAAAGTTGTATTTAGTATTAGTGCTTTTTAAAATCACACATAGAAAACTAGGTAGAATAAGGTATCAGGATGTTGTTTTAAATATATGAATCATCAATCAACATAATACTCTCATACTGCACGGGCCTCTTTTTCTAAGAGACAGCCTAAATCTCATACTCTAGCCAATAAAGGTTGATAGGGAGATTGAGACTTAGAAGTCAGCATAATATCAGAACTTTCCAAATACTTCAGGGCATTGACGGTGCCTTAAGTTTTGACTATAATTAGAGAGGTTTGGAGAGGTGCCGTGGTGGTACCGGCCTAGAATAGTACTCCCCCATCTCTTCTCGTGGGTGCCGTAAGAGTCGGCTAAGGGATCAAGTACCAGAAGGTGGGCAGCAGCGCCTTCTGAGGTTTGTAAATCATACTGCGCTCGCCAACCCGCATGCCAAGCGTGGCGAGTATTGGCAAATCCCCCCTATATGGGGGAGGCATATTTCCAGCAGTGGACACACATGGCTGAGAGAAGAAGAGAGGTTTAGAAGTCAGCATAATATCAGAACTTTCCAAATACTTCAGGGCATTGACGGTGCCTTAAGTTTTGACTATAATTAGAGAGGTTTGGAGAGGTGCCGTGGTGGTACCGGCCAAAAATAGTACTCCCCCATCTCTTCTCGTGGGTGCCGTAAGAGTCGGCCAAGGGATCACGTACCAGAAGGTGGGCAGCAGCGCCTTCTGAGGATTGTAAATCATATTGCGCTCGCCAGCCCGCATGCCAAGCGTGGCGAGTATTGGCAAATCCCCCCTATATGGGGGAGGCATATTATTATGTCCAGCAGTGGACGCACATGGCTGAGAGAAGAAGAGAGGTTTAGAAGTCAGTAGGATATCAGAATTTTCGAACTACTTGAGGGCATCGACGGTGCCTTATGACTTTAATGACTGTTGTCCCATCATTGTTATTGTTTAAATTTAGACCGTCTGAGTAGATTGCCTTCTGGAGCACGGAAGCTCTGTGGTGGAAAATTCTATTGGTGTTCAAGTCCATCAAGTTGTTATGCACAGAGCGTCGATTCACTTGTTTATCACTTAAAATTCCATAAACCAGCTCCACTAGAGCGCTGATCGAATCACGAATAAATAATGTTTTTTTAGTTAAGTATTGAGTACAACATCACCACAGTATGAGAGGGTTGACAAAGAGATTAGAATACTTACTACGTAAGGAGGATTAAGTTAAGTCTGACCATAGACAGCTTCGACAGCTGTGTTTTGGGTTCCACTCTTGGATGAACATAGATCATTCGTCCTAGTATGTTTATTGGATACTAGCTGACCTGGGAAACGTTGAGTTGCCATATAAAAGCTTAGACATTTGGATCAATCAATGCTGCCAGAGCCAGAGCTTAAATAAGAAAAAGTACGAACCATACTAATGTAAATAAGTAGTTATACTGATATAACTACAATAGATGGACATATCTTTCCAGGTTTTTTTTATTTTTATATGTTCTTTATCCCCTCAAATGCGCACCGCGTGCGCAATGGCACTAGTAGAGGTTTAGAGTACCTAAATAATATGAAGAACATTTGCATACAATTTTAGACGTGATTTCTAATGTGACCCAAACTAGGCACGAGGCCTGTATCTTGCGCTACAGGAACGGTTGAGATTTTCACGTTGAGGACTACAATTAACACGATGTGAGTCGATACTCTTAAATCCAAATAGCTAAGTACGTGGAACAAATTGAAATAACATATTACTGCTTTTGGCACTATATTACATAATTAAGTACTCTTAAATCATGTTATAACATTATTTAAGCTAATACGGACATAGTGTCTATATAATAAAGCCGATAGTTTTTAGTAAGCAAAAATGGGCACGTGATATGGTGAGCGAAGTTGAGATGGTTTTAGTGTGACGATGAATGTGTGTGTGAGTTAATGCGTTTGTGTAGATGTGGAGGTGAAAAGTGTGTAACATTAATGTGTGCTGTGAGACTTGTGAGTGTATGGTGAGTGAGAGGTATCTCTTTTATATTAACTTCTCTGCCGCTTCATATGATAGACTAAGAAGCCATTTATTAACGATTTTTTTGCACGAGTAAGCCGTACTGTCCTTAATATTACAGTATTTGCACACGTTGTTATACGTGTATGTGAGAGAGAAACTAGGGCATCGGCGAGTTAAAGAAGAGGAAATTTTCGGTAGTGGCAGTCTAGCAGTAATTTAATTTATGTCCGGACGCTTTAGAATGTTTTTTTGGGTTACGATTGTAGCTTTTAATACATACAGTTGACGTACTCGAAGAACTTCAAATTTCGCGTAAAGTGAATGTAAAGAAAAACGGAATGGCCTTTTTAGGATGACTTTGGTTAGAGCTCTTTGGGCTCTCTCTAAAATCAGAAAGAGAGTTTTATCAGCTCGGCCCCATACTGATATGCTGAATGAGAACGAATATTCAACGTTAGCGGTTAGAAAAAGAGAAGCAATGCATCTTGTCTAGGCCGCAGATGCGTCGAAACCGAAGTAAGCTTAGGTGGTTTCAGGCCAATCTTAAAGATCCAACCATGTGCAATGACTTTCCTTCAGATAGCCTAAGAAAAATTTTAGTTGTAGTTTTAGTAGTAAAACACAACTAAAATTTTTAGAGGGTAACGAGTTCAACGCACTGCCCAATTAATTAATGCAAACAATAAGATTTTAATCAAAAATAATCTACAATCTATTCTTAACATCCAGCTAAGCGAAAAATCTTGGACTCAAGGCTCCCTCCCTATCCGACATGGTGGGCTGGGAGTTAGAAAAATTTCTAGTATCGCATTACCTGCCTTTTTGTCGTCTATCCATAGCTCTGCTAGTCTTATAGGTAAAATCCTACTCCCTTCAAACTATGAGACTGCAGGCTTGGAAGACGCCAATAAGGCTTGGCAGATTGCTTGCCCCGATCATAATTTCCCAGAAAACCACAAATCGCAAAGGTGCTGGGACGACGCTATATGCAAGCTGACAGCTAACTCCCTCCTGAACCAGTGCTGCAGTGCGGAGCTAGCCAGACTGCTGGCTGTGGGAACACGGGAAGCCGGCTACTGGCTCCAAGCCCATCCTTCCACAAGCACTGGTACATTCTTAGATCCGAATACTCTCCGTCTTGCAGTTTGTCTCCGCCTCGGGGTCCCGGTATGCGCCCCACATAGATGCCCCTGCGGAAATGACGTCGACCCGCTAGGACACCACGGACTCTCCTGCCAGAGAAGTGCAGGCCGCTTCTCGAGACATGCCGCCCTCAACGACATCCTCCGCCGGTCTCTTGCATCCGTAAACGTGCCAGCCCTTCTGGAGCCAAGTGGCGTTTTCAGAAACGACGGCAAGAGACCGGACGGTATGTCTCTCATACCGTGGGCCATGGGTCGGATACTGGTATGGGATGCGACTTGTGTAGACACACTAGCCCCTTCACATGTCCACCAAACCTCC
Organism: Apeira syringaria; assembly: GCA_934044485.1. Taxonomy (NCBI): domain Eukaryota; kingdom Metazoa; phylum Arthropoda; class Insecta; order Lepidoptera; family Geometridae; genus Apeira; species Apeira syringaria. Next base: position 18,572,077 of record OW203662.1, on the reverse strand, counting down.
ACGAGGCCAGGAACGGCGGCAGAATCGGCCGAAAAGGCAAAAGTAGTTAAATACAGCGGTCTCGGCGCGGAATACAATTTTGTTCCTTTCGGTGTCGAGACCCTTGGCCCGTGGGGTCCTAGCGCGCTCAACTTCTACAAGGAAATCTCCAAGAGACTGGTTGACGTCTCAAGAGACCGAAGAGCTGGCAGCTTCCTCGCTCAACGTATTAGCCTAGCAATACAAAGAGGAAACGCTGCCAGCATCTTGGGTACAATGCCGCAGGGGCCCGTTTTAGATTTAATTTAGTTTTTATTAAATGTTTAAGGTTTTTATTTTAAGTTAGATTATTTTATTGTTATTCTAAATTATTTTTATATTATGTTTGTATCAATTAGAAATAAATTAATTATTGTTTTCTATAAGATTTTTTAATTGAAGTTGGTTAGGTATGCAGAATGCAGACAGCGCGCAACAACATAAAAAAATAAATTTCCATAGTGATGACCTCAAAGTTGATATTATAGTCGATGTTTTTTTTGACACGCTTGTTGTTTTTTTATAATGCGTTAACAGAACGTACCGGATCTTTCTTTTTTGTAATATTCGACAGACATTCCTTTAAATGTCTGTGACTTATTTTTTATTCTCATACAATATCACTTCATGGTTTCATAAAACTATGCATGAATGGACATTGGTAGAGTTGTGACAATAACCTACAAAATCCTTTATTTTATGTTTTTTTTATTCACCATAGAAATATTTATTTATTAATCAATTAATTATGAAGAAAAGGATGATTCATCTACAAAATCTCCATTTACTTCTTAACAATAAAATTTTATCAGATTTTTGTCAATCTTAATATTATAATCATCTTATTAATATTTGTATTATACTATGCTATATAATAATATACTCATTGTTATTAAAAATGCAGAAGCTTGTGTGTGTTTGTGTGTTAGTATGCTTGTTACCGTTCGCCGCTAAAACGCCTGAACGGATTGACATGACACGGTAATGACTTCGACAAGTTATTTCACACTTTTGAGTGTTGAAGTCGATTCCATTTCTTGCTAGTTTTTTATTTTACCCTTTTCGATGACCTTTGCTATTCACGAGATCAATGTCTATGTTTACCGATTTCTTAACCCTCAATAAGTAAGTCATCCAAATAGACGTAACACTTTTTAATTATAGGAATGTGAATATTACTCAAAAACCGCTCGACCGATTTTGGTAAAGATTTTAATGAAAATGGAACCACACGGGAAGCACCAGCTTTCAAATAAAACAAAATCATCAAAATCGGTTCACCCAATCGCAAGTTACACATGTAACAAAAAAACAATACAGACGAATTGAGAACTTCTTCCCCTTTTGAAGTCGGTTTAAAATACTACTAAAAACGCTTTTACAGATTTTAGTTAAGCAGAACTCAAAATTAGCCCCTCCTGGAGATTTTGGCTAGGATAATGGATAATAGAAACAAGATATTTAAATTATTGCATTGTCATCGATCCTTGATAAATTGGCAGTTTCTAATTCACCCGGAGTTGTAAATGGAGTGAAATGACATCCAAAAATGTCTTTACTTAGATACAGAGGAAGCTAATAAAAGCGGATTAATTAAACTAAACTAATTGGGATAACTTAATTTAAGGAGATTAAACAAAGAATCTAAATTTAAAGGATGATCGTAGACGGTCTCGTAGGGTCAAACCACGGGGCGCAGACCCAGGATAACCCATATTTCAAGTTCGGTTAACTACAAAACCTCGTTTATTCGTTTTATGAACTGAATTTTTTAATCAGTGTTTATTGTTTTATTAACACCCGATACATAAATATAAATTCCCAGACACACGCTCATCAATGACCCACGTGTAAAACAAAAATGTCATCTTCTTCTTCTTCTTCTTCTTCTCTTAAATTATGGCCTCTGAACAACTTGTTTAGTATTCCTAGGTAAATTCAGGTTTTTTTTAAAATTCAATTGATTGACGCGACTACACTGCAAAGGTTCAACGGTGAAAACTCTCGTGAGTATAACACGTTTTAAGGAGAATACTGGCAACACTCATATTTATTCGAGTCGTTTACAGTTTGTGTCGGGTACTCCAAATACAAAAAGACGTCATGAACATCCGAAACGTCGTCGGCCTTAAGGGCTTAACAGTTGACGATGACATCACAGAGACTCGCAGGTGTTTACAGACAGAGAGGGCGGAACAAATCACGAATCTTTCGTGGGACGAATCCTGATGCGTGTTGATTTAAAATATTACAAAAATGTAAAGATGATCTGCGGGCTCAAAAAATATTACTAATCACATTTTAAGTCTTTCTAATTCCCTTTATTTGGTGAAATCAAAGTTCAAGAGCATTTGTCGTTAACGCGACATTTTTTTATAAAGGCAATATTTGGTCGCTCGTAAATCTTGTGTCACTAATAAATTAGCAAATGAAATTAAACTTTGTTCAATCAAAATTAACCTTTATGAGCTATTCTCATGAGTGGTCTCTTTTGAAGTGACTTAGTAGGACTTTTAACAAAATTAGCTGGAATGGCTTAAAATTGTGTATATATCAAATGGTCAAGCTTTAACCTAATAAGATAAAAACCCGAGTGTAGCGGATTTTCTTCTTAAAAGTAGTTAAATAGTGACTTGAGGTCATTCGGATCAAAGTTTTTAAGCGGAATACGTACTTATTTGCATTGTTGAAAAAAAAAGCGAATGTGTGGCTCTATCACACACTCTGCAAAGATACATACTATTATTATTTACTAGCTGCGCCCCGCGGTTTCACCCGCGTGGTGATGGTTGGTGATGATGAGAAGTAACCTATGTGTTATTTCCGGACCTGAAGTATGTACTTACAAAATTTCACCCAAATCCGTTCTATGGTTCGGTGATGAAAAACGGTGATGTTGCTGATAATGGTGATGAAAATAAGCCTATGTGTCAATCCAGGGTATAAACTATCTATGTTCCAAATTTAATCAAAATCCGTTCAGTAGTTTTAGCGTGAAAGAGGAACAAACATCCATACATCCATACTCACAAACTTTCGCATTTATAATATTAGTAGGATTGCCTCGCCATTGCAGACACTGACGTCAATCGTGCATATCTCAAGAACCAGTTATAAAATACTTGATTTGAATATACAAAAAAAAGTAGCGGGCCTATTGAACACCAAAACTAGTCTACCATAACTTGACACTAAAATACTACAAGTTTTCGTCTCGACTAAGTACGAAAATTCTCTGTAATAGATGCTTTGGGAGCAGGTATGATAATTCATATATTTAATGCAATATGCATATGATATGTGTATATTGACTGGCCGGCTGGCGCAGTTGGTAGCACTCTGCCTTCTGAGCCGCTGGTCCCGGGTTCGATTCCCGGAGAGGTCAAACATTTGTGTGTATGAACATGTCTGTTTGACCTGTGTCTGGGTGTGTATAATGTATATAAGTATGTATATCAGTCATCAGGTTACCATAGTACAGGCTCTGCCTAGTTTGGGACCTGAAGACCTTGTGTAAATGTTATAAAAAAAATAAAAATAGAGGAACAGATAATCCTGTTTGTAAATAATTGTAAGGTATTAAGAAGTGTTCAGTTTTTTTATACTGTATAGATCTAGTGTTTGACCACTATCTCACTTGATGGTCAGTGATGAAGTCGGAGATGTTATTACGGTAGACCTAGAATACTTACTGGCTCTCAAGGACTGCTGCCTGAACACACTATGTGTTTAAGGACAGTTTTTCAAACTTGAGGGTGGTAGCTAGCCAGGCGGAACTCTGGTTCTAATACCATGCTGAGGATTTGATAACGGCGTTACCTTCACCGGAAGCGCAAGTTATTGTTGGGGATCGAACCAGTGTTCATCAGTTTGAGAATTGGCAAATCCCTCCTATATGGGGGAAGCATATGTCCAGCAGTGGACGCAAATAGCTGAGAGAAGAATTAAAAACAGAGTTCACCATCATAATCATCATCACCATCATCATCTATGCCATTGAGGACGGCTTTCGCTTATCACTAGACAGGCTGTTTGCTTATTTGCCAGCTATTATAATAATATAAAGATGAGCTCCCTCCTAAATTTAATATAACCGTTTCTATCGTCAAACATCAAAAATGTTCAAAGGCCAATTCACTCTATAGTCACACTTCACATTTAATAAAATTATGTAAATAATTGATAGCCAAAATTTAATAGACACTGCCTATTTTGCTTATCAAAAATATAAAAGCTTTATCGCTTAGATTATTACTAAAAGCACTTATTATGTTATAAATAATAAAGAAGATATTTGGTTGTTTTTTGCTACGAGCAACTAGTTCAAAGAGAGCAATTGCTGGTCCACTAGATTCCGTAACTATACAGTGTTTTTGCACTAACAAATTCTTGCCGTATCAAGCAGCAGCCCTTTGTCTGGCCTTGATTGAACTGAGTACCGAAATCCTCATGAGGTTGATCGAGACCTTTTTTGCTATTAGGCCGTTTACCACAACTACTATATTCGGCACAATAATGATCGAATCGAATCAATAATGTACTGGCTAATCTTGGCCTTCTCGAGGCTGTTTAATCACAATATCAGGGTTACTGGCGTCTATCTGTAATAATAGATGGATCCCAATAGATCGTGGCACGACCTATTGGGTTTTCACGACTTTTTTGATAACAAGCGCGAGCCGTACGTACAGTACGGCACTTTGGATTCGGCAAGGCTGTCCAGGAGGGCAAGTTTCTGATGGATGACCCTGGGGCTACTTGGTTATGCCTTTGTAAACGCTCTCCGCAATATTAGAAAAACCGGTAATAATAGGACTACAAATACAACTACGACTACGTCCCGGGTGATGGTAAAAGGCTACTGTTATGCCTACACAGGAAATGGTAAGTAAATAAAATAAGAATTTCAAATATCTTACCAATCAAAGGATCAGCTATTAGCATCAGAATGCCAGAGAACAGGATGTGCAACGCCAGCGCAGCAGGAAACCTGTCCGGAGCGGCGGTGACCAGCACAAGGGGAAACAGCACCTGGACGGAACACCTCACCAACCCTGATATGGCAGTCACCGCGAACACGAACCATATCTCACTGGATGTCACCAGAGCTGAAAAATATAAATTATTTTTATGTCTGTCCGAAGAGCTCACTGTGGACTCTTCACGTTCGATCTATGTTACAACTTCAAATAAATTCAAAATTCATTAATTTTGAACATCGGATTGGCTTAGGTGTTACCATTCAAAAATACACCATATTCACCCTTACTTAGTTCAAATGTATTTAAATAAATATAATTTGAACATTCGTGAGCAATTATTATTATCATCATCTCGACAGTAAAAAATCTACTCCTTGGCAAAAGTCTCCACGATCTCTATGCCACCCACTTGGAGCACTATAATTTTATAATAATATGAAGATAATAATGATTTAATGATATTCAAAGACAATGTCAAGATAGAAATATTATACTAGTTTCTAGGGTCAATGCCCTTGCTAAAAACACCAATTAACTAATTACAATACTACAACTTCTACAATAAAACTTGAGCAATCCACTAGCTGTCAACAATGATTTAATTTGACACGATTAGATTCACATTATTATTTTCTACTCAATGATATTATATGAGGTAGATGTCGCACAAGCGCGCAAAAACTGAGGAGGCATAATTAAGTCATTTGTAGTAATTTTCATTGCGACGCGTATTTCAAGCGCAAGTCTAATCATATAGCTATCCTTTTCTATATTATTTGTACCGTAGTATCTGTCGCAGTAAGCATGTTTATGTCGTAAAGGAACAAAATCTGAGCACCGCGCAGTATGAATATACGTCATCTTTAGTAAAACATCATTGCTTCAACTCTATTATCAGGTTACCACAAAGACTACAAACCGGAAAACTATCTCGTATTGATAATGACTAAAAAAACACGTAAGAGCATGGATGACCAACCCAGCACAAAGTATCTTATTAATCTTTTAATATATCAAGATGGTTATATTTAACATAGTAAAAGATGTTGATGAATTCGTTATAATTGAAAGTCATATACTCCAGTCCGTAGAGTCTTGGAAGGATGTCCTCAATATGTCCTCAATTTGAATTTTAAAGTAACCCGAATAAGAACTATGAAATCCGCCGAATTGTATCGTAGAATAAATAATAGAATCCGCACTTTTGCATTACAAATGATATATTTGATACTCTTTCAGGCAAAGCGATATCGAAATGTAACCGGTTATAGGTAACTAATTAAAATGTAATAATAATTTAAATAATTATACAACACTAAAGTCGTAGGCTCGTGGAAACGAGCAAAAAATAATTAAACTTTTTTTATAACATTTAGGCCAATTAAACTTTGATCTTAGACATCACAAATTCTTTCGAAAACGTATTAGCTATAAAATAGCTATTAATATACTTCAACGTCAAGTCAAGAGCTATAAATACTTATTATAAGGTATCAGTGAGGTACAGTCGACAAAGAAAATGGTCTACCAGTTTTAAAAAAAGTTTATCTGTAATCACAATTCGATCTATCTGTCAGAATATTACTGCATGTCAAAATCAACCTTAATATTTTATGATGTCAATTAATTTTGAACCGTAAATTGGTAGACGATATAACAATTTGGTCGAGAGTTCACTCATAAAAATACTCAATTCAATATTCAATATCTAGCGATTCTAGCGTTTGACAGATATGTCACTTGATGGTCAGTGTGGTCGAAGATCACGCTCTATTAGCCAATGATATTGGCTAAAGCAGGAATCACTGCCATAGCCGTAACGGAGCGTGAAACAATTGAACTCAGAACCAACTGTCATTTATTTAGTACAACCGTGACTCAGACGAATTATGGTTTATACGGACGCGGACGGTTTGTGCGTTATTCAATTTTTTATACAATTACAATACGATGACTGTGACTCTAGTTATTCGTGCCTCAGTATTTATATAACATGTACCTACGATCAAGATAAGCTACCGACTTCACGGCCGCCAGGTTGCTAATTTGCATTACTCAATTTTTTTTTGGCGTATGATGATTTTATGGAGCGTATATATTATTATATTAATACTTAATAGTCTCTAAGTTATAATTTAAATATTTATAAAACTGAATAAACATACAATATGGTACCGGAACTAAGATAAATAGGCATATACTATAAAATATGTCGAATTTTGATAACTATTTGTGAGAATTATATATTTTTTTGTCTTTATGATCTTATTCACTATTAAATGGCGGCGTCTGACTGGGGAACGCGAAACACGTGTGTTTTAGTATTTATTTTTAGTATTTAATTTAATTAAATATCATTATCAGCTCCAATGTTGCAGCTAATATTGAACCGAATGGTCTCATGCGTGACGATGGTAAAAGACCTGATGGTATGACACTTATTCCCTGGAAGTAAGGGCGGCCTTTGATATGGCATGCTACATGCGTTGATACTTTGGCGCCGTCACATCTTCCTGAGACACATGTTGGGGCTGGCGCCGTGGCTTATTCGGCGGAGCAATTGAAGCCGCGAAAATATGCTAACCTAGGTAGTAGTTACTTACTTGAACCGTTTGGGGTCGAGACATTAGGCCCGTGGGGACCGGGAGCTCATCAGATGTTCCAAAACTTATCAGAGCAATCGATGCGACGCGTGACCAAAATGCTGGCACATATTTGGCTCAACGAATCAATATTGCAATTCAACGTGACAATGCTGCTAGCATTCTAGCAACGCTGCCACCTGGTATCGGGTTAGAGCATTTGAGTTATCTATAGGCTGACAATAGCTAGTGGATTGCTCAAATATTATTGTAGTAGCTGCAGTATTGTAATTAGTTATTATTATTTTATTAAACTAAGGCATCGGCCCATTACAAAAAATTGACTAAATGTCAAAAACGCAATGAACGAAGGTTTTATTAACAAAAAAAAATCTAAGAAAGCGACTAATTATATATTGAAACGCGTGCGATTCATCGATCTGGAGCCTAAAACGTTAAGTGTATTTATCATTTCTATGTAGTTACTTACTTTACACGTACAAACACCATACCGAATGAGGCTTACAACAGAGTATACGAGCAATCTGCAAACTGCATATACGTAAACCATACAACCTCATTGAGAAAACAAATTAAGCGATACGCTATTGGCACCATAGACGCAGTCAAAGTATACAGATGTACTTACCTATTCGTAGTAAGACCGTAACGCAGGTCCCGATGAAGAAGATGAGACGGCTGTCCACTGCATAGAAGTACGTGATAACGGCAAGAGCGAATCTCGCAAACAAATCTGATATCGCTCCCACCATCACACACGTCGCTACTTGTATCTAAAACAGAAATATAAAAACAATTACATACACACACACTCACACTCCGTAGGTATTTAGAATTCCTTGCGTCACGCGACGCATGGAGCCACACAATCAAATTACACAAATTCTTAAGACCCGGGACATATATATCTATGCTCGTCACATAAATATGCGACAGTGTAAGTATTGTCCCGGCCGGGATTCAAACCTTGGGCCCTGGAAATAGAAGCCAGGTCACTGACAATTCAGCCACGATGATTGTCAAATAAAATAAGGTTTTTTGCACAGCCTAGCGCTGGATTTATACTTATCTACAAAAATGATGTCATGTCACCCTTAAGTACCAGAGTAAAGGTTTAAGTATTAATAATAATATTTTTAATAGGTTATATATATATAGTTATATATATATACTAAGTAGTTAGTAGTTAGACCGTCTCACTTCTGAAATGTAAATTAAAACAAAAAAATAATTTGTAAAAAAGTGAAAGCGAATTGCCTTGCATACAACCCTCGCACATAACTCCCAATATGGAGTTTCATTATAATAGGCAGAGTATGTATGGAAAAAGAACCGTCATCAGGTTTCAGAGTGCAGTTTTGTTTTAAGGAATTTGTTAGGTTTAAAGTATTGTTACGTCATGATAGCGCCCACTCTATATTTTTGATACTACTTGTATGCGAAATATTTATTTATTACTGTGCTGTGCATCACGGTTTCAACCGCACTGTGGTTTGTAATAAATATTACATACGACAATATTAATAATAATATAATATAAAAAAATATTATAATAATGACAAAATCAAGTAATTATAATAATATGGACGGCGACCTGGTACCTGGTATTAACATATTTTTTTTGGGTAAATATAAATTTAGATTAAAATTTAGTCTATTAAATTTCTGAATGTCCAAGAAACGAAACTGAAACCGGATCAGGCAGACTAAAATAGATTGCTTGGAATACATTAATAGGTCGAAAATAATAAAATAGTTTGTTAATTTACTAACTTGACATAAACTCCGACACGTGATGTCTCTAGTATGGGGTTACAAGACACCGATGACACAAATCACGTGACCGAGCGTTTATTACATTAACAAAATAATTTAGGTATCATTTAAAATTTTATTGAGTAACCCATTAACATGTTGTATGTATTGCTTCCGTACGTTTTTTTTCTGCCTCATGGATTTTTCGATTTTGAACGCTATCGCGAGTTTAGTCTATCATTGTTATTTAAGACCCGACTAGGACTCACGTGATTATGACCGAAGTCACGTGCCTCAGCACGTAACTCGTAACCACTGGCCAGACACATCACGACTCTCAGATGAAGAACTACAAATCAGTTCGAAACTGATCAGAGAAAAAAACTTCTGATAAATATCACGTGAGTCCTACCCGGTTCTTTGATACCAATTAGATGTTTCGTCGATAGTGCGTTTATATGATTATTTGATGAATCAACTCACGCTTTGTACACGTGTCTCGGTCGGCATATTCGACGACAGTCTTCACTTGAAGTCTTTTTTGTTTATGGTGTTTTAAAGGCTAAATCTAACCCAATTCATTGTGGTGTAGGATGTAGGATTCTTTTAGCTAAATAATTATGTGCCAGTATTTGGTCACGCGTCCCATCGATGAAACACTCTGATAAGATTATGGATTTATTAAATATAAAAGATATTAAGTGTAAATACATCGTGTACCTTTTCATACCTGTGTGACCTGTGTCTGGGTGTATTATGTATATAAGTATATATATCAGTCATCAGGTTACCATAGCACAGGCTCCGCCTAGTTTGGGACCTGAAGACCTTGTGTGATGTTAATAAATAAATAAAAATACCTGTTAGGATAGGTTGAGGAGAGATGAAGTTTTACGTACCTGGCTGTACCCGTACGAGAAGAGGAGCATAGGTTCCATAGCAAGATACGTCACATCTGATACGAAAGCAAATCCCAGACCAACTAAAGTGCTGACGAATCTTGGATCTTTGAGCAAGTCCAGCTCAACGTTCTCGTAAATTGTTTTCCTAAAACAGTAATACAGCTATTATCATGATATTCAAACGTGTGTCGATCGACACACTTACTTGAAGAGTTGTTTCAATATATTGTGCTCGTATGAGGTGACTTGAAGTATAAAAAATAAATGGCGTAATTAAAATGCGATAAGAGTTAGAATTAGAAATGAGGTATTATTGAGGTATCGATAATCTTGTTGCAAGCGTTATGTCGCCTACATCATGCCCGAAATGTCAATACCTCAAAGCAAAGAAAATACAAAAAAAAAGTATCCTCGGCATGTTAAGTTTTAAATTATTGACTGTCGTAATTTAAACTGACGCGACGTGAAGACGTGAGGTTGTCTGTTTACCGGATACCTAGAGAAAAGTTTTCCTGGAGCTACATTTTTTTTTGTACAAGTCGGTAGAAGTACACAAGTAAGAAGTGTAAGTGGAAAATTTAATGTGAGTTTTAATACTTTTATTAATTACTACTACTCATTAGTGTTTTGGTGTCCGAAAAGTTCTCGAATGGAGACCACGGACTGACAAGCGCAGCATAGGACGGCCACCGACCAGGTGGACAGACGACCTGACTAAGATCGCAGGCAAGGGCTGGATGCGGGCCGCTTTCAACAGGTCCTTGTGGAAATCAATAGGGGAGGCGTATGTCCAGCAGTGGACGTCCTATGGCTGAGATGATGATTAGTGTTTACCAGCAGATATAAACTTCTGGTAATGTGATTGTTTACTGAGATAATATTTTTATTTTTTATTGTTCTACCTCCAAAGCTACAAATAATTGAAGTGGCAGTGGCAGGCACATAGCTAGAAGAACTGATGGCCGTTGGTATCGAAAGGTTCTCGAATGGAGACCACGAACTGGCAAGCATAGCATAGGACGGCCACTGACACGTTGGACAGACATCCTGACTAATATCGCAGGAAAGGGCTGGATGCGGTCTGATTCCAGCGGATCATTGTGGAAATCAATGGGGGAGGCATCTGTTGAGCCATGGACGTTTTACGGCTAAGATGATAATGATGATGATGACCACAAATAATGGTTGTGTCTGCCATAAATAATGTTTAGAAGTGTAAGTTATAAAGTGTAAAATATACATTAAAAAAAAGCAAGAACTTACAAAATAATTTTTTGGTATGATTCCGTCCGTTTCTCCGATTTCGCATCCTTTACTTCGATCTCGACTTCTTCACCTGGTAACATTTTCACTTTTGATTCATCGTAATTGTCATAGGTTAACTTTTTTACGTCACAAGATGGCGTTAGTTCTGAAAATGTATGTTAGATGATGCAAAATGTGAACAAACACAAGTACATTTACAATAAAAAACATAAAAGTATGAAAAATCACCAAAAAGGATAAGAACTTAAGGATCCTATTTTTTACAGTACAGTAGAAGACACGTAGGGCCATCACAGGGTAGTGTACGGTGTAGGCAAGTATACCAACATAAATAGACAGTTCTACCCATCTGTATGGCACCATATAAAATTTTACGTTAACTCTTTGGCTTTAATAATGATGGTAATGACTTTATGGAGTATTTTCAAACGGTAGCATTGCCTGTATTAAATGATTGCTGAGTGGACTACGGTTTTCCCGCTAGCACAATTATATATCTAATCACGCCCACGAGAACTACATTTTTTTAATGTTTTTTTTTTTATTCACAATCGGCAGGCGTTTGACCACTATCTCACCTGATGTTAAGTCATGATGCGGTCTACGATGATTCACGCCTGTCTAGAAGATACCTGTTTACTCGTGACTTGAAGACGCCCAGATTGTATTCATGTGAAAACACAGACTTAGGCCATGAGTTCCACTCGTTAGCTGTACGCACTATAAATGTCGCAGCAAAACGCTTGGTGCGACAGGGTGGAACGTCTACCATGTATGGATGTCGCATTGCAGTCCATCTGGTCGTTTTTTGATGCAATGGGGAAGGAGGTACCAAGTTATGTAACTCCAGAGCACACTCCCCGAAATGTATCCGGTAAAAAACCGATAACCTAACGACTCTACGTCGGTGCTGCAGGCTTTGAAGTCGTGTCTCGACTAAATAATCCTTGTTAATGAGCCCTTTAGCACGCCTCTCTACCTGTACTTTTTCCGGGATAAAAAGTAGCCTATGATTTTTTAAAATGTTTTTAAAAGCTTCATTTTAAATTCATCTTCATTTCAAATGTCATGCAAACTCGTATAGCCGTTCAGCATGAAGGAATAAAAAACATACAAACGACAGACAAACTTTCAACTATATAATATTAGTATGGTAGTGTGATGTGAAGTGTGGTGGTCTCCATTTAATAGGTTCTGCTTCTTTGTATATCAATTTAATTTAAAAAGCAACCCTAAGCCACCCAGAAGGATTGAGGCACTTTCGTGTCACATCTTCTTCTTCTTCTCTCAGCCATGTACGTCCACAGCTGGACATATGCCTCCCCCATATAGGGGGGATTTGCCAATACACGCCACGCTTGGCATGCGGGTTGGCGAGCGCAGTATGATTTACAATCCTCAGAAGGCGCTGCTGCCCACATTCTGGTACGTGATCCCTTAGCCGACTCTTACGGCACCCACGAGAAGAGATGGGTACTCCCCCATTCCCCTATTCTAGGCCGGTACCACCACGGCACATAAATGATTTATTTTAATTTTAAATGTAGGTATCCTACATATTATTGGCTTATATTATGCTGAACAAAATTTCTCGAATTAATCTTTTAATCTCTCTTAATTGGCCATCAACATATTTGTTATACATACGTATTAACAAAAAAACGCATACATAATCTAACAGAAAACAGCGTTGTAAAATAGCTTTTGCTTAATTTTATTTTTGTATATAATATTGTCTTCAAAGTTGTTTTGTAGGCAGACAACCTGACTAAGATCACAGGTAAGGGCTGGATGCGGGCCGCTTCCATCCGGTCCCCATGGAAATAAATGAGGGAGGCTTACGTCAGGCAGTAGACGTCCTACGTCTGAGATGATGATGATAATAAATTTTTTTGTATTTACATGATTATATGAAATATGAACCTAGTTGTCTTGAATTAAAAATATATCTAGCTGAGAATCTAGCACACATTTCAAATAAATAGGTTCATAAGTTAAATTAATAACCCGAATCATTATTATTCTGACCTCTAGTATATTGCTTTTGAAAATACTCTTCAAATGTTAACATTTGAGGATGAAACAGAACTCTTGCCAAACGGCTATCAAATATGTTAATATCTTGACTCGTGAGGTCGTTGTGCATATGTATGTCCCTTTTTTGGATTTTTATAACCCTTGCATATTTATCAGTCAATAACTACAACTTACACGATAATTATTAGTTATGCGTATAACATTGACTTCTCAGTAATCAAAACATACGGAAACATTTAGTTACCCAAATTCCAACAACTCGGAACTAGAACTTGCTATTCATATGTAAAGTTTATGTTTGTCTTTTCAATGAATATCTTATATCATTGATGAATTAAACAGATTCCTTAGCGATATTGATGCTATATATACACATAGTATAATTAGTATAGATACTTTTGTATTAGAGGAATATCAAAGATAGAAAAAAGGTATCTCGTTTTTTGATTGCTTTGCCGGGCAAACGATGTGTTGCACGTGTTTTTGGCGAGCACTTTTTGTAAACTTCCACTTAAATTTATATTTTAGACTTTGCATCATTTGTAATATCTTGACTCTTTGCGAATATTGGAATCTCAACTTGACAACTTGTCAACAACGTTGACAGATTTCTCGCGACTTTCTTTAAGTTTTGCTGGTACTTTTAACAGCAAGTTTTGCTGTTAAAAGGAAGAAAAGGAAAAGAAAAAGGAAGATTTAAAATACTTTTCTGTTCTATTTTTATATATTATTTTTATCTATTTTATATCCTTGTGTGCCTTACATAATCTTAATAAAATACGACAATCATAGCATAGTACTTTTGATTTACAATCGACCAATGGAAGATGCATTAATTTATTTTGATTTATATTTTTACCACCGCACTAGCCGACATCGCTTGAAAGCTCATCCATATTATTGACTCATAGGAGTCACACACTGTGCTGTGTGACTCCTATGTGTGTGTGTCCGGTCTCTGTGATTCAACCGATTGTTTTTGGCACACACCTGCAAAAAATGGAACGACCTTCCTCTCTTAGTGTTCCCGAGTAGCTGCAAATTTGTGATTCTTCAAAAATAAAATTAACAGTCTTAAAAAGGATTGGCAACATATCGTAATATCTCCTTCTATCTATCTTATTACAGGTACCCCATAGGCGATGGTGATCGCTCACCATCAGACGGACTGACTGCTTTTTGCTACCTATAAAATACTAATAACGCCCCGCGGTTTCACCCGCGTGGATTATGGGTTTCCCGCTACCTGATTATCTTACGGGAACTATACTTTTTCCGGGATAAGAGTAGCCTATGTGTTAGTCCAAGGTTTAAACTATCTTCATACCAATTTTTAACTAAATCAGTGTAGCTGTTTTAGCGTGAACAAGTAACAAGCTAACAAACATACACACAAACACAAAAACTTTGGCATCTATAATATTAGTAGGATAAGTATATCACAGTCCAACCCCATAGTCATACTACAAAATATTTTATTTAATCATAGGATAATATAGCGTTCTATAATTAATGTCCACTTTATATGCCTATATGAGTGCCTTTCAATCAAACATGCACGCCAATCCATGATTTGGTACCTGCATACCCAGTAGTTGACTCCAAGAAACTAAACATCATCAATTTTAATGTAGCCCAAAATAAGAATAAAAAACACAAACAGGTTCGTGAATGAAGGAATTCAACATAACAATGACAACATAAAATAATGCATTAAGTGCTACATATACTAAAAGCATACTTTTATTACATTCTATACACCACCTCCACCATAATTATTTATAAAAATACCAAAATTAGTGGAAATCGTAGTATCATTCAAATCTATAGGAATAAAAAGTATAAAGCGTAAAATACAAAACGGAACACATGTTTTTCAATCATTTAATGCCTAATACAAAGAAGGATTTTGAAGCGATTATAGGTGTGAGCGTCGGCTGTCAAACTCACGGACGCTGGTTCGATCCCCATCAATGACTTAAGTTTCCGGTGATGCTAACACCGTTATCAAATTCCCACAATGGTGGTAGGGGTACGGTCGAGTAACCGCCTGGTTAGCTACCACCCGTAAGTTTGAAAAACTGTCATCAAACACATAGTGTGTTCAGGCAACAGTTCTTGAGAGCCAGTTAGCATTCTAGGTCTAGCGTGATAATATTTTCGACCACATTGTCACTCACCACCGCATGCAGATAGTGGTCAAACGCTAGATCTATACAGAATGAAAAAAAAATTCTACTCTAATAAGAACACAGACCAATTCAAATTACCTAATGTTGAGTTTACTAGCCCCACAAGAACTTTGCAATGTTTTAATAGTAATACCAGTACAGAAATCAAAACCTACCCTTTTCGATAGCCTCGGTGGATTTAACTAAATGCCACTCAACTGGGTGCATAACCAGCATGGCAAACAACAGATGCAAGTCCACAGCCATGATGAGAGCCAGCGTCCATCTGAAGCCGTACTCCGCTAACAAGAAGGTGACCAACATTGGAAATGTTATCGATGCCATACTGCTAAGGGTTTGGTTTGCACTCATCATGGCCGTTCGCTTTTTGGTGAAATAGCAGTTGAATGCTGTAAAACTAACTGGTATCATGACGCCGAAGCCCGCACCTGCAATAGATAAAATGTTTTAATTACATATATATAAAAGTCATAATAGACCTTGCCACAGTCTTAATTGGGGTGAGTAACCGCTATGCTAATAACAATGTCAGCTGAGCGCTTCGGTGTTTGACTTATGTACACGTACGTTTCAAGGCACGCTGTTGATATTGTAATTGGTGCATTCTGGGTGTCAACTCTACTTAATTCAAGTTCAGATTGATGCGGGACCGGGCCGATGCCAATTAGACAATCTCAAAAATACGTAGTCTGCTAACTTTATAGCGGTCTAAATCTATGTAGGTTGAATCTATGCTTAGCCTATGTTGGTTCTATACAAAATGGACGAGTAAGATGCTAACAGACTACAAAAAATGGCGTGCTTAGTGACTGAACCTAGAATTGAATCAAGATTAATTCAATATGGACAAATCAAAGATGCAGACTACCAAAGCTGTCCAAAATAGCCTTTGTGTTACAGACTTTCTGGTTGTTTCTTATATATAGGTTATATTGAGTGCCATAAAGTTGAGCCAAGAGCGTTGACCCTACATCAGTAAACAAAAACAAGAACTTGTACTTAAACATTTAAAAAAATTCGAGATAAAATAACAATTTAAGGTGTTTTTTTTTTTAATTTTACAGTAGTAGACTACACATGATTTGTTTATAATTTTTATTTTATAATTCAAAAGTCGTGAAGAATTTTTTGAAGAAATCACTTCAAAGACAAACTTTTAATTTTTTCAGATGCCAGATATGCATTTTCTTTACCTCAGTAATAATATAAGTACTGACATCATTTGAAATATTCGGTCGACGTGAAGGCGATATAGTGCTAAGCAACACGGCGGTGACATGGTAGGGGAAGCCACAGCCAAAGTGGGTAAAGGTGGCCCCTCTCTCCTAAGGTGGGCAGGTATGGAAAATGCAAAACAGAGAGGAAGTAGAGGCAAGCTCGGTAATTGGTAAAATTGAGATGGGCGGCAGTGAAAGTGGGAGATTCCATCGGGATATGATGCCCATGCCATTCTAAATGAGAGACGGGGTTCGTGATCCTCTGTCCATCAAGGAAACTTCAACAACGTAGACCACTGACGCTCTGTTTGAAGGAACATGTGACAGCCTACTCTTGATCCTAATTATAGGCGTTTTCACACAGTGTAGAAATTAAAGTAGTAGCAGTATTAGTAATTTAAATACCTACATATTGTTATATCGTTGCATTTTAAAACAATAATAAACAAATCACAAATATGAATTATAACAAAACAATTGCAGACATCTGTAATAATCATCCTACGCTCGTAAAAAGGGCATTGATTCATTTGCTTTCACTTAAGATAAATCAAGTGCAATGACAGTGTCGTACATAGATCAATAAAATATGACAATTAAACATTCACTTTCTTATTATTAAGATAATAGAATGGTTTTCTATGAATTGTTATTTAGGAGTATCTACTCAAAACGTCATTAAACTTGAGATTCGTACCTAATACATTTGCAGGCAGTTTTTTGTACAATGGCGAGTCATCTGTCACTTTGACCCCTATGTTTGAAGCTTTGTTTAAATAAGAATAGTTATATAACCTTAAATAGAAAAAATAGTAAAAACGTTAAAAGCTTACATTTTTTATAAATAGTGTCTACATCTATACTATTAATAAAAATATTATAAAGAGGAAAGATTTATATTTTTGTATGCTTGTAAGAAATAAACTCAAAAATTACTAGATTGCTTTATTTTACCACTAGAATACTACATTATCCATGAGTAGCATAGGATAAATTTAATACAAAAAATAGGGATCCCTAATAATCAGCAATAATGCAACCATGCGAAGCTGAGACGAGCCGATAGCTCTGTATAAAGGCTAATACGATGTTTGATGTAAATATAGGTATTTCACATGAAGAGCTAATTAAATCCCTCAAATAATATTCTACTCGACACCTTATATTATTATCTATTATTTTTATACCATATATCCGATTATATTGCAGTAAATGTAGCCTCAAACACAGCCCTTCTAGTTTGAACATTAGCTACAACAAACAAACAGAAAAAACTAACAAAATTGGTGATTTGGTATATGAACCCCTCCATATCTGTTTAATCAAAATCAGGAACTTTTTGCGCTGCTTCATTACTAGAACGCCGTGACCAGTTTGATGTACCTATTGAAAGATATTTAGTATAAGGCAAGAAAAGACATTTAACAGATCGTCCTTTCTACACAGAGACGCCATTAGAACTCATTTTTAAGAATCAGAAGGGCAATGCCTTTATTATTTATAACCTTTCAATAACAATTTCTACGAAGTGTGAAATTATGACCAAGAATCATTTATCATTAAGCCTGACCTGGATAAATAATTGAAGTAAAATGTTTTGATTTGATATCGGTTGAACTTTTTTTTCAATCTGTACGTGTAATGAGCGTAATAATAGATAATAATATATTTATTGTCTCATCTTAGGCTTTACCATAGTCATGTGATCTACCTACCAAAAGTCACAAATACATGAGATCTTTATAGAAATGTCCCTAATGCTAAAGGGATTCTGCTTTAATTAATATGAGTGTTACAAAGGGGTCAATATTGGGCTCTTTACTGTTTCCACTGTGTTTGCAATGTATGATATAAGGTTTTGTGACATATACCGAAAATGTATTATCAAAACAAGTTTGTTACAAATTGTATGATCTGAATATGAAAAATACGGCACCGTATATTAAGTTTTATGTATTTCTACAAAACCCTAAGTTTCAACCGGAGTAGCCTTGCTAATAGCAAAATGAATTATTTTTAACAGTCTCAAAGCAACGCCTGGTCTGATTCCATGTGGCCTTTATGAAGATCCAGGGGAACCTCTATGCCCTGCAGTGGACAACCAATACTTACGACATCATAACTTTTAAGGACTTTTATAAATAAAAGAAAGATCTCGATAAACACCGTTTCGCCAACAAGCGACTCACGGTTACTCGCCACTCCTTTTTTACCGGGATATTATTGGATACACATCCCTTCCCGGGAAAGTGATATTGATAGATTTTGTTGATGAGCAAGGTTAGGCCTTGAGTACATTTTTATGTTGGGTCAGCGAATGTACGTCTTGATTTGCCCTTACATAAGTGTCAATTTGAAATATTACAAGCTCGGAGAATGAATATAGCAAAATATATTAATATACCAAATGCTTGAAAATTATTACATTTCATAACTCGTAGCATTTTTTTAGCAATTAACTGCTAAAGTAGACGAATAAGAATTATGTATGGAGATATTGCATAAATTAAAGACTCATTACTTACCTCTAACCACTCCGAAAGTGAATACCAATTGGTATGTTCTTTGCACAAATATTGTCAGCACATCGCCGAGGACGAACAAGCCCGCCCCAACTAGACCCACTTGTCGAAATGAGTACTTCTTTAACGCTATCCCGCCAAGGAATCCTGGAAAATAAATAATGTTATAATAATTGTCTTTATATTACCTTATATAGACTTTTTTATGTTCTATTCTTCTATGTTCTTTTGTGGTTTAAATTTCATTTTTATTATTGTCCAAATGCGCGCTATTCCGAAAACTTTGAAAAACCACGATAAAGTTCCAGATTACACAATATAATATACTAGTAGCGCCTTGGGGTTTCACCCGCATGAATTACGGTTGTCCCGCTACCTCAATTATGATTATCCCACGGGAACTATTCTTTTTCCGGAATAAAAGTAGCCTATGAGTTAATCCAGCGCTGGAAATTTCATCGAAATCGGTGTAGCCGTTTGAGCGTGAAGAAATAACAAACATACATACATACACACAAACTTTCGCAATTGTAATATTAGTAGGATTCCTGAGTAATCTCACCCTGACATTAGTCATCGAATCATATTATATATTCATATTTTTTTAATGCTTAACTTGTGTACTTGAATTGAAATTAACATGTATTTGTTTGTCATTATGATAATAGGAAAAAAACAACTGAATAATCAATAAGATAAACAGGTTTATAAACGGTCAATACCTTTTTTGTTGCGCATCTCTTAACACACCGTTAAGTTTCTTGGCAAAAAAATTATGATAGAGCTGGGCCTCTAATATTTTTTTGTTTAATATCAAGTTTTATAAAGGAAGATATCTTAATATTAAGTAACCTGAAAAATTAAATGTACCCATTCAGCTATGGAGCATGTTGAGCTCAGGAAAATAGACAAAGTAAAGAATAAACATATCAAACAAAAAAAAAACTGACGCTCTCATACATGCACACAAACTTAAATGGAGGTTGGACACAATATGGCGCGTAACACGGATAATAGAATGACCATTGAAACCACACGATGGAAAGGTCCACGGGTGATCAAGCCCACGTGGCCCCCAAGTGGGCTTGATGATATTATCTAGGTGTCAGGAAACGACTGGACAAATAAAGGCAAGGACAGGGATTTATGAAAAAAGTTGGAGGAGGCCTTTGCCAAAAAAGAGGTCCATATTTCAACGAAGAAAGACTAAGCAAGTTTAAGAATAACATTTAAAATGTAACTCAGAAATATAGAATTAAACGGCTTTTTCTTATTTATTTATTATTAAGATATTTAATCAAGACTGCATTAACAATGCAGTTTGCGGTTTTATGCTCATTGAATTAACTATCTAAAATACATTAGGTACGTGTAACCTATTATTATAATATGTACCATTATACTCGTTTGAAATTTTTGCTCTTCATTTAGATATTCCAATTTCAAATTATAGGGAGTCCAAAGAGTTCGTATCTTTGAGTTGCAGAATGAGTTTGTATTTTGTTGTATCTATGCAACAAGAAAAGCAAAGAAGGCGAGAAATCAAGCATTTTAGTCTCTGTTTTAAATTACTTGACTAACGTTTTAAAATCTGATTTACTTTTTCTACATAGATAATAATGTAATACGTAATATTCATATATTGCAAGTTCGTCATAATTTTATTAATAATTTGCTTACTAACGCACGTAACTAATAGAAATATGGCAATTCATATTAATATGAATGTTGTTTTTCCTAATGTTATTCTTTTGGCCCAGTTACGAGGAGAGGTTTGATTTAGTATCGTCTGAAATTTATCGAAACTAAAGTCAGACTAATTCCAGAAAGACAACTAAGTTAGACTACTAATATTATGATTTGGGTGAAGATTTGATTGTAAATCTGATATAAAATTTACTCATGCGTGTTTTTTAAACTCAATTTAAGTTTCGACATGTACTGAATTATATTATAATAGTTTTTTAAATATTTATCCCTATTTTAAGCTGCAACGCATAGGTATGCATTTTATAAGCAGTAGAACTACAATACAACCATTTAAACATACTCGACACAAGCTGTGTCCCGCGATGTTTAATGATTTCCATCACGTTAAGCGGTTGCGAGCCGCTTCCGACCGGTCCTTGTGGAAATCAATGGGGAAGGTGTATGTCCAGCAGTGGACGTCCTATGGCAGAGATGATGATGATGATGTTATTCCATTGTTGACAACTTGTATTCGTTTTATTTCTCTTGCTCCCATGCGATACGAGACCTCTTTGTTCTTCTTCCTCAGTCAACGTTTTGTTGCCTACGCGACTCGTTAAACCTGGCCGGCATTATTGAGTGACAAAGATCCATCCATGCTTTCACAATATATTAGTAATCACCTTCTATGGCTTACTTTTATCTATTTTTAATAGTAAATCCAATATCTCATCCTAAATGACGGTCGGCGTTGCGGTTGTCGTCAGAAAAATTCTGACTTCTGCTGGTCCTCAGGGCACTGGGTTCGTATCCCGGCAAGGGCAAATATTTATGCTATGAGCGTGAATATTTGTCGCGTGTCTTGGATGGTAAGAGTGATATGATTGTATGTGTCCAAAAATTTAGAAAAAGTACTTCGAAAAACAAATCAGGCTATTTAGGGCCGATGCTACTGTTACAATAAAATACTAATTACAATACTGCAGCTAGTACAATAAGATTTGAGCAATCCACTTGGCAGCTTATAAATAACTTAAATACCCTAACCCGCTAACAGTCGGCAGCGTGCCCAGAATGATAGCAGCATTGTTACGTTGAATTGCAATAAGTATTTTATATTACTGTACTTGGTTAAACTAATATTATTAAAAGGAAAGATTACAATGTTTGTTTGTTTGCATTGAATAGGCGCCGAAGCTACTGAACCGATTTGAAAAATTATTTTACTCTTGGGAAGCTACACTATCTCCGGGTGACATAGACTTATATTGTCAAAAAAATTAGGGAACATTATAATTTTTAATATTCAAATATTTTATAATTTTTGAATACCCGTGCGAAGCCGGGGCGGACCGCTAGTGTTCTTTATGCCCGCGAATTCTGTTTGCCAAAGGATAAGGTTACGTAGGTTACGCAAGTATCAAGTGGTTAGCGTCAATCACTTTTACTTTCTCGTCTTAGGGTGTTAGTTTACGGTTTCGATGCACTGGATATCTCTCTCACTTTCGTAACCTTATTTGTTATTATTGTATACTGCATTTCTATTAATAATCTTTCGGTGTATCTAACGCGAGGTCTCGTTCTAAAAACACGACTTTTTCCATTGAGGTAATGTGGAAAGGTTAGATTACAATACATGTCATGTAATTTAGATGTTTTTGTAGTAACTCTAGTATTGTAATTAGAGTTATTAATATTTTGTTTTAATAAAGGCATCGCTTCAAACATTAAACAAAAATAGATTAAATTGTATAGTTTTTACACTATCTACAAATCTAATAAATTACTATGCCAGGGACTCATTATATACTAGTTGCGTCCCGTGGTTTTACCCGCGTGGTGATGATTGATGATGATAATGATAAAAAGTACTAGAATATGTGTTACTCTGGGACCTAAACATACGCAATTTCATCTGAATCCGTTTTACCCCCGTGGTGATGACAAACGGTCATAATGAAGATAAGCCTATGTGTTATTGTAGGGTAGAAGCTATGTATGATACCGTGGTTTTACCCGCATCGTGATGATTGATGATGATGAAAAGTATCTACATATGAAATATTATCCAAATCCGTTTTACTCCCGTGGTGATGAAAAATGGCGATGATGGTAATGATGAAAATAAGCCTGTATTTATCCAGGGTATAAGCTATCTTTGTTCTAAATTACATCCAAATCCGTTCAGTAGTTTTTCCGTGAAAGAGTAACAAACAATGTATCCATACTCACAAACTTTCGAATTTATTATATGAGTAGGATATAATTTCGTCGTTCATTGAACTTCTTAATATAAACAATTAGGTTGAAACGACTAAGTTCAAGCCGCTATGACAGTATTGACCTATCTAACAGCATTGACATTCTATACATTTCGATTAGACAAGATATGCCGAGCTCCAGTTACCAAAACGCCAGAGCGTCGGCCTCTTTACCCAATCAGCGGTTTTGATTAAACGATTTGTGCCACAGCTTATTAATTAGGGCCAGTAAAGTAACTTGAGACTTCATGATCGATATTAGAAATACGTGTAATATGATGCGGTCATGCGTCACTGGACGAATTTGAGTTAGGTGCCGCTGTATACGACCGCTTTTCACATATCAAATGTAAAACAATACATCTCAAAAAAAAATCCAAAAGATTCCTTAAGACTGTTACAGAAATGATACAATTTATTTTAGGAAGTAAAAGATTTCAAAAAAACAAATAACCAGTACCACTTAAATATACGAAATGATTTAGTACTTTGCATCGTAGTAGGATTACCCTATGTTACCATGCTATCGGTGATTTTGGGGTTGACTGTGGAAAAAATTAACCATTTTTTTTATCACCCTCGGACTCTACTCTGGGATTCCCTGTGTCGCAGGAGACATCGGCACACACAGTTTTGGATGTTTGTAGCATAGACACTTCTATGCCTCCCGCGAGACAGGGTATCCTAGTGCGGGGGTGTGAGTGTAAAAAAATAATTAAAAATAAATCACAGCACACAACCACTCAAGACCCAGGACACATTTACACTGATCGCACAAATGTTTGCCCCTGCCGGGATTCGAACCCAGGGTCCCGGAGTCACAGAAGTCATATCACTGACACTAACCACTGCGCCATGGCGCCCATCAAATAAATGAACTGTATAATAAACATTATACAGTCAAAGCTCCTCATTCACGGTGCCTATACTAGCCTGACGAAGGAGTTATCAATAAATTATTTGTATTTAATACGCAGTTTCACTATTCCCCGATTTAAAAAAGTACTACCTTATACCTGTCTTCACGGCTCAAGATTTCATTATTCGTGGATTGAATGAGTATATAATATTAAAATATATATACGGCGCGATAACATCTTCGACCATATCGTCACTGACCATCAAGTGAGATAGAGGTCGAACGCTGAATCTATACAATATAAAAAAACATTATCATTCTTCCCTCGGTGTTCCCGAGTAGCTACAAGAAGAGATTCTTCAAAAAGAGGGTTAAAGGAAGAAGACTACGTATTGTAATGCCATCTGTGTTATACCATAGACAAATATATACTGTCTATGGTTATACTCATAAGCGACGTTAATCGCTTACCACCAGACGACCCGTCTGATTGTTTACCTATTGCATTAAAAAATATTGTTTAATTTTCCTCTCATAAAGGGTCTTCGATTGGTTGACAAATTTATATCGACATGGAATAAATAACAGTACTAATATCAAGTAGTCTTCCGGGCAAATCGAGGAGCAATATTCAATCTTTGTGATTGTACTCACTGTGCCCCGCGGTTTCACCCGTGTGGAGTATAGTTTTCTGACCACATCGGTTAGCCCTCGGGAACCATACTTTTTCCGAGACAAGAAGTCGCCTATCTACTTCTTCGAAGTCCCGTCTACGAGAATATTAATCATTTATTATTTATTAATAAATAATTTATCAAAATTTGTTTGGCGGCTTAGGCATAAAAACGTAATTAAATTATTAGATTTTTGTTGTATCACAGAGGGGAACCATCCATACCTTCAGGATAAAACGCCTATTATAGCCTATAATTATGTTATTCCAGGATGTGTTCATTTGCAAACAACTGCTTTATATATGCTATGTATATTCGTGTTATGAGCAAATAAATTATTCTTATTCTTTTTCAGCCGTTTCAGTATGAAGGAGTTATTAACATCATCATCATCATCATCTCAGCCATAGGACGTGCACTGCTGGACATAGGCCTCCCCCATTGATTTCCACAATGACTGGTTGGAAGCGGCCGCATCCAGCCCTTGCCTGAGATCTTAGGTCGTCTGTCCACCTGGTCGGTGGCTGTCCTATGCTGCGCTTGCCAGTCCGTGGTCTCCATTCCAGAACTTTTCGACCCTAACGGCAATCAGTTCTTCGAGTACATACAAACTACGAGTACAAATGACAAACGACAGACAAACATTCGCCTTTATGATACTGGTGTGATTCTTCTTACTCATCGCTGACGTAGTAGTTTTTTTTTTTTCATTGTGACAATTAATTTAATAGCTACCAATTGATTTTTTGTCATATCTCGGATGCCTTTACTAATATTAGGCAAACTATCGTGTTATACTCGCATAACATAATATATTTGTATTTTAATATGATTTTGTGTTATTATATAACATTTACTTTGTGATTAGATTAATTTGGTTATTATTAAAAGCACTCATGGACATATTTAGATATTAAACTTCCATTAAATCGTTTGAAAGTGGTACCTAGCGGAAATGTCATCATATCTTAAATTACAATATTTTATTTTATTAATTTATTCCAGTTTTATATTTACCAATATTTGTGTCAGAAGAGACATGCAATTACCTTATTTTTCGGATATTTACCATGTATTAAACCGACTTCAAAAAAGAAGAAGTATCTAATATTTTTTTTACACATTACTCTCCACAGACTCCAAAGTCCGTGCCATTTTTTAACATATAACTTAATTGATAGATTGACAATTATATACAACTAGCTGCGCCCCGCGGTTTCACCCGCGTGCACTACGTTTTTCCCGCTGACTCAGTTATCCCACGGGAACCATACTTCTTCCAGGACAAAAAGTAGCCTATGTCCTTCTCCAAAGTCCCATGTATCTTTATACTAAATTTTATCTAAATCGGTCAAGCCGTTTTCATGTTATGTCGTGACAACGGAAAACGGGTTTCATTTTTATATATATAGATTATAGACATTTCACGTACAGTGAGGAACACAATTTACAAGTAATATAAACTAAGCTAGTAACTATATAGTAGTAACTATAATACAATTAATATATTATATATTAGTTCTCTATTTGATTGAAATCAAATCAAATGGAAATGGGCACGACATGTAGCGCGCCTCAAAGACAAGAGATGGACAAAAATCGTGACATCATGGCACGGTCCACCAGACAAACGTCGCAAAGGCAGACCCTACACGCGCTGGGAGGACGATATTAGGAAAATAGCTGGACCACAATGGCAACAAATAGCACAAGATCGTGAGAAATGGCAATCCTTGGAAGAGGCCTTCACCTGAGACGGGTTCCTAATTATGTTTAAATTTTTTTTTTTAATTGTATCTATTATTTGTAAGGAAATAAAAGGCCTTTTAATTTTTATTTATTATATAACTTCTCTACATTCAACCCGTATGTTTTTTTATTTGTTATCGTTTCTTTATTGTGAGTATGCGAAATTATTACATTCAATATTGGAACACTGTCACACTATAAAAGTGTGCAATTTTGCGGACTTTTAAAATATTTAAATATGTATCTCATATGACAATCTGAAAAATCACCTTAGTGGTGTCATGATAAACATTTAATGACGTTTTATCTAGATTATTTAATTTTTTCATTTCTTTGTTAACATTCACACAAGGTCTTCAGGTCCCAAACTAGGTAGAGCCTGTGCTATGGTAACCTGATGACTGATATATATACTTATGTACTTATAGACACCCAGACACAGGTCAAACAGACATGTTCATACACACAAATGTTTGACCTGTCCGGTAATCGAACCCGGGACCAGCGGATCAGAAGGCAGAGTGCTACCAACTGCGCCAACCGGCCAGTACATTATTCTTGCAATATTGCGTCGTGGGAAATAATAGCAAGTATTTTGAAGCAATAGGTATTTTCATTATTATCTGTCCTCTTGTTTGCTTATGAAACTTTTTATGGGAGAGAAAAACTAATGAATTGAATGTCTAGGTAACACCTTGACAGATAAGTAGCACCAATCATGCTAACTTGCCAAGGAAATATGACATTTATTTCGTCAAAGTCCATCGCGTGCTGATGTCAAGTAGGTTGCTCCAGAAAGATTTACTACTAACTAACTAACGTTACAATACCGCTACCAGAGTGAATCGGATTGTCTTATTCACTTTGGTAGCGGTATTATATTTACTGATTTGTATGTACGTATTACCAATGATGCTTTACTAAAGATGACGTATATTCATTGCGCGGTGCTCAGATTTTGTTCCTTTACGACATAAACATGCATAATGCGATAGATAATACGGTACAAATAATATAGAAAAGGATAGCTATATGTTTAGACTTGCGCTTGAAATACGCGTCGTAATCAAAATTACTACAATTGATTTAATTTTGCCGCCTCAGTTTCCGCGCGCTTGTGCGACATCTACCTCATATAACATATAATATCATTGCGAATTACGATGGATCAGTGTTCTTCTACTATAGTAGGTACGATAATGGCCCGTTAGACTTAATCCCAAACCAACACAGGTGTTGGTTATACGTGTATAATTTGGGAATCAGTGGTCGAACCAGGAATCACTATCGAAATCGCATCGCTCCGTGAAACATTTGAACTCAGAACAGACTATTATTTATCTATACCAACTGTTACACAGACTAGTGTTAGTTTGAACAAACTGATGTTGATCAATTGTTTATATGACTGCACCGACACGATGAGCTGACGCAAACTGTTCGTGCTTCAGGTACAGAAATCCGGACGAGCGCGTGAATTAAGGCTTTACCATTGACTAAATAGACAATTTTAAGTCTTTTTTGCTTATTGTGTTAAAGATAAAGATATAATTTCATTTATTGCCTTAAATATTAGCACATAAAGGGT
Source organism: Apeira syringaria (assembly GCA_934044485.1). NCBI lineage: Eukaryota > Metazoa > Arthropoda > Insecta > Lepidoptera > Geometridae > Apeira > Apeira syringaria. The sequence continues at coordinate 18,543,763 of OW203662.1, read as the reverse complement.
GAATTATAACAAATACCTGACAGAAACATTACATGTAAGGCAACAGGGTTATCAGCATGCGCTGAATTTAGATTCACCGGGTGAAAATAGACTGCGCTGTTTTTCAGCATATCCCGTCCCGGACAGATACATGAAAGACCTACGTGTCTTATAAAAATTTAAAAAACCACTTATGAGAACAAACCATGTAGGTTTAATCTGATTGAGCAAAATTTTAATTCTAAAATTTCTAATTTAATTTATTAGTAGAAAAATATTTTAGTCCGCTCATATTTTTCGTTAGTCAAAAGTTCTCGCGATTCGACAAATGCGCTTGAACTGTTTCTTACATCACAAGAAGGGAAATAATAAAAACTAAAAATGTGATTGGTATTTTTGTCCCTACATAAAACGATTTTCATGTTCCAGGGATGTTAGGTTAACCAATCGAATAAGAACTTTCATAATTGAACGCTAGATAGCGTTTCGGTCCGGTTGTCTGTTCAGGAAGCCAAATAATATTCTTCAAATCGGGAACTGCTAATTACCTGTAACCGACTGGCATTTTCACAGTTCAGTTCTAAGTAGGTAACATATATAGATACCAAAAGAAAAATCGAAATGAAAGAAAAACAAAACATTAACAAAATTATACCAAGTATATTAATTCTGAACATTTTGTGGGCGGCTTAATTAGGGTTCCGAATTTAAAAAAAATATTGTAATATTTAGACTTTCGCGATTCGGAAACATTGTTAATAAATCAATCGGAGCTTGAAAAACATAGTAAATAAATGACTAGGTAAATGTTTTTCGATCAAGCCCCGATGGATTTATTTAAAAAATATATTATGTTTATTAAATAAAAATATGTAAAGTACTCGCCTGATATTGACAAAGCTCCATTATATACTCCAATGACCAATGGAAGTCCACTGCCGCTCCCTTGCTCAACGAAAAAATTGTGAAATAAAATTCCAAAAGCGTTCGACGAACCGAAACCTAACATCTGAAACAAACAAACATCACAATTATTTTTGGTATGGATCTGAAACTGAAGCAGGGTGCCAATTCTCTTAATTATTAAGACAAGCAATCCATAAACAATGATAAAGCGATTCAAATGTTATTGTAATAAAGCTTGGTATTCAGTAGCCTTAGACAAAGTAACATTCTAGAAGGGTTAAGGCTGAGATAAAACCTTAAAAAACAATACCAAAAAATGGAACCGAATTCAACACTCAAAAGTGTGAAATAACTTGTCGAAGTCGTTACCATGCGCGCAATATACTGATAAAAAGTACTTTTGAAGTATCATTTAACATATTTTCAAAAACTACGCTGTTATAAAAATATTGTATAACTTGTTACGAAGATAATTTATTTTTTATGCTAATAGGTGGTCATAAAATAAAGTCGATGATTTTTTATGGTTTTAAATTATATAAAAAATAATGTTCATTTAAATTTTGTTTTTTCTATAACTTGTTAGGTGGTAACAAGCTATAGCCCAATATTTCGATCATTTGTGAACATATTTTATTTAAATGACTTAATTAAGAATAATTAGGTACAAAATGAGTTATTTTAAATATATTCTTTTATTAAGCTTATTATCGATATAATGTATCATGCTGTTGACTATGAACATATGAATTATTGTCATCCAAAATTCAATAAAGTTTTTTTATAGGGAAACATTTTAACCGACTTCAAAAAAGGAGGTTACTCAATTCGACCGTAAATATTTTTAACTTTGGAAACTTGCGTTCGAACACTGCCTAACTTGATGTTAAGGCGCTGCAAATACCCAAAACGCAACATAAAAAAAATATAAGTTTGTGAAAATAACTGATCTTTCATTTTGCGGTTTTAGTATCTTTGGTTTAGAATACAGGAGTGTTCAGAAGTGAAAGTACGATAAGGTATAATCTTCTCGATGCTTTTATACTTTCAATAACATCCTATTAATACATTTTTAAAAAAACGTATCGACTATCTTACCAAACTTGTTTTTTTTGGGAACATGGTTAGGATTTGATGCTAATTTATTGTGTATAGCTACTGCCTCCCAGTATCACGTGACATCAGCTGGCTGGTCTAGCCTGCTCTTTCTGACCCTGACCACTGTCAAAGTCGGCCCTATACTTGGTAGCTCTGCTCTCCCCCATACATTCCTAGCATATTTCAAACAGATAAGTTCGCGCGCTATTTACCTAAACAGTCGGTAATTTCGCCTTTAGTAAGATGAAGCGTACAACCTTAAAAGGCACCATATATACCCGTGACTTGAAGAGTCCAGGACTGTACCTGTCGGGAAGTACAGACTCGGTAACGAGTTCCACTCCCTGACAGTACTTCATTATGAAAGTCATCCAGTCAATCGCTGTGAAGACCGTAGGTATTTGATTTATGCAAATATTTATCTGTTAATTTGAAATAAGAATTATCGTAATATTTATACACAATAATGTAGGTAACTGCTTCGAGAATTCTGAAGAATTTATCCTTTAAGACCCACATGCACCGAGCTTTATTTTTTGGCCTAAATCTCGGATTAAAGCACAAGTTTCCAAGCAAAAATTATTTCGGATAATTTGGTTCATGCCAGACAGCCTGTGTGTAACTGGTTTTTGAGTATGATATCAAATACCAATATCTAAATTTTGTACTAAATAGCATAAGTCTCGAATTGAAAAGACAAATCTTCGTACAAGCAAAAGACTTCTTTATAACCTTTATACATAAGAACGCTATTTTTGTATCATCCCTGCTGTTAGTGCGTAAACACACACGCTCGACTTACGTGCGACATTATCTTTGCACAGTGTCAATTACTATATGACAGAGAGGCTTAACGATATTATGTGCAATAACAATGGTAAACAATGCTTAATGATGGATTTCATTGAAATAACAGACGAGCATAGTTTTGATATCTAAGCAGATAAAGATCAAATGTGTATGATTTTTGATGATGGGTAACATACTCGTTATACCAACACAAGTACCTTGTGCCGTAGGTATCTCTCGCCGGGAGTTAGACGGTAGATTTTATTACCGTTTGTTTCTATAATGGGACAGATAAGGAGGGCAGACGGGAATATTGCCACTCATCATATCTTTTTATAAATATCGATTCAAAAAACGGCCAAAGTTCTAAAGTTTACGCGTATGAGTTTGTTTATCTAGAAACATGTATCAACATTGGCCCTATTTTTGTTAATAACTCGAACTTGCTAACATTCAATAAAATTCTTCAAAATGAATACGAGCATTCTATTTACGCTGAAGTTCAAATTCGTAATAAGTCCATACAGCCGCCTTAAAAGCCTTTTTTGTGCATATAGTTTTCTTTTTTAAATACATTGTAGTACATTTTAGGTTTATTTATCAAATAACTATAAATAACACTATAAATGTCATATAAGCATTATTAATATCACAAGCAATGCCTATTTATATCCACCTAAAAATATCTGCACCTAACCTGATATATTTATCATATACTCATTTTTAGAAATTATTATTAAATACGAATCAATCTTCGCAAATATTTCTTGAAAGACGCGACCAGTATTTTAAATTGCAATACGATTCGAAGAATTAACATTTATTATAAAAAAGAGCTCTAACGAGCTTTTTACGTTTCAGTTAGGCTTTTCGTAATAGTGCCCATGAGCATGTTTAAATTACCTATAGCATACTTAGTTATGTTCGCGCCAGCGCAAATGTTACATATCTATAATGGTAAAAATCTTCACAGGCTGAAATTATGATGTAAGTATTTAAGTCGGTATGTTTTTGTGTGCGCATACTCATTCTACACCCGCTAGTGGGTGTGTGGGTGTGTGGGTGTGTGGGTGTGTGGGTGTGTGTGTGGGTGTGTGGGTGTGTGTGTGTGTGTGTGTGTGTGTGTGTGTGTGTGTGTGTGTGTGTGTGTGTGTGTGTGTGTGTGTGTGTGTGTGCATCATCTTACACCAGAATAATGGAAATTGAAAAGTCTAAAAATGTGATTGTAAAATGTAAATGCAATTTCTTTTTGAGCATTTTGAACGTCTGTGAAATAGCAATTAGTAATATTTTTAATCAACACGCGTCAGTATTTGTCCCGCCCTTCGTGCCTGTAAGCACCTGCGTAATGTCATAGGCACCTGTAAAACTTTAGTACACAAAATTATTGCTCTTTTGATCGATAGTTTTTAAATTATCGATTTAATATGGTTGCAACAATCACATGACAGAGTATTTTCGGATTATATTTTTTGCTTCAGACAATAATTAATTCATTATGATTTCCTTATTTAATAATATATGATATATATCTAAGAGCACGAGAAGTGTAATGTCATAACTCAAAAAAATAATTATTATTCTAGGAAGCACCACCGATACGCATTTAATTTAAATTTTTGAAATATCTCCATAAGTTTAACATAAGTATAATTTATGAAACGCTTTTATATATTACGAATTAGCATTCAGTTCAGTCATTAATTAGTAACTTAAAATTAGAACTCGACTTCGTTATAATTAATTTTCAATATGACTGCGCCTTGAGTTAGTCATCAGTACCTACGGCGTGTAACTATTAAATAAACTAAAAAAATCCCAAAAAAATTGGACCGACTTCAACACTCAAAAGTGTGAAATAGTTTGTTGAAATTGGTACCAGAATAGTTCAAAAGTAACTTAGATAAAAATATTGTGCTCATGGTACCGATTTCGATAAGTTGATTTCACACTTTTGAGTGTTGAAGTCGGTTACATTTTTTGGGAAATTTTTTTTCGCTTTTTTCAGTGACCTTCGTTACTCATGGGATCGATTGTCATTGTGCTGTAGGTATGTTCACCGGTGTCTTCACCCGCTAACGCCTTAACCGCTTGTCCGATTTTGATGAAATTTCTCGAATTTGACAACTTATTTCACACTTTTGAGTGTTGAAGTCGGTTCCATTTTCTGTTTTTTTTTTCCCTTTTTAGTGACTTTTGCTTCTCACGGGATCAATTGTCGTAGCACTTTTCAGTTATTGAAGTGTAACTTAAAAACCGCTTTTTGACTATGATCACTAGTTTTGATGAAAATGAAACTGGAACCCACGAAGAGCACTAGCTTTTAGATAAAAATTATCAAAATCCATTCACCCAATCAAAAGTTATGAGGTAACAAACATTAAAAAACATACGCGTCGGATTAAGAAAGGAGGAGGCTCCTTTATTTGAAGTCGGTTAAAAAACAGGTTATCGCACACCGGTCACATAAGACAGAAATTCAGGCGTGTCCTATGCCCATCTCAGGTGAGATTACGCTGCCAGATCGCGACGTCCACTGAGCATCTGAGGATGGGCATCGGATATGCCCGAAACCTAGGTCGAAAGCTTCGAAGATAAACGTGATAAAACCGGATAATACATATATCAATAATTATATTTGTTTTTTAAAAAAATTGGGAGGTTGTTGCTTTTATTTTTTTCCTCTGACTAATGGCACACCTTGATATAAAGCACGCAAGCTTAGAAGGTAACTATATATTCGTAACTTGAAGAATCCAGGATATCGATTCTACTAAACACATTGCTCGTTAATCCAATGTCGTTTATGCTGGTTTTTCAAGTCTATTTGTATTAAAATTGTTTGGCTGCACAGATTTAATTTATACCGCAATACAATTACAGTTTAATTGATATAAATAACTTTTGATTAGTTAGAGATGCAATTGTTATTTTAGCAAAATACCAAGTTTATTAATGACGAGCTGCTCTCCGCGGTTTTACCTGCGGTGAAATGGTACGTGGTATTGATTTGTGTGTCTTTCTGTCATCTCACGGGAACAGTAAATATTTTCTGGATAAAAAGTAGCTTATATGTTGTTATTTTTATTACAAATTTCATGCAAAATTCAGCGCGAAATAGTATAACAAACACAAAAACGCCAAAAAAACTTTCGCCTTTATAATATTCGTTTGAATTCTATCACCTTTCTGCATTTCTAATTATTCTTATGAATAGGTTATTTTTATTTAAGCCTAACATAATAATATTGTATGGCATTTAGGAATATTACACGTGGAATTGAAATGTTAATATTAATATATTATTTTAATTTTATTAAGTTGAAAAACATAGCGAAATCTTTTAGGAATTCAAGATTTTATCTTCTGGCCTGACCCCGATGCCTATTTCGGACAAACAGGCTGTCTACGTTTTGAATTTTGCATCAAATTCTTTCGATTTCCGTAATAATTTACATTTTTTTAGATTTCCACAATATTAGTCAAAACAGATACTTTAAGAATATATTTTTTATGTTTTTAATTTTTTTATATTAATTTTATCTATTTAGAAAAAAAAACATGTTTTTACTTGTTTTTTTTGGCTTGGCGGATATACTAAAATAAGTGACATTTGAAAGTTAATGAAAGACGCAGCTGTTACAGTGATACATAAGGCGCTTATACTCGTAATAGACCCGATAACCTTGGAAGAGTATAACCGCGCAAAGACTCGATAGAAATATATTAACTGTCGCCTGGAATATAGTTAACTTTAAATAATTACATGTACAGTTTGTGTGATCTTTCCTTACGAATTTTTCATTTATCATTTCAAGTTTTAAAAAATCAATATAATTATGTAGTTTAAAAGTTGAATCAAATGTTAAATCAAAAAGCCACTATTTTTTTCAAATTGTAATTAAGTAGATGCGTAGCATTATTTTCTATGTTGAATATAAAAGATTAATAGATAATATATAATTTTTTTATTGATCGTTATAGATGCCCAATTATCTCGATTCTTCACTCTAAACAAGTCTTCCTCAAAGTGGGTGATATGTTTAATTAGTTGATAACTTCTGCCTGAAACTATTATTAGTACCTAGGTACTACCTACAATTTGTTTTGGCTGGAAATTGAACTATGTTAATACATAATTTTTTTTTCGTTTTTGGTTGTTTATATGACGGTTTTAAAAGTCATTTGGTTCAGCTTTTTTTTTCATTTATCTCTAGGGAGACCGACGACAATTGTTTTTCATTGTTTTTCATCGCTATTGTGTCAGTTGTAGGGCAAGAAGTCGCAAGAAGAACTGTAACGGCTAATGAACACGCGGTGAAATAGGGATGTCCCTTTATGCCCTGTAATATACTTGATCGCAGCCGGGTCGGTGTCAGCTAGCGATTTTTTTTAATCACACTTAAACCCCCACACTCGCGGGAGGCATATACACACACAATCACAGCACACAAACCTGCAAGACCCGGGACAAACACCTACACTCATCGCACAAATGTTTGCCTCTGCCGGGATTCGAACCTAGGGTCCCGGAGACACAGAAGTCATGTCACTGACCACTGAGCCACGGCGACTGTCAAATAAATTAATTAGTACTTGTTTTCGTTTTCCATAGAAAAAAGTAATGATATACAGATCAGCCAAACAAAAAAAAATGCCATAGTTATTAATCATCTGTGTTTTTTTCTATTTACACAACATTAATAAATAAAACATTTTGACAACAGTGCATGCGCGAACGCGGTCGCGTGCACGCACTCTATGTAAAAGTGACTCAGAATGTCACGAAACCAGTTAGGATACTCACTTGACTAAGATACGTAAGTTAAGCCGTAGTAAAATCTCAATAGAGAACACGGACTGGCAAGCGCAGCATAGGACGGCCACCGACCAGGTGCACAGACGACCTGACTAAGATCGCAGGCAAGGGATGCGGGCCGCTTCCAACAGGTCCTTGTGGAAATCAATGGGGGAGGCTTATGTCCAGCAGTGGACTTCCTATGGCTGAGATGATGATGATGATGATGAAAATCTCAATATTTTTTACAAGAACATTAATAAATCAAAGATATAACAATTACCAACGGAATAATGTAGCAAGAATTTCTAATTTACATTAGAAATTCTTGCTAAAATATACAGTTATTTAAACACACAAAATGACAATAGAAACATGACCTACCACAGTATCTTTATGAGGCCATAATGGTTACATTTTTTCCTCACCTACTTTATAAGGATACAAGTTTAGTTAAATTTGAATTGATTGTTAGAATGTTAACTTACTATAATGGCAATTACGAGTGCACCAAAATGGAATGCGGTAAAAAATAGGGTCAACAATTAAAATGTAGGTGTAATACTAATTGTTGGCATTGATAATTAATGATGTGATTGATAAGCATTTATACCTATTATCTTACTATCTTTGTCTGTAAGTAAGAATGCCAAATCAATTTTATAACTTTTCTTTAGTTAGTACATAGTTCGATTCTCTCGTCTATTTATTTGTTTGATATTTTGCAAGCACATTTTAGAGAACGGGTAAACAAAAAAATCGATTGTTCCCGGAAGCTATAAGTGGTTGTGTCTTTCAAATATTTGTAGGTTTTTATTACGATAAAATAAGAAGACATAAATAATTATATAGTTGTATTATCCGGATTTAATCACGTATATTGACTGGTCGGTTGGCGCAGTTGGTAGCACTCTGCCTTCTGAGCCGCTGGTCCTGGGCTTGATTCCCGGACAGGTCAAACATTTGTGTGTATGAACATGTCTGTTTGACCTGTGTCTGGGTGTGTATATGTATATAAGACGATTATACATTATACGACATTAGTTAGTTTTTTGTATTGTAAATTGTATCTGTTTTTTCTAGACTTTATGTATTATTACTGTATCTCCATTATCTGTGGCGGCTTGTAAATGGCTCTTCCTTATAATATTGTGCTAATTTGTAACTTTAGCTCTAAGCCACCCAAAGAAAATAAAATAAAAAATAAAATAAAATATAAGTATGTATATATATCAGTCATCAGGTTACCATAGTACAGGCTCTGCCTAGTTTGGGACCTGAAGACCTTGTGTGAATGTTGTCCCATATAAAAATAAAATAAATATATATATATATGTATGTATACATAATAATGTGTCAAATTCATGAGCATTTCCATACATGAATAATATTGATTACTAGAGCATGACGTGCATATAAACTATGCTGCAAGATTCGGATTAAAGAATGCTGTGTGATTATTGTCATATCATTTATATATTCACACAGAAAGATGCCGTTCAATATTTGTTATCAAAGATATACTTTGTTAGATTTATAAGATCCGGCTGAAAACGTGTCCTACACGTGACATTTCCCGATTTTTGTTTTATGTTCGACCAGCAACGATTTCCAAGTTAAATAAATGTCAAGTATCGACTTATTGTATAATGTATTCGCGAGGTACTAAACTTATATTGACGTATACTCGGGGCTACTTTAAAAGATTGAATTAGAAAGTAAGTCCGTACAAGAACGAAACTGACATAGCCCAGCGGATGACTTAGTTGAAGTGTTTGTAGGCAAGGCATAGCAGAGCTGATGGCAGATAGCGGCGAATATCTCTCGCCTGGCAAGTGCAGCGTAGTACCTCCCCCAATAAGTTAGACAGACCTGATAAAGATCACAACAGAAAGCTAGACGAAGACCGTTTGCAACCGGTCCTTGTGAAGATCAAAGGTAAGAACGAATCATTGATATTACCATTCATTGGCGATTGTCTGATGTTGTATATTTTGTCTACAGTAATATTATAAAGAGGAAAGATTTGTATCTTTGTATGATGATGAACTTAAAAACTACGGGACCGATTTCCAAAATTCTTTTGCCGTTAGAAAGCTACATTATTACTGAGTTAACTATATTTATTACTAGTAGCGCCCCGCGGTTTCACCCGCGTGACTTACGGTTTTCCGTTACCTCAATTATCCCACGGGCATTAGAATTTTTCCGAGATAAAAGTAGCCTATGTGTTAATTCAGGGTTCAAACTATCCTCATACTAAATTTCATAGAAATCGGTGTTTGAGCGTTAAGAGGTAACAAACATACACACAAATTTTCGTATTTTAAATATTAGTAGGACTAGAAAAAAATAGAGATCCTTCGAAATCCCTACTGGAACCGAACCAAAGTGTAAAATAGGTTAGCCATAAAATGTCTTCCACCGCATGTGTGTAACGTATTGATAATAGAACAAATTATGTTCTATAATATTAAAGTACATTATCATTATCTTCATTAACCTTTGCAAGACGATACGTCCAACTATTGTAGTTATCTCATTTGTTACTATAACTACTTTTTTACATTTAAAAAGCAGATAGAAATGCCGATCAGAATCAGGCCATGTTATGCATACTTTTGTAATAATTATTATTCAAATAAATTATTTCGTATTCAAGACTGTTTAAATACCTGTTGATTACTTTGAATTGAATTATCGAAATTGAAACATTCCATTCAAAATATATTACAAAAAAAAAGATGCATTTACATTTAAAAATAAACAAAATAAATAAATTGCAATCTCAAAAACGACATCATTAAAATGAAAAGAAATTTCTCCGATAGTGGGCTGTGAAGTTAAACCAAAATCGGAAAGAGGTTCGACTCGAACTGGAGTTCTCGCAGCTAGTTTCTAATAAATGTAGTAATTCTTACGGTAATTTTGTAAACCGTGAAATTTATTAGGTAAAAAGAGCGACACTTAATTTAGGAAATCTATTATACTCGTATTCCATATTCTTTTTCTTTTTTTTTTTATACAACATTCACACAAGGTCTTCAGGTCCCAAACTAGGCAGAGCCTGTACTATGGTAACCTGATGACTGATATATTATACTTATATACATACTTATATACATATACACACCCAGACACAAGTCAAACAGATATGTTCATACACACAAATGTTTGACCTGTCCGAGAATCTAACCCGAGACCAGCGGCTCAGAAGGCAGAGTGCTACCAACTGCGCCAACCGACCAGTCAAGCTATTATTCAAACTGACGTGGTTTTGACACATTATATCACACCATATCCACACTAATATTACAAATGCGAAAGTTTGTGTGTATGTGTATATGTTTCTTACTTCTTCACGCTCACACGGCTACACCGATTTCGATGAAATTTGGTATGGAAATAGTTTGAAACCTGAATTAACACATAGGCTACTTTTATCTCGGAAAAAGTCTAGTTCCCGTGGGATAATTGAGGTAACGGAAAACCGTAAGTCGCGGGTGAAACCGCGGGGCATTACTAGTAATATTATAATTATGAAAGTTTTGATGTATGGATGTTTGTTACTCAATCACGCTAGAACGTCTGAACGGATTTGGATGAAATTTGGTATGACACTTCAGGTCCTAGAATAACACCTAGGATCATCATCATCAATCATCACTACGCGTGTAAAACCGCGGGGTGCAGCTAGTATGAGTATATAAGACACGCGAATTACTCACGTAATAAGTCAGAGGTTTCCGACAACATTCCGACTATAGATAAAAAAAAATCATCACATCTACCATTGATGGTCCTGCAATATTAAGCCAAATTGGCATATATACACCCAGCCGACCTTTCCGTAATAGCCCTCTACTTTATCTCCCTTCTTTTACCACAAACTACCGCCAAAATACATATATACACCAAGCGTGCAAAACTTTTAACGACTACAACAAGCAGAGCAACTTAGATATCGATATTTTCACATCCAGCCTTTCATCGATCAAGGCCAAACTTAGCCAAACCTTCTTTGGCTCAACGCATGTGAAAAAGGGGAAATGATTTAAAAAAATGTGTTATTGTGTGCAAAAATTAAATATTTCTAAGAGTTTAGGATTTTGGATTGAGAATGTTAAAATATTGTGTGTGATTTTTGTTAAACAAATAATCTTTATTTGTAGAGACTTATTAATGACTCTTTTCATATTCAATACTGTATACCTAAGTTAAGCTTTGTGTCGATAGTCTTCTTAATAATAAACAAATACATAGTTGAGTACAAGGTGAACCGAGACCGCGTCCGCGAGCGCTCCGTACAGTCCGACCAGAAGTCCACCGAATGTGGTCGAAACTAATGTCGGAACACTTCGACTTACTTCTTGAGTAATTTCCGTTTTTTATACAGCCATAAATTATGTTACAGGTTTACATGGCACAATTACTTAGGAAGTACGATGAAATCAAAAGTTAGTCAGCACGTGACTATTTAATCGAAAGACCTGCTTTCTCGTTTATACTAATAAATTTTAATTCTAGGAACATCTATTATCCAGCATACGGATGTAGCCCCCTAAACTCAAATTAAATATAAGTACATTTTAATTGCTTAAGATTATTTTTAATTCAGGGTAATCACATGATATCATGAATGAATAAAACCTTTATTTGGTACAAATGTGTTAGAGTAACATGGTAACAGTTGTGGGAAAAATTATAAAAGGTTACCACTTAAGTGATTTTTGTTCTATGACAGGTTAGACCAGTTTAAACTAATTTGTTAACAGTACAGCAAACCGGCCTCAACCCAGCATTTTGCTGATTGTGCAATCACCGCCGTCTTCCGCTGTCGTGACAGAATCGTCACCAATATCTATGCAGAGGTCTAACCCTGACTATTATAAAATGTCTTGTAGTTATATCTAGTTTAATTGAACACGAAAGGCGGTCGTGATTATCGTAAGAAATTCGTGATGATTTCTGCTGAGCAATTACTGACTCACAAAAAAAATGCATTTTTGCATTTGTTACCTTGAATGCTTACGTTCTTTCATTGTATTTTAAGGATCCGTACTCAAATAGAAAAATACAATCACTATGATTATGGAAAATGTTTTAATGGTATTTTTTTAAGACAAGACAATATATCATAATTTTATTGTGGTTACTGGTACAGTTCTTAAACAATCTTAATGAATTACAGAAATAAGTATTGTGGTTACTATATCAATAAATGATTTAACTTTATTGGAGATTTTAATTTACGACATGTACTTACGTGGTTTTGACACATTATGAATGTATAAAACATGGGAATTACTCACGTAATAAATCAGAGGGTTCCGACTATAGTTTCAACCACATTCGGTGGTCTTTTTGAGTACTTGGCGAACCGAGACCGCGTCGGCGAGCGCCTCGCATTCTCCTTGAAAAAGACCACCGAATGTGGTTGAAACTATAGTCGGAACCCTCTGACTTATTACGTGAGTAACTTCTGTGTTTTAAACTTTCATAATGTTACATACATTATGAATGTATAAACCACGGGCGTTATTGGTGTATTATGAATATGGAAATAATTAAGCATGAGGATACAGATGACTATGATGCTTACACTTTGCATATGCACGGCCTGGGCCTTGGACACCTAATTCTTGTTCCTAGATGTTTGCATTCATTATAAAGTCAGGTAAAATAACGTTTAAATGTTGGCTCAAGCTCGGGTATTGTTGGGATTTGAACCCATGACTATAGAATACCGTCCTGTAGCTTTGCCACCTAAGCTCATACAAGTTCTTACAATTCAAGGTAGATGGCGCTTAGAAAAACATCCCCTCAGATGTAGTGGAGTGCTACTATAGCTTATATAGCAAAGCGAAAGGACGGTATTCTATAGTCGTGTGTTCAAATCCCATTAATTGCCGAATTATTGCTTCAAAAGTTTGAACGTAATTTTCGCCTAGCATGAATGTAAATGCAATGAACCATAAAACTCAAGTACAATAATCTTCAATTTTTGTTTCATCACGTAAAAAAATTATAATCTTCCTTTAACTCCGATCCCATCTTATCTTTTACTAAAAAAGTTAGTGGCCACTTTATACAAATTTTACTTTGTCTTTGTGAAGATAACTAAAAAGTCAAAACGGTTCATTGTCACCCTCATGAACAACACGGAATCTTAAAGTTTAATTCTTTTTATATACCACGACACTGCAGCAATTATTATGAAAGAAAAATACACAAAAGTAAAAAAAAACAAAAAAAGTATACGTGAACGCAACGTGTTTTATTTTAATAAATGTATTCGCAATAATCTTCAAGATTATCACAACATCACCTTATCACTTTTTTTTTAATGACATCATTTATTTTACTATAGTGTTTGTCAAAGAGTTCAAATGCAAAAAGTTTCTAGTTTTACAACGTTCGAATATTCTTGTTTTATCTATTAAAAATACATACAAACGTAGAGTTTTATACAACTATAGGTATTGATGATAGTATTATTAATTTGAAATATTTTTAATTTTACTATTTCAGTATTTGTTAATTTTACTAGCAATTGTAAAACATTTTTATAAAAGATAATCGATGAGAATGTTTTTAAAATAATTAATGACATCGAATTTCAACGCAATCTGAAAAATGCTTTGTTACATTATGAAACATGGATTGTATTTTATATAAAAAAGATGAATTAATCTTAATTAAAATGAAACATTCAAAATGGTTAATCATGCTGTGGCATTATTAAAAACTGTGTACTCACAAATGTAAACCCAACACCAAGCCCGACCACGTAGCCCCATCCACCATCGGGAGGGACCAATCCTTTTTTACAATCCTTCTTGGCATTGCCTTCAATATGAGCGAAAGCTTCATCCATATTTTCACAATTTTATACATATACTATTTTAAAAATTAGCCTTATTAATTAATTCAACTTCACCATTTTAGTTTAATTCAATTTAAATTATAAGTTACGTTAAAATTGGTAGCATTTTCTTTGGAACTATGTTTGGTACGCGCACGTCCTGCTTGTACGGTTTCTACTCTACTAACTGTCGTAACAAATGATATCGTAAATGCCGTATTTCTCTTTAATCAAACGAGCCTTCATTGTGCTTCATTTCGCTGGACTCTGAATTTATATTGAAGGTATTGAAATCATGCCGACGAGAAAGTGATGCGGAAAGGTCTGCAACTCAAACTTTCGGGATAGCGCAAAAACAGACGATTTTGATCCAATTTGAATGGAATGTTTAAATAACGTGTGATTAAAAATTCAAATTTTAAAACTACAAGGATCCCTAATTTTTTTGAAAATATAATATAGCCTATGTCACCCGGGGATAATGTAGTTTCCCAACAGTGAAAGAATTTTTAAAGTCGGTTCAGTAGTTCGGAGGCTATTCAATGCAAACAAACAATCAAATCTTTCCTCTTTATAATATTAGTATAGATATTAGGTGTAAGACCGCAATCTCATCTGATTTAATTTGTTACCAATATCGAGAACATATGTCACTCAATATTTTTACCCCACTTGCCCGTAATATGTATCATCCCTTTTAGGCATATAATCTAATAATACATTAGAAATTATCTACTATATAACATAATATTACAGCACTCATTACGAATGGTACTTAGATAAAGTGAACTTTGTACCTTGAAATGAAATCGTTTATTTGCGCAAATATAAAACAACCAGTAAGTACATAATGGCAAATTTTATTATTTTATTTATTATTATAATATGTTTGTTATCCAATTTTAAGGCAAAAAGGTTTTGCCTCAGCATTAATTTCGGATGCCACGCCATCCGACGCTCGTTTTCGACAAAGCCTAAAGGTAGAAATATAAATGTATTTATCATAAATAAATATGTATATATAAAACAACACTAATATTAAACAAGTATATAGGAAAATACACACCCATAGAAAACAGTATAATCTATCCTTGACACATACCGGCCCTCGTGTAAATAAATACAGATCGGTAAAAACATATACTTTATTATACATATATATATATAAATATCAAATAAAATTATAGATAAATAGATAGTCCTATATGATAATATCCAATGCCTCGGACGCATAAAAAGGAACCTTTTTTTATCCATCCGAGATCTACACATCATTAATACAACTATATAATAGATATAATAAACCTTATTACACGTTTTATTTTTATAATATGTGCATAATAAAGACGAGGTGTTATTAATTTAAGAGGCACATATTTATTTACACATTACCTTGAATAAATAAATTGCATCTATTTCCATACATATTTATAAACGATTTCGCTGTTTTGCTATTTTATGTATTCTGTTATTTTCCTCGCAAGTGGGCTAGAAAATGTTGTATCATCATTTCTCGGATACCTTATTGCGCTGGTTTCCGGCGCACATTTTACTGCGTCCAGTGTGGATAGTACCTTGTGCTATACTTGTTAAGTTCAATATTATCAATTCTATCAAAATGCCTGAGAAGCCTAGAAAAACAATTTAAGTAATTTGGTGACTCATGAGCGTTTTGATCGACATGAGCCTAATAAGTAAATAATTAATTAGTATTTTTTGTTTGCGTTGTCTAAAGGTTAAAATAGAGTTAATTTGTGAATAAATATTTGCTAAATACTAATTAAATTAACAACTAGCTGACCAGGCAAACGCTGTTCTGCACTTCTGCAACACTTCGTGTAAATTACTTCACGTCAATCAACGAAGATAATTGTTTTTAATAATTTTTCATACGAGAATACTGAAATCGCGATAAAAAATTAATCGAAATAAAACATAGCCTATATTTCAAGTCGGACAAAGTTGCATATATGTGCGATATATCATTAAAATCAATACAGCAAAAAATAAATAAATAAATAAATAAATCTTGTTGCACATCACATCCACAATGTTCAATCTATCCTGTCCATCCAAAGGTTGTCTGTAAGAGATTGCTTTAGCGATAAGACCGCCGATTGTATAACCATAAGCTACAATTAGTATAAAATACACTTTTGATGTACATTTTATGATTTGCAATAAAGAGTTAATCTATCTATCTATCTATCTACAGCAGTTTCGGAAATTAGCCCGGACAAACGTCGTTACACGAGATTTTTATATATGTAGATTATTATGCCCTATTGAAGTAAGTAGGTGCTTATTTTTTTTAAGCTTTGGCCCGTAAGCAAGCATATTATCTGTGTTTTGCGAACTTTATTAATAATTACTTAACAAAATCTCGTGTCCCAGAGTTTTTTAACGAACTTCTACGAAAGGGCTTGCCTGATTTTAATGTTTTTTTTTAATGTATTGGTAAGTTTAGAATAGATCGAAAAGTATTTTTCCCCTTCTTACTCCCCATTTTTTCGTGGTTTTAGATTTTTTTATGAATTTTATATTTTTATGTTTTTTTTATTTATATAATTTAACTTGACGAGAAGTAATTTAAAAGAAGTGTTCTGTCACTTTGACATTTCGATATTTTTTATGGCGTTTGAAAGATCAGCTAGTATTTTTATCTAAACCTATTTTGTGTTTTTAGCGACTGTGGTCTAGTTATATAGCATATATTTAATTAATGTTTCAGTAAACTTTCTATTCCTGAGATAGACTTTATTTTATGTAGGTACTTACCTATGAATGAAATTAAATAATTACAGTAGAAGCATTATATTAATGTTTTACCTATTTAAATTATTCCATATTACTACTATTATTACATATCGCACCCTTAAAGACAAACCGTTACTAAACGAAAATATAAAACACAGGAGCTTAAATTAAAAAAATGCACAACTTTTTTGCAATACAAATTAAGATCATGGTGCTTTGAGCCATCTTTTAAGGTCATTATGATGGATATTTATTTGCACTATAACATAAAATTCAGAAAAGTATATTTTTTTTAATAGAACATTGTTAATTATGATTTGTAATTTTTATAGTAACACTTTTCCTTTATTTTTTTTTCGATTATGATTATTTACTCTAAAATCCCTATATAAATAATGTTACTAAATATAAATATATTTATAAACCCATTATAACTATGATTTTACAATATCATCAAATTGAAAATAATATGTTAGCATTTCTTGTTATTGTAACTGGACAAACAAA
Organism: Apeira syringaria; assembly: GCA_934044485.1. Taxonomy (NCBI): domain Eukaryota; kingdom Metazoa; phylum Arthropoda; class Insecta; order Lepidoptera; family Geometridae; genus Apeira; species Apeira syringaria. The sequence goes on along the minus strand of OW203662.1, from coordinate 18,526,064 downwards.
TAAAACAACACGTCCTAATCAATGTTTTATTCTAATTCAAAAAGCGAGATCCATACATTTCTTTGACATTATGGCACTTCAATCTGTAAGATTGCTAGGATGTCTTAATAATCAGTCGTTTTTTCTGTACCTACTTTTAAATCACAGCAAGTTATCTCTAAACTTATAATTATCATCAGCATCAATTCAACTATTAACCAATTATGATACCAACTGAAAATAACGTTATCAAAATAAATGCATTATAAAAAAACAACGTGGGTAACAATCACAGAATCACGAGGCCAATACAGGGTTAAGCTAGCCAGAGTTGTATTACATGTTTCACATAACAAAGGCAAGCGAAAGACCGCTCATTTCAAGTCACTCATTTTCCAACAATCGTTGAATATAAATTCTCTTTCATCTGGTTTAATTCTATCGCTGCACTTTAGTCGACATTTTTCGCCGCATGGAGGTCTTATCTGCTCCTTAGGCACAATCTTTCTTAACTTGGACACGGAAGTATACTGTTGCCCAGTGTTACGAAGCCTTTTAGCTTTTTGTTTTTTCGACAAATTATTATGTCCTATACGCCTTCGTTTGATAGGTACATTATTGTCTGTCGGCTGATTCGTATCATTTTCTTCGTTGGTTAAATCTTGAACCTGTTGTTTGTTTTGGTCACTTTGAAGAGATAGACTAAATGATACACGTCTAGGTGGCGTTGGCAATACATAGTCTGGATCACGATCAGCTTCATCAGCAGAAAAGTTCTTATCCGACGTAGATGTAATAGATGAAGACGATGAAGTTGAACTTGATGATGAAGAACTTGAAGATGATTCTGAGCTAGATGAATTAGATCTTTCTCTTTTGCTGAAACCGGGTGCACTTATTTCTTTAATATAACATCGGAAAACTAGAATTATTATGAAATGTTCATTCTGTCATTAACTGGATGCATATTACACTCATCCACTGTTACATGGCCAACTGCTAGCGTCTGTGCTTGCAATACAGTTGGAGATCTCCTAGTTTCTGCATCGGGGATATGATTCAACTCATCCATAGATAGATTTTTGGGGGCTTCGGCTGTTTCGGATTCTTTTAATTGTTTCCATAGTTGCCACACGTACGTTTCATCCGCGAGTTCCGTAAATATGACATTTTCTGAAGCAAAGTTATTTTAATTATTACCATGGTATTCATGGTAATAATTAAAATAACTTTGCTTCAGAAAATATCATATTAATAATTATATAATAAATTCAACATTGTTACTTCGTTTAATAAAGGTAGAAAAGTGATCCTCAATTGAAATAAAACTATCTGACATTAACGTTTTAATATATTATTAAGTGAATATTAAGAGTAAACAGTATTTAAATAAAATGTAATATTTTACCATTAACATTCTAATGCAGTTGTGCCCGGTGTATAGTGGCAAACTGCAACTAACCTCAATGTCCCATTATTGTATTTAAATCTATTACCTACTTATTTACTCTAACAGTAAAGAAATACTGTTACTAAGCCAATGATTACTCTTTACAGATAAATATGCTTGGATAAATATTTCAAACGTTAGAAGCAAACCGTAACTATACTAAATGTAACATTTTACCAATAAAATTACATTATGAAATGCATAATTTGATAAAGCGTAAACGGTGACTAAACAAAATGTTACACTATACCAATTAAAGTGACTAAATAAAATACCTTTATCTTGACGTGCAGCCGGGGTTATCCAAATAGTCACAATTTTCTGTCAAACTTCCGTCATCACTCTTCAACGAACAATTCACAATTAGTATAAACACGATATGGCATTTAACAAGCAAATCTTATTTAGTTTTGTAACGGTCAAAATGAGCGCCATCTACCTCTAAAAGTGGACTTTTTATAAAAGTGTCAAATTTATCATGTAGATCACGTCAATTTAAGAAAGATGGCATCAGTAACTCAATTCTTGGAAAATTTCGTTTAGTAACGGTTTGTCTTTAAAGGTGCGATATTATATTCTTAAGTCTACACGTTGCACCTGACTGTACCTAAGTCAGATTTTATTACCTAATATGCAATGTAAACAAATATGAGGCTTAGCATTTAATTTATTCGCAACCTGTTTAGTAGAGTACCTTGAGCAAATTTTATATCATTTTGAACGGCATATTTGTTTTTTACAAAACTAATCATTGTAAAAATATGTCTAATTTTTTTTAAATTAATAGTCACGGAGTACTGTACAGTAAATTGAAATCAACCTGATGAATATATAAAGGCCAATCTTACGAATCTTTTTGAAGTGAAAACTTCTTTCGCGGCATTGTGCACTTTTGTATGGGGAAAAAATGTTAAACTCGCGTTAGGACATAATTCTCACACATCATCAAATTCGTAAGACGGAGGGAGCGTAAAGAAATTTAAACTTGAATATGTTACGAACAAGGACCATTTTCGTTTGTTGGTAGGTCGGTGTACCTACAAATAGAATTAGTCGGTCGTATGGCCGACTAATTCTATGTGTAGGTACATAAAATCAATCACAAGCTCGTTTGTGAACGATAGCGCAATAAATGAATATTGTACTTTACATAGATATTACTTTTATACTGATAAATAACGCAATTCGTGCGAAATCATTCTCTAACCATTCCAAAATATTCAAAAATGCACAACGTTAATTTTACAAGTTTTCACTTCTGCCGGCCCTCCCGGAGTGCAACTCTTTTTTTGTAGATAATTCTGAGTTAGTTAAGTGTTGTGTGTAACCAATATGTTTAATCATCTATTTCACCTACAATCATAAATATGATTAGTTCGCATGGTATTAGAGTATCTAATTACTTGAAAGTAGAGTAGACAAACTGTGCTCGTGAAGCGTAAAGTCGGAAACCCTTGAAAATGAGTTAATCCGACCGAATATAAATGTGTCACGTCGAGCCTACTTCCTAACGCTCTATCGAATATTTTATTAAATAGGTTTTCTAGTATCTATTTAAATATGTATCAACGAAGAAATACCAAACTCAAAGGAAGCCGTCTGGTGTATAACTTTATACTTACTAGTAGTTATGGTAGTAACAGGTATACCTACCTGTGTAGGTATACCTATGTAAGTATAGTTCTTTGATAGGTAGACATAATTTTATGGTCAAAATTTTTGGGTTAATAATTGGTAAAGCACCAGGACGGCATTCTGTCTGTAGTGGGTTCAAATCCCACTAGTAGCCCAATTTTTAACCCTTATATTATTTATTTAAATTTATTACAACTACTTAACGTCTACATTTAAGTAATTAAACTGCGGTAGTAACAGATCTGATATTCTGAACATAAGTGAGTACATTAGATTAATTGAATATAAGTTATATAAATGCTATGAATATTATTTGAATGTAAGTTACCTACACTCTTAAATAAATAAAAATACATTTTACTATGCTTGAAAACGAAGGTCTTCGAACAGTGTGTGTTACCAGAAACGTGATCTCTGATGGTGGTGATGACACTCTCGCGTCCTACCGACCCATTTGGAAATCAATGGGGGAGGCATATGTCCAGCTCTGGACCTCATATGGGTGAGATGATGGCTACTAAAGCTAAAACCGTTTATAATTTATATCTTCGTGTTCAGAACTAAATAAATTCATTGGTTATCGTACGATTTCGCTTATGCCATATATACGTCACAGCCGGTTTAAAGTTTGGTTCCAACAACAGATAAGTCTATTCCATAACTGGTTGTTCAATAATTTAATCACTTCCGCGTATTTGAATGGCTATTTGGATTTTTTAATAGTAATTAGTACCGTGGATAGTGTAAGCTTGCACTAACGAGATTTGCACCACTGCGTACGTATAGGTACATAATGTAGATATAGTAAGATTTATTTGTTATTAAGTACAACTGAGTTATTTTATTTGCGATTTATTATATGATGAAGTGACAGTGGGCAGGGCACACTGCCACTTCTGCAAAAAGGTTCTTCTGCTGAAAGGTTCCCGAATGGAGGCCACGGACTGGGAAGCGCAGCATAGGACGGCCACCGACAAGGTGGACACACGACCGCACTAAGATCGCAGATAAGGGCTGAATGCGGGCCGCTTCCTTGTCTCTCGCTTCTTCCCTTCTATATCGAGCAGTAGACACACAAATGATGATGACTATGACGATGATGATGATATAAAAACATACAGGAACAAGCTCGTTATAGTAAAATCAACAAAGCGTACTTACCTTAAAAAAGTTAACTATAGATACCTACCTATAAATAAAAAATATTATACGACTTACTCTTCGCGAAATATTTCCTAGCTATCGATGATTGGGTTAAAAATTCTGCCATTCGAATGCGTGTTGACTTACAGGCTTTGTAAAATGTATTATTATAACAGGTATGCCGTGACAGCTGTAACACAACTGTTACCTATACTACGTTTGAGTTTAGGGATCCGTTGGTTAAAATTCAGTTTCATAATCTCAAATGTGATTCACCTTCTAGAGAAATGTACCTCTTCTCAGTGATTACCAATGTCATTCATTCAACTTTTTATCAACTTCAAAAAGTAGAAGCCTCTATGTTGTGTGGAAGTGTTTTTATCTCTATAGGTGTGTCGTTATTTTGATCTTTTAAAATGTAGGTACATAAATAATAAATAAATAGTAAAAATGAATAATAATATATAATACACGTAAGTATATTATACGTTTAATTAACTGGCAACAAGGTTGCCAAAGATATCAAGAAAATTCCCACCCGCTAGTTTCCGAATTCACTTGGTACCTCAGGGCCCAACGATGTGGGCACTGGTCAGCTAGTCTATAAACCTGTACAAATCTCGTATTCTTCCTGTCGCATTTAATGATTACGTATTTCTTTAATAAATTAATTGTATTTTTTTTTAAAGTCATACCATACCTAACCATAAAAGTGTATTAGCGTTTCACATATTATATAAAAGAATCGTGCGCAAGGTGTTACATGTTAGACCGTCCACAGACTTCCAGTTAGTTTATAATCTGTGTAACTATGCTGTATGACTATACATCTATGGTCATAGACAAATAAAAACAATAGTGAACTCTTTATCAAAAAGTTTTATTAAATTAATTATCTCCAATTTAATACGAAAGCATCTTCAAAGCATTCCAAAATAAACGGACCCAAACTAAAGTGACAACGTTACGAGTAGGAGTTTGGTTACGAGGTGCGGGCTTGTTGAAAGGACGGCCACCGCTGGTACTCAGGAAACACTATTTCTAGACCGACTGTCAAAACAGTGAATTCAACATCTCACCCACTTATTTATAGACTAAAATCAAGTGTTCGTGTCAATGTGACATGACTGGCCCCAGAGACCCTAGGTTTGAATCCCGGCAAGAGCAAACATTTATGTGATGGCCATAGATAATTGACCCGGGTCTTGCAATCGCATATTTATCTTACATAAATGTATAATAAAAATAATATGTAACATAAATCTTACACAAATACTTACATAATACAAAACACCTTGTTATTCCGCGATAACTAAGCATTCTGGTGTTGAAAAAAAAATTACAATCTGTCGATACTTTGAGTGAATTCATTGGGAAGAATCTTATCTTTTCTCCTTATAATATTACTTACGATAGTATGCCTACCAGACTTTTACTGACGGGTCTCTTTTCTACAAAGCAACAAAATTGTGTTGAATCTCAACAAGATTGACATTTTAACACATAATAAAATATTACCATTAAATATATAATAATATATTGAGCTTAAAAACCTATATACCTATATATATAAACCTTCTTATTTTTCATACTTAAGTACCTACACTTCGCTCTTAAAGTCACTTAACCAAATTGTTTTATATACCTATTAAGGAAGCTTGCTTCCTTGTGAACTGCTTGTCGTGAATGCAGGCCCCTACCAACCTACCTCTCTTATTTTACAAATTTAAAACTCACACACATAATTTATTTATTTCTGTGCAGTACTTGCTTAAACCCCCCCCCCCCCCCCCCCCCCCCTTGCGTATCGGACTCATTCCTAAATTTCATAAACTCATCTTTGTTTGTTGACTACACGCTGTTAATATACACTCTTGAACATCGTTCAACTGCAGGTACATACTTTTATTGTATCCGTTGTATATACCTATATGCGATAACAAAAAAAATAACTAGTAATTAAGTAGGTATAAGTTTATGTATGTATAAAAGTTTGGCCTTATCGATCAAAATTTTTTTTTTTTTTAACTATGTTTTGTAAATAAGTAGGATACCTACGTTTTTCGTAAGAGTTTAAGGAAGAGCCTGTACTCCACGACACAGGTTCAACCTAGTGTGGAGCACAGTGCCCCCCGAGTTTAGTTAAGTTAGCTTCGCCTAAACTCGATGTAACCTAGATTTAAGTTTTTCTGTGCCTAAATAAATTATTATTATTATTAAAAAAAATATATATAAAAATAACATTTAATTTTGTTATTACAACATAATAACATTTAGTAAGATATACTCTAGTCCTGATGCGCAAATGTAGGTATACCTAATATCATAATAGCAATAATCCATGCAATAGTATAAATCTAGTTTCTACTTGAATGTGTTGTGACTTGTGGCCTTTGAAGAAAGATAGCATCAATTTGATTATCTAATCTCTTATTAATCAGGTGTCTTATGTCAAATTAATTCATAACTTCATAAGCATAGTCTACGTACAGCTATAGTATACTGACGTCACTAGCATAACTTAAGTTTTATTTCCTCAATGTCAGAATACCAAGGTGGTATCGAAGATGAACAATTTTTGACGATTCGTAATATTAAAGTAAGTAAAATATTATATATTTTGAAATTCTTCGACTCCAAAACACAGTGAAAACTAGTTTGGAGCCAATGGGTTCATGTATTGTTAGACCTATTGTTATGTCAAATAAATATATTTGTATAAATTGAAATGCCCAACAGACACAACATTTAGTAGGTAGAATGTCGATTTAAGCTAGGTAGCGAAAGGAAGAAGACAAGTTTAAAAAGATCAGTCAGCTGTAAGGGAACGTACCCATACTACGGGACCCATTTTTTTACAATATTTTATGCCCCTCCCTAAGCTCCCCTCAGTGACCACCTGTGGTATATATGTCAGGATCCCCCTCCCCCCCCCCCCTCCCTTCCTTCTATTTTTCACATATTAATCATAAATATACAAAATATAAAATAAAACATTTGCTTCATATGTATTTTTATGAATTTATCGCTCGCCGTGTTTTTATTTTGTGTATTGATGAAAACGCTGTACGCCTTATTTGAATATACTTAGCTCAAAAAAGCACGAGATTTTCCAAGACTATATTGTCTACGTCACGAAAACCTAAGCCCTCCCCCCACCCTTGTGACCAAGCATTGTATTTTGAAGACCCCCCTTCCCCTCTCTGAACGGGTAACGTAGTATAGGTACGTTCCAGTTGTTTACAATGGATAGCAATTTAAAAACAATAATGGCGTTCACGTGCGAGGTATGAAATGAAATTATGAATGTAACTTATAAGTTACATTATAGTATGTGCGACCGTGACATTATATATTTACATACGCAGGAACGAGACAGACAGCATGAGGTCAAGCCATAAAATTATTCTTGCTTCGCGACGGCATTTTACATAGTAGAAGATACAGGGGAAAGGAGGCACATCTGTAAACAGCAATAAGCTGCTTTTCCTTCTGTGCCTTTCATATATTTAAACAAGAGCAAAATTACCAATACCATAACTGCACGGTTCACAAAAATCTAAACCACAGATTTCCAGAACATATAAGTACATAAGTTTTAATATATAAGAATTCAATAAATATTCATTATACTAGCAGCGAAACCCGGAGTGGCCCGGGTCCACTTGACTTTGTTAACTAAGATATCATTCCCGTTGATCTTCGTTCGATTGAAACCAGAATAAAACTGACGAAAATACACTGATTTGCCGCTTATAATATACCAATGGAAATTTCCAGTACCAGAATACTCAGAAAGATTCAGACGTATTTAATTTTCACGAAATTGTATCCTTATATTAGCCGTGGTGGTACCGGCCTAGAATAGTACTCCCTCTCTTCCCGCGGGTGCCGCAAGAGTCGGCTCAGGGATCACGTACCAGGTGGGTAGCAGCGCCTTCTAAGGATAGGAAACCATACTGCACTCGCCAACCCGCCTGTAAAGCGTGGCGAGTAATTGCAAACCCCCCTATATGGGGAGGCATATGTCCAGCAGCGGACCGAATGAATGTGGACTGGTGGTGGAATGAATGTATGCATATACCTATTTGAATTATCTAGATCACCAAGGGGTATCTACCACCACAAGGGGGAGTAGATTCCAGCTGTCTATGTCGATGATAGAGACAACTCTGTACGTACCTACACATACCTTTTCTCCCTATATTTAAAATATAGTACCGATCCGTCCCGGTTTCGCTGATGATTGAAGTTTTAGTAAGATCGTAGTATAGTAAGAATTATAAAAATTAAATAGCTTAAGTATGTTAATCAAGGATAATGTAGAATGATTTAAATCGGTCCGGTAGTTTTTGAGTTTATCCGTTACAAACATCAATACCGTCACAAATCTTTCCTCTTTAAAATATTAGTGTAAATTTAGATAATATATCAATATATATACATATATAATATATAGATTAGGATTACCTGTAAGAGCAAAACTAAAAGCATAATTATTATAAAATCAATAGAAATTAAATAAAACGAAATAACTCAGTAACCACCTCATCATTTTATTCCAAAATCTTTTAATTCATGTTTTAGAAAATGCACAAATAATAATACATGAGCATGTAAGTACTAAAATAATAGATTAAAATGAACTCTACAAAGAATTATTACCAAATCGGTCTTGGATCGCTTCAGTGTTACATTATAATATAGCGTAACGTAAAGGTCCAGCCGTGCGACTCAGAAGCTGCATCCACGCATATAATCCATTCCAGGAATTATACTTTTTTCAAATTTGTTTATAAGCATAGATAATCTTCAAATCTCTGCACGTTCTTTTGCGAGTTAAGGTCTCCTCCGGTTTATGAATGAAAAAAAACACTCGGTGGATATCAGAATTCTTCTCTAAAGATGTGGAAATGCTGAATCGCACGACTGAACCCAAATATTATATTATTAACTTTGGGGCATAATCGCCTAATTATACTGAAGTAATCTGAAGGCTTAAATAGTAGATAATAATTAATACCGAATCAATGGAGCAGTGTACTAAGGTACAGTTATAACACACTAGTTTGAATACATCGAGAAACTTCAATAAATGTAGCTCAACTAGATCTTTTTCTGTGAGCATATTGATTGTTGTGGTAGCAATGTTAGGTACGTATGTATGTGGTTAGATTATTATGCCATCACCTATTTTACAAAAATGCATCACGCAACTATGTCTTATGGCAGTAATAAAATGTCATGTAGAAACGCTAGGATACACAAAAACTTAGCAACTTTGACATATCTTGTGAGATATGTCAAAAGTTGCGAAGTTTTTGTGAAATGAAACGTTTTCGTTCGATGTGTCGAACGAACGTTTCATAGACACTTGTCAAGAGTTCCATGTTAATGTAACTTTTCGCTGTTTTCAAAGTATATAAACGTCATGGAACAGCAAGGATCCAACACCGGCCTCTCCGACGAACCGGACCGACCCGGCGCGCCGGTGACCCGTGTTGCTCTATGATGAACGGTGAATAAAACACACACAGTTTTAATTATATATAAATAGCAAAACCTATAAAAAAAAGCTTTTAGCTTTATTATTTATGCCAACGATAATTAATGCGAAGGCACCTCTTTCGTGATTATCACTTAGTTTTCACTATAAATATAGCAATTATAACTCAGGAAGACACAATGCATCACACAAGTACGAAATCATACAAACATTGATAGACATCGGCCTATAAATATTAAAATAATAAAAACGGAATTATAGGTACTATAAACTAGCTTAGACCCAACGCAATAAAAACCAATAGAGTAGTTTGGCACTTGAAGTTCAACGCACTGTTTATTTTGTATACCTACATTTTATTAGGTATGTAAAATTGAAAAAATAGCCAAAAAAATATTTGACACGACTACATAATCTAGTTAAATAGAAAGTAGTTAAGCGTCAAAACTCTATACGAGTTCCCAAAATTGATTGCTACATTCAAAAGCAGTAAGGACATGCACGCAATTGATTGGTAATACATTGGCGTCGGTCTTAAAACAACCAACTCCAAGGTATGCTCCAGATAATTCTGACGGCAAAAAATTGATGACTTTAGTTTTGATGCGCCAACCTAATAAGAACGGTTTCTACGGAAAGCATTGAATTTAATAGTGTCACATATTTGTCTCATATACCACATGTGACTCAAAGAAGGATGGCAGACTCCCATACATTTGAAGCCTAGAAGAAAGAAGCCGCGTTCATGAATGAAACTTATACGAATCGGTAGAGCAATAAATACATTGTATATTGTATTATCAATCATTTACCTAGAAGTTGGGAGTAAAACGTTATCACGGAAAATCAGCTGTATCAGTATGCTAACTACACGTCCATATGCGAACCATTCAATGTATCGCCATTTAATCCATATATAGCATCGTAGACAGAGAAAGCAATATAGAATGGATCGCGATACAGATACAGATCACATATTATATTCTGGAAATAACTAGGCATGGCTGTGTTTATGAACGCTGTCCGGGTCTACAGAACAGCTGACTACAGATATTACCAATTAATTTCAGAGCATAAGTACCTATTCGAACGCAACAAACATATGAGAACTATAGGGTGCGTTCGAGAAATACAAACACCACATCTAATATTTTCAATTATATAAAATAAAAGTACTTTTGATTCCCAACTTTATAAACAATGCAAATTATTCACGGAATCCACAAAAATATAATCTAAATTTTCATATATAAAGGATACATGAACTGGTTGTCATTTCGTTTTTCGGGAGCAAGGCTGGTTCTGCCATCCTCCTTTAATTAGCGGTGTCTGTAAATACAGTTATACTTTAAAATTTGTTAACAAAAGACAGTTACATGACAAAGACTGACCGACACATTTAAGGTTTTAAATATGTCTTAACCCGCTGCAAACTTTAGACATTTAATTATGTAGCAATTTCAGTCGCTGAAACTATACTCTAAACTTTCTGACTCATTACGTGAGTGATTCCCGTGTTTTATACATTCATAAAGTGTCAAAACCACGTCAGTTGTCTTTTTTTGATTGAAAATTCTCGTGAGTATTTGACAGTAATTGTAAACCATGAATGACATTAATCAGATTTTAAGTACGTAATTAACGGCAGTTATTTAAAAAATGCACTACAATTAGGATAGCTTGACTCCTGATTAGCGATTAATAAACATAGCAATGTGAAGAAATATGAAGAATGTTTCCGGTTTTCCAAACAACCAAAATTCACAGAATCGAAACTCCCTTACTGTCATTATATACCTACAGCACACCTCTTATACCTAAATGTTCTGTAAGATTAAAACCATGCTACAGATAAAAAAGTAATCTGCATATCGATTTAAAACAAAAAACAGCTCAGAAGGAAAGTATACCGCATCATAGGTTGACAAACCAGTTATCTGAATTATACAAATTAATTTTTTGCACACAAAGATATGTCCATGTAACCCGATTACACCTAGTAACAATCATTGACGTCAGATTTGGATATTCAACTAACAATATATTCTAATTTAAGCATCATTATAAATCTGGAATGGTTACCGACTTCAAGCAATCGCGGTCTAAAGAATTCTATAAAATCTTTTATATATGTCGATCGCCACGCATACTACTACGTCGAAGCACGAATCACCAGGGTGCAAATTCTATTCATTATTAAGACAAGCAGTCCATAAACAATGCAATAGCGATTCAAATGTTATCGTAATAAAGCTTGTTATTCCGCTAAAATAACGACTGCATCTCGATTGCAAAAACGACAATTCATCAACAATCTAAGATGACTATGTATATAGATATATAGCAGCTTAAAACAATTTAACCCAGTACAAACTGTTATTTTTCTATTACAACAGTGACAATAGAACTGATAATTTTGTCCGTGCGTTATTCACAACACAACACGGACAAATTGGGTCAAGTTATTCATTTTAAAGGCACAGTTCTGAGGCATTATATTGAGTAATAAAAAAATAAAACTATATAAATTTAAGCAATAACGTAAAAAATACGCTTTACCAAATTTAAAAAAATGTAAAAGAGAACTTATACCACTGATCTTGTATATGTATGTTAGAATTGTGAGAGCCAAGTACCTACATAGTTACCAAAAAATGTTCATGTTCACTCTATCATAAAGTCAAGATTTTTAAATCAATTTTTTTAAATGATTTCGTATACTGTAAAAAAAATCGTGGATTGAAAAATAAATCTAGACAAAAAGGTCTAGAATTATTTTTCCGAGTCTGTGTTTCCCGATATGTACAATCCTGGAGTCTTCAAGTCGCAGGTGAATAGGTACCTTCTAGGTTTGCGTGCTAAATCCTAGACAACGTCATCACTTAACATCAGGTGAGACAGTTGTCAAACGCAAACTAATAATATGTTTAAAAAAAAAAAAAAAAAACCTTTATTTCTCCCATTCTCCATTTCATTCTAGATTTATCGGATTTCGGAGCTCAAAATAAACTTATTTCACCAGACAATTCTTATATGTGGCGGTCGTCATATTCAAATAACAGTCCTTGTTCGTCAATATCTTCATCATTTTTATTTGTAGCATATAAAAAATAACATAGAATATATTGTTACCTTCCTAGAATGGTAAAAAAAAAATATTTTAAATAGGCTGGTATTTAAAATCAACACAAGAAAAGCAATCGGAAGAAGCATTAACTTCCTTACTGATACATTTGTATTAATATTAATTATCTCAGTACGTATTATTCTTTAATAGTTAATTAACGGTTAAGTACAAAAAAACATGTATTAAATATGAAAACAAATGAACATATAAATTTGTCACACTTGGCAAGTTTTTGAAAAAAACTTTTAAATTAAAGATACATATGAACTATATATCTATATTGTTTATAAATTAATTTAGTATTACACATTTTACAATACTTGATAAACAATAAACAACGCAATTACCTACACGCAAATACTCCGCCATTACTTTCTTGTACTTAAAATTTTCTATATTGGCACAGAAAACAACACCTTTTACATTAGAACATTTTATTAAGTACGTGACATGTATTCGGCGCACGCAGCCTTTTCCATAGACATATTAAGGAAGACGTAGAATGTTCCAAATAGACAGAAAATTATAGCTATTACAATTCAACACCGACATTAAATCTGCTGAAATAAAGTCGAAGAGCATTGTTATGATAAACACCAAGACATACTTTAAAGTACTTTAAAATTTAGGTTTGTACTTAAACTATGTACCACCATATACAGCATGGACCATTTAGATGGGTTATTGGGGGCAAGTCTGAAATGACAGTACGCATACAAAGATCTGCAAGCTTACTCTTGACACTCGATTCCGATCGTAAATTGTGATTACGATGGCGCAGATTGATACTCTTAAGCGCAACACTAGCGCACGATTGGAATCGAGTTCGATGTAATTTAACAAAAATACATCATGACGTTGAATGAGATTGGAACTGATTCGGATTATAATTGGATTGACATTGAAACTGAGTTCAAGAGTAAGCCAGTTGTCCTAATGAAACATGCCAACGATTTCGTGACAAGAAAAAAATGCATTCATACATACACGATCAACATCTAAATAGAAACAATGTAAGTTTTTGTCATCAAAACGACAGGGTCCGAATCCTGACTGAGCACAAAGTCTCAACTGGGGTCCCCCAGGGTTCAATCCTAGGGCCTTACCTATTCTTAATTTTCCTCAATGATATTCCCATACAGACGTGCACAAATATAGCTTGCTTTGGAGACGATACTGCATCATTCACATCAAATAAATAAATAAAGTAAAGACATTGATCTTACTATTGACCGCCTCCAACTGTGAACAGATCTTCACCTGACATATTTTCATAAACGTAAAACTCAAAATTAATGCTGCGAAAACAGAAGCAATATTGTTTTCTAGACAGCGTGCCCTCCTCGTCGTACACTTCTTGTTGCTGAATCGATGACATGCTTCTTAAGAACCCGATCTTTGTATGTCTTTAAGTTTCAAACTCGCCCATTCTGACGATTCTAAATGGCGCAGCCTGTATATTAGATAGGATGTGTTGGGTCTAGTACTCCGACAATCACTATTGATGTAAGTGTTTTGTGTATACTATATAATTAATTGTACGTGTGTTTTGGAGAAACAAAGATTTCTTTTATCTATGGTGGTAACTCTGAATTCATCGAAACGAGATGAACTCCAAAAGCTCTAAATAGGTTTACGCCCAAATTCAAATAACAATGCGATGTTTAAAATTAGAATCTAGTATTATTCGATCACTGGTAGTTATACTGAGACTAAATTATACTACAACTCTTTTTTTTAAATAATGACATCTAATTTTATTATTGTCATTAATGAGTGTTATACCAATTACATTTTTTAACTCAACTAGGTAAGATAACAAAATAAGTTTGTTATTTTCAATTCGTCTATGTTGAATCAATCTTGATTCAATTTTTATGTTAGGTATGTACTTATGTAGTAATTTCACCTTGATTCTTGATTTAAATTCAATTAAACAGCGCGTAACTTTCCATAGTGACATAAAATGTCAAAGGCCCTGCTAAATCGGCATACGCTGAACATAGATTCAACATAGTTACAGACCGCTATGAATTTAGCAGACTAGAGGTTTTTGACGTTCTTATTGGATCGAGTCGGCCTCGTACAGAGCATCTAGTCTGACTTTTTGCGGTTTTGTATCGTTCACATGAGGTTCACTAATCAACCGCCAGGGGCGCTTTTTGTAACACCATACAAAACCGTACAATCGAAATGTGAACACGTCACAAAAATCTGTGAATGTAACTCAGACTAGACGCTCAGGACTGGTTACTGAATCTAAACATGAAATTAGTAGACTTGACACTTAAGGATAGATAGTCTTGGTCATAGATAAGTAACTATTCTTGGTAAAAACATTAATTCAATTTGCAAAAGTATGAAACGGTATTTCAACATTGACAGAGTGCTACAAACGAAGTTTCACAAATAACTTTAAATATAAATGGTTACATAAACCATAAATTTAAATATTTTATAATTATTAAGTACTAAATACTCCTAAAATGTTGCATTTTTACAAAATGTCTATAAGTACTCGAAAGATATAATTAAGTATTATTTGGTCAATACATCACACATCGAAAGCACGTCACAGCTTTTGGAAGACCGAAAAACACAGTTAAAAAATTTAGGCATAATTTTGCCGCATCCAAAAAAAAATCCAGCAAAATTTTAGAACTCGAAACTTCGAGCAACTAACTCATAGAAACTCCGATTACTTGAAAATCTCAATATAAATATATTCTCAATATAGCTATATTGAGATTTGCTCTATTAAAATGCAATCGACAAATCGTTCAAATAAAGAACACTAAGCAATCTGACCAATTAGAACAAGCCATGTTTTGTTTCGACCAGTCAGAGCGCGTCAAGGCGAAAATTGGCCTTATTGGCTACATACGAAAAAGTATTGCATCGCTTTGTGTACTGGAAAAAAAAAATAACACACAGATATACATTTTGGAGTGCGGTTAAGATAATATAAAATATGTTGTATACTTTGTACACTTTGCTATGTAGTTTGCGGTGTATTTTTTTTAGTCTAAAAATACAACAGTTCTTACGACATTTTGAATGCGATTTTCACGTATTGGGTTCAGTTTCCAGGTATAGCTACAGATATTTTTTTCTTGTACTATTTGAATACAACTTTTACGCCGTTAGAAGTAGAAAATAACAAAATACGGGCAATTAATTCAATGGGTTTCGACACCATACCAAGAGCCATTTTACTGGAAAAAACGTCACTTACAAAATGGATAGTATATTTAATTATCATTCTTTTCGACAAACTTTTCATTGACAATCAAATCTTATGTAAAAATAAATTCATAAATTTATTTCATGTGTTTTACAAATGTATTTATAATAATTGGTGGCAAGCAATTTGCTCAATTATTTTTCGTACATGATTATGTTACTAAATTAAATAAGTATTTAAATAAAACAAATTAATAATAATAAATAAAATAAAAGGTTATACTCGAGTATAATTAATTAATATAAATCATGTGAATTTCACAATTGTAGAACTGTAAAAATGGTTTTGGAAACATAAAATATTACTAAACTGTTATCAATAGGCAGTTAATAAGATATATTTAAGTTTTTGTAGTCTTATTAAAAATGTATTATAGTATATATTGTCAACTAGCATGTTGCTCATCTCCATATTTATATATAGATCTGATATTGGATTATCATATATCTAATCTATGTAAACATTCTAAAAGTGATTATAATCCCGATTTCATTAATGGGCTAAAGATAAGGCCGTAAATCGACTGATGTCTAAAAGGCTCGTTTCAATAAGGCCATTGAAAATGCCTGACGGAAATGAATAGCACTAAACCTATATTTTATTTATATCTATCACATTCAAAATCCCCTGCACTAAGACTTCCTGTGTCGCGGGAGGCATGGACACACATAATCACGGCACACAAACACCCAAGACCCGGGACAAACACCTACACTCATCGCAAATGTTTGCCCCTGATGGGATTCGAACCAGGGTCCCGGAGACACAGCTGACCACTCAACAATGGAGACCGTCGATTTATTATGCTATTTTATTTATTATACGTTTATCCGGCAATCATAAACCAGTAGGATTTATATTTAATCATTTATAAAGTTTAGTAGCTCTCTTGGAGAGTTAGTCACTGTAGGTCTAGAGTGATTCCTCCATCCTCCATCATCACTGACCATCAAGTGAATGGTCAAACGCTAGATCTGCAAAGTGTAGTGGCGTTAAAAACTTCGTTTTTATTGATTTGTATGAACAAACTAGCCGGCTCTATGCCACTTTGGTTCATGACGTCACTAGACACTAAGCAAATGAAAATCTGCACTTGCAAATATTTAGAACATTTAGAGCGCATTGTTGCTTGCAACAGCAATTTTATTGTATTGATAAGACGTTTGTTTACTACTCGCTGCCGTCGCGCTAATATCCATTATGGCTGCTAATATGCCATAAAATATAACTATATATTCGAGTCCTAAGCTAAATCAGCATCTTTTAAACACTTTCTATGCAAAATTACTACATTTCAAACAACCTGAACGCTGAGAACACCAGACGAAAAACAGCCTTATTGTCTAAAAAATACCACTACAAAACTTTTCGATACAACAGACGTCTAAAAATATTATTGAAAACAATTATCTAAAAGTTTAGATTAGTTAGTTTACATAACTTTAGAACTATAAAATATAAACGTTCCATGTTACGAAGTCACTGGGGGAAAGAGAGAACGAGAGAGAGATAAGTTTTTGACACACAAATGGAAGATTCATCTAACATTAGTCAGTACTGTATATAAAATTTCAATGTCATGATTTTACGTGTTCAAGCCAACATCGACTCGGCCAAGTTTCGAAAATAAATTCTGGCATATTTAACAGTACAGTTAACTAATATGATTTTGATATGACTTTTGAAGGCTGGATAATATAATGCAGCAAAACAGAAAATTATAATAATTAAATACGCGTAAAACATAGCGATTGAGTACACAGAGGGAAAATATTTTGGTCTATAGGTCAATGGGTTCCAGGTCAAAACTGTCCTCAAAGATAAAACTAAAGGTGTCCATGAGGACGACCTTCTCCCGTTTAAATAATGCTTCGAGGATGCCATAAGTAATAATAATATAATTAAAAAACTATTATGCTACCATAGGATGTCATATTTTCATATTTAAATGACCATA
Organism: Apeira syringaria; assembly: GCA_934044485.1. NCBI lineage: Eukaryota > Metazoa > Arthropoda > Insecta > Lepidoptera > Geometridae > Apeira > Apeira syringaria. The sequence goes on along the minus strand of OW203662.1, from coordinate 18,508,023 downwards.
ATTACTGAACGAATTTCAATGACACTAATATGGGATGAAAATAAAAGTAAATCGTTTCAAATTAAAGAAGAATCATCCCAAACAATTTATAAATGATGGAGTTCTCGGGTAAGAAACATCAAAACAGGTTTTTATATGAGTTTAAATACAAACACAATAAAAATGGGTAAATTCCTTCTTTCGAAGTCAGTTAACAATAAATTAATGTATTTCATCATGTCATTATGGTTACAAATGATAACATATCATTAGTAAGATGTGTGGTAGACGCATAAGTGTATAAGTATCACTTTTATTAATTATTGTATTATTCGTGTCAACTTCATTGGTCGTTATCAAAAAAATTTTGTTTATTAGAAAAAAAATCATATTCTCTCTCTTCACGCTTTAAAATTGGATTAAAATCAATATATCAGAATTTATCTTCGAAGACGGGGAATAATTTATAGCTATGTACAAAACGTGTCTAAATATAGATATATCTGCATAATTTACATTCACAACGGGTATAAATAGAACCGCAAAAACAAATTAACTAGTTCAAAATCGATTAATACCTTAGATAATTGTGTATATTTTTGATTGGGAATTCTCGTGTTTGACATAATATGTATATTTTATATACATGTATATATTTTTATTCAAACATCGTGAATTTTATTACTCACTGAATTCGAATATAACTATGAATACTTTATATTGGCTTAAACTGTACGAATGCAATAAATGTTATGTACAGTGTGATGCAAACTTAATGGTAGGTCATTGTAAAAAGTATTTTAATTACATCTTTTTTGTTATACTAATTCTTCTTCATACTCATACATTTGATATTCATTTTTGGGGCAATATAGTTATCAATACAATGATACTTATACAATGATAAGTATCATTGTACTGATATTGTTTATTCAGGCAATATAATAATATTGTATAAATCCGTACAACTGGTATAACATTATTTAAACATTAATCGATTTTGAACGGTTTTGAATGATACAGTGTCATTAGCAACCCTATCAACAACAAAACAAAGCTTAAAGCTTCTCGAGAGCCACTATATTTGGACCACTTTCCTTCTCCTCGAGAAGGTGAGAGCGTATTCGATTCCCCACACGAGCACACAGGACATGATCAGCGCGTTTTGTACGTGGATGCAGATCGCGAAGCTACCTGTGTAGTCGCGGACGTATCCTGGAAAGTAAAAACATGTAGGTTAGTTTTTAAAACAAGGATATGTTTTTTTTGGGAAATTTACGCATTTCATTTCATTTTGGGGAGATTAGGATCCTGCATCAGCGCACATAAAAAAATATATTCACTAAGATACACATACCCGAAATTTCGCTTGTTACATTCAACTATATGTCAACGGGAGATGGGTCTACCATACAGATCCCACCGAGTGCCAGTTGTAAACAGACCTTAACCAGCCTCTTCTGGGACTTTATCAGATCACCTACTGCAGATGTTACTTTTTCGATGAATTATCTACGCTGTGCTGAGTGTGAGAGAGAGAGAGAGCACCACTCCATCCACTCATCCAGTCGAGACCTTTGCGATCCCATCGACCATCACTTCTGGGCGCAATGTTCTCACTGATGTTACAACTTGCTGATCCGCGAAGCTATTTCGGTAACTTTTTATCTTCTATTGATTTCTTTAATTCTGATTCGATTTCACAAAGGAGCCCGAAGCTCATAGGCTAGAGAGCCTTGAACACCGACGTAGAGTTGCTTACCTATCTGTTACTGGTTATTACCGGACTCGTATTAAACAGGTGTTTAATCCAACTTTTCAAAGTACAATAAAATCCTGCTAATATTATAAAGGCGAAAGTTTGTGTGTATGTTTGTTACTTCTTCACGCTCAAACGGCTACACCGATTTCGATGAAAATTTGTATGAAGATAGATTATTCCCCGAATTTTAGAAAGCCCGATCCCCGAACATAGCCTTTTTTTCATCACCACGCGGGTAAAACCGCGGGGTGCAGCTAGAAAATAATAACCTGTAATACGTACAGTAGACAAAGCAAGATCTTCATCAATTAGTATTTGGTACATCGTGATGTGTGCCCCGCTCACTGCCCATGTTAGTCATTATACTACTACTAGTCTTGAAGCGATGATAGCCCAGCGGGGGGAGCGTCGCCTGTCAAACTGAAGGACATTGGTTCGATCCCCAACAACAGCTTGAGCATCCGATGAAGGTAACACCGTTATCAAATTCCCAGCATGGTGGTAGGGTACTTTCGAGTACTTACCTGGCTAGCTATCACCCCCAAGTTTGAAAAACTGTCACCAAACACATAGTGTGTTCAAGCAGCAGTCCTAGAGAGCCAGTAAGCATTCTAGGTTCAGTGTTATAATATCTTCGACTACATCGTCACTGACCATCAAGTGAGATAGTTGTCAAACGATTTACACAGTATAAAAAAAAGTCTACTACATACTACTAATAGTCAGCTAGGTTTATTTAGCCCTGGAGTTCGTGATATCAAGTGCCCATACACTTGTGTGTATAGGCTACTGATGAAGTATCAGGAACTCACCAATGATTGGTCCAATAATGAGCACAAACACGCCTTTGCTGACCATGTGCAGTCCAAAGGCGGCGGGCAGCTTCTCAAGTGGACAATACTCAGATATGGTCAGTGTGAAGTTGCTGAGACACATTCCTCGGAAGAAGCCGCATATAGAGAGCCAGATCATGAGTGGGACCCATTCCGATTGTTCTGCTAGTACTGAAAATAAATAAGTAATAACAAGTGAGTTATTTTAAATGATAAATTAAAATTTTCATTTGAAGCGATTCTTGAAACGTAGATAAATAGTACTAATAATTTTCCTGAAAACGTTAAAAATAAAATGCAAGGAAATCAGTAAGTTTTAATTAATATTCCTATTGTTAAACATAATAAGTTTGTACTAAAATTATAAGTCCAATAGATAATGGATGATTTAATAATACTGTCCCCCGCGCCCCCCACAATAGTGGGGGGCGCACGTGCGAAAACGTTTTAATGGTGTATAGAAACATATATTTAATTACATTAGTTATATATCACTGTGTTTTCCGAAGAAAATAAAATAAAATAGTAGGCAAATCTATAAAAAAAAAGTATTTTACAGTATACAGGCTCGGCTATTTAAATAGTTTTAGTATTGGTAAGTCAGTAACTAAAATCATATGAAGATCTGTTCTTAGGAAGCATCTCATTGATTTTAGAGATCAAAAATAAATACGATTTTTATCCATGCCGTCACAAATAGTTATGTTAATGTTGTATGTATTGCTTCCGGGCTGTTTGGCCGTGGTCTATGTGAAACTTGTGTTGCAGACGTTTCGTCGATCACTGCGGTCGACATCTTCAGTGGTTCAGATCCGGGCGGCGACAAGAGCGTAGAACTCTCCTTCGCGGCGTCTTCTCTGTTACTAACGTGTCCGTAACGTCTGGAACACGAGTTTCACTTAGACCACGGCCAAACAGCCCGGAAGCAATACATACAACATGCAACGCCGGCCGTGAAAGCCTTAGAGTTTACAGTTATGTTAATGTTTTTTCTACATTATCATTTCTCATATTTGGAGTACTTATACATAAAAGATAAAAAATTCCTGCCGGTTAAAACATACTGTAGATAAAAAATAAGTCTAGTATGAAACTGGTGTGTTCATAAGATATTTTACTTACAGTGCATGTAATATTGTAATATTAAGCATTAGGTTGCAGTTGATTATCAAATATTATGAGCGGTAAGCAATTGACACCATCTATCATCCATCCATCCATCAACGTTGCCAGCCCTTAAGATATAATTATTTCATTCTTTGATTCCCTTATTAAAGGACCTCGTATTTAAGGTTTAAGGAAAGACCTAAGAATTGCCCGTAGGTCAGTAATTTAATGAATAATGACGGTCGCCGTGGCGTGGCGAGTAACTTCTAATCCCGGAACCCTGAGTTCACATCCAAGCAGGTTCAAACATTTATATGCTGAGCATCGATGTTTAGGTCTTGGATGTCTGTTGTGATGTGCGTTGCCTCCTGCGATACAGGGAATCCTAGTGCGGGGATGTGAGTCACCGAAGTGAGAATACAAGCGTGTTGCTTAACCTACTTGAGCGGTTCATATTGATAAACAGGCTTCGCTACGAGCACTTGAGCATTTGAAGAAAATTGTAAATAAAAAGAAACTTACCAGATCTAGTTGCAGCCAAAAAGAATGAGGACACGAAGAATATCATTTTCTTCGATATGGTGGTCCTGTCGAATATGGGCGGTAGTATTAATCGCACTAGGATATCCGTAATGGCGGTCATGGATAGACAGAACGCTGTCTCATTCATGTTGTACCCCAAACTGCTTATGAAGAAGGGCGTTAACATCCTAAATTGCAGTTCACCGCTCCAAAACAGCGATAAGCCGAGTAAAAGGTTCAAAAAAGACCAGTCTTTTAGTAAATCTAAGTCCATGAGTGCTATAAACTTTCTGATGAATCCTTTCTTTTTTTCTTTCACTGGTTCAGATTTCTTTATGGCTTTCATTTGTAATGCGCCCTCGTCTGATTTCTGGAAAATAAATATTCTATTATAAAAGTGTGGCGTCTGAGAATGATATCTTTAGAAAGTATATATTTCTAGCATTTGACCACTATCTCGCTTGATATTCAGTGACGAACAGATCTCACTTGATGATCAAATCGAAGGTGTAAAGTCACGCAGACCTGCGGTCATCTAGATGTTGGCTGGCTCTCAAGCCACTGCTGCCTGAATACGCTTGAGGATGGCAGCTAGTCCGACAGGTACTCGAAAGTACCCTACCACCATGCTGGGAATTTATTTCTATATATATAATAACGGTGTTACCTTCACCGGAAACTCAAGCTATTGGGGGCAGTACCAGAGTCCGTCAGTTTGACAGCTCACGCTCCCACCGCTGAGGTATCATCGCTTCAAAGCTGGACATATACCTCCACCATTCTCGTCTTCTCGAATAGAGACCAAGGATGTGACTGTGACCGCTTGTGGAAATAAATAGGGGAGGCGTATGTCCATCAGTGAACATCTTATTTTATTATAGATTTTAGATTATAGATTTAAAAATAGGTAGTATCATAATTTAACAAAGCAAATAGTTAGATTACTTCGGTTCTGTCTGAAAACCAGCTCTGCTCCATGTTTAACGATGTGAAGTGAAATTATGCTGAGACAAGACCTTTTTGACATCATTTCATAAATACCTAATAGTTTCTTACCTACCTTAAATTTGTACCCTTATAATTATTTTTTTGGCATGTATTATAATTATAGGAAGAACTAAATGTACGTAGATTTGAGTATTTTTTTTATTATTTGTTTGATGTCAAATAAATGTATTTCATTAAGATCAACAGTTCCCAGTATACAGATGGTTGTATTTATTTGCATATGAGTAATGTTAGCACAGTCACAGTTACTTGACAAGATAACGAGTGAATTCCATATAATTGTGGCGACGACATATTATGCAGATATAACTCTAATTGCGAGCGGGTAAAGTAGAATTTATTAATAAACTATCAGTGAGTCAGGTTTTTGGAAATCATAAACTGAGAAGCTAAGGGCTCCGACTGTGAAATGTAAACATGTTTACAAACGTATATAACAAAGTATTTTGTGTAAGACTAGTTATATACCGCGGTTTTACCAAGTCTGAATAAGATTTACCCATTAAGGGATAACCGATAAGAACTTCAGCGACTTTAAAAAGTTTTGAACGTCAATTACACCACTTTAGGGGTTGAATTTTAAAAACCCATTCAAAGCAAATGCTTGCGTCAAAATAACATTTTGACCTCTGTCTCACCTGATGTTAAGTAACGACGCGGTCTAAGGTGTAGCGCACAAACGTAGAAGGTACCTATTATATGTTATAACTACGATAAAAGATTCTTCCATTATATGAAAAAAACACAGTGATGACATAAGGAACTGAAAATTGGTCGCTGACTATGGGTCTTGTGAGCAGGTTCAAAGTTGCACAACGTGCTATGAAGATTTATGATCGGGGTTTCTTTATGCGAGCGAATCAGAAATGAGGAGATAAGTCGAAGAACGAAAGTCACCGACATAGCCGCAGATTAGCAAGTTGAAGTAGATAGACAAAATTTATTCAAAGTATATACCGACTATACATAGAGAGAGTTTCATCTAATAATTCCTGTACCGTTATGTTGGCTCCCCTGACTTTCAACATCATTGAAACACGATTTCTACCTGCTAGTTGGCTGTTAAAACTTATTTTACATGTCTGACAACATAACGGCATAAGAACTATGAGATGAAACGCCCTCTACTGACTTATCGAAAACTCTATGAATTAGAAAGACAAAATATATTCAAGGCCCTTACCACATCAAGATAAAGTTGCAGATAGCTTCCAGTGAAGTCCATATTGGATATGTTCGAGATGACAGACACTTTCCTTCTCCTCGCAGCTTCGCTCATGCTACCGCTAGATGTCACCCGGGGCATCATGCCTACTGACGCCGCTGTTGTCAACCCTGAACATAGTTTAGAGTTCTTTTCGAAGTCTTGCAGGGGTTTGTCGCAGGTTTTTGCGCGTGGTAACCCTGAAACATTATAAATTAAGAGATTTTATTGTGTATCGCATTAACATCATGCTAGGCAGAGCTTCAGTTCAAATATATGAAGGAAAAAATGCGGCTGCTAGTGGGACTTGAACCCACGACTACAGAATACCGTCCTGTCGCTTTGTCCAACTAAGCTATAGCAGCCCATACCACTAGGGCGGAATTACTTCCTTCCTTATTAACATCTTGCGGAGATGTTATTAGCGCCATCTAATTGTATGAACAATTAATTAATAGGACTGATAGACCAACATTACAGTTGATATCGTATCAAACGAAGGTACCCTACCCTTATTTTAAGAGATTTTATTGTATATCGCATTAACATCATGCTAGGCAGAACTTCAGTTCAAATATTTGAAGGAAAAAATTGAAGAATGATAAATTAAAGCAAATAAACAAAATGATAAGTAAACCTGATAAAATAGTTTCATGTTGGTACCGATGATTTGCAGGAGGTAAGGTTTCCCATTACACTCAAATCAGCTTTACAAACAATGCTGTATGAGTCAGAAATAGTCAAATAGAACAGTAGGCGGAAAATTTCAGTATTTACATACAAAAGTTTTTTTTACCATACACCTGTAACATGTTAACATCTACAAATTCCATTAGCTACTATATGAGATTCTTCAAAAGGAGTCTTAACAGAGTCTTAAACGTATTTGGAACGTATCTTAATGCCCCCAAGGTTTCAGATATCTGGACGACGGTGATCGTTTACCATCAGGCGTGTCGTCTGCTTGTTGCCACCCATTACAAAAAATAAATAAGTTTTGCTCTACATCATCATCAATATTTGCTCAGCCATAAGATGTCACTGATCATAGTCCCTCCCACATTGATCTCCACAAGGGTCGGTGGAAAGTGGTCCACATCCAACATCTTCCTGCCAATCTTAGTCAGATCGTCTGTCAATGCACGTCTTACGGCTGACATGACAAAGATTATAATACCTAATTAACCAGTTGTCTGTCACTTCATTCACGCGTGTCTGTCTGCTACGACTACTAGCTTCTTACTGCAGCTTTGATCGAGTTAAAGTAGATTACAAAGTTTCATAAAATAATAAGACAAAGATATATATACTTATATACATATACACACCCAGACACAGGTCAAACATTTGTGTGCATGAACATGTCTGTTTGACCTGTGTCTGGGTGTGTATATGTATATAAGTATATATATCAGTCATCAGGTTACCATAGTACAGGCTCTGCCTAGTTTGGGACCTGAAGACCTTGTGTTAATGTTAATAAATAAATAGTATCCGCCCCCCATTTCCCTCCCTTCAAGTTTTAATTTAGCAAAACATATTCGCCCTTGGCCGGCTCCAGTATCTAATTCCTTACAAAAATGTATAAAATTAACGGCGTTTAACCGTAAAAAACAAACAATATCACATTCACATTTATAATATTAGTTAACGACATGTGTGCGAAATTCAATATTTGCTTCATCACCATTCCGCCATAGGACTTCTACAGCTGGACATACGCCTCCCTCAAATTTCTGTATACACATCTACAATATTCATTTACATTTGTTTAAGCTGTATAAGTAATTGAACTGTCCCAGTTTCATGCGGACAAACGGACGGATAGTACATTATACTCATGATACACATACACAGATTATTACCCGCCAGAAAAGAACAAAGTTCACTAACCCACTGTATCAACCTTCTGTCCGAAAGGACATATATATAAGAAATGTCTATAACATGTGCAGTCCTTTGTAAATCTGTGAATGTAGTAAATTATTTCAAAAGAAAAAAAATTACTTAGGTATAGCAATACCTGAATTGTGTTGATTAATTTTTGTTTTAGTTATTTATTGCTGTGTCTCTTGTACAAAGATAAAACAATGTTATTTTCATCTTCTGAGTTAAAGATGCAATAATGGCTCATCTTGTAATTATTGTAAATTCTGTAAAGTTTTTACGAGTCAAGCATAATAATACCTGAGCTGCATGTTTTGTTCTTTCGTTTGTTACCTGTTTGTAAATGTTGTAATGTTACCCCATAAGATTAGACTTAAGATGTTTTGATAATAAGAAAAAAAAACAACCTGTGAGAATTATACAAAGATGACAATGATGTGGCAGTATAAGAGCCACAGTATAAACTGTGTTGACTGGCTGGTTGGCGCAGTTGGTAGCACTCTGCCTTCTGAGCCGCTGGTCCCGGGTTCGATTCCCGGACAGGTCAAACATTTGTGTGTATGAACATGTCTGTTTGACCTGTGTCTGGGTGTGTATATGTATATAAGTATGTATATCAGTCATCAGGTTACCATAGTACAGGCTCTGCCTAGTTTGGGACCTGAAGACCTTGTGTGAATGTTGTTAAAAAAAAAAACATATCAATGTATAACAGTGTACCTAATTACATTAAAATTATAGACGGTAATAAATTTAAAAAAACATTGACTCACTTTGGCTTTTAGTAATTATTTGTATAGTGTTAAGGAATTTAATAATTTTTGTAATAAATTAAATTTAAAGTAATAAATATGTTATATCATATTACAAGTTCGAGTAGGATTACATACAAACATTTGCACGTCTGCTACCACACCGAATACAATACCACCAAAATAATATTAAAATATCTGTACATGTCTGTATTCTAGCAAATAATAATATAATAATATAATAATAATATGGGACAACATTCACACAAGGTCTTCAGGTCCCAAACTAGGCAGAGCCTGTACTATGGTAACCTGATGACTGATATATATACTTAAATACATACTTATATATATACTTTTTTTTTTTATACATATACACACCCAGACACCGGTCAAACAGACATGTTCATACACACAAATGTTTGACCTGTCCGGGAATCGAACCCGGGACCAGCGGCTCAGAAGGCAGAGTGCTACCAACTGCGCCAACCGGCCAGCCGAATAAATGATTTGATTTGATTACAATTCGTGTACAATGATTTCGTGCTAAGCTCAAGTGGCTTCCTATACGTCTTCGCCGGAATGCTCATATCCTCTCCCTTCTTTGTAAAGAAGGGAGAGGATATGAGCATTCCGGCGAGATGAAGGATCAAACAGAATGTTACAACATTCTGTTTGATCCTTCATCTCCGCGCTATCTCAAGAAACGGTTCAACTTCGCGCACAATTCTTCATATACGTTAAGGTCATCAGAAAATAATACTCTCGTGACTCCTCCTCACATTAGCTATTTTTACGCAGTCATTTACTGTGCAAGCCATCCGCCTGTGGAATTCTTTACCTGTTTCCATAAGACGTGCACCATATATTTAAAAATCAACTTAAACTGTTATATCTGTCTAAGTAACACCTCACTGCGTTAATCTCTATTTTACACACATTAATCTAAATATATACCTATGTATTGATTATATTATATACATTCTATATATATTTATATATGAGAAGGTTTATTTATGTATGATTTCATACAAATTTTGTTATAATTAGCTAAGTAATTTTTTTTTATTCTTACTTTGTTGAACACATCCTGTAATTATTAGTTCTCCAATATATTTAATTCACGGTTGCCTGGTAGAAATCGCTTTCAGCGATAAGGCCGCCTATTGTCTCACTATATTAATTGTTAAGTACTGTAATAATATGTACAAATGTGTTTGTGATACAATAAAGCATTATCTTTATATCTATCTATCTACAAACAATTAGCACAGATCACACTCACCTACAGTTCTAACGGATGGGTGGTTCAAGTTATTGTTGGAGCGCTGCGTCGTCAGCTTCGGCAACTTCTTACTGACTAGCGGGTTGATCTCAAACTTGTCTTCGTTCTCCTCGTCGCTTTCTAATATACACTCCATTTCCTGAAAATACAAAAGAATCAGATTCAATATCACAGTATAGGTAATATTTTAATATTATGTGTATTCTTCTGGCTAGTTTTAGTCCGTCAGTATAAATACTACAGTGGTACTAATTCTGATAATCACACCAATTGACTAAAATTATTTAAAGTCTCTATTAAGTAGTATTAAGTAGTACAGTATTTAAGGCTCCTATTCATTATGCTCGAGAGGTCGAGAACGAGAAGCCGTATTTACTCTACCCATTTGAATTCTAAAATTTCACAAACGAAGCCATCATGGCGGCGCTAGCTAGTCTAAAATATTCTTCATATTTGCTATAACGTGACCATTTTCAATATGTCCAATTTCCATCCATTCATATCTGACAAAACAACGCTATAATAATATAATTTCCCGCCTTTCGTATTTACCTATTCACTTGCAGACGCATGGAATTATTTACTTCATAAAAACAAAAGACATTTGCTTTTGTTCCGTTACAGCTGTTGTGACGACTACATACATAGAGCATTTTCTTAGCGTGAATGACAGTATTGTCATTCATAGAGATGCATAGAGATTCAACTAACCCGCGGTCACCTTCATTGAGAAATTACATCACCACAATCGGTAATTGTTTTGTTTATTTTGTGGCTCATTCAAAGCCGTCCGTGACAGATTCAGTAGTCATATTAATAAAAGTAACATTAACACTCTATGCAATAAAATTGACAATAGAGTTCTTAAGTAATTGCCAACTAATTAGTTAACTAATAAAATTACATTTTATTTACACGACTCGCACATAAATGTTGGCAACAAACAATAATAATTATATAGTTATACGCCTGATTTTTACAGAGAAAGTCAATTTTATATATGAGGTAATTAGGTTACAATTTAAAAGACAAAAACTTTCGACAGAACAAACAGTCATAATTATTAATATTACCTTTGAAGAACGCACACCTAATTATATTTCAAGCAAGTCTACTTGAGACCACAATCATAGAGATGTGTTGGAAAAGTCAACGAATAAGGCATATGACTGGCCGGTTGGCGCAGTTGGTAGCACTCTGCCTTCTGAGCCGCTGGTCTCGGGTTCGATTCCCGGACAGGTCAAACATTTGTGTGCATGAACATGTTTGTTTGACCTGTGTCTGCGTGTGTATATGTATATAAGTATATATATCAGTCATCAGGTTACTATAGCACAGGCTCTGCCTAGTTTGGGACCTGAAGACCTTGTGTGAATGTTAATAAATAAATAAATACATTATTTTTATTAAATTTCAATGTAGTTGCTAAAATGTCAGAAGTCAATACCTTCACTGTTTGCATCTCGCAATCCACTGGTACATCAATCAGATGCCTCTTCACCGGCTGCAGCAGACAAGACCCAAGTACCGCATGGAACGCCAACGCTCCCAATATAACCACCGTCCATCTGAATCCATACTCTCCCAGCAATAACTTGACTAGTTGAGGCATCACCATCAGGCCGAAGCCAGTACCGGCCATTGACAAGCCCACGGCTTGACCACGCTTCTTTGAGAAATAGTGGTTAAGAGACACAAACGATGATGAAGAGGCTAGACCTACTCCAAAACCTGTAAAGTGATAAATTTTATATTAAGTAAGCAAGTACAAAGTCGCTATGGATTTGTCAGTGGCGATCCGGTAAGCCTAGATGATTACTGGCTCTGAAGGGCTGCTGCCTTAACACACTATGTGTTTGTTATAGTCACAATATTTTGACAGAATATTGACAGTTTATAACTGACTTCAAAAAAAGGAGGAGGTTCTCAATTCGACCCGTACGTTTTTTTTTTATACTTGTTACCTCATCACTTTCGATTGGGTAAACCGAGATTGATCGTTCTTTTTTTGTCTGAAAGCTGGTGCTTCCCGTGTGGTCCCATTTAAATTTCATTAAAATGGGTAAAGCTTTTTTTGAGTTACACTCCAATAACTGAAAAGTGCTACGCATATGTCGATGATATAGTTGCGGGTAGATGAATCGGTGAACATACACAATTACAAATGATCCCGTGAGTAGCAAAGGTAACTGATAAAGAAAAAAAATGGAACCGACTTCAATACTCAAAAGTATGAAATAACTTGTCGACGTCGGTATACTTGATTGTGGTAGCTACCCAGGCAGGTACTCGCCATACCACCATCCTGGGAATATGACAACGGTAGTGCTTTCACTGCTAAGATTCAACGGAAAGAAGTCGCAGAGTACTAAAAAAGGGATAAATATGTTGAACACTGGTTTGACAATTGTGGTGTTTTTAATTACATACTTTGCATTACGAGTACATTGTCATATGAATGGCAAGGTGAAGAAAATAGACCATTACAATCAGTTCAAAAGTAACTACTATCAAAATATTGTGCTCATGGTACCGACTTCACTTCGACCAGTTATTTCACACTTTTGAGTGTTGAAGTCGGTTCCATTTTTTAATATTTTTTTCCTCCTTTTCAGTGACTTTTGGTACTCACGGGATTCATTGTCATTGTGTATCTTCACCGATTTCTTCACCCGCAATTAGGAAGTCGTCCAAGTAGACATTTAGTAAGACTTTTCAGTTATTGCAGTGTAACTCAAAAACCGCTTGTCCGATTTTGATGAAATTTAAATGGGACCACCTCGGGGTACACTTCATCAAACAAAAAAGAATTTTGAGAATCGGTCCAAAAATGGGGACCGGAACGGTGAACATACATTTTAAAAAAAAAATTGGTTGTCTGTAAAGTCGGTTTACGGACGATAGATTTACGTGATAGTCATAATCATTTATGACTTCGACTTCGACTTTGACTTTGACTTTGATTATTTTATGTAATACAAAACTCAGGTGGAACGTTACGCGGAACGATACTATTTTTCATGAGTGTTGCTGGTATTCATCAATTTATAAAACGTTATCACGTCAACAACACTTTCAATCTAGCACGTAACCTTCTCCTCCTGAAGTCGGTTAAAAATAGATCATTACTGTGATGATAATAAATTCTATGTATAGCCGACGTCGCTACCGTTACAAATGATGTGTTAATTAGTAGGCGTAAACAGGGTAATTCATGTTGCAATTATTTACTTATGTATGTAACAATAAACTTTTTACGTGGAATGTTAGGTTTATGACATGGTTAATGCTGATTGTGATATGCGCGTGTGGGGATATGTGTGTAAGTTTATGTGCGAGGTTATTTCAGACCTTGGTCGAGGTAATCTCGGCATTTGACTGGCCGGTTGGCGCAGTTGGTAGCACTCTGCCTTCTGAGCCGCTGGTCCCGGGTTCGATTCCCGGACATGTCAAATATTTGTGTGCATGAACATGTCTGTTTGACCTGTGTCTGGGTGTGTATATGTATATAAGTATATATATCAGTCATCAGGTTACCACAGCACAGGCTCTGCCTAGTTTGTGACCTGAGGACCTTGTGTAAATGTAAATATATAAATAAAGAAAAAAAAAATAAAAAAAAATTACATGGATGCAATATTTTTACCTATTATTTTTAGAAGTACTCAGCTGTGTTTTTGGCAACTCAAAAGGATGATGGCTCACGTTTATAACCGGCGTAATATGGTGACATAGCGGTAATTCACCCAACAAAGGAGTACGACGCTCTCATGAAAATCTCCCTAACGAAGCCACGTTGGCCAGCGTGGTGGTAATGGCTAAGTATACTCCATCGTAGTATATTGGTCTATGGTAATGACCAACACTCCAGTCTGTGAAGAAGGCTCGTGTGCCATCTAACAGGGGACCCCCTATTAGATGGCACACGAGCTTTCCTCCGCCTAAATATATTGCTATGACTATTGCTATAGCTTTCGATTTTTGACGTGATAACGTTTTATAAATTGATGAATGCCAAAATGAAAAATAGTAACGTTCCGCGTAACGTTCCGCGTAACGTTCCACCTGAGTTTTGTATTACATAAAATAATCAAAGTCAAAGTCAATGGTCAATGGTCAATGGTCAATGGTCAATGTCAATGTCAAAGTCATACATGATTATGTCGTTATAACGTAAATCTATCGTCCGTAAACCGACTTTACAGACAACCAATTTTTTCCTTCTTTTCGAACATTAGAAAGCTTCAACAATTATTTATTTATCAATAATCTAATTATTATTATAAAATTGATTTATTAACAATTAATCAATTGTTGAACCTTTCTTAGGTTCGAAAAGACGAAAGAAAGTCTAAAGCTATAGCAATAGTTAAAACAATGTTTATAGACGGATGACCCCCTGGACTGATTATGACTATTACCAAGATGTGTCCATCGACACAGCGACAGCATCACTGAATTAAAAAGTCACTTGTAAGAATGATTCCATTACCGAAAATATAATCAGAACATACAGTTTATTCAGACATGCATTCTTGGATTGCGCAAATGTCAACAGCAGACTTCGTTTAAAAAAAGTAGGTACCAGTTTATTTCGGTATACGACATTAATTATTTTAAGTTGCAAAGAATGTACAAGGTCCACTATATATAATGTAGGTATTGCTTTCCTGATTACATATCACATTATACATATAGTATGTTTGTATGTTACTACCTGATGATTTCTCTTCAGGTACTGAACCCTCAACATCACGATGTCATCAGTTTCACAGCATAGTGATAAGGTAATTTCAATTGAGCAAAACTATCACCAAACACATAGTGTGTTCAGGCAGCAGTCATTGAGAGTCAGTAAACATATAGGTCAAGCGAGATTACTTCATCGATCACATCACCAATAACTAACTAGTCACTGAACATCAAGTGAAATAGTGGTCAAACGTCTAATTATAAACAAATCGTACGAAAATTTCGCCACAATATAATATTACTGATAAGTTTTTAGTCGAGATTATTCACAAATTCCGACTCAATTCCAACAATTTTTAATTTACATATTTAAATGCACACGTTTCACAGCCTCATGCAAGTGAACAGCCTATAGCACCGTTAACCGTTCGTAAATTAGTATTCATAAAAATGTACAAGTTCGCAAGGCCCTTGGTCCTACGTGCCACGCTGAGCATCTCTCGAACGTTCTGGAAGAGCGGACATGGTACTGTACGTAGCACTTTGGAACTGGATTTAATAAATATGTCATTGGATTGTGAAATGAACATTGGACTTACGCTGTTTATGATATTAGTTCAGAACTACACGCAATGAAGTCATGAATATGCGATGAAGAAATCATACGATATTTATACTATATTTTAAGAAACCGGTTTTGTTACCTTCTGGACTAATATACGTAAATTAAACCGTAGTTTAAACTAAATAACTATGTTATGTCAAACCTGTAGGTTTTCCTAGACGGGTACTGGAAAGTATACCAGTATGGTGTGGTTTCAATTGTTTTCTCACGACCGCGGAATTGTTCAGCGACCATCCTATGGACTACCAAAATTAACTACCCAAGGCTGTCATCGCTTTAATATATAACTAGTAGCGTACCGCGGTTTGACCCGCGTGGATTACTGTTTTCCCGCTACCTCAATTATCCCACGGGAACTATACTTTTTTGGGGATAAAAGTAAGCTATGTGTTATTCCAAGATCTAACATATTCCCATACCAAGTGTCATCGAAATCAGTACAGCCGTTTGAGCGTGAAAGAGTAACAGAGGTTTTTTGAATTATTTGCTTATCCTATGGGAGCAGAAATTGTTTTCGGGATGAAAAGTGGCTAAAATGCGGCCCGTTAGCTTGTTTGCCATCTATTATATTTAAAAAATGTGTTAATCTAGGATCTAAGCTATCTCCATATCAAACTTCATCGAAATCAGTGCAGGCGTGTGAGCGTGAAAGAGCTACAAGCATACACACTTACAAACTCTTTTAATATTAGTGAGATATTGGAATACGAAAAATATGAGACACTTACCTCCTATAATACTATAAGTGGCCAATATATGGGCCATACTATTCGCAGGTGCTGTAGCCAGTAGACCGAGGGCACATATTGTGGACCCCACGAAGCACACCTTCCGATATGAAAAAGTCTTTATGACAGGCCCCACGAAGAACCCAGAGAAATTGACCACGCAGTCCAGTGTACTGGCGATCACCGAGGCACCGGTGGTCTTCACCCCTAAGTCGTCTAATAGGTCTTTGAACAGGAGACCGAAGGACGGCTCTAAAGACCGCGTCGAAAACTGTAACAGAAAAAGAACTAATTAATTATCTGAAAATGTATATCATGTACCTACATAATGTTTAATGTTAATGCCGCGAGCAGCGACATCCTGACTGAAAAATGTAATTAATGTTTATAGTTTTTATTCAGGCGTTACTTAGCGGAAATCCATACCAAAAATGTAAAAAGTTCACAATGTTTAAATGTATATTGTGAACTTATTCAGTTTTTTTTACCTACCCCATGTATCCACGGTCTTGGGTTCGACCTAGAATTATGTACAAACACTAAAGATAAGAATATCAATTCGTTTCAGCTCATTAATTAGTCCCATATTAATGTGGTTAATATTCTAATGTGTATAGCGTTAAATACTGTTGATATTGTGAAATATAAACTCGAGGAGATATGATTCGAATAGACTGAATTCTTTACATATACAGGCAATCTATATATATAAAAATGAACCCCTATTTCTCTTGATTACGCTATAACTTGAGAATGGATTTACCGATTTCAAATTCATGTTTTGTTTTTTAGTATTTTCTAATACTATGTAGGAGGTTCTTACATTTAAAAAAATTGAGAAAATTGCACAGAAACTTAAAAAATTTAAGAAAACTTAACCAACTTCATTATAAACTTTTTTAATGTAAATTTAGCCCGCAACAGATCCCTATACTACAAAAAACAATCACTGGTAACTGAAAATTAATTACTGGTATGTCAAGCGTTTAATAACATCAATGTCGATGTATTCGTAGGTGGATGTATCAAGGTCTATGTATAGGATAGACCTAGAATGTCTACTGGCACTTAAATTCCAGGTCTATCCTTCTCATAACAAGCCTGAGGCGGGGTTCGTACCGGCGGCGACCTGGATTCTGAGTCACAAAACCAAATGTCTTGTGACTTGTTAATTGTTGACACGAAATGTTTATAATACATCGCCTGTAACTTATTAATTGAAGTAAATTGCTCAATTGCTGACACCAACATGGGTTCGTACTTCGCTTTAGAAGATAACCCTGAGTTTCCTAGTAGAACTCACAAAGTTGTAGATTTATTGAAAAGGCTCCGATCGGGAGTCGATTGTCGATTTTTTTAGACTATCATTACTGTTGATTGCTCTTGCTCAAATACACCACAGAGAGCTAGCAGAAGATTTTGTAGAAAACTACATATTACATAAATGTGAGCACTCTACTCTACTTCTAAAGAGAATAAATGAAATGGATTCCCATCAAAAAGCAGCATTACAAAATACAAGGAGATTCACGATCAAACACACCTACTAGTTTACTATGCCATCAATATAGGTATCTACAGATTAAGGTTAAGCAGTGACTGTATTCAATAGTTTAACTACTACGAAGTTTTAATAGTACGTTTTAGAATTTCTATAATAAATGCAGTACGAAACTATTAACATAACGGTAGTTCCCTTCCCAGACAGTAGTAAAAAATATACCAGCTACACTGGTAGTTTTAACACATAGCATAGCAACACTGGCACTGTTTTGAACGTTCCTTCAGAGGAAATAAGAAGCATTTTAATACGTACTTGTTACGAATATGTTCTGGCATCGTGATCATTTTGGAGCGACTGCGGAACACATGTCTGGCAAATAACAAATACAGATAGAGGTACTAATTTATTACTTGCAACATCTATATTGGGAAAAATAAAAATGTTCACAGTTATATATCTATTGCTGCGTAAGGACGCGACGATCGTTGATAAAAAAAAATATTGGTTGTCTGTAAAGTCGGTTTACGGACGATAGATTTACGTGATAACGACATAATCATGTATGACTTTGACTTTGAATTTGACTGACTTTGACATTGACATTGACATTGACATTGAGATTGACATTGACGTTGACGTTGACTTTGACTTTGACTTTGCCTTTGACTTTGCCATTGACTTTGACTTTGACTTTGACTTTGACTTTGACTTTGATTATTTTATGTAATACAAAACTCAGGTGGAACGTTACGCGGAACGTTACTATTTTTCATTTTGGCATTCATCAATTTATAAAACGTTATCACGTCAAAAACATCTTTTTGTATCAAATCTTTGCATAGATTATTGTACACGTATTTGAGTCGATTATTGAACCCAAACGGCGCGAGGCCGGCGGCGCGGGGCGCTGCGGTGCGCCGCTTCCGCTACTGTCCTGCTCTAACGCGCGTAATATACCTAAACATTTGCCATAAGAGAGCCTTAAGGTCCTCACCAGAAACACAGAATAGAAAACAGGAAATAATCAGTCTTTATGTCGATATTTCCTTACTAAACTTAATGAGTTCACGTTGGCTGGTCAAGGTACTGACCTATAGATACAATGGTATCGTACACATCCCCGAATGAAAGAACTGTATTATTCAACGAGATATCAGAATTGATTTCCTCAAACGAACAAACAGATGAGTTGCATGTGATGCGGCCATATCAATATGTAAGTATATAGGTATATATAACCTACTTGTATGTAATTGTGTCAGTCAGAAACATGTGACTGATGCGATGATGGGGCAATCGCAGCTGATATCTATTGTCAGTACTTATCGTAACCCTAGAACGATTTCAATGTTGCATTGTATACAGACTGAACGATGATTCATTATTGAGGTAAACAATACGTTGACAATAATCAAATTTCAATAGAAAAGTTTATTATGCTTTTATGAAGTGTGGTCAAGTAATGGTAAGTCAATAAAAGTTAGTATTTTCCGCAGTGCTGGCGACATGCTGACCATGGAGCCATAAATGATTATATGATGCCATAAGTCATTTGTATGAGTCTTTATAAGCGACAGTGATGTGGAAAGGCGCTTGTAATAACACATACCTTGAAAATGGGACGAAATTCATAATCCACAATACGTCTACACGTTCGCAATGTTATATATTCAGTCAGATGCATCACCACGGGGGATTGATACGACTGCAAGTGGAATCTGTTAAGGTGAAGGAAAGACCCAATAATTGGGTATCTTTAAAAGGA
Source organism: Apeira syringaria (assembly GCA_934044485.1). NCBI lineage: Eukaryota > Metazoa > Arthropoda > Insecta > Lepidoptera > Geometridae > Apeira > Apeira syringaria. The sequence continues at coordinate 18,488,370 of OW203662.1, read as the reverse complement.
TTCTACTTATTAACAACTAAAAATTAACAATTTTTTCTCATTTTGTTTATTAAACTTTTATCTTATTATTATTTTACTCAGACCCCCGCACTAGGATTCCCTGTATCACGGGAGGCATGGACACACACAATCACAGCACACAAACTTCCAAGACCCGGGACAAAAATCTACACTCCTCGCACAAATGTTTGCCCCTGCCGGGATTCGAACCCAGGGTCGCGGTGACACAGAAGTCATGTAGATGACACAAACCACTGCGCCACGGGACCGTCAAAATTATATATTCAACATTTAAAAGTAATGCTATGTGACTAAAAACAAAGTGAAATAATATTAAAACTGTTGTCGTTTTAAGACATACAGTTTGAATCAACTCTTAAACTATATTGATTCTACACTTGAAATGTTAAACGGAAAATTCGTAGAGATGTTAACTCACAAGCTGTACACGTATTTTATTAAAGTAACTATTTTCCGGGTGACAGTCAATATTCCAATTCTATTGGTTTTTTTACTAAGAATTAGCGGGTCCGTGCGCGGTTTCGCTCTTTCAAGATTATTAAGTTTTATAAGAGCCTTAAATGGCACAAATACGAATAGACAAACTTCAAGAGTACTAATAATTGTTATAAAATCTAATTGGGCTCATGGCTGCCTGGCAAGCTGCCAGGGTCCTTTGGATCGCGATGGGATTCGACGAAGCGTTTGCAAGAATGGACAAGGATGAGCAATAGGTGACCAAAACGCGGTCCTGAGATGATGATAGTGTATAATCGTTCCTCATTTACATATATCATTTATTGATTTATTATAATATATACCTAGATTCTGCAAAAATATAAGTTTTGCTATCAAGCTATGTGGGTGCGGCTGGCATTTTGGACATGTTAGGTCCTATAGATCTATGCATACGTACCTCAAATACTTTCTTTAACGAATCCTATAACGGAAACAATAGAAAAAATAGGACCATTGAAATTGTAGCGAATGGTCGAATTTATATATTTAATATATGACCTATAAATAATATAACGCCATCTATTCATATAATCTATATAAAAAAATCCTTACCTACTTGCATCTGAAATATAGTTTTTAATTAATTCTTTTATAAATATTTAGCGTACATATCTGAGATTACCTTATTATATTTCATCAAAATTAAAATCGGATATAAAAAATCAGCTGCCAGTTTATTTATAAACTCTATCTGTAGTCTCTCCGTCTATAATCTATTTGTAATTTTTAATTCTTCGAAAAATTATTATATTTGACACTGAAAGCAGCTTTTCTTCCAAAGTAGTGCAAGCAATACGTACAGCGCCATGCTTTCATATGAAAGCATGGCGTTTTTCATTCTAATGTAATTTCAAATGCAAAATAAAACCTACGCCTTCACCGAACCGGTAGAGTTACATAAAAGGTGGCCTTGTCTTATAGAACAGAGTCCACACGAATAAAAAAGAGACCGATGATATTTTTAGCAAACCTGTCTGTGTGTATAAGTGCTCGCAAATATTGCCGAGACAACGATTAAAATCTAATTGAGTCGCGTGTTTGCGACTCTATTTGCGCTGGTCTATTTCGAAAAGATATTTATCTAATCTCATACTGATATAAAGATTAAAAAATCAGAAACAGTACCAGAATGACATTCTTTATAGACAATATATCGAAATAAATTTAAAAAGTTAACATTTCGATACAGCTGTTCTATGACAATTGTATCGAAATGTTAACTTTTTCAGCATTAAGATACAACTTTAGCTGGACCAAGGAGATTGCAATGCAGTTTTTCTATATATTATAGTCTGTGGACGCGGCGCAACACGCATGCGCGACCAGAAAATATACTTTGGCGCTAAACGTTTACAAATCAATGCAAACATTGCTGTGCTGCTGGTAGTGTGATTCCACACTCACAGGTATAGTCACAGATATAGTCAGGTTGACAGCCGAAACACTTACTTTTATGCTATCATTCTATTTAAATTAAAATTTATTTAAATTCTATATAACAAAATAATAACAAAACCTAATTACACCAATTATTATTTTCTATACTTGGTTAACATGAGAGTGTTTTATGAACACATCTATGATATCATTTTATTGCTAAAATCTAAATCTTAAATCAGATGGCTAGTCCGCGTCGCTCTCCACCCGCTCATTCGTACCGTGACCACTGTCAACGTCGGACCTATGCTTGATCGCTCTGCTCTCCCATACATTCGTAGCTTATTTGAAACGAACAAGTTCGCGCGATTCGCAAATAAATTCACTGTTCATGATTCATTCACCTAGAAGACTTCTTTGTGAGGAGCAGAGGAAACATATAATGTGCTGATAATGATATGCATAGATATTGAAGTACATACACAGCCAACAGAAGGCGAAAGACCGAGAATTCCGACACGGCATACGCCTCAACAATGGTTTTGTTATCATCAACTCATGATAACAAACCATCTATGCTAAGTTTGTTTACTGTTATTCTAATAGCTATGTAGAACTAGAACCAGTGCTCGCTTTATATTCAAAGTTCGTTATAAGTATGTATATAAATAGATTCATGGATTATGATGATTATAGAAACGTTAAAGCAGTTCAATGCCCTGTATTTACAACAACGGATTATGTTACTAACGCTGTTTATGCGTCATTGATTTCTGCAATTATATGTATTTGAAGTCGCAAATCGCAATCGCAAAAGTTTGTTTGTCTGTTTGTCGTTTGTATGTTTGTTACTTCTTCACGCTTAAACGGCTGAACGGATTGACATTCTGAATGAAGATAGCGTATACCCTGGAATAATAGATGAATATTTTTATTATTTTTGACTACGTATACTACTTTTTATCCCAGAAATGTATAGTTTCGTGGGATAAATGAGGTAGCGGGAAAAGTAGTCCACGCGGGTAAAACCGCGGGGCGCAGCTAGTAAAATATAATTTTACCTTATGTGACTAACAATACCTAATTTTAAGTATTGTTGTTATTATGGTCGTTTCGCAGCTTACCTACAACAAATGAACTCAGTACAAACTGACGTAAACGTATAATATGTATTTATCTAGAACTGACACAGAGAATAGACAGTTACTACGAGCGATACTGTACGTTATTCAAATGTGTTTCCGAAGCAGATACCATTGAAGTAATTTATTTCTGCTACAAACGCACTGTTTTGATTTCGTCATCGAATCCGTCGATATGAGTTTATTTTGACAATTATTCTAACGTCATGGTCAGTGACAATGTGATCGAAGGTCGAATCACGCTAGACCTAGAACTTCATGCGGTGCGTTGCGCCACACACTACTGATATTATACATATTCGAAAATGAATTTATACTTTACAAGTTACACAATATAGATGGAAAAAAAGACATTAATATCAATTAAAAGGCCTCATCATTAACTGGACTAGAAATATAAATTTTGAAATGTTGGTTCATGCGATTGCTACGCCTTTTCAAGGTCGGTAAACACCAGGTGCAGGTTTTTGTGCCTATTATTATAATGTAGTATATTTTTCTTCTTCTTCTTCTCCTTCTTCTTCTTCTCCTTCTTCTTCTCCTTCTTCTTCTTCTTCTTCTTCTTCTTCTTCTTCTTCTCAGCACTTGGATATCCACAGCTGGACATGTGCCTCTCCCATATAGGGGGAATTTGCCGTGTTGTTGGTTGTTGGTGAGCGCAATATGATTTCCGATCCTCAGAAGGCGCTGCTGTCCACCTCCTGATACGTGATCCCTTAGCCGACACTTCCGGCACCCGCGGGAAGAGATGGGGTAGTACTATTCTAGGCCGGTACCACCACGGCCTTGGTGGTGGTACCGACTTATATCTTTACGTATACTTAATTATTTATTAAAGTATTATAAATAAATAAGAATAACGTTGTGTTTCTTTCAGGTAAAAGAATATAAATTGAAGGTTCATAGCCATTACGAGAGCAACAGGTTCGTTGAAGATAATAGGAACCACATCATTGACTTGAGACCAGCCCAAAGCGAAGCAAGCACGAACACCTCCAGAACCCCCTGTCGTGAATGCCATAATTTAATAGTATCACTCCGGAGGCTGGACGGACACCCTGAGCTAGTCCTGAACGATTTAACTCTGTCCATATGAGAAACTACGCAACTTTAATTCGTTGGATATTCTATCGATTACATACATTTATTGGCATACGTAAACAGAAATCTAAACTCTATTTATGAACTACTAGGCACTACACTACTACTGGCCTACAAGAGCAATAATTGAAACACTTGTGTCATTATTTATTTACCCGTGTAGTCATTAAACTTGCAAAACTACAAACAAAAGAAAACTATACAACGCCCAACAAACCTTATTTACACAAATTTATTTTGAAATGTTATCAACTTATCATTCATCCTTTTTTATATGGACCTATACCTAAGTTACGAGTTACTTACATCTTAGTTACGGGTATGAAAAAATAGTATAATAAAGAACTTTATTATTTTCACAAATACTCTTTTTACTTATAGCCTTGAACACCGGCGTAGAGTAGCAAGCCTATCGGTTTTCTATCGGGTGCATTTCGGAGAATGTGCACTGGAATTACACAATCTGATTCCACCATCCCCCTTCTATCATCGGTCGACTCGACGTACGGCAATTCGTCATCGCTATATGGTAGATATACCACCTATACGCACGAAGCGTTATGCTTCCACTTTCTTAATGCGTACTGCCAAGGAATGGAACTCGTTGCCCGAGTCTGTGTTTCCCGATATGTACAATCCTGGAGTCTTCAAGTCGCGAGTGAATAGGTACCTTCTAGGTTTGCGTGCTAAATCCTAGACAACGTCATCACTCAACATCAGGTGAGACAGTTGTCAAACGCAAACTTATAATATGTAAAAAAAAAAAAAAAAGATCTTCATGGGGCTTCGCCTATAAACAAATAGGTATATATATGATTCAAATATTTTTACCTCCAATAAGGCATTTCCTTTTTTAAAAAATGCGATGTAATTTTTTAAAGTTACTTGCTTTGACCTAAATTAACGCTGTGTTTATTAATTTAAAATTAAATACTTAATAAATAGTCGATATTGGACAGAGTTTCATCGCCATTTTTCCAGTGACGTCACCTATATAGAACATTGTTAAGCATGTTATCTACGCACAAACGTTCATTGAAATCGTTACAGCTGTTTTCACAACTGCTAAAGATTCTCCAAAAATTGCTTCTAATAACTTATCAGCAATGTCGCAGACGCGCTTTAAAAGCGACGGTATATAATCATTATACACATCATGTTAAGATGTAATTTTGTTTGAATATGTTAAAGTATCATAATTCTCTGTTGTCATATGAATCTAAGGGCGATCGAATACAAAAGAGCTAAATCAGTAGGTGAAGAACTCTTTTTAAAAGGAACTTCGAGGTCTTAAAGGCTTTTAAATATGAACGATAAACAGCCAAAAGCAAAACATTGAGTTTACAGAATTTGCACTGCAGTGGAATTGTACTTCAAAGACGGAATGATGTAATGAGGAAAATTTTCAATAAATTCTCTATCTGTTAGTATTACGACAGTATGAAGACCTTGCTGGGAGTAAGCCTTAGGTCATCGAATCCCAAGATCAACTTGAATTTAACCGATAAGACACAATAAACATAATATAAAACGATGCCAATTGAAAGATTCAGAATAGACGATACCACCTTCTGCCCATTAAAAAAAAAAAACTGGAATCGACTTCAACGCTCAAAAGTGTGAAATAACTTTTTGAAATCGGTACCATGATAGTTCAAAGGTAACTATTATCAAAATATTGTGAACATGGTATCGACTTCGAAAAGTTCTTTCACACTTTTGAATATTGAAGTCGGTTCCATTTGTTGGTAATTACTTTTTTAATAGCAAATAGATACGTTTCATTAGAAAATGTAGAAACTTGGTCACAACCTACTAGTCTAACCTACAAGTCTATCGCGCGGCCACCTCCAGGGAGACAGAGATACAGTGATAAGATTTTCAAATGCCCACTGCACCAGATTGCATCTTGCAGTAGCTACGTTCTGTTTGCAAATGAATAAAAAAACGGCATTATCAACCATGTTACATGTTCCGAGATACGTGTGTTTTGTAAAAAACTGTATCCGATATAGCAGACCTATGACAAGGTGGTGGGTACGGGTCTTAGATTAAAGATACATTGAAGCGATGATAGCTAAGCGGGGGGAGCGTCGCCTGTCAAAATTATCATATCCGCCCTTATCAAATTCCCAGCATAGTGGTAGGGTACTTTTGAATACCCGCCTGACCAGCTACCACCCTAGTTTGAAAAACAGTTACCAAACACATAGTGCGTTCAGGCAGCGGTCTTTGAGAGCCAGTGAGCATTCTAGATCTAGCATGATAACATCTTCGACCACATCGTCACTGACCATCAAAAGAGATAGTGGTCAAACGCTAGATCTATATGCAGTATAAAAAAACAGCATGTTCGACCATGTTACATGTTACGAGATACGTGTGTCTTAACTTAATTTATTTAACTTAATTTTTAATTACCCAATCGGTTCTCAAATACTTTTAACATGCAACACTGTCACCTTGTCAGCAAATAAAGCACACTAACTCATCTTGCTATCCGTAAGATAAATTACTATTTCTCAGACCTAAATGGATGGCATAAAACAGGAAAGGCTTGTAGTTCCGTGCTCAATAGCACGAGTATACGTACGAGCAAGTTAAGCCAATTATTTCGCTCTCACTGCGGTTACGAGGCGTTCGCGCACGTCTACCAAGCCTTAATTCGCTTTACCCAAGATGTGATGAAGCCCATTGAGGCCAATCTTTCAAATAAAACTATGATAGATAGGTACTTACCTAATTGTTCTTATTTTGATTTGACCAAATCTTGGTCATCTAGGGATAGATGAAATAGTTACTATTATTACATAAATCATAATCATTCATAATTTGTGAATGCATGCATTCTGCTATCCTTACCATATATGTCTCGACCAAGATTTTGCCGATATCGCTCGAACGGCATTTATATCACGGTTTGATTTGACTGAAGCGGTTTCCGCTTCAGTCAAATCAAACCGCAAAATCTTGGTCGAGACATATTTGGTAAAGATCGCTTGTAACAATAAAAAAGTATACTCACATTAACTAAACTAACTCCTAAGCACACCATCCATGCCCAGCCTCCATCTGGAGCGACCTTCTTAGTCGCTGGCGGAAGCTTCCCACTCTTCCCGTCACCTTTACTCTTCTCTACAGTCATTTTCAGCCTTTGTCACCTAAGTACCTGGAAACAAAAACACTTATTATTTCAGGTCAACCTGTTAGGTATGCATGATTCAACCGCAAAACAATTTAGAAATTCTTTATTTTGGTGTGTCGATGGAATCATATCTGATGTACCTAGTTATTCTCGCATTTTATCCGAGCAGTTTTTTATTTATTGTGAAATGGAATTATATTGGTAAGACACTGCTTTTTGTACCACAATTATTTTTCATTGAAACAAAAGACAGGGCACCAATTTTTGTGATCTTTGTTGTAATCGTTTTGCAATAAATATACATTTGTAAACACTAATTGTATTTGTATTTACACATTAATCAGTAAGTTTACCAATAGAGAATGCTATTTACTTAATACGCATAAATATTGACACTATTATATATTCTGTGGTATTACTTATTTTGTCTTAGTCGTCGTCAATTGTAAAAAAAACTGCGTTAATGCTGAATACGTCTATTCACTAATGTTACTTTTTTTACTTTCGCGATTCGTATAGGTACCTAGATACTTTTCGGGAGCGACGAAATGAATTTTTAAAAACTATTAAATTAAATTAACTTTATTAATTATTATATTTAATAATTAATTAATATTAATTCTAAATTACACGTCCGCTTGTAGAGCTGGATACAATACGAATCATTCTAGACACCGGTGGTCCTCGTCACGTTCCCAGCGACGGATGCGATAACATTCTGCTGACAATGCGTCTGGGAGAGTGGCGTGACTCTAGAATGTTCCGAGAAAGGCGGTGGTCCTCGTCACGTTCCCAGCGACGGATGCGATAACATTCTGCTGACAATGCGTCTGGGAGAGTGGCGTGACTCTAGAATGTTCCGAGAAAGGCGTTATGGGAACATAACTCCTCCCCCCTTAGCTCGAAGTTATTGGGAATACGTAGTTTTCCAATAACTTCGCTTACATCTAACGAGTAACTAACAAAACGGGTGGCTGAGGCTGGTTCTCATGTTGATTGACATGTAATTCACTAGCCTGCTCTCTTCCACGCCTTACTATAATTATATTCTTATATCTAAGGTAAACTAGATAACTAACACATGATACAATTATTAACACATACAGTACTATAATAGCGACACTGACACTGTTGAGATTTTCACTATATTGCCCATAATCACATTTATCACTTTTCACACTTTTCTTTAACAGGTAGTTTAGATGCTGTACGTCGGCTAGGTCGATCCCCTTAAGATCGATGGCTTCGGTGTTTGCTATAAGGCTATTTCGCTGCTGTTCGTGGGTGAATACATCAGGTAAGGTAATGATCGGAACGGGGTTGTATTCCGTATCCAGTGGGTGATAATGACGTCCGTATATTACGATCTCATCTATTGACACGTCACATGATTCAAGAGTGGTTAGTAAGTATGTTCCTTGCAGAGTATTACGGGTGACATCATGGCTACAAGTCTGAGTAAGTATCTTGTCGTATTTAAAGTACAATATCCAACGGGTTGATCCTATTCTCTGGAGTTTGAGATCCTCTGATAGGACCTTACGCGGAAAGCACCGGGACAGGTTGCGCTGGTACTCCATCAGCTGCTCGATACAGGTCTCAGGGGCATATGGATTAAGGTCATCTTCAGAACATAAGTATTCGTTAGCGGTTATTTCCTGGCATGGACGGGCGGTTGGACGATATTTCTTACCTTCTACTAGCAGGAAAGGATATTCGGGAATAATGACGAAGGTTTGGGAATCGTGTGATACGGGTAAGGGGTACAATTTGAAATAATTATAAGTACTATTAATAACTAATGGAACATCAATTATAAACCTTATTTCATCATCTTTAAGGTAAGCTCTCACGGAAAGTGTTTCTTCAATGTTAATTAAGTTTTGCTCACTAACTGAATACATTAAATTGTCATACTTTGACACTTCATGCAGAATGGTTAAGAGTTCATTCGAATCGATTACAGATTTGTGTAGTACAGATACCTTGCTAAGTGCTAGAGCTGTTTCTAAGTTGTTAAGTTTAATATACAAAGTTCTAAAGTTTGCAATGAACATATTCAGGACGTTAGTTAAGTATGATACGAAGATATACATGTTTTCTCTAGATAGATCTGTCACAATACTTTCTATGCGTTGTAAACGCTCATTCATAACTTTAGTATTTTCATCGATAACTTGAGTAGTGTTAAGGAAGTGGTCCATCATTTCGGATATAAGGGTGATTTTGTTTGAGATGCCCTGTTCTCGAGTCTTAATTTCAGAAATAAGTTTGTCGTATCGTATTGCGTCATCATGATCCAGATTACCGGTAACAATTTTTAAGATAGAGCCGAGGGGATTGATTAGACCGCGTTTGTATCTTTTGGAGGGAATCAATTGTTCTATTTTGTTTAGGGTTTCATCACGAAGGTAATTAACCTGGTTGGTTAATTCTAGAATTTCGTTGATATACGACCTATTCTGACTAATGATCCTCACGAAATCAGAATATTTCTCTACATTATAATTTGTATCTGTAATAATGCCTTTGAGGTTAGTGACCTTAATGATTGACCACTTATTATGTTGCAGGAAAGCACGACCTTGTTTGACCGGTAATATACCTGGGTTTTGTTCAAGTTTTACCACTTGAAGGCCCTGGCTGTGGGGAACTTGGCAGAGGATGATCCTGATCATCGTCGTCCATAGTAGGACATGGTACCACCTGCGGAGGACGTTTAATGTTTTTAATAGGAGTTTTGGTGTATCTCTCGTTTATTTTGACTGGTACAATATTGCGTTCTATTTGTCCAGTGACTATGGCCTTATGGAACTTTGGTTTATCTTTAGATTGTCTCTTGTTTACAGCTTTGGCAAAGACCGTTTGTCCTATGCTTAAATCTGGTCCTGTCTCACCACCACGTTTCTTCACTATTTTTTCCTTAAAGGTATTCATTTTGTCAGAAAGATGTTTATATAGTTCGTGTGTCCTTTTTTTGTGATCTTTTATTAACTGTTGCCTGTAAGATTTGTCAAAGTCAATATCGAACGCGGAATTAAGTTCTGTATGGCCGAATACGACTTCAAATGGAGTTAGGTCTGTTGCACTATGTATTGTGTTATTATAAGCCATAACGGCGTATGTCATTACGGATGCTGTGTCTGTGTACTTTCTTTCGTACTTGGCTAAGCGATAAATTTCGATTATTGTTGAATGAAAGCGTTCAATCATACCCATTGAACTGGGATTATTGGGTGTTCCTATATGCAGTTGTATCTTATGTAAATCCGTAAGTTCCTTAAGTAGTTCATTATTGAACTCAGTACCCGGGTCACAACTAATTTTGCGTGGGATACCGTAGAATGCAAAGTATTTTAATAAGGCCCTGACTATTTCTGGGGTGGATCTCGATGGCACTTCGATAGCTTGTCCGATTTTGCTAAATGCGTCTATAAGGGTAAGATATTGTTTGGATTCTATTGAAAATGTATCAATGAAGATCTCTTGAAACGGAGCATCATGTGTTTGTGTAAGTTGTAACATCGGTTTTATTGGTTTACGGTCATATTTGGAGGCTCTACATTTTACACAGGCGTTAAGCATTGCCGCTACTGTCTCGTGCATATTTGGCCAGTAATAGCTACGCCTGATCCGTTTAATTGTTTCTGTGATTCCGCGGTGACATGTTTTCCCTTCGTGTATTTTATTAACGATCGCCTTTTGTTCTTTCTCATCTTCTATATATATGACTCGTTGTGTGCACTCGTGGAAATTAACTGTTCCTCTCTTAAATAATGTAATTATGACTTTACTAAAATCTTTGCGATGTTCTTCATTTTCGAAGTAAATGAAGTATTTGGTTTTTGGCTTGATGTACTTCTTTAAGAAGTCTTTTATTAGATCTTCGTTGTGTATGGGTAGGAACACTTCAAGTACTCTTTGATTATTTCTTGATAGATCCTTGACTTGCATATTATTACGGAACCAACTGAATACTAAAATTTGGTTTGGTTTGGTGTCTATTGCTTCGTGTAATATGGGAATACCTAGCGATTCCATATCGTTAGCGGAATGGATTGTCTCTGTGGAATCAGATTCGGATCGTACGGGGTATTGTGTTTGCTCGTTGGGTATATTTGTGTCGTGTATAGATTCGTGACTAACAGAAGCCGTACCTTCAGAATCAGATACTGTTAGAGTCCTTGAGTCATCTGAACGTCGTTTTGTCAAAGTCGCGATTTGTTCTGTCAGTTGTTCTAAATGTTCTTGTAGCTTGTGCTCACTATCGTCAATGTTAACTATCATAGAATCATTGTCGTCGTTTCCTAGTGCATTCAATTGTATACGGGATAGAGCATCGGCGTTCGCATTTTGTTTTCCGTTTTTATGTATTATATCAAAATCGTATTCTAGTAAGCGTAAGCGCCAGCGAGTTAGTTTGCTACTGACTTCTTTAAATTTATTCAACCAAGCAAGAGGCTGGTGATCCGTATATACTGTAAACTTTTTGCCGTATAGGTAAGGTCTAAAATGTTTTGTAGACCAGACTATGGCTAATAATTCTCGCTCAATTGCACTGTATTTTCTCTCTGTGTCTGTTAAGGTCCGGCTAGCGTATGCAACCGGTTTGTCGGATCCAACTGGTCCTTGTGATAGTACGGCGCCGATTGCTACTTCCGAGGCGTCTGTCGTCAGAATAAATGGTTTGGTCATGTCAGGGTATTGTAATATAGGAGCATTCACGAGGAGCTCTTTACACTTTTCAAATGCTTCTATGAACTTATCGTCTGTCACTACTCTTTTGCCCTTCTTAAGGCAAGCGGTCAAAGGTTGCGTGATTTTAGAGAAATCCTTGACAAACCTACGGTAGTAACCGACAAACCCTAAGAACCGTTTGATTTCTGTTTGAGTTTGTGGTATGGGATATTTCAGAACTGCTTGTATTTTGTCGTTGTTCGGTCGGAGTCCGTCTTTGGTCAAAGTATGTCCTAAGTACTGTACTTCCTTGCGTAAAAACTCAGATTTGTCAAGTTGTATTTTGAGGTTAGTTTGTCTAAGTCTGTCAAATACGGCGCGGAGTTTTTGAAGGTGTTCCTGTAAGCCATTTGAGTAAATTAAAATGTCGTCCAAATAGACTAGGCAGTGGATGCCCTGCAGCCCTCTTAAAACGTTATTCATCGTTCTCTGGAAAGTTGCAGGAGCCGTTTTAAGCCCAAAGGGCATACGAAGGAACTCGTAATGTTCGTTTTGTGTAGAGAAGCCTGTCTTCTCTCTATCGCACTCTTCTATTTCAATTTGGTGGTATCCTGATGCTAAATCGAGAGTAGTATAGTAATTACTCTTTCCGAGTTTATCGAACAAGTCACATATGTTTGGGATGGGGTACCTATCATCTACTGTAATCTCGTTAAGTCTTCGATAGTCCACGACCATTCTATATTTAACTTGTCCAGAGGCGTCCATCTTTTTCGGAACCAAATGAACAGGTGCACTCCAAGGCGAATGCGACTCTCTAATGACATTATCTTTAAGCAACTTTTCGACCTGACGTTTGATCTCTTCGGCTTGGGCCGGTGCCTGTCTATAGGGTTTGACGTAAATTGGGTCTTCATTAATTGTCCTAATACGATGTTTTACCTGATTCGTAAAGGTCAGAGGTAAGCTCTCGCAATAGAATATATCCTTATATTCATTGCAAAGTTGTTGAATGGCCTTGCTTTCTTCATCATTAAGGTGGTCTAGTCGTAGTTTGGATAAATTGTCGGTCAAAAGTTCGTCCATTTGTATGTCACTAAAGTCAGAACTGTAATTAACTTCACATATGTCGTTATTAAAGTTCGTTACTGTAAAAGGTGCCGTTATTGTTAGCGTGACGCGGTTTTCTGTAAGGTTTTGTATTACGGTGGTTGCAAAATAGTTTTCACACCGGACTATTGCTGTAGGCATACGTACGCCATCATAGAACTGCTTAAAGTTTAAAATTGCGTCTCCGTTTTCTAAATTTACTGGCAATGTCACTCGATGTTCAGAGCGTGGTTGGATTTCGATGACGTGATCGTCATTATAAATAATGGGTATTTTTGAACACTGTGTTTCTAATGTCTTATCTTTAAGGTTTATGTTAGCTTTGAGCCGTGACATGAGGTCACATCCTATAACCCCGTCGTAACGTCTATCCACATCATACACATAGAATTTATGATAACCATCTACTTTAAATATGGAGAAGAGTGGAATATTAACGACTTCACTGTGAACGCTGGATGCATGGGTGCTGGTGACCATAAAAGGTTCATAACTTTTTAACATGGCGAAATATTCATTCGCTTTTAGTGGACTCAAAAACGAACGCGTACTTCCAGAGTCTAGCATAAATTTTCCATCGATATCTGATATGTATATGTAAGGGAGTTTTAAGGAAGCATCATAATTTATTTCTATCATTTCGTGCTTGTTGGGTCTACGCTTATGTGAAAATTTTCCACAGCACTACATACATCTTGATTGTGGGGCGCTGAAGGCGTACTATCGTGTGAATCACTTTCGCAGATTTTATTATCAGTGGGGTTGTTGTCGATTATAGGCTCGTCATATGTGTAAAAACCGTCATATGCGTCAGGAGTCATGTCATAGTAACAATCATAAGTCTCATAAGGCTGGTAATATTCTTCATACTGACCTTCCAGTGCATACGTTTCGTTTATGGGTAGCTGTTGAGGTCTCGCTGCTGGAGCAGTCCTCATAGAAACGTCATTGTCATATTTATGACTGACGTAGCCTTGAGGCTGTGGTGGTTTATAGCCAAACTGTCCAGCTTGGGGTCGGAACCCAAACTGGTTTACCGGAGGCCTATATCCAAACTGATTTGTCGGAGGCCTATATCCAAATTGGTTTGGCGGAGGTCTATACCCAAACTGTCCTACCTGAGGTCGGAAACCGAATTGTCCCGTTTGTGGTCTTGGTCCAAATTGTTGTTGAGGGGGCCCACCTGGAACTACCGGTGGTTTGAAACCCATTTGTGCTGGAGGTCGGTATCCAAAGGTACCTACTTGTTGGCGTGCAAATTGTTGGGTTGGTAATTGTTGCCGCACCAGATGCTGACTGGTCTGGTTTGGTATACCAAATTTGAACTGGGTCTGAGGTTGTGGTGCCATAAGTGGCCTAAAGTTAGACTGAGATGGAAACGTTTGAGGTCGATTCTGTAACATTTTGGTGCGTTGATTATATTGTTCTTGAAAATTTACTTCTTCTAGCACGTGTTTTAGTGCATCTTCTAGCGTAGTGGGGTTTTTGATTCTTATAAGTCTCACCATGTGCTCTGGTAGATTATATAGGAACACATTTAGAGAGGTATTGTTGTATATAATTTGTTTAGCTTCTTTTAACTGTGCGGAATGATTTTGATTAACTTTAGATAATAGAACGGCCCGAACGTCCTGTATACGTCCACAAAATTCTAAGAATGTTTCATTAGGCCTAATTTTTAAAGTTTCTAATTCGATGGCTACACACTCCTCGCTTCGTGGGTCACCGAAATGTTGGAGAAGGAGGGCTTTTAATTCATCGTATGTTACGAAGTCGCTTCTTTCGCTAATTAAAGCCGCAGCTTTGCCCGATAGTCTACTCGTCACATATTGCATTAGGAACTCATTTCGCTCCTCGGTGCCTTGATAACGTTGAATGACATACTCACATTTTCTAAGAAATAAATTTAGAACTTTGGTGTCCCCATTAAACTCGGGGATGAGACCTAAAATTTCGCGTGGCACAGTTTGTTGATTTGTCAACAACCGCGGTAAATCAGCGGGCGCTGCTGGGGCTCCAAGTACCCTTTGTTCGTTAGCCATAATTATATAATTCTAGCGGACGTTATACAAATTCTATACCTAATAGTATTCCCTAAGATACTACACTATAACTTATATATATTTCCTTATACTATTCTATTATATGCCTAGCAAAACAACTCTAAGTTAAAGACATACAAGGCTAAGCGCAATGAGATTCGCTTTCGACCTTAACGTAACCTAATGTGCAATTTTATTCACATACAAACTAAGTATAACAGTTTACAAAATTCAGGGAGTTTAGGGCAAGGTAGGAAGTAGAAGGATTTTACTGTACTCACTGTCCAATCGCCGAATAACTCGCCATAATTTTCCGGTTCCCTGTATCGTATTTGTTTGGTTCGAGGATAGCCGCGTAGCACGAATCACTGAGTCTAAGTATAGTCGCACTAACGGATGCCACTCGCGAACTTTCACTTAAATGTTCGGATTATACGAACGCGGACTTCGCGATGGCACGTGCCGGCTATCCTACCGGCTGCGCCAGATACTTTTCGGGAGCGACGAAATGAATTTTTAAAAACTATTAAATTAAATTAACTTTATTAATTATTATATTTAATAATTAATTAATATTAATTCTAAATTACACGTCCGCTTGTAGAGCTGGATACAATACGAATCATTCTAGACACCGGTGGTCCTCGTCACGTTCCCAGCGACGGATGCGATAACATTCTGCTGACAATGCGTCTGGGAGAGTGGCGTGACTCTAGAATGTTCCGAGAAAGGCGGTGGTCCTCGTCACGTTCCCAGCGACGGATGCGATAACATTCTGCTGACAATGCGTCTGGGAGAGTGGCGTGACTCTAGAATGTTCCGAGAAAGGCGTTATGGGAACATAACTACCTACATAATGTAAATAAGCCGAACAAAGTTTGAGCGTTAAAAACATTTAGTAGTTTATTTAGGTACCTCGACGTCTCGACCAAGTTTCGTTGTAATACTTTATTAAATATTTTTCACGCGATTAACCCGCGCCGATCGCTTTAATAACAATATAAACAAAAATATATAAAAAAATAAAAACGTTAGAATTCTTTCTGTCGCGATGACTAGACTTCTATTTGTGCACAACCCAAATTAAGCCTTTGAAGGTTATTTATTTCTGTAAACGTAAAAAATATGGTCCAAAGTACATAGCTTTAGTACTTTGCCTTTGCCCACGCAGTGTGGCTACGCAATCATCCGAGCGTGACTAAGGCACAATGCTTTCCTCTCCCGCGTCGCTTACGCAAAAAAATATTCGATAGCGTTATAGGTACCTACATTTCGATATGACTAAGTAAGAACGAAGTTCAGGCGGCTATCCTGAGTATCGGCAAGCGATAACGCATGTTTTGATCCGGCCGGGCAGCGCGAGCGGCGGCCAAACCACCGCACCGGCACAATCACCGACTTGTGAAACGAAGCTACTGCTTACGATATTACAAACTCAGTGAGAGAGCAAGACAGAGCAACATGATGTAAATATAATATAGGTATGTATATTCGGACTATGTATAATAACACGTATGGGGCGCGTGTTTGGTTCATACATGCAGACACCACGTGCTTTGAGCCGAATATCGAATGTCATAGTGCGCATTCATTTGTCAATTTAAATCTAAAGTCTAAGCTTAATAATATTATGGCTTTTGTTTTTTTGAGTCGTTCAAGCTCAAAAACCAATAGACTGATTTCAAAATTTCTCGAAAATAGTGATCAATGATCACTTTTTTCCACTTCCTGTGATCCTGGTATATCTTCATCTCATTGGATTCCTCGTACACAATTACCTAGACTGCCGTCTCTGAAGAGTACATAGGCGGCCCATCACACTCAGACCCCTGCACTAGGATTCCCTGTGTCGTGGGAGGCATGGACACACACAATCACAGCATACAAACACCCAAGACCCGGAACAAACACCTACACTCATCGCACAAATGTTTGTGACACAGAAGTCATGTCACTGTCACTAACCACTGCGCCACGGCGACCATCAAGTCCAGTACGTCGACTAGTTTTCCATTTTCACTGACTAAATTTAGAAGTCGCTTTCAGTGATAAGGCCGCCTATTGTCTCACTCTATTATTTTTGGTTTGTAAGTACCGTAATATTAGTACTTACCTAAATGTGTTTGTGATGCAATAAAGCATTATCTATCTATCTCAACGTATATCGCTTGTCCTTTTGCCTAAGCCTTCTCAAAAATATCTGATTGCTGACAGAATACCTTTCTCGACTAATATCATCTCAACACCAATATGGACGAGTTATCAAGAGCGTCGTGGGCGTCGTCATCGTCTGCGTAGTATTGATTATAATGCTTATAACACAATCTAATTTAAATAAACGTCTCTTGTCGAATGACAAAATTTAAATAACTTGAGTTTATCGAGCGATCATGAGCTCTGCTTAACATTATAAAATAACCTTCAAACCTTCAAATTTACACAACAATGATAATGAGCTGGCACCGGTATGAGAAACAAATAAAATATGTGTAGTTATATATACCTATATACTTTAGGCACGTCACAGTAGTTGAAAATGGGCAGACCGTACCCAAGACGTAACCCCTTTGTGACGTAACCCAACACCTACTTTGAAGTCCTAATTTTACTTTGAACAAAAAACATAGTTCAGTACAATGTGAACTTTAACCTCGACCACATTTGGTGGCGCTGGAAACGTCTTAGAATAATTTCTATATCACAGATAATATCGAGACAACCATAATAATATAATACATGGTTTGATGAAATATATATCATTCTGCGCCCCGCAGTTTCACTCGCATGGACGACGATTTTCCCGGAGTTATCCCATGTGAAACATACTTTTTCCAAGAGAAAAGTAGCCTTTGCCCTTATCTAAGATAGATCTAATCTTTTGATAAATGTTGGTATAAAGATAGTCCGAACTATCTTTATACCAACATTTATCAAAATTGGTTCAGCAGGTTAGGCCTGAAAACGTAAGACACAGAGTTACTTTCACATTTATAATATAACTAGCAGCGAAACCCGGCGTTTCTCGGGTACACTTGACTTCTTTTTTCTTTGTTTGTTTACTTTTAATTTCCGTTGATCTTCGTTCGATTAAAACCAGAATAAAACAAACGAAAACTTATATACCTACCTACCGTCAAAAATCGAAGTTTTCAGTACCAGAACACTCTATAAAATTCAGATAGTTTGTTCTTTGCAACGATCTAGAAAACGCTTGACTTTCTTTGTTCACTTTTCACTTTTAATTTCCGTTGATTTTGGTTCGGTTGATACAAGAATTAAACTGAGGAAAATGAACTGAGTTTCTGCTTACACATAGGAGTTACATGATTTCACCGTCCCCATTGCATCTAAGGACGACCAGACGGACGGCAATGCGACATCCATGGTAGACGTTCCAACTTGTCGCACGAAGCGTTTTGCTTCTACATTCATAGTACGAACAGCTAACGAATGGCATTCATTGCCTAAATCTGTGTTTCCGCGAAAATATAATTTCGGTATCTTCTAGTCACGAGTGAATAGGTATCTTCTTGGCAGGCGTGTTCCATCGTAGATCAACCGCTTGCCTAGACTTAATAAAAAAAAAATTTAAAATCTCAATTTAAGATTCAGATATATTCAATGTCAGACAAATTCACGAAAGTCAAACCGTATAATGCGTATATTTGAATATTGTAGTTAGTTCTTGAAGACTATTAGAATATTCTAAAACGTTTGGGAGCATTCCGGATGATGATGATCGACTATTCTGAATCATTTAAGAGCCTTTGAATTAAATTTGATTATTCTAGATAATTCTGGAATATTAAAGAACATCCTAGATGATGAATGATATCATACGATCACCTCATATCATTTTAACAAATTAATAAGATCGTTCGAGAGAATTTTAGAACATTTTGGCAAAACCTAGAATTTGTAGAAGGTTCCTTATGTGAAAAGAAATTACCGAAAAATGGAACCGACTTCAACACTCAAAAGTGTGAAATAACTTGTTGAAGTACCATGATAGTTCAAGGGTAACTATTATCAAAATATTGTGCTCATGGTACTGACTCCGACAAGTCGGTTACATTTAATGGTAAAAAAATGTTTGTCATTATTTTCAGCGTGTTAAATCCTAGACAACGTCATCACTTAACATCAGGTAAGACAGTTGTCAAACGCAAACTTATAATATGTAAAAAAAAAAGTGACATTGGTTACTCACGGAATCAATTCTCATTCACCCTCAATAAGGAAATCATCCAGATAGACGTAACACAGTTCCAGTTATTGGAGTGTAACTCAAAAACGGCTTGATGAAATTTAAATGGGACCACCTCGAAAATACAATAGTTATTCTATAAAAAAAAAAAATTGTTAATCGCTTCATAGACGATGAAATTAGCCGCATTTTTTTCTTCAAAACATTAAAAGTTCTTCAAACTAATATGACCAGCTTGAAGTTCTTTCAACTAAAGAAAATATTTATTCCAATAGGTTTTAATAAATAAATAATAAAACATCCATTTATTGCCCTAAACATAATAAGTTTTAAATCAACGGTGTACTGATGTAACAAAAGAAAAGTACATTTGAACTGATAAGCTAATTATTTGAAAATCGATTAGAACAAGAGGGACATAGTAACGCAAAACTAAAGCAAAGAAAACTACCCATTACTTCACCAAGGTCTTTATCCATAAAATTAGCATTCAGGTTCCTTTACGTTCACATTGTCAACTTTTGGCAAGTGTTACCCAATGAATACGAAATTAGGAAGAGGCGTCCATGAATTGACGTGATTGGAAATCGATATAAATACTGCGATCAAGACATCGATTGAAGGTAAGTATCAAAACTCGTTGTTACTTTGGCGCCGCCGTACACTCCGATTACAGATTCTGTGACCGTGCGGTTCAGAGAAACGCGTATTTCACGGTGGATATTGAATAGAGGACTTTGCTCTAAGACACACTCGCAAACGTTAGTAACATAACATAGGTACATACAATGATATTATATGTTTATATGAGGTAGATGTCGCACAAGCACGCGGAAACTGAGGCGGCCAAATTAAGTTAATTGTAGTAATTTTCATTATGACGCGTATTTCAAGCGCAAGTCTAAACATATAGCTATCCCTTTCTATATTATTTGTACCGTATTATCTGTCGCAGTAAGCATGTTTATGTCGTAAAGGAACAAAATCTAAGCACCGCGCAGTATGAATATACGTCATCTTTAGTAAAACATCATTGGGTACATATATGTATTAAGTTGCATGGTGGATTCTAAACAAGGATCAATACTGTCCTAATTTTTTTTTTTATCACACTCAGACCCCCGCACTAGGATTATCTGTATCGCGGGAGGCATGGACACACAATCACAGCACACCCACATCCAAGACCCGGGACAAACATCTACACTCATCGCACAAATGTTCGCCCCTGCCGGGATTCGAACCCAGGGTCCCGGAGACACAGAAGTCATGTCACAAACACTAATCATTGCGCCACGGCGACCGTAATTTCTTAATGTCTTTTCACAAGGTACCGCGGTCGTCATGGTCACTGATGGCCTACCCGATACTGGGTAGTACCTGTGATAAGCATCCTCTTGAGTACCACACACCAGTACAACTAGACTGATTTCCACATTATTGTTATCTTCGTGATCTACTTTCTTACCTAAATTAGTTTTCCTTTACAACGATTAGTGGTATTTTATAACCATGTCGTCCACCGACAAGGTAGACAGAAGACCTGACCAAGATCGCAGGAAGAGCTGGATGCGGGCCGCTTTCAACCGGTCTTTGTTGCGTTTGATGGGTAGGCATATATCCAGCAGCGAACGTCCTAAGCCTATATAATTATTTGGAACAATTGTGCAATCGCAATAGTCGAGATAAACTGTAGCCCAAACACGAAACACTCTCGCAATCGTATATACCGCAGCTTTAAACAATTAAACTTACACTCTTAGAACACCGACACTCGGTCACCAGCATTGCTTGGATAAATGCGAAATTATAACGTATTATTTAATTAAACACACTTTAAATAGTTTAATGGTAAACCAGCAAACAGTCACGTTTTTGTCAGTCGTTAATCGTCGGTTACTCAACCGAATAAAAATACATAAATTACCTATTTTTAATTGTTTTATGTTTATATAGCTTGTAATGGTGCTTATGATTTTAAGTTATTTAACTAAATGTCGAAGCTACTTAGTATTAATTTCTCGCAGAAGAGGTGAATTTCGTGTTAAGAAAATAAACATTTTCAAATCGCACTCATTATAGGTTAGGTGCCTATTACTGTGAGAAACACAGAATGAATGATTTGTACGTACAATATGTGCGTTACTCAATTGTTTATACGATGTTACGATGGCTATACTACATTTTTAACATAAGTTATATGTACTCCAGGCACTGACCTGGCAATTATTCGTTGCCATCGATCATTGTCAAGTAATGGCGACCGCGCAAACCTCTTATGCGAGGGCGCTGTGTGGGCGTCGCCGTCGACAGCATATCAATGACGTCATTGATGTCGAAACAGTGCTCGACCACAAGTACTGCGACCTCTCCTCTCCCGGAACTTACTGAGGTATTGCGGTCGTGTTCGACCATTACCTGGTGGAATGCACGGTTAGCAGACTATGAAGTGCGACAATGTGGAGCGACGATTTAAACCATTTATTTGCTAAGTTCAGGAGTACAATGCAGGTGATGTTAAAATGTACAATATGGTCGCTATATTTATTACTTACTAGTAGCACCCCGCGGTTTCAACCGCGTGGATTACGTTTTTCCAGCTACCTCAATTATCCCACGGGAACTATACTTTTTCCGGGATAAAAGTAGCCTATATGTTAATCCGGGGTCTAACCTATACCCATACCAAAGGTTTTGAATTATCTGCTTCTCCCCAGGGAAAAGAATTATATTCGGGATCAAAAGTAGCTAATGTGTCAATCTAGGGTCTAAATTATCTCCATACCAAATTTCATCGAAATCGGTGAAGCCGCTTGAGCGTGAAGGAGTATTAACAAACTTTCGCCTTGATAATATTAGTGGGATCAAACTATATAAAATGAATCCTTTTTTCTTTTTTGACAACGCCATAACCTGAGAACGAATCTCGCACGAATTCACTGATTTCATTCATCTTTTTTTTTACTTTTCCAATATTTTTGATTCATACGTAAGATTCATACGTAAAGTAAAAAAATGTCCAATTGGTTCTCCATACTGTCAGTGTCAGGGTATGAGCAACGTATCCAAACTGTTTCACTATTCGTCGGAACTGTCGGAAGCAGTATGATGCAGATAGATGCAGACATGGCACACGGGAACACATGTATACCTACGTATGTAAACATTTAAAGAACAATATTTTAAAAAAATAGATACAATCAAAAACATGAAGTTCTAAATATATCTGAGCAATCTCACACCATCAGCTCAATGACCTCGCACGTTTTGTATGTCACTAATCACCATGTGCTCACAGCTTGAGAATATATAGGTAAGAGATTTTATTGTGTATCGCATTAACATCATGCTAGGCAGAACTTCAGTTCAAATATTTGTAGGAAAAACCCATTATAGGTAACCAGTTATCGCCTGTAATTATAGTTATGGCCTGAAAGTATTTTCTTGGTCATCATCATCATCATCATCTCAGCCATAGGACGTCCACTGCTGGACAAAGGCCTCCCCATTGATTTCCACAAGGACCGGTTGGAAGCGGCCCGCATCCAGCCCTTGCCTGCGATCTTAGTCAGGTCGTCTGTCCACTTAGTCGGTGGCCGTCCTATGCTGCGCTTGCCAGTCCGTGGCCTCCATTCGAGAACCTTTCGGCCCCAACGGCCATCGGTTCTTCGAACTATATGCCCTGCCCACTGCCACTTCAACTTGCTAATCCGCTGGGCTATGTCGGTGACTTTCGTTCTTCTACGGATCTCCTCATTTCTGATTCGATCACGTAGAGAAACCCCGAGCATAGCCCTCTCCATAGCTCGTTGTGCGACTCTGAGCCTGTTCAGAAGGCCCATAGTCAGAGACCACGTTTCAGTTCCATAAGTCATCACTGGAAACACACATTGTTCGAAGACCAAGTTCGAAGTGTTGTTTTTTCTTGGTATATTAAAGGAAATCTTTGGACCGTACTTCGGTAATCGCAGTTTTTTTCTCCTATATAATATACCCTTTCAGGTATACCCGCCTAGCAGATTTTTAGGCAACCCATTATCAAGATGTATCAATCAAAATGCTTGCTAATAGGCAAAAACATGCATAACACGTGTTTTAAAAAATAAATAAGTTATTGAGATCAAGATGATCTCAATAAGATATAGGTAGTATCTTTTTAAAAACTGGTTTTATGAGAATGATAGTTCTTATAAAAAGGGCGTAGGTGAATATAACATACACAATGACAATAATTGACCCCGTGAGTAGAAAGATCACTGAAAAGAATGAAAAAAAAATATTACCGAAAAAATGGAACCAACTTCAACATTCAAAAGTGTGAAATAACTTGTCTTAGTACCATGCTCACAATATTTTGATAATAGTTACTTTTGCACTATGTATCATGGTACTGACCTCTACAAGTTATTTCACACTTTTGAGTGTTGAAGTCGGTTCCATTTTTAGGTCATTTTCTTTTCACCTTTTTTCAGTGAGCTTTGCTACTTACGTGATCAATTATCATTATGTACGTTCAAATTCTACATTTAATTTAAAAATGTATGTTTAAATTAAATGTAGAATTAGACGTTAAACATCTCACAATCAAAAACATCTGCTTCGGCACACGAGGGGTTTTTTTAGGATTTATTTATAAACTTAAAACTTATCAGACACGAAAGTAGGTGATTAAATTAGATAAGCAAACAGTCTGAATCTGTATGCACTGACCTCTAACCAATCACGTTACAACAAACAAACAAAGCGTCTATACTACATAATTCTAGATTCGAAGTGTAACATTTTATCGGCTTCGATCAACCTACATATAATATGCAAATTCTTCAAATAAACAAGGTTGCGTATTGCATCTTAATCATCAATAATTATGTTTACTTTGTATGAATAAGGACTGCGTATAGTATCTAGCTTGTACATACGCAGATTCATACATCTATCTTTTAACAAAGGACATTCATACAATATGTTTTCTTGACCTTATCTCACGTTATGTCGGGTAACATGTTTTTAACCGACATGTAAAAAAGGGGAAGGTTGTCAATTCGAGCCGTATGATTTTTTTATGTTTGTTACCTCAGAACTTTCGACTGGGTGAACCGATTTTGATGATTCTTTTTATATTTGAAATTTGCTGCTGCCCGTGTGGTCCCGTTTAATCTTCATAAAAAATCCGTCAAGCGGTTTTTGAGTTACACTCCAATAACTGAAAAGTGCTCCGCATAAGTGGATGACATAGTTGCGGGTGGAGAAATCGATGAACATATACAATGACAATAATTGATCCCGTGAGTAGCAAAAGGTCACTGAAAAGAGTAAAATATATTTTTTTTAAATGGAATCAACTTTGACACACAAGTGTAAAATAACTTGTCGAATTTAGTTCACGCAGTGGATCTTATTAAATTTTATTTTAAAATTCGACTAATACAATTTAATTTGTATCCTATTCTCATTTTTACGACGAATTAATATTGGTTTTTTTTCTTAATCATTTGTTTTCACATCAATTCGCATAACACTATACCTCTCATACAACACAAATACAATAAATTGCAGAACAACCCATTACAGACGTGATCATGATTAATTTGTCGTTATATACTTTTAATTGCTACTTTGAAGGGACGATGACAAATCACACAATGACTTATAATGAAGTATTGCGATATAATTATATTTTACGTTAACTCTTTATAAGTATGTACATTGGATGATACAAAATCAAATCACTATTTATTGACACAGACTTAATAATAGTATCTTAGGTGTTACAATAGGACGATAACCTAGAATGACGTCATATTTGGCAAAAAGTGCACAGCTCGCACGAATTCACTACGTGTCAAGTGCGTGGACAGTATGTAATTCTGACAAGAAAAAGAAATTAGTCATTTAAATGATATTTTTAAACAAAATTTATATTATGATAGCATTTTGAATGACTCATCTTATCGACCCTTTGAATAAATCATATTATATCATAATAGAAAAACATGTAATAAATAGGATCTATAATCCTGGAGATCCTGGCAAGGATAATTTAAATTAATGCATTGTCATCAGTCCTTGATAATGATAAATGTGCTCAATTTAATCCGACGTTTTAAAGGGGTTGAAATTACGTTCCAATATTTCATTTAAATACAAGCGAAGCTACTATGAGCAAAAAGTAACTAAAATAGTCAAAATAGTCAGTGGTCGCCGTGATCTGGCAACGTAAACCAGGTGAGTTTAGACATCTGGCATGCCCTAAACCTAGCCTAGGTCGAAATACTTCCAACATAAACGTGAGTATAGCTGGATAATACACATTATATATAATAGTATTCAAAATACCTAAGTACTTATCAATTGATATTACACTCCTGCTTAATCAGATCGATACAATTGAGTTTATTGCACAAGCGATGGCACATCTATTTGAATTGTTATCGTTTGAAGTGATTTCTGATAAGATGACATTGTTTAAAAGATCTAGGTTGAATTATTATAAATAATCTTTGATATTTTCAGGGTCCCACAGGCAGGTACTAGGAACACTATTAGTTATGCCATTTATCCGTCATGCGCATAGTAAGCACAACCGATTTGTATGTCTCTGAAGTAAGACGAACGTTTGTGCATACTGAAAGTCTATCGGTAAAACATTCATCGAGCAGAGTAAGGGAGAGAGTTATTCAATGATTGAGAATGCTGAAACGTTCCTTGAGCCTCTAGAGACCTAGGGGCCCCTAAAGCCCCTAACCCCTTTAGCATCAGCAGAGTGGCTACGCATTGCCATTCAACGGAGTAATGCTGCCAAAGTGTAGGGCATGTCTTAGACTTTAAGCAAAGCTATCTGCTTTGCTTCATAAGTCAAAATTAACATAATTTCACATTTTGAAAATTAACATTCAACATAACATTTCACAAGTGCCCATTAATACCTAAAATTCCGGCAAATTAAATTTGCCTGTAAAGGTAGGCTTTGGGCAAACTTTATATTATATTTATTTTTAAAATCTCACATAACAAGTATAATATATATTTACATATTATACTATATACATAATATATAGTTTATGGTAATACCCAGTTGTTGCCATGTCATACGATTCTTACGGAATGCCACATAGCACAGGTGGTAGAAGTTAGTTGACGTCACACCACTCCAAAAGGAAATCATCTCGAAGGATACTCGAATTCCACGGGAAGTCCGCATAAGAAATGTATTTCTCGCATTCTTGTTACATTCAAGATACGTGGTAGTGTTAAAACGGAATAAAAATGGTTTCTTCTCCAGGCTTCTAAGCTATGTGTGCGTCAAGCTTTACTAACACTGTGATTTTAACCAACTTAAAAAAAATGAGCTGTCGACTGTTTTTTACGTTTGTTACCTCTGAACTCCGGAATTTAGAAACGTGTTATCCAAAAACACCCACAAAAGTAATTTACTGTTAGATTTGTCCATAGAAAGTTCAGTAAAATATGTATATGACTAGAACGGTACACTCTACTTGTTAGAAGTGTCAAAACGCAAAAAAATGTGCTTTTGTCTCTCGATACTTGAAAGCTACGTGTACGTCAAACTTTGCTGAGGTTTGACCAATTTCATTATTCATTTATACTGTTTCTACGGGTACACACTTACGCGTAATCGATATCACTATCGGCAATTATTTTGGCTTCTTCCGGAAGCCTTCCTCAGGATCTTGAGTGCGGTGCTAACGCCCGTTTTGCTCGACTTTTTTTAAGTGTCACGTTATTAGTTTACAATTATAAGCTGTCATTTTACAACAGTTTCAACTGATGTTATGTAATGACTTGTAATGATGTAGCATGAAAGCCTATAGAAGGTACCTATTCAGTTGTGTCTTGAAGTCTCCAGCAATTCCAGCAAATTACTTATCTCAAAATACAGACTCGGCCGATGAGTTTCATTCTGGCAGTATGTATAAATAAGGTGGAAGCAAAACCTTTCGTATAGGTCGTATATCTACCATATATAGCGATGGACCATTGCCCTACATCTGCTTGACCGATGATAGAATGGGGAAAGTGGAATTAAACTCCGATGCAAATTCTCCTAAATATTTTGGTACTACAGAGGACCAATAAGAAGCAAACTCTACGCTGACATTTTGAAGGCTCTGAACCTCGACTCGATTTTCGATTGACTTTAAAGCTTCAAGTTAGTAGTAATTGGTACACCCATCCCAAAGGTGAGAACACCTTGAAGATCGGACTTGTGCTTGGTACAAATTGAGCAACTTTTTTAAGCCAGAATTCCAAACTATTTTTTTTTATACTGTATAGCTCTAGCGTTTGACCACTATCTCACTTGATGGTCAGTGACGATGTGGTCGAAGATGTTATCACGCTAGACCTAGAATGCTCACTGGCTCTCAAGGACTGCTGCCTGAACACACTATGTGCTTGGTAACAGTTTTTCAAACTTGAGGGTGGTAGCTAGCCAGGCGGGTATTCGAAAGTACCCTACCACCATGCTGGGAATTTGATAACGGTGTTACCTTCACCGAAAGAATCAACGTAGCTCCCAAAGTTTAACGTGGGTGTTAATGTGACACCAAGAATGTCCAGTGTCGGTAATGGTGACGGGCATATCACGAAAAGTAGGGCACAGTTGAATTTCACTCTGCTTGTCTGAGAATAGACACGCCTGGGTCTTATATTTATAGTAAGATATACGGATTATTAAGATTTTTTATTTAAGAGTGTTATATTTCCTTCAGAATAAAGTCTATTTTTTTACAGTCATCTTTTGGGGCCAGTGGGACACATATTCACCTCTAAAAGAAGTTATGATCACATGTCACATACTTGCATATGAATGTATAGGACAATTGGATTTATTTGATATAGCCAAGAATGTGGTAACGCGTTGCGTAAACAAAATTGTCAGCTAACTTCAACAATGACCGTAACTGGAGTTGCAAAACAATTTTACCGCTTTTTAGGGTAATTTGCGTACAATATATGAACGGAAAATTAATTATTAGTATACTTATGGTGGTATATTTTTGGTGATTAGCGGCAACAAACAGCCACCAGACTTACATTATAAAATAATATTTCGTATTGTATATGTTCGAAAGTATACAAAGCGATGTACTGTATACTTTCGAACATATACAATACGAAATATTATTTTATAATGTAAGTCGTGGTGGCTGTTTGTTGCCGCTAATCACCAAAAATTAACTCATTTTGACGAAACCTTAATTTCCACCGTTACGAAAGGATTGGCGTAAGCTTTTCATTTTATTAATGACTGTTTTTTACTAAGTCACAATCTAATGTATTCATTACACACAGCGTGACCAGACATTTGCTGAAATCTAGGACTTACAAGTTTCTAGGCGACTCTCTCCGCCGTTTTATTTAAAATTTGTATTCCTTATAATTTTATTTTATCAATATTGTACTTGTACATTAAAGTGTGTGTGTGTGAGTAAGTAGCATAACTTATGTTATGTTTCTGAGGAATAACTGTTGAGTTAACTACTCTATTGTATTATGTATAGCATGTGATGATAGATATACATAAATAAATAATAAATTAGAAGTGAATCTCTTGTTCTCTTGGTCACGCCATAACCTGAATACCAAACAAGCACGTTTGCATTTGTGACATGTAAGTACTTTATTGCAGGTACTCTGGTAATAACGTCAAAGAACAAAAATTAGGCACTTGTATGATCATAGAAAAAGCTGCCGTCTTAATAGCCTTTTAAAAGTCGTGCGTAATACGTCAGTATTCATGCATCGAGCTCGCATGCTAAAGTGTACTTAATAGTCGCACATTAGAGTTGATACCACGACGTTCTGATTTTCTACTGCAAGAAACCAATAAATTTCTCGAGTGGATGGTCTATATAGATGTGCTTCATCCATGAACAAATATCTATGAAAAAAGACAGTTCCGTCACTTCATTCACATTCATCAGACCTTCAATAGACATGTTTCGGTTCAGAATACTCTTGACTTGGCTCATTTTTAGAACTTACTTATTCATAAGAAAGCATCAGGGTGCGGAAAAAAACATTGGTTTTTTTTTTTATTTAGTTCAAATTGAAATTATATTATATATAATTATTATACAGATAAATTAAAATCAATTTAGGAATGTCAGCCCACTTACAAACATCAATAAAGTTATAAAGACTCTAGAGTCCCTCTTTTTTTTTCTAACGGACTAATGCTGTTTGCCTCTACCGGCATTTACAGCTTCTCCGGAGGGGGCAGCAGCCACACTGTTTACCTCAGTTGATTGAAGGTTTTTACCTTGTTTGAGCTTGAAGGAGTACAAACATACACATATAATACTAACTTTCTGATTTATAATATTAGTGGAATACAGGTGGCATCTTGCTGACCCATCTATATACATATATATATAATATTGTTCATTAGTCATATAAGATAATTAACTAAAATGAAGGTAGCAGCATTAAACAGCTAACAAAATAATTCTAGTATAAACATCATGTTTTCACACTAAAAACATCAAATGGTAAAATAATGATTAATTAGTCTTATTAGTTGTAGTGGAGTCACCACAAAGTAATCCAATTAGAACATCTATACAGGACACTCAACTTCAAATTGTAATTGACGGTAATTTTAAGTTTTTATTTGGAGTATGGCTATGTTTGTAAATTAATAATACCATGAACACAAAGGACATTGAACACTTTCTTTGTCTGCACTGGTAGTGAAAGTGACATCATAATGTAATAATTCAATATGTACTTAATTATAATAACTTAAAAAACTGTTTTGAGGATAGCAAAACAGACATTGGCATAATATGTTTGGTGAGAGTTCAATATTTTTGTACACAAAACAGCAATGTTTGATTTACACAAAAAACAAAAGCACAATAAGATTAGGTATCCACATAGATTTATTAAAATTGTTATGTTTAACACCTTGAGTTCAATAATGACAATTGGTAAAACAGTTCAAAATATTAGCACAATCATGTCAATACGGACTGGTCATGGAACAATTTTGTGACTGTCTTTTATTAATGTGGATTTATCTCCTTATTTGTACATATTTATTAATGGTGACCCTAAATAGAGCCAATGTCGATTAAATGTACATGATATTTAGTCGATTACGAGGGATTTAAATTACTCTCTAAAATGATATAGTTATATTTTTGCTTTGATTATTTTTACTGCCGACTTTAGAAAAAGAATACATAGCCAAATTTTGTTGCAATATACAACAAACCTCACTTTTGCTGTCACTAACTACTCCGATTGATGAATCGTGTAGAGGAGAGGTATTTAAATAAAACTTTTAAAAATATATTTTTCTTAGTGTCCTGTAAAATACACTTTGACTATACTTTTCTTTTAATAATGACACACATCAGTCCTCAGTGGGAGGGTACTTTTAAATGACATAATAAGACAAAAATTATTTTCGTCATCCATAAGGCACTTAAATATAACTAGGGCTGTGGTATTAAAATACTTTGAAAAGTCACAAGAGCTCTATTACAGGTCTCTTTTAACCTTCCAACTTATGCTGACTGAGTGTGTATTATTAGAATTTAGTACAATTCACAACAACAATTCTAATTAATCTCAATCAACTAAATGAGTCTTTCCTTGTTAGCTAAAGTATAATGGGTGCATGCATGTAAATGAAAAACATGGGTAATGAGAATTTCATTGCTTTAGGAATTTGTTTGGTAATTCGGAGTATAAAGGTTTAAATATTAAATGTATATTAGTCCAGTCAATTTAGACATAAAAATAGTAGTCAAATAACAAAAATTGTCAGAGAGCCAAATATTGGTGGAGGGCTAGGGTTTACCGTTACAAATAAAGTTTTAAAAATCCCCATTGATCCTATATGTGCTACAAAAGTTATTCGGGGTCAAAGGTCAAAATTTGAGGTTTTTTGGATTGTTCTCGAAAATGGTATTTTTATCAAATTAAAACCTGAAACAAAGTTGTAGATCTTAAAATTCTCTACAAAAAATGGTTTTTATGAGTTTTTTCTTAAGAGTTACCATTCCTGAGATATCGCGATTCTTAGACTCACATCATACATGATCACATTTCCACACCACCTGTGTAGTGGTAGTGTACTCGGCATGTTTTTTTAACGTGGTTTCCCCTGTAGGCCTTCTCCACTAACTGTCATGACAATTTTAGGATAATTTAAGGGAACAAGACCCGTCAAGTTCTTGATATTACCTGATTATTGATATTGCTATTGATTATTGGGTTAACTATTGTTTTGATTTCTTTAGATATTTTAATCAGATTCATACTCTTGAAAGTCTACTTCAACAGTCATGTCTTCTTCGATTTCTTCTTCTTCTTCTTGCTGGATGTTCATATAAATTGTTAATAAAATCTGACAAGTCACATTTTTATTATTCTCTGGGCTACATATAGGATTGATTCAAGAATCAGTTTTTAAGTACCTACTTAAAATATTTTTTCCTAATAAATGTCTTGAATTGAGATAAAACAAACAAATGAAATGCTTATACTCTTTGCCATTATTTAGAAGAACATTATGCTTTCAGTTACCACCTAATTTCACAAAGGTCAAGGACCTTAGTAACTTTTTAGAAGTCCTGAATAACAATGTGACATAAAATATAATTATTCAAAATTATAATTATATGTGTGCACTTACGTTTTCAAAATTGTTTCCCATAAAGTTTTGAGTATCACAGCTGCATCACTTTCTAGTCGCAATAATTATAATATTGAGTTACTTTTCTTTCACTTTAGAATGATGTAAAATCTCGCACTTATGTTCACGTAACGGTAGTGTAATTATAGCACAAATCTTTTAACAGCTTTTCATGAATTACTGAATAAAAATACACAGAACTGAAAAGCGAGAGGAGTAAAAGTTCACTTCCACAAAACGCGCGTTCCTATTACTTCTATCCCTAGTAATCCCTACACATGAGACACGAAAGGAAAGGAAATACAAGGCGAGTGTGACAGTGTAACTACAACTGTACAGAAGAACAAAGTAAAGATTTTATAATGTAAATTAGTTTAAAAATGAGTGCCTTGCCGTACGTATGATGCATTACAAGCAATATCAAAACTAATCGCATTCGCAAGCAAAATCTCGCCTGCGTCTGTCCTCGCTTGACTTGACAGTCGACACTTCGTTCGACAGCGACAACGACACTCACACTTGTTTTGGCAATTGGCATTTAGTTTTTTCTACGGGCGGATCTAGGGAGGAAGCTCTTTTCCGTTTCATAAAAGATAGTTGATAAGTATTGACATAGCACGATACATTCTGTCCCATATACTATTTGAAATACCGAATAATTAGCTCGATAATCATTTAACTGGATAATTATTATCCAGATCAATGATTAGAATAATGATCCTATTTGTCGACGAATTAGTATTCATCTTCATTATTTTATTTTAATATATCATTCGTAAACGCTTATAAACTTGGATGGTTGATAGTATATAAAAATAAAGTAAACATAACATACTTGTTTAATTCCGTGCCCGGCGTGAAGATGTTGACATCTGTACTTGCATGATTTTTTTCGGCCTATGATTTTATTGTAAAAAAATTGACAACTATATAATATGCTTTTTTTTAGTAGTGGCCTTAGGTACTTTATTCACTTTTTTAATTTTACCATGTTTTTTTTGATAAAACTATTTGTCAACCTCTAATTTAAAATATTCCAATATTTCAAGCAACAAATTTAATTTTTTTGTATTTAAAGTACCAATGTTTTGGTCCTATTTGGAACAATGCAATTAATAGCTTTGTTGCTAAGGTAGCTAATACAAATAAAATTCAGGGATATGTTCATATTTGTAGCCACAGCGTCTAATGATAATACGCTGTAGGGTATCAAATTAAAAACATATTACAAAAATGAAGGTTA
Organism: Apeira syringaria; assembly: GCA_934044485.1. Classification (NCBI taxonomy): domain Eukaryota; kingdom Metazoa; phylum Arthropoda; class Insecta; order Lepidoptera; family Geometridae; genus Apeira; species Apeira syringaria. The sequence goes on along the minus strand of OW203662.1, from coordinate 18,455,137 downwards.
TATTTATTTAAAAAAATTTGGATTTCTAAATTATTTTTCTCTAGGCAGTTATCGACCTGACCATACACCGGTACCAGTTTATCGTTGAATATTGGGACATGTATAATATCATTTTAAATATCTTGGAAATATATGGAGATAGTTTAAACCCTAGATTAACACATAAGCTACTTTTATACTGGAAAAAGTATAGTTCCCGTGGGATAATTGAGGTAGTTGTACATACTACATGGTACACCATGTGCAAATTTTTAATTCATCTACATAACATTATATTTAGCGCTAAACTCTGTTTTATGCTGTGATATGATTGCAACAGCAAGGAATGCAGAAAACACTTTTACAAAATCAAATTTATTTATTTGTCTTATCTTCTCACTAACAGGCTAACATTGTTTGGTTAAGACTTTTCCATCTTCTTACATCTAATCGCAGTAATAAATTGTGAGCCGATGGATCGTTTAATATCGAAAAATATTATTAATTAAGTGATCAAAAGTGTAAGTTCGGACGTTCGGACATCCCTAACCTTTCACTTTGTCCCAAGCTATCACATTTTCACTACAGTGAATGACATTAGCAAAACTTTTTAAATTTAGGCTACTTGCAATTTTTGCCAATCTAAAACCTAAAACATTTAATAAAATTCGTTAGACTTAATATTTATATTAGCTTGAAATGTGACAAATTCAAATTAAAAACCAGGCTTGAGCTCACTCATTCTAACTAAAAAATACATTGCATTCACATGGATGAAATCTCCTTTTATGTAAAAAATATCTGTCGTAGGAGATTTCGCTCTTGCCCAGATCTATTGCTTTATTTTACAATATGGTTAAAAAATATAAACAAAGTGTGAGTGTGCGTGTGGTGAGTGTTAGTGTGTGTGTGTGTTTGTATGTGTGTGTGGATACGCTTGTGAGTTTGTGAAGATGTCATGTAAAGAGTGTGAATTTAACACGTGACAATGCATAGTGACACTGAGCGTTCCACTGAGAACACCAGTCTCTTAAGAGTCTGGGCAACAGATGGAACCTATTTGAACGGAACATACACGCTGAACCGCGTGTATGTTGCGGGGGGGAATTATTTAGTATATTACGTAAAATTTTTAACATAATTATGTATCTCCAATAGGCCTAACAATCTTTATAACTAAATGAAACCATTTTGTTACTTTAACTTTGCAGTTATAGTTGTGTTCATGGGGTATACATTTAAAACTTTATTTATTTTATTATACAGATAAGGAGATTTATTATAATACTGACGTGTTGCAAAGGTCGATTTTACATTACTTCTATTTATGACAAGATCTTTTCTCCTTCTTTTTAATTTATTGTCGTCATATTGAACAGCTTTATGTTGTTTTAGTACTGAATTAAGGGTATATAATTTTCTAATAGAAAGTACATCCGCGTCTAAATGTAGTATTTCAGTTGGATACAAGTATGGTTTAAATAGCATTACTTTTAAAGGTGACCGTTGGGCTCTCTCGAGATATAGAAAATGAGTTTTAGTAGCTCCTCCCCAAATAGGTATACAATAAGTATATATATATTGATTGTACTAGTGTAATATATATTTGTTTAATAAGAGTGAGAGAAGCTACGTGTCTTAAATTTTTGAAAATCCACATTAGTTTTCTGGTTCCGTTCATAAGTTGTTCCAAATGTAGATGCCAACTCAAGCGTTGATCTAAGATAATCCCAAGATATTTTATGTTATGTTTTATGTTTTACGTCTAAATAGCGAAGGACTGCAAAACCATTATTCACTCACGATAAAGACCCTCGTGGCATATCGTCACAGAAAGTGTAGTATATTTGTAATATGTTACAAACATCAATAATAAGGTTTTACCTTTGCAAGGACTCCCAGTTTTTGGGCGGCCACCTGAGCTTTGGACTCAATTTATGACAAAAACACAAAACAAAATTGAGCGTCGAGTTCAAGGAGACACCTAGTATGTCTAGATGGTTAGTTATCGGCTCGGACACATCACGGAAAGTAGGGGGGGGATCCTTTTCGCGGAAAATAAATATATATATTATACATAACCAATTCACACTGTAGTGGTGCCCAAACACAGGTGTTAAGAGAGGAAATGGTCGAACGTTTGAACCTGACCTGACTGATATAATATATTTATAATATATAGTATAAGGTAGGTCCGAGACATTTCCCTCTGAAACTGTTCGTTAATTAATTCATTATAACATTGGAAGACGCCTACATGTTTCGAGAATGGCATTATTTCATTTTTCGCAATCGCCTCACAAAAATATGTGAGCAACTAAGTTTTAAAACTAGATATTTGCTTAACTATTGTTAATATCATTAATATCAAATGTAACAAGCCATTATTTAACAGCTGAGGTGGGTTCCAATTTTCTTATTTAGTAAGACAAGCAATTAATGAAAAATGCAATAGTAAGTAAAATGCAATCATAAATAAACTAGGTATTGCGCTAAAATAACATTTGCATCTCGATTTTATTGTAGGTAAAATTATTATGATGGAAACTAGATCTGCCTAGCCATATAAAATTGACCTCCAAGTAGAAATGCAAAACTAGCGATATGTCGTTAAAATCGAATTTTAAGATGGCTATAGTGGCAGTATGCATTTTCTTGAGTAGAGAACGATGGGGCTCTCTATAGGGTTACTGGCAAAATAGAAGAAAAGAGATCCTGAGGTCGCAGTCAAATGCGTTGGTCCAACCAGATACCACTCCACGCTCCAGATTTCTATACATGAGGCTCTATAAACTGCTGGCAACAGATCAAGATGGCGCTCATTCATCTAAAAGAAAAATATTGGTGGAGGTGGTCAAGACCCTCAGTTATGAGGATGTCGATTAACGGAGGAAAAGGCAGTTGCTCTATGCGTCTGTTTGTCTACTAACTGTAAAACAAAGCAACGGATTTTGAAACGACATTCACAATATTTTTTTAAGGGTACACCCTTATTTCATTCTATATTTTCTTTATGCAATCTAAATTGCAATCGTGGGAATCCAGGCCAGGAATCGGGATTACTAGACAATTAAACAACAGCTTATAACTTTGACTTACTGAAAAATTGTACAAAGTGTAAAAAAATGCAATTGACGACAAAAAGAAGCGCTTTGTGAAATAAGCTATATATAAGCTAGCATAAGTGTATCCTGCTATAACCATGAAAATAGTTAACAAAGTCACAATTATTCAACGTCAGACGCCAGGGACTAGCTATAGCGACTCCGTGAATCTAATTTATTTGAAATAATTTTATAGGTATTGGTCTAGTGATCAATATCTTACATGTTATGATTAACAGACTTTTTGGGAATAAAGTACCTATTATTTTATTAAAGATTGTGTGTCCGTATCGATACAGGCATAATCATCATGTGCCGACAGGCGATTATCAAAACCTCAATAAAACTCTAACGGGGCCGTTTCTGTAATTACCTACTTGTAGGTAGATTATACGAACCTAGCTAAAAGCAGCGTTAAACGTTTTCTTTACCGATATTATTCAGCAATAATTTGTTATCATCATAAAAACTATAAACGATAAACTATAACGATGAAATCTATAGTACCTACCTACTCATCTGAAGCAAAACAAAAAGTAAAAAAAAAAAGAAAAAAAAAAAAAAAAAAGGAATTAGTCAAATAGGTTTATAAATGACGAAATATAGCAAAGTATATATCAATTTCAATAGCGAAGATATAATTAAAAAATGTATTTATAAAACAATCGAATCAAGACCTGCCGTATTTTTTTATTTTAGTTCAAAAGTGCGTAAAAATGATTGTTAACATAATGAACGAATTGTTGGGGTTTTATGAGGTAGGTTGTTTGTTTGTTTTAAAAGATCTTAATTTTAATAAAATAAAGGCACAGTCTAACGATTTTATCTTTAATTTATATTTTTGCCTCATTAGCCTAAAAAGTGCATTTATGGTATTGTGACAAATAACAGCTATTTATGTAATTCCTTTTCTGTGCTATATTTTTTTATCTCGTTTCATTTTGAGACAACCTTATTTCACGTGGACTGAGTCACGCCACCAGGTACATTATTTATATTTGTAAAATACTGAAAAGCAAAATTGTAGATAATTTAATTTCAAACAACTTTTACAACAACTATTTTTTGTGTGAAGTTGAAAATAAACGGAGTATTCAATAAATAAAATAGAAACTATTTATTGCCACAAAATTATATAAATTGTAATGAGTACAAGAAGCCGATACGACAATAAAAATAAAAATTGACCCTTACTCGACTGGGCTAACCTGCATGCCGACAACTTTACGACACAAACATACGTCGTGCGTACCTACTGTGTTTGTTTATATTTTTTTTTTATTTAAACGGGCTGATGCCTTTATGAAAATAAAATACCAACTAATCACAATAGTACAGTTACTACAATCACATTTGAGCAATCCACTGGCTATTGTCAACCTATAGATAACTCAAATGCTCTAACCCGCTACCAGTTGGCAGCGGGTATTATTATATTATTACCTTGTATTGAATTGAATGTTATCAGCGCTTAGTAACGTGAAAATTGGATATTAGATTGTTTTTATTTTAATACCATAAGGTATTATTTGATATCGCTATGTACGAAAAATTATCGGTTGGCGACACTTAAATATAACAATAGGCTTAAAACCTATTGCTTCGGATAATGGATAAGACATTTGCCTCATTTTCGAATTGTAGTTTGCCAAAAATAATCTCCAAGGTTTTAAGATGTGCTGAACAAAGTAGCAATTGAAATCAAACTTTGTTCATTCCGAATTAATCGTCATGAACTGTGTAGATACCTATATACTGTGTATGTACCTATATGTAAAATTATATTTATTAACTTATAAGTAAAATTTATAAATTTTTATTAGACATGTAAGACAACAAAATAAGCTGTGACTAAAAACGGCTGGATGGATTTGGATGAAATTTGGTATGTAGACACTTCCGGTCGAGGAATAAAGCATAGACTTTTCATCATCATCACGCGGGTAAAACCGCAAGTTGCAGGTAGTTAAAAATATAAATATAGGGTTATTATACATTTATGTAAACTATCGTAATTGAAGAGCAGACTTTTCGCAGCGTAAAACAGCGAACTCAGTAGGAACAGTGATGAGCGCCGTAAATACTGATTTTTATTATGTGTTTGTGTACCTTTTGATGTGTACTTTGCTTTACGGTTTGATTAATTGTTATCTAGCACAACTGTGATGTACAAAGCACCTGTTAATACTTCTCCAGATCATTATCGATAGCTACTTTTTACATTCTGTGTCGTTCAATTGTTTATACGACAACACTTTGACGCTAAGTATTCGTGCTTAGAAGTAAATGTCTTATGGAATATAATTTATAGTAATTTGTAAGAAACATCTAATAGTATTATTTATTATTATTTATATTTTAATTTAGTTCAGTTCAATACTAAATTCAATGTGATTATTTTAAACTTTTAGATGTATTTATTTAACGGGAAGGACCAAATTATTAAAACACAGGCCTGTGAGTATAGTTTAATAGTTAGTGCCACTAATAACATATACTGTGAGAAAATAAAATTATTTTTCTAATCTAATCTAATTAAATCATTTCAAATCGTTTATTTAATAAACGATTTGAAATGATTTGATTATCGCGTAAAATCTTGTCCGTTAATCGTTATATTCATTATTGAGGGTCTTGACCTACTCCACCAAATATCCTTTCGATGCATCCCAGTATTTGACTGCGACCCCGAGATTTTTTCCGTCTATTTTGTTAGTAACTCTATGCCTCTTTAGATTGTCATCATATTTTCTGGCTATGTGACCGAATTACTCACGAAGTCTGTTTAGATTATATCGAAAGAGCCCTGTTGTCGAGGTGCTGTTGCTTATGGCAGTTCTTCAGCACCAAATCTCGAATGCGTCGACGCATTTACGGTCTGATAATTTAAAGGTCTATATGTCTTAGCGAAGTAAAGATAGGAGCAGAAAACTTCTGTCGTTAATTTTTATTCCTAACGAGATGTTACGCATGGTGGTAGGGTACTTTCGACTAAGTACTCGCCTGGTTAGCTACCATTCAAGTTTGAAATACTGTTACCAAACACTGAGTTTCACATGGTGGCGGTAAAGTATATAACATCCATCATCATCATCTCAGCCATAGGACGTCCACTGCTGGACATAAGCCTCCCCCATTGATATCCACAAGGACCTGTTGGAAGCGGCCCGCATCCAGCCCTTGCCTGCGATCTTAGTCAGGTCGTCTGTCCACCTGGTCGGTGGCCGTCCTATGCTGCGCTTGCCAGTCCGTGATCGCCTTTTTTTTTTTTTTTATAACATCCGATGTATGTAAATTGAAGAAGTAGATAGCTATTTTAAGGCATTGCTAATAATAGTTAGTAATTTAGTTGTATGTGTATTTATTGTACCATATAGTTTTTTGAACCTTGGATGTGGGCATTGGGTTACTGTAATGCACATCCAAAGGAATGTCAATAAATTAAATATATAGTATGTTCAGGCAGCAGTCCTTGAGAGCCAGTAAGCATCCTAGAACTAGCGTGATAACATCTTCGACCACATCGTCACTGACCATCAAGTGGTCAAATCTAGACAGTATAGTAAAAACGTGTTTTCAAGACTTATATTCAGCTTTGACATGGTGCTTTATGCTATCCCTATGCATATCCCATTGACTGGCCGGTTGGCGCAGTTGGTAGCACTCTGCCTTCTGACCCGCTGGTCCCGGGTTCGATTCCCGGACAGGTCAAACATTTGTGTGTATGAACATGTCTGTTTGACCTGTGTCTGGGTGTGTATATGTATGTAAGTATATATCAGTCGTCAGGTAACCATAGTACAGGCTCTGCCTAGTTTGGGACCTTAAGACCTTGTGTGAATGTTGTCCCATATTATTATTATTATTATATCGTCTCCGCATGAGCCAAAGGGGAGCCGGAAATTTAAATCGGTGGTTCGTATGAGACCAATGGTAATACCCCTGCCTGTATTATCATTGTATGAGACCATGGGAGTCAATGATGTTTTACTAAACATGAGGTATATTCATACTGCGCGGTGCTCAGATTTTGTTCCTTTACGACATAAAAATGCTTATTGCGACAGATAATACGGTACAAATAATATAGAAAAGGATAGCTATATGCTTAGACTTGCGCTTGAAATACGCGTCGCAATGGAAATTACTACAATTGACTTAATTTTGCCGCCTCAGTTTCCGCGCGCTTGTGCGACATCTACCTCATATAAAACTATAATATCATTGATAGGAGTGATATGCAAGGACAATATACCAAACGAAATTCTGCGCACATAGATATCTGAAGAGTCTGAAGTCAAATACTTGGGATGGCTTGGGTAGGTACTTGCAACCAAAGGGAGTACTACAAAATGTCCTAACCAGAACAACACTGCAAGTCCCACGATTGTATGGGCGGTGAGCCTGACTATGCTATATTCCGTATGAACCGAATAAGTTAATGTTTCTGAATGTCAAACTGAATCCATCCATGCAAAATATTGAACTAGGTATGTTGTATGTATTGCTTCCGGGCTGTTTGGCCGTGGTCTATGTGAAACTTTTGTTCCAGACGTTTCATCGATCACTGCGGTCGACATCTTCAGTGGTTCAGGTCCGAGCGGCGAGACGGCGAGCGGCTTCTCTGATACTGATGAGTCAGTATCAGTGAAGACACCGCGAAGGAGAGTGGCCGGCCGTGAAAGCCTTAGAGTTTACATTGAACTAGGTAGTTTTTTTTTGTAGTAGCTGTTTATGACCTTAATAATCATAAGTGTAATGTGTCAGACGTCCTTATAACATCACGTGAAAAATTGCTGATAAGTAATGTCTAACGGCAGTAACGGCTCAATTACAACATGATAAGAGAATGATAGATAAGATAAACACAAGAATTATGTATATATTTACACTACTTACAATTTTATAGGCCTGTATACCTGACTATCTATAAAGTAGCAGTGTTATTGGAAATTATTGGAGAAATGTGCTCTAGAAATAATTGTACTTAACCTACATTTTTTTTATATTGAATAGATCTGGTGTTTGACCACTATCTTCTTTGATGGTCAGTGACGATGTAGTCGATGTTATCACGCTAGACCTAGAATGTTCACTTGCTCTCAAGGACTGCTGCCTAACCTCACCAAACACATAGTGTGTTCACTATGTGTTTGGTGACAGTTTTTCAAACTTGAGGGTGGTAGCTAACCAGCCGGGTATCCTACCATCATGCTGGGAATTTGATAACGGTGTTACCTCCACTGGAAGCTGAAGCTGTTGTTGGGGATCGAACCAGTGTCCGTCAGCTTGACAGGCGACACTACCCCCGCTGAGCTATCATCGCTTCAAAATTTTTATTATTATATTTATATATATTTAAAGACTGATACTGTAGTACTATGAAATGGGTATGAAAAATATATGATTTGTCGAATATGCCAAATCATCGATCTATGAATATCCGGACAAGAAATTTTCTTATGCCGTTAGCCAGATTCTATGTAGTGCAACAACAGGTCCTTGAGGAAATCAATGGGGGAGGCATATGTCCAGCAGTGGACGTCTTATGGCTGAGATGATGATGATGATGTAGTGGGCAAAGTATCTAGTAAAGAACGTACAGGACTAATTCTTTTATTTCCTTAAGAAAAAAATAACTTTACATTTTCCTAATACGACCCACTTAGTGCAGTGTTTGTGTAAATATTGCAAACGATTTAGCAATATATATGACAATCTTTGCCCTAGGGTATAATTTGGAGTTGTCGGTAGATATAGTAACCTCATTTCGATATGTTTTCGTTAGCAATATTATCGACCCCTAAATAGTTCATACTATTTAAAATAAACGATGTTATAAACGATATATTCTTGAATGTTACTACAGCTCAGCTCGCAAAGTTGTAAGACGGTATTTTGTACCTGAACATAGCACTGATGGTTATATCTTTTAAACTTGAAAGAATGTTCCTAATTGAAACTTCTTAGAAATTTAAAAACTGATTAAACTAACTAGTTATTAGTTTTATTATATCTTTTTAAAATAGTATCCATTCACGTCAATCCATCGCTGCATCCGATGGAACCACTGAGAAAAGCACTTTGCCCACTGACCCACTCGCCCTTAGGGATCTTTTTGACCGCAGCCGCAGCCGCGTTTTGAAACGCAGCCACAGCTTCCTCGGCGTTCATAAAACGTTTTCCACGAAAGTTTTATTTATTTTCGGAAATAAATAAAAAATCGCTAGGTGCTAGGTCGGGGCTACATGTCCGGTGCGGTACCCAATAATTCCACGTTTGACGTCGCCAAATAGTCGATCGTTCGCCTGGCGGTGTGCGACAGGGCATTGTCGTGGTGAATGAGGATCCTACTGCGATTATGAATGTATAAAACACGGGAATAACTCATGTAATCAGTCAGAGGGTTCCGACTATACTTTTTCAGTACTCGGCGAACCGCAACCGCGTCTGCGAGCGCCCCGTATTCTCCTTGAGAAAGACCACCGAATGTGGTTGAAACTATAGTCGGTACCCTCTGACTGATTACGTGAGTAATTCCCGTGTTTTATACATTCATAATGTGTCAAAACCACTTCAGTTTTAATAACAAAATCATACTGCGACGTCGTTTCACGCACACAATATTTTGATATAGTATAATTAATATATATAAAACAATACTTAAACTACGGTTGGACTGCTATCTCACGTAATAGTCTGTGAGGTTGTGGTCGAAGTTGTTATCACGCTATACCTACCTAGAAGTTTACTGACTCTCAAGGACTCCTGCTTGAACACACTATGTGTTTGATGACATTAATTTAATTTAAGAGTCATTTCCATAATCACATTTGTTATTTAAAATGTGAAAAAAAATAGTAGGTTGTAATACGCAACGCCTGACGAGACTTTGGTCCGGGATGTTGTATTCTTCATCGAAGAGTAGCACGCACGCAAGTGGTATTATTAGTATTTAAATATATTCTCTGCTATTAGTAAGATTATGTCGTATAGCTACTTGCTAAGACAACGTAGGTAGTATTTATCATTGGGGTATTATCCATGTTTATTACCTACCGTGCAATCTCGAGATTGTTATCAAAAATAATATCTCGTCCTCTTCAGATAAATATGTATAATAATTATATATATAATAAAAAAAGCAACTATTTTCGCATTTTAGTCTGCCTAATTTTAAAAAGTTGGGTTATTGTTGGAAGACGTACGTTCATCTCAGCCATAGGGCATCCACTGCTGAACATAAGCCTCCCCCATTGATTTCCACAAGGGTCGAATGGAAAAGGCCCGCATTAAATAATGTTAATAATAAGTATTTAGTTACCTATACACATAGATAAGGTACTAAATTTGATTGTATGTATTTTTTTTTCTATGTTCGTTACCTCTGGGGGTATTAATAAACTAATCATAAAATTAATTTATCAACAAATAATAAATTGTTGAAGCTTTCTTAGGTTCGAAAAGACGGAAAGAAAGTCGAAAGATATAACAATAGTCAAAGCCATATTATTAGGCGGATGACCCCCTGGTCTATGTGATTTATGAACCGATATGTAAAATCCTTTATTGGTTTCAAACTTTTATGGATTTTTATAGATCGTTAATATATTTTTTTTCAATATAATTATCTAAATGTTCCACTGACAAGTAGTAAGAAAAACATCCCCTCAGATGTGCAATGAAGGAATACTACTACTGTAGCAGTTGGTAAAGCGACAAGACGGTATTCTGTTGTCGTGGGTTCAAGTCCAAATAGTAGGCGAATTTTGGAGAAATAGTAAGAAATGTGCGAATAGCGCCTTACTGGATAGTCAGTGATAATATTATCTGTGCCTCGCCATTTGTTTGTATATTGGACGCTAAGGAGAAATTAAAAATATTTGTCATGGACGGCAAACTGTCTTTGTTCTGTTTTATACAATGTAATATAATGAATATGTTGGCCTCCATGCAAATATATTAAAATTTCTGATTACCCAAATATTATTTAAAAAACTTCACATCGAAATACCTAACCTATATCTAGAGGTTAAATAGTAACAAACAGAACTATATTATCGATTCCTTTGAAACTCACATTTGACGACATTTTTCACATTTGAGTATTGGCAAATCCCCTCTATATGGGGGAGGCATACGTCCAGCAGTGGACGCACATGGTTGAGAAAAAATAAAACAGCTTTTTAACCGACTTCAAAAAATGGGAGGAGGTTCTCAATTCAACCCATATTATGTTTAGTATTATTTATGCAAAAAAATGGAACCTATTAAAACACTCAAAAGTCTCAAATTATTTTTCGAAGTCCATGTCCATGACAGTACGCGAAAGTAACTATTATCAAAATATTGTGCACATGGTACCGACTTCAACAAGTTATTTCACACTTTTGAGTGTTGAAGTCAGTTGCATTTCTTGTTAAAAAAATTTTTTTTGATCCTTTTTTTTAGGGTTAAGGTCGGTTCCATATCTTAGATTTTTTTTAAAGCTCTCACTAGCTCGCAAAACATATGCGTGTCGATGTACACCATCAGAATTAGCATTTCTGTTTATTTTGTTGCCGGTGAGAGTATGTTAAGGTGTTATTTAGTGAAAGATTACTCGTGCTCTGACGACGCTCGCATCGCATTGTATCTATGTGGAAACACAGCTTCCTGCAAATAATTCCACTGCTGCATTATGAGTGTAATTACCCGAGTGAACTGGCATTGAGCAACCAAGTCATTGCTTCATACAGGAGTGGCTTGAAGTTTTCTTAAAATAATTTCTTATTCAATTGAATAGATATAACCTTAGCAATAATTTTACTGCTGTGTAACGTGGGATTTTTGGACTATTTAATGCAGATTACGTAGATATATTCATTACTTGTCAGTTAAACAATGCACATATACTTACATTTCCCATATTTTTTAAAAAGTTTATGGAAGCTGCTATCGAATGAAGATTATTTTGTTTACTCCGTCTTGCCACTTCTACTATAAAAATACTACTAATATGCTCCGTGTAGAATAATAATCGCCAAAATGACTGGAACCATTCCCGAGATGAAGCTGCAAAAACTTGTGAGATCTATTAATTCAAATTTTATTAAAGTAATAATTCTATCACTTGATTACAAATATATGTGGTGATATGGCAGCAATGGAGAATCCCAAGCATCTTTGTCTTTTAAATTTACTTCTGTGATCTCTGTCGTGTATTTTGGGATTTTACACATTATTGACAATTGGAATACCCCCTCCTAGCTCTCCTGAGTACGCCCAAGTACCTGGCGATGACATACGAGGTCGCCGATCACAGAGACAGCGATAAGGCCCCCTCCTTGCAATACAATAAACAGTACCTATGTGTGTTTATTACCATAACCGTGTATCAAACAGTCATATATTTATCCTTAATACATTTTATGGATTTATTAATATATTTGATGGATAATCCATAAATATAAGTAACAATTACGCACACTTACGACTCTTCAACGTCAAACATATGCCAAAGTGTAAATGATAATAAGAACCGTGATAATGCTTTATAGCGGCAACAGTTTATCAGTTGTGGTTAAGACATAGTCGTAGGCTGTTGTAACTGGTTTCCGATCTCATTCTCTTTGAGTTCGAATATTTTCAAAGAGAATGGTAAAAATAAAGAAGACAGGAGTGAAAAAAGATGGTGATTTCATCCCACCCGATGGCGGGTGGGGTTGGGCCATCATATTTGCTGCTGGATTTTCAAATGTAAGTGCGAATCTTTCTATTATATACTCAATATATACAGCAAGTCGGCATGGCCTCAATATTAATTATATCTGTGTCCTGAGCACTTATTGCCTAGAAAATTTGACTAAATGTATGACTATCTCGGTCAAGTTACAACCAACACATTTATTTGGGCTCGCAGCACCTTATGAGCTAGAAAGAGATGTACAAATAATTCTCCAACAATGTCAAAATTAACGTTAGCTGTGTAGGGAAATAATTTTATTAGAGTTTTATTTAAAACATTCCCAACAAAGAACATTTATTTATCATCAGCATTAAATATGTACAATGCTGAAATATTAGGTTAATGCTTGTTTTTCACTACTTAAATGAAGAGTTCAATGACTTTTATCATGATGTCCTGACAAAGGATATTTACAACAAAAAGATAGCTGCCGTTGTGATAGTAAGGGAGCATGCATTGTAATCCCAGACCTCTATACATTTATGAGAAGTGCGTTATCTATGTATGTCATCACCGAATTTGGTACTTTTTAAACAATCATTTATTGTAAGTAGACACTTATGTTAAATGAATTAGGATCCTAAGCATCCAGTAGTGAATCTAGTGCTGCTATGTTTATTGAATAATGACCTCAACTAGCCCATGATGAAACAACCTCGCGTCCACGAGACGTACCGAATTCACCACGTGTTACACATTTAGTCACACGTCCGTATCTAAGTCAAATGGATCTATACCGACTTCGACAAGTTAGTTCACACTTTTGAGTGATGATGTCGGTTCTATTTATTGGGTTTTTTTTTTCCAACCATTTCAGTGACCTTTGCTACTCACAGGATCAATTGTCATTGTGTATAGTCCAGTCAAATAAACTTTTAAATCAAAATGTCAGTCTAAAGGCTGCATTTTTGATATTATGTAGTTTTAATCGTACATAAAAATATGTAAAACATTATTGGGTGTGCAACCACCGGCAAGAGTTGATAAAAAAAGTTTGAATATTTCTTTTCACAATTACTGGAAAATAGTAAGAGTTAGAGAAAAAAGGTCAAAAGAAGATTTATAAAGCGTAAAATTGTACATTAAAAAGGTTCTATAACTTTTTTCCTCCGGTCAAAGTTAACCGAGTTAGGAAGATTTCCAAGTTTAACAGATAAACGTAAATTTTTAAAAACTGCAGGTAGTAGAAGTATAAGCTAATTAATTGGTTATTTGGGTGGTTGCGCACCCAAAAATCTTTACACATCTTTTTTCTATTATGTAAACTACATAATATCAAAAATGCCGCCTTTAGACTCAAATTTTTGATTTGAAATTTTATTTGACTGGACTATGTATGTGCACCGAGTTCTTCACCCTCAATAACGAAGTCATCCAGATAGACGTAACACATTTCAGTTATTGGAGTGTAACTCACAAACTGCTTGACCTATTTACTATATCAAATAAATAAAAACATCAAAATCGGTTCAAAGACGCGAAGTTATCCGCGAACACACAATAAAACATATATAATAAGGTCGAGTTGAGAAACCTCCTCCTTTTTAGGAGTCGGTTAAAAAGTGCAAAAGGCCAACCTAAGGTGTGTGTACAAACGCATCTATGGATTATAGATTACGTATCCTACCAAATGTCTCTAAGTTCTTTGAGTTTTTTTTTAATTTATTAACATTCACACGAGGTCTTCAGGTCCCAAACTAGGCAGAACCCGTGCTATGGTAACCTGATGACTGATATATGTATATACTTATATACGTATACACACCCAGACATGTTCATAATTTCATATTCATTTAACTCCTATTCGTGATCAAACAAGTGATTAGATGTAAAGGAATAGTGGATGTTCAACTTTTTTTAAAATGGCTACAAGCATACGTTTCAACACTGTCTCACTTTGTTCCTGATCTCAGCGACAAGTTTTATTGTCATAACTCGCCTGAAAATCATTATCTTCAAGGAAATCAATTCTCTATAATTTAGGAAAACTATGGTCCATGCAAACTCAATGTCCACCGCGCCAACCGGAAGGGGACTCATTTGTTGACGAATGGAAATAGCCACTTAGATGTTATCAATATATGGCTTATTATTGCGAGACGATTTAATTCCACGTTGCTCCCGTTAATTGCTGTTACAATAACAATACGCTAAAATACTTGCTAGCTACAGTAATTATATACCTAAGTAATGTATATTAAATGTGTAACTATGTCACATCAAAAGATAAACTTTGACGGGACACTCATTATCCGTAATAAGATCCGGACGAAAGCAGTTTTTTTAAATACTAATACTATACAGAATTTAAAAAATCTAGTCCGTAGGCTGTGTCCGTAATTTTGTCACGCAAGACCAGATACATTTTGTCTACTTGAAAATTATTATTATTATTTTTTTTATTTTTTTTTAAATATGGGTCAACATTCACACAAGGTCTTCAGGTCCCAAACTAGGCAGAGCCTGTACTATGGTAACCTGATGACTGGTATATATACTTATATACATATACACACCCAGACACAGGTCAAACAGACATGTTCACACACACAAATGTTTGACCTGTCCGGGAATCGAACCCGGGACCAGCGGCTCAGAAGGCAGAGTGCTACCAACTGCGCCAACCGGCCAGTCAATCCCTACAGTTAACATCATTGCATGACAGTTAAGTAATGAAGTAAATAATAAATATTACGGCTGAGCAGGTTTCCATAATCAAAATCGTTTTCTCCGTTCAGTTGCTTTGATATGACAGACACACATATTCACATTGAATATACTTATTACTAAGGTTCAAACGGCTACTGATTTCGATGAAATTTGGTATGTAGACACTTCAGGTCCCGGAATACTACGGCTACTTTTCATCATCATCATCAATCATCACCACGCGAGTAAAACCGCGGGGTGCAGCTAGTATATTTATAAATGTCTTTACCGACATGTTTATATATATAATATATAATAATATATTATAATAAGTTTATATATAAATACCTACGCTCAGTTAATTAATAAAATTCATCTGTTTTCCTGTAGATAAAACCTTGGTTTCTCGGTATTATATCATGAGTAAACGCAGTGTTTCAGACTAATGCCAAAGCACATAAATGTAGCTTTAGAAGTTTATGCGTCAGTAATTTAATTGTGATCCCTTTTTACAAAATACACATATGATTGTATAATATTTTACATTGAGTTGAAATTGATACGAATGTTGGGAATATCATACCACTAATCCCATCCCATCATACTATCCCATTAATATTATAAATGTCAAAGTTTGATGGATGGATGGATGCTTGTTACTCAATCACGCCAGAACGGCTGAATGGATCTGGATGAAATTTGGCACAGAGATAGATAATAGTCTGGAATAGCACATAGGCTACTTTTTATCTCGGTGAAATGTATGATTCCCGTGGGATAATAAAACTGGTGTAGCGGGAAAAGCGTAATCCACGCAGGTGAAACCGCGGGGCCCTACTAGTAATATCAAAAAAAGTGAAAATTTGGATGGATGGATGGATGCATGTTTTTTACTCAATCACGCCAGAACGGCTAAGCCGATCTGGATGAAATTTGGCACAGAGATAGATTATAGTCTGGTATAGCGCATATGCTACTTTGCTTTTTGTCCCGGTAAAAGATATTATTCTATCTCTTCTCTACTTCTATCTACTTCTCTATGTGTTAATCCAGAGTTTAAACTATCTCCATACCAAATTTCATCGAAATCGATATAGCCGTTTGAGCGTAAAGAAGTAACAAACATACACACAAACTTTCGCATTATAATATTAGTAGGATAAAAGGTATACAGGTAGATATATAGTAGGTATCTAAATGTAATTAAACTTTAATCTGCAAGGTACTTAGTTTGCTCGTATTTACTTGTACTCATGTTAATAAATAAGTACTTATGAGCGTTACAATGTACGATATAAGTACTTGTTTAAGACAAGGCCTAAGAACTTATACCCTCATCTGTTTTTAATGTGAAGATGACAGCATACAGAGTGTTTTTTAAATTTTATTAGTCATGCTAGGTGGTACATAAAAAAGAAATGTTTGGAAAAAAAACAATATTATTCATTATTATTAATAATTTATTTCAGAATCTGGTCAATACATAGGTCACATTAAAATAACATCAGACCATGTCAACAAGAAAATTAAAACTAAAATCTTTATGGTTAACTATAAAATGTAACTTTAGTGTAAAACTAGGTTTGGATTCAGAGTGCTTAACATGCAGCCTGGTCTAGTGCTGCATTATTGAGCATATTTATTATATTAGCATATTATTATATCCATATCCATCCTCCAGGCGAACAGCTGGAGGTATCCCACTGGAACTTCCCTGCAGGCGACGTATAACGAACGCGACTCGTACGCGCATGCTCGCCGAGATAACGTGTCTGTAACCAGAAGCTCGATATCAAACCACATCGATGCGCTTCAACATTCTATTCTATTTCTAACAACTTTGACCACATCGTCACTGACCATCAAGTGAGATAGTGGTCAAACGCCAGATCTGTACAGTCCAAATAGCTTTAATTCGAACATGTTTAATCTCGAATAATCGTATTGATTAAATTATCGTAAATGAAATCGAAAATCGAATAATTTAAGTAGTTAAACAGAGAGCATGCAATACGCAAACGCAAGATTTTGATATAATTATTCAGAACATATCCTAAGCGACAGTGTTATTGGTTAACATATTCCAGCAAATCAAAATATTCGAATACTATCGAATCGATTCGATTCGCTTATATTATTGAACTTTCTGAATCAGGTGTTTTTTCTATTAGTTGTTCTTTTTTTAAAATTATTTATTACAAAAAGTACGGCAAATACCACTTACACTTATCTTTAGTTTATAGCATAGTTAAAATCACAGTCAAAAATAAATACATATTAGATTGAGATCGTCAAATACAAAAGAATACAAATTTTAATTTAATTTCATGATTACAAATCCCTAGATGCCTCTAATCTTCGATCAGATAGGTAAACACTCGAACATGTTAACAACCTAATTTTTACACTTGTGTCACACATGTTTACTCGGTCGGAGACATAGTCAGAGATAAGGCTGACAATAAAGTTAGGAAAGGATTACACCGGGATCAAGTCGTTTGACGGCACTTGGTAGCGTAATATTGCGACTCTTGAGTTCTTCGAATTCAGATACCAACCAACGACGTAGTTCCTGTTGTTTTCTGAGTGATGTTTTTTCTCGTTCTGGGTATCCCATTTAAGGTTATACTAATTAGTGCTTACACTAGTATCTTTAATTATATTTTCTTCCCATGAGGTGTGAGAGCTGCCAATGGAATTTTCGCACTGCCATAACTGCAAACTGTATCTTTCTTTTTCTTCCACTTGGAAGGTCTAAATAATTAACTAATGCCATTGTGCCGCCTTAAGTTACAATAGGTTATTAAGTGTCAAATTTTGACGTGATAACGTTTTATAAATTGATGAATACCAGCAACACTCATAAAAATAGTAACGTTCCGCGTAACGTTCCACCTGAGTTTTGTATTACATAAAATAATCAAAGTCAAAGTCAAAGTCAAAGTCAGTCAAAGTCAAAGTCATAAATGATTATGACGTTATCACGTAAATCTATCGTCCGTAAACCGACTTTACGACAACCAATTTTTTTTTTTTATTACCGAGAAGCTGGTTTTGAAAGTAAGATTGTGTTATTAATTTTTAAAGCAGACTGCCATGTTTTGATGGAAGACCTCTTCTTCGAAGTCAGACCAGCGTCGACTATATTGTGTCGTGGGTCTACTCCCGACCTTATTGGTCGACATCTTGGAGAAAAGAGTTCCCAATTGATACTGGAGCGTGTATAAAATGGTCAAACGACATGAATTTATTTTCAAATTAACATCGAAACGACAAAATCATAGTTAAAAATATCAAAATAGGTTAAGTTCCATTTACGGTCGTCACGAGAAGATTGACTCGCGTTCCTTGAAAAAAAAAATTACCAAAAATTGATTTTGGTTATTATTGAGTTATTTCACACTTGAGTGTTGAAGTCGTTTAAATTTTTTTGGTAAAAAATTTTTTCACACTTTTCAGTGACCATTGCTTCTCACGGGATCAATAATAATAATTGTCATTGTGTTTGTTCACCGATTTCTTCACCCGCAATTATAATGTCGTCCAAGCAGATGTAGCACTTTTCAGTTATTGGAGTGTAACTCAAAAACCGCTTGTCCGATTTTGATGAAATTTAAATGAGACCACCTCGGAGATACACTCGATCAAACAAAAGAATTTAGAGAATCGGTCCAAATATGGAAAAGAAA
Organism: Apeira syringaria; assembly: GCA_934044485.1. Classification (NCBI taxonomy): domain Eukaryota; kingdom Metazoa; phylum Arthropoda; class Insecta; order Lepidoptera; family Geometridae; genus Apeira; species Apeira syringaria. The sequence goes on along the minus strand of OW203662.1, from coordinate 18,435,989 downwards.
TCGGTGAACATACCTCTTTTAAAGTCGGTCTAAAACAGGTGATTGTTTCTCGAAATCACCTGCGGTTTTATCAAGTTCATGGTAAAATCAATCCATAATTCCACTGATAAGGCCAAATACGACTTAGATGTTTCTATTGAAACGAATTACTCTAATGAATAGTGAATATTTATTAACAAATTTTCCAATGGTTTCCTTTCAGCTGTCGGTGCTGTCCATCTTCCAGCAGTTTGGTTTGCTGTTCCGGGACAAGTTCCATCGTTTGGGGATGTCCAGCTCGCAGACCACCACCATCATCAACATGCACACGGCGCTGACCTCTTGCGTCGGTGCGTGACGTGTTACATGGTAACTCTCTGATACCATACTGGTACCATATTATGTTGAAAAAACAGACACTCGTAGATTTAAATGCCTTACGTATAGTCTGCAACCTAAAAGAGAACCATCTTTATATCGATATAAATTTTTTTTAACCTCTATCCGTTCTACTGTTCTTACGATAGCGCATTGTTATTGTATGTGACTGACATGATTTCTGAAGCTCTAGTCTAGAAAAATAAGCTGTCAATAGCATAGACCTTAAATAATGTTGTCTGAAAATGAAAAAAATGAAAAATATTTTATTCGCAGCGTTAACAAGTAATGTACATACACAATATATTATATAGCACGTATTAGATGTTATTATAAACACAGTAAACTTCTTAAAGCTGATAGAACTTCATCCAAAGCACTAAGTAAACGGTGATCTTCACACTAGGCAAGCCTGTATCGTGAACATCTATATCTGTCTGCTCATTTAATATTGATTCCCCATTTTAAATTTAACTTTAAATTTATGTTTATTTTATATTCTGGGTGTAGAGCCCAACCTGGTCTGAAGCAACCAGAATTGGCTTTAAGCGAGAGAATTCCTTACCGACAAAAAGTTTCAGACTTTTAATTTATTTCTAAGTAAGCGGTGATCTTCACACTAGGCAAGCCTGTATCGTGAACATCTATATTTGTGTACTCATTTAATATTGATTCCCCATTTTAAATTTAACTTTAAATGTATGTTTATTTTATATTCTGGGTGTAGCAGCCCAGTCTGGTCTGAAGCAACCAGAATTGGCTTTAAGCGAGAGAATTCCTTACCAACAAAAAGTTTCAGACTTATAATTTATTTTAATATATTCCAGGACAAATTTACTGTTGTTAGTGTTTTACGGCATATCGAATCTCAGATTACGCTGTTTATCTCGGGATCACCGCCTTTTTCCTACCAATGCAAACATAATGTAGTTATGTTTACTAATTCATATTAAAGTACTTATAGCACTTTGAATGTTGGTACCAAGAAGCACATTAAGCCAATTACTTAGAAATTCTGCATAATATTCTAAATATGTGTTTTTATTGTTAGACCTTAAAACTAGCAATATACAATACAATGTTTAGTGATCTACAATGACATATGAGATGTAAAATGATTAGCAAGCTGCAAAGCACATAGTGCCTTCGAGAAATGAACCAAACTTACATAAAAAAAACTTACTAACACCAACAAAATATTATTTAACAAACATGTACATGTAATAGAAACACTGTAAATTCGTTTGTAAAATTAATTGTTGTCTAACACAACCCCTGTTATTGTTTTATGGCTCTGGCCGGCTCAAATATAGGCTCAATATATTCGGGACCTCCACCTTATTAATTTTGCTTCTAAGGGTGCCTATTAATACAAATACGATTCGATAGCGATTATTTGAGCACTAGCTTCATTTGAATTAGAAGCCCATTTCTGATTTGGTCTGGCCCAACGAGTAAATTAATACAGCCAACTTACAATTTATAGAGACCTGTCTCTATCATTACTTTGTAGAAATCCATATCAAAATTGAATTAATTAACTATACATTGTTAAGTGTTAGTTCTGAGTAATAAAACTGGAACAGGATGCAGTGTGCACTGCCCTCCTGCTACTCTGAACAGTCAAAGCGGCAAAATTGGAACGAACGCGTTCTAACGCTCGCAGAGTTCCATATACACCAAAGACTTTTATTTTAGTATTTCTATAATATAATAAAACTGCATAGACATCTAACGAGCTATATAACAGAACCCATAAAACAAGTTTCTTAATCAAACAGTAATTAAAAGATAGTTTAAAACGAAAGTTAGTTAAAAAAGTTTTACCGTCGCAGTCAATTTGTGACAGAGTTAAAAGTTCCACTGTGATGTAATGTCATTGTCGACAGCTATTGCTCACTTGGGAAAATATATTATTAAAAGAAAATAACCCTGCATAATAATTATATATCTATTGTATATATAAATTGTATTATAATCATATTTTATACTTGGTTTCAGGACTAGCAAATGGACCAATGTTCAGAACATTTACTTATCGGCAAATATCTCTAGCAGGAGCTATATTGGTTTTTATAGCATTGATGCTAACCACCTTTTCATTTAACTTTGTGACGTATCTGATATCATTCTCCTTCTTGTATGGTAAGTGCACCGTGCCCTTTGTGAACTGAAACTCAAAACTCAGACTGTTTATTTGTGGAAATACATACGTACCTATACATAACATTTTTGTACTATATCCAGCCACTAGGCATGAAAATAAAAAAACGGATACAATACAATGTTTGCGAAATCAATGATTTACGTATTATGTACAATGATATTGTAATAATTAAGACTTATTGACTTTGTAAATTTTAAATTTTCAGGAGCCGGTTATGGTATAAGTAGTTCGGCTAACGCTCTTGCTCTCAACACGTATTGGAAAGAAAGAAGGCGATTAGCAACAGGGTTGTCATGGACAGCAACAGGGCTTGGGCCCATCATGTGGCCTTATATTATCACTGCGTTGTTTTATCAATTTGGAGAAACTGGAGCTATACTTATCATTACCGGTGTTTCACTTCATGCAGTCGCTTGCGCGTTACTTCTACAACCAGTTGAATGGCATGCTAAAAAGCCTTCACCAAAAGAAACCGAAGAAGAGAAGTTTATTAAATCTGAAAATAAAGATCAACCGTCTGAAAAAAAAGCAGAAAGTGGCTATTTCAGTACGAAATTGAAAAACCTGAGTGCATTTTCAAGTCAGTATTTGTTCAATGAAGATGATCCAGTTAACCCAGGATATGAAATAACTGACCCCGGCGTACCTATGATGACACGAGCAAATGATGGTTACTTTACCCAATCAAGACAATCACAAAGTAAACTTTCATCAAGAGACGGCTCAACGAAAACATCTCGTCTGAATTCCAAGAAACCGTCAATGACAAACCTTTTAGAAAATCGTTCCCGAAAATCTTCAACGTTATATTTAAATGAATCGAAAAAAAATTCGGCAGTTAACTTGGGAGAATTAGCGCAAGAACGAGATGCATATAAACCAAAACGCAAAACCTCAGTAACCCGTCTGAAAACCCAAATTCCAGAATCAGAAATAGAAGACTGCCCCACTCTTAAAGCTCCTCAAGACTTGAAGGCTGATGAAAAGGCCGTGGTTGAGAAAATTGACCCTACAGAAGCAAAAATTATAAGCGAGAGGGCAGAAGAACATTTGACTCAAGAAACCACCAAGAGTTTAAAATCTTTTAAAATGGATAGTCAATACGGTGAAAAATATAATAAGGATAATCATAGCAATTTATCATTGAAAACTCAATATGGAGACAAGTACAATAAAGATAATCAAAGTAATATGTCGCTTAAAAATAATCAGTATGGTAACAAATACAGTAAGGATAATCATAGCAATGCATCACTTAAAAATACAGAAGACGTCGAGGAAAAAAAGTATTTGAAAGATAACCACAGCAACCAGTCAACACGAACAAAGCAAAGAAGAAAGTCGAACAACTTTAATTATGAAAGTGAGGTTTTGAAACAAGCTTCATTAAAATTGGAAGAATACTTGAAAGACAAAGAAGAGGATAAAAGTGAGAAGATGAAATTAATGCTTGAAAAAATAAATGATACAGATGAAAATGACGATGTTTTTGAAGCCAATAAAAAGGACAATAAAGATGACGAACAGGAAACATTAACTTTTTGGCAGAAAGTTACTCTATTCTTTGACTTAGACTTATTGAAAGACTTTACCTTTATTAATCTTATGCTGGGAGTTACTTTAGCTAATTTCAGTGAGCTAAACTTTTCACTTTTGACTCCATTTATACTGGGAGACTGCGGAAAGACGAAGTCTGAAGTGGCTTTGTTTATGTCATTATTAGCAGGAGTTGATATATCTATGAGATTTTGCGTTCCATTAGTCGCTGGAAAGATCGGTTGGGACAATAATTCTTTCTTCTTACTTGGTATTATGTCAATGTCAGCGGGAAGAGTTGGTAAAATATTTAAATTTGTTTGGATCGATTTTATTTTCAAAATGATTTCTTTGGACTTAATTATTAAACTTTTTTTTCAGTTTTGGCCTACAGTCAAGAATCGTGGGTTATAATAATAGTGGCAATAATTATAGGTTTCGGAAAGGGTCTCAGAACTGTGTTTATGGCATTGGTTATACCAACCCATGTGCCGTTACACAAGCTACCGGGAGCCACAGGTATACAACTGATTACTGCTGGGATCGTATTCTTAACACTTGGACCAGTTGTTGGTAAGAAACGAACTTAAATACCATATTGTAGGGAAAACAAGCTTCCTTGAATCTTATCTACTCTAGTAACGAGTGAAGTTAGTCTTACAAAAATCATAGCGAGCCTAATGATATAAATTTACCTCTATTAGCAAGATTTTGTAAAGAAACTACTCAATTTGATCAAAACATGTAGACCAAGGATTTACGGAAACAGATATTTACGCTCGTTTTGGGTTGCATTACAACTATTTAGAGTGAGGGTTGATACAATATACGAGTAGCTATGGTTTTACAGCCCCTATACACATTGTCCAAAATGCCACAAAGTTTGAAGACGGGGCTCTTCGATCAGTGTATGTTACCAGTGCTGACATATGGAATTACATGGCCCTTAACTATGGGCCTTGTAAAAAAGCTCAGGGTTGTGCAGCGTGCTATGAAAAGAGCTATGCTCGGGGTTTCTTTCAGAGAGTAAATCAAAAATGTGAAGATTCGTATAAGAACTAAAGTCAGCGACATAGCTCAGCGGAATTAGCAAGTTGAAATGGCAGCGAGCTAACGCTATGTGCCGTTACATAGCACGCAGAAGCGATAGCCGATGAGGTCCATACGTTCTCCAGTGGAGTGCAGACCACGGACAGGCAAGCGCAGCATAGGACGTCCACCGATAGATAGACGACTAAAATCACAGTTAGGGGCTGGATGCGAGCCGCCGCCAACCTGTCTTTGTGGAGATCAATGGGGGAGGCCGGTGCCAGCTGTAGGTCTTATGCCGGTGTCTTATGGCTGATATGATGATGATAATATGTGTATTGTTGGCAGATTTTCTGCGCATATAAAACCTCATATACCTGCCTCGCATAACGCCACAAGTGGTGTAAAATAAACAATACTATATTATCATAAACTGTGTCCCTTCCAGGCTGGATCAAAGACAGTGGATCGACAGCAGTGACGCTTTTTTGCTTGAACATTTTTTCATGGCTGACTACTAGTTCGTGGTTACTTGAGAAATACATCAGGTCACGAAGGCAGGAAAAATCTGAAAAAGAACTAGTTAAGGCCTGACTTTAATTACATTAGAATTAGTTTTATAATTATTAGCTTATAAATAGGAACTCAAGTGAATTTTATGTAATAAAAGATTGAAACTCCAATTAGTTTTATTTTATTGTACCTTATGAATGAAGTATATAATAAAACTGAGTCTATAGCAAAGCAGTTAGTATGTGTATACAATACAATAACACTTAATTGTAAAATAGTGCAAAAATGTAACAGTAATCAAAACTTCATTTTAAACATTATGATGCTGATTAATGGGCGGTCTTATCGCTTGTAGCGATCTCTACCAGGCAACTTTTGCATGGACAGTATCGGAAGATAGAATAAACGGCAGTAAATAAAAATAAATAACATGTTAGTATATATACAGTGTAGTATAATCCTTCACAAAAATAACTATGACAAAATTATATATAATACTTACTAAATATAAACAAAAAAAGATATATAAAAGACTACAATTTAGACGCCGATTAAAATGAATAATTACAATACAAGAATAAGCCTCTTTATTGCTTGTTATGACTAAAATTACATAAAACTTTCAATATGCAATTAACAGTTGAATGATAACGTACAATGGATTTTCTTATTGCTAGGAAGCGATCTCTTTCAGACAACCTTTGGATAAAGAGGAGATAAAAACACAAACTACATATTATTATATGCGATGCTTTTATAATACTTCAGTGAACGGTGGTGTAATAATAAACACAGTAAAAAAAAGCAATAAATAGGTACAATTCACCTGATCTTTTTTTTATTTATCACACTGTGACGCACTAGGATTCCCTGTGTCGCGGGAGGCATGGACACACACAAACAACCAAGACCCGGGACAAACATCTACACTCGTCGCGCAAATGTTTGCCCCTGCCGGGATTCGAACCCAGGGTCCCGGAAACACAGGAGTCATGTCACTGGCACTGACCACTGCGCCACGGCGACCGTCTTTGAATGTAGCAAGTGACTGTGACTCATCCAAAGAAACTGGCATGCCTGATTTGCTCATTTTTTTATTTTCACCGATTACTCAGGGTGCCAATTCTCTTATATATTAAGACAATCAATTTATAAACAACGCAATAATCGTTCAAACGTTATCATAAATAAACTTGATATTCCGCTAAAATAACAATTGCATTCGATTGCATTGTAGACAATTGAATTGCGGTAGAAATGAGATCTGTGTAGCCATTACAATTATACTGCAAGTAGAATAGCAAAACTAGAAAAAACGACGATTCATTGACAATCTATGAACAATGTGTTAGTAGAATTGATACCCAGATGATGAATCTCAAGCAGTATCGCCCCTACAATCAACTTACATCATCTCAGGCATACGACGTCCACTGCGGGGCATATGCCCCCTGCATTTAATTTCACAAAATCAACTTTACCCTCACAAATAACTTTGTTTTTTAGAATTTAATTACACTTTAGAACTTAAACTTCAAACATTTATGTACCATCCAAGTTTCCACAACAACGGAGGGCTTTGGCATCTGAAATACAGTTTAATTACTAGTTCGGATGTCAACGGATCCTGCCGTAAACAAATCACAGGCATACATGCGACTCGCGCTATCGAGCTGCATCGTGCGCCATCGCGAGACGCAGCACCGCTCTTGCACGCGCGCGTACTGCTGCGTCGCGATACGTCGCGCTACGCCGCGGGGCATCTCGAGTTGCAGCACTGCGTGGTGCAACGTATTCTGAATTCTCACAATGAAATGTGTATCTTTTCGTGTAGTTAATAAAGTATGTTTTGAGTCGCTCCATTAAAATGTGCGCGCAGCGTCGCGCCGCGTCGCGTCTCGGTGTGAACTGACCCTAAGGTGCATGCCTATTATACTACCTATTAATTAGTCTGTAAAATGTGTGTGAATTTGTTAGCTATGTATGTTAGTTATTGTCAATAAATTATTTCATTTCAACTATTCTCGCCCAGGTGGTCCTATTTAATTTTTTTCGAAATAAGTGAGCCCATTTTCAATATTCAACTAAAGTCTAAAAATTTTGTTATTAAATAATATAAATAATATACTAAAAATTGTTACAGAGGAAGTCGGTTTATATTATTAATTAATGTAATCACTTGTTAGGATATATTTAGGATTGTATACGGAGATACTTTTGCATACGACTTTTTAAAAATTTATTATCTACTAGCGGTCCGCCCCGGCTACGCACGGTAAAAAATAAATATAAGAAAACCTATTTTTTTTTTGAAAAATAATATAGCCTTTATCACCCGGGGATATATGTATAGTGTAGTTTACCAACTGTGAAATATTTTTTCAAATCGGTTCAGTAGTTTCGGAACCTATTCAATGCAAACAAACAAACAAATAATCAAATCTTTCCTCTTTATAATATTAGTAGAGATTTATTGAGAATAGACAAGCGCTTGATCACTGACGTGTCTACAAATGTTTTATGACGTAAGAGTGCTAAAGCTAGAAATAAATAATGTAACAATTTCACATAACAATTATTAACATATATGCTAATAAAATTGTTACTTGTTTTCAGCGTTGTCATACAATAAGTCTTTTAGTTACACCTTGTAGCTGACACCACGGATTATTGCTTATAGAGAAGCAGTTTAACCTTTTGCCATGTTAATCGACATGGATGTGAATCGCCGAGTAAAGATCATCCTGCTAACCTACTAATATTCTAAATGCGAAAATTGTGAGTATGGATGTATTTTTGTTACTCTTTCACGCAAGAACTACTGAACGGACTTGGATGAAATTTGGAACTCAAATAGCTTATACCCTTATATATATTAACACATATGCTTATTTTCATCATCACCATTATCACCGATTTTCATCACCACGCGCGTGAAACCGCGGGGCGCAGCTAGTATAATATATTGCCTAGAACGAATACACCAATACTCAAGACGCTGAATTTGGCGCATAGGTACAGTTAATATAAATGGCATTTGTTCCTCATCTCTTAAAAATCCATTCCATTCAATTATGTAATATATGATACGTTTGCACGCGACATTTTGATGATCCAAAAACTCGCGTTGCAGCGAATGTGTACTATACTTTCCAAGTAATCCGACTAATGTATACATGTAACGTTGATGATTCTTTAATCGAATTAATTTAGAGCATGTCGGTAAGTGGATATCCTCCACAATGCTATTACCCAATGATGCCGGTTGTCGCCAGCCATTGCTAGAGGTCGCGTCGCGAGCAAAGGGTCAATTGATTTTCGTCAGAACGCGTGCGCATGTGTGAATAAAGAACCTCTAGCTTCGTTCATTCATAGTGCAAAGTCTGTGAAACTTGGAAAGTGTTTTGGATTATTTAGATGTGTAGAATTAAAATTCACAGTGAGTGTTTGTGTGTAGTTCTTTGCTGTAGGTGCATTTAATTTTAAAGTGTCATTTCGAGATATTTTACATATTTTACATCATAACTATATATATATAAGTATATACAATAGTGAGCAATATTTGTTAATTATTAATTATCATAGCATCCGGACCATGTTTGGTATGATTGGAAATTCTCGTGAGTTTGACACATAATTATATATATGCGGTATCCGGCTTTACTCACGTTTATAGTCGAAGTTTCGACCTAGGTTTCGAGCATGTCCGATGCTCATCCTCAGGTGAGTTTACGCTGCCGCAGTCGAAACTTCGACTATAAACGTGAGTAAAGCCGGATACCACATATATATAATCATGTTTGGTATGTTTGTACTTCTCAGCTGTAATGCATTTATATTGTGGTTGAGGTAACCCTTGTAATTACTTACATATTACATTTCTATAATGTTAATTACATGTGCTTATATTCGTTGAATAATAAGGGCAGGTTTTTGACTAATTAAAAAAACATGTATAGGTGTTGCTTTATCTTAATGTCGATTGAAGTGGTTCAAACACGCGTTTAAATCGCTAAATTAAAAGATTTGACAGCATTGAATTTTAACTTCGAAAAAAAAGATATGAAAAATGCTACTGCTACTAATTTATTTATTAATGATAGCTTAATTATACATGAACGCCTCGAATGATATTGTTAGCAAGGTGATCCAGCGTTATTCATCACTAAAGGGGCATCCATATAAATAATATTATGTGAGGTGTTGAGGGTCAAGCCGAACCTCACTTAATCTAGATTAAATTAAGTGAAAATATTTTATATAAGTAATTATTCTTATAAATAAAAAAATCAGAAAATATTTTTAAGCACATATTAATTTATTAACATAAAAATTATGCATTTTCAAAAATCTTACGTGAGATAGGGAAGGACGGAAAGGGTACAGCAAAATCTCGCCCAGGGGAGAGGGGGGTTGATAACTCGCCAAAATCACCTCACATAATTTATGGATGCCCCCTAATAATAATTATTAATATACGCAAAACCAGTAACCAAGTTCTTTACATGTGTGACTGTACGGAAGATAACAACAAGTGCGAAGCATTATTTTCTATCTGTTATTCCAAAAACTGTGAGCCAACGCGGCAACCTTCAAGAGACTTAGTTCTCAGCGAAATTATTAGTTAGTTCTTAGCAGACACCTCATCATAATAAGTAACTATCTGTACGCCACATTTCCACCCAACTGTTAAGTAGTTTAAGGTATGTGTTCATATAGATAAGTCAATCGGTCATAGTTTTCTTTTATATATAAATGTAAGTAATAATAGAAGCAGATAACAAACCTGTGACCTATTTTGAAGCGATTATAATTATATAGCTCGGCAGGCGGAGCGTCGGCTGTCAAACTGACGGACGCTGGTTCGATTCCCAACGACACCTTGGGCTTCTGGTAACTGGGGTACCTGGTGTTATCGAATTCCCAAATTGGCAGTCATTATACTTCCTTGCCGATTTCGGCAATGGTGATTGCAATTTACTGCTATTTATGAAAGTAAGTCATATGAAGGCACACGAACGATGTTTATATATATATATATATATATAAACATTTATAGGCTTTGTTCGTGTGCCTTCATGTTCCAGTTTTTTTTATAAATTTAATTGAAATAGGTCTAACGCAGATCACTAGATTCACCAACACTATCCGTACACGATTCATCAATCAAAGTAATAAAAATATAAAATATGTAACTGAAAAAAACCTACGATACGCTTGCTGCAACAGGGCTGAAAAGGGGGGGGGGGGAGGACTGCCCTCCCACTCTTGCAGGCATTTTTGTTTCCTGTGATACAATTCTAATTTGGAGTTTATAATCTTCCACAACACTGTCGCTTGTCGAAGAGCGTCATATGCAGACTTTTAACTGGAAAGGAAAGGATTCCCCCACCCGTTGTCACACTATGTCACATTTCGTTGTCCGCCACCTACCCCTTTCGGGTGTGATTATTAATAGACTTTTTCTTGGAACGGGTATTGATTGACATGTTTAGATGATAATTTTCCACGAACCCCCTTTTGTGCGGTAGCCTAAAGGGTAAAGGTCATAATAAATTAATGTAGAGCACTTTGATAAAAGGGTAGGTACTCTTATAGCACACGTTATGTACGTGTTCTGTGTATATACCTAATAATTTAAATTAGCAGTAGCTGCAAATATACTTAGTTAGGTTAGGTAAATATACTTATTACCAATTTAAGGCAAACCATTTGATAACCGCTGTACTTTAGAAATATTCTTTTCGTTATTATTCTGTACATATTTAACCCGCAGGAAATTATTTTGCTTAAGTGTGTCGATCGACAGGAATAGACAGATTAATATTGTTCACTGTAATCCATATTTTATAAAATAAATATCTAAAACAAAATAATAATAAGCCTTTATTGCTGCTATCTTCCTTTTACATACTTACATAAAAATCAATAAGAGCATGCTTAAACATAATGAACTTACATATAAATTAACAATAAAACATAATTATATATCTTGTAAATACATATTGGCAAACGATTATAAATCTGTCATAGCTTTTCTCCTAACAAAGCCCTGCTTTATTTATTTTTATTTAGATCTCTACGAGTGCGATCAGACGGTCCCGTGGCGCAGTGGTTTGTGTCATCGACATGACTTCTGTGTCACCGCGACCCTGGGTTCAAATCCCGGCAGGGGCAAACATTTGTGCGATGAGTGTAGTTTGCCCGCTAGATGTTGCTGGCTAGATGTTTGCCCGCGTCTTGGATGTTTGTGTGCTGTGATTGTGTGTGTCCATGCCTCCCGCGATACAGGGAATCCTAGTGCGGGGGTCTAAGTGTGATTAAAGTAGAAATAGAAATAGAGTGCACATTAGACCAGCTTTTTTCACAATATCATTCTTCTATCCCACAGTCTACTTCTGTTCCTTGTACTGCCTCGTGGAGACTATTCTGCTACTTTTCTCCTTCTCATCTCTATGCGCCATTTTAGTTAACTCGGTCCTTTCTTTAACTCCTATTGTACGGGTCTCCATCCATTATGATGGACTTTCATTTTGTGAACCGCTAACCCAAAAGGGGGTATTATAAGTTTGGACACGAGAAACATTACATTATTTATTATCTGTGTCTTTGTGTTGGTCAGCTAACGCGAATCAGCTATATGTATATATACCTAATAATAGGTAAGGTCAGAGACTACCATATTCTACAATATCTCGTAATTCAATGACGAAAACGAACATAACGAAATAAACAATTTTGGAAAGAGTTTTGAATTTATTTGTTGACACTTAAAATAAAAGTTACGATGAAAGTAGTCAGTGATAAGCCTAATAGGTGGTGGAAACTTGGTGAAAGATGAGTTACATTGTCGCAATCTGAAGATCTAAAGATCATGAATGCCATAAGTAGGTATTTCGACTTTTGAAAATGTAACCTACCCCTCAAGTATTTTTTATACTTTGTAGATCTAGCGTTTGTCTACTATGTCACTTGATGGTCATTGACGATATGGCCGAAGGTGTAATCACGCTAAACCTAGTTTACCCCTGTAAGCAACAGTTCTTGACAGCCATCTCATGCTATGTGATTGATGTCATTTTTTTTTTTAACTTGAGGATAGGCGTTCGTCAGTGTGACAACCGAAATTCCCACCGCTAGGCTATTATAGTTTCGATAAATTATTAATTTTAATAAAATAACTAAAAACAGTGCTGACTATTAAATATTTCGCCGGCATCTCTTTGCTTAGAACACAATGACTTTGCCAGTGCCAGTTTTTTCAACGTCCACTGATGATATTAACGCAATACTGAAATAGGTACCTGCTGACGTCACACGTACTCTAATAATCAGATATTATATTTAATAATCCACTTTTAACTTATCTAATTAATTCTGTGCGTGACTGATTTATCTTTGATAAATTAAAGTTGGAAACGTACAAGACCTATCTCACGCGATTCACCCAAATATTTCACCTTCTGCATTATGCACTAGAATAATAAATAGGTGTTTGCTGTTGGTGTTTATTTAAGCTGACTGTCAGGTTTGACCTAAATAATATGTTATCTAAGCATTGTTTCTGTTATACGTCTAAGTAGAGTTATTTAGTTACCTATGACAATGGTTTGTGATTTTCCAATTAAAATAATGACGGTGGTTCGCATCGAAAATGTCTTTAGATACAAAAAAATGTTTTACCAATGGAACCGACTCAACACTCAAAAGTGTGAAATAACTTGTTTAAGTCGGTTCTATTTTTTGGTAAATATTTTTTGATATCCTTTTCAGTGACCTTGCTACTTACGGGATCAATTGTCATTGTGTATGTTCTCCGATGTCTTCACCCGCAACTATAGTATCGTCGAGTATTTCAGTCATTGGAGTGTAACTCAAAAACCGCTTGTCCAATTTTGACGAAATTTAAATGGAACCACCATGGAAGTACATTCAATCAAACAAGAAAGACGTGTGGCACTCGGGGACTGCCGCGGTAAAGCTATTGCATAGCATTTGTTGTCAACTTATGCAATTAATATATTAATAACTGACTGACTGGCCGATTGGCGCAGTGACTGGCCGGTTGGCGCAGTTGGTAGCACTCTGCCTTCTGAGCTGCTGGTCCCGGGTTCGATTCCCGGACAGGTCAAACATTTGTGTGTATGAACATGTCTGTTTGACCTGTGTCTGGGTGTGTATATGTATATAAGTATAAATATAAGTATGTATTTAAGTATATATATCAGTCATCAGGTTACCATAGTACAGGCTCTGCCTAGTTTGGGACCTGAATACCTTGTGTGAATGTTGTCCCATATTATTTATTATTATTAAACTTATGCAGTAACGCCGATACAACTAATGCCACCTAGAGGCGAGTTGCTGAACTAAACAGACAAGCGTGATATTTCAAAAAAGTCATTAAAAGTTCTGCTATTCATCGATAGATGGCAAAACTAAAAAGTATCACCGCTGTGCCGGTCGGAGTGGGGGGTGCTAAGTTATTTTCGTTACGGAATTTCTGGATTCGGTCTCCACGCTCAAGGCCCGCGATAGAAGCTATGCAATAGCTTAAAAGTAATCATCAAAATCGGTTCATAAACAGACAAGCGTGATATTTCAAAAAAGTCATTAAAAGTTCTGCTATTCATCGATAGATGGCAAAACTAAAAAGTATCACCGCTGTGCCGGTCGGAGTGGGGGGTGTTAGGTTATTTACGTTACGGAATTTCTGGATTCGGTCTCCACGTTCAAGGCCCGCGATAGAAGCTGTGCAATAGCTGAAAAGGAATCATCAAAATCGGTTCATAAACGACGAATTTATCCGCGAACACACATTAAAAAAAAACATACATACCGGTGAATTGAGTAAGCTCCATTTTTTAAGTCGGTTAAAAATCCGCTTTACTACGACCGGTACCTTGGGTAGAAGTCGAGGAGTCGTAAAAATATACTTCATATTCTTTATTCAAAGCGTAGATTTGGAGTTAAACTAAACTTACAGAAGAGCATAAAAACTGGGCCCGGAATAAAGCCGTGTCACGTCCGAGAAAACAAATAATGCCTAAGTAAATAAGTTTAAATCTCTTTTATATAAAAAAAAACATAAGTTCATAAGTCCAGGTACCAGGATTCGTGAATAAGTTTAATATAGGTACCTATATAGTGTTCATCTTAAAGATCACAGTCATAATAGTTTATATAGGTATATTGTTCAACGATTCACACGCGTGACCATTGGTAAATTAAGATAACATTTTTTGAGGTCATCTTTGTGTGTGGTAGACAAAGGCTTATTAAAACATTTAACAAACAGTCAAAAATATTTTTAATTTATATATTATAAGTTTTAGATACATAATATCCATATTCCACATACTACGATTATACAAATATGTGCATGTTGACAGTTCGAAATGGCCTTTTCATCTAGGTACAAGTACATGCCATATGCACTGTCTAATGTCTACTTTCGTTATTAAATGTACCTATTTACAGTTGCCAAGCATGCAATAAAACTTCAGCGTTTGATAACAGGACACATTACTAAAGTCAAAGCGATAACGGTGTTGGAATATCTGTTCATTGCATATTGACACAGCAGAGCTGGCAGTCTCGCGCTGCGGTGTGAAATATAGACATATTTAAAAGGTCAATAATCAGTGACACTTGATATCATAGAGACAGAAAGTGACAGTGCTCAAAATGTGGATGAGCTGTGAGTTGAAGCGGATTTGGTCTTTATTGACATAAATACTGATACATCGAGTGATGTTAATCGTGATCGCATAATGTCGAAGAAACTGAACGAGGCTTGCAAAGTGCCGCCAGACGGAGGATACGGATGGGTTGTGGTGTTTGCCTACGCTTTGAATAATGTGAGTTGTTTTATATATACATTTTAATAAGCATAATTATGTTGAAAAAAAACTTAGTTGGCCTTTTCGCGGTATGTTTATAGAACCTTAGTTGTAAGTTTAATGCAGATGGCAACTAATATATTAAAGTCATAGGCAGGCACTATAAGATCTAGCTACTACCCTCAAGTTTGAAAAAACTGTCACCAAACACATAATCTGTTCAGGCAGCAGTCCTTGAGAGCCAGTAAACATTCTAGGTCTACCGTGACAACATCTTCGACCACATCGCCGCTGAGCGCTGACTATCAAAGTGAAATAGTTTTCAAACGCGACTTCTGTACAGTATACAAAATAATCTTATACTGCAAGAAAACAACACACTGATTAGTAAAAAACACGTTACTGTTTTGTATTAGTAACGGTCAATGCTCTTTAAAACTTTCCGACCAAATACATATGCAAGATTACGATACAGTTTGTTTGTGTAACTGTGTTATCAAATTCCTGGTATATTGTAAAATATCGTTTCATTTTTCCACATGACAACCACATGACAACGATTGTTCGTTGTCATTACTGACATTTTAAAGATTACGAATATTTTAAATTATATTGTTAACAAAGAGTTGTATGTTTATTGCAATAACAATATGCTAGGCGGAACTTGCTTAATTTTTTCCTACAAATATTTGAATCTTTAACAAATTTTGCATCAATATATGCATGGTAACACAATGTTCTAATATTTCATAATTACTATTACTTATCAACGATATGCGTAATTAGTTTAATATTAAGCAAATAAGATAAGATATATAACCATAATCTCAGTCTTTGCGTAAACAAGTCATTGAACAGTACACATCATACATTAAAAATCACGTTTACGCACATTACCTTTACATAAAACACATTTCAATTTTATTACAAAGCTTAATATAAATTAATAGTTATAATGTAAATCCCAAAATAAATAAGAACAAATATTAAACTTCCATGTTCCAAGACTAGAAAACATACAATGGCTACTAGTGGGATTTGAACCCACAACTACAGAACAATGTCCTGTCGCTTTGCCATCTAAGCTATAGTAGCACTCCACTATTTCCACCTTTAAAAATTTGAGCGTAAGTTCCAACAACTACGATGTTATGCAATAAATTATAAAACTCAAAAGTAGAGTGACGAAAAAAAAAAAACTTCTCTGACCTGAATCAGATTTTCGCTCATCGGATTTTCCAAAATTTATCGAAGCGTTTGATTAATGCGACGCGTGACCAAAATGCTGGCAAATATTTGGCTCAACGAATCAGCATTGCAATTCAGCGTGGCAATGCTGCTAGCATTCTGGGCACGCTGCCGGCCGGTAGCGGGTTAGAACATTTGAGTTATCTATAGGCTGCTAATGCATGGTGGATTGCTCAAATGTTATTGTAGTAGCTGCAGTATTGTAATTAGTTATTAGTGTTTTATTTTAATAAAGGCATTTGCCCTATAAAAAAAAATCCAAACATAAGGTTCTTCTGACATTAATTATTCTCATTTTTCGTAGGTCGTCGTGCTTCCCCTTATTGCCGGCTTTGGACTGGTATTTCAAGAAGCGTTTGATGAGACCGGTCTGTCTGCAACTCAAGGGACCCTCGTTATTATTCTTAATCACAGCATAGGGATGCTACTCTCGTTTTTCGGGGGCCCTTTACTTAGACAGTTCGGATATAGAAAAGTTGCAGTTTGTGGAGCACTCTGCATATCGAGTGGTTTGATGTTGACATCAATATCATCTAGCTTTTGGATGTTTATATTGTCTTACAGTATTATTAATTGTAAGTATTGTTTTTATATCGCTGTAATAGTTTGAATATAGTTATTTCTGATACTAGGGCGGTAAGTTGGTTTTTACAAATGGAAACGAGTAACTGGATTTGTAACATATGCCTGAGATGAAGTCGAGGGTTTACATTGTCATGAGATTGTAAAAACCAATTACCGCACGTGTATCATGCAACGATTTAAAACACCTTTGAGAAATCAGTACCATAGGTAATGATAAAACAGTTAATTATGCTAAACAACTGAATATCTAATCTGATCCATAGCCGCTCAGGTGTGTTTTAGGAAGTTATTTTAGTATTTATCTCTTAATTGACCGACATCTGAAATGTCACACAAACTAAAAATACAAAACCTGCATCAATACTTTTAAATAGAAACATGAGATTGTGTGAAGTATAAAGCTATTTATAGCTATTAAAATATAGGTACCTACAACACCTATTTTAAGTTATTTTTGCCCTGTAAAATATTAAATTGAAATCAATACAGCTATCTTCATTCAGGGTGGTCCACTGCTTGACTGAGCCCTTCCCATTGATCTCAACAAGGATTCGTTGGAAGCGGCCCGGGTCCAGCCTTTTCCTGTGATCCTTTTGTGACATAATCATCATCTCAGCCATAGGACGTCCACTGTTGAACATAGGCCATTGGTTTCTACAAGGACCAGCTGGAAGGTGCCCTCACCCAGCCACTATACACATCACTGTATGCTGATGTGTAATAGCCATGCAAAAAATTTAATTACTTTAAATCTTTAGTTCTTTTAAATCAGACTTTGAGAAGAACTAAAGGTCACACGATTTAGGGTTGACAATGTCAACGCCTACGGCAATAAGAACTAAAACCATTGGCAACACAATCGATTTTTGTATACAGCCAGCTTCAATATTTGAATTTGTTACTTGCTCATGATGATATTTTGTGTTTTTTTCACATGCTGTTTTCACATATCATTTTTTTTCACACTTAAGCCCCCGCACTAGGATTCCCTGTATCGCGGGAGGCTTGGACACACACATTCACAGCACACAAACATCCAAGACCCGGGAAAAACACCTACACTCAACGCACAAATGTTTGCCCCTGCCGGGATTCGAACCCAAGGTCCCGGAGACACGTAGTCATGTCACTGGCACTAACCACTGCGACACGGCGACCGTCGTGCGTGAATTGCCGTGACACTTGGATGTCTTTCATAATGCCTGTTCCCTTTGAAATGTAGTGGTGATCACCGTGTCGGTGATCTTGTAAATAAATAAAATAAAAATACCAATACTCACTGTAATAGATATTGTATGGTGGGCGTAGCAATTAGTATGAGAAATACATTGCAGTATGTAAATCACGCGCATTATAATTTTTGTAACAATGATGCGAGTTTATCGTAAACACTTGCATGGAGTCAATATCACGATTGAAAATTGTGTTTTGTTTTAAAAAATACATTGCAGTTGTTTAAGCGTGGTGATGTATTTGCTGCGCCCCGCTGTCTCCCGCGTGGATCTCGGTTTTCTTATTACATAGTTATCCCACAAACCATAATTTTTTGAAACAAAAATTATCCTATGTCCAAATGTCTCTGAGCCAAATTTGTTTAGATCCGTAGAACCGTCCTGATATGAAAGAGTTACAAACATGAATTTATCCTGACAAGTTTTCGCGTTATATCATGCGATTTTCTTTCTCGTGTACGTCCAATACAAATGATTAAGTAAGTTTATGGATTTAGGCGTTACTTAGCGGAAATCCATATCAAAATGATATTAAATACACAACATTTAGTGTTAATTCCGCGGAATAACCCGTCGGGACCTCTACATGTGTTTCGCCTGTGCACGAGGCATCTTCTGGACACGGTGATTCGATGAAAGTCAGCACCCGACGTTCGCCGCGACGCGGGATGCTTCCAGACTCCGGGGTATAGGTACTCCCTGTATGCAATTTATGCGGGAAAGAGGGCTGTGCACACTGCATCTTTCCCTGGAACAATTTATATCGCATAACACTATATATTGTGCATTTAATATAATGCCGTGGAACATTTAATATAAGGCCGAGGGGTACCGGCCTAGAATAATACTCCCCCATCTCTTCCCGCGGGTGCTGTAAGAGTCGGCTAAAGGATCACGTACCAGAAAGTGGGCAGCAGCGCCTTCTGAGGATTGGAAATCATACTGCGCTCGCCAACCCGCCTACCAAGCGTGGCGAAGCATATGTCCAGCAGTGGACTTCCTATGGCTGCGATGATAATGATGAATATAATTTTAATATTTTATTGGTCAACATTGTCCTTATAACTTACTGTTGTATCTCCCATTGCTAATCCTTTTTATAATTTGAAACATCCTAAGGTTGTAATATTTCTTTTTTTTTTTTTTTTCAGCAATGGGTATAGCTGCAGTTATGGCAGCGTTCACGTTAGCAATCAATTCATTTTTCAAAGAAAAAAGAAGTAGAGCTATAGGTGTGGGCATGTCCATCACTGGACTCGGTGCTATCGGTATGCCCTTAATCATGAGTACACTCATGTACGCGTTTGGTTGGAGGTATGCAGTACTCATCCTGAGTGCAATATGCCTTCATTCGTTATTAGCTGCTTGTTTACTTAGACCAGCAAAACGGTACTTAAAAACACCAGCAGTTACAGAAGAAATGGTGCCACTCCATGCCAAAGAAATTGATGTGCAGCTTACAAATAGCGTTACCACATCTTCTAAACAAGGTAATATTACATTTTAAATTACTTTTAAGGCTTTACAATATTTGTTCTCATTAGATACGTTAACGCGTTAAATACTTTATCTTATCTCATACTAATATATACAGATTAAAAAATTAAAAACAGAACTTGAATGACAGTCTATATAGACAATATATCGAAATAAATTTAAAAAGTTAACATTTCGATACAGCTCTTCTATGACAACTGTATCGAAACGTTACCTTAATTACCATTAAGATACAACTTTAGCTGAACCAAGGAGGTTTCAATGCCTTTCTACACATAGTCTGTGGATGCGGTGCAACACGCATGCGCATGCTATGGATTTTGGCGCTAAACGTTTACAATTATATGGAAACATATGCTGTGATTTTACGTGAATTTCACTAACTGTTTTATGAGATTTGATAAAGTAGTGTATGAAAGTGCACATAATTTGATCTTAAAACACTTATTATGATACAGTTTCATAAACTATTATTATAAATCTTGAGTAAGAATATTATCTCACATGTTCACTGACTATGTACTCGTAGTTAAACTCACTGTGCGTTTGGTGTCAGCTTTGTTTGTTGTACTATTTAATCCATCGTCACCCAAAAAAATGTTTGTATTAGATACCACGCTCAATCTCTGGTTTATCCGATTCTTAGACCTAGTTTTTGATTGTTTAATATTTGCTTTTGCTTTAATTCGGAAACTCACAATGGAACCCATATTACTAGTTGGATATCATAGGGCAAAAGGGATTCCACACTTTAATAATTATTGGTAGTAATGCTATTATTCGCGCAAACTAATTATGGTTCTATAAATCCAAAAGCTCTGATTCTGTTAACGCTAAAGCTTAAATTCGGATAATCTCAACAATTTTATTCCTTATATGAGAGCAGTTATTAATGTTGGGGGTAGTTTTAGTAATCTCCAAACTATTTATGGATTTAGTTAATGTAGGAACAGAAGCTATTCATAAAATACGTCTAGTTTTAGGGCTGTCATTTCTAAATCTAGCTAGTTTATTGAATAATTTGTTACCATTTTCTATTTGATTACCATATTATTTATTAATTTTGAAAACTCTGTGACATTTTATAATCAAAATGTATCTTTATTTGAAAGTAAAAGTTAATGTGGTATTTTTTGTATTAAGCCTTGTTTATGTATCGTTTCAGGTTTGCCTTCATTGTCTGAAGTAGAAACCCCCATAGGGAATGGTGTACATCCATCGAAAAGTCTCTCAATGAGATCTTTGACGTGTGACTCTAGTCTACAAGCAAGAAACGCTATTTCACACCCTGATATCCGCAACAAAAATATTGAAACTCTTATAGTAGAGTCAAAATACAAATGGTGGGAATCCCAAGAAATCAACTTGGGCAGTTCCATTAATATATTTAATGAATCTGATTTACAGAAGAAAGGGAAAGAAGTTAATTCTGTCGATGATAAAAATGATAAAAAAGAAGACGAAGAAAAAGGTTGCATGAAAAGTTTCATCGATTTCTTTGATCTGACGCTATTAAGTGATCCAATATTTGTGAACATATTGTTCGGCTTATCAATAGCGGCGTGTGTTGAGACCAATTTCTCCCTTTTACTGCCAATCATCCTCAAAGATATGATGAAGTTTGAAACGAGTGATATAGCAACACTGATGGCGACGATAGGACTTTCGGATACTCTGTTCCGGCTCGTAGCTCCATTTATCGGAGAGTGGTGCCATAAGCCTCCGAGAGTGATGTACATGGTCAGTTTATTGATGATTATCTTTATTAGAACAAGTAAGTACTATTTGTTTTGATTAGTTATAAACAATGCTTATTGTCGTGCCCACTTAAAGCATGTTGAAGTGGCAGTGGGCAGGGATATGTCGGTGACTTTCGTCCTTCTACAGATCTCCACATTCCTTATGTCGAGACATTACTGATTTTTATAGAACAGGGGTCGGTAATCGCCGACTCGCTAGCCTTAAGCGGCTCTTTTGATATATGGTTGCGGCTTCAAGTTTCATAGTCATCTATTTTATGCAAATATTGAAATTAGTTTTACAAAGTTTTAGTAGTTAGTTTTGATATGTACAGTCTTATCTCTCTTATTATGATAAATGGTCTTACGATGAGGTTTGGGGCTCCAAATGTTGTGCAAGGAAATGAAAGTAATTAAAAACTTATCAAATGAGGACCGGATCAGTTAATCTAATTAAATACATATTCACATACAAACACATACATACAAAAATCAATTCCACCCAATTTGAAGGAAATTTAAATGAGACCACCTCGGAAGTATACTCTATCAAACAAAAAAAGAATCATCTAAATCGGTTCAAACTCGAGTAATTATCCACGAACACACATGAACCGAGATTGTTTTTTCTAGGTTCATGCGAACACACATAAAAAAAATATAACGGTTGAATTGAGGAGACTCCTCCTTTTTGGAAGTCGGTTAAAAATATATAGGTGTGAATTTCCAAGCACGTCACCAAAACTGGCGTGAAGGTGACATGTAGGTATTATCTAAATTAGCATTACAATATTATGTATATTATTAATATTTCAAAATACTGAGCGTTGCTGTATTTATTACTATTAGCGCCCCGCGGTTTCACCCGCGTGGATTACGGTTTTCCCGCTACCTCAATTATCCCACGGTAACTATACTTTTTTCGGGATAAAAGTGGCTATTTGTATCGATATATTTGCGTATCCCACGGGAACAGCAATAATTTTAGGTAAGAAAAGTATCGAGTGTGTTAATTTAATCCAGGATATAGATCTCCATACCAAAGTTTATCGAAATCGGTGTAGCCGTTTGAGCGTGAAGATCTAACAAACATACACACATACACACAAACTCTCGAATGTATAGTATATCAGTAGGATAATTTTACACAACTGAAATTCAAATTGTCATTAAAACATGCAATATGGTAATGTTTTTGAAGAAAGGATATTGTATCAACTATGCGAAGCGAACTAAAAAGTTAACTAATCTCAAATTAGCTGCATATTAAATTACTAGTAGCGCTCCGCGTTTTCACCCGCGTGGAGTACGGTTTCCCGCCACATTAGTTATTCCACAGGAATCATACATTTTAACGGGATAAAAAGTTGCCTATGTGCTATATCAGACTATAATCTAACTCTGTACCAAATTTGATCCATAATCGTTAAGCCGTTCAGATTCAGATTATTTATTAACCATAATAACATTCGTTATTTTCGGCAAGTCAATACATGTTTATAATTACTTATTAAATTAATTAATTAATAATATTTTAAAGACTGGTCCATATGAAAGTAGATATAATGACGTCAATTATTTAATTAAATCGATAAGGAGCAAGTGCATTTTTATTATAATTTTAGGTCACTGAAAAGACTTTTCTGAAAGTTTGATATCCATGAACTCATCTAATTTATAGAATGCATTACTAGTCAAGAAATATTTGATTTTACGTTTGAACACTTGGTGTTCTAATTTAGTAGCAGATTTAGGTATCTTATTGTACATATTTATTTTCGTATATATGCCATGCCTTCTGCCATGCGTTCTGGCGTGATTGAGTAACAAGCATTCATCCATCCATCCAAACTTTGACATGTATAATATTAAGTGAGATGGGATACATAAGTTAGTAATCTCGGAAGCGTATAATAAATGATAGAATTGAAAGAATATTTATGAAGGAAGTCTGATCAATATGGATTTGGTCTTTTACCTGTCCACATTTCATATGGTGTCTTATAATCCAAAGCTTTTGTTGGTGAACGATTTGTAATATAAGCCGCTGTTGAAACCGCTTCAGCCCAAAAGGTTTTTTGAAGTCTGGAGTTCAAAATTATAATTTAAATTAAAGGCTCCAGCCTTATTAAATGGACTGTATATTTGGGGTGTACACTGGTAGTGGAATAAAAGATGCTGGTGCGATATATTGTGCTTCAATTGTTTTTGTATGCAACATTTTATTATTATGTTATTTTTATATATTGCAACAAGCAATCACCACTAACTATAGTGACATGTTTATTTTAATAGGTACATTTGTGTGCATGAACATGTCTGCTTGATCTGTGTTTGGGTGTGTATATGTATATAAGTATATATATCAGTCATCAGGTTACCATAACACAGGATCTGCCTAGTTTGAGACCTGAAGACCTTGTGTGAATGTTAATAAATAAATATAAATTAAGCCCCTTTTGTTTATCGCTAAACACAAGCCTTATATTATTTTATGCCATCTTTTCCAGTTATGTTGTTCACCAGCTCATTCCTCGGAATGTGCTTTGTGGCTCTTGCTATGGGGATTACTAAAGGCGTGAGGACGGTGTATATGAATGTGGTCATTCCCAGCTACGTTCCCATTGAGAGACTTGCCTTCGCTTCTGGCATCCAGATGTTCTTCAACGGCATCACTATCATTACCATTGGATCTCTTTTAGGTAAGATTAAGTCATTCAAATCGGATTCGGCCGTGGTGGTACCGGCCTAGAGTAGTACTCCCCCATCTCTTCCCGCGGGTGTCGTAAGAGTCGGCTAAGGGACCATGTACCAGAAGGTGGGCAGCAGCACCTTCTGAGGATTGGAAATCATACTGCGCTCGCCAACCCGCTTGCCAAGCGTGGCGAGTGTTGGCAAATCCCCCTTTTATGGGGGAGCCATATGTCCAGCAGTGGATCCACATGGCTGAGAGAAGAGAAGAAGTCATTCAAAGGATGTGTTGTTTGATTGATTAGTTTCTATCGTGTAGGTATGAATACTTATTCTGTCAGTTTGAAACTATCGCCAGATTTGTTTATTATTATGTACTAACCATATAATATCATGACTCGACTAGGCGAACCGCGACCGCGTCCCCCCCGTATTCTCTTGAAAAAGACCACCGAATGTGGTTGAAACTATAGTCAAAACCCTATGACTTATTACGTGAGTGATTCCAGTGTTTTATACATTCATGACTTTACTAATCCAGAACTGAATTATAATTTCCGTCTGGGAGTCACGATTGTGCCACAGTTCGCAAATTTCGAACTTAACTTGTAACTGAAGCTAACTGATGTAAGACGGCTTTAGGAGCAGATCAGAACACTGCAGATTTAGGCCAGGAAAGTCGAGTAATTTTGGAAACTGGTATTTATAGGATAATATATATCGCTGATATCGCTCTATAGATTTGGTTGGCGTTTGTCTCTAGTTCAGCAATATTCATTGTGTATTATGGTATTCAGTGCATTCTGTACGCACTGCACTCAAGATCCTGATGAAGCCTTTAGGACATAGAAGTGAAATTGTGCTTCTCGACGAAGCCGAACAAATGTTTTAACTTGTATCCGGTTTTTATTGTTTTCGCGTTATATTACTCAATAATATAAACGAAATTTGTTTTATTTATTGAATTCCGTATTTTAAAATATCTATTTTTCTCAAAATTCTGGCCAAATTGCTTTTTAACACCAAGCTTTTACTTATCTTGTAAAGATATCATGACATCTGCTGTCAGACGTCTAAGGCCTCACTATAGATTCTAGTTCAGAATAAGAAGTCTGTGTCCAGGGCGCAGTCCCTGTTTTCCCTATTAGACATTCTCGGCGAACTAAGTATAAACTCTGCTGACATTTCCATAGCCTCCTGGAGACCATTATGGACCTATTTTCCATTAGATCTTTGTAATAGGATAGGTATCGGATATTGTGTCTCAGAAGGAAACAGATGTCCACGACACAAGATTTACTCTTAGTGTGGGCTCTGAACGCCAATGTTATTGTATTTTTTATTACTATTATTATAGTATTATTAGTGCACCATGTAACTTACTGTTTAACAATAAAACATTATTATTATTAATAGGCACCCTCCTCCCCCGTTGGATGAAATTTCTAACGTACTGAATTAAGTTACATTTTTAGGTGACATTCGTTAGTTTATATATCTAATTTGATCTCGTTGCCAAGCCAAGAGTATAGTATCTGTCTATAGATAGATGAGCAATTTTTTAGCTTAATTATGAAGGTAAGCAGCTAAAAGTACCCATTTTAACGTTTCCATTTTAGCCAAGCTATGTGATTATTCAGTGGCGTAGACAGCCACCCCCTATTTATAGTCGGTTAATATTTTTGGTATGAATTATATACGAATATTGTTATTGTTTGTAGTCAATTCCGATTATAGCCTTTATCTCGATTCGACTAAGATCACAACTAATTCTCGAAAACTTAACAATTTCAGGTCGAATACGGGAAGCGTCAGGATCTTATCAGATGCCCATAATTGTGTTGAACTTTGTCACAATAATAACTGTAGTGTTATGGAGTGCAGAGTTTCTGTATTTCAAGATCAAGAACAGAGGTAAAGTGGAACAGGACGAAAATGCCTAATTACGATATTTATGACAAGGTACTAAGTTGTGTTAGCATTCTGATTGTTTTAAAAAATGAAGTACCGTGGACTGTTTCTTAAATGTTTTAAAGCAATAATAAGACTTTGAAGATAATCTGTTGATAAATTTAAATTATCTGAATATATTAGAAAAAAATATATGTAAGATGTCCTAAGTGATCCTGTTTAACTATGTTTACGCATTTTATTTATTATGCTGTAATACCAACTTTAGTAATGAAATTATGCATTTCAAACTACGATATGTGCTAAACTGAAAGATGTAATTGTTGTTAGAAATAGGGAAAAAATTGCAGTCAATGTGATATAGAATAGGCAATTCAACTTAACAAAATTATAATTTTGAATGAACTTCTGTAAGCGGTTGTGAAGTATACGTATAATAAAACATACTTTTTTTATATCTATCAAAGTTATTTATTTACACATTTATTTACAAAATCTTGTACAAAAATATTATCAAGTCTCTTACACTAGCCGACATTGCGTATAACATAATTATTATATATTTTAAAATATGTATCTACACATTACAAAACTATTTTTCCATAATATTTTGTAAAGTCCTGCTTTGGTTGTCTTATACCTAATGTGGGATATGCCTTATGCGCTAATTAAATTAATTTACAATAATTGTTGATCAAATTAAAAAGAGCACGCCGTCATAGAAGTATTCTTTCTAATTTGCTCGTTAATATAATATATATAGAACATATGTGCTACCTAAACGTATACTATCACTGTGGATGTATTTTATCCCTTTTGCTAGCTCCGTGATGGTTATCGTTAAAAAGAAAGAGTTATAGTCTGTGAGCCCGCTCCAAAATTTCCTACGTCATATGACATCAAGATAAAATGCATGGCTCACGGTCGGGAAAGTAGTGCTGGGCGAGAATCAGTCTGAAAAATCCTTCACTTTCGGTTAAAGAATATTTTTAAGGACTTGTGGCTAGATATAGCTTGGCAGACTTATTTATTCTTAAGGGCACTATTATTTCAAAACGTTTAATCATTTACATCAAGTTGTCAAATGCATGGCGTAGGAAATGGTATACAGTAACCATCTTTGGCATCGTCTCTCTAGTACTCCCGACCATTTCAGGACTGACAGATTTATGTTTACTCGCTCTACAATAACAGGGCCAAATGATGCCACGTATGTCTTATTGATTACAAATGACGTAAATGTACCCTAAACATTTTGACCAGAAGTGAAGGATTTTCTCAGAATTTGGGCCAATTTTAGGTGCTATAATTTCTGATCCTCGCTCAGCACAACTTTCCCACCGTGTGCTATGCATTTTACCGTGATGTCATATGACGTAAGCAATTTTGGAGCGGGCTCACGGACTATTATAATAACCTCAAAGCTGCCGAGAAGTATCCCATAAATCTTATGGGTAATACATTACGTGAAATATACCATTAACATTATTCTGAGTAACTGAAATAATGAAAATTTTGGATATATATTATGTACTACGACGGCAAATACACAGCATATAAGTGTTACAAATCACTTTGAGTTTTTTTAATTTTACTATTAGTATATTCACTTTATCTTACTTTTCGTGTTTTAAATCACTCGGAAGTGTTTTTAATCACTGTAATGTTCGATGCGTGGCCGCATCAATAGTCACTTGGTACATCTATTTGTATTTATGACGATTGCTTATTTGTGCACTGTTTACTGTACCCTGAAACAGAACAATATTCACAGATTATCTCTCTTAAATAATATGGAAGCCAATAAAACCTCAGTTAAAGTACAGTTGCTAAGGAGCATTCGCGGAGTACGAAGAATTGCGGACATTAACCTTTTATTGCATATATATGTATCTATCAGTACTGCGTAAATATATTATGTATCACGGGAGTCCTTGTCATTGCGCACATTGAGACTGAGCAGATTCCCTTAAAATATTAGACAGTAGCCAATTATAGGTAGGCAACTGAGGACGAAACATTTCCAACTTCAAAAATATTTTTATCTAATAATCATTCTGATATATATAGATTAAAAAAATAAAAAAACAGAACTTGAATGACAGACATTACAGACAATATATTAAATAAATTTAAAAATTACATTATGATACAGCTCTTCTATGAACAAGTGTATAATAATAATAATATATAATAACTTTTTCCCATTAAAATACAACTTCAGCTGGACCAAGGAAGTTGCAATGCATTTTTTCTATATAATCCTTGGACGCGGCGCAACGCGCATGCGCGTTCAGCAAATGGTTTTTGACGCTAAAGATTTACGCTGAATTTTTATCCACATAATTTTGGTCTTCCAACACTCGTGTAATGCTATAAAAAACTCGCCTAGGGCTCGTTTTTTTTTAGTTTCATGAAATACTTTATTCGATTCGTAATATAATTGTCATTGTATGACATACATGATTTTCGCGTGATACGTAAAAGTGATCGATTATAATATTGATTACGAATACTTATGGTACTAGATAAAAACATTATCCTAGAATATATGATAATATTATAATTTCCTTCGTCTGAGTATCAATCAACAAAATAATACTATGAAACTATTTAAATAAATAATACATTGCTAACTCATGTAACAGTAGAGTCTTTATATATTTTTTGATATGTTTTTTTAAAATTTCTTTAAATTAAATCATTTTAATGTTTTCTTTTTTAAACAACATTTAAATAATTGTAGGCCGTCAAGTACAAACTATGAAACTTCATGGCTGTGTCTTTTTAAATTTTTTTATTGATATAATGTAGACAATAAGACTATTTTGTTTCTATTTACGCAGAAGCAACAGAGACAGCTAACTGCAACAGGAAAGACTTTGTGCTTCACGGCCTTATCCCAAAATGTATCCATAACAAATATATTTATCGATAAAATGTATACAATAAAGATTACCTATTTCATTTCTATTTACTCAGTAGCAACAGACAGCAACAATAACGGGAAAGACTTCGTGCTTCACGGCCTTATCCCAAAATGTATCCATAAGAAATATATTTATCGATAAAATGTATGCAATAAAGATTACCTATTTCATTTCTATTTACTCAGTAGCAACAGAGACAGCAACAATAACGGGAAAGACTTCGTGCTTCACGGCCTTATCCCAAAATGTATCCATAAGAAATATATTTATCGATAAAATGTATGCAATAAAGATTACCTATTTCATTTCTATTTACTCAGTAGCAACAGACAGCAACAATAACAGGAAAGATTTTGTGCTTCACGGCCTTATCCCAAAATGTATGCAGGTTCTATACTTTTTTAGTTAAAAACAGCTCTGTTCTGTACTTTATGTACCGCATCACTATGTTCACTTAGAACTGACTATCACCGAATCTTTCGGACACTTTACAAATGGGCTCGTTATGCTATATACCTTCACAAAGAGATAGATAATGATAGAGACATGAAATAGTTAAATATATAGATAATTAACCGGTGCCATGGTGGTACCGGCCTAGAATAGTACTTCCCCCATCTCTTCCCATGGGTGCCGTAAGAGTCAGCTACGGGATCACGAACCAGAAGGTGGGCAGCAGCGCTTCTGAGGGTAGGCATACGAGACTGCGCCCGCCAACCCGCCTGCCAAGCGAGGCGAGTATTGGTTAATCCCCTCTATATGGGGAAGCATAAGTCCAGCAGTGGACATCCTATGGCTGCGAGGAATGAATGATTAAATAGATAATAAATTAAAATGTGAAGAAGAGTAAAGACGAAATGAAATGGAGGTATGCTAGGTGACCCCCAGTGGCATTTTCAACACAGCGTTTCCGTGCTTCGTAGGACATATTTAGTCGGACCCAGTTGTTGAGATAGTTAGGCCATCGCGGAGGGCCTTGGACTGAAAACTCAGTCGTTGGGCTGGCAACTAATTGATCCGCCAACACAGATTAGCCAGTATGGTGGATTATCGGACACACACGTCTATACAGAAGGCTAGGGTGGGTCCTAATGTGTGGGAACGTGGTTGGCCTTCTACGCTGTCATATTTTCATGTATTTGAATACTTTGAGATCTAACCAAGCGTAGCGTTTGATCACGTCTTACTTGATGGTCAATGAAGATTTAGTCGAATATGTAATCATGTTCAATCTAGATGTTTATTGGTTTGACAATAAAGTAAGATGTGATAAAAAAATATCGATATGGCATTTTTTTTGTTGTAAATGTATATAATATAAAACTCGTTTGTGTTCTTTTTTCCATAGATCTAAGTGCTAAACTTACTTCAGTGTGCGTAGTAGAGAGCAAGATTTAGATGGTGCAGTAAATAGTGTGTGCACGTAGAACAAGAAGGTATACTATTAGTAAAAATGGACCTCTTCCGAGTTAGTGGTAACTGTCTGCTGCGAATCTGCTGGTAGTGACGTACTGTTATTCTTCGTCTCCAGTTCGTTTACTGAAACAAAGCAGGTTGATTTCGATTTATTGAAGATCGAGTTTCTTGACATTCAGTTAGAGTTGTATATATGGTTGTACTTCATCCATATTTTTAATTACATCTAAAGTTTTAGGTTATGTTAGTTATACGAGCAACACAAGGATCTTTTAGAGGAATTCCAGTTACTTAAAAATATTATTAACTATTTCTTAAAGTTTCTACTTACTGCTTTGGTACCAGCTTCTTGAAAACCCATAAGATGAGTCCGATTTTACGGACTCTATCTTTCCTCCAGACGTGAAGCCAAAAGACGGTCTATTCATAAACCTGGGAGATTTTGGCACATTATCTGGTGCCGTGTCCTCAACTTCGACAGACGTCTTCTTAGATTCGAATGACTCTACATCGTACCAGTCTTTGGTAACGTTCCGAGCGTCCCGCCATGGCTTCGAAGTAACGACATACACTTTTTCTTTCGTCAATGGAGATATAGAAGTTTGTATTTTACCCCACGGTGCAGGAGTTGTTGTTGTTGTCGTAGTTGAAGTAGTACTCGTTCTGAAAGATGATGCTGCCGTATAAATATGTAGCTTTTGTACCTCATCGGGTTCTTCGTTTTTAGCTCCGTTAAATCTATATTTTAATCTTTCAATATTATTGTACTCTTTGCGATGTTTATATGTATATTTATCAGTGATTGTGTGATGATTACTTGATGATCCTTCATGGTCGTAAAAGTCATAAATATCTCTATTTTCTGTGACATAATTAGTGGGTTCCGTTGTTGTAAAATATTCATCTGGAATTTTCTTGGCATAATGTTGACTGCTACGGGGCCTTTGCGAAGGCTTCTGCTTGGAATATTGTTGTTCAGTCCATGCATCTATCGTATGCTGTAGCTTGACAATATCAAAAGGTGGTTCCTTGACATCATAGAGGTCATTTAGAATAGCAGCTGAATTCAACTTATCAGATTCGTAGTTTTCTGCTAGATTAGGTTCAATTGTAGTTGTAGCTAGAGTGCTATAGTTGTCTCTCAATGTTGAATATGGTGTACCTGTATTAGACGGAATTTTTCTCCCTTGTTGTGCTTCTTCAGAAGATTCACTCCAACTTTGTTGTTTCTCATCTTGGTCTTTTGCATTTATTTCATCTCTATTACTAGTAGTATACGGTACGATTATTTGCACAATTTTCGGTTCAAATGTGTTGACTGGTGGTGGTACTAACCCTTCACCATAATCAGTTCTACTTTCATCCCAAGCACTAGGAAAAGTTGGTGGAGCAACTGTGCTCGGCTTATCATCATAAATTTCATATTCATTATCGTTTACTGGTGTAGAGACAGCAAGTACAAAGTTTCCATAACTTTTGTGAGGTGCGCTTGGTTTTAGATACAATAGTGGCGAATCAATATTTTGTAAATTGCTCTCTGTCCTATATTTGTCTATATCTTCATCTTTTAAGCCTCTCAAGTCAGCAAAGTTGGTTTTGTGATTAGCTGGAATGTTTGAATTAAGCTTCAATTCTGTTGCTATCGCATTATCATATAGGAAATTTCCGACATCTGGGCCAGTACTTTCAAAACTTGAATCTGGTGTTGTTTTAGTAGCTGACACATGATCTTCAGAAGCTTGCGGGGAAATGTCACGTATTTCATCTATAACGAAGTGATTAGGTATATTTCTGTAACCTTTGGTGTGATTGTTAACTTTTAGCGATTCAATATCTATAACAGGTGATTGAATATATGTCGCTGGATAGTCAATTGAATGAGTAAACTCTACTAATGGTACGCTCTGCTCTACATCTACGTTATTAGGTTTATGTTGCATTTGATTTATTCCATGCAATACTTTTGAAGGGAATGGGGATACAATTGGTCTAAAAGGGCGAGCGTTAAAAATAGGTGGAAGAGGAGATACACTTAGATTTGGTAAAGCTACAGGTTGCAAAGTATGAATATTTCTTCCTCTATTTAATGAAAAAGGTGCAGGATTGGCCAATGCCATAGACATATTAGGTGATTCTGGCTTTGCATTGCCATTTGGCAGAACTTCAGTTTTTACTTTTGTTGATTCTGCAGCCGTAGCCGATACGGGATATGGAATATCCAAAGCATAAGTATTTGTTATTATTTCTCCATAAGAGTTTCGAAACTCTGTTGGCTGTGACACTTTTGGTAATTGCTGTTCTACTTGTGATCTATGCTCATTTAATATTTCAACATCATTCTGCGGTTGTAATCCGTTGTTCAAAACTGCAGGATCAAAGCTGTTTGTTACTGGGGGGCTATAGGTTGATACTGGTAAAGGTGCATTATACAAAGGTGATGGTGTCGTATACCATTGCGTGGGCGCTCCGTACGTAGAAGATGGGAGATTGTACGATGTTACCGAGTTTTGTGATAAAGTTGGCAAGTAAAAGGAACTTGACTGCTTAACTGATGTACTAGGTGCTCCGTATGTAGAACTTGATATGGCATTAAAACTGGGGACAGTAAACGTAGAACTCAAAGGAGATACGGTTCCAATGGTATGTGTGGGACTTGGAGGGCCATATGTTGAACTAATGACCCCGACTATATTACTGTTTAACTTCTGAGTCGGAGGACCATATACTGCTTGTGGAACGCCAGGTGATAGTTGAGGTATATTTTCTTTATTATGCTGTTGGAAAGGCTGTGGCCTAAATTGAGTCACTTGTTGAGTTTGAGCAGTGGGACTTGGTGGTCCATAAGTAGGATTAGAGTTTTCCTGTATATTTTTAGCTCCTACATTATATCTTAGTACTGGTATCCATGGCACTAAATTGCAAGGGTTGCAATCTTTCTTCATAGCTATATTACTAACAGCTGACCCCGTATCATAGCCAGTCTGCTGGGATGGAAACAGCCATGTAGATACTTTTTGAAACAATGATGGCGTAGGGGTTGTAAATGGTTGAGGGGATGGAACGAAATTAAAATTATACTGTTTGTAAAATGGAGCTGGAAATTTGAAATCACTTTGGAGTCCAAATTGTGGCATTTGTTGAAGTGACGCTGCTTGAGGTGATGGTGGAGGTGGGTATAGGTACCCAACGTCAAGATTCTGTCTTTGTGTTCTTCCTGCTCCTCCATGGAATGGCACTGGTAATATTTGTGATAAGGGAAGTGGGGGTGGCTTAAGAAGATCGCCGAACTGAGACCGTCCATTGGCGTTGTTGCTGTAAGCAGTGGTGAGATCACCTCGAATCGTTGTTATGGTCCCAATTGCTAACACCAAGTATATCTGGAAAGAAAGAAAACAATATATTGATTAAATAATTCCTTTAGGTCTAAAGTGTCTGAAAAGATATTCTTAACTAGTTATAGAATATAATAATTATAGAATTAGAATAGTCCTGTTACGATTCTACACTAACAATATTTTAATAAACACGAACATAATCCTGTGATACGGGGCTAGAAAACATAATTAAATTATTTTACAAGCTGAGTAGCATCATTGTGGGATGAGCTGTTCCTGTAGCTTTTTATTTTTTATTATCTTGTTTTTACTATGGGTCTAGTTTGACTTTGCTATAATTTTTGATGTTCGGTGACAAAGTTATCAAGTCATCTAGTGTCACCACACTCAGCACCTATCCTTACTCAGCCAAACCTTTTTGCATATGGTTTTTCTTTTTTTACATATTATAAGTTTGCGTTTGACAACTGTCTCACCTGATGTTAAGTGATGACGTTGTCTAGGATTTAGATGGTGACAGGTTTTCAAATTATCTAACAAGCCTCTTTACCTGGTCTTTACCAAACTACAATTTCTGTGCTACTAAGATACTGGGGATTTTATCACAGCTCCCGGTTCTTCACTGAAAGCTCAGTTATAGTACTGTTGAAGTGAAAGCTTCTTTATCGGCGCTATGCACTTTTGTATGGAGAAGAAATGTTAAACTGGGGTCAGGACATTTCGCGTCATGGACACGAGACACTGATCGCAAAATTCTTGAGCCGCGTGACGTCAAAAATTGTATTTGACTGAATCTCACTTCGTGCACTAGGGCTGTCGATTCATCTTCTCTCAGTTCAGTGATGACAAGCCGACCCCAGAGAATTATCGGGTTCAAGTGAAACTACAAGAATGATTTATGATATGTTCGTATTACAACGAATTTAATAATTAGGTAGAAATTACAAAGAAACACAAAGCGTGGCATACCACAGCTATTGTAACCGTTTCCCACAAGTAACTATTCTTTGCACTTTTCTCTTTTTTCATATTATCCCGTCGATGATGATCGGAAGGCGAAACGTTTTGACTCTTATGATCTACATTTATTTGTATTAGAAACTTGTTAACGATTTGTGACCTGATAAGGCCATATTATTGGCTCCTTAGAATTTAGTAGTAAAAGGGGGGGTAGTCCGAGTAATTAATAAAAGTATAGATAATGGTTCTGTATTATATTTGTATACTAGCTGCGCCCTGCGATTGTACCGGCGTGGTGATGAATAACTGTGATGACGGTGATGATGAAAATTAGCCTATGTGTTAATCCAGGGTATAAGCTATCTCTATACCAACTTTCATCGAAATCGGTGAAGCCGTTTGAGCGTGAAGAAGTAACAAATGAACACACGTACACACAAACTTTCGCATTCATAATATTAGTGGGATGCAGCTAACTACGAATTTTATCAGACAAAACACTGGCTCCTCGGGCATGGTCCGCATAAATTAGGCCAATGCACCTTATTTGCTTCAGTCGCAATCTGGAAAAAGTATTCCGGAATAAGTTTCGTTCCCGCGGGTTCATTGATGTAGCGTGAAAACCGTAATCCACGCGGATGAAACCGCGGGGTGCTACTACTACAATATAATCATGCTTTACAGCTTTGAAGTAAATAATTGATAACTTCTGACAGTCTTTATACTTGTAATCTACGATCCGGCTAGGACTCACTCTTGGTATGTACTCCTACCAGTTTCGAACTGATTTGCAGTTCTTCATCTAGGAGTTATGATCGTGCCAGGCGGCGGGCGCGAGCCCGCCAGGCAGCGAGCGAGCCTGCTAGGCAACTCGTAACTTTGCATACCTACTCAAGAAATCTGTGTGCTTGAGCGATTTACCTAGGCATTTCAGGAAAACTTAAGGCTGGTTAAGGATTAAGGTTAAAAACGGTTAAACAAAAAGTTTAAACAAAAGGTTAAAACTTAAGGATGTTGGTTTCTGGCGTGATGTGCTAGTGATCCTCGTTTTAGTTCACTGGTTTAAAGAAAATAATAAAATACTTCGTATATTTAATATTCAACATTGACATGAAGATACACGAAACGCTAGTCACGCCCGATCTTCGAATTTGAATTCTATTCCATTCATTAACCAATTTTGGGTTAACATTTAAATAAATACGTGTAGAAAAGTGAAACTTATTTGCTTCGTCATCGTCGTCGTCGTCGAGAACTTTTTGAAGGACGTTCTAAATTTAAAATGTTGTTTATCCCATCAAAAACAGAAATGTGAAACGAGAGCCAAGTTCAATAACATGATATATGCCTCTGTTGTTGATTTCAACGACAAAAGAAGTGAGATCTAACTCGCCTAAATGCGTTTGATCCATGAGATTTTTATTATTGTAAGCGGCATCAGACTCTATTTGGATAAGTATTGGTACATTTATTGACGTTTATATCGAATTGAGTCCTGGATGCGTAAAGCCAATATATTTAAGTTTGAAAAATACTTAAATTACACTGCCTACGAACAAAGTAGCTCCAAAAATGCGGTGTGATCTCTAGTCGACAATAAAAACCTAAAAAGCACGCAGCACGCTTCACGGCGATCGTCTGTCACGATTGAACGACATCGGAGCGACCTGACAGCTCAATCAAAGCAGGTATTGTGCGCGTGTTCCTTAATCAAAGTTCAACTAATGTAATACAAAAATATAAGGTTAACTGATTAGAATCGTTCTATATTGTATGATTTTCTATTTTATATCTGACTTCAAAAAAGGAAGAGGTTTCGACCCGTAGGTTTTTTTAACTTTTGTTACCTCAGAACTTTGGACTGGGTGAACCGATTTTGAAGTTGACGAAATCCAATGCTTTCCGTGTGGTCCCATTTTAATTAAAGCAAAATCAGTCAAGCGGTTTTTGAGTTACACTCCAACAACTGAAAAGTGCTACATCAAAAGGACGACATTATAGGTGCGGGGAAGAATGACAATTGATCCTGTGAGTAGCAAAGGTCACTGAAAATGAAGAAACAATTTTTTTAACCAAAAATGGAACTGACTTCCACACTCAAAAGTGTGCAATAACTTGTCGAAGTCGGTATCAAAAGCACAATATTTTGATGATACATATTATATTCATCAGGTTACCATAGCACAGGCTCTGCCTAGTTTGGGACCTGAAGACCTGGTGTGAATGTTGATAAATAAAATAAAAAAATAAAAATATGTACATTTAATTTCTAAGCCTTAAAACTGTGGAGCTTATAAATTAATGCAATAATATATAACAGTTTTTGAATGTCCTTGCTATTTGTCCTAATGCTATTTAGTACTCAAAGTATCCGAACACAAACCTTTACTTCTTAGTGCCTATACATAATTATATATTCTAGATTTTAGGTAATGTATTTTCACGAACTGTATACGGCAAAGAGGTTTCTATCTTTATTAGACGCGTGTCCGTGTAGAGTATATTAAAAAAAAACTAGTAAGATTCCTTCTTAGTATCGATTTTTCCATTTTATTGCGTAATAACAAGTTTTCTAGTTTGAGATGAATGACGTGTTCACAAGTTTTGATAATTCCCAATTCAAAGGGTCGGCTCATTCAGGAAAATCATCCGAAAGCGTTATATTAAATTCCTGAAATCTAAAAGTACCTATTAACGTAATTGAAAAATACTCAACTATGTAAAGTTTTAATGACTTCTGAACAAGTTAGAAGACATGACGAGAGACAGATTGAAGGTGAAAGTTCTCAATTCCGGCAATGTCGTGTCATTGCAAGAATACCAGCAAGCAATGAGATCGAAAGTATAAGGCACCTAAATAAAGCTCGCCATGAATAACCCATGAGAATTTCTAAACAAGACATTTGTTTAGCATTTACACGCCGTTGCTTCTAGGGAGGTCAAGCTATCATGACAAAATTGTACTTATGACTCGCCAATTAATAATTGGTCAAAGTAAGATGGTTTAACCTCACGCCGCTTTGGGAAAGGTAAATTGCATAACGCTTTTGTTTATGTGTGTATATATATAATTATAGTTACGTATCATTGTAATTTTAGTTACATATTATTTGACATTTTCGACAGGTTCAATGTCCTGTACGCTGTGAACCTTTGCCCTTTGCGAGGGAAACTCCTATTATCCTATGATCTCATTTGCTAGCCATGTTTGTTTACGATGTTGTTTCCTTTCGCGTTATGACTTTAGTACCATGTACTTTAGGACTTTAGTACACACGCATTACATTTTCTAATCATTGAACATAGTACATTTTCTAATCATTGAAACAATATTTAAAAACACCAAATTTTAAAAAAATTTATTGACTCTGGGAAGTCACATTCTGTGCGATTCACCGATCGTTTTTGCCATAACATATCTGCAAAATGTAGAACAAGTTTCATCTCTAGGTATTCTTAGAGATTAGCTAAAATATACTATTATTTAGATAGTTTTAAATGATTGGCTACATAATATCGCAATGACTTATTACAGACCCATAGGCGACGGCAATTGCTTACCATGGGGCGGCCCGTCTGTTTGCCACAAATCGCATAACAAACTACATACATGCCGCACTACATAAGTTTTGTTCTCCTTCTTCTTATCAGCCATAGGACGTCCACTGCTGGACACAGGCCTCCCCCATGATAAGTTTTGTTACATTGTGTTAATTGTATGATATTATTTTATTTTTATTTTTTACCTGTAATATTAGCAAAATTAATTCGATTTCATTAGCAATAAAAGCAATGTAAGTGTTAAACAATTCACTTACAAATCTTATTTCGTCATTTGAAGACTATACGCATTGAAGTTATATGTAACGCCTCACTCCCAGCCCTAGACTTCTCCTCGCTACCATAAACGGCGTGGGAGTCTTTTATCTAAAATGTATTTACCAATTCAGAGAAAACCACTAACAGTGCATACATCAGTAGTATTCCCTGAATAAACCTCATTCAAAAAGGTAAATATATAATAGTTACATAATAATAGTAAATAATGTTTGATATTATTTTTTATTTTATCTAGGTCAGACACACCAGTGTTCAATGGCACTATGTTAGTTAATGGTATCTCAAGAATCAGCAGCTAGCTACTTAAAAAATGCATTGGCTGTCTCAAAACGCATCAAAACGATATTTATCAGAAATTAAACAATCTAAATTTATGTTAACAATGGCCTAATTCTGTTAATCACACGAACTAGCTAAAATTCACTAAAATTCTTCAAACTGAAGTAGCTCGTATTCTATTTACGCTAAAATTCAAATTCGCATAACTCCATACAGCGCTCTCACTAATATTAGACGAGTTTTATTCCATTGCTGCCCAATTGCGGGTAGTTTTAGTAGGCACCAAATAAGTGGCGACTTAATTTCGCTAAAACTACCCGCAAATTTAATAAATACATTTAATTTTAGTGATGTTATTGATAAGTCTCATACTAATTTAGACTTTATCGTAACCTAATAAGAACTGGATTAGTTTTAAAACATTTTAGTTTAGTTCAGTAGAATAAGCAAATCACTACCAATGTGTTACTTTGACTACGATTAAAAGAATAAAACCCTAAGAGTCGATTAATCGCCAGCTTATTCTCTTATATCTCAAGAAGTTGCGTTTTCCGTCCGGTATTTTCTTCTGTCTAGTGAAGGAGCAATTCCCCATCCCAGGAAAGTAACGAAGAATCGGCCGATATTAAGGGCTTGATAAAACACAGATTACTTAGGGAAACCTACAGTTTTAATAAAACAACAACTCAGTTCGACTGTTCGAAATTTATTGCCTTTCCTTCTACAAAGACCCGTCGAAATAATAGGAACTTACGTACAATTTATATTATTTCGATGATGACACCCTCGTTCGTTCATTCGTGGTGCTGCCACACGCAAATTGATAATTCAGTCTAAAGAAACAATAATCGGTAGAATCAGTTAATCCATTATACATTAATAAAGAATAACAATAAATAATAATTATACAATACTAGTTCTACTCTATAATTAAGTATTGGCAGGATTATCTACAAATACTCAATCAGTAATTATTATTAACCTTACACTAGTTCCATGTGATAAATTATGCTCCATATCTGCCCACACTTGTCCATCACGACTACGCCCACACAAGCCTAAACAGGCAATCAATAAGACCGTTCATAAGACGACACTTCCAACGTGGTTCTTTGTCAACAATGCTCTATCAACAATGAGTGATCTCAGAATACGGCGGCGTGCTGACAACTCCATGTGAACTGCGGAGAAAGTCCCGTTCGTGACCGATGATGAATCCGACAATGTGAACTATCTATGGGTAAAGATTAAATAATAGTTACTATTGCGATCCTAACATACGAATATATTTTTGTCTAACGTGCTCATGCTGAGCCTCTACCGGCATTTACAGTTTTCACCTCAAGGGGGAGGGGGTCGGGGCGAGCACAGACGGTGCTCAGCCCGTTTTGTTTACTGTGTTTTACCAGTGATGACATACGGAACCCAAACGTGGTCTCTGACTATGGGCCTTGTAAACAAGCTCAGGGTCGCAAAACGAGCCATGAGGGCTATAGTCGGGGTTTCCTTACGAGATTAAATCAGAAATGAGGAGATCCGTAGAAGAACTAGAGTCACCGACATAGCCCAGCAGATTAGCAAATTGAAGTAGCAGTGGGCAAGGCAAGTATCTCGGAGAACCGATGGCCAATGGATTGAAATGTTCTCGACTGGAAACGGACACGGAGGCAAGCGCAGCGTTGGACGACCGCCGACAAGGTGGACAGACGACCTGACCAAGATCGCAGGTAGGGTTGATGCGTGCCGCTTCCAACCGGTCTTTTTGGCGATCAATGGCGGAGGCTATGTCCAACTGTGGACGTCTTATGGCTGACATGATGATGATGGCTGAATATATACTCTGGCGAGAACAGTTCTGCGTCATTAATTAGATACTCATAATGGTACAATACCAAAGTCATAATGGTCAAAAGATTATTGGACTTTTCAGTAAATAGCTGTTTCATGGGTCTCGTGGGCATTAAATTACTGAGCGGCAGATAAGTACTAAAATGCTTTTCGACGTGGACAGCCCTTGATCAACGTCAATAATGGTCAAACCTCAAGGCACAAAACAGATAGGTATCTGTCTTGAGGTTAACCAACCAAGCTTAAGGAATAAAGCTTTTTTCTTCTTCTTCTTCATTATTTAAATAGACAATTTTGAAACTTTTCAGCTTATATTAGTAAAATAAAAATAAAAATACCACTTATGAGAACAGTTCACGAAGGCTAATTCTGATTGAACAAGATTTGAAATCATTTGTTAATTTAGTACTCAGTGAAAAAATATTTTAGGGCGACCATATTTGTCCTTCATCGAAAATTCTCGCCCTTACTCTTGAACTGAGTCTTACACCAGAAGAAAATATATAAAGTCTAAAAATGTGATGAGTAATTTTTTTAAGCCCGTAGTTCCCCTGCAAGGTACACATTTGTAATAAAATCATCTTGCATCAGGATTTGTCCCGCCCTCTCTGCCTGTAAACACCCGCGAGCCTCTGTGATGTCATCGGCACCTGTACCTTGTGTGAGTTAATTAAAGTCCGCAAATGAAACAAATGTATAAGCGTATCACAGAGAAACAACAATTTCCTTGACAGCTTCAAAACAGGTGTTTTGGTTTTCATACAAATTATTAAACTTTCTGTCATACACAAACGCGCTTGTAGCGTGTTCTAGCGGGGTCTCCTACACATGATTTATAATACGTTTTTTAAAATAGCGTCAATTTGTCTATTCACAGCGCCTTAATGGGGCCGATGCCTTTATTAAAATAAAATACTAATAGCTAATACTACAGCTACTACAAAAACATTTTAGCAATCCACTAGCTATTTTCAGCTTATGGATAACTCAAATGCTCTAACCCGCTACCAGTTGGCAGCATATCCAGAATGCTAGCAGCATAGCCACGTTGAATTGCAACGCTGATCTGTTGAGCCAAATATGTGCCAGAATTTTGGTCACGCGTCGCATCGATCAACGCTTTAATAAGTTTTGGGGTAATTTATAAGCGTATAATATAAATCTAATATACTACATACTATATTAAAATCTCACACTAGGCCTGTAACGAAACACTTGCGTCTCTAGTCACTTAAAGAAGTCACAACGCACTAAATGTGTTCTTCCCTGAATGGATTTCCTGATTGGAAGATACAATGAGGAACTTATTTCAGAAAGTATTTGAAAGTGCAAACAATTGTTGTTTTAAGTTTGTTTAGTTGTCAGATAATGCGATGCTAATGACAGTCCCAGTGGTAATGTCAACCAACTCCTCCGTCGCATCGTGAAATAGTAAAAAAGTAGTTCCTGTAGTGATTGTCTGTTTTTGGTTCTGTGCCTATCGATCGAGCTAAATGCACAATACACGCAAAGACAAAACTAAAAATAAAATAGTGCTTACCTACTTATAAATGTAAGTTATCACAAAATCACCTGTGTCTGCAACTTGGTGTATGAATTATGACTCAATTGGCATCATATTGTTATGAATCGTAATACGAATAATTCAAGTCGTTCGCAAGAAGGATGTTTCAAGTCATATTCGACACTTGAGAACTGTTTTACTGAGAGGCTTATTCTGTATGAATGACCTGAATGAACGATGTGCCAAGAGCACATCGTTCATTCACGTCATTCATTCAGTTTCATCTCTGGCTTCGATCAAGTATTCTTGATCGAAGATCTCTGGTATCAAAATAGTGAGCGGGTAAGTTAGATTAGGAGCTTGACAGACCACCCTGTGTCAGATCGGATCCTACAGAGTTCTGGAAAGTCGGAACCTGCATCTTTGCCGATGTCCTCTTTGGAATAAAAAGATCACACTCAAATGATGTAAGGACACACATTCGAGTTATTTCGTTTGGTAAGTTAATTCTATTCTGTGGGTAAGTACGATAGTTTGTGGTACTTTAAAAAAAAGATGATAAAATACAAGCATGAACAAATATTAGGTATTTATGCCACTTTTACTTTTGTATGTGTTCATGGAATGTACAGGACTGATTATGTGTCTAACTTTCTTCACAATTTTGAACGAGTCTTATCGTTTGTGCTATACGACGTATTTGTTAGTTGTAAGTTTATATACCTATGATGACGCATCATTTTGTGAGAGCGTAAAACTTGTGATGTCATCAAGGAAAGTGCTGGAATGATCATGATGCGATGATGTAATAATAACGTACGAGTAGATTCATTACAAGTTGGCATTTAAATAAAACATCATCAGGGATTTATCGTGTCAAGCATCAAAGAAATGACCTCAATTATTATTAGTAATGGTAAACATTACAGGTCGTGCTTAAGAAATGCTTGGAATGATCTTCGCACCGCTTAGGGTGAAAGGTCTCGTCTCTCTGTCTGTGAAATTATGCATCTTACATAAGTATAGACACGCACGCAGTACTTTTAATGTTAAAGCGTTTAGTATCTCTCTATATAACTTATGTTCTTCTTCTTCTTCTTAAATTATGGATTCTGTGGCTTTTTGTCACTTGTCACCAATTATATTGTTTATATGAGGCAGATGTCGCACAAGCGCGCGGAAACTGAGGCGGCAAAATTAAGTCAATTGTAGTAATTTTGATTACGACGCGTATTTCAAGCGCAAGTCTAAACATATAGCTATCCTTTTCTATATTATTCGTACCGTATTATCTGTCGCAAAAAGCATGTTTATGTCGTAAGGGAACAAAATCTGAGCACCGCGCAGTATGAACATACGTCATCTTTAGTAAAACATAATTTTTTGTTTGTCACATAATTGTGCCAATGTCCGTTCACGCTAGTTTCATCAACCATGTATTAAAATTGGTATAAAACTTTGATGAGAATCATATTTTGATGATGAAGAAGAATATGGTATTTTTTGAACCGACTTCAAATGAGGTTATATGTTAGACTGTATTTTGTTTTTTATGTGTGTTCACCAATTTTTCCCCCATTTTTGGACCTATTCTCTAAATTCTTTTTTGTTTCATAGA
This sequence comes from Apeira syringaria, assembly GCA_934044485.1. Classification (NCBI taxonomy): domain Eukaryota; kingdom Metazoa; phylum Arthropoda; class Insecta; order Lepidoptera; family Geometridae; genus Apeira; species Apeira syringaria. The sequence continues at coordinate 18,391,912 of OW203662.1, read as the reverse complement.
GTGTACCGAGGTGGTCTCATTTAAATTTCATCAAAATCGCTCAAGGGGTTTTTGAGTTTCACTCCAATAACTGAAAAGTGTTACGTTTACTTCGACGATTTCATAGATGCGGGTGAAAAAATCGGTGATTAGTCCGAGTCAATTATTTCACACTTCTGAGTGTTGAAGTAGTTTTAATTTTTTGGTAAAAAAACAATTAAATTTATATAAGTGTCTGGTGATAGTCCATATGACCTATTTTTAGTAAATACGAAATGTCCAACAGCGGAACGCGTAAGGAATAATCATTGTTAAGGACGTGCACATTAGGTACTTAATGAATTTAAAGTATTTTAAGAACAAGAGCCTGCAAGAGATAATCGTTGGTATTTTTTTACTGGCGTGCATAAATCATATACATTTATACTAGCTTCGCTCCGCCGTTTTACCCGCGAGATGATGATGATGATGAAGAGTAGTCTATGACACTCACAAAGAACGTGATTTTCTATTGGTAGAAGAATTTATGAACCGGTTCAGTAGATCCAGAAATTACCCCTTACAACCTCACAATCTCACAATGTTTATCTCTTTATAATATAAGTAAAGAATTACAGATAGAATATTACTGGGCGTAATCGCATGAAACACAGGGATTATAATTTATTGCGGCGCAAACAATTACCAATCCCTGGGTTCCAAGTTATGGCCAACCTTAAAATCATCCTTAAGATTGAAATTATGATATTTTTCATTGATTTCAAAACAACTTCAATCTTGAAAGCGGACAGGCCAAGCTGGGATTTTTCAGTCTTTGTATAGAAGATTCAATAGCGTGATTCCGATTAACAGATATTTTATATGTATCAGGAAAACCACAATAAACATACATAAAAACAATATTATGCAATCGTCGACTATATGAATTGTAAAGTAATGATAGATAGTCGGAAGCGACATGGTACGTGCGTGATCATATCATTCAAAACAGAACGAATGCCTGCAAGACATTGCAATGCAAGATTATCAAGTTAATTGTGTAATACAGTTTATCTAATCTCTGCTGAAATATAAAGATTAAAAAATCAAAAACAGAACTTGAATGACAGTCTTTATAGACAATATATCGAAATTAATTTAAAAACTTAACATTTCGACATAACTCCTTTATGACAATTCTATTGGAATGTTAACTTTTTTACCATAAAGATACAACTTCAGCTGGACCAAGGAGGTAGCAATGCAGTTTTTCTACATATTATAGTTTATGGACGCGGCGCAACACGCATGCGCGACCAGCAAATTGATTTTAGCGCTAAATTTTTACAAATAAATGCAAACATATGCCGTGATTTTACGTAAATTTCAATATCTATTTCATGAGATTAGATAAAATAGTGTATAAACTGCACATAATTTGGTCTTAAAACACTCGTACACTTAGTGCTATAAAAAAGCTCGCCTACTACGGCTCGTTTTTATGATATACACTCGTGTTTTAAGAACCCTTATTATGATACAGTTTCATAAACTTCTAATATTACACTTTAATGAGTATATTAAATCTTGGATTTGATTTCTGATACAGTTCACACGGTATTGGAAACATAACTAGCGAAATGCATGTTGTAAGCACCGCCGATGTTTCCTAAAGGAATTAAGAAAAGAACAAAGAAAAAAAAGACGTTCTTTCTTTGTTCTTTTGACCAGACGGAAGTCAAAGACCCTTTTCCTCAGAGAACGTCTAGCCGCCAACACAATTTATTATTTAATCGATGTTGTCTAGACAGGACAGCAAATACCTACGCTAGAATCACCTACAAATATTTAATATTATTTCTCACATGCCAAAAGAAATTTGATGAATACAAATGGTTGCTGTTACAAAGCAATGACAGTCAAAGAAAAGCGGATCAACGCGATCGATTTAATCGTTAAATAAAAGGCCCAAGTTGATGAAGGTATTTTTTGAAAATAACCATAGCAGGATGATTAGTAACACTTTTTTTCGTGTTGCATGCACTACATCGAGGCAGGTTTTCAAATTTTAGTGATAACACTCAAGTTTGAAAACCTGCCTCGAATCTCCTTTTAGTTTTCGAAAACTGACCTTGAGTACTATGTCTACTGTAACTGACCTCGAATAGTCATGTCGAAAATCTCAAACAGTTTGAGCTTGAACTTAGCAGAGGCTTAGTGGTAGACCAGGCAATTGCAATGGTAAGGTAACAATGTCGTTTGTTTGTAACTGTAACTACACCCAATATAGTATAAGTAACAATATAAGACACGATGGTATAGGAAATATTGGTACTTTATGAGAATTCTTTAGTAAATTCTAGGATCCCTGACGAACCTGAAGAAGCTAGGTAGTAGATATTTCGCAGTTTTCGCCTGTTATGAATATATATTAATCATACATTTTTTATACCTATAAGAAGATACTAGGATGAAAAACATGTTATTATTAACTCAAGTGATTTTTAATATCTTAAATACTTAATTTTAAACCAATAATGTCATTATGTGATCTTCTTCAGAGCTATGTTCATAATATAAATATAGAGGTTTCTTGTATTCTTAAGTACTTCCTAAAAGGCATCCAACTAGAGAATGACAAATTCTTATTGAATCATTGAAGACCAAACTTACGAAATATGCTTTCGATAAATCACGTGCTGTATAAAAACTACGAGATAAGAGCTTGCCATCTTTACCTAATATTACACGTAAACTTTTCTATGATAAGTTCTATGACATCTCCAATTACATAGAACAATTGTACATAAGACTCATAAGAATAGCACTGTAACCATTCGGTAACACAAAACAAAGATATCTAACAATTATATAAAATTACCGGCTTTACCCATGAGAATGGGGCACTTTTTCGAAATGAACACTTAACATTGAATATAGTTAGCGATGTGAAATGCGCTTTCACGGGGATTCTCACACGATTGGAGAACAATGATCCGAGACTTCAAGATCACTGACTTTATCAAGCGTATGCTTTTACATGGTGCTTTATTGCACACGTTTGAAATAAGTCTCGACACGGACGCTACATAAACTAATAAACTGTTTACGTCACTCAATTGTTTTATTATGAAATAGCGCACTATGGCGCCACCAATTCCAAGCTGGTTCTAAATACAGACATAATACTGGACCTTATAAATGAATTCACGTGGGTACGCGCGTTATGACTCTATTTAAGTAGTGTGTCTTTGCATTGTGCTAAGTGAATAGTCGCTGCCTTTCTTCGGTACTAATTGTCAATTATTCTGTGCTTCATTACTTAAGAGCATTCATTTAAATTAGTATAGTTTAAAACAAAATACTTAGTAAAGACTTTATTCTCTCGAAAAGTTCTTGTAGACCTTTTTATGTAACTGTTTGAACATTTTAATATTCGTGATAGTTTATTCATTGTAATCTGTGTGATACTGAAATGGATAATTTCTTATCCATTTCAGCTACTCCAATGATACTATTTGTAGCTTAGTTGGCAAAGCGACAGAGCGGCATTTAAAGTCGTGGGCTCAAATCACAGAAGTAGCCGAATTTTTGCCTTCTAAAATATGAACGTAAGTTTTGCCTAGCATGATGTAAATGCAATAAACCATAAACTCTAAATTTAAAAGGTTGTTTTCGACCACTCTCTTACAAGATTTTTAATGGTGGCGTGGTTTAAAATGTTGCAAATGTCACATGTCATGTTGCCTATCACTCGTGACGTGTATTCTCGAAAACAAACATGAAATACTTTCAAAAAATACATTATAACGCAATCTTATTTTTTTTTTAAAAGGAAGACGTGCTTCGTTCGATTTAGATTAGATAAACCTCTCTTGTCGTATACAATAAAATAACAATACAGTTATGCACAGTTTATCATAGCTGATAACAGCAACCGAATATTATACCGTGATCGCCGCGATCTTGCAGCGCGGCCTGAGGATGGGTATCGGAAATGCCAGAAACCTAGGTCGAAACTTCGACTATAAACGTGAGTGAAGCCGGATAATACATATACATTATACATATATCAAAAAATATTATACCGATATCATTAATCATGGTTGCGGCTCAGGCATTCCATATTTTATTCCACCAGTCTACCCACAGAGCAATATTTATGTCAATGGGCTACAAAGCAATAACAAATTCTCGGACGGGTTTATTACCGCGTGATAGGAATTCTCCGTAGAAGAAAGAACTGGTGGAAAATGAAAGTGACGCACGCGACATGTCGGATGTAACCGCGCACGCATCATACTACTATACTTTAATTAACATTGTCGTTGATCTACTGCGAACGTTGCTATCGTGCCGATAAATGGACAGTATGCGTGAAGTTGCTTAATTATTTTAGCGTGAATATGACCTGATTAAAGCGATCGGTGATTAACACAGCAATCGTCAATGAAAGTTGGAATTGAATCGTGTTATTCAAAGCCTAGTATAGTATCTGACAGTTGTTCACTGCTTATCGATAAGCTACATGCCCCGCTTACCTCTCGGTTAGGCGGAAGTGCGTAAGCGCATTTCCCTACGAGAAAAAAATGATGACAGTTGACACTAACACTGTTGCTCTATAATACAGCGTTTTCTATTTCAGTGTCATTATACATTTTTATTTTGAAAACAACGAATGATATAAGTACACCTCTTTGTCAATATTTTAAATTGAGAAACATCAGGTGAGACAGTGGTCAAACGCAAGCTTATAATCTTAAAAAAATAAATAAAAAAAAATATTTAGTAAATCATGTACGAGATTAATCAACTAAAGCATTGCGCGGGATTTTATAATTACCAACAAAATTAAAAAAGCAGTATGAAAAAGTAAGTATGACATAAAATCTGATTAAGACCTTCTCACTTATAACCTATCAATTTATGAGTAAAACATTTATGATGTATTATCATCGTCGTATTGACTCATAAGATTTCGTAGATTTCCCATTCGTTTGGAACCGGTTTAGAATTTCTCTCGAGAACTAAATATTCTATACGAACTTGAACTATTAAACTCAGCGGCTTGTATGAACGAGTTTTATTTAGATGTGTGTTTTATCGCCCACGTTGTGATTCAGATTTACGTGTTAATTTCAATGACACATTTCGGTAGGAAATGATATTTATCAACAAGCTCTGGCAGTGTTTTGGTTTATAGTAATTCTTGATAGGAAGGAAATGAAGAGAAAATTTAATGTTTCATTAAGTGCATCTATTATTGTGTCAATATCCGTTGAAGCCGACGGTTAAATTCAATTACTAGACACTATTTTCATCGAAGGCGGTACCATGAGCACAATATTTTGATAACAGATACTTTTGAACTATCATGGTATCGACTTCGACAAGTCATTTCACACTTTTGAGTGTTGAAGTCGGTTCAATTATTTGGTATTTTTTTTAACTACGTAATAATCTTATCTACACCTGAGCGCAACATTTATAGCTATCTGTATTACTACTAGGTACGTATCGTACGTGTTAGTATAACTCACAATAAACTAGAGTGAGCAATTCACCCGACGACACGGGACGCCGTAAAAGTGATCCATTAGGTTTTAATCGTAAAACCCTTCGAGTGTGTTAACTTAGACGATAAACCAAGCTTATCTCATCCTTTCAAAATTCTTTCTTGAAACATCATCCGGGTCGAGAAATCTTACTTGCACGTGTAAGTAAATATGCTTTGTAAAAGGAACTCCTTTTTATCAAGTTTAAGCAAATTTAGAAAGCATAGAGCAACGCTATACTGTGCGTATCCTTGAAATCTTTGATGTACGAGTGTGGGTCGCTAACTTTAATGTTAACAATGTGCACATGTAGATATATAGATACATAAAAGCAGTTTTTAAGCTATTGCATAGCTTCTATCGCGGGCCTAGAGCGAGGAGACCGAATCCAGAAATTCCGTAACGAAAATAACCTAACCCCCCCCCCCCCCCATGTGGAGGTGGCATTGGTTGTATCGGCGTTACTGCATAAGTCATTAATATATTAATTGCATAAGTTGATAAAAAATGCTATGCAATATATGTACCGCGTTGCATGCATTTTCACAAAAAAAACAATGAAAATTTTCCACTTCTATTATCTAATATAGTAGAAGTGTTTATAGTACATAATTATTCCAGAAGACCCTTGTTTGTTCAAACGAAAAGTTTAAGTAACTGTGTCTTGTTGTTGGTGATTTGTTTGATTTGTACTTATGATTACGCGCATGTTTGTAAAGGTCAAAACATTTTCATCGACCGCCGTAACTTATAGTAGAAAAGGTAAATAGAAAGATTTTTTCTATAGCCATCTCGGTCCGAGGTGAATACTGTGAATGGCTCATCATAATTTAGCGTAAAAGCGATGAAGGGAAATTTTCTAAATTATTATGTTATGAATGGAAACGGTTAGGTGTGTATGATTATGTGTATTTAAGGGGATAAGAAGTGCCAATGACATTACAGAGGCTCGCGGGTGTTTACAGGCAGAAGGGGCGGGACAAATCCAGACTATTACAAAAATTTACTTCACAGATGACATAGGAGCTCAAAAAAATTACTTATCGCATTTTTAGAATTCTATTACTACTACTACTCTATACTATTTTTAGAATACTGACTGGCCGGTTGGCGCAGTTGGTAGCACTCTGCCTTCTGACCCGCTGGTCCCGGGTTCGATTCCTGGACATGTCAAACATTTGTGTGTATGAACATGTCTGTTTGACCTGTGTCTGGGTGTGTATATGTATATAAGTATATATATAAGTATGCATATAAGTATATATCAGTCATCAAGTTACCATAGTACAGGCTTTGCCTAGTTTGGGACCTGAAGACCTTGTGTGAATGTTGTCCCATATTATTATTATTTATCTTTCTTCTGGTGTAAGACACAGTACGAGCGTATTGGTCGTTACCGCGAGAATTTTTGATAATAGAAAGATATTATCGCTCAAAAGTACATTTTCGCTAATAAATTAGCGAAAACCATCTTTATTCATTCAGAATTAACCTTCATGAAGTGTTCTCATAAGTGGTATTTTGTTAAGTTTATTAGACATGTGGGACTTTTAAGAAAATAAAAATAAGCCTTAAAGACTCTTAATTGTTTATTTAGCAAATGGTAAAATTTTAATAATTTAAGAGTTTGAAAATAATTTTACTTTCTATATTTACTACTACTCGAATAACACACAAACACCTTTAGATAATAGTATACTCAGAGTTCCAATATATCTTGGTAGCCTTAGGAATCTAATTTATAATTTTAAATGCAATGTATAAATGAACGAACTAATATCTCAACTACTGTTTCAATTAATTTAAGCAACCGGATTAAAAAAGGAATGGTTGAATTTCTGGTAAATACCTACTTTTTCGTCAGTCATTGTAAAAATATTTCCCAATAGGTACATAATTTTGACCATTACTTGTCAGACTAAACAACGTATAAACATAAATTTAACAGTCAGTTATCTATATCATTTGGTTGCCTTAACTATGTATAAAAAATAGGCTTTGAGTGTTCTAGTGTTTAGAGTCTAGAATCTAGACTCTATAATAGATATTTCCAACAAAATAATATGGTTAAAGCATGATAACTGAGTTTTGAATAAAGTTTATTTTTAGATTAATTCAATTTGTTTTTTGGATAACGTGTTCCCTGATAACATAAAATCAATCAAGGTGGTCCCTGGTAAATAAAAGGTCAGCCACCGGTCTAGAGCAATAATAATGATCTCAGCACAAATTGTCATTTGTCGAAAAGTTTATGCTGAGTTCAATTGTATCACTCTGCGAGACGATTGGGTCACGATATCGATAGTGATTGCAACTAGCTCGGCCACGAAAAAGTTTCGATTCATGTAGGTGAACATCAAAACTAAACAAAAGTATGTATTGCTTCCGGGCTGTTTGGCCGTGATCTAAGTGAAACTTGTGTTCCAGACATTTCGTCAGTATCAGAGAAGACGCCGCGAAGGAGAGTTCTACGCTCTTGTCGCCGCTCGGACCTGAACCACTGAAGATGTCGACCGCAGTGATCGACGAAACGTCTGGAACACAAGTTTCACTTAGACGACGGCCAAACAGCCCGTAAGCAATACATACAACAAGCAACGCCGGCTGTGAAAGCCTTAGAGTTTACATTAAACAAAAGTACTTAACAAAAAAGAAACATACGTGTAGAATTGAAAACTTCCTCCTTATTTTGAAGTCAGTTAAAAATAAAGAAACATTGTTGCACTTCACGGATCACCCACAACGCTTTAATCTTATGACGTGCTACTTTTAACAGCTACCCGTTAAAAGCCTTCCGTAGATAAAAGTGTCAACTATAATGTGTGCATTATCCTTTACCAAATAAACAGGACATGTAAAATACGATAAGCTTATTCTGCGTTTTGAAACGACCATATTATATAATGCGTGTATGTAACCAGTAGCGTCCCGCGGTTACACCCGCGTGGATTACGGTTTTCCCGCTACCTTAATCATCCCACGGGAACTACACTTTTTCCGGGATAAAAGTAGCATATATATTAAACCAGGGCTTAAACTATCTCCATATCAAATTTCATCGAAATCGATTTAGCCGTTTGAGCGTGAAGAAGTAACACAGATACACACAAACTTTCCCGTTTATAACTTTAAATTATTGATATTTTTCAGCTTATTTTGTTGAGAGTCCTACGTGCTTAATAAAAGTAGACTATTTGTTTCTCCAGGGTCCTATCCATTTCTATACTCGAATTCATCAAAATTGGTTCAGCGGTTAAGGCATGAATACGAAGCAGACTATCACTTGTTTAGTTTCTTAACCTTTCACCTACTGAAAACAAAGAAATACTTGGAAAAATTAGATAAATGTGCCCATGAATGCGCAAACCATTAAGTTCATTTTTTTACATTTAATCGATAACTAAAATACATACAATAGTATATAGTAATACAATAATAAACTTAATTGTTTTTTTCATTATGGTTATGAAAAGGCCATCGTTTATTTCACTCCCGTGCAGCTATATTCAGCCACACTTGCTAAATGTATTTTATTAAAAAATGACCTTAATTAATGTTAATAAAATACATTTTTTCTTAAGCCTGATGTTCTAGCTTTAAAATGATGTCATTATTTTAAAAATCTACCCAGTAATTTATGAATTAATCAAATTTAAACGAAAATACAAAGAAACTGATAGTAGTACTATTAGGGATAGTATACAATAGGTAATCGGTAATTTTTTTTTTTTTATTTATTATTTTTTTTTTATACAATATGTACACACACATACACTAAAACACACATACACACACACACACCACACATACATACACATACACACACACACACACACACATATACACACACACACACACACACACACACCACACATACACACACACCCCCCACACATACACACAGACTCACAATCAAGACAACAAATGATGAAACTATCTCTTTAATCACTACAGTATTCAGGCAGTACTCCTGTAATTTAGACGTAAGAGGCCTGGATCCCATGCCACAGGTTACGAGCCTAGTTTGGGACCCAGGTAGACAAATTGTTACTGTAGCATAAGCCTTATTTTACTCAAATAAACGAATTTGAATTTGAATTTGTTCATAAAACATTATAACCGTACAAAAAAACTTCAGTGGGCCTGGATTGATTGAAAGAAGAAAGATAGAAATTATTTATTCAGACAAGCAAACATTACAGCAACAATAGAAACATTGTTTGACAGCGCACACGCTGCTCTACGTCGTACTCGTGAGCGTTCTAAGCACAGAACGATGACGTCATATACATTTTGTGTGTAGCTGTCAGTGCATTTTGAAATGACTTTAAGCACGCTAAAAGGGCCTGAGCTCAGCATATGCTGTAGACGTAGATTTTCAGCACAGACTTTAAAGTGACGCACGGACAACAGTCCAGCTCAACAACAAATAATAATAAGTAATTGCTTATTATATTATAATAACTATTGCCTAATTTCCGTTGTTTTCATTGTTTCACCGACAAAAAGTCGGCCTCATTTCAGTAAGTATAAACAAATATGTACGATAAAATATCTTATTTACAATTAAATAAATAATAGGCCGCATTTTTTTTAATTGGTCAACAAGTAAAATTTTGAAAATAAGAAACAAAAAAGTTTTTCGAAAACCCTGATCAAATCAAAGTATTTATATGTAAACTATAGTATCTGAATGTGTCGATTGACCCACATAGGAATCGCCTAAATGAGAGGAACATATATATTATACTAGCTGACCTGGCAAAAGTTGTTCTGCCATAATTATTTAGTAAATTATTATTAATGATATAAGACGACAAAGTGGCACAACACTTCATTTTTTTATATATACTGTATAGATCTAGCGTTTGACTACTAACTCACTTGATGGTCAGTGAAGATGTGGTCGAAGATGTTATCTCGGTAGACCTAGAATGCTCACTTCACTTCACGAAGGTACGTAACGAAGAAAGGAATTTCAGGGTAATTGTTCATACAAGAATACAAAAATCGCGATAAAAAGCTAATAGAAATAAAATATAGCCTAAATCAATATCTAGACGAAATTTCATTAAAATCAATCTAGAATTTCGGAATTCAGACCGGACAAACATTGTGACATGAAATTTATATATATATATATATATATGTAAATATTACACATAATATACCAGTAAAATATATAATAGAGTATTTACTATTTTCTCGTTCGTTCACAATATTTTGACAAATTGGAACTCATTGTCAAAATATTATATATTGACGATCAGAGCAGCTTGATCAATCTCTCTCCCCGCGAAAACAATTTAATCATAATGGTTAAAAAAAATAATTAAATGTGTTATTTATTAATAACAAAGAAACATATACAAAAATCAAATCTTTCGTCTTCACAATGCTATAATATATTGGTATAAATATATATAGTATATATTGGATAAAAACCATAGGTTGTAGACTCACCGACGCGGCTGCCATGTCTCCTCTTATCATACAGGATCCACTCACTGTGTCTATTTGATCATCACTCAACTTTCATCACTTAAACACCTCAAATGCCAGTAATCCTCAGTCATAGCACAGAGATTCGATAACACAGATCACTCGAAACAATGCATCGTAAGCGCGTCTCGATATCAAATGATGAATAAGTCGTAGGTAAAGCACGAAAGCGCTGGTTCCCACCGTCCCTCGTGAGAGAAATGCGCGGAGCTAACAATGGTGGTGGAAGCTGCGCGCGCGTCGAAAGGTGGGCAAAAAGCGAATGAACGCGGGCGATGCGCGCGCTACGCTCCCCGACGATATATACCTGCTGACCCATTTTGTATGTTCACCACAATATCGGAATTTTAAACCCTTATACGATATTGGGTTGGTCCCAATAAGGCATTTGTAAAGTTATTATCGGGTTGTTAAAGTTATTATCGGGATATTTAATATGTGTTTTATTTATTTTGTTTCTCGATATTTCGGCACAGTTACGTGCGCCATGTTCACGAGTGAACTGGTAAATATCTCGATAATAAATGTAATTAATGCATTGGTGACCATTTTAGTTTAATGTATTCTGTTACTGACAGAGGCTGTCTTGTCTATTCAATCTAGTTTTTAAGTAAAGTAACCTTTTAACTGTTATTAAATTAATACTTTAACACCCAAATGTGCAAATTGCAGAGTCTAAGAACATGTACAGAATAAAACAGTTAGTGAGACATAGAAAGTGAAAGTTTATTAAACTTTATCACATAGCAATAAAAATGTTAGAGGTTAAATACCTGTACCGCCTCCTTCCGGAACATAAAAGCGTTTTTCCTTCAAAGTTTAACGGAAAAATTAGTCTTGCTTATTAATTTTTATATATTTATTTTTATACATAGTTTAGTTTCTTTAGTTTAGTACTGACAATAAAAGTAATTAATTTATTAATTGCGTGTTTTATCATAGATAGTCGTCAGGGAAAAAAGCGTACCTTGGGACGAGCCCTGCTCTACCGCCCTTATCCCGTCGCAATTAGATGTGTTGTATGTTTTTTTTCGATATAGCCTGACTGATGTAACCGGTATAGCATCGGGGAAGAACGACAGGAATGTGCCCAATGGACCGGATCATGACGCTATTTTTTTTATTTTGACGTACATCATTTTAATGTCTTTTACAGACAGCGACTTTTGTACTGCAACGTATTAATTTTTTTATTTGACGATACGCACGTATTGCATGGACATCATTGATGTCAATATTTCCTGAAAATAATTTGTTTACTGTTGTCTAAGCTACACATTAGCGAACAAATAATATTATTCTCTCCTTGTGGGCACCTGAAAAGCTCACGAGAAACCAGGGTACCAATTCTCTTTTTTATTAAGACAAGCACTTTATAAACAATGCAATATTAATGCAAATGTAATCATATTTAAACATGGGATTTCGCTAAAATCACAATTGCACATCAATTTCATTGTAGGTTTTTGCATTGCGGTAGAAATTAGATCTGTGTAGCTATTACAATTGTACTCCAAGTAGAATAGCAAAATTGGCAACAACGACAATTCATTAATAATCTTTGAGCAATGTGTAAGTAGAAAATGATTCCCAGAAGCGATCATGTACACAACAGCGGCAAAATGGCTTTATACAAACCAACGCATTCGTCAATCCCCATTGTTCGACTGAGAAAATCAACTGCTCTGTAATTATTCAAGAATACCAATATGTTACTTTAATATTTATACAGAATAGCCCCCGCGGTTTCACCCGCGTGGATAACGGTTTTCCCGCTACCTCAATTATCCCACGGGAACTCTATACTTTTTGCTGGATAAAAGTTGCCTATGTATTATTCCAGGGTCTAACCTGTCTCCATATCAAATTTTGAAATCGGTACGATCAGGTACGTTTGAGTGTGAAGGAGTAACAGAGTTTTTCGAATTATTTGCTTATCCCACGGTAACAGCAAATATTTTCCGGATGAAAAGTCGCCTATGTGTTATTCCAGGGTACCTATCTCCATACTTACTGAATTAAATCCAAATCTGCTCAGTAGTTTTTGCATCAAAGAGTAGAAAACAATATTATGCTCATGGTACTGACTTCGACAAGTTATTTCACACTTCTGAGTGTTGAAGTCGGTTCCATTTTTAAGTAATTTTTTTTCACGCTTTTCAGTTATCTTTGCTAATCACGCGATCAATTGTCATTATGTAGGTCTATTAATGTCGTCGAGGTATAAGTAGCACTTTTCAGTTCCAGTCTCCTCCTTTTTAAAGTTGGTTAAAATAGCATCATTGGCACACTAATTTACCCAAAAACAAGGGCTGGATAAGGACCGCTTCAAACCGGTCCTTGTGGAAAGCAATGGGGGAAACCTATGTCCAGCCGTGGACGTCCTATGGCTGAAATGATGATCATGAATATGAATTTTAAATCTGGGAGATTCTGAGGGTACAATCCAAAACGAACTACCTGCTTAATTAGTTTATTTAGACATGTTTTCGTTACAAAATCCTGTAATGCTTGTGAAAAAATCATCAAAATCGGTTCACCCAATTGAAAGTTCTGAGGTAACAAATATTTTAAAAAAAACACACGGATCTAATTAAGAACATCCACCTTTTTTAAAGTCGGTTAAAAATAGCATCATTAGCACACTTATTTACCCAAAAACATGGGTTGCTGGACCGCTTCCAACCGGTCCTTGTGGAAAGCAATGGGGGAAACCTATGTCCAGCCGTGGACGTCATATGGCTGAAATGATGATGATGAATATGAATTTCAAAACTGCGCGATTTTGAGTGTACGATTCAAACGAACTACTCGTGTTTATTTAGAAATATTTTCGTTGCAAAGTCCTGTAATGCTTGTGTGAAAATTAGGGTTTTTTATCGAGAATCCTTATATTTTTTATCTGGTAACACTAAGCTGATGTGACACATGTATCTAAGCAGGTTCCTGTAGTCAAATATTACAACATTTCTCTCTCAATAAAAATAATTTATGATTGATGACTATACTTATTTTTAGTTCCGTACTTTTCGCGGAAGGAATGATTTTAACGCTTGAACAAATTCACCGTAACTTGCTTTTGTACTGAATGTGGTTAATACGCACGGAGCATGCAAGTTTCAAATGTACACATTATGTACAGTTGGTTCTCGAAGGTACTTAGTATAGGTACCATTGTTCCTAAGACATAAGCTAAGTATATAAAGCATTCGTCCGCCGGAGACTGGAGCTCCGTCCAGTATTTACGTGGGTGGGTTTCTGCTAACAGACTGTGGGCAGTCTGCAGTCGTGAAAGACGTGTAGGAGACATTTTTTTTATTTTTCTTTATTTTCATATTGTATAGATCTAGCGTTTGACCACTATCTCACTTGATAGTCAGTGTCGATGTGGTCGGAGATGTTCACGCTAGCCCTAGAATACTCACTGGCTCTCAAAGACTGCTGCCTGAACACACTATGTGTTTGGTGGCAGTTTTTCAAACTTGAGGGTGGTAGCTAGCCAAGCGGGTACTCGAAAGTACCCTACCACCATGCTGGGGATTTGATAACAGTGTTTCCTATAGCGGAAGCTCAAGCTGTTGTTGGGGATCGAACCAATGTCCGTCAGTTTGACAGCCGACGCTCCTCCCGCTGAGCTATCATCGCTTCGCACTAGAAAGGCACTAGAAAAGTAAAAATCTGACACTCGCTTTGGCCGCTAGCTACCCCATCTTCTGACTAAACAGTAACACAGGTTTTTTGTAGTGGTTACATATTTGAACCGTTTGGGGTCGAGACATTGGGCCCGCGGGGCCGGACCTCATCGTATTTTCCAAAACTTATCAGAGCGTTTAATCGATGCGACGTACGTTTGTTACTTCTTCACGCACAAACGGCTACACCGATTTCGATGAAGAAATTTGATATGGAGATAGTTCAAACCCTGGCTTAACATATACGCTACTTTTATCCCGGAAAAAGTATAGTTCCCGTGTGATAATTGAGGTAGCAGGAAAACCATAATCCATGCGGGTGAAACTGCGGGGCGCTACGAGTGAATTCATATGTCATTTGTTTTTACAAATTGGCAGCACTTTAAAAATTGTTTGTCATGCGTCGAAATGGATTTCAGTAGAGTTCATTTTTGGTCTATGATTTCTTTGCGGCGTACTTAACAACAATGTTGCGATACAGTACGATTATCATTGTATGATGGAGTCTCAATACCCCATGCCACTGTTTAGAGAGAAGGCCGTGGGGTACCGGCTTAGAATAATACCCCCCCCCCCCCCCCCCATGTCGTCTCGTGGGTGTCGTAAGAGTCGACAAAGGGATCACGTACCAGAAGGATGGGCAGCAGCGCCTTCTGAGACTCACATTTTGTACTGCGCTCGCCAACCCGCCTGCCAAGC
Organism: Apeira syringaria; assembly: GCA_934044485.1. NCBI lineage: Eukaryota > Metazoa > Arthropoda > Insecta > Lepidoptera > Geometridae > Apeira > Apeira syringaria. The sequence goes on along the minus strand of OW203662.1, from coordinate 18,376,506 downwards.
GTGGCGAGTATTGGCAAACCCCCCTCTTAATGATAAGACAATATAAATCAATGGGGGAGGCCTATGTTCAGCAGTGGACGTCCTATGGCTGAGATGATGATGATAATGAGTTTAAACGTGATCGAAACTCGAAAATCAAAACTTCCTGATGATTGTAATCCACAAACCGACTAGGACTCACGTGGTAAATGTTGGTAAATTACTCTCCGACAAGTTTCGAATTTATTTGCAGTCCTATATCTGGGAGTTATGATTGTGGTTCGTAGATTACAATTATGAAAGAAACTCGCGATAGTTTTCAGACTGAAACTCCTGATAATTCGCGAGAAAGACGTACTTCCACGGTGACTACTGAAGATAACGTGAGTGCTGTGCGGTTACTGATAGAACCCGATGGAAGGGTGACGTACCAATAGATTTGGGCAGCTTTAGACATTGGTATGAGTTGACTGCAAAAGGTCTTACATTAACATGTAGTCGTCAGATAGCTTATGGATACCTCATAATTTGACTTAAGATCAAAAACGCCGTCAATTGTAATGCTGAAAAGTATGAAGGTGGTTACTCCGGAGGTTTTGTGTATAACAGGTACAGGACAGGTCACAGGTGAAGAAAGCTGGATATTTTTTTATGAACACGAAAAACCAATCTATTTTTCCGAAACATACCTATCTCTACCTAAGTTCTACTTAGGGTTGGCATGAACCCTATGTCCGCCCCCCGCCCTCAGACCAATACTGGTCTCTACGGACCTAATGTCAAAAGCTTAAACGTGTAATCACTACCCAGGTTATGATGTTTTCACAATTTCAATTGTTCCTTCGAATTAACCGCATGTTATTGAAAACCATAAACAAATCTTTTCGACTTTTACGTAACTTTGCAGGTTATTTCATTACCACACTTAATTTTTCGTAAATTTTCCGCCTTTATCGATTTCGCAAAAATTGCGCGTCCGTGCGCAGGTCTTTTAGTATTCCATCTGTTTCTGATCTAGTGAAATTCTTCAATTTCGATGTTCAACGAGTATTATTTACTAAAGAGGTTGACTTTCGCAATCGTCGCATTCGATTCTCATCACGTATACGATATGAGACTTTTACTTGGACGATTGCTTGTGTGCATTTTGAAGTACATACTTGTGGATTGCGCAATTGCTATTGCGCTTCAATACTGCAAGAAAATCGTCATTTAATGTTGTTTGCGTAATTTGAGAATTTAAGATCGATGTAGACAATAGAATACAATAATAGTTATGACTGAGTATACAGCCTCCGCTCCTCAATTTTATCTGAGAGTTATTAGTCAAAGAGTGAGTAAATTTCAATTGAATATTGTACAAGCAGGTAGATAGGATTTTTCATTATTTAAAACGGTATATATCTTTTAAACTAAATGTAATATATAATATTAACTCAAGTATTGTTTTAAACTATCATGGCTTTTCATAATATACATACAGGATGTTTTTTTGAGAAGGGCGGTGATGGCCAAGTCCGAAACCACGAGAGTTAGAAAAAAGTCGAGAAAGGAGTCATGCCCTCGATTTATATGAAAACAAAAACTGCATATTTATTTTTTGGAAAAATCTTTTGCTTTTGACGGTAAAGGACCCGACGATTTGTCAAAAAAAAAATACACCTTTGTTATTGAACCAATGGAGGACTGATTCTGACGCAAAAATGATAAATAATTACACGAGTCATCATCATCATTATCCTAGCAATCAGCATCAATGCCTCTCCCATTGATTTCCACCACGACTGGTTGGAAGCAGCCCGCATTGAAACGATAATCATAAAGTTTTTATGGGATACATTTGAAAGTACGTAAATTTTAACGAATGTAAAAAGATTTTTCAAATCGGTCCACAAAGACGAAGAAATTAAAAAAATGGAATAAAATAATACTCTCTTTTACGGAAGTTGGTTAAGAATGAAGAAGAACATCGCGAAGAAATGCATGTCATTAGACTTGCATTTCTTCGCGCTGCTGAATGTTCCAGAACACCCAAGAACATTACATACCTACCTATTTAAACATGTACATGTATTAACATTCATGTGACAGAACAACCTACTTCACAGATGTGGTAACAATAAGGAATTTAAACATTAAAGCTGTATATGTATATTTATATATTGTGAATGCAAGCTCCCTGGTTACTGATGCGGTCACGTAAGCACAGGGGTCAGATGAAAGATGCAGTGCAGCAAATGTTGCGCAACTCTTGGACTCTGTTACGCCTGACTGCAATTTACACTCACAATACTTTTCAGCCTAAAAGCATAGGTATGCTACCGTCTTTTCGTTCGCTCTTTTTGAATGAAATAATAGTGCATCGCCTACGCGTAAGTGGTCTTGTTTCGGCAGTATCTGAATGTACTGGTGCGTTTGGGAGAAGGTTTTTTTTTATCATTTCATTTCATTTATCAACATTCACACACGGTCTTCAGGTCCCAAACTAGGCAGAGCCTGTACTATGGTAACCTGATGACTGATATATATATACTTATATACATATACACACCCAGACACAGGTCAAACAGACATGTTCATACACACAAATGTTTGACCTGTCCGGGCATCGAACCCGGGACCAGTACTTGCTTCATGATTACTGCTTGTTTTATGCAAAAGGTAACATACCAAACGGTATATCTAGTGTGAATTATTTGACGTTCGTAAACGCTACAAACGCTTCAGCAGATCACAAAGGATATAGGACTCTATCTATGACAACTTCAAAACATATTTTTCGATTGTCATACAAACTATTGTACTTTCTGAAGCAATACGCAGCTCATAGCGTTAAACGTGACAAACTCTCAGGGTGCTAATTAAGTCAGGAAAGAAATAAACTATTAATTCTCTTAATTATTAAGACAAGCAATCCACTATACAATGCAATAGCGATTCAAATGTTATCGTAATAAAGCTTGGTATTCCGCTAAAATAACAGTTGCATCTCGATTGCATTGTAGGTAATTGTATTATGGTAGGAATACAGTTTGTGTAGCTATTCTAATTTAGGCTCCAAGTAGAATAGCAAAACTAGCAAAAACGACAACTTTTTAACAATCCATGAGCAATGTGCTAGTAGAATTGATACCCAGGGGACTATCGTCTATCAATTTCTGTGGGTATTACGATACGTTGCAGATCTTTTCAAGACTTGTGAACTACTACTAGCTAGATACTAACTAACTAATTCGTGTTCCTCATGTCTGAGGGTCGTGACCTTCTCCCTCTATGACCCTTCTCCGCATGATGTCACATCGTCTTCCCTGATTCCCGGCGATGTGTATCGCATCATGGACAGATGTGTCCAGGGTGGTGCGGACCTGTTCAGACCAACGCATCGGGCTGCGACCTCGGGCTCTTTTGGCGTTTACTATCCCAGTGATTATGAGCTTCTCAAGATGTCTTCTTCCTTTCTGGCAATATGTCCAAAATACTCGAGAACTCTTTTGAGGCAGGTGGTTGAGATCCAGATTGTGATCTTTAGTTTTTTAAGTATAGATGCGTGATATGTGCTGTCCAAGTCTATGACCCTAGAATAAGGTTGAAAAGTTCTTAATAACACTCCATATGTCATGGTTTCAAAACATACCAAAAATTGTATGAGTCATGATTTTCCATCATTGTATCACAGTGGTCAGAGGCACGTAGTTTCTAAGCCGGCTATTAATCTTACACAGGATTAGCTCAGCGGGTGACAGACGACCACCAACCAAGCATTGTGAACTCCCTTCAAAAGCTATTTTATGAGTTCATTCTGATGTTTAAGCTTACCGCTTGCTAGCAATAGTTTCAAAATAAATTATTTATATAAAATGTCGCATGTAGCAAAATCCTACTAATATTATAAACGCAAAAGTTTGTGTGTATGTTTGTTACTCTTCACGCTCAAACGCCTACACCGATTTCGATGAAATTTGGTATGGAGAAAGTTTAAAACCTGGATTAACACATAGGCTACTTTTATCCCGGAAAAAGGATAGTTTCCGTGGGATAATTGAGGTAGCGGGCAAACCGTAATCCACTCAGGTGAAACCGCGGGGCGCTACTGGTATATTTATATGTATATGTATTATTTATTCAACAGAATCACACATATATACATACCAGTACGTATATATACATTATGTTTCTGCGACAAAATATATTTTTTTTATGAATGTTGCACAAATTGTAATTGCAGTCATAGTCCAGTCATCAAAGCATTTCAGTTAAAGTTCACCCCGGAATCTAACGGATTAAGCTAAATTTTTGTTTTTTGTAAGTACATTATATTTTTATTTTACCATTAATAATTTTGTCTCACAAGTCACATATGCCAACGTGTGAGAGTCCTTAGATAATTAGATATTCATAGCTAGTGGATTGCTCAAATGTTATGGGTTTTTTTTAAGCATTATAAGCTTACGTTTGACCACTGTCTCACTTTGTAAACTTGTAACTGTATTGTAATTAGTTATAAGTGTTTTATTTCAAGGTTAAAGTTCTTATATAATGATTGTCATATTGTCTAATATTTTAATTAGATTAATTAATTATTAATTGTCTCATCCTTGCGCTAAAGTGTGTAAGGCTGAGCGCTCCACACTCTGCGCCTTCCATCTCGAAAACGGTGTGACGTATAAAAGAAGTTCAAAATTCAAATTTGTTCTGAGAATTCTCTAAAACTTTCATATGAATGCAAAAACGCTAGGAGACAGAAAACAGAAATCAGTCATTAACACAAGTGGAGAAATACAATGAAACAGCAAAATTTGAACGGATATCTAATTCATATTATGTTGCTTCATTTGACTATTACATACCATCATTGCCATAGCTTTCTTATCCGATTCCGGAAACGGCAATTAAAGAAGCGTGTACTCTGTGGCAATGAAAACAATAACATCATGGGGAACAATCTCAAACTCTTACCTTGACTTAGTCTTTAAACCACTGTAAGAACCAATCCTACTTGCAAACTATTTTGAAACTTTCCTTTCATATTAATAGAGTATAATGTTAGTTACATGGTTGCTGAAGGTGCAAAGCGAATAAGGATGATTTGCCAGACAAATTCGACCTTGATTCTGAAGTGTGGGAGCTACTCTCGACGCCTATTGTGTGATTTTCATTCACTTTTTACTTTAAGCCAAGATATCACGCTACATTTAGTCGTAAACAAGTAGCTTTTCTTATGGTAACTTAAATTTAATAGTCTGTCTGTTAAATCGCGTCTATGGTAAAACGAATAAAGGTGGAAGGAGGTATATTAATTTTTGTTAACTATTTATAACATATAAATTACCATTAGAGGTCGACAGGGTCGAATCAAAAGCGAAAATTCCTCGACTGAAGACCGCTGACTAAAACAGCGTAGAATTTCTACTGGCATGGCGTAAATGCTATCCGACAAAAATCGCAGGCTAGAAGTCAAGATTTGGCTAGCTTTCAACTCTACCTTGTTATTGATGTCCGGTGATCATTGAGAGAGACCTATGTCTTGCCGAGCAATGGCCTTCCTTTGACAGAAATTATGATGGTTATACGGTATATCTTCACATATATTGCCTAGTATAGTAGGTACTAAGGTGTACCAATATGTCTCTATGCCTATAACCTTAGAGCAATACTTCATTTAAAACTGTTTCTACACAAAGAAGTTTCTCATCAAGCGGCTGACATTATGGCTTTATGACACAAACGTCAAATGTCTGATCGTGTTGTACCGTGTACATTTATGTCAATTGTCAAAGTCTGCGAAGTACTCTATTTAGTTTGTGGTCAAAGCACTGTAACCGCATGAACACGATACGATTTTATGATATTTTACAATGTGTAGTTTTAGTTAGTTTAATTACGTTTACGGATTCAGTTAAAACATACCAAGTTCGTCGACTAAATTCATCCACTTATCTGGTCACAAGTTTGTCGAACGTCGACAATGAAAGTTTAAATAAAAAAAATAGCACCAAGAATGACTCACCGGTCGGATATTTAAATGAAAATGCAAAACGTACAACAAAAGGCAACTACAGTTTTACAACTCGTTTTCATTCACTTGATGTGAAAGACAAGCCAGATGATTTTAAAAAAAAGATATCATCAGAAGAAATTCAAAAAGCAAGAGAGCGCTACTTTCAAAAACATTCGCCTTCTTCACAGAAGCCCAAATCTAGCAACATATTTACTAAACAGGTTCAGCCTTATCCGTTCCTAGATTATAAAATCAATAGTGATGTTTCATACAACCTTTTAATGGCACGAAAACTGGCCTTAATGTTAATAAACGAAGGCCAGTCTGAGATGAACATGGATATTGTAAGGAAAAGGGATTGTACAAACAGGTTACGAAGAAATAAAAGGAAAGTGCGTAATTGAAATGCTTTTTTATTTAATAGTTGGTACACAAAAATTACTAATTTAAGGCGGTTCAGTTACGTATGCGGTATACAATTGAAGGAAAACCATGCTATTCCTCAAAAAAGTTTCTGGACGGCAATACCTTGTTTCGTTATATTACAGTTTGTGGTACAAAAAGTTTTAATTCAAATTCTTTTGAAATATACGATAATTAGCGAAGATTTAAAGTACGAACACTTTTCTTTCCTTATTCAATTGTACTAAAACTACTACTACTGAGACAAGAAAAAAAACGAGTTCGAATATTTATCACTTTTTTATACACTTCATAAACATGTGTGTATGAGATATATAATTGTCTCAATGGCTGAGCGCTCCACACTCTGCGCCTTCTATCTTGAAAACGGTGTGACGTATAAAAGAAGGGCCAAATTTAAATTTGCTCTATAAGAATTTTATTCTCTACAACTTTCATATGAATGCAAAAACGCGACCTTTCAAGATTTTAAAGTTATCTCATATCAAGACATACCAATAGATCTACGCTATTATAATACTTGGAATGAAATATTACTTATCATTATATACCTATCAAGTACTCGTACGTGTCAAAAGAGATGTGTACAGTAAACAGCTTACAGCAAACATTTCCCTGACATCATAGTTTATTCTGTCAGTCAATACGGATTAAATCGAAAACAATAAATTAGTATGTACGATGCATACATTGTTAGACTCGAGACCGCAGATCGCGCCTAGGTCAATTCTTTCCGCACGGGTTCCGTGCGGAAAGAATTGACCTAGGCGCGATCTCCGTTAAGAACGTCAACCGATCAACGTTAAGAAGTACACGTATAGCTGGTCGTACAGAGTTGAGAATTAGGATTGAAGACTGACGTAGTCGGACAGGTGTACTCATAATTAACATATGTTCCATTTGTTGCTAAAACACACAGGTAATAAGTCTGGCATGTGGTATCAACTGGATTGGCATATCTGCCAGCTGCAGCACAAGTAAACGCCGCAGTTGTAGTGCAATTATAATTAGATTCACAGTTGGTTGTGTTCGGATCGAAGAAAGTGCTAGCCGGACAGGTGAACGTGGTTTCCGAAAAATTACCGTTGATATTGACACATTGAATGTAGCCGGTGCAATTGGTTGAGGTAGGATCTGCCACGTACCCGTCTGCTGTGCAAACAGATGCGGATGCGGGACTAGGGGTAGTTGTTGCAACATTGCAGACGTAGTTGGTAGAAGCAGTGCATTGGCCTGAGTTGGGGTTGAAGACGGATGTTGTGGGACAGACGTAGTTGTAGGCAAGATAGGTGTTGGTGGTAGTCTGAAAGACGCAAAGGGTGTAGTTCTGGCATGTGGTGTCCGCAGGATTGGCGAAGCGGCCGGCGGCGGTGCAATTGAAACTCTGACAGTTGACAGTCGCTTGCCATGCTAGGCACAACACCTGTAACCAAGAATCACATCAAATAGTCACTTATTAGCTTGATAGCACAAATCTAGGCATCTATGCTAGATATTATAAGGGGAATAATGTATTTGACAAACACATAGAAATGCAAGTATTTTTTAATAAAGTTGTAGAACTACAAGAACAACAACCTGCTCTTTAATTTTGTTTAATTACAAGTAATATAGTATTTTGCTTTTTTGGGCTAAAAGTCTGCGTGTTTGTACATTTGATTTATTGAAACTTTATTTATTGATTTAGTCTATAATAAATAAACTTTATTAATAATATTATAACCTCCATTTATTATCGACTTAGCCAATAATAAATATGTACCCAAAAGTTTATAATGTTATAACTGAACACTTCTAGAATGCTATCAGAATTGCCACGTTGAATAGCTTTACCCAACTTCTGTACAAAATAAATTCTAGAACTTTATGGCTTGGCCAAGTCTTCTTCTCTATATATATATATAGTCAGAGAGGTCGGCAGTAAATCCCTGTTCCAAATTCTTATATGTTTTGCGTAAGCAAAGAATATAATATATTAATAAACGATTTTCATTTCATTTTATTTTTACCCGTAACATTTTTCAGCAGTGAAAAGTATTTTTGTCCTTATTTCATGTTAACCCTCTGTAGGGCAAGGTATCCAATTTTAAAAATAGGCAGAAAAACATTTTTTAAAGAAATAAAAATACACGTGTTTCGGGAAAAATATTATTTTCATACAATTTTTTAAATTCATTTTTTTACTTTGACATCCAGTATTGCCTAATTAAATCCTACTAATATTATAAAGGCGAAAGTTTGTACGTTTATTACTTCTTCACGCTCAAACGGATATACCAATTTCGATGAAATTTGGTCCTTCAGGTCCCGGAATATAGCTACATAGGCATACATAGCATAGACTACTTAACATCATTATCAATTATCACCACGCGGGCAAAACTCGGAGTGCAGCTAGTATAAATTCTCACATTAGTAAAAAATAAAAATTAACTTTAGTTAATTTTTTTTTTTTGGCTTGCCATCGGTCGACATATTTGCACGTCTTTGCGGTCTATAAATTAACTAGATATTTATGAATTATTCTGCTGTGAAACTGTATGTAAATAAATAGGTAAATATATAAATGTTTTTCTATAAAAGTATTGACCCTATCATGCTACACGTAGAAAGTGACCAGCTCTCAAGGACAGCTGCCTTTACATAATGAGGTTGAAGACAGATTTTCCATCTTGATGATTGTAGTTTGCCAGGGTGACACAGAAAATAACCTACCACCATGCAAATACTGAGTGTGAGAAAAAGAAGTACATTAAACTTAAAAATAACGTATATAAATTGTGCAACAACCACTGATATTATATGTTTATATGAGGTAGATGTCGCACAAGCGTGCGGAAACTGAGGCGGCAAAATTAAGTCAATTGTAGTAATTTTGATTACGACGCGTATTTCAAGCGCAAGTCTAAACATATAGCTATCCTTTTCTATATTATTTGTACCGTATTATCTGTCGCAGTAAGCATGTTTATGTCGTAAAGGAACAAAATCTGAGCACCGCGCAGTATGAATATACGTCATCTTTAGTAAAACATCATTGGCAACAACATATTTATTTATAAAAAAATATTTGTTTAAATATAAATAAATAATAAATTGTCTAGAGTAATAACATCTTCGATCACACCGTCACTAACCATCAAGTGAAACAGTGGCTGGATTGATCTATACAAAACAAAAAAAAACTTACCAGCATAAGAATGACACTTTCTTTGCCTTCCATGTTGCTGTTCAAGTGTGTAATGAGTTTTGGTAATTAGCATGATTTTATACCGTCAAGTATCATTAACTTTATGTCACCCCGCCATAATAAGATTAATGCAATAGGTATTACGACACTTATCTGTTCTAATCAGAAACTATTGTGTTCATTTATGTCATTATTGGATCATCCTATATTAAGCCTTTTATCCACTTGGCATTTCGATCAGAGTGAGAGTTTAGAAATATACATTTTATATTATACTAGCGGTCCGCTCGGGCTACGCACGGGTAAAAAATTTGAATATTAAAATTTTTAAGGATCCCTTATTGTTTTGTAAATATAATATAGCCTTGAGTTACATAATATGTAACTCAAGGTGAAAGTAGCTTTCAAATGGTGAAATAATTTTTAAAATCGGTGCAGTAGGTACTGTTTTAGCCAAATCGTTACAAACATATTTATGTACTGATGAATTGAGAATTTCATCCTTTTTTTAAGTCGGTTAAAAATCTATTGAAGCTTTTTAGTCTGTTTTCCATTTTGGCTATAGCTCTGTAACCGCAAATACAGCTAATCTGTTAAGAATAACTTTAATACTGTGCATTTGGAAGTCTTCCTAGCATTCTCTATTGATATATCACATATCTATTGATATATCACATATGTATTGATATATCACATATGTATTGATATATCACATATCTATTGATATATAACATATCTATTGATATATCACATATCTATTGAGATATCACATTTCTATTGATAAATCACATATCTATTGATACATCACATATCTATTGATATATCACATATCTATTGATATATTTAGGTATCTGGGATAGGTGGGGCTAGTAGTTGATAGGATAGGAATCACAAATACGTTTGTCTTTAAGATATATTGTTTTTTGCTCCTGCTATCATATCAACCTTGCCAATCCTTTTGAATAGAGCCTTAAAGTTTCATGCTTTACTTTATATCAGATTAAGTAAGATAATTAATGCTGTCGGAATTACATTTCAACTTCGATGACTCTGTAGGAGGTCTATAAGAGGTCTGCAAGAAGTTCTTTCACGATTGCATCGATGTCGTTTAGGGTACATAATTATTGTGTGTTTCAGTATAGCGTTATGCGCCTTGTGAACAAGCTCCTTAACACAAGTTTTGCAAAATTTACGAATCATTTTCACAACAAACCAAGTTTTAACTGTTGACTTGGATTGGATAATCTTCAGATAAGTCTAATCCATAGATAACTCTCAAATTCGCGCTCATATTTTTAGTGATTCAAACCAACAATAACTCGATTTGTCAACTAATTTTCTAGGTGTCGTTTGACCCAGACGTTGGCTTCGCACAAAATTGTTCTCTGTACAAAATCTCTAATCGCTGATTTCTACAACAGCAGGTTTCAATGGTATATATCTGCCCTTTCAGCAGCTACTCAGTGTTCGTATAACGGAGTCTATTCCACACATTGTTATGCTTTCAAAATAATATAACTATGCTAAATGGTTACACGCGAACGCACAAATGAAGTAAGTTGTCAGAATTATTAAATTATATTTATAGACGGTTGCCGTGGCGCAGTGGTCAGTGTCAGTGACATGACTTCTGCGTCTCCGGGACCCTGGGTTCAAATCCCGGCAAGGGCAAACATTTGTCCGATGAGTGTAGATGTTTTTCCCGGGTCTTGTGTGTGTCCATGCCTCCCGCGTCACAGGGAATCCTGGTGCGGGGGTCTGAGTGTGATTAAAAAGATACTTACATGCATGGATTTAAAAGGTGCCGATTACATTACAGAGGCTGTCGGGTGCTTATATACAGGCAGAGGGGGCGGAGTAATTCCACGCAAACCCCGGAATAACTCCGGAAAACCGTATAGTGTGCGCGGGAGAAACCGCGCGATGGAGTTTGTTAAATTATATTTCGTGACAGTTTATTGTATTTTGTTATTTTTAATTTTTGGCTACATTTAATTACCGGTGTTTACTGTTTAAAAATATTTAATAAACAATAATTGAACAACCCCAACAGTCTGACAGCAGAAAATAAACTATGAAATAAAATGAACTCTACAACGATCTTTCCTCCAAAAGTAGTTTCTAGTTTGAAAAACTACTTCATGTAAAAAAATACTGACTTAGTTACAGTGGTATTTTATGACGCGATAATTATCTCAGCAGTCAGCGTCGGCTGTCAAATGACAGACGCTGATTCGATCCCCAACAACGGCTTGAGCTTCCGGTGAAGGTAACAAAGTTATCTAATCTCCAGCTTGGTGGTAGGTTATTTTACAGTACCCGCCTGGCTAGCTACCACCCTCAAGTTTGAAAAACTGTCACCAAACACATAGTGTGCTCAGGCAGCAGTCCTTGACAGCCAGTGAGCATTCTAGATCTAGCGTAATAAAACGACCGACACGACGATTCGACGACATAATCACTGATCATCAAGTGAGATAGTGGTCAAACTCTAGATCGATACAGTATAATTTTTTTTTTTTAATAATTATTTTGTATGTGATTTATATGAGAAGTCAATATATGAATAAATATTCTATTATAATCATATCTGCTTAAATTTTCCGCCACTACACAGCTATAGGCTGTGGCCACTAGGTCACTACTGCTAACATTCTTCTGCTTGTGGGTTGATTTGAGCTCTCTGTTGGCCGGCAAACGCTAGTGGGTTGCTAAATGTTATATTAGAATCAGCTATATCGCAATTGTTGCCCGCGTTGTGTTCATTATACCTACATAATATTTTCTGTAAGTGTATTGTTGCAATGATTTCCTATTCGACCCGGGAGAGACATCCACCCCACCCCCCGGGACTAGAGTGGCCATCTCTAAAATCTGCCTACCAGGACAAGAAAAGTGAAAACCCCAAATCCGGGGAAACCCAGACAGATAGCAAGCCTACCCGGAACGGAAGTGTGTAATAGTTTATTAGCTCTGATTGGATAATGAATCAGATAGTCTATATTTTTATTACCTAAAAGAGAAAATAATATACACATAAAATTATTATATATATGTGGTATCCGGCTTTACTCACGTTTATAGTCAAAGTTACGACCTAGGTTTCGAGCATGTCCGATGCCCATCAGTGGTCGCGGCGATCTGGCAGCGTAAACTCACCTGAGGATGAGCATCGGGCATGCTCGAAACCTAGCTCGAAACTTAGACTATAAAAGTGAGTAAAGCCGGATACCATATATATATAATAATGTGTCATACTCACGAGAACATATAAAATTGTTAGCGGGTGTGCTGGAAACAAATCTAGGGAAAGCATAATCCGTGTTCAAACAGACTTATCATTTTATCTTAGACAAGTATAGTGATGTCCAACTCCTGACTCGATTAATATATATTTTACTTTCCGATAAACCTTTTTTGGTTTCAAGTTGGTTCCTCCTTAAGTTTTACGTTAGCAATATTATGCAGATGTAATTCGAGAATCGCGTTTTTCGCGTTCAGATGTTAATAAAATTCACTTCTCACATCTGCTAAAGCTGAAGGTACTATACGGCACTCTTGGATTGTAATATATACTTATATTATAAATAGGAAAGATTTGATTGTTTGTTTGAATTGATTTGAAAAATTCTTTCACTGTTGGGAAAGTGTTAGCTACACTATTCCCGGGTGACATAAGCTATATTATAAAAAATAGGGATCCTTTATATTTTTTTGAATTTTGAATTTTTCCTGTGCGAGCTGGGGAGGACCGCTCGTCATATATAAGTATAATAACATATATGAGATGCGTGCCGCTTCCAACTTCCAACTGATCCTTGTGGCGATCAATGGGAGAGGTATATGTCCAGCAGTGGACGTCGTATGGTGGACATGATTATGATGAATATGTACAAAGACATATTCAAATCAGTATAGAAATTATAAATCATTAATTAAACGCCAGAGGTATTATTATTACTTATATGGATAACAGAAATGTAATCGAAACAGTTGTCAGAATTATCCTTCCACTATAACATCAAACTCCAACTCGAAAATACTCATTAAATGTATGCATCAAGGGCGCACTTACGATGGTCAAGAAAATTGTTACATATAATCTAAATGACATCATATGTGAACTAGTTATCTTTCTTCAGATTAAAGGTACAACTACTTCTTTTGACTTGCTATCCTCTTACGCCCAGGGGCCTTACTATCAGCTTTGTAAAATCCATTCAAGTTCCGAGCAGTTCTAAAAATGCCAGAGACAACAATAACCGTTCACCTTTGAGAATATCAATGTTCGAACCGTTCACTTATATGATGGTACGTGATGGTATGACTTTACACTAAGCGGTTTAAGCCAGGCTTTAGAACTGTTCGGAACTTGAATAATAATAATAATATAATAATATGGGACAACATTCACACAAGGTCTTAAGGTCCCAAACTAGGCAGAGCCTGTAGTATGGTAACGTGATGTCTGATATATACTTATATACATACTTGTGTATATATACTTATATACATATACACACCCAGACACAGGTCAAACAGACATGTTCATACACACAAATGTTTGACCTGTCCGGGAATCGAACCCGGGACCAGCGGCTCAGAAGGCGGAGTGCTAACAACTGCGCCAACCGGCCAGTCAAAATGGATGGAATGGATTTTACAAAGCTGATAGTAAGGCCCCAGGACAATGATGGCTCTTTATGAAGCCATTAACGTAACTCTAGGGAGACAGGAATAAAAATTCCACCGTTAGAACTAGCAAAAATAAAATTAAAATATCATCGATACTTGTTTCCCATAACTATTTATGCGGTACAATACAAGATATCTCTCAGTTTCCGCTTTTATCTCTTCAGATACGAAAGACAATTAAAATACTTACGTTAAAAAACACAACACCGTCATAAAACAAGTAGCCTTTTACTAAGCCGGATAATTTTGATAATAAATACGGTGCTTATGGGTTTTCGTTAACACTTTCCGATTAGTTGTGTAGTTCTGTCAAGATGAAGCAGATGTGTTTGTTCATACTATTTGCTGTAAGTATTGCATCGTGACTTTTTGGGTATTTTTTATTACCGTGCCATAAAATGGTCCGCTAGAAACTTCCTAACTTAACCTCCCAAAAATATTTTCTGTAATTCAAACTCATTAGAGATAAGCGGCAGCCTGAGTCATGTTTTGCATACGACCACTGTTTCCGTGGCAAGATCCGTACAAAATAGATAAATACCAGGAAAGGGTTTTCTATATGTCAATACATAATTTTTTATCCTGATGTTTAATGGCGTAGCTATTTATAAAATTCAAGTTCATCAAAAGAAAATAGGTACAAGTTATCTGTATTAACTTTGCCTTACTCTGCTACATCTGCGTGGAAACATTGGAGAATCGTTGTGTGTATCTTATAGGTAGGTACATTCGACAAAAGTGATAGTACGAATGACTTATGGGATCTGTACAGTATACACGTCTATAAAGATTACCAAAATTGATAGTTCATTTCGATAATATTTTATTTATAAGTCCCATTTAATGAGGGGTTTTTTATATTGTGGTTAATAGCTACATAGTCAAAGTTTTCCGAGGTTATTCAATATTATTGATTAGCGACATTTTCGAAGTGCATAATCACAGATTATTCTTTAATGCTTAGGTATATAGCCACCAAAAGAAGTTTCATAACACATCCGCCACACGCTTCTTAAATCATCTGTAATAGATGTAAACGCCATGGACATTGACAATCACAGAAACTTAAATTTTTGATTATCGACCGCTTCAAATTGAACAAACACCTACCCACTCTGTTTTAGCAACAACGTAGGTATGCAACTACAAATATTACCATTAATAAATTAGTACTAGATACGTATACTATACTACCTATGTATAATATTGTAAATGCAAAAGTTTGTGAGTATGGATGTATGTTTGTTACTCTTTCACTCAAAAACTACTGAAAGGAAACGGATTTAGATGTAATTTGTTATGTAGATACTTCAGGTCCCGGAATTACGCATAGGCTACTTATCATAATCATCACCATCGTCGTCGTGAGCAAACATCACGCGGGTATAACCGCGGGGCGCAGTTAGTATTGTAATACATGATAGAATTACGTCACACAAGAACTGACCCAATTTACGTGACAAACAATGTCAAGTAAAAATTCCAAATCCTCTAAGCCAGTTTCACAAGATAATATTAGATGGCTTCTTTGATGATGAGCAAACTACATAATGAGCTATATTTGTCGTATATTTATATTGCAGGGCTTATGCCACGGAGTCAGCAAGGCCACAGAGTGCACGTCTCGTGGAAGATTCCCCAATGATGACACCCAAGACTGCAGAGGATACACCATGTGTCTTCTTGGAGGGGCTAACGGTTTCACACAGTACAAACTGATCTGCCCAACCGGCTTCATTTACAGCCATTTAGAACAACAATGCACAAACGCTACGACCTATCAATGCCTGCCGTCCTTTGTATGCAATATGACAGGGAATTTTGAGAATGATTTGAGTGAAAAATGCTCGTCATTCGTGTCATGTCCTGTGGGATTAAATGGCACAGTGACAGCTAGGCAAGTCGAGTGTCCTCTTAATCACGTTTTCAACCCTTTACAAGCGGAATGTGTCAATAGCACTGAATACAAGTGCAGTGCTGGTGCAGAACAAACAGAAGTACCTGACTTGTTGACTGAAGTACCTCCTCTGTCTCATAACACAACGGACTTCAATGTTCCAGTGTCAAGTGAAAACGGATTCCAAGTTTCGGGTAATGTTTCTGTGAACAGCGCGGTTGTTGTTTACACCAAGCTTTTTGTACTGTTTAATATTATGATTTATTTAATTGTTAATTAAAAAATGATTTTTGTAAATTAAAGCTTTTTTATTATTTTTTATTGTCACGCTTGCCTATGGATAGTAATCTAATTAGCATTGTTGTTTAATGAATTTTGAGTAAATAATAAACCTACTGCTACTTACCATTCTATCCATCATGGACATCGTAAGCCCACTGAGTTATAACATTTCGCAGGATATCGGTTACCTATTACCTTTCTCACTAAGAAGCGCATAAGAAATAAAAATGAAAAGCACAATAGTATTATTGCGTTTAATTGTTTATTGTCTAATTGAATGAGGTCAATAATGTAGTAAATATTAATTTATTTAAAAAAAAAAAAACTTGCATTCTTGCATTACTGCCGTAAGGGCTAGGTGTGTTTTGTCTATACATGACTCAAAAGTTTTGTTTCCCTTTGAACAACTCATTTATATCACAACTTCAATATGATAAATACATTTTAAGTGTGATAATACATTTAACATATTTTGAGAGGTTATTCGCGGTTTTGAGGTAAATCAAACACTGACAATAAATAAACATAATGATAAGAACAAAAAACGTCTTCATTGTAACCGACTAGGATTCACGTAGTAAATACTGGAAAATTACTCTCCGACTAGTTTCTAACGTATATGTTACTTAAATGGTTTTTAGATTACAATTATGGAAGAAACTCGCGTAGTCAGACTCAAAAATGTCCTCAGTTAGTAATTTCAAAAGTGTTTTAACTGCCGTTTTGTAATAAATACAAAGTAACCTTATGGAACATAATATCCAGCTGGAACTACTAATATAGTTATATCACAATCTAATAAAGTGTTTTTTGTTGTACATAAGTAAGACCAATTAATTGAACTATAGAATATAATTTCTACAACAAAAACAAAAGCTCTAAGTAGGTTTATAGACTTAGAATAAATTTACTTTACGCGCTGCTCTTATTTGTGTGTTAACTCTCTTCTCATATATACATATGAGAAGAGAGTTAATCCCTACCTAGTAATTCATTTATGGAATTTATGGTGGTGTATGTTCGACATTATCCGGCAGCAGTGGTACAATTGTAATTGGTATTAGCAGTGCACTGAGCGCTGTTGGGGTTGAACACAGACGTGGTGGGGCACTGGTAGTTATAGGATAAGTAGGTGTTGTTAGCTGTGATGTAGACGCAGAGAGTGTAGTTCTGGCATGTAGCATCGTTAGGGTTTGCGAACCGGCCGGCGGCGCCTTGCGCTGTGCAGTTTACTTGTGTGTGCACCGTCCATGCTATGCACAGGATCTGTAGGAAAATGCTCGAACATTATCGTAATCATCGACTCTAACCTTGTTTTATGGGGCCGGTACAATGTTTTTTTTGCACAATCGGGGAAAACCTTTTCATTTTTAACCGACTTCAAAAAAGGAGGAGGTACTCAATTCGACTCGTATATATTGTAATATTGTATATATCTAACTCACGCTGCAGTGGCGCTTAAACACATGTATTAAGGGAGGATTTGACCGTTAGTAGCTGACCTCAAAGCTGTCTCCGACTGGTGTAATGCCAACTTAGTTAGGCTCAATGCCAATAAAGCGCAGGTGTCTATTTTCCGCAAAAATGGGTCAATTTAATTTGACCCCTACTTTCCGCGATACTTTCCGTATCCGTGCCGGTAACTGACCATATAGACGTGCTAGGCGTCTTCTTGAACACGACACTCAATTTTGGATCTTACATTGAGACTAAGGCTCAGTTGGCTGCAAACAACTGCTCAACTTGTAACGAGATTCGAGCGTGTATGGAGTACTGTTCTAATTTGTGGGATGCCTTGGCTAAATACCAACTTGAGGCTCTTGAGTCGATAGAGAGGCGAGCTTAACGACTCATCAACAACGACTCTCTGGTCGAGAGTTGACTTTAAAGCCTGCAGCCTTGACATAAAGTCGCTAGTTTATCGTATAGGTACATTTCGGGGAGTGCGCTTTGGAGTTACATGATTTAACACCTCTATCCCCATTCCATCTGAGAACAATCAGACGGACGGCAATGGGATATCGATACATGGTAGATGTTCCAACTTGTTCCACGAAGAAGTATTTCACTTCTACATTCATATTGCGTACAGCAAATGAATGGAATTCATTGTCTAAATCTGTGTTTCCATAAATACAATCTGGGTATCTTCAGATCACGATTGGATAGGTATCTTCTGGGCAGGCGTGTTCCATCAGAGACCGCATCATCACATAACATCTAGTGAGATAGTAGACCACTATCTCACTCGATGGTCAGGACAATGTGGCTCGAGGTGGTTGAATATGTTATCACGCTAGATGATGATGATGATGATGATGATGATGTTACCATCACCGGAAGCTCAAGCTATTGGTAGGGATGGAACCAGCATCCGTCAGTTTGACAGCCAATGCTCCCACCGCTGAGCTATTATCACTTCCCATGTCTTTGTCTATTTTTATTGAAATAAGTTAAAATTTGTATACTCACCAATAATACAACGAAAACTATCCTACTTGTAGTTGGTCCCTCCATTGCAGATTCCTGAATATTACTGAAGCAGTTATTATTATTATTTTTCTAACGGACTAATGCTGTTTGCCTCTACCGGCATTTACAGCTTCATCGGAGGGAATACTCAAGCAGTATCATCTGCCTGCTTTTATACTCCACCGGTAATAGAGGCGTCGAGTGACACACACATTTTATTGTTATGGTCAAATTGGTGCTGTATAATCGTAAAAACCTTCCAAATCAGATGGTTTTCTTATCTCTGGTTTTAGAGATGTCGTTCATAAAATAGAATAGGTATGTAGGTTGGCTTAGCATAAGAAAAGTAAGAGAAAAACCAGCCAAGTGCGAGTCGGACTCGCGCACCGAGGGTTCTGTACAAACCTGTAGGTGTAATGTAACAAACCGACTAGGACTCACGTGGTAAACACTGGAAAATTACTCTCCGACCAGTTTCGAACTTATTTGCAGTTCTTCATCTGGGAGTTATGATCGTGCCAGGCGGCGAGCGCGAGCCTCAGCACGTAACTGAGGCTCGCGCTCGCCGCCTGGCACGATCATAACTCCCAGATGAAGAACTGCAAATAAGTTCGAAACTGGTCGGAGAGTAATTTTCCAGTGTTTACCACGTGAGTCCTAGTCGGTTTGTTACATTACAATTATGGAAGAAACTCGCGATAGTTTTCAGACTCAAACCTGTAGGTATAAATTTAAAATTATTTTTATTATATGATGTAACTAAAAAATTATGCATACGCGATTTTTCCTTGATCTGTGCTGTAAGACGTTGCTTCGTACCAAGTTTCAAGATTCTAAGTTCACGGGACCCGTACCGTATACCCTGCAGGTTTTAATTCCCTTGCGAGTATCTAAAATTTGCAGCACGAACGGCTGTATCTTTTGATTGTGCTGGCTTAGAAGTTTGATTTTTCACAGCTTCAGGTAGACCTAACAATTTGATATGAATTGATTGATACCTCAACGCGTTTCTGAGAAAAAGAGTGTTGATAGACAGATAGACAGACGGACAACAAAGTGATCCTATAAGGATTCAGTTTTTCCCTTTGAGGTACGGAACCCTAAAAATGGCAATGTTGTCAGAAAATTACAAGATTGTTAAAAACCTCATTAATCAATTGAAAATTTAATCAAATATATATAGAAATAATAGTAGGTTTCTATATCATTATGAGTAGCTTATCTACTGATAATGATTGCTTTACCATAATATTTTGTTTCTATCTCTTGATTTAATTTGGTATGGGAGTTGAATGGTTATTTTCTATTCTCATGGTCGAAAGGTTCTCCAATGGAGACCGCGGACTGGCAGGTATAGCGTAGGACGCAGAAATATGTGTATTGGTATTTATTACCTCCTCCTCGTGGAAGCCAATGGAGGGAGACACCTATGTCCAGAAGTGGACATTCTATGGCTGAGATGGTGTATATGTGACATATGGGATAACATTCACACAAGGTCTTTAGGTCCCAAACTAGGCAGAGCCTGTACTATGGTAACCTGATGACTGATATATACTTATATATTTACTTATATACATATACACACCCAGACACAGATTAAACAGACATGTTCATACACACAAATGTTTGACCTGTCCGGGAATCGAACCCGGGACCAGCGGCTCAGAAGGCAGAGTGCTACCAACTTAGCCAACCGGCCAGACAGCCACCGGTATAAATATGCATAATCATTATTTGATTGGACGATAAATTATTTGAAATAATAAATTTTATGAAAATAATTTATAATGGTATATTTAGTTTAAAAACATGGGTAAGGGAAGCGAAGTAGGGTTATTCATAAAACACATTAAGAGTAATTTAAAGCTGTATCTCACTTCATTTTTGCTATCTATACCCTATACCGCAGAGTTGCAGTTGGCGTGCAGGGGCTTGCAGTTGTTGACTTGCAGGGGCTTGCAGCTGTTGGCCTGCAGGGGCTTGCAGCTGTTGGCCTGCAGGGGCTTGCATTTTTTGGAAACCTTGAATGGCTGATATTGGAATTTTGAACTTGATTTTAGTTCCACGACGACCAGATATTTGTGGTTGTGTTGCATAGCATTTTCCATCTAAGCATGTGACTGCTGATGATTCTTCAACCATTATAGAAATGATTAGAAGACAAACTGAAACATGAAACAGATATTTACCTGCTGAAAGGCAGGTATGTCATTTTTTTAACAAGATCATTTTGTATTACACTTTTCTACTTCAGGCTGGGAAACACTTGCTGACGATCGTACCTGCTGGAAAAAAACTACAGCAGACGGTCTTGACGGCATGACGAAGGGTAAGCGTGCCAAAAGATACGAACTAGCTAATATCCCATTATGAATGTATAAAACACGGGAGTTACTCATGTAATAAATCAGAGGGTTCCGACTATAGTTTTAACCACATTCGGTGGTCTTTTTCAAGAAGCGCGGGCGCGGTTCGCTCAGTACTGCTTGTACTTTATACATGTGTTTTATACATTCATATGTGTCAAAAGGGTTTAGGGCATTAATTATTCGAAGGGGAAATCGACAGAAAATTTGAATAGGACTTATACAGTCCTATTCAAAAACTCCTTTCCATATACCTACAGATTAGATATAGGTCGTGTTATGCATAATGCCACTTGCTCATAATGTACTGCGCTCGCCAACCCGCCTGCCAAGCGTGGCGGGTATTGGCAAATCCCCCCTATATGGGGGAGGCATATGTCCAGCAGTGGACACACGTGGCTAAGAGAAGAAGAAATGCATAATGCTTTAATGGAAGTAACAATAAGTATAGGTATGCACTACAACACATGTCACAAGGTCATGAGCGATATTAATTGAATTGCTCCTTACTTGTTAACACCATGATGTTTACGTTCATTCTCACTGTAAAAAAGTAATAGATTAATAAAACAGATTAATAAAAAAAAAAACATGTAAAATATATTTATAAAAAGCCGTGAAAGTTTAAAACAAAACATGTTAAAACTGAGAAAATGCATTTGACTGTGCATGCTCGGATTCTTGACGTAGCTGTAAAATTCGTTTATAAGGAGTTAGCGAATAAAATAAACAGAAAGGGAGGTAGGGCGATTTTACTTTAAGTTATGTACAGACACGAGCAAAAATTATTTTCAGGCAATTAAGTTAATAATTTGACTGGTCGGTTGGCGCAGTTGGTAGCACTCTGCCTTCTGAGCCGCTGGTCCCGGGTTCGATTCCCGGACAGGTCAAACATTTCTGTGTATGAACATGTCTGTTTGACCTGTGTCTGGGTGTGTATATGTATATAAGTATGTATGTAAGTATATATGAGTCATCAGGTTACCATAGTACAGGCTCTGCCTAGTTTGGGACCTGAAGACCTTGTGTGAATGTTGTCCCATATTATTATATAATATAGTTTATTCATATAATACATATAGGTATAAAGGATCCAATTTCTTAGTAAATAACGTGTGGAAACTATAGTGGAAAAAGTATGAAAAATGCCAGATTAAGGTCAGGTATAGATATCTTTGACGACGCGTGAACAAAAAGGTGACACACGAATCAGGATGCCATTCGACGTGGCAGCATTCTGGGTACGCTGCCAACTGATAGAAGGTTGGAATAATTGAGCTATTTGTACGCTGGCAACAGCAAGTCGGTAGCTATAATATGTATATCTTTACGTAGTAAGATTATTACTAAAATATTGAAGTTATTGTACTTTGGTTGTATTTTATTGCCCATAACCCAATAGAAATCGGACTGTGTATGTACTGCTCCGGAGAAAAATTGTGATGAAATGAACTGTCAAACGAATTCTCTTAGCAACTATTTCGTAGATTTGTAGTAACATAATTAAGGCTACTATTCACCCAAATTTAAACGTCCGCTTATCAAATAACCGTCGGTTTACTGTATGGTAAAAACTGTGTGACCCACCGTTAATTTGATAATCGGACGATTTAAATGTTGGTGAACAGTAGCCTTAGTTGTTAAAATTCATTGTTATTTTATTATAAGCAAAGTGCGAACCAAACCGATTATCATCATTATCATCTCAGCCATAGGACGTCCACTGCTGGACATATGCCTCCCCCACCAAACCAATATAAAATATTAACTGATTAAAATAATTTTATTAATTAATTAAGCTTTAAGAAGATTTATGAACGATATGACATTTCTTTTTAATGTGGCATCCAAAAAAAACTTAATATAAATCGAATGAACGGACTTATAATATTAAGTATTACTTATGTTATATAGGTACCTACCAGTTAACTTATTCGTTGCAATAAGGCTTCGTACAGTTTTCCACATAATGGAAAACTAGTTATTGGTAGGTACCTATAATTTGTTATATACCTATTAAGGAGTAACAAGCAAATACTTAATAATATTGGCAATGTCAATCTTGTAACTATAATTTAATGGTGTTCATTGTATTTTTAATTTCGTTAAAGAATTGGCACTTAATAATAATAAATGACGTGTATTTTTGTGTGTTCAATATCATAAGTACTTGAAAGCAATTTTCCTGTATAATGTGGCTATTATTTGTGTACTTATTATTATTATTTGTAGGTATGATTACTTATTCATTGCATAGATTCGATAGAATACATACATTCATTTCAATGGTATTATTGAAAGTAGTGATTTTAAACAAATTGAAAAGAAAGAGGTTTTTGGTTTTTTTTATATTTGTTACAACAGAAATCCGCCATTTGTGGATCGATTGAAAAACTTCTTTTCATTTTATTTATGCTGTAGGTCCCATAAAATTAATCAATTATTTTTTTTATTTTCAAGATATTCTTAAAAATGTTACTGTTGTACTTAGAGTACTTAGTAGAAGTCGGTTTTATGTATTTTAAGTTACGTAATTATGAAATGTATTGTATCATATATGACCAAAGACGTTAAAAGTTATGATATAGGTACATATGAACCTGGAAAGGAAGGTATAGCAACAATAGTTAGAGCGGAGTCTACAAACATACTTAATAATACATACTTAATAATGTACACCTGTATTATTGTACCCATTTACGCAAGGGATAAATTAAATGAACTGAATAAATACATCGTAATGAGAACATCTACACAATTTACATCTCATATCCTTCAACGGATTTCTTAACGGCTGTAATAGCATTTTTTTGTTAACAATAATTTTAAATTATTTTCTAAGCATCTATCATCCTCTGCACTTTTCTTGTTATCTGGAATTTTGTTATACATTTCATCGGTCATGTGTGAGTCTAGTTTCATAGCGTCGAAACTTGTCAGTTTTTAACCGACTTCAAAAAAGGAGGAGGTTCTCAATTCGACCCGTATGTTTTATTTTATTTTTATGCTTGTTACCTCAGAACTTTCAACTGTATGAACCAATGATGTTTTACTTACATATAATATCATTGGTATGAACCGATTTTGATCGTTCTTTTTTTATTTGATAGCTGATGCTTCCCGTGTAGTCTGAAAAGCGTTACTCATACCTCGACGATATTTTAGTTCCGGTTGAAGACATCGGTGAACATAGACAAAGACAATTGATCCGGGAAAAGTCAGTGGAAAAAGGTGAAAAAAAAATTACCTAAAAATGGAACCGACTTCTACACTCAAAAGTGTGAAATAACTTGTCGAAGTCGGTAAAATGCGCACAATATTTCGACGTATTCGTATTCGTATCGTATTTTTTTTAAAATATATGTGTGATTCGTGCCATGGCACTATATATTATAGACAGGTAGGTATATATAACGCCATCAGCCAGTATTAAACGCTGAAACTTGTATATTAACTACTTTTCCGACTTCCTTTAGTTCAAGTATTGTTTTAAACTTTCATGGCTTTTAATAATATAAATATTATTTAACACGGGATACGCACCATGATTTTTATTTTTATTGAGTCTTTTCGTATAGCTCATTTAAATATATCCACATAATATGTGACAATAAATGTTATTACCTACTTACAGCGCCAAAGCCCTTAAAAAATTGCATTTTTATTTTAAAAAAAGTGTAGGTATGCATCCCTATAACACCATAAAAAGACTTTGTTATATGAAACGGTATCACAATTTTGATAAACACATTGTTATTGAATTTGTTTTTACCGCAATGCAATCGATGTGCATTTCCGTTCAAATATTTTAGGGAAAAATGTCGGCTACATATTGGATTTGAACCCACGACTGACGTAGAAATTACATCTGTGTATCCATTATAAATAAACCTCAAGTAGGATAGCAAATCTAGCAGCAAAAACGACAAATCCATAACAATATATTATGAGCAATGTGCTTAGTAGAATTGATACCCTGATTAGTGGAGACAATATTTATCAATTTTATGCTCAAATTGCCTCTATAGTCGTTAGACTGCAAATCGGATAATCAAGTTTTATTTGTTTACCGACCTCGTTTTTAACAATCGTGTGCATAAAACTTCATAAATAAAATGTAACCGTACCTAAGTACATAGATACCCTTGCCCGAGCAGAATGTTATGTTAAAACGGACTAACAAAATTATTTTTGCTGTCATTAAAATAGGGATCTAGGTACATCACTACAGAAAATCTGGGATAATTTGGTTTGCGCAAGTGGGCCTAGTCTTATATTGTGAGTATGGAGGGATCATAACTAGGGCTGCGTTTCAATTTGGGCTCACAGTGCACACGTTCGTACGTAAGGATTTGGCTGTTCCGAGATGAATTTAGTACTGACAGTGCTGACGCTCGTAAGCAAATCGGAACGGCTTTTTGTGTGTGAATTGCAAATTCACTGTGAATATTGAATTGGTTTTTTTAAAGAATGATTACACTTAATTCAATTTATTTATTTCACACTAAAACATATACAAACGAGCTTGGGCTTAGATCTAATAATGACACAGGGATAGAAGTTATTTGATGGCTTGCAAATATTCGTATAAACAGCATAAGTACAGCAAAGCCTACAATAAGATCGCTCTTGTGTCGTAGGTTTGCTATCTCTTCCAAGAACTCCGAAAATATTTGCATTCAAACATTAATCACAGTTTTACCATTTTGAACATGTGCGATAAAAACTTGTACTCGTAAAACTATAAAATGAAAAAACTAAACTGAATTATAGCGTCACAATGCGCTATAAGTAGTATATTATGATAGCACATATGAAGCGCTGATAGTTCATCGTACTGGAAATTTGCTGACGGTAACACCGTCATCACATGTGCATGTGGTAGGGTAGGTACTCTCGAGTTCCTGCCTGGCCAGCTACCACCCTCAAGCTTGAGAAACTGTCACCAAACACGTGTATTCACGCAGCTGGTTCTTGAGACCCAGTAAACATTCTAGGTCTAGAGTGATAGCATCTTCGATCACAACGTCACTGACCATTCAGTGAGATTGTGTCAAATGATAGACCTATACAATTAAAATAGACCATGCTGTACAAGGCCCCTAGTTAGATAGCATATATCGGTCTTATATTGTTGATAGTTACTTTTGTGAACTGCCATGGTACCGACTTCAACAAGTTACTTCACACTTTTGAGTGTTGAAGTCGGTTCCATTTTTTGTTAAAAAAAATGTTTATCCATATTAATCCACAATAATTTTACGGCCTGGGTACGCTTGGCCACAGAAAAAAAAGTGTACTGCCCGTCAGTGTCAAAGTTGTCAAACTTCGAAGTTTAATGTGTACGTCAAAACATAAATATAACCTCGAATAAATTACTCCTGAAATATTTTACAAAAAAGAAATATACACAAAAATACACATATTTATTTACACAAGAGACGATACATTTTATTATCAGTCAAAGTATTCTGCGTAAATAAAATGTATTCAAACATTGCTCTTCACAGGTAAGTGTAGTTTGTTTTATAGGTTAGATAATTGTTAAATATCGAACTATTAAATTAATTAACGTAATTATCGGCCTTTATAACAAGTATTTTATATGTTTTAGTTTATCGATATTTCGGCACAGGTACACGGCTCAGGAAAACAAATATACCTGTAATAATACCTCTTATTACGTATTAAACGGGACACCTTCATAGTAAATATTTTATTTATTTTATTTTAAAAATTTTAGGGAAATTAACAGCTAGCCGATAAAACGTGATAAGTAAACATTCACTGAAGGCCAATTATAAATTTCCACAAATAGCCAAATTAGTTAACAAACAATGTATCAATGTGGATCTCCATTATTTCTAGTCCTAGTGCCCATATCAGTTCAGAAAGTTAGGCTTAGCTCTAGATTATAAAACATCGTTGGCGGTTTTTTTTTAGTAGATCCATACTAAGGTAAGCCTCCACGTAAAATATTAACATTCAAAATGAAATTTTTTAGAAATAATTAATTGAAATTCATAAATAATTTCGCACTGTTTATCATATGTTACGCAAGGCTGCACTTCCCGCAGCGGTGGAGCAGTCACAAAATAAAAACTCAAATAACCTTGCTAAACCCATTCTTATATTAAATCAATGTTTATTTATACATAGGCAATGGCAAAGGCTTCAGTACCTATGCCGAAAGCTGGCCACTATAGAAGGTCAGAAACTGCCACAGTCTAGTGTGTCCAATGATGGAATATCACCTCCACCGAGGATTCCGAGGGGCCCTACTGACATTCTGCAAGCTCTAGCAGCCACTGTAGGGCCGGATCCTACTGCTGCTCACTACAAGTAAGTACCTACATAAATAAAACATACTGTGTTACTGCCTTTCCCCCTTCCATTATTTTTTTTTCTATCCATAATTTCAGTTTTTTCTATTTTAATGTAACTAGTGTTGTAGTTTTTCATGTACTGTATCAGAAGGAAAAGATTAGTGCTCTGTTAAACAAACTTCGAGTTTAGTAAAACTTCAGGTACCTACTTTTTATTTGTTAAAAGTATAGAGTGGCAAAATAAAACTACTGGAGTAGCTCCACACTTGGCACTTGCAAGTGATAAATGGTTAAATTTGACATGAACATGAGCAATAAAGCTTTAAAGTATATAAATTATTAATTAATCAATTTAATAAGTAATTATAAACATGTATTGTATTTAAATGACTTACCAAAAATAACAAATGTTATTATGGTTATGAATAATCTGAATCAATATATATTGATAAATGCTTTGCTTTTTGAATTGCTGTGTATCTAAAAAACCTAAAAACTTTTTTCAGATATCACGATGATCCATACCTTATTCCCCTGTCTAATTTCCGCAAGCGAGCTTATGCGCTTTCTGCTGAAGCAGGCAGAAAAGCAGCAGCTTGGATAAGGGATGAGCATGCAGAATTATTCACCACCAGAGAATGGGATCCTCCAGGGAAAAAGAAAACACCTTATTTCAATGCTGATCCTAAAATAGATGCATACAGTCCTAAACCTATTTATACAGATGAGAGTAAGGTATTACAGCATGTTTACTATCAACTAATGCCTAATTTCTAAAATATCCTGTTTATATTTTTTTTCCAGGACTCTAAACAAAAATGTCTTGAGCCAAATATGTGCCAGCATTTCGGTCACGTGTCCCATATTTAACAGCACTGATAAATTTTCCTTTATATGAAGTAACAATAATAATATACATATTATCTCAGACAGTTGCATCAACACTATTTACGTACACCACCACCCCCATCATTTCCCACCCTCACCATAACACTCTCTCCCCCCCTCCCTCTCACAAACCTACACTTATAACTATCCGCCTCACACACAACAATATATGGTATATTATAATTATATTGTACATCGCTTCACATTCACATAAATTAGAACTAGTGGTACCTTTATCAGTTCAGAAACCAACCATGCAAATTATACCTTATAAAAATTCGCATTTCTGAGATCCAAGACACAAGTTTTTCTTAGTTTGGGTCTCAACATAAACAAGGCTTAGATATATAACAAGTCTGTAAACATGTGTACCACATAACCATATTTGTAAATCTTTTTAAGGAAATAAACATATTTGTATTTGTATAAACAAATAGCTCTTTTACTTATTAGCTGCAATAATGTCAAAGTAACATATTGCATAACACCCAATCCTAGGTGTTATTAAGCGCAATTCCATTTGCTGATAGACAAAGCTGAGTCGGTAAAGCTTTTTCTATTGAACCTTGTATAGGGTTATTAGAAAAAAATCTTACTACTATTATACATGTCAAAGATTTGAAAAATGAATGTTGAACTCACACCAGAACCACTGAATGGATCTAGATGAACTTTGGCTTGGAGATATATATATATATAGACTCTTTATTGCCAGTACCATTAATGATCTAAATATGATAGTTGAAGAAACTCATAGACATTATGGTCTGAAATATCACATAAGCTAATTTGTATCCTGGAAAATATACATTCTTGTGGTATAACTGATGGATTTTGGGTATTACTATTTTTTAATATATTTTATGATTTGTATGTCCACACTAGGAGCATGAATGCCATCAAGTCTCAAAGTCTGACTGGTAACTGTACATAAAGACTACACTCTGCCTGATTTTTAGTCTTAATCATAATAATCTCACTAAATTTGTACTGGACACAAGTCTTCTTTGCTGTTGCTATGTAAGTTAGTGGCGAGCCATGTATCCAATTTTCACTTGGACTTAGCTTAACAACTGATAACAACAGCTCAAAGTACTTTCAAGCTATTGAATTTCTAATTTGAGTATGCAGCAGTCTGTCACCTATTCAATTGTATCAACATGAAACTTACCTATTCCAAAGCATAATACTTCACACAAAGCAATTTTTTTTTATTATTATTTCATTCTCGTAGGTCACTCAAGAAGATTTGAGCTACACAATCCAACATGCCCTGCTTGAAGATTCAATTAAAATTTTCCAACTGCTTGGTGGTGTGGAAGGTGTGAATGATGAGTTGAAGTTACAATTTCTGCAGTTGTTATGCTTTTACAATGAGAAAGAGCCAGATTCCATGGAGTGGCTGGAAGAAAGGTGGTTTGCTGCCTCTACTAGAGATCGACAAGCTGCCACTTGGAGGTAAGGGTGTATTTTTATTTATCAGTAAATATTTTGTGCTTGATAAAACTTACTGATGAGAATAATTACAAGCTCTTTGATGAGAATAATTACAAGCTCTTTGATGAGAATAATTACAAGCTCTTAAGTCACTATAGGTAACGGAAAAGTTTGTATTTCTTTTTATATTGAGGGTTTGACTTAAGCAAAGGACACTAAAAATGATTTACCGCTTTACCCCACAATAACTTTAATTGGCTCACAGGTGGCCACTCTGCTCTGTGCAGCCATTTCCCTTGCTGCTTTGAAACTATACCTTACCTCTTACATGAGCTGAATACAGGCCTAATTTCCAAGAAACCCTTTTCACTCTTAGTATACACTAAGAGTCCCTCACCCTCAGAATAATTTAGAATATAGAGATTAACAACCATACAGATAAGACTGTTTTATTGCAATATTCATTGTCTTTTAATTTAAATTAACTTTATTTTTCAGATTGGGAGGTCTTGCTGATAAAATCTTTACATCACTTGACCCAAAAACTCCTGAAGCTTATTGTGCTATTATACAAGGCATGGCAAAATACTATCAGGTATATAACCTATTTCCTTAGCCCAGTGTTCCGTGCTTTCCTGTCTCTTTGAACATGAGTTGCGCATAGTATGCATCAGTACAAATACCTATACACTCCATTTTATCTCTGTCGTGGGTCCCCATAATCCCACTAGCGGCTGATTTATTATCCGACTTCAAAAAAAGGAGAAGTTTCTCAATTCGACCCGTACTTTTTTTTATTTGAGTTATTTAGATCTTTATAAGCCAAATAAAAAAAGAATCATCAAAATCGGCTCACCCAGTCGGGGTGAACCGATTTTGATGATTCTTTTTTTATTTTAATACTGGTGTCCCATTTCATCAAAATCGGTGAAGCGATTTTTGAGTTACACTCCAATAACTGAAAAGTGCTACGTATACGTGGATGACATTATAGTTGCGGGTGATGAAATCGGTGAACATTCACAATAAAAATTGATCCCGTGAGGAGTAAGGTGAAAAGGGTGAAAAAAAATTTACAAAAAAATGGAACCAACTTCAACAATCAAAAGTGTGAAATAATTTGTCTAAGTCGGTACCATGCACAGAATATTTAGATAATAGTTACTTTAGAACTATCATGGTACCGACTACAACAAGTTATTTCACACTGGCAAACCTCCCCCTAAATAAAGACATGGGGAGGCACATGTCCAGTGAATGTTCGATGACCGAGATGATGATGATCATTAATAAGAATTTGTTATAAGTTCTAACCGACCTAAGAACAGATGCCTCATTAACAGATACCCTTGTATATAACAAGGTACCTAAAGTAATAAGGGACCTGAACAAATCATTTTAAAAAGGCTCTAAAAAAGCTTCTTGCAGAAAAATGTTATTATAAAATTGATGTTTTTATAGGTTTTATAAAGTTTCATTCATTTTATTAATTCTTCTGACCCAGCTTTGCCGCTGAATTTAATACTTACCATTAATTTAAATTGACAAAAGATATAAAAGTTATTCATGTGCATTGACTTGCCTGACACCCTTCTTGGGTATGACTAATTGACGAATGAAATTGTATTATTGTTAATTTGATTTAATATTTCTTAATTGTGTTAATTTAGATTATTTTGGTTTGCCAACGCTCGAAAAATTTGCACGCCTGAGGGCAAAACACGATCTAAGATCATGAATCGTCACTTTTATACCTCACATGTATTAACCATATTATGTATGTGTACTCGTGTTTTGGGCAAATAAATAATTCTTATTCTTGTTGAGGTTAGAATGCCTTTTTAACGTTATATTATTTTCAGGCTGAAAGAGCTTATCAACTGGTTCAAGATGCGCTTGAACAGAACATCCCATTGTCGACCGGTGTCTACAATTCCTTGTTAGGTTGTGTTGGCTTTCTGAAGGAAGGTGTAGCGTTGCGGACAGATGCACTCAAGAAATTGCTTGGTGAAATGAATGATCAGGTATTCACAATTTCACATTGTCATTGGTGCTTAGATCCTACGGATCTACCTGAATGAAGTTCATCTCTATTGGTAGTTGGTTTTTGAACCACTAATGAGAACCAACTAAAGAGCAACCGACTAGAGGGAGAAGCCATACGCAGGCGTTCTCCTCTGTCAAAGTATAAGTCCACGCGGTCCTATGAGTACTATAAAACACACAGATTGTGGCTAAATGTGCGTGTGAAATTGTTAATGTGTTGCTTGAATTTTTATGTGTGAGTTTCGTAGTGACGGATGATTGTTTTTGTGTGGGAGTCTGAGAAAGTGTGCGCGACCCACATTCCTCCCGCAAGAAATGACCGACTATTTTGTATCTGGAATAATCAGGCTTCTCCCTACAGTCGGTTGCTCTATGGAACCAACATGTGTGATTCCATAATATGTAAAGACAGACGGTACAGCTGCCTACTTCCATTCTTTTTTAAAGTTGTAACCAGTTTATGTTTTTTTGGCGATTTTCACGCATTTTTGTTATTCCTTTTATGCAGCAATATTTCAAGGCTCTAACGCGTGCAAAAACCTAATTTCTATACGTATTTTTGTATCAATATAATATGAGTGGAAAGACTCGAAGAACCGAATTGTTTGGTTTGGCATACTATATTTAATAGTGTCTATCAAATGTACCCTTATAGATTCACAAGGGTCGGTAGATTGAAACCCAAAATCAAGCCCCGCGGAACCTTCGTATCACGGACGTGCGATGCTGAACCTTAAGATTAATTAATCAAAAATTGATTTAACTGAGTGTACTTCAGATTGACTTGGCCTCCAGTTTTGTCTGAAATCTTTCATTAACTGATATCTACATGTATCAACCTGTGGATGAAATCGCTGGAGCAGCTAGTATGTGATAAAAATAGTTTATTTTAAGCATGACCCGGAAATTTTGGCTATTTAGTATAGCTGAAATTTTCGGGTAGCCGAACTAAATTTGGTAACAGAAAAACTCTCTCGGTTCGGTCTCTAACTCGGCAGTAATTAGATTTATTTTGGTGTTCCAGTTATATAGTTCCTATTAATTTCAGGGTCTGTCGCCAAACGAAGAGACCCTTAACGCATGCTTGCGGTCTGTGTCCGCGTGGGGCGGCGGGAAACAGCTGCAAGAGCTGGCATTAGGCATTGTCGCAGAATTCAAAAGACTCGGTATACAGCCTGGACTGGCCGCATATTACTATCTATTATGCCTCTTCTGTAAAGAGAGTGAGTATAATATTCAACAGCTTCGTAATGAACGTGTTGTACTTAAACTTAAAGCCACAGCAAAGGGACGTTGTGAGAACTGTGACGTTTCAAACCTACCAGTGGTAGCTGGTCACTGTTAAGATTGAAAAGCTGTTACTAACCACACAAGGTGTATAGTATAAATATATACTGGCCCTAATTCTGTTGAATCACTCAAACTAGCTTAAATTCACTAAAATCCTTCAAAAAGAAATAGCTCGTGTTAAATTTACTTTTTTTTTTTACTATCCTTAATTTTAGGCGACTTTTATTCAACTGCTGGCTAATTGCGGGTAGTTTTAGTGGCCACCAAATAAGGGGCGACTTATTTTACGTAAAACTACCCGCAATTTTTATAAATACATCTAATTTTAGTGCTATTATGGATAAACATACTGATTTGGATTTTATCTTAACCACATAAGTACTTATCTTACATATCATATTTTCCAGAATTTTAATTTAGTTTAATTTAACAAGAGAATCACTACTAATGGCCACATAACTAATGTAGCGTAGTTCCACTGGCACAGTAGGCAAACTTTTTTTTATAATTCACAGTTTTTTCATAGGGTACTAATCTACCGCAGATCCACCATTGAATTTAGCACATTCATAAGTATCCGACCTAAAATGTGCTATGTATTCTAAAACGTAAAACGCTCTGTATACTAAAAGTGTGTTTATAAAAAGTGTACATATATATAATAAACTGCTAATAAACTAAGAGTCTAATAATACGGACATTTTTAAATTTATATTTGTAAAGTTTCTGATGGACAAGGCAAATTATAGCATAAATGAGTTTTTTAATGATAAAATTTAAGTAATTCTATGTAAGTACATGAATGATATTATGCAATTCAAACATTGTATTCATTGATATAAGATCCAATAAAATTATATTACAATAACATACTTGCACAATATTGTAATAATGTCAGTAAATAAGTACTAGGTATTTTAATAATTTTGTAATTTTGCATTAAAATTTTAATGGGTATTGTATCCATAATTTTCACTCCTTGTAAGTTCTAATATAGTCCCCCACATTTTTTTAACATATCATCTATTTAATGTACCTACCTATATCTGACCAATAAATTATTTTGATTTAATTTGATATAACCATGCTAATGATGAAATACATTTAAATTATCTTTTTATCTTTTACAGGAGGCCCTCGTATTGACATTCTAGCTTCCATAATGGCTGATCTTGAGTCCCGGGAGAGCTTGACCCCGAATGTAGTGGCAGATACAAACTTTTTCATCACAGCTATGGGCGTCTGTAGTGACCATTTACAGGTAACTCCTATTTTACAAAACTGACACTAGATCTAGAAGCATAGGAGTTTCATGTACGAACCCAAAATAGACGTATTTTTTTTCTAATGTAGCCCCTAACTCTTAGACTACTTAACAAATGACTGCCACGAAAATCTTAAATAGAGTTATTAGTGTTTGTAATGTCATCTTTTCTGAAATGTTACCGTCGTTAAGGAACAGCCTCCGAGTTAGGACTAGCTAATAAATAATATATGTAGGTATATTAATAGAACGGGCTCTTGCTTTGGACATTTCTTTTTCAAAACTAAATGTAAAAATTTACGAGATTCATAAGCCTCTGTTAATCACGTTTAACAACTTCTTCTCAGTTCTTCTCCCCACTGTGCATACTTGAAATATTTCTGTCAATTTCAAAACCACGAGCAATTCTTTCTGGGGATTAAAAATGCAGCTCCAAAGGCGGACTAAATTTTAGACCCGTCTGTAAAAATGACATAATATCTTTTAATAAGATACGTAGTATAAATATTCCGTAGCTCTACTATGATAGACGTTTTGGCTCAATTTACTCCGTCAATATTACATATTAGATTCTGAGACAGATCGATATTACTTATCCAAGTGGCGAGAAAGTATACATTACAGCTTAACAAAGCTTCTATCCGTTGGTGTTTTCATATACAATGAATTTACACTAACAAAGGGGTTTTAGTAAGGCATTACTGGAGAAGGAATTAACGCAAAAATTACGCAGCTCCTCTATCACTTTTACAGTTATATTCCCTTCCAATCTGTAAAATAGTGATAGAGAACACCTTTTAAATATTAAGCAATACTTGTGTTAGAAAGCCTTAGGTTGACTATTTATGTTATGTTGAATGTTTTAACATTCAAAAGTAGAAAAAGCGTACTACAGTTTTAAAACAAAAAGATTGTTACTTAGGGCAGATGATTGGTTACAGATTAGCGTAGTGTGCTGTAAAAATATTGATTTTTGATACTGGTAATGAGTGTTTTATGACAGTTTTCCGCTTATAAGCTGTGAATTCCAAAATCAAATTTGATCTGTCTACCGATTGGATGGCACGCCTTCACATCCCTTAAGTATATGTATATAGAACCTACATTCGTAAAGTTTCGTATTGTATTCAGGATATCAATATGGCGGAGCGAGTTCACGCTCTGTTGATGAAAGGCGATAACTACAAGTTGGTGGGCGACGCTTACAAAGAGAGCATTTACTACAGGCACTACATCACGGTCGCATGCAGGTATGTGTGATTCTTTTAAGCTATTGCATAGCTTCTATCACGGGCCTTGAACGTGGAGACCGAATCCAAAAATTCCGTAACGAAAATAATCTAACACCCCCCACTCCGACCGGCACAGCGGTGATACTTTTTAGTTTTGCCATCTCCCATCCATCAATGAATAGCAGAACTTTTAAAGACTTTATTGAATATCACGCTTGTCTGTTTAGTTCAGCAACTCGCCTCTAGGTGGCGATGGTTGTATCGGCGTTACTGCATAAGTTATTAATATATTAATTGCATAAGTTGATAAAAAATGCTATGCACTCGGGGACTGCCGCGGTAAACGTATTCCTTTACCGCGGCAGTCCCCGAGTGC
Source organism: Apeira syringaria (assembly GCA_934044485.1). Taxonomy (NCBI): domain Eukaryota; kingdom Metazoa; phylum Arthropoda; class Insecta; order Lepidoptera; family Geometridae; genus Apeira; species Apeira syringaria. Next base: position 18,340,342 of record OW203662.1, on the reverse strand, counting down.
CACACGTCTTTTTTAACAGACTACTGGGGTTACTCAAGTCAGTAGTTTGTTATCAACAGTAAATATTATGCCAATCCAAAAAAAAAAAATTTTTGGCACCGTGTTCAACAAGAACAAAGACGGTTCCATTTTTTGGTACACATTTTTTCACCCTTTTTGTGACTTTGCTACTCACGGAATCAATTGTCATTGTGTATGTTTACCGATTTCTTCACCCTCAAAATCCTTATTGAGGGTGAAGAAATCAGTGAACATACTGTGGATGACTTCCTAGTCATCCACATAAAAGTAACACTTTTCTTGTTATTGGACTGTAACTCAATAACCGCTTGACCGATTGTGATAAAATTTGAGTGGCTCATTTTCCCACACGGGAAGCACCAGCTTTCAAAAAAAGAATTATCAAAATCGGTTCTCCCAGTCAAAGGTTCTGAGGTAACAAACATAAAAAAACATACAAATCGAATTGAGAACATCCTTCTTTTCGGTTGAAAAAGTGACGCACTCTGCTTTCATATGAATTTGCGATAATGGGGTATCAAAGTTATATCTGTTCTGTATATTTATAATATATTTATAAATATATAATAAATTATAAATATAATATATTATATTTATAATCTTGGACAACGTCATCACTTGACATCGGGTGAGACAGTTGTCAAACGCAATTATAATTATAATATGTAAAAAAAAAACTGTTTTCTTTACGATAATTTTTTGTCTGAGTTTTATTTGCTAATGATTTTTTCTATTTCATTTTTTCTAATGAATATATTTCAGACACGCGCCTTTCGAGAGAACTACACAACTGCTGGACACATTAATACCGAATGTGTATGTGCCTGAACCTACAGTCATGGAAGAGGTGAGTACGTTGTCACATACGCTAGAAAGCTAGCTATTGTTAACAGCAGTCGTTTAACACATAAGTGTCATTAGAAGATGGAAGTAATAATAATATAATATAATAAAAATACAACAACACACAATGCTCAACTCGTTCAAGTACTGAGTCAAGACGTACACGAGGGCAACCTAGGATATCCACAACTCTTATACAATAACCGGGGAAATAAATACCTTTTTTCCTGTGGGTTACAGGACGAGGTATTTATTCAAACCGACGTAAGTCGAGAAAGTCTAAATAACTAACAATTCATAATATAATATATAATATGGGACAACATTCACATAAGGTCTTCAGGTCCCAAACTAGGCAGAGCCTGTACTATGGTAACCTGACGACTGATATATACTTATATACATATTTATATATATAAACACACCCAGACACAGGTCAAACTGACATGTTCATACACACAAATGTTTGACCTGTCCGGGAATCGAACCCGGGACCAGCGGCTCAGAAGGCAGAGTGCTACCAACTGCGCCAACCGGCCAGTCAAGGCCGGAAGTGAATAATCATTGACGTTGGTGCGGATCTATTTATTGTTGATCTTGGCGTTAGAGACTACTTTGGTCTTATTGATACGTTATCGATGTCTAAATTAAAATATTTAATTTCGCTTTTAAAATATTGGGCTTGCATCTAGAAAATATTGTAAACTTTGCAGCCTTTCAACACAGTTTTTACGGTTCGTAAGTAAAATATCATTAACAGAAGCAAATGATCATTAACAATAATTTAATGGTTTTCTATATTCTTCTTGCAACTTATATGTGTTCTCAGTTTTTGCATATGTCTATTGCATTGTATATTTACCCGACTGCGAAAGAAGGAGGGTTTTACCCGATTGCGTTTGTGAACACTGTGAACTAAGATCATTCAAAACCAAAATAAAATATGGAAATTAAAATCTTGTTTCTATCTTTTCAGTTGTTCAATTCATTTAATTAAGATGGCAGATATGACGCAGTCGGGTTTTTTGTTTTTTTAAATAATATTTTTTTATCTCACTGCACTTTAAATTTGTTCTCTTATTACTAATGATACTGTATTATTTGTGGATGCGGGCCGCTTCCAATAGGTCCATGTGGAAATCAATGGAGGAGGCCTATGTCCTAAAGTGGACGTCCTATGGCTGAGATAATGATGATGATTATTTGTAGATCATCAAAGCTTTAGAGCTAAGCGGCGCGGGCGACCGGCTGGCTCAGGCGTGGTCCCAACTCATCATATTCGGACACGCCAAGAAACATCGGCTCGTCGAAAAGCTTCTCGATGCTATGACCAACTGCTATTCACTACAAGGTAAGGAATCATCTCCATCTCACTCATAGGACGTCCACTGCTGGACACATGCCTCCCTCAATAGCTAAGAGCTATTTGTTCTATAATAAAACGGTAAATGCCAAATAGTTTGTGCATATATTATTTTACTATTAAACCTTTTAGTAGTGCAAGTAAAACCAACCCGACAAGAATACAGCATTTATTTAAGTTCTTTCTGCCTGTCTGTTTTTACCCAACTGCGAAAGAAGGAGGGTTATTTACCTAATAACTGACAAAAATCGGATATTTTCTTCTTTAGAAGATATAAGTCCTTTCATTCATTCTTCTCCAAAATATTGTCTTACTTTCTTCAAATCTATATAACTGATCAATGAGATTACTTGTTATATATACTAACTGCGCCCCGCGGTTTCACCCGTGTGGTGATGATGATGATGAAAAGAAGCCTATGACACTCACAGATAGTGTGGATGTCTATTGAGAAAAGAATTTTCAAAATAGATTCAATAGATCCAGAGATTACCCCCTACAACCTCAAACTAACTTTATAATATTAGTATAGATTAACTCCCTTACTAATAAACGTTGCATAACCTCTAAATAGTTATTCAGTGTTTTGTCTTTGTCCCTTATATGACAGTTGGACGTTGAAAGAACGGAACAAAACACTGAATTACTATTCGCAGCTTATTCAACGTTTATTAGTAAGGGGGTAAGTTCTGAAGTGTGCAATAGGACTCAGAAATATATTCCTCACCGTAGGAGCTGCTAATTAAAAGCCGATGGCGTTTTCACAATTAGTTAAACATTTTTAGATATCAAGAGCATAAAATTATGTCTTGATAAAACGTTAGAGAGTCGAGTAATGGGGTGTACCTGCGCTGCGCTACATCGCACGGCTGAAGGGCAGAGTACTACGCGACGTATGGCTTTAGAACCTATATAACAAACAAAACCAATTCATCAAAAGAACAGTAACAATACCACTATATAATCTTACTAGGCTTTGTATTCAGTTATCGAAAGGTTCTCAAATATTTTTTTTTTATTTATTCAGTTTTTACATTATTTAACTTAAGCTAAAAATACTCAAAAAACCTAGAATAGGTTTAACTTGAGTATTACATTCTCTTAATAATAATTATTACAATAATACTTAAAAAAATAGTTAAACAAAAGCTAAAGCCTAAAAATGCAAAATGCAACAAAAAAATCTGCTTCCAACAAGGTTACCAAACTTAAATATTAAACTAAGTTACAAAGTTAATATAAGCCATAGTACTATTATCTACACTTTAAAGAAAAGATTACTACCTTCTACAAAGCAAACAATCAATGTATCGTAATTAATTGCACTATGGGCACTGTTGCGAGTCGCCACGGATAAAAATACCGAAATACCACGGACTGGAAGCGCTGGATAGGACGGACGACAAGATGGACAGAAGACATGTCTAAGATCTCAGGTAGGTGATGGATGCGGGCCGCTTCCAACCGGTCCTTGTGGAAATCAATGGGGGAGGCGTATGTCCAGCTGTGGACGTCCTATGGCTGAGATAATGAATGTCAACTATAATCAAAGTTTCAACTCAATAGTTTCAACAACCTCTTACCGCGCGGCGCTCTCTTCGATTCTTATATTGTTTGAATTAATCGAGTAGATAGTAAGTAGACGAAATTGTTTCAATTGACTTCTGTTTCTCGTAGAACCTGAAGTGCAAATGAGAATGCGTGCGGCCGCGTCTGAAATCCTCAAATTTGGCGAAGCTGCTGAACAAGAAGAAGAATCCAAAGATCTTAGATCGCCCACACAGAAGTAAGTTATTGTTTTAAAGTAATCTATATATTATTATGTACAATATACATGACTATCCAGAAGAAATAAGTACAGCAATTATATTGTGCAGTTAGTAAAACATCTATTTGATTCTAGTACAGATTATTAGAAAGAAAGAAAATACAGTGTAAACTCTTTATAACGAAACACAAGGGACTGAGCATTTTTGTCGTTATAGAGAGTTATCGTTATATGGAGTGATCAAAAAAACAACTATTTGTTTATTTGATTTTTTGTCTATTTATTTGAGACAGTAACAAAAATTGAACATTTGGAACATGCCTAAAAGTGCGTTAAATGTCATGTCTCAAATTGGTCCCAACTCAGCGTATGCATATTATACTACTTATTAGTTATTAGTACTACCTTATTGTTGTCCAGAGGTTTGAATCGTGGTAGCTGTAACACAGGGACTCCTAGTACAGCTACCAACGACCATCCTAGGTGTATCTAGATAACTTACCATTACTAAACTTTGTAAGCAATACTTAGAATAATATTTATTAGAAATATTTTTTGGATTAATAAATTATTTGAAATTTAATTGTTATAAACACATGGTGTGGTCGTCGTTTTCGAGAAAGCATATGATAGTGTGAACTGTAACAAGACAGTTATTAGACATATTAGCTACGCGCCGCGGTTTCTCCCGCGCGGATTACGTTTTCCCCGCTTCCACAATTATCGAACAGAACATCATTTCTCCGTGATAGAAAGGAGCCTGTGTGTATATAGGGTATAAACTATCTTTCGTCTATTAATTCCGCTCCTAATCTAACTACTGCTTTGTTTGTGGCAACCTCTATACTTAATTAGTTTTTGGGGGTTCTAATCACACTTATATTATAAATTGTTTGTTTGTATGTTTGTTACTCAAAAGCATCTTTTTATCCCCTGAAAAAGTATAATTCCTGTGGCATAATATAATATTATATTCCTGTAATTTATTTTTATACTTTAAATATTTATTTTAAAGCGATGATAGCTCAGCGGTGGGAGAGTCGGCTGTCAAACTGACGGACACTGGTTCGATCCCCAACGACAGTTTGAGCTTCCGATGAAGGTTTAGATACAAACGCCGTTATCAAATTCCCACCATGGTGGTAGGGTACTTTCGAGTACCCGCCTGGCTAGCCATCACCACCCTCAAGTTTAAAAAAACTGTCACCAAACACATAATGTGTTCAGGCAGCAGTCCTTGAGAGCGGGTAAGCATTCTAGGTCTAGTGTGATAACATCTTCGGCCACATCGTCACCGACCATCAAGTGAGATAGTGGTCAAACCCTAGATCTATACAGTATAAAAAATTGAGCTTTGTAGAGTTATTAAACTCTATCACAATATAACTATTCTATTTCACAACAGACTTTCAGCGGTGGCACTCTCGAACATAATCGAGATGTGCTCAGACACCAAAGACAAAGCTGACCCAGTATGGGATAGTGTGGAGTCAGCGATAAATCGATTGAAGAACGAAGAGGCATCGGGTGTACCGACCAAGCCGCAAGTTTTGGCCGACGCAGCGCAGAAAGCAGCTAGCGTGGGCAAACAGGGTATTGCAGCGGTAAGAACAATCTGTATTTATTTATTTACTTTAAAGGAAGACCAACAGCCGTTATACATAATAGATATACTGATATAAAACAGGCGGCCAATTACAGATCCTCACGAATAGCAACAATGATTTTTTTTTTTTTTTTTAAACATTCACACAAGGTCTTCAGGTCCCAAACTAGGCAGAGCCTGTACTATGGTAACCTGATGACTGATATATATACTTAAATACATACTTATATATATACTTATATACATATACACACCCAAACACAGGTAAAACAGACATGTTCATACACACAAATGTTTGACCTGTTCGGAAATCGAACCCGGGACCAGCGGCTCAGAAGGCAGAGTGCTACCAACTGCGCCAACCGGCCAGTCAAATTCTCTCATTCTCTTTATTGAAGTAATGCGAACTACATATACTCAGCTTAGGGATAGTTGTATTCACCTAATAAACCTATTATTTTACATAAACAATTTAAAAAGTATAAATATAAGTATCTATATATGTTACATATTGTTGTTATTAAAAAACAAGTTAGCTAACAACCGTCTAGCCGACCCGATGCTCGTACAAAACAGATCTATGTCAACACTCTTACTGAGTTGATTGAAGTTGCTGGTTGCTCTTAAAATACATATGAATTTTGTCTGTAGTTTGTAGGATGTGACGGAACGTTGGACCATATTTATGATATGGTCCAACTGCGCCCCGCGGGCCTTGATCTGTATCAGTTTCATCTTCAAGTGAGAAAGTGTTTAATACTATTTACGCGAGTTTGTAAAGAAAGACCGCGTCCGCGAGCGCTCCGTATTCTCCTTGAAAAAGACCACCGATTGTGGCTGAAACTATAGTCGGAACTCTCTGACTTGCTACTTGAGTGATTCCCGTGCTTTATACATTCATAATGTGTCGAAACCCCCAAAATTAAGCTCGGTAGCTGTTTACATATTGTAAGCTGTTTTGAACATAGTCATACTTACACTAAACTATTTTGAACTTATTTAGTCGACTGTTGTCCACAGGCGGCGGTAACTTATTTAGTCGACTGTTGTCCACAGGCGGCGGTAACTTATTTAGTCGACTGTTGTCCACAGGCGGCGGTAACTTATTTAGTCGACTGTTGTCCACAGGCGGCGGTAACTTATTTAGTCGACTGTTGTCCACAGGCGGCGGTAACTTATTTAGCGGAATACGGATTCGAAGAGGCCATCTCAGCAAGTCGGCAAGTACTGGCGGTAATGTTGAATCGACCCGCAGAAGAGGTCCAAGCGGTGCTAGACAAAGACCCGGCGAGTATAGCCAGCTCCTTGCACCCGGCTGCACTCGCCGTCGCTGAAGCTTATCATGTGTAAGTATCTACCTTTACTAATTGCGCTTTTTTGTATATCTATATTTCTTTTACCATACTCATATTTGAGTCTGAAAACTATCGCGAGTTTCTTCCATAATTGTAATGTAACAAACCGACTAGGATTCACGTGCTAAACACTGGATAATTACTCTCCGACCAGTTTCGAACTTATTTGCAGTTCTTCATCTGGGAGTTATGATCGTGCCAGTAATTTCGTAATTCGTCGTAATTATCCAATGTTTACCACGTGAGTCCTAGTTGGTTTGTTACATTTCAATCATACTCATATTACCATCACTGAAAACTCAAGTCAGAGTTAAGGTACGATCCAGAGGCCGTTTGATTAATGACCGTCCCTTCCTGCTATACGACATAACGCTCAATATCTTATAGAAACTCCGAGCATTGGTCTCTCCAAAAGTCGTTGTGTGACTAGCTTGCTTACATGGCGTATATTTAGAGACTATATTTCGGTACTACATGCAGGCTGCAGTATTTAGATGGTTCAGTATTGGCAAGTCTGAACCTATAGACATACACAGATCTGTTTTGAAACATCATGACATCAATTTTAGTATAAAGAAAAACTGCATTATTAGATTATTTTAAAATCTTGTACCCAGTTATGGATTCGAACCCGGTCTTTTTGAAGAAAATTGGTTGTCTGTAAAGTCGGTTTACGGACGATAGATTTACGTGATAACGTCATAATCATTTATGACTTTGACTTTGATTATTTTATGTAATACAAAACTCAGGTGGAACGTTACGCGGAACGTTACTATTTTTCATGAGTGTTGCTGGTATTCATCAATTTATAAAACGTTATCACGTCAAAAATAAACAATATTCGTTGGCGATCGTGATGGTGCTTAGCAGTAAATGTTACTATAAAACAATAATATCTAAACTGAATAAAAATGCGTTGTATTTCGTATCGTATCGTATTATTAAATAGTTGTTCGAAATAACGACCGTTTTCAACCGACTTCAAAAAACGGAGGTTACTCAATTCGACCGTATGTAATTATGTTTTTGTTTGTTTTTCTTTATGTGTGTTCGCGAATAATCTGATGATTCTTTTTTGTTTGATAGAATATACTTCCGTGGTGGTCCCATTTAAATTTCATCAAAATCGGACAAGCTGTTTTTGAGTTACACTCCAATAACTGAAAAGTGCTACGCATACCTCGACGATATTATAGCGGTTATTTGCGGTTTAAGACATCGGATAACATACACAATGACAATTGATCCCGTGAGCAGTAAAGGTCAAAAATAGGTAATAAGGTTAGTAATAAAGGGTGAAAAAAAAAATTACCAAAAAATGCAACCGGCTTCAACACTCAAAAGTGTGAAATAACCTTGTCGAAGTCGGTACCATGGGCACAATATTGTGATGATGATTATTTTTGTGAACTATCATGGTATCGACTTCAACAAGTTATTTCACAGTTTTGAGTGTTGAAGTCGGTTCAATTTTTTTTTTCTATATTTAGTTCAGTCTATTTGAGGTAGGTGGCGCTGAGAAGAACATGTCTTTTTATTTTAATGACGGGATACATTCGGGTTACCTGTGGAGTGTCACTAAAGCTTATTTATTTGTATTTGAAACTAGCCATTTTGTCCACAGAGCCAAAAGCGGTGGGCCTGTTACTCGGAATGCAGAAAGCACGTCATCATCTAGTTCCGACAGCGAATCCTCATCGGATGAAGAGTAATGTAGTATTATGCTAATTAAATAGTGAATCTTGAAATTTAAGTAATAAATGCATTTAGGTTTCGTTGTGGTTTTATTGTCCGATACATTTTTTGATGGTATATAGGTTCGCAGGCTTTGAATAAAGTACTATTGGAATAGTATAAAGGCAGAAATCCCTCTTTACGCACTAGAATGAATATTTTACTTCATATTGTTTCCCGAAAAGACTACAGTGTATTTGTTACACGCTCGTTGTGCTAGTCTCCTGGTATATTGTGGTTGTGCAACAATTAGGTATACTGGCTTATTAGTAAATACTAAAATGATTATGTATGAAAAAAATGACATTAAATACTACAAGAATTACATGGTGCCGTGCAGTTTCGGCCTAGAATAGTACCTGCACCATTTCTTCCCTGGTTGTCGTAAAAGCGACTATGAGACAAATAGTGGAAGCAGCACCATCTGAGAAGTGTATACTATCAACTGCGAACAATAGCATTCCCGGGGAGGGTTAGCGTCAGGTAGGGGGCTGGCTATACAATCCTTGCTATAACCCCTACAGCGTTGATTTTTCCAGAACATGTGCCGGCCTTACCTAGTGGGATAAGGACAAGAAGAAAAAGACTACAGCAATAAAATTATTATTTAAAAATCTAAAAACCCAACTGCGTCAATATCTGCCATCTTTATTAAATGAATTGAACAACTGAAAAAATAGAAACAAGATTTTAATTTCCATATTTTATTTTGGTTATGAATGATCATAGTTAACAGTGTTCACAAACACAGTCGGAGGCATTACACGCTCGCAGCTCACTTCTTATCATTTTGTTGGTGATATAGGTAGAGCAACAAAATCTAGGAGTGAGCAGATATTATATTATACACATGTATGTATGTATGTATGTATATTTCTTTGGCACGCCCTAGAGCCTAAACGGCTAGTCGTATTGTTATGTGAGTGATATCAATAGATTCGTCTTGGTTGTGAGAGTGACACTGGGTACATCAAAATTAAAAAAAAACATACACTCGAAAAACATAACCCTCCTTCTTTCGCAGTCGGGTAACAAGAGATAATATTTATTATAAGGCATTTTACCCACATATTTTATTGTACATTTTATTTTGTGTATTTCAGTTACAGGGTACAGTTATGCGTACCGAGTACAGTTACAGTTTCTAACCTAGGCAATTATTGTAAACTATTTACAATAATAACCTAGCTTATAAACTATGAAAAAAACGACGTTTCATTTATTTAATATAAAAATACAGAGTTTAATAAAAAATATATGCGCCTAAATTGTAACCTTTCATAGATAAAGATTTTTTCATATTATTTCATGTTAAATGACGTAGTTTTGAGGTAAAAAGACCACCTTTTTCGGAAGTTGGTTGAAATTCCTACATAATTATATGTTTTGCAGACAGGATTGAATTCATACATACATGTATATGTCTTTTGCGGACAGGGTTTTCTATTTGGGTATTTATCCTTTAGTTTTCTCTTTAGAGAAGTCTGAGTTCACAATAAAATCACCAGACACAAAAATATGATTCGTAACAACCAAATTTGTCGTAAACTGTGAGCTCAGTGACTAGTGTAAGTATTTATCTAATAAACTGATATGCACGTGTATGTCCGATGGTGGTTTTTAGCATATTTTGGTTTGGAATTATAAATGACTGGTGGCGGAAAGGAAAATACACAGAAAAATTCTAGGTCCGGTCAAAAGGGAGGATGGCAGTTTGAGGCTACGACGGAATACCGAGGTCGAAGAACTAGTGGGCGAGCCCAATATTATCGGAGAAGTGAAAGCTCACAGACTTCGTTGGCTCGGCCACATGCAAAGAATGAGTGAAGATCGAGGCGTAAAAAGGGTGTATGTGGCTCAACAGACCGGCCGTCGGCCAGTGGGAAGACCTAGATACAGGTGGAAAGATGAGGTGCTAAAGGACCTGCGTGAGCTCCACGTGGACGACTGGCAGGAACGCACTCATGATAGGGAAAGATGGCGCTTGCTCTTGTCAGAAACCAAGATCCCCTTTGGGTCGCTGAGCCAGCGGAGTAAGTAAGTATAAGAGATATAATAAAATATAGTACAAATAACACCACTTATGCTTACGGACAGTTGTCAAACGCAAGCTTATAATATGTAAAAAAATAACATTTTATAACGAAATTCGTCCGCAGCGCAATTATGGGAGATCTTTTAAGCCGCTTTGAAATTAATGAACGTGATATGGGTATATTCAATAAAATATTGCTTTAAAAATATTCAGCGCAGCTCTGTAACCCAAAGACGATGGATTCAGTAAGATTAGTATAGATATTAATAGTATTTAATCCGGGATAATGTTAATAAAGAAAGTAAAAAGATTTCATATTTGTTAAACCGATTTCATTTATAGTTAGTAAAAAATTAAATCCTCCATTATTTATCTCAGAGGACCTTGTAAGTATTTTCAGCGTATTAAAAAACGTAGACAGATCTGGGATCTTCGTATTTGGCACCTATTGTCTCGGCTGTAAACTTATATTAAAAGAAAAACTGAACTCTGTTCGAACGTTTTAAAAAACAGCCAGTTTATTTTGAGCTTACAATATAATACAGAGTAGTACGGGGTTCATCGCACTCACCAAAAAAAAAAATTGTGCATAAAACAATGAAAGAGTAATGTGTTGTGGTGAGGTGTCATGACCAATTTGGCACGCATTCGATACGGACGGGGACAGTGCAGTCGTATTAGCTACCTACCTTTTTTATTGTTTAGCATATGACGATGACGACCTGACTAAAATCGCAGGCAAGGGCTGGATGCGGGCCGCTTCCAACCGGTCCTTGTGGAAATCAATGGGGGAGGCCTATGTCCAGCAGTGGACGTCCTAAGGCTGAGATGATGATGATGATATTACGATATGGGCACTACGGGTACTCATACATTTTACACACGCATACACATTTCAATACACCCAATTGTCTTAACCTCCATACTTGATCACAATATGTATCTACATATTCTATACCTTACCTTTTAGAGTACAATCAAAAATTTTGTATACAATCACATTAATTGTGCCACATCACAAAATTTAAAGATTCTACCGATACGCCAAGTACGCAAATAATTGTTTTTAACAAATCGCACTCGGGTCCCAAGATACAACCCTTGTGCTTAGTTTTTGGCTCGCGGGAAAAATGTCTAGCTCGTACATAATTATTTAATATTATTTTGCATATTCTGTATAATGTTTAAAAGTAGGTACTTAACCTTTTTTGGCAATAAGACATCTTGTTTATTGGCTACAAAAACATGTCAACTCGGATTTGAAATGACTAACCACCGAATTTAAAAGGAAAGTTTTGATAGAAACATGAGCCATCAGATTATTAGGAATAAATTACTTAGAAAAACTAAATCAGTATCGACAACATAACAGATCAATTAAAGACAGATACCTACACAGTATAGAAACTTTAAATTTTGTTGTATTCAATTCTTATCAGTATCTCTTTACCTGTTCTATTATATATATATACCTAATATACCTAGGGACTACATCTCACGCCACACAATGATTTGAAAGGAAATCCGAGATTATTTATATTAAATTAGATTTTTGGTTGAACTTTCGTTTAATTTTTCAACCACTATTTATTCGCCAAACACTCTTATCCATAATTGCAGATGTGCGGACGACATAATATTCAGGATCTGATAATAAAGTCGGAAGGTGATAGGAACTTCTAAACTAAAAAAGATAAACCCATCGAGTTTGGTCTTATCTTAAAAGGTTTTCTGAAACGATGACGGTTATCATGTTTATTTATACCGTTTTGACTGGCCGGTTGGCGCAGTTGGTAGCACTCTGCATTCGCTGGTCCCGGGTTCGATTCCCGGACAGGTCAAACATTTGTGTGTATGAACGTGTCTGTTTGACCTGTGTCTGGGTGTGTATATGTATTTAAGTATATATATCAGTCATGGTTACTATAGTACAGGCTTACGACTACCACTTACTACTACTTATTACTTACCCGATGGATAGTAAGATGTTATTGTGGCAAGTTAAATACAACCAGCTCAGGAAACGGTACAAGGAGTTTTATTTACCCTTCGCGTTATTCCACACACAATATATTATTTTATACTTGCTGTAAAATATATTACTCTATATTACTATAACGTTACATATAAGTTATACAAGGCAACTCAATTTTAGTCATGAGTCCGCAACTGTGAATCTATGATAACAGTAGAGTTGTGGCTCTTGTTAAAGTTACCGAATTACCGATGACTCAGTCATAAGAAACAGTTGCTCTCATGTTTTGTAGACATTGCAGCTGCAATAGGCAAACAGCAGCATAGCCCAGAGCTTTTGATAACAAAAGATACACGAAAGGTTAAAAAAAAGTTGACTGGCCGGTTGGTAGCACTCTGCCTTCTGAGCCACTGGTCCCGGGTTCGATTCCCGGACAGGTCAAATATTTGTGTGTATGAACATGTCTGTGTATGTATATAAGTATATATATATAAGTATGTCTAAAGTATATATCAGTCATCAGGTTACCATAGTACAGGCTCTGCCCAGTTTGGAACCTGAAGACCTTTTGTAAATGTTGTCCCATATTATTATTTTAAAAATACTTTTTTAAATAAAAACTAATTACCAAGTATAGGTACTTTTACTCTCGTTGGCCTTGTTAACTCGGCCACAATGTAGGCACATTGTTCGTACTTTTTATTTACGGGCACAGTGTTTCCTTTGCGTGACCCAGCAAACTAATCTGAATACAACGCTCGGTTTCATAGGTACCTACCTAAATAGATGGTATAAGAATGCATAGAGGTTACGCTATGGAGAAAGTTCTGATTCACTTTCCTATTTTTAAAAGCGTCTATGAAGGTTTTGAATCGTTTACACATGCCTAAATTTTATATATGGTCGTACCTATATTACACTAGAGTCTGGAGTGTAATGTTTATTTTTAACCGATTTCAAAAAAAGGAGGAGGTTTCCAATCGAGCCGTATGTTTGTTACTGCATAGCTTTCGACTGGGTGAACCGATTTAGATCGTTCTTTTTTATCTGAATGCTGGTGGTTCCCATTTAAATTTCATTAAAATCGGTAAAAGCGGTTTTTGAGTAAGTTAAGGTTTTTCAGTTAACTGAAATGCTACGCATACGTCGAAGATATTATAGTTGCGGGTGGAGAATTCGGTGAAAAAACACAATGACAATACAATTGATCCCGTGGGTAGCAAAGGTCACTGAAAAGGGTGAAAACAACATTTTTAACAAAATATGGAACCGCCTTCAACACTCGAAAGTATGAAATAACTTGTCGAAGTTGGTAATATGCTCACAATATTTTTATAATCGTTAATTTTAAACTATCATTATATTGGGGTATAAACAAAATGAATTCTTTAGTGACTTATGCGGTAATGATATCAGAAATGAGTATCCACTGAAAATTATTCCTAGCGTGTTAGTCGAAACTCATTCCTGACATCGGGCAACATAACTGTTTTGTTTTGTGTCAATTTTCTGGAACTTTCTCATATTTGAGCAACGCTGCCGTTTGATGGTAATAAGTTTAATTTCTTCTTCTACCTTACAATAATTTATGCTTCTACCTGAATACTGCCTACCCAATGTACGTATTGATACTTTCATTAGATACAAAGTAACGAATTAAAGGATAGAATTAAATAAGGAATTCCACCTATTGATATTTCCATTAGATAACAAAATTAATGAATTAAAGGGTAGACTTTAATAGGGAATGTTAGAAAATATAATTTCTTGTAGATAAGTACTTACAAAAAAATGTGCTTAAAATCGGTACAGTAGAAACTTTAGCAAGAATTCAATTTACACACGTATTGAAAAAGATTTGAATATTTCTTTCTCAATTGTAAAAAGTAATATTTTGTACATTATAGTACGTATTCATTACTTATTTTGTTATTACTCTTTAATTTCTTTTTCCAGTGCCTAGCCGTATAGCCCTGCGTCATATGTTTACTTACAAAATATTTACCAAAGCCCCAAAAACAAATCGCAAGTATGAATGTACCGTTCGCTACATACCTACATCTGCTCACAAAGAAACTGTGACATTATGGATGTGGTCTCGTTTCTCCATATTGTCGCTGAAAGGTGTTAAAAACTATAATTGCTGTTCAAACGTAAAGTAGAGAGCTGTTGATCTCCGTTAGTCGTATTTTGTACGTCTTCAAACCAACTACCAGCTATGGTGAGGGAAAGTTTAAAAATGGTTCCTGGTTTCAGTGTTCTTCAGGCCTCGTTGATGGTAAGTGTTTTTATTTGTTGATTATTTCGTATAACAACAAATTGTTTATTTAATAATATGTAATTATAGATATGACGGGTAAACCAAACCACTTCTAGCCCAGATGTTTTCAAAGGGTGAAAATTGTGTTATATATAAAATGCAGTGCAGGTTAATTTTTAGTATCAAAACTTAGGTGAACAATAAGTTGAATTATGAAGCGCCCAGTAATATATCGTGTTATATGATTCAAATTAGTTTTACACCATATCTTATTTTCCCTTTTACTTTGTATTATTTATTTAAGTGCGTTAATTTATGTTTTTGGGTAGCTACTTATTTATTCTAGTATTGCTAGAACTATCAGACAACGCCTTGCATAATATTCTCGCATCTGAAATCATGTATCTCTCATATGAAATCCTTAGTGCAATCATAGTTTTAGCGGTTCAGCCGATTATTTTTGGGGTGAGGTAAGAAAACGATTGAACCTTCGGTATAACAGTCAATACAACACAATAAAGGCAAATAGTAGTAGTTATATAATGACGCATTTCGTATCCTTATGAAGAAACCTAGATACTGCAGCGCGTCGGGCATGTTCGCTGATGCAAGGGTTCCCGATTTCTTTGCAGTTATAAGATCTCGTATTGTGTCCTTTTGGAACAGAATACGAGGATCCAGTAATGCAATCCTGAAGTCTTTAGGAGAAAATATTTGTAGTCCGATCTTCAGATTTTGGGTCTCAGTCCACCAGAACGAAAATCGCAAATGACCTGTTATAGAGCAATTTTTATTTTGATTTATTGCATTTATAACCAATTTTATTTTATTTATACTTTTATTAGTTTTAGTTTGTTATTTTTGACCATTTCTATATTGTAATTTATGGGTCCTTTTGCCTGCAATAAAGATTTTTTTTTTTTTTGACGTGATAACGTTTTATAAATTGATGAATGCCAAAATGAAAAATAGTAACGGTAACATTCCTGTAACGTTCCACCTAAGTTTTATCTAGATCTAGATAATATAATCAAAGTCAAAGTCAAAAGTCAAAAGTCAAAAGTCAAAAGTCAAAAGTCAAAAGTCAAAAGTCAAAAGTCAAAAGTCAAGTCAAAAGTCAAAAGTCAAAAGTCAAAAGTCAAAAGTCAAAAGTCAAAAGTCAAAAGTCAAAAGTCAAAAGTCAAAAGTCAAAAGTCAAAAGTCAAAAGTCAAAAGTCAAGTCAAAAGTCAAAAGTCAAAAGTCAAAAGTCAAAAGTCAAAAGTCAAAAGTCAAGTCAAAAGTCAAAAGTCGAAAGTCGAAAGTCGAAAGTCGAAAGTCGAAAGTCGAAAGTCGAAAGTCGAAAGTCGAAAGTCGAAAGTCGAAAGTCGAAAGTCGAAAGTCGAAAGTCGAAAGTCGAAAGTCGAAAGTCGAAAGTCGAAAGTCGAGTCGAAAGTCGAAAGTCGAAAGTCGAAAGTCGAAAGTCGAAAGTCGAAAGTCGAAAGTCGAAAGTCGAAAGTCGAAAGTCGAAAGTCGAAAGTCGAAAGTCGAAAGTCGAAAGTCGAAAGTCGAAAGTCGAAAGTCGAAAGTCGAAAGTCGAAAGTCGAAAGTCGAAAGTCGAAAGTCGAAAGTCGAAAGTCGAAAGTCGAAAGTCGAAAGTCGAAAGTCGAAAGTCGAAAGTCGAAAGTCGAAAGTCGAAAGTCGAAAGTCGAAAGTCGAATGTCGAAAGTCGAAAGTCGAAAGTCGAAAGTCGAAAGTCGAAAGTCGAAAGTCGAAAGTCGAAAGTCGAAAGTCGAAAGTCGAAAGTCGAAAGTCGAAAGTCAAAAGTCAAAAGTCAAAAGTCAAAAGTCAAAAGTCAAAAGTCAAAAGTCAAAAGTCAAAAGTCAAAAGTCAAAAGTCAAAGGTCAAAGGTCAAAGGTCAAAGGTCAAAGGTCAAAGGTCAAACGTCAAACGTCAAACGTCAATGTCATACATGATTATGTCGTTATCACGTAAATCTATCGTCCGTAAACCGACTTTACAGACAACCAATTTTTTTATTTATAGTCTAAGTCTAGAGTGATTCCACCTTTAACAAAATCGCCACTAACCATCAAGTTTAATAATACTCAAATGTTAATCTGTTATTTATGAGCGCAGCTATTATAGCTGCGCTCTTCGGTTTCACCCGCGTGGTGATGGTGATGATGAAAAGTAGCCTATGTGTTATTCCAGGGTGTCAGCTACCTCTCCATACCAAACTTCATTAAAATTGCTCCAGCAGTTTGAACGTGAAAGCGAAACAAATTCACTTTCCCATTTGTTATATTATTTTACATATAAATAGTATTAATATATTAAGGATATTTGCTAATATGCCATACTTACAACAATTATCTAATAACTTTAAATAAGCAATTCTTTTAAGTTTATATTATTTAGTCTAAATCTCGGAAACGGCTCCAACGATTTCCATGAAATTTTGTAAGCATGGGGTTTCGGGGGCGATATCCATCTAGCTATGTTTCATTTTTAGAAAACGTCGTTCTATCCGTGTTTTCAGGCAATGAAAAACTGCTACAATATCATTAGAATATTACTCTTCCCAACATCTATTGGCGAGTAGTTATACTTAAACAACAATTAAACTGTTTTACAGACACAGCAATACTTCACCAAAATTTAAAACGTCTGATAATCAATTTAACCGTTGGTCAAACAGTTTAACTGTTTGGTAAAAACTGTTTGACGGACGGTTAAATTGATAATCGCACGTTTTAAATTTTGGTGAACTTCGCCCGAAATCAATGAGTGTTTGGTTTGAGGTTAAACCAAGAAAATCAATTGTTTACTTATACGTATTATCGAAACATGACAACGAGCAAAGCTCGGTCCCCAAGATATTCTTCATATTATTTTGGTAATGATTATGCTCGAGGTATGCTGTTATGTATATCTACCCCCATTTTTCCTTGGGAGATGCTTTATCATGTCAGGAAACTCGGTGCGCGAGTGCGCCCATAACGAATAAATGGTGTTTTAATCAATGATATGATATGTTTATATGAGGTAGATGTCGCACAAGCGCGCGGAAAGTGAGACGCCAAATATAGTCAATTTTCATTACGACGCGTATTTCAAGCGCAAGTCTAAACATATAGCTATCCTTTTCTATATTATTTGTACTGTATTATCTGTCGCAGTAAGCATGTTTATGCCGTAAAGGAACGAAATCTGAGCACCGCGCAGTATGAATATACGTCATCTTTAGTAAAACATCATTGCTATTAACGCTTTATTATTTTTGTTTTCAGGTAATCATTTACGTAGCTACGGCCGCTGGCTATAACTTTCCGCGGAACTTAGACTGTGGTCCTTACGGGTTCATATGCGAAAGAAATAATAGAGTTCGCCTTTGCGATGGAGAAAACTTATTCGGACCGGCCTTTGTTTGTCCTCCTAATACAATATGCAACGAAGAAACCAGCGACGTCTGCGAAAACACTGTCAATTATATAGACTCCACATTCACAAGGACAATCAGATGCCACAGGAATGAACGGATAGCTGATCCTAACGTGCCGGACTGCAAGGGATACATCCTATGTATTCCCAATAAAAATCGCTTTCAGGGAATCAAATTCAAATGTTCCGGAACAACCATTTTTAACGGCTACACACGCGCTTGCTCTGCTCCCGATAATTACAAATGCCCCGTGGTTAACAATACTAAATCTACTAGTCCTTCACTTTACGGCGACAATAGAAGAAAGGAAGAAGGTGGCAATACATACTTAAGTAGTGACCGTCGTACTATCGAGTGCAAGAACTACAAGTTTACTGTGACCCAAGATCAGTCTCCTGTCAAAGCTACGTACTTCTGTCCTTCGCGACCGGTCAGCGGGGAAACTGCAATTCGTTGCACCATATTTTCAAACCAATTCTGCATAACATTGGAAAAAGATGAGACTGATCAGTTCCTTCAAGAAAATACTGCAGCTTTTCGAAGACCGCGAATCAACGAATAAAAGTATATAATGTTAATAAAGTGTCTCAAATAAACGCTCACCTAAAGACTGAGTTGATGTCATATTTATTAAGCTAACTTATGAAATAAACAACTAACAATATCGAATAACTTAATAAACAAAATTGTATTTTTACTTACAACAATTTTGTATATAAAAATAAGTAGATATAATAGATATTTTACATTTTAATGTAGCAATTATTGATCAGATAAGGTGATTTAACGTATATTAAATATACCTTAAAATTCAAATTAAGTACTTATATTAAATGTAAATTAAACAAACGTGTGATCAAAAGGTAGATGGAAATAGTACATAACATTGCAGTATATTGAAATTGTTTTATTGACTACTTTTTCTTATTAGCACTCATTAGTGTCATCTTGCTCACACTTTTTGCTGTCTTTATTAAAAATTTCGTCCGTACCGCATTTTTTCCTTTTTAGACGATACCGATTGACATCAGTTTTCCTGCACTCGAAGTATCTTTTACAGTCTGAAGGATCAACAAAGTTGCCTTCTTTTTTACATTGAAACTTCTTTGATTTCTTCTTCCTTTCTAGTTTAACGAAAGAAACGCTTTGATCGCTGTTATTTTTAGAACTGTCGTTCTTACTTGCAGAAGTAAGTTGTTTCGATGTTTTATTCAACTCGCATCGTACTGAACTTTTATTGAGGTGATAACCGTTCTGACACTGTAGTTTATATCTTATAAAGGAGCCTACATCACTTTTTACGCATATGTAATAAATGTTGTCATTCAGAAAGTCACTAAAATGACCTTCTGTTACGCATCTAAATTGGTTATTTCTAATGCATTGGGATAAATTCTTGGTGCATTGTTTCCTAATGTCACTAAATACTGTATTTATTGGACATGATCCTTCAATAACATGACTGTTCCCTAAACAGATGTAGAATTTTCTGCAATCTAACTCGTCAGCGTACCTACCTCGTATCTTATGTTTACATGTGAATTTATTTGTATTTGGTTTGCTTGTTGTAGTTGATTTAAATGCCGGAAATCCATTTGATTGCGTGTCATCTCCGGTTGCTATTTTCGTTTGTGACGTGTAACGGGATGTGCTATTTCTACCATTATAGTTATCAGTTATAATATGTACATCCGTCGTCCTTTTGTTGTGTTGTTTTGATGTTATGTTTGATGTACTACTGTTCTTAAATGACGATGTGTTGATTTCAATAAATTCGAGTGTGTGTGATTCATTTTTGTTTTCACTGGTAGCGGTTTTTGTACTGTTGTGTCCGTTTATCTTTGGAAGAATTTTGATGGTAATATTATTGCTAGATTTGGTGTTATTTTTTTCTAATAATTCCAAATGTTCTTCTCGTTTACTAAGGTCTATTAGCTCACTGTTCTTGGTGGTCAAATTTAAAGATAAAACTTGTGAAGTCAAAATAGCTTCGTTTTCGTTCGTGTTCATCGTTGATTTAACTCCAGTGTAGTTGTTTTCACTATCGCTATTATTACCTACATTGAGTACAGTCACCACGTCAGCAGCTTCATCGATGACATGTGGAATGCTGGAGGGCTTGGTCTGCAAGTTTTGTGATTGTATATTCTGTGCAATACTTTCAATAGTTTCAAATTGCAATACTTCTGTCGTGGGTGCATTAATCGATCCAGGGCTCACAATAACATTCCGTGCACTTTTAACTGTGTTATTTTCTTGGTTTACATGCACATTCCACGTTTCAGTAGTAAGCAACCCACTTGACGTAGTATCTATTATATCATCAATATCTGTTTTCATATTCAATGTATTCTTACTTTTTGTTTCATTTATTGTCGGAGACCTGTCTTTATTAAAATTAATTCCCGTATTGTTTTTGATTAAATCTGTTATATGCACAGGACTTGATTTAACGACAGATACGTCTTGGGCTGTTGTAAAGTTTCCATCCAAAGAAATAACTGGTTTTGTTTGGTTTAAGATTTTTTGTAAATTTTTCGATGTTTGCTGACTGTTGATAGCACTGTTCGATGTATCTTTTTCATAGAAACTCGTATGATCAACAATGTTACTTAAAATAATACCATTCAATCCATGTATCTTCACTGTTTTTGATTCACTAGAGTTGTTGGTATCACCAGATTGAACTGCAACCATTGAAGTATTCCAATCAATGTTATTAGACGGTTTGGTTTCTGTTGGGCTAAAATTATTATTTGATAATTTTAATTCTGTTGTTTGTGTCGCAGTTTTGTTTGATGAATTTACGTCGATGAAGCCAGTATCCAAATTTTTCTCAAGTACGGCAGCCTTTTTATTCAATTTACTTTCAATAATTGTAGGCATAAATTGAATTTCAATATCCGGATTGGCAGGGTTTGTAATAGCGTCTATTTTTGTCGAGTTGGTTGCAATATGTTTAATTATAGTACTTATGATGGGCTTAGATATCTCGGGTTTGGTGCTTGCATTTACTTCAGTAATACTATATGCAGAGGTATTAGTAACTGAAATTATGCTTTTGGTGACCGGAATGAGTGAAGACGGTTTACCGTCTTGATTGCTTTTTGTACTTAATTTTATCGAGTCTAGAGCTATTTGTTGATCTCTCATATTGACCGTTACACTTTCAACCAATGAGTCAACCGCTGGTTCTGTCATTCTCATTTCTTTAATTTCGGATTCAGTTATTTCCGAACCTTTGTTTACCGATTTTGACTGCTCATTGAAATTCTTTAAAAGGTTGTTCTGTGTGCTTGGTATGGTACTAGAAGAATTTGGCACACTGTTATGTTTATTTCCTAATAATATAGTTTTAGCATATTCTGGTACATATTCTGATGTTTTTTTACTCTCAGGAAAGGGAAGATGAAACTTATCTATTAAAAGAGTTTCTGGTGTAGTGCTTACTTCGCTTTTTAAATTATTTATTTCCGTCATTGGATCTAATGCCACGTTAGGTGGTTCGTTTATTGACGTAGCGTCATTTTGCAGCGATGAAGTTTTTAATAATTTAGTTATTACCATGCCATATTCTGGTAAATCAGATAATGCTGCAGTTTTATTTTGTGACACGGGTATTAATGTATTTATATCAGCGTACACAGTCGATTCTTCTTTCATAAGCTCTGGCTTTGATGAATTTATCGTAACATTTTCCAGTCCCGAAGAGTGGCCAATTACAGAAATTTGTTTGCTATTAGGCATGCTCATCATATTAGGACTTTTATTGTCAATAATTATCGAATCAATTGATGAATTCATCATTCCTGTTTTATTCACAGATTCCAGTATTGCGTTATTGACATTAGTATTTGTGTAATCAGTACTTTTTCTAGTAACATTTGTTAAAGTGTCTTGCTGAGTGACGTTTGCTAATAAAAGATGCACGTAAGTTTCTGGTCGCTCCGTATCTTGAACACCTATTAGATTAGTCGGTGCATAAGAATAATTTCTAGGGGTAGTCAAACTTGGATCAACATTCAAAATCACATTGTTATTTATGTTTTTCGTAAGTTCAATAATTTCATCTGTAGATCTTGAAGATATTTCTGCCGGAGTCGGTGGTGTTAAACTAGTATAACCACTATTAGACACTTTTATGGCAAGATCGGGATAGAACTTAGTACTTTCAATGTAAGATATCGTTGTAACATTCGGTACCTGAGATATATTGACGTCATCTCCATTACCGGCAGTATGATAATCAGATACCGTCAATAAACTTTCTGTGACGTTAACAATATCAAAATTTGAATTTGTTGTTTTGACATGCGAGTAGCTTTCGGAAGTAAAGCTACTCTCTTCAATATTGTGTATATCTGCATTAGCCTGAGTATTGCGACTTGCTGTGTCAGATCGGAAGTTAAAAGAAGTGTCTCTTGTAGTTCCGTCTGAGGTGTCTTTTACATTTTTAATTGTAGTTGTATTACTCAAATGAGCACTACTGTCTGTAACGCTATAACTTGTATTGGCAGCTAAGGGTGTTTCTACTGTAGTTGTAGCAACAGTGGAATATAATGTAACTAAAATGGAACTGTTGCCTGAGCTTGTTGTATTTGTCATTTTTACTACCGATGCAATATCTGGTTTTGTTATTGCAACTTTAGACGATGTGCCCTCAAGAGGAAAGTCAGATTCGTAACTTGTTTTATTAGTTATTATGTAAGGTGTTGTATCTGAAAAGTTATTAGTAAATTTTTGAAATTTTTCGGAAAATGTTATCGCTTTTTCAGTAGTAGTAAATGTATCCGTTAAAGTTGGAGATGGTATTTCCGTATTTGTTGCTAATGAAATTTCTCTGAGATCGACAGTTACTGTAGACTGATATGAAGATGAATCGATAACTTTTATAAGCGGTGCTTCGGTTGTAGTAGTGATTTTCTCATCTGTATTATTGATATTAGCCGAACTTGGAAAACTATCATATGTATGAGATTTGGATGTAGTTGTCGTGTCAACAGAAGGATAAGTAGAGGTGGTATAGTTATCTATTAGGAACTTAGCAGTGAATGCTTTGGATGGATATATAGTATTTATATCAATTATTGAATCAATTGGCTTATTCTGATTTGATGCATATTCCTTATTTATATGAGTTTCCGTGGTTGACGAACTGACGACATCTGAGGCATCAATAGCTTTTATGTGAACTTCTGTTAGTATTATATTTGTTGTCACAGTTTGTGGCACTCTAGTATTATAACCGTCTTTATTTAATTTATTAAAAGCTTGGTCCATGTTCTTTTTGTCTGTTGCTATTTCAAATATAAAGTCGTTTTTTGCATTATTTTCTACTTTAGCGTTCTCTGTTGAAACTTTTATAGTTGTAGTTTGCTCTTGTTGTGAAGGTGTGTATGTAGTTATTTTATTATTTGGTTTTGATTCAGTAGCAAAAACTGATAAGGATTCAATATTTGAATTTAAGGTGTCCGTTTCCGTAGAACCCGTATCTGAATCATGATGAGAGCTCATAACTTTTTCATTTTGCACAAACTTATGCGTGGCATTCTTCACCATTCTAAAATCATATTGAATATTTTCTACATCGCTATGGATGTTATTAATTATGTTTTCTGTTGTAAAAGTGTCTATTAAATTTATTAGTTTGAGATGATTTGATTTGTTTTTAGAAGTTTCTGTCACAGTTTCAGAACCTATATGTAATTCTAAAGTATCATTTGAAATGCCAGTTGTAGTTTCTGTCATAGATAATGGAAGAAACTGATCTGTCGAAGTATCAGAATGTTTTTTATCATCTATCCATACTACTTCATCATTAAGTGTTGATTTTATTGTGGTAGTATTCATATTTTGCACAGTAGTATTCCTTATACTTAAAACTGATGGTTCTGTCAAGAGAACTTCTGTTATAACATTATTAATTGATAGTTCATAGTTCAAAGTAGAATTTGTTGAATTATAGTCGTTAGAGTCATTATTATGTAGACTGTTACTGAGAGTAGCATACATGGGAGAATCTGTAGATGTAGATTCCGATATTGGAATGGCGGTGGTATTCCTTATTATTTGAGTTTCCCATTGGGATCTATTTAAAATGTATTTAACTGTTGTGGAATATTCAGTTGTTATTACAGGGCTTGGCGTGGACATCACTGTTCCTTGATATCCAGAAATATTGGTTACACTTTTTTCAGGCTCTTCATAATAAGTAACATTTTGTATATTAGCGGTGTTCATTTCTGCTATGATATAACTAGCTGTACTTAATGTTTCCATTTTGTTATATACTACATTAAAGTCTGAGGATTCATTGAGAGATGTATCAAGACTATGTTTTTTATTGTATTTTGTATTATTTACTTCATAAGTAGCAGTTGTTATTTCATATGGAATAGTTGTTTCCATTTCTAGTTTTGATGCTTTTGCCATAGTTTTATCTATTGTGGACGGTGTATTTGTTACTAAATCAAGTTCCGCTGTAGTTTTGAAATCAAATTCTAGACTACTAAGGGCTGTTTGCGTGTTTTGTTCGTCAAAGTTATTCTCCTCAGTTATGACATCAATAGTCGCGTTTAATATTTCTAAATTATTATAAAATGTACTTGATGTAGTGGAATCGGCTACATATTTATTTTGTTTATTGTTAGCCGTTGACATTTTTGACAGACCAGTCAAAGTATCAAAAGGTTTTTTGTCATTGAACCATACTACTTCATCTTTAAGTGTTGAATTTAATGTGGTAGTATTCATAGTTTTCACAATGGTATTCTTTAAACTTAAAACTGATGGTTCTGTCATGAGAACAACTGTGTTACCATTATTAATAGATAGGTCATAGTTCAAAGTAGAAGTTGTTGAATTATAGTCGTTAGAGTCATTACTATTCAGGCTATTACTGGGAATAGCATACATGGGAGAATGTGTAGATGTAGTTTCAGATATTGGAATAACGGTGGTCTTCCTCATTATTTGAGTTTCCGATTGAGATCTATTTAAAATGTATTCAACTGTTGTGGAATATTCAGTTGTTATTACAGGGCTTGGCGCGGACAACACTGTGCCTTGATGTCTAGAAATATTGGTTCCACTTTTCTCAGGCACTTCATAATGGGTTAAGTTTTCTATATTGGCGGTGTTTATTTCTGGTATGATATTACTAGCTGTAGTTAATGTTTCCGTGGTGTTATACACTGCAATAAAATCTGAGGACTCATTTAGAGGTGTATCTAAGTTATGCTTTTTATTATTTTGTTTTTGATTATTTAATTCAGAAATAACAGTTGTCATTTCATATGGCATAGTTGTATTCATGTCTAATTTTGATGCTTTTGCTATAGTTGTATTTATCGTGGATGGTGCATTTGTCACCACAAAATTAGGTTCAGCTGTAGTTTGTAAATAATAACCTAGACTACTATGGACTGTTTGCGTGTTTCGTTCGTCAACGTTACTCTTCTCAGTTATGACGTCAATAGTCGCGTTTATAATTTGTAAATTATTATAAAATGTAATCGATGTTGTGGAATCGGTCACATATTTATTTTGTTTATTGTTAGCATTGGAAGGTGTTGAATCTTTTAAATCACTGAATGAAGTCGTCACATCGTTTAATGTCATTTTTACACTATTATTAGTACCGTTTTCAACACTAGACTTTTTAATTATAGTATCATTTTTAAAAGTTAGGTTTTTTACTGTTGTTGATAAAGAAGGTTTCACGGTTTCAAGAGTATCAGGTATAATTGATAAATTATCTGTGATTGATTCAATTACAGAATACTTTTGATTATTTATTGTTATTCCAGCAGTAATTTGATTACTAGCAGTGGTAAACTTCATTGCTGTTTCATTAACATAATTATTTGGCAAGCTTACTGTTGGTATCTCAGTAACATTAGAAATAGAGTTTGGTTCTTGATTATTTTTTTCTGTCGTGTTAACGAAAGGGATTATGGTTAAATCTAAATTATCATGATTTTGTGCATTATTATTAGAACTCTGATTATAAACTTTTTGGTTTCGACCATTTAAAATGGTGTTCACTGCAGCTTCTGTATTGACATTTGCGTCAGTTGAAGGCGTTTCTTCATTCTTAATTTGTAGGCCTGCTTTCGATCCACTCGTAACTTCTAATCCTGTCATTTGTTTTTCTGACAAAATAGAATCTGTGGTCGACGTTTGCAGATCACTTTGTGATAAAGTAGTAGTACTAAGAGTATTAAAATACTCCTCAAAAGGAATTGAAGTTGTAGCATGAGAATTAACTACTGTGACTTCACTTAATACTTCAATAGCTGCTGTAGTGACTTCAACAGGTGAAGTCGGAGCAGGAAACTCGCACTCGAAGCGGTTACTTGGCCTGCATGTAGTAGTAGTGGGACATGGTATCACGAAGTCGTCAATAGTTGTGGATACTCCTCGCCCAACGTCCACACAAATCATAAAGTGGGTCGAGTTCACACAATGGAATGCTTTGCCATTGCAGTCGAGATTCGTAGCTTGTGACGGAATTGTCAAAAGCATCTGAAATTGAAAATACACATTTGTATCATTTGTTGAATTGCCTATTAAAATGTATTTGCTCAATACAGACGCACATCGCACATATCGTGGATGCATTTAGGTTATGAATGTTTTATAGGCCCTAAAGACGCGATGATAGCTCAGCGGGGAGAGCATCGGCTTTCAAACTGACAGACACTGGTTCGATCCCCAACAACAGCTTGAGCTTCCGGTGAAGGTAACACCGTTATCAAATTCCCAGCATAGTGGTAGGTTACTTTCGAGTACCCGCCTGGCTAGCTACCACCCTTAACTTTGAAAAACTGTCACCAAACGCAAAGTGTGTTCAGGCTGCAGTCCTTGAGAGCCAGTGAGCATTCTAGGTCTAGCGTGATAAAATCTTCGACCACTTCGTCACTGACTATCAAGTGAGATAGTGGTCAAACGCTAGATCAATACAGTAAATTAAAAAAAGAAGGTTACAATGGTTTTTAATACAAATAATAAATAGAGCTGCCACCGAGTAGAACGGCAGCATAGATACTCAAGGCCATACTTTTCTATATCTACAGTTAAATATATGATTAAATCGGTGATTCGCAATAGTGTCCATGAAACATATTAGATAAAGGATTTCCACGATAACTTATGTTCGTGGCAGCAAAAAGGTTAAATAGTTTACACATTAATATGTAACACTCGGAACACTGTTACCATTACAAAAAATCCATATCGTTAAGCTGTGTCGGAAGCTCGGGGTCCTAAATACACTGAACTGGTTGGCGGATTATGGTTAACATTATTTGTGAGGAAGGCTCGTTTCCCAGCAATGGAACGTAGTGGGCTTTTTTAAAATATGATAGGCTTGCGTTAGACCACTGCCTCACCTGATATTAAGCGTCGACGCAGTCTAAGATGGAGCACGCAAGCAAGATAGATAGATAGATTAACTCTTTATTGCATCACCTTCACATAAAAACTTATTACTAGACAATTTTAAATACAATGTGAAACAATGGGCGGTTGTATCGCTCACAGCGATCTCTTCCAAACAACCCTTTTTGCATAGGATAATAGAATAGTATACTCTGGCGTTGTTTAATTACATTAGATAGGTTAGCAAGGTTCATATTCACATATCGGAAAACACAGACTCAGGCAACGAGTTCCATTCCTTGGCGGTGCGCACTAAATAAGTTTAAGTAAAACGCTTAGTACGTAGATGTGGATATATATAGGGCTAATGCTATAAATGATGTGACATTAACATGGTCATGATGACATTTCTTGTATCTATATCTCTAGTGTTGAAATTGTGATTTGCCCGGAGCGTATTTAAGTTTTAATGTCACTTTCCTTTTGATGAAAATCTATTTATGGGGTTTTTTGGGGGCCAACCTTTATTCTAGGACTTCCCTCTCAACCTCCGGCTACATCTCTACTGACCATCAATTGAGATAATGATCAAACCACCTATAAATTATACCAGCACTGCTTGTGCAGGATGTACTCGTAGATGGTCTCTATATGAGCAGTTAAACATTAATATCAGTTTTTATTGTGTATCGCATTAACAACATGCTAGGCAGAACTTAAATTCAAATATTTAAAGGCAAAAATTCGGCTGCTAGTGGGACTTGAACCCACGACTACAGAATACCGTCCTGTCGCTTTGTCCAACCAAGCTATAGCAGCCCATACCACTAGGGCCGAATTACTTCCTTCCTTATTAAAATCTGCGGGGATGTTATTAATATCAGTATCGTGAGCGTTAAATAATAATAATACATAAAAGACTCAAACTCTAGAGATCCTTCGCTATAATCTCTCGTAAATAACGAAAATATTACAAGGAAATTATTCGAATTATTGGGAAGCTGGACGCTCATCGGAATAAGGACTTCGAGAAAGTTCGAAATATGATTCCTAATAATGTTCAGGGGACTATGAACCGGTCCTTTGTTATTTTTAGTAATTAACATAACGTAATCATTATAGTATTTTTGACATAAATAAATAATTTTATTAGTGCTCACAAAAAATATTTACAACAATGGTATCGTTCACAAGTACAAATAGCCACACCACTGGGATTCCCTGTCTGGGTATGACAATTTTCTCTTCATTAATATGCAATATTTCATACATACCAATAACAAAATTCCTTTAAGGTCGATTTTTTCTTTGTTCATGGGAGCCATAGCTGCATGCTGTTTCCAATTTGGTAATTCAGTCGTTTTAACACTTTCACCGTGTTTGTCGTTTATCTCGCGTAGTTTTCATTCGAATGACAGTAGAGTGAATCCCGCAGTTCATTTAATGATAGATATAAAGCTTTGTTAGCATAAGACGAGTCATTTACGTTTCACAGTAGATTAGGGCGACATTAGGCAAATAAAGTTGATGTCTTGTTTCCTGCGGCCTTATTATGTTTATCAGCATTGAATTGCATTGTGTTTATGACTATTACATCTAGTTTTTCCAAAATAATTAGCTTATTGTAAAGTTATTAATATCTCAAGTGGGAACCATATATGTTTGGGTGATGTGAGGGTATAATATATCATTTGTTGATCTGTTTAGTATTCAAGAATATTCTAGGAGAAAATGAACACTAGTTTTTACAAAAAAAAATGTGAATTGATCAATAAAGAAATTTTGAAATGAAAAAAGAATGATATGTTTAGTTTTGAATGTATCAATCGGATGTTATTTTATCTATAGACGAATTCGTCTATGTTTTATCTTAGAAATCAAATATTTGTGTGGCGAACATTTGGCAATATGGATTTGGCATTTTGCTACGTAGTGAGCTACATCAGCAAAGATCTTATCTGGTTTCACATTAGAAATTTAACCTGTAGGTAGGTATATAATATGCAAATAAAAACATACCTTAGTTATTCGAAAAGCCGCTATTTCTTAGAATTCTTATTATTACATTGTTATTCGAATGTAGGTTAAATAATTTACCGCAATAAAACAAAACTATGAAGATTTAGACAGCAAATTATATTTTAATAAAATACATACATACTATACAGGTACATACCATCTGTATTACATATTTGCGACGTTGCCCATGGTACATGTTACATTATAGATTTCGTTGAAACTATTTGTTTGCCTTGACAGGTGGAGGTTAAGAAACTACTTGACTTTCATTTGGCCTATTTAATCCCCATTTTACTAGGTGATTAAACAACACTTGCAAATATAAGACTTTTGGTTTATGTATTTTCTAACAGAATGCGTGCCTCGGAGGCCACGTCAAACAGTCTACTGTCCCAGTTCTTGTCTCAAGATATCAGCCCATATAGGCCATGGTCGGAGGCCTTGAGCGGGTAAAAACTCCAGCATTGGACTCACCACTAACCCATACACCATCACACATTGGTCAGTGGGTGGATTATGACAAACACTTCTCTGTTGTTGAGAGTAAGACCCGTGCCCAAGCAATGCGTATACGCAACCCAATACGTTTCCACGCGCTTTTACTGCTGATGTTTGAGCCAGAGCGAAAGAATAGCCAATTTCTCAAGAATGGAATGAAAATGATGCCCCTTATAAGAATGGAATATATTATAATATAGAGTAGGTATATCAAACTATTGGAAATTTTATAGAACTAAAAAGTTCCGGGGCAGCCCCAGGGTTTACTCACATATCAATATTTTTTTATCTTTAAGAATTGTTCAACTTAGCATTTTTCGACATCTCTATAACTACAATACTATAGGTAGGTATTATACAGTTTTACGAAGAGGAGTAACGCTCCTAGATGCGGATAAGAATATTAGTTAATTTACGTATTTATTTGTTGTATTGAGTTTATTATGTGATCACGCACTTAAATGTCGGTGACAATAGGCTCGAAGATGAAATCACCTTAGAGTTAGACCTATAGTGTTGACAGGCTCTCAAAAAAGTCCAAGTCAGGATTTTTAAATTCCTATAAGTATATTTTCTCATTTCTTTTTTGTTTTCTTTTGTCAATTATTATTGGTACTTTGAGGTTATACCTACCTATGTTTATTTGAATATATTTTATTGATCACCGCATAATATTTTGAAATAGCTTAAATTATATAAAATTGTTGCCGTGGTGGTACCGGCCTAGAATAGTACTCCCCCATCTCTTCCCGCGGGTGCCGTAAGAGTCGGCTAAGGGATAACGTACCAAGAGGTGGGCAGCAGCGCCTTCTGAGGATCGGAAATCATACTGCGCTCGCCAACCCGCCTGCCAAGCGTGGCGAGTATTGGCAAATCCCCCCTATATGGAGGAGGCATACGTCCAACAGTGGACGCACATAGCTGAGAAAAGAAAAAAGAAATATAAAATTATACACAACCTACATATTATACGATTTATTATGAATCATCAGAGGACCTATACTCACTAATACGTATTCTACGTATAATTTGCCTAGTTAGAGCGTAACACGTGATATACCTAACCTACTTATAAAGTATCTACATGCTTGCTCGTATATTTATACTCTAACTAGCTGTGCCCCACGGTTTCACCCGCGTGGATTACGGTTTTGCCGCTACCTCAATTATCCCACGGGAACCAAACTTTCTTAGGGGAAATCTCAAAATTCTTTCTTAGGGGGTGCCTACGTCATAGTAGCTTTATGCATGCAAAGCCTCAGCCCGATCGGTTTAAAATTGACAAAGTTACATCCCCTATTTTATCCCCTCGGGGGTAGAATTAATCAAAATCCTTTCTTACCAGATGCCTACGTCATAACATCTACCTGCATACCAAATTTCAGCCCGATCCGTCCAGTGGTTTGGGCTGTGCGTTGATAGATCACTATGTCAGTCAGTCAGTCACCTTTGAGTTATCATAAATATTTAGATGCTAAGCCGATGTTAACTTTTTGTTTGGGTTGATGAATGAATCACCAATAAAATGTTTTAATAATCATATGAATTGCAAACACTTATTAGAGTTAATAATAAAGTGCCGTGGTGGTACCGGCCTAGAATAGTACTCCCCCATCTCTTCCCGCGGATACTGTAAGAGTAGAAATATGTAGTATAAAGTAATTATGAATGTGAGTTGTAATGATATAATTGATTGAGGCTGTTTGTTATTCAGCATTAACCAAGCATTATCTCTATTTAAGAAAGAAATCAATTTCATATATTTGTCAAATAGAGAGAGTATTGGTGCTCTGCTACTAGTTCTAATATTGTTCGTCTAGAAACGTTCAAGGAGTAAGGATCTGTAATAGAATGAAAATGTATGCACTATAATAGAATGAAAATGCATGCAACTAAGTAGTTGCATGCATTTTCATTCTATTATAGATCCTCACTCCTCGTTAAATATAACAGCTTCACTCAAGTGATTGAAGCTGTTATATTTAACCAGGGATGACATATGTCTATCTTAGTAACTATATTACTTTTTTTTTATTTGCTTCTCCATTCGACGAAACATTTAACAACTCTATCAAGGAAATCAGACATCAGTTTAGGATTACCTATAATATAAAATAGATTTAGATGTAAGCATTACAACTTATTTAACAATAATACACAAACACTTTACTGTACACAGGTAAATTCATACGAAAAGGTCGCTTAAACGTTATAGTACTTACGACGGGCTGATTATCGCTGTATGCGATCTCTACCAGTACCTTAGGAGAAAGCTTGCAATTATAAATCACCGGTAGGGTGTGTACGTACTTATAGGATTGAATTATGAACAATGAGATATAAACTTTTATTATTTATAAGTACTCTATACTAATTAATATTATAAAGAGAAAAAAAATATTGTTTGTTTGTTGTCCGAAACTACTGAACCGTTTTGAAAAATTATTTCACTGTTGGGAAGCTACACTATCCCCGGGTGACATAAGCTTTATTATAATATATATTACATATAAAAAAATGTAAACAAACAACTAAATAAAATTCTCTAAAAAAAATTTATTTTCAAAAATAACTGACGGTTTTTTGAAATTTGTAAACCGTGTGAAGCCGGGGCAGACCGCTTGCCTATAATATTATTATACTTATACAATATTAGTTATGCCCCGCGGTGTTACCCGCGGTGAAATGGTACGTGGTATGATGATGATTTTTATGTCTTGCCGTTGTTCCCACAGGAACAGTCAAAAATATCAGGATAATAAAAAACATACGAATTGAGAACCTCGTCTTTTTTTTGAGTCGGTTAAATAAGTAGTCTATATGTTATTCCAGGGTACAAGCCATCATTCAAAATTTCATCCAAATCAGACGTTTCAGCGTGAAGGAGTAACAAAGATAGAAACGACAAGCAAACTTTCGCCCTTATAATTCTAGTGCGATCATCATCATCTCAGCCATAGGACGTCCACTGCTGGACATAGGCTTCCCCCATTGATTTCCACAAGGACCGGTTGGAAGCGGCCCGCATCGAGCCCTTGCCTGCGATCTTAGTCAGGTCCTCTGTCCACCTGGTCGGTGGCCGTCCTATGCTGCGCTTGCCAGTCCGTGGTCTCCACTCGAGAACCTTTCGACCCCAACGGCCATCGGTTCTAGTGCGATCATTTAGAAATTAACTTACTAAATGAAAGGTTAGGATAGGTTATACTTACTACGTTTTACGCTTTACCAAAGTTCATAAACTTGTGAGATCAACTCTCTAGTTACACCTTCATGATTGACAATTTGCTTGCTTTGCTTGCTTGCTCATCTTGTGGGGTGTCATAGCCTTCTCTTCTTCTCATTTTACTTTAAGTTGTAAGACATTCGTTCGTCTATGTTTAAAGTAGATACTTATTCTAAATCTAAACGCAGAATTATATGCGATGTCGTGTCACTTAGTAACTTTATTACTGACACAATACTGTGTCAAAATGACTACAATTGGTTTAATTTTGCCGCCTCAGTGTCCGCGCGCTTGTGCGACATCTACCTCATATAGGTAGATGTCGCATTGACCATTAAGGGATACTGTGGTTAAACTCAATTAAATTTAAAAAGAATCTGTGATAGTTTTGTGAACAGAGCAAATAAGTCGCGAATTTCTTTACATAAAAGTATTGAATAATATATATACATTTAAGTTATTACATAGTTACAAATTTAACATAAACTATGACAATATTACAAATTTTATGAACTAATTATTTACATAAGTTTTTAATAAATAATTATCCAACGCCGTCGTCGCCGTTTTCTAACTAAGCCAGCGTCTTCTGAACCTCATAGATTTGACTTTAGTGACATATATCGTCACGGCGGTCACTATCAACCACACAATAGTTATTCCGAAAAGTATCACTCCCATAATTAACATCACTAATTGTAAACCTCCATCTTGGTCGACCACAAACGAAACACCAACTATGAAGAGTGCTAGTAGGCTCCCGGAGAGTGTTTCCAAGGGGCTGTGGAGCTTGGGCCACTTCCTGGCGCCTACGAAGTCCTGGACAGCAGTCTCCCAGCACGAGGAGATGGCTCCGTAGCCGAAGCCGGCCACTACGACTCCTATTGAGAACATGTCATGATTGGTAGCTTCAGCTAAAACTGTAACAAATAAAGTATCATCAAAGTTAAAGTATCTTGTAAAGTATATTGTACTTATAATAATTCAATTTAGTTATTTAATCTGCTCGTTTGACATAATTTTGTGAATTATTTATTTTTAAGGCGCAGACCACATACATATAAATGGCGTATGGCGCGGGCAGGACACGGGCGGCTCCCTATTACATTCAAATTGGATACATTATGCGGGCGGGGTTGGAACAGTTTCACGGTTTTATGATACGTGACATCTTGGGCCAACCCTAACCTGGCCACCTGTCCGGTGAGCAGGTTCGGTAAATGGTTATGGAAAGGAGCGCAGGTCGTGAAGACAACCATAACAAGTCTAATATGTTTCCTACACGTGGTGCCGCCTGTTATTGGTCTGGTTCCATCTGAAACAGACGTAGCCGATACACTAGACGACACTCCTGTATGAATCCCCTCCCACCTCACCCCTTCCCTACAAAGTCCAACTCCCACTCCCACCATATCCTACCAACTCTCCCCTACACTTCCTTTCCGCTACGGAGGCATTGTGATCGAGTCTCTGTGGTCCTGTCATCCCATAGACGAGTGATGATAGGAGGGGGGGTCCGATCACCCACGTGTCTTGGTGCTGCACGTGGGGGCCCGTATGGGTGGATGAAACAAGCCTGGTGGCTGAGCGCAGAAACGCAACACTCCTCTTTGGTGTGGATTTCATCCTAAACGGGGGGCCGGGGAGTAGCCAACCCCGGCAATTCAGCACAAACGGGCAGCCTTATGCTCCCGTCCGGCGAGAAGGGGAGGTTGATGGGGTCTACAGTCGGCGGAGCACGGAAGCCAGTCAAATAGCTGGTCGGTGTGGTCTTCTTTGCGCCGTGCGGACTCGTGGACAACGCAACATCCCTCTCTATACCCAACTGGTAGCCCTGGTGTTACATCGCAACACCCCCAGGTGCGGGCTCCGTGGAGGGTGGGGAGCCAGGAGAGTGAACTAAAAAATTCTCAACATGGAACAGGTGTGGAAGTCCAACCAGCATAATAAAAAAGTAAACATAGCGTGTGTAATGGAGAATGAGGCATCGAATCCCTCAGTCCTGGGGGAGGCGATGCAAAACTTAGTGGCGGCATTGTCGACCACTGAGGTGAGCAATTCTTGGACGGTCGTTGCGCCGAAAAAGAAGAACAAACTCAACGAAACAAAGCACAAAGGACAAAGGCCCATGGCTGGAGACCCAAGTGCAAGCACGTCAAGACTCGAGGCGGCCCAGGTCCCGGAGACTCTGACAAAGAAACAGCGCCACAAGCGCAACCAAAAACTGAGGAAGTTGCAGCAGAGGCAAGAATCGCGTCAGGCGAGTCAAGATTCTGAAGCCAGAGACCCCCAGGCGACCTCAAGCTCAACGGGACCAAAGCCTAAGGCTGGGGACCCCAAAGCAAGAGACTGCCCTGGAGGACAAAAGCAGACGATTGCTGACCCCAGACCCGTTGCTCCAGGCCCCAGCAAGCTCTTCAAGTCCAGGCAGCAGACAGACAGTGCCCCCTCAGTGCCTTTGAAAACTGGAGACTCACCGGGAGTGATCCCGGGGACTTCAGCAGCCAAAGGCAAGTGGCAGCACACTAATCATGGCAACCGCGTAAACCGCCGGAAACGTAGGGATTTGGCCGTAGCTAAGTTAGCGATGGCCGCGCCCCGTACGGAACCTGGCAAGAGGGCGCGGTTGGATGACACAGTGTCCCCAAGAGGAGGGCACAAAAAAGCAAAGCTGGATAGCTCACGTCGGGCTCTACCCACCTACGCCGAGATCGCACAAAACGACTTATGCGTGGCGATAACTGGAGAGAGCCACGAACTAAAGGAAGAGCAGGCCACTATGGTGAAGAAGTTCCTGGTGGATCGGATCCTTGCAGACGTAAAGGATCCAAACACCAACTTCTCCCCCCGCTTCAGAGGAAAGCCCATCATAGGTGACGGGGCCTTGAAGCTGTGGTGCGAGGATGAGGCCTCACTACAGTGGCTCAAAACGGCAGTTGCGAGCATACCCGCGGAAGCAGGCACGAGACTCACGGTCAAGCGACAGGGCGACCTTGCAAAGATGGTCAAGGCAGCCCTCTTCATTCCTGAGTGCGAGAGTACCGTTGAGGACACGGGTCTGCTTCTAGCAGACCAAAACAAATGGGCTCTCGTCAACACGTGGCGACTATACACCCACACCATGCACGGAGAGGACACGCTGTTCCTAACGTTGGGGATTCCCGAAAACGTCATACCTGCTCTGCTAGAGCAGGGGCGTCGGTTGAACTTCAACTTGGGGAACGTGTATGTTCGCTTCTACGGACCAGGCGGAGCACTACAAGACAAACCACCTGCGCCGACAGCAACAACAGCAGATTTAGCCCCACCTAAAGGGCCAGAAAAGGAGACCCCAGATACGCCGCCACACTCCTTGCCTAAACCATCGTCTTCAAAAGCGACGGAAGGCATGAGTGTGGATTCCCTCCCCGCCACAGATGCAGGATGGAGGGAACCAGAAGAGAGGCTACTGGGGTCTGAGGAGGAGGGAAGCCTATGTGATGGCGACCCAAACCTCCTTGACCTTTAAGGCCATCCAATCTAACCTCCAGCACAGCCTCACTGCTACGGCTAGCCTGCGCAGAGTGCTGGAGGTCGACAGCGAGGAGACCATAGCCCTGATACAGGAGCCGTGGATCAGGGCAGGGCGTGTGTGTGGTCTCAGCAATCTCGGGGGTAAGTTAATACTCGACAACACGTGTTCAGAACACAGAGCATGCATCTATGTTCCACGTAAATTAACAGCAGCTTCTCTAACTGAATTCTGTTCCAGAGACTTGGCGACCGCCAAGATTCAGGGAGCTTTTGGGGGAGAGATTAGGCAACTCATCATCGCGTCTGCCTACATGCCCGGCGACGAGGAGATCCCTTCAAAGGACGTTATGGACCTAGTAAGACACTGTGAACATAATAACTTTGATCTAATCATCTCAGCAGACACAAACGCACACCACCCCATCTGGGGCATGCAAACAGCAAACAAAAGAGGGACGGAACTGGTCAACTTTTTGTTCACCACAAACCTTCTTATAGCAAACACGGGCGCGGAGCCGACGTTCGTCAGACACCGCAGCCGCACCATCATCGACCTCACCCTGGTCTCAGGTAATTTACACCTAATCAAAAACTGGAGAGTCTCAGATGAGTTGTCTGGTTCGGACCATAGGTGGATCAGGTATGAGTTAGAAGCCACCTACTCAATACCAACTCCAATACGCAACCCTCGCAAAACCAACAAGGAGGTGCTTAAGAGGTCACTTGAACAACACATTAACAAGGTAAAGGTAAAACAACACCTGGATAGCACAGCAGAAATTGAACTAACTGTCGATCAGCTCACGTCTACTCTAAACAGTAGCTTTGCAGAAGCTTGCCCACTCTCGCTTCCTAATGACCCTAAACGGGGCAACAAAGGCTGGACAGCGGCATTGGAAAGGCAGAGGCAAAGAGTGCGAAGGCTCTTCAACAGGGCCATGAATACTTACCAGGACAAGGACTGGAACATGTACAAAATAGCTAACATTCCAGAGGTTGGCCTGCGTGGCCGTGACGGGGTGCATGAAGACCACGCCAACTGCCGCGATAGAGGCACTAATAGGTCTGCCACCTCTACAATATTTTATCCAACAAGAGGCAGCTGCATCTGCATATAGATTAATGGCTTTAAACCTCTGGAGTCAAAATCAATCAACCCCACACACAACCATCATAGATAACTTTGCAGTTAGCAACTCCTGAATTAAGTCTATCTATGATAGGGTACAAAAACAACACTTCTTCAACAGGAGCTACACTATACAATTACACGAAGAGCCTAGTGATAGCTCTGGTATACATGAAGTCAGAATATATACTGATGGCTCAAAAATGACAACAGGAACAGGAGCAGGTGCATTCTCAGAGGACCTAAACATACACATTGCTACTGGCCTCGGTATGTATAACTCTATTTTCCAGGCAGAATGTGTGGGCATAATAGAGGCACTAGCAGCGGTACTCCGTAGAGAGGTAACTAACCAAAACATCAGAATACTCTCGGACAGTGCTGTAGTACTACGAGCTCTGGTAAGATATGAACATTCATCAGGGCTGACCATACAGTGCCACAGACTATTGGAAGAGGTAAGTACTAGAAATAATAAGATCACTCTACAATGGATCAAGGGGCACAGTGAATCTAGAGGAAATGATGCAGCGGATGAACTGGCAAGGATGGGCTCGAGCCTGCAGACAGCAGGGCCAGAGCCACTGATCCCTCTGCCGCTCAACCAGATCAGATCCTGGATTCGCCAAAAAACTATCACACTACATCAAGACTACTGGGCAAGTATTGTGGATTGCAGGCAGTCGAAAGAGGCATTCCCGGCATTAAACCCGAGATACTCTAGAAGGCTACTCAACCTTAAACGGCAAAAATTACGACTAGTCGTAGGAATTGTTACCGGACATTGCCACCTTAACAAACACCTGTTTACACTGGGTGTTACAGACAGCCCCCTGTGCAGAGGATGCCTGGAGGCAGAGGAAACGGCCGCGCACGTGCTCATTGAGTGCAGTAGCGTGGCGACACAAAGGGCAGCTTACCTCGGCACGCCGAGGACTGTCCAGGAAGCCTGCACCGGCATCAGCGAGCTGCTGGGATTCCTGGGCGACATCGGGTGGCTGGACTGACAGACTCCACCCGACCTCACGCAAAATGGGCCGCGCACTGTCGGCCTGGTTGCGGAAAAAGCCCGCCCACCAAGTACCAAGTAAGTAGGATACATTATGCGAGGAATTAAAGCGCAATTTGGGATACACTGTATGTTAGAGCTCAGACGTGATTATGACGTCCGAGCCACAAGACCTGCGCCTTAGGGAGGGGCCATAGGCTTCCAAAACATGGTGAAAATTACATAGCGTCTGTGAACTAGCAATAGGTCCTATCTACAAAATGTATAGCAAAATGTCCTGACAGATGACAGGAATAAGTAAAAAAAATCATTGAGGAGGGTAGTTTTTAAGTAAGTCACTTTGAGTCTTTTTAGTTGTACAGTCGAGTACATAAATCTATCTTACTAAATACATTTATTAAATGCAGCCCCACTTAGAAAAAGCGGCTAGACATGGCATCATTATTTTTCAAGACGCTCATACGAAACCTCAAAGATATAACGATCTTAGTCTGTTCCGTGTATATCGGCCGTAAGGCGTCCTCTATGGAACAGTTCCCATTGATTCAAAAAGGACGAATTGGAAGCACTCTGAATATACATAGGTGAGCGCCTGCGCTCATGCATAGCTGTACGAGATAGTGCTTATACTGTTTTACACTTTCTTGATCTTGATCAAGAAAGTGTAAAACAGCATAAGCACTATACAGTTATGCACTTGCAATATTTTACCAAATGCTACAATTAAACATTTTGCTTAATTTACAATAGATATGGATACAATAGACAAGGTGGACACAATAGACAGATGACCTGACTAAGATCGTAGGAAAGCGTTGGATGCTGGCCGCTTCCAACGAGTCCTTGTGGAAGTTAATGATATGTCCAGCAGTGGATGTTCAAGATGTCAACAACAAGCTTATAATCTTAAAAAAAAGAAGTCAATTTATTGTACTTACTGAAACATGCTGAAGTTGACACCATTAGCCCGAAAATCGCGATGTATTTAAAATTTCTCTTCGGGGTTTGTATCAGCCAGGGAGTGCACAACAGGAAACATAACCAAGTGAAAGCATACAGCGACATTAAGAAATTTGACTCTGTCATTGATATTTTCGGATGCATACCAGCTGCTATCAGTGGAAGTAGCGGCAAAAATACCCCCGTTAGACACAGTTTTGTAAACGCCAACAGCAGCGATGGGTAAAACCTCCAGCAGGATAAAGATCTCGTCAAAGGTTTTATCAATGTATCGTTAATATTGTACATAAAATATAACGTCCTTCTTCGTATCCTATAAACCCTATATGAAGGCATCCATATTTTTCTTCGCATGCTTGCGTAAGCCGACTGACATCTAAAGCTAAAGGAGTTGAATATCTTCTCTCTCTGTATATCTGTTACTGGAGAAATGTTATCATAAGTTACTTCCACTTCTGTATAATCTCTAGAGTCACTGCGATCGCCTTGCGAACTTTTTCTGGATTGATTTGATATGCAATCGTCAAGATTGTCTCCTAAAGTACTCAGTCTTTTAATAGCAATGCTAAAAGTTTTAAAGTTATTGTTCATACATTTTTCCGAATTCGAATTATCATCGTCATTATCGTCGCTGTCTTCACTCTCCTCTGGTATTTCAGGTAGTATTTCAACACCATATATATTTCTTCTTTTCTCTTCTGGGCTTGGTGGTGGGGTTATAGTAGCGTTTACATCTTTCTCGTAGGCCGATTCCTCATCTTGATTATCATGTTCCCTGTGCAAGCTGTCATCAGACGGATTTTTCCAAGATTTCTCACTCATATCATTCAGTTGTAGTTCGTTTCTATAAAAGTTTTTAGGTTTATCATTACTGAAAATTGCATATGTTTTAGCTAAATCACTATATCTTGAAAATGATACAGGTCTTTTAATCGAGTCATCAACTTTAACGAGCATAATTGCTGGCAATGTTTGGAGCATTATTCCGCTTAAGACTATGTAAGCATATGAATAATCGTAATAATCAATGAGTGCTGCTATAATGTGTGGGAATAGTGACTGGCCGAACGCTTGAGCGCTAAAACAGATTCCTCGAACTAGGGCTAGTCTAGTATCATATGTCTCGAAGACTACTGCGTCAACTTGGGCTGATATCAGCGATGAACCGAATCCTGTAATAAGAAAGTAAATAAATTAGTTTGTAGCACCTTTAGGAAATCTACGTAAGTACATTTTGTGTAATCATGCGAAATCTAATCAAAATCCGGAACAATCGATAACTAACTGAATCGATTCGGTTTGATATGATTCATAAACTTGTTGTTCAGAAAGTTTATACAAAGAACATATTTCATAAATGCAACTGAATATTCCAATGAGTAATAGCATCACAATATGACGTCGCTTATAGGTATAAAGCTTTTAATAGTTCTATAGAAAGGGATTTGAATACAACAGAATTCGATTCGATTCGATTATTTATCGATTCAGCTTCGAATCGGGGAGTACGTACCTCCCAGAATGCCATAAACATATGGCTGGCAGTGATAAGGCACTAGTGAGCAGGCGAACAGGCTTGTTACTACGGATGCGAGCCCGACGACTGCCATCACGCGATGCCCCACCGGCCCGCCCCAGGAGTCGGCCGCTTCTCTGCACCAACATTCTGGAATTGACAATCATTAGACTAAGATCATTTATTGCTTTTATATTCTTATCTTATTCTTATTCGGACTGGAGGCGATAAGTCCTACGCTGACGTCCCGCTTGGAGTGTATTGTGCATTTCCCCCGCCAACTACCCTAGCCATCCCAACTCCTTCACATACCGGAGCATGGCTTTAGGTTGTTGGCACAGCTGCTCCAGTATGGGCGAGTAGGTGATTTTGCCTCCCTGGGCTCACTTTCTTTCGAAAGTGATTAATATTTAACATCTGCTTATTTAGCATCTGCATCTGACACTGCATGCAGGCCAACGTCTGTTGGCACACAAGGAAAGAAGTGGTAAAATCCAGTCAAGTGCGAGTCGGACGCTTACCATTAGATATCTCAATTGAAAACACTCTGAAAACATCTCAAAAAACACGTTCGCTACATAGCAGCCCCGGTTAAATATTAATTTTATTATAATTAAATAATTTATTTTTAAAGTGAATAAATAATATAACTCAATATTCAGCGAATATTACAAGCGTCTACCTGTTGCCGTTATAAATATCGAGCAAAAAAGTTATATATAAAACCGATAATCACTTAAAGCCCTCCACTTTTAAACGATTAAGTAACGTTTCCCAAGCATGCCTAGCATAGTCAGTATTTCCCTAGCATGCCTAGCATAGTCAATTGACTATGCTAGGCATGCTTGGGAAACGTTACTATGACTAAGTAATTGTCATCAATGATGTTTTAATAAAGATGAGGTATATTCATACTGCGCGGTGATCAGATTTTGTTCCTTTACGACATAAACATGCTTACTGCGACAGATAACACGGTACAAATAATATAGAAAAGGATAGCTATATGTGTAGACTTGCGCTTGAAATACGCGTCCCAATGAAAATCACTACAATTGACTTAATTTTGCCGTCTCAGTTTACGCGCGCTTGTGCGACATCTACCTCATATAAACATATAATATCATTGATTGTCATAGTAACAAAAAAACCTTACGCGTGAGGCTGTAGGTGAGAATGAATATGGTCGGCGTGGACAGCCCGAGCCATACCGGCACGTTATCAACTATTTGTACGAGCAGTACACCGAACGATAACACGAGGCTCGGCAGGAAAATCTGGAATAAGTACAAACACATAAGTAAATAACTAGTGGATC
Organism: Apeira syringaria; assembly: GCA_934044485.1. Classification (NCBI taxonomy): domain Eukaryota; kingdom Metazoa; phylum Arthropoda; class Insecta; order Lepidoptera; family Geometridae; genus Apeira; species Apeira syringaria. The sequence continues at coordinate 18,297,391 of OW203662.1, read as the reverse complement.
GCTCAAATGTTGACAGGAGGAAGACATTGGCAGCTGTAACACAGGTATGCCCTAGCACAGCTGTCAATGATTAATATACGCACATTTTATGATGTTATTTTAACTCTTATATTAACTCTTAAATTATATAAATAATATACCTAGTGCAGTTAAGATCTAAATGTTATTGTAGTAGCTGCAGTATTGTAATTAGATATTAGTGTTTTATTATACTAAATGCCTCGGCCATCTTGAAAAAAAAAGTACTTGTTGAGGTACCATGATAGTTCACAAAAGTAACTCTCATCACAATATTGTGCTCATGGTATCGACTTCGACAAGTTATTTCACACTTTTAAGTGTTGAAGTCGCTTCTATTTTTTGGTAACTTTTTTTCTATATAATAATAGTTGTACGAGTGCTAAGAATATCTCCAGTAATAAAATAATAATTTGAGTCTGAATACTATCGCGAGTTTCTGCCATAATTGTAATGTAACAAACCTACAAGGACTCACGTGGTAAACACTGGAAAATTACTCTCCAACTAAGAGTCAGAGGAGAGTAATTTTCCAGTGTTTACCACGTGAGTCCTAGTCGGTTTGTTACATCACAAAATAATAATTGACAAAAACGTACATATTTCACGTATGAGTGCTCATCGCTCACGAGTCGCCGAAGGAATGTGATATACAGACTGTTAGGTAGAAGACCGTACATACTGAAGTCAGATATAAGGCACTCGATTCTGACCCCGAATTTGTAAAAATATAGGTACCTTATTTTTTACGTAATTTATCCAAAAAAATCCTTAGTATAGCGTAAGCGCAGTCACCGCCGATGAGTTGTTTACAAACAGCGCGGCACCCTTCCCCGCGCTCGCCCTGTCTGCCCGCGCGCCGGCCGAGTGCCCGCGGCACTTGCCAGTCAAAGGACGCGAGCCGCCCGTGACGCAATATTTGATTTTTGCGGAAACCTCTTTTAACTGTTATTGTGTTTTGTGTCAAGTGCAATGTCGTTTTCGTCGTCGCCGGTCTGGACTCTGCTGCACAAAGAAGGACTACACCCATATCATTTTCGGCCCGTTCAAAAACTCGGGGTCAACGACCATGAACCACGGGTGAACTAGGTACTGCCGATGGTTTTTAGAAAACACGGAAAGGAATATCTTATTTACGGACGAGGCGACATTCACAAGGCTTGGGGTATTTAACGTGCACAACGAACATTGGTGGAGTACTTCCAACCCCTACGTTACGCGACAGAACGCTTACCAACATAGGTTTAGTGTGAATGTGTGGTCAGGTGTTTTAAACAACTGTTTGCTGGGCCCATACTTTGTTGAAAGTAGACTAGACAGTCAAGCTTATCTTACCCTAATACGTAGTGTAATAAATGACATGCTGGAAGATGTTCCCTTGACTAATTTATGACAGTTATTCTAGCAGCATGATGGAGCGCCCGCTCACTACCAGACGCAAGTGCGCGAGTTTTTAAATTGTCACTTCGGCAATAACTGGATAGGTCGCGGTGGGCCCGTCCCGTGGCCGGCGCGCTCGCCTGACCCTACACCGTTAGATTTTTACTTGTGGGGTGAAGTGAAACGGCTTGTGTACGCTACAGAATACTCCAACCGGGATGAACTAAAGGCTAGAATATTAGCCGCCTTTGATAAGGTTCGAAGTATTACGTTTGTGTTGTGCCGGGTGAAAAACAATGCGAAAACGCGCCGAACTCTGCGTTGCGCGAGGAGGCGATCATTTTGAACAATTATTAAAATATGTTTAATTTTATGTAAATAGTGTAAATACTTAGTGAATGTAAGTGAATCGGTGTAAATAAATACTACATATTCTACCATTGTGGACGCTGCATACGCCAAGAGTTAGGTACCTAGTTATTATTTTCTTATTTAAGTCTCGATGTATGTAGGGTGTCCATATTTTCTCCATTTGTGCTGCAATAATTTAGTATCGTTTACTGTGCCGTATATTTATATTACTCTTGCATTATATTTTTAATGGTTACTTGAAGCCATTGACTAACATGTCCTTCAGTATGTACGGTCTTTTACCTAACAGTCTGTATATACATACATACACACATATATATATATGTGTGTATGTATGGGGCGCAGCTATTAATACATATATATATATATATATATATATATATATATATATATATGTATTAATAGCTGCGCCCCGCGGTTTTACCCGCGTGGATTACAGTTTTCCCGCTGCATCAATAATTTCACGGGAATTATACATTTTACCGGGATACAAGTAGCCTATGTGCTATTCCAGACTGTATTTTGTCTGTGTGTCAAATTTTATCCAGATCCGTTCAGCCGTTCTTGCGTAATTGAGTAACAAGCATCCGTCCATCCAAACTTTGACATTTATAATATTATGGATGGGATGGGATTTGTTTTACATGTAGGTAAAGTTGACTTTTGGCGTGATTGTAATCTGAGTAAGCGAAGGCATCTAGGATTGAACCACGCCACTGCGCTCGTGGTTCAATCTTAGATGCAAAGGGAGAAGCTTCATCGTAGCAAAGGATTCACAACACGAAACGCAAACAAACTTTACCCATGAGTGAAACACAATCATTTTTACTATAGCGATTGACAGAAACTCCCTTAATAAAAAACGTTGCATAACCTCTGAATAGTTATTCAGTGTTTTGTCTTTATCGCTTATATGACAGTATGACGTTGAAAGAACGAAACAAAACACTGAATTACTATTCGCAGCTTAATCAATGTTTAATAAGGGGGTAAGTGTAGACCAAATTAATTTTAACAAAAATTTATAGCATTGAATAACAGAAAAGGTTGAAGACCGAGGACCCCTGATACTATTGACATTAAAGTAGCTTTTGGCGTATGTATGGCTACGTATGTATTTACTTTATGCCATTCAGTAACTTTTCTTTTCTTTCTTTTCTCAGCCATGTGCGTCCACTGCTGGACATATGCCTCCCCATGTAGGGGGATTTGCCAATACTCGCCACGCTTGGCAGGCGGGTTGGCGAGCGCAGTATGATTTCCTATCCTCAGAAGGCGCTGCTGCCCACCTTCTGGTACATGATCCCTTCGATTCGTGGTGATAACCATCAGATACGCTATATGTTCATCTCATACCTAACTCGTAAATAGGTATTACAGTCTACTTTGTACATTATATGCATTAATATTAATTAGGTACACATAGAGTTATCTTATCTACATCAAATCATTAATTGTCGTCGTAGTGAAAAAATTATACCTGTTCGATTTTACAAAATCGTATCAATATTATGATATAAATAATAATGATAAAATTGGCATGTGACTTTTGCGTACAAAATGTATTGTCGTAGTAGTTAGGCAATACCATCTCAACAATAGGTATCATATGAAAATAAACATATATCAGTAATCCGTACCCGCGCTGAAAAATGATTCTTATTCAAACAAAACACCGTTGGAGGGCCCTATTGCGGTACTCCAGGATTGTCCTTAGCTCTTCTATCTATTTAACTATTATCGTCTAGGTATATTGATGCAAGTTATTACCATGGCAGAAAGAGACGGCTCAAAGCCACTGTGAAAAGATTCCGATATTTTGCGATTTCCTGTCAAACGTCTATTTGCATTCAACGTACAAACACATTAATCTTTTATAGAAATAGAAATATTTATTAGCCTTATAATCTTAAAATGATACTAGGCAAGATCCAGATATCGCTTTCTGATCAGTGGATAATCTCATAAGTTTATGTTTCAAAGAAGATGTCACAATTTACAATGAAAATATACATAATTATGTCAACAATTTAAATGATATTCATATGAAACACAGTGAGGCATAACTAGATATCTATTCATACGAGAATGAGGATTCCACTAAACGCAGCTTCATATATTCATTAATGGAATAAAAAGACTTACCTAAATTCCAAAAACGGCTTAATTTTCCTTCTAAATTCAGTTGCGGCCAAGTTTCTTACACTAATTGGCAATTTATTAAACATAAAAATCTTATGATACATTCCTTGTTTTCTCACTTTTACCAGTCTAGTTTTGGGTATAAGTAAATTGTCTTTGTTTCTTAGATTATATTTATGTACCTTATTATTCTTCAAAAGATTTGCAGTCGTATATTTCTACGAGGCAGTTGATATATACAAGGATATAAAAGCCATAATTTTATTATTTTTGAAATGATGTCCGTTTTCGTAAACCAAACATTATTTCTAATACTCTTTTTTGAGATCGCAGAACGCTTTTAATGTCAGCTCTATTACCTCATATCGACGTATAGAATCCAACAATATATAGAATTAATTAATCAATACGGTACACTCGAGTACCTTTCACGAGAAAATACCTTCCCATATCCCAGACGGTCGCCGTGGCTCAGTGGTCAGTGAATGACTTCCGTGTTTCCGAACTCCGGCCCTCGGCTCGAATCCCGGCAGGGGCAAACATTTGTGCAATAAGTGTAGGTGTTTGTCCGGTTGTCTTGGTTGTTTGTGTGCTGTGATTGTGTGTGTCTATGCCTCCCGCGACACAGGGAATTCTAGTGCGGGGATTTGAATGTAAATATAAAGAAAAAATTTTCCATAAGCGCTTGAATATTACGTTAGGTATGCATGCATCTGATGCTTAATATGTATAGAGGTGGGACACCTAACGTGATTTTGTAAATAGCATAAACACGTATCGGCTATTTCAAGTCATTCAACCTGCATTATCTACGCTTTGGGATGGGTACGACTTAGACAAACCTCGATAAAAGCATCCTCAGAAGCAAGTTAAAGAAAAACAATACCTTTCATGAACTTGATGACCGCGTTTCTGTTTCGCTTTCAAGATTAAACATACGATCAAGGTGCAGTTGATTAACTAGCTGCTAAAGGACGAGAGTACCGGCGGGGTTCCACCCGCTTTTATAAAACAACGGAATCGAGATATAATCGAAAGGAATTCCGTTGTTACCGGATGCAGTGATATTTTATCATAATGATTCTGATAGGTAACGTAACTAACTTAAAGTAAGTTAACGTACTTATAAGTAGGTAATCGCCTGCAATGAAATCCTAAGCTAATCGCATACCTACACTAAGATCCTAAGCCTGTGTGCCGAACTATAGTACCTATGTATTATGTGCTGTTGTCTGGTGCCAGTGATATATCGACTGACGTCACAGCGCTTGAAGCGTTGATAAGATTTGTCTCGCGGTGTCTCTACACTTCATAACAAGCCAACGATTACACACACCTTCTCATATTATCATAATCATTTATTGCTACCTATCTACTGCAAGACGACTATTCTGACATTACCATTATCATTATAAATATTTTTATTGACATGAATGAAATATGTAAAAAAAATTATAAATACAAAGTTCCCGAATCCAGAAATGTCCCCAGAAAAGACTTAGGCCCTTATGTACTATAAGTAGACATGACAACATTGTTGTTGCTACATTTAAATTTATATATATTATCTGTGATTATACTTATTATACTTACATATATTACTTATACATATAATACAATATTACATATACTTATACATATTATACTTATTATATAGCTTCGCCGTGGGGTACCGGCTTAGAATAGTACCCCCCCATGTCTTCCCGTGGGTGTCGTAAGAGTCGACTAAGGGATCACGTACCAGAAGGATGGGCAGCAGCGCCTTCTGAGGGTCGTATTTTATATACTGCGCTCGCCAACCCGCCTGCCAAGCGTGGCGAGTATTGGCAACCCCAGAATTATGAAATCCTTGTGGAAATCAATGGGGGAGGCCTTTGTCCAGCAGTGGACGTCCTATGGCTGATATGATGATGATGATCTGTGATTAATCAAATTATATTTACAGATATTGCGACGATGAGATGATTGATTATTTACACAGGTCGTTAGCGCACTGCGTAAAAGTGTTATATGATCTCGTTTAACAAGTACTGCTATTGTAGAATGTTTATTTCATTAATATTGTCCATACACACGCCTCAATCGTTTTTGTTATTTAAGGAGATAAGGTTTGTCCATAACAATCAAGTACGTACATTCAAAAACACAACAGAAGCTAGGAGAGGCCAGCGCCAAGACGCGCCCTTCAGCTGGACTGGACCATCAAGATCCATCTAGGCTTCTTTCTTCCTAGATTTTCCAGTCATTGTCACTAAAAACTATTCGACACTAGGTTTTATAACTTTCACAAAGTCACTGTCATTTAATTATATATTAATTAAATTTGATTTGTTAAAATACTAGTTCGCTTAAGAGAGCATGTCGTCGTATTGACAGACTTCTATACGTCGAGCGTGTTATCAGAAGGCCCCAACACGTAGCTTACTTGTCTTATCTTATCGTCCAGAGAAAGAACTGTACCTATAACTTACTAATTGATGTTATTGCTTTATTAAAAAAGAAATAGTTTTAATGTAAACTCTTTGTTTTTTTTCTTAGACTCATCTTACCTTACATAGAATTTTTTAGGCACCAGTTTTAAGGAATATTTTCTGCGTCGTATATAGCATGAAGTGTGTCCATTGAACAGTACCTGTCCAGTCCAGGCTACTACTTATAATATAAGTAGTTAGTGATTGTATTTACAACCATATTATGGTTGTAAATACAATCACTAACTTCTCAGTCTAATTCTATTCATCCAAAGTAATAATTAAAGGAAAGTGCTGCTCCATGTCTTACTTATACCTACGTACACGACTATTCGCTTGAACAAAACAAGCAATGAAACTTATAAAGGATATTTATTGGGAAATATTTGTTCTGCCTTTTACCTTAATTCAATTTTGAATTTAATGGCCATAGGATAAAGGAGGTAGGATAGTGTGAATGTGAACAGGTAATGTGAGCATCTTAGACGTCATTCGAGATCTCTAGAGCGATGCAACGCAAGATCACACCTCGAATACTACTAAGATTAGGATATGACGTTTCTATTTATACACGTTAAGATTTTTGTATTGAGAGGAAGAGCTTCTTTTAACACTTTCCCATATTGAATGGTCAGTGATGATGAGATCGAAGGTAGTAGGGTAGGCATCACACCATGGTATTAATTCCACTACACACGATGATTATAAATGAATTCTCGTTTTTGCTAGTTTCGATATTTTATTTGGAGTATAATTGTATGGCTACACAGATCGAACTTCTACCACAATGCACCCGCAACGCAATGTAGTATAAATGCAATATTTTTTATTTTAGCGGAATACCAAGTTTATTTATTATTATCTACATTTTGTCATCATATAAAAGTATTATATCTTATTTCTATATTCAAATAATTTTAACATTACAAAGAATACTGCTCCAAGAGTACAAAATCGAAACATAGCAGAAGAAATAAATTTTAGCTCTCAAAGAAGTAATTTATATGGAAGTAAGGTCATTCCTGTTCCATATCCTGTCTCGGATCTCAGTACGTCACAACTCTAGGTAATAAGTGAAATTATAAGTGCAAATGCAAGCAGCTCACTAATCTGGATACCAAGCGATAGCTATCGGACGCAAGAAGTACCAGGCGATAACTAAAGGCTTCCGGAGTCATTTCTTTTTTTTTTTACATATTATAAGTTTGCGTTTCACAACTGTCTCACCTGATGTTAAGTGATGACGTTGTCTAGGATTTAGCACGCAAACCTAGAAGGTACCTATTCACTCGCGACTTGAAGACTCCAGGATTGTACATATCGGGAAACACAGACTCGGGCAACGAGTTCCATTCCTTGGCAGTACGCATTAAGAAAGTGGAAGCATAACGCTTCGTGCGTATAGGTGGTATATCTACCATATAGCGATATATAACATCAAAAACAAATGTGTTAGGTACTCCAACGTCTTCAAACATTCCCCTTGATTAGCTGTAATTTTAGATACTTTTATATTACACTACTAAGTAGCGCACCCCGGTTTCACCCGGGATAATTACTGTTTTCCCGCTACTTACCTCAATTATCCCACGGGAACTATACTTTTTCCAGGATAACAGTAGTCTATGTATTCAGTAGAGTAGTCCAGGGTGTCATCTATCTCCATACAAATTTTAAGCGAAATCGGTGCAGCCGTTTGCGCGTGGAGTAACAGAGGTGTTTAAATTATGGGCTTATACCACAGTCACGTGTTCCCGAGACCAATTAGGGCTGGCGCCACGGATTATCTGTGATACCATTGATGCGGTGAAAATATGCGAAAATAGTGGTTACATATTTGAACCGTTTGGGTTAGAGACATTGGGCCTGTAGGGACCGGGAGCTACAGCATAGAAAGGTAGCAATTACCAACTACGCCACCGTGGCAATATTCGATGGTACACAACCATTTGTTTGCCAGAAATTATTGACGAACTCCGTAAAAATAAGCGTAAACGCCGTATCATCTTACACCACGACAATCCTAGTTTCCGCACGGCCAGACAGACAAACGTATTTTCGAAGGTGAAAAACGTAGAACTTATGAGCCATCTTGCATACAGTCCCGACCTGGCACGCGGTGACTTTTTTCTGTTCCTTAAAATTAAGAACCATTTACGCGGTCAACGATTTTATCATCAGAAGAGGCTGTCGAAGAGTATGAAAAACACGTTTCTGAGTGCACCACAGAGGAGTTGCACAAAAGTTTTCAAAATTGGTTTAATCGAATGAAAAAAGTACATACACGCAAAGGGAGAATATTTTGAGAAACAATAGATTCATTTTTGACCTTTAATAGTATTTTTTTATCATTAATTCCGGAAACTTAGTGTGTCCCACGTACTATATAAAACTGAACTATAGTATAGTAGGTAGTGCTGTAAATATATGTTTGAGGCGGGCATCACGTGTTTCAATATTCAAAACCAAACTGCCCTCTAGTTGTTAGCTTCGTACTAATTCTGTACTTTTAGGGTGATATATGTAAAACAACAAAAATAATATTAAAGATGTTTCGTCTGCAAAGTGCCGTCTAACTAACATATCTTACTGCAAACATACATCAATTTATAATATATTATATTACTTTACATTTGAGATCCTTTACAGCGAATTTCGTTCCTTTTTAAACATCCTCGCGTTATAAATCTCTAATCACTACTGGCAGCACTGGATGCTACTTTTTAACGTTGATGAAAGTGAATCCAGCCCATGAATTTGACACTGACACTGAATACAGAAAGCCTGATCTCAAAAGTGACTGATAAAATAAGTTTTGGCTAAAGGACTTATATCCAAAGCCGTAATCTTTATAAAAAACCATACTATTTTTGTTGGTAAAGCAAGCGAAATGTTGAAATGAAAAGTTTGTGGTTGTCATTTTTAGTGAGTCGTAAGCTATAAATTAAATTAATAAATAAACCGTTTAATTGATCGATAATGGTGAATCAAGAAATATTTGAGGATTACTCAAACTCTGTAAGAAGATTGAAAAGACAGTCTATGGAGGCCGGTTTAACTGATGAAGAATTCAAAGAATTATATTTTGAGGCACTACAATCTGTACAAAATTCAACTAATGTTCAAAGTACTCGCACTAACAATTGGTCGAAAAGATTTGCGTTTTCATTAACAATAATTGTTATTACCATAACAGTTCTAGTGAACTACAAAACTCTATATAGTTGCACGGCTTGCAGTTTACAAGAATATATCTATCCAGGGTTAAGGTTGCTCAGAAAGCTTTCCATTCCTATTATATCGTTGTTTCCGTCATTAACAGGTAAATATAGGGTCCCTTTGCTTTATTAATAAGAGGCAAGTTATTTTAAAAAATGTATTGCGAATGCAAAAATTCTTCTCATATCTTTACTAACTTTGCAGCTTTATACCATGAAACTTGCCTTATACAGAATCCATTCTTTACTGTAGTGGACATGGATTGTTGGCCATGCAGCACTGTAAATAGTGTAAGGGAAGTATTTGACCCTAAACCAATGAGTGACCAACATAAACCTCCATTTTTATATAAGGTATTTATTTAATTTACATGAACGATATTAGTAATTTTAAATCTTTAGAAATAGTTTTTTCATTAGGTGTATTGTATTTTGATTGATTGAATTTAACTTTTCAAATAGTTGTGAGTTAGAACTAGAAAAAAGCAACATAAAATATGTATTATGAACTAACATAATATATGTATTTAAATTATGCATCAAGCATGCACTTACAAACCGCAACAAAATAATTAACATTCAAAGACTAGCATTCCAAATTAAATTGAGCATTGGTAAGGTACTTTAGAGTACCTGGCAGGTTAACTACCAGCCTTAAGTTTAAAATACTGTCACCAAAACACAGTGTTCAAGCAGCAGTCCTTGAGGGCCAGTAAACATTCTATATCTAGTGTGATTACATCTTCAACCACATCGTCACAGACCATCAAGTGAGATAGTGGTCAAACATTTGTTCTATAAAGTATAAAAAATAGCTATGGCGTAATCGGCAAGACATACCATTTTGTTTGAATAGATTATACAATGCATTAATTGGAAATCAATAAATAAAATTAATTACAGTTTACAGTACATATTCACCTGTAACAGGCACATTAATATGGTAACTTGGAAAAGTGAGGAATTCTATGTATCTTTGTTATCTTCTAAATAATCTAACAATTTCAATTCAATTCTCTTTTTCTTAAGAAATCTGCTTTTCTGAATGAAACTTGTTTTATAGGCGATTCAAATTTTCCTTTTGTAAACCTTAGTCATGTCAGTCCCATTAAACCTTGTTTGAGCTAAATGGCGTAAATATTAAGATTGACACACACTGAGCCCAACACTGCCACCCAGGCTCTTGAGGTTATTTTTGATAGCATTTGCAAAACAATATATTTGCAAGTGCTAATTTTATACTAATGCTTGTTACCTACTTTTTCAGACTGATCAAGATTTAATCAGCATTGACATACTGAAGTCTTTTTACTTAAGAAATATAAAGCATTTTGATAATGAATTCCCCAACATACAGACAGGTACAAAAGCCTACATTGATCCCAAAGAAATGTTTCTTCAACATTCCACTGGAGAAAAGCAAATCTATGTTTGGTTAGAAATATTAACAGAATGTATGAAATATAATTTTAAAAAATGGGAAATTTACATGTTGATTTGTTTTTTTTTTATAGGAAATTCAATAACATGAATGTAGCTAAAGTTCTCCGGCAAGTAATTCCTAGACCAGTAATTGTGCCAAAATTTGGCCAGAGCACTGAGCGATTTATAATTGTAGACACAAGTCAGGAATTATTCAAAATGCCTGACACTGAGTGCAGCTTCTCATTTCTCCTGTCATTGAGCGGCTCTCGGGAAATACACCTAGTTCCTGCAGAAGAATGCAGACATCAGTGCAAAACTTTGAAAGTAGACCTGCAAGAAACTTATTTGTGTAATGTTTTTCTCTAGTCCTAGACCTAAGTTGTACCTGTGTGGAATGTAGATCATTTTTTTTATATTTGTTGATGACCATATATATGATTCTAGATAAGATCTCGAGTATGGTCTGTCAAACTGACCGAAAATGGTTTGATCCATCCATTTGATCAATTGAGTCAGTACCATGATACCGACTTCGATAAGTAATTTCACACTAGTGTTAGTTACATTTTTTGTAATTGGAAAAATTTTATTTTATCACCCTTTTTTGTGACCCTTGCTACTCATGGGATCAATTGTCATACTGTATGTTCACCAATTTCTCCACCCGCAACTATAATGTCATCTACGTATGCATAGAACTTTTCAGTTAATGGAGTGTAACTCAGACAGCTTGATCGATTTAGATGAAATTTAAATGGGATCACACGGGAAGCACCAGCTTCTGTGAAAGTTCAGAGGTAACAAAAAAAAAAAAATACGGGTCGAATTGAGAACCTCCTCCTTTTTTGAAGTCGGTTAAAAGTGTTCTGTTACACTGACTAGAGCTAGTGGACCCGGTTCGAATCCCGGCTGGGGCAATAATTTCTGTGATGAGTATATTTGTTCTCTGGTCTTGGATGTTTAGGGGTATCCTGGAATATATACCCATACACATGTAATGTATTGATTACTAATATAAACTTTAATTTTATTAAACCTAAATTCTCTTTTCAGTGTGGTATAACTGGTGGTACTGGCGACCTGTAGTTCAACCATCAAATGGAAATTCAACATTTATAGCACACATAGGATCATACTGCTAGAAGCTATGGTTTTTCTGGAGCTCAAAAATGTAAAATGCCAACATGGAATGTATAAAAACTAATTTATTAACAAAATTAAATAAACATAACAAAATCAACTATTAAAAAATTTAGTAAATTCATTCAAACTTTTGCTTTAGTTTGTCTTTCAGGAACACAGGTACCAGTGACACTAATGCAAAAATACTGAGGATGGTTACAGATGTCCAGGACCAAGCATCACTAGTTGATGTCAGCGTATGTAGCGTCTGCCCTGCTTGAATAGCTACAAATGATGGTGGAGCAACACCTAAAAAATATAGAATAATTGATTATCTAAATAATATACATGATAAGCATTATTTCACTACAATAATTACATAGTATATATAACAAATATTTATTTTTAATAAGGTACAATTGCCTCAGATCAAAACCCTATATAGGCTAAAAGGCTGTTATAGGGATTTTGCCCCCACAGCCAAAATCTTTTGATGTCAAAGCATATTTTAATTGATTCAAATTCCAAAAAGCATACAAATGTATTCAATACAATACCTATTTAAAAAGTTTGTATACTAACTGGCTAAGAAGTAATTTATTATGATAAAGTAACTCACCAATAAAAGTACCTAAAGCAAATGGCACTAAAGGCACTCCAATCACTGGCGCTGACATGTTAATGAACCAGTTTGGTAGAAATGGTGTGACCCTTAAAAATATGATGTAGTTGAGCAGATTGTCTTTGTGCTTTTCAACTGCAACTGACCACTTCGCAGCTCTTTCAGGGAAGAATTTTTTGACCAGCTTCTTTCCAAGAAGGTTTGATAGGAAGAAACACAGGCTTGCTCCAATGGCTGAACAACAGCAAACCAGTAACAAAGCCAGATAAAATGGGAATAGGAATCCTGAAAGTATGCTGAGAAATATAGATCCAGGTATTGCAAATGTTTGCAAACTGAAATGTATGCTGAGGATTTTATAAAATTCTCTTTATGAAATCACATTAATTTATTATATAATTAATTTATAAAAAATATAGTACCTGTGTCTTTTTTTAAAATCCATACCATGGTGGTGGGGTACTTCCTAGTACCCACTATTTCTAATAGCTACCACCCTCAAGCTTGTAAAACTGTCACCAAACACACTGTGTCCAGGTACAAAACTGGTCAACATTCTAGGTCTAGGGTGATTTCACATTCGACCACAACATCACTGACTGTGAAGTAATATAATGGCTTAAACACTAGATCTATAATGTGTTAAAAAAGAGTATTTGAGAAATAAATATATATATTACACATCACGTCGTTAAATCAAGCCTCTTCAAAGCAATGAAAGGAAAAAAATTGCAGTATTTGTAAAACCAATTTTTAAAACATCTGCATGCAGTGAAATATGTGTTGTGACATAATAAAGTTGTCTCATGCGTGACATTCAAGACATATTTTTTATTGTGAGAACATTTGACCAGCTGATGCCTTGATGATCATTTTAGCCATAGGATGTCCACCGAGACATATTATGCCTCTCCCATATAGGGGGAATTTGTCAATACTCGTCATGCTTGGCAGGCCGGTTGGCAAGCGCAGTATGATTTCCGATCCTCACAAGGCGCTGCTGCCCACTTGCTGGTATGTGACCCCTTAACCGACTCCTATGGCACCCGCGGGAAGAGATTGGGGAGTACTATTCTAGGCCGGTACCACCACAGCACCAGCATTGTTTATCTCAAAACACTTAGATTGTGATAAAAAGGATACAAGATATAGACTAAGAATACTCCAGACATCACTTCATAAAAATACTTTTCTTTGTAACGGTCCAACACTAAACCCAATTGTTTAGCATCCTCAAGGTCCCATGGTAAATGTAAATACTGTTTTTCATGCCTGAAATTAAATCCATGTAAAAAAAATTGAAATAATAACACTAAAATGTAAATAATTTTATGATACTCAACACTATTGTTTCTTGAATGACTCATAAATTCTTATTTTTACCTACCACAATCATCATTATTTCATCACTTAATACTTGTAGGTATAAATTATTTCTGTAATTGTATGATAGCATTAAATCTACTACATGTTGTGCTTTGTGTTACCATGGTTTTAGACTCAATATGTTGTAACAGTTTCATTTTACTTTCAACTTGTGAATGACTGGTAGAAAATGCTACTTGGTGTTAAGTTCTCCATTAGTAATATAGTGCTAAGGTAAAAAAATAATATATTATTTACCCCACAACACAGCAATTCTAAGCATCATAGTTTTGGGTTCTATTTGATTATAAATTACCCTTTCCTAATAGAAAGATAGTGGACAGTTACATTTTATTTTAAGTATAAGAGATGTCAAAGAAATTTATCTTGTCTATTTGCATGAAAATGTGTACCTACTCTAAGAATGTTTAGTTAATCAATTAATGTTGAGGCATAACACAAATAAGTAAAGACAATAATAATTCATGATTCTCATGCAAACTAAGACTAAACATTCCGAGGTTTGCAGATTAAGTATATAAAGAAAGTATGGTGAACACAATATTTGTGTAATTAACTTGATTATGAAATTCAAATGTTTATTACACATGTTTAAGCAAAAAATTTGCAGCAAACAGACATCTAGTCATTAACAATAGTCTAGCTAAGTAACACTATTAATTTTTTTTTAAGAATTAGAATAATTTATTTGCTCAATACTTAAGTACACATACATAATCTGGATAACAATGTGGGTCGAAAAGTAACGATTGTTGTTCTAAGATCTTGTTTTGCTCTCAAGCGTGCAAACTTTTTGAGCGATAGCAAGCCAGAATAATATAAATTAACACTAAATAAAATATATTCATTTCACAAAATTTCCTCTTAATCAGTACAACCATTTGAGTGTGTAGGAGTAACGGAGGTTTTTGGAATATTTGCCTATCCCATGGGAATAGCTACTATTATCGTGATGAAAAGTAGCTTATGCGGATATATAATATATGGATGTAGATAAAATTTAGTATGGAGATAGCTTATACCCGGCATTAACACATAGGTTTATTTTCATCATCACCACTCAGGTAAAACGGATTTAGATGGCCCAGGTATAAAACATAGGCTACTTTGCATCATCATCATCACCACACAGGGAAAACCGCTGGGTGCAGCTAGTAAACTTTTTTTTCAATGACACTTAGACCACCGCACTACGTTTCCTGTGTCGCAGGAGGCATGGACATACAAACATACACACTCATTGCACAAATGTTTGCCCCGGCCGGGATTCGAACCCAGGGTCCCCCGAGACACAGACACACTGACACTGACCGCTGTAACCATCAATTACGGTAATGTTATATTCAAATAACACTTTAGAGACATACTTATTTCATTACATTTGCTGTTTTTGGCAACTACTAGAATGAAGAAACCAGGAAAGCAATAAGTATGGGTAGCATATAAATATAGGTATTGTGGCACCAATTAGTAGTTTTAGAAAACTTTAATATTCTCTTACTCTTCTAAATCTGGAAACTGCTTGTACAATAGCCCCAATGCTATTAGAGATGACACAAATATTATGGCTACAAGAACTAATGCTCTTGATGTTGATATACTATCCTTGTGAGCTGGTATATTAGTCACAATGTCTGCAAATGAAAACATGTATCTCCATGTTATATTCAAACAATAAACTGTAGGTCCATAATAGAACAATGATATCGAATATATAGGAGAAGGTAGGAATAGAGGCAGGATATAATAGGATATGTACTTTGGACAGGATAGTACAATCCAATGCACTCTGGTCTGATGTTTCTCATTCTTTTTTCTATGTTGGAAGTTCGGACTGTGGAGGTTACAGAGGGGTCTTGCACTTCACCTTCAGGCTTCTGCACTCGGGAATTTACACTTCTACGTTCTACTCTGCTCATTTTAGAGAATTAATGTGCGATGAGATTGGTTAGTTCAAAATCAGTAACAAAACATGGCACAGTTAAACTAGGATAACAAATTTAATTGTATTACTTAATACTTTTATGACCAATATCACAACCAGAAGTTATCAGTAATTATTTGAAATTAATGCATATTTATTTCCTAATTTTTCAAACAGAGCATCAATTATAGGAGTGCACGATATATTTACGCGATTTATCGACTCGTCTAGTATCGATATATTTCATTCGATATATCGTATAGGTATCGTGAGAAATTAAAAGCACATTCAATTCTTATTTTATTGCGAACGTCCAAGCCTTGTGGCGTCCTCATTTTAGGGGCATTTTCATATTAAATCTTATGGAGTGAAATTACTTGTAACGGTTACAGCTAGCAAAAAGAGAGGCGATCCCATAAGATTCCGTGTTTAAGTGACACTCAACGCCAACGCTTTAAGTGACACGAAATATTTAAGGGCTCCATTTAACGAAAACTCATTAGAATTGTGGGTAGATTACAAAGTAATATTTCCAAAGTGATACAATGTAAAATTAAATTGCATTTAAATATGGTACCAAATAATATTTCATTTACCCTTTTGGCTTGCAAACTGCTTCGCTGTTGAGTTAAAACCTGTGCGGTTTTGACTCAGCAGCGAAGCAAGTTGCAAGTCAAAAGGGAAAATAAAATGTTGTTTTTACTAGGTATAACCAATAATACTGCAATTTGTAAAGCAATCTAATTGATTTGTATTCTAACCCTACCCATTTTTATTCATATTATCCTGATCCCTACCTAATAAATATCATTATAGATTTGAGTCTGAAAACTCTCGCGACTTTCTTCCATAATTGTAATGTAACAGACCGACTAGGACTCACGTGGTCACTGGAAACGTGGTAACTGTGTGTCCTCGTCAGTTACGTGCTGAGGCTCGCGCTCGGCGCCTGGCACGATCATAACTCCCAGATGAAGAACTGCAAATAAGTTCGAAACTGGTAGGAGAGTAATTTTCCAGTGTTTACCACGTGAGTTCTAGTCGGTTTGTTACATTACAATCATTATAGATTGTTATAATAAATTACTTACATTATATCGAAAATATCGATATATTTGTCGATGTATCGACATATTATATCGAAAAAAATATCGATATATTTTTACATGAACATCCCTAATCAATTGTGACCGCTGTATTGTAGTAGGAATGTTAAAAAATAATCGATTATATGAATAACGCGTTTAAATCGATTTTCAGAAACGGCATTTATTCGTCGCGTAGATACGGATCCATGCGACGAATGAAAGCGAAAATGCGATTTTTAATGATTTATGTATTTTATTGTAATACTAATTAATTAATGTAATATAGGACTGGACTTCAATTGTGACAATAATCATTATTGTGTTGTTAAAACTTGAAGATTAACGAAAGATTTGTATTTTAGTTTAGTTTTTGAGACTATAGAGTAGTCGTTTAGTTTTTTAATTCTCATTTTAGGGATTTTATTGTAAAATAGGACTGAAAAAATGTATAATTTAGTTTTTGACACAATAGGTTAGTCATTTTGTTGGGATGCTCATCATTTCATTATTATCCCACTAATATTATAAATGTGAAAGTTTGGATGGATGGATGTTTGTTACTCAATCAAGCCAGAACGGATAAACGGATTTAGATGAAATTTGGTGTGTAGATACTTCAAGTCCCGGAATAACACATAGAGTACTTTTCATCATCATCATCAATCATCACCACGCGGAACCCACGGTGAAACCTCGGGGCGCAACTAGTGATTTTTATTCATGGGTTTTTTATTCATATAACTTTCATTGATTTTTATCTGATACATTTTAAATATGAATCTCTTAGGTTTATTTTAAGAATATGCAAGGCACGAATGTACTTTTAAATAATATTTTTTTTTAAAAATTCGCAGAAATCGATTATTTATTATTATAAAAACTGATTTTTGATAAATACATTAATTTTATATACAGAAAAATCGATATTTCATTGATTCTTTTCCACTAATCTACATCCTTATCTTTGGCTTGCTTGTTGCGCTAGTGCTGCCAACAAGATGTTTTAAAATCCGTCATATTTGTTATAATTCCCTCCACAAATCTGCAAAAGATACTTTTTATCCGTATACAACAGCGGTTAAATTTCTGTTCAAGTTATTCTTCACAAGTTTATTCTAATTTAACTTATATGTATAATACTAACCGTACTTAAGAGAAAACAATATACCTAGGTCAACTAGTCCTATTCTCTCTCTCTCCACCAATGATATTATATTGCTCTCCACGACACACGGGTCGAGACATTCCTAAGATTGCCCCCACGAAGTAGTAGTCTTATACTATTCGCGACACACCCCATTAGAGCTCGGCCTTTGGCCTCGCGGGCCAAAAGCTCGGGTTTCGGCCTCGCGGTTGTTAGGCCAGCTTCTTCAATTTCAGTAGAAAGTGTAAGTAGGGACCATATGCAAGTTCAAAACTTTGATAATAATCTGATCCTAGTTAAATCGAACCAGGATTGTATACGACTTTTGTTAAGGGATCTCACCTCTAAGTGCAGTGGTTAACGTGGGCAGTTGCCTCGGAGACCAGCTCAAGATGTGGAAAACACTGCCTGTTCGGGACTCAGTCTTCGGCCTCGTTAGCGACTTCCTTAAGCTACGGTAATGGTAACATCTCATTCAGAACTCGGCCTTCGGCCTCGTTAGTGAGTCACCTTTGCTCGGCCTTTGGCCTCACAGGTTTGAAGCCTCCGGCCTCTAGTTACCAGGGGGTTGGACTTCATGCGTTACTCCCCATTCGGAACTCGGCCTTTCGGCTCCGTTAGTTGCTAACGCTCGGCCTTCGGCCTCGCGGGCCGAAATCTAAGCCTTCCAGCCAGGATTAACACATAGGCTACTTTAATCCCGGGAGAAGTATAATTCCCGTGGAATAATTAAGGTAGCGGGTAAACCGTAATCCACGCGGGTGAAACCGCGGGGCGCTACAGACTGCCTTAATTATTGATTTTTAAGATCTCAGCAGGTACTTAGGTACCTACTAGGTACTACACAACCATATAGGTGGATTTGAAATAAAGCTCCTTTAAAATAATTGTCATGTTTGTGGGGTATGAAATTGCGCATGCGTGTTGTGATACTGTGTGTAGGTATATTTGCGGATGGCTCAATTCGAATGTGTTCCTACATGAGCGCGGTGTCCACCTTGGACGTAATGTAAGCGCCAAGCTCCATGCCAAGCCAAATGCGACCGCACTTCCTGCGTGGGCGGAGGGATAGGGGATCGCATCCATACCGCATCAGTAAAGATTCTCGCGCGGTCTGCAGCGCTCGTCGTCGCCACTTTACCTCTATTGCTATCACACATTATTTTTCCGAGAAATTCCAGTTTATTTCTAAACAACACCCAAAGTTAGTGTCATCGAATAACTTTATGGATTTGTCAAAGTTCTTCGGCTTGTTTTCAAATAAACTTTCGATACAGAATGTGAAATAAGTGAAAGTGCCTTTCTAATAAACGTTTATTGAGATGAGGTCCTTTATGAACTCATAGACACCCTACATGAAGTTAAGCAGTAAGGTAATGTTAATTATTTCGTTTTCAGTAGTATATACGTCTTCAATTAAATTGTACTTTACTAGAATAATATTAATACAACGAATTCTAAGGTTATACCTACACTGACTAGTTAACTCGTGCCCATTTCGCTGGGCGTCAAAGAAAAAAAGATAGGAGATAGGCTCCGAAACTATTGAACCGATTTAAAAAAAATTTAAAGGTGGGAAGCTAGGTACACTATCCCCGGGTGACATAGACTATTATATATTTTCAAAAAAATAGAGATCCTTATAATTTTAAATTTCTTTTTACCTTTGCGAAGACCAGAATAGGTACCGAATTTTAAAAGTACTGATAAATATGACAAATAGAAATATTCACTGACAGAATATATATGCAGTTTGTTGTGTTTAATTTATTGGGTTTAATAATAAAAAAGCATTAGTTATGTAAAATTTAATAACGCGTAGAAATCGTAAGTATCAAAATATCGGTCAAATGTATAAAAATCTGCAGTGTGTTTATAACACTAGAAAAACTATGTATTGTCCTTAATCGCCTAAAGTAAATTTGTATCATATTTGTGGTCAGCAGGTGATGCGGGGAGACATATCCTGGGTGTGCGTTGCCGTCGCTCTTCTCGCAGTTGGGTGCACACGAGGCGAGCAGCTGTGCGAGCGGGGGCATAGCTGGTGGGACAGGCAGCGCGGCCTCTGCGTGCCCTGTACCCGTTGCGACGCTGCCCGCCGGCTCGCTGTCCAGCTTCCATGCGAGGTCCACAGGGACACGGTGTGCCAATCCCTCTACGATGTCCACATATGGCCTTTCAACACACCCAAATATAATAAAACCAGTGAACTGCCCAGTGACGTGGAGTATTACGATGAGGTGGAGTACGATAGTGAAGTGACGGACAGCGAAGAGGGTGAGGCCCCGTGGACCCTGGAAACGTCCAGCCTCACCCTGGCCGCTAGTGGTTGTGTAATTTTCTTTGTCGTGGTGCTAGTCTTATCGCTTTATCATGCGAGACAATGGAGGATTCTGAAGCTTGCGCTCAAGTCAGGTGAGCAAACACATTAATAAGACTATTACCTACTTAGTTATGTAAAATCTAAGCGAAACGGGACGTTACGACGAACGCACTGCACTCAAGATCCTAATGAAGGCTTCCGGAAGAAGACGAAACAATTATCGATCGTGATATCGACTACGCGTAAGTGCCACGTTATACCCGTAGAAACAGTATAAAAAAACCCTAACTTATCAAGATGGCGACGTTCAAAGCGCGCCTCTACACCACATTATATTTTTTCAAAAAACTCGGTTGGTCACAATCATTCTTAACTATACTTGCTCTTTCTGTAAGAATTAACATAACATTAACATTTATATCCATCGATGTAGGCACATGTACCTCTACCTTCATTATTTCATTA
Organism: Apeira syringaria; assembly: GCA_934044485.1. Taxonomy (NCBI): domain Eukaryota; kingdom Metazoa; phylum Arthropoda; class Insecta; order Lepidoptera; family Geometridae; genus Apeira; species Apeira syringaria. Next base: position 18,276,291 of record OW203662.1, on the reverse strand, counting down.
CTAACTGCACCCCGCGGTTTCACCCGCGTGGAATACGGTTTTCCCGCTACCTCAATTATACAACGGGAACTATACATTTTCCGGGATAAAAGGAGAGTAGCCTTCGTGTTCTTCCTGAGTACATTAGCAATTTTAGGTCAACTAAATATTAAAATTTAAATTAACTGACGTGAAAAAAGGACGGTTATTTCACGCTTTTGAGTGTTGAAGTCGGTTCAATTTTTTGATAAACTTTTTTTTTACGTACCCCTTTCGGTTAAATTTGCTACTCACGGGATCCCCTCAATGAGGAAATTATCTAGATAGACGTAAAACTTTTCAGTTATGTATATGAGTGTAACTTGACCGATTTTGATGAAATTTAAATTGGACCACCTCGGAAGATATACTCTATCAAACAAAAAAAGAATCATCAAAATCGGTTCATAAACGACTAAGTTATCTGTGAACATGTAAAAAAAGATACGGTCGAATTTAGAAACCTCCTCCTTTTTTGAAGTCGATTAAAAATTGATATTATCATGTTTTTACTATCATCATCATCTCAGCCATAGGACGTCCACTGCTGGACAAAGGCCTCCCCCATTGATTTCCACAAGGACCGGTTGGAAGCGGCCCGCATCCAGCCCTTGCCTGCGATCTTAGTCAGGTCGTCTGTCCACCTAGTCGGTGGCCATATCGTTTTTACTATAGGTACTATTAATTGCTTTTTTCATCGTGTGACGAGCGAAGCCACACCTCTTTGACATTTGTTATCATCATCATCATCATCATTGTACATTGACATGTGACATTTGTACGCCTGATAAAATCACGATCACTACTAAATGTCCACCATATTTTGTGCGCATGTGTTTTATTTCTATCGTGCCTCAATTTTCTCATGTTGTATACAAATTAGTGATCTTCATCTTTAATGATCTAAAGGAAGAACGTAGGATAGCTACGAAGAGGATCGCATCAATCAGTCTCAAAAACCAGAAGTTAAACAAACGATTCGCGTTGTGTAAACATGTCGTTGGCGCGCGCATAAATTACGGTTTATTTATTCAGGACGAGCGATCAGATCATGCGACCTCCACGCAGTGTCGTTTTTATAATCCAGAGACACTCCAGACGCCAGAGGAATATCAACGAAATACGAGATTAAAAGAATCGGGCGCTGTTTACACTCGTTACACTTGTAACTATGTATTGCATTAACAAATTGATACTCAGGGTAACAGTACTTCAAATGTAATTCCAAAATCAAAGTGGCCATCAATAGTTGGATACTGCTCGCTCACTTTACGCTGACACTTGGCATTTGTTATGTATACATAGCATTTTTTTGAGTTGCATGTATCAATGTACATTATGTTGGGGTTCAAATAAATAAATAAATTATTCATAGCCATTTATGTGTGTATGACTACCAGCTGCACGCTGCTGGTTCACCTGCGAGGACTATTATTATTCCGTTATCTCTTCAGAACTAACAGTGAACTCATGCATTTCTAATTTCAAGAATGGCGAAGTCTTTCGAACAAAATACATCCTCTTTTAATAAAAGACCTAAATATCTCCTAAATTATTTTGTATCACCATATATATATCATGGCCCACGAGACGTTTTTTTTATTATTATTTACACCTTTTATGTAGCATGTACATTTTTTCTGTAAATTTTTAACCAATATAAAGAGTGATTATATTTTTTTTTATAATACATATTTAGTTACATACAAGATTACGTTTTAATTTTTGAGTTATCTACAGTAAAACACAATTAATTTATTTTAATCGAGTTTTTATCGATGATTGCCTAGCGGTGAGATTATCGGCTGACAAACTTACGGACGCTGCTGGTTCGATCCCCGAAAAAACGGCTTGTTATTCCGGTGATGACAAAACCGCTATCAAATTTCCAGCATGGTGGTAGGGTACTTTCGAGTATCTACCTGTCTGGCTAATTCATACCCTAAAGTTTTGAAATACTCTCGACAAACACATAGTTTGGAGCAGTCCTTGAGAACCAGTACACATCTAACGTGATTGCATCTTCGACCACATCGTCACCGATCATCAAGTGAGGTAGTCAAACGCAAGATATATCTACACATATAATATAAAACGATATAGAAGGAGCAATGTTACCGTAACTCTATGAACCAATTTGAAACTTTTATTAGTCTAATTGAAAATTATCTGACTAAACGCATAATTTTTTTAATATAATCGATATAGTGCTTCTGTTCATTGTCAAGAAAGAGTTGAAAATTACGCACAAGTAGTAGAAGCTTTGTTTAGATTTTATAGTACGTAGATAATTATTGAAATATTTTATAGAGTTAATATAATAATAATAAATAATACGAGTACTCTTTATTATTACATATGCTTATGTGTATGAGGAGTAGAATGAATAGCGAAAACCACAAGATTTATCTATTGAGACAGCTCTAAAAATAATAAAAAGGACTTAAACTTAAACCTAGTAACTGATGTTAGACACACGCACTAATATACTTTTTATTATAAATGAAGAGTATCCTACTTCCCACTAATATTATAATAGCGAAAGTTTGTGAGTATGGATGTATGTTTGTTACTCTTTCAAGCCTAAACGGCTGGATGGATTTGAATGTTTGGTACGGAGAGGGCTGATACCCTGGAATAACACGTAGGTTTATTTTCATAATCACCATCATAACCGTTCTTCATCACCACGTGGGTCAAACCTCGGGGCGTAGCTAGTATACATATAAAAGGAAACAAAACATGAGTTACTTATGGAGAAAGCTCTAGAATTAATAGCTTCAATCGCGCTGAAGGTAATCAAAACAACCTATTATAGTAACCACATTTCATTTGTATGTAATTTATTAGAAATGTTCTAGAAAAATATCTTAGGCGCTTCTATAAATATAATTCTACTCAACACTAGATGGCAATATTATAATGTATAATATCAACGACATGTGGTGAAGTGATTAGTTTAGCACAGTGCATGGTAAATGAAGAAGTGGTTGGGATTAAACACCCCCTCACCCTGCAAATTGTCAAGCTTTGTTTCTTATATCCAATACTGCAATCTACGAAGCAGCTAGGACTCACATGGTAATTACTCTGCTAGTCCTAGTTGGTTTGTAGATTAAAAGTATGGAAGAAACTCATTATATCTAATAACAATGACTCCTTTTTTATATCTAATAACACGACATACTCTTTGTTCTAAATTACGAGTAAAAATAATGGGAAAACCTCAGGGTTTATCTGCGGAGGCAACTCTAAGAAAATAGCCACAATATAAGTACTGGGCGAACCGAGACCGCGTCCTCGAGCGCCCCGTATTTTCCATGAAAAATATTTTTTACCAAAAAATGGAAGCGACTTCAACACTCAAAAGTGTGAAATAATTTGTTGAAGTCGGTACCATGATAGTTCAAAGGTAACTATTATCAAAATATTGTGCTCGTGGTACCGACCTCTGCTACTCACGGGATCAATTGTCATTATGTATGTTCACCGATTTCTTCACTATCAATTAGGAAGTCATCCAGATAGACGTAACACTTTTTGGTTATTGGAGTGTAAATTTGATGAAAGGACTGCACACCAGCAAGCACCAGCTTTCAAATAAAAAAATAATCATCCAAATCGGTTCACCCAGTCAAAATTTCTGAGGTAAAAAAATAAACATGCGCGTCGAATTGAGAACCCTCTCCTTTTTTGAAGTCGGTTAAAAATACCACCGAATGTGGTCGAAACTATAGTCGGAACCCTCTGACTACTACTTGAGTAATTCCCGTGTTTTATACATTCATAAATAGCCACAATCGCGTTGAAAGGTAATCACCAATCAAAACAACCCATGGTAACTAATGGTGGGCGCACGCACGCTCTAATTCTATGGCAGAGCGCGCACGCTCGGCCGTGTACGGTGTAATGTAAACAATGGGGGTTTGTTTGTACATGTGTGCTACTAATTCTGACCTGGGTTACGGAATGGACCGCCCAACAATAGCTAACGGTTTTTTGTTGCAATCGCCTGTCCGACAGAACATGAAGAGCACGTAAACCGCTAGATCATTGCTTTGGGGAACTGCTAAACTATCATCATCATCTCAGCCATAGAACGTCCACTGCTGGACATATGCCTGCATATTTGCCAATACTTACCACGCTTGGCAGGCGGGTTGGCGAGCACAGTATGATTTCCGATCCTCAGAAGGCGCTGCTGCCCACTATCTGGTATGTGATACCTTAGCAGACTCTTACGGCACCCGCGGGAAAAGATGGGGGAGTACTATTCTGGGCCGGTACCACCACAGCGCTAAAGTATAAGTAGGTTCTGGAAAGGAGATTTAAGTTTTTAAAATGACATGGTCACTAATGCAAGGATTAGCATTATTGTCGCAATATTTGCCATGTATTTGTTTTATTTGGTTGTATTTGGTTGATATATATCAACCAAACGGCACGTGTGCATGAGTCACTACAATAATCATATTAATTATTACCGATGCTATTGAGGCCCATTCCATTTATGTAGTTAGTTAGATATCTAACTGGGCCATGTAGGTAAGCAATAAGAGTCGCACAGCGAGCTATGGTGATGACTATCGGATTTTCTCTACGCAATCGAATCCGAAATGAGGAAATCTGTAGAATAACGAAAGTCACCGGCATAGCCCAGCGGACTGGCAAGCGCAGCATACTAAAAGTGACCACCTGACCACCGAGAAAGTGGTCAGATGAACTAACATCGGAGAAAGAGGATAGATGCGGGCAGCTTCCAACCGAACCTTGTGGAGATCAATGGGGGAGGTGTATGTTCAGCATTGGACGTTCAATGGCTGAGAAGATGAATAAACACTTCAAAATACTTACCGGATAATCAGCTTAAGCAAACATCGGAATCAGAAAGTCAGGTCTGAACTTAGAACTTAGATAATAATCGATCTACATAAGTATTTACCTACCGCATGATTTTTTTTATTACATTAGTTGTGTTATTATTAATTTAGTCTCATGTACTACTTATCAATTCAGTAAATATTAAACGCTAGACTCCACAGAACTCCGAATAAATGGAGAGCAGTGGTCTGGTCTGAATCTCCCATATTAAACTCCACATAAAGTCTCTTATGTACATGTCCATTTTAAAATCCTCGATCGATTTTAAAGACATAAAATTAATTTATAACTTCTGCATCCACAGATGTACAAGACCTGACTGCTAAGCTAAAACTAATGGAGGCAGGGGGCGAAACTGCGGCAGAGCCGGTCGTGCCTACAGACCACCATATTTATTGCAATATTCATGCTGGCAAAGAAGCTTTACTTGGTAAGTACTAAAACGATAAGTGTCCACGATATCTCAGTATTCCACAATTAAACTGATACAATATCAACCTCATAGTAACAGTACAGGTAAATCAGAGGAAGCTTGAAAGTAGCACCAGTGAATGATAAGTTGATAGGGAATATTAGGTTTAATATATAGTTTAATAGTTGATAGGGCTTGGTATGGCCATTTCATGAGGAAGGATGAAAAACATGTAGAAAAAAAATTTCTACCAAAAAATGGAACGGATGAGTTGATATGAGTGACAGAAAGAGGTTGCTACCACCCAGTTGAATAAAATAACAAAATCGTCCAATTTGACATCCAGCGGACGGATTCAGAAGATTATAAGAAAACCGGGCATGGGCTGTCGTCCTTATTTTCAAACCAAATTCTTCAAGGTCAGTCTTATCATTTGACCGCAAGGTTTCGTCAAAATCGGTCGAGGTTTTAGGCATTTAAAAAAGTATATAATGCTATAGATAGACCATAGTATAGAACTAGCATGGAGCATTGTGTATACGGGTTAATTTTTAACTCAATATAAGTACATATTTGATGAAATAAAATATTTTACCCTATGATTTATAAAATCCAATACCACGGGCTATAATCTTCAAACGCTAGAGGCTTCCATATGTTCGAAGGCTTGAGGAAAGTATTTATAAGAATACAAAAATGTTCCTTGATCTCGTTTCTAAAGAAAGTTATTTTTGTCTCAAGTACAAACTAATAAAAACAATTCGTAAAAGGAATGGATACGGCTACGTCTCATTAACGTGTCGTGTCGTAGCTAGTCACTGTAACCCAGCCTGGCGCCAAGCCGCCGTTTTCTGCCGTGCTCCCATCGACCACAATATAAATGTCGTATGTAAGTAGTACGTTGTAGCAAGATAGGTGGGAGCTGCGCTTGGTTCGTCTGGGTGCTGCGCCAGCGCATATAATCGTCTGGCAACCGCGTTACTGCGCAGCCGATGGCGCCCGGCCTCTTATTTATTTTTGACCGCCCTCTAGGTCAGACTGCAGATAAAAATGTTAAATCAGTAATCTGAAGGACCATGCATGTGTTATTTTTTTTTAGAATTGAGCTTTAATATGTACCTTTATTAACTGTGGAGGCTCGTAAATGGCTCTTAGGGTATATGATCTGTGCTCTTCCCCAATCAAAATCATCTCATTGTTATTTTGTAATTATGGGTCCACAGATCATCATAGTCATTGAATAAATGTAAGTCACCCGAAGAATAAAAAAAGCCTTTTTCTAAGCATGGAACCCTCAGATAAATGATAGGCCATATATTATATAGATGGAACCATATTCCTTATTCTCTAAGGTTCTAGCGAAAAGAGGCTCTGCCTTCTAATTGGTATAGCGGTGATCGAGGCCATCGAATACCATCACGTACGTGAACTCGTTGTCGATCAAAGTTTAATGGCTCTATCGTTATATTTATCTATTCTCGTCAATACTCCGACATGAACAAGAATTGTGTCGCAACAAACGCTTTCCAAAATGTAAAATCAAACAATAGAAGAGACGCGCATTATGCATAGTTATACATTTAGCAGAAATAAATACAACTAATAGCGCTCCGCGTGGATTACGGTTTTCCTACCTCAATTATTCCACTGGAACTATAGGTATTTTTTCCGGGATAAAAGTAGCCTATGTGTTATTCCAGGGTCTAAGCTATCTCCATACCAAGCTTGATCGACATCGGCGAAGCCGTTTAAGCGTTAAGAAGTAACAGTGTTTTTATTTATTATTTGTTATCCCACGGCAACAGCAATTATTTTCGGAATCAAAAGTAGCCTATGTTTCCATACCGGGTCTTAAACATCTCCGTACCAAATTTCATTGGAATCGGTGTAGCCGTTTGAGCGTGAAGAAGTAACAAACATACACACAGACTTTCGCCTTTATAATATTAGTGGGATTCAAATGGTACCTTATTCTAAATACTTACAGGATTAAACATGTACTGAAAAAAAATAATTAAATTAATAATGTTTTTTTTTTTTACTATTATTAGTTTGCGTTTGACAACTGTCTCACCTGATGTTAAGTGATGACATCAACATAATAAAGCCCTCTACGTATCCACATAGTAACTAACTCACATAAGGTGTTTCAATGGTTTGTAGCCATTGAACATCAGGTTAGGTTTTAATTTCGTAATTTTCTACAAAATACGCTTAATATTTCGGACGGTCTTCATGACTCGGTAATCAGCGACACCGACTTTGGAACCGCGACCCCGGGTTCGTGTCCCGGCGTGGGCTAACATTTCTGTAATGACCATAGATGTTTGTGCATTGTGATTGTGTATGTCCATGTCTACCGCGACACAGGGTATCCGAGTGCGGGGGTGTGAGTGTGAATGCGTTTATATTTCTTTTCGTAAGAACCTTCTGCATAGTATAAGAACACTTTTTAAAAAGATGAATGATATCGGTTTAGTCGATTTCAAGTTAGGCGTGAACAAGAGAATTTGATTTTTTTAATATATAAAAAAATGTGTTTTTTCTGAAATACAACAAAAACCTAATATAATATTATATATATGAACATAACTCTGTCTGTCTGTTACGTTTTCAATCCTAAGCTGCTGAACCAATTTTGAAGTATTAGTTCCCTTTTCTATATCATTGGTAGCATTGTGTAGTTAAGGTATCGTAGATATATTTCACCTATTAGGTTCCCCTAACCCGTAAAGCCAGCGCGGTGGATAATGTTCAAAACTCTTCTTTCTTAGAGGAAATGCCCTCCTAGGACCTCCTCTTACACTCCCTCTGGGAGTGTAAGAGGCTGATCGTGATATGCTAAGCTACGCTTACCTAAGACACCTTCACCCGTAGCCCTAGCACAGGGCATGTCTCGTTCGTGATGCATAAAATACCTTTCTATATGACATTGTGCGTGGGTACCTACCGACCGCATTAGCTATGCCTTTGATCTTCTCTCTAAAGTATTATTTATATAATTTTGTAATAGACTCAACAGCTACGCATAATATTCAGGGTAATTTTCTCAAAAAACAACCTTTTAAGCTCCATTCGCACACTTTCGTGGTAACTATGTACAGTTTTTGTAACCATTTCATTATACTTGTTTGATGCATGTGTAAATTATAAGTTGCTGTATAATGTCTGTCGGCATTCAGAGGAATTGCCGAGAGTATAACGGCTGAATGAACTGGATAATATCCGAGGAGTAGGTAGGTAGGTAGTAGGCAGGTAGGTAAGCGACCCAATGAGGTGTTGAGGACGTAGTGAGGGTGTGGGCACGCACGTGCGTTCATTATCTGCCTATTTATAATGCAAGCTCGTCGCGCGCCGAGGACCGCCCGAGCTTCCGCCCTTGAGGGCTTCACTGGAGCCGCCGGGAAGGTCTCTACTTCCTGCTCGCACCGATATTTTGACAACAATCATTTTTAATTATAATAAACAGCCAAGTCGATTGATGATTTATACGGCTATTGAACCTTGGTGGGTGATACGTCTCAAGTCCCGTTATAACTGCGCCCGCGACCTCAAGATCTAGGCCTAGGGCAAGCAAGAAACTTTATAATTAAGTAGTTAAAAAATAGTTAAATATTAATTATTATTTATTAATAATAATTAATATTTAACTATTAATTGTAAAGTTTCTTGCTCAATTATTATTTTTTGTATTTTAAGTAATACTAGTATTAGTAGTATTTAATGGCGACTCTGGATTGTGATGTAGATTGGCGATTAATTCTTCTTCCTACACATATCTTCTTAAACATCTTAGGAAAATTAAGGTCGAATTTCATTACCTATAGGTAATGATAAAAACCTTTGAAAAAGGTATAAAATACACTATAAAAATGGAACCGACTCCAACTCTCAAAAGTGTGAAATAACTTGTTGAAGTCTGTACCATGATAGTTCAAAAGTAGGTAACTAATATCAAAATATTGTGCCCATGGTACCGACTTCGACAAGTTATTTCACACTTATAGTGTTGAAGTCGGTTCCATTTTTGTTAATTTTTTTTCACTCTTTTTTAGCGACCTTTGTTACTCATGGGAAGCACCAGATTTCAAATAAAAAAGAACGATCAAAATCGGTTCACCCAGTCGGAAGTTATGCGGTAACAAACATAAAAAAAACAAACGATTCGAATTGAGAACCTCCTACTTTTTTGAGGTCGGTTAAAAAATCTAGCGACAACCGACGACATTTCCCAACAGCACGGACGGGATTGGTTTTGTACGTTGAACTCGAAACTTATTATTCAGCTGTAGCACGCTAGGGATAAACGATTGAGTGGGTTCCCAGTAACAACTAACTATTGAATCTAAGCCAAACATAACTCAGGATAGGTCCACGTTTCTACGGAATACGTTTCCAATTTAACATTTCATAAACATGAAAAAGATTAAAATAATGAGAAAAATAGTTATTGCAGTATCAAGTGTAAGTCGCCATCTGCAATTTTATTAATAGTCTAATGAGCATCTTTAAAAGAATTCTACTCATTCACTATTCTATTAATATCATTCTACTAATTCTACACATTCATTTTGAGTGTTGAAGTCGGTTCCATTTTTTGGTGAAAAAATTTTTTTCACTAGATTTGTGACCTTTGTTACTCATAGGATCAATTGTCATTGTGGTGTAGGTATGTTCACCGATGTCTTCACCCGCTACTATAATATCGTGTAGTCCCTATAAGCACGCATTTTTCAGTTTTTTACTTGTAACTCAAAAACTGCTCTTCCAGTTTTGATGAAATGGGACCACACGGGCAGCACCAGCTTTCAAATAAAAAAGGAACGTTCAAAATCGGTTCACCCAGTCGGAAGGTATGCGGTAACAAACATAAATAAAAATAAAAAAAACCATACGGTTCGAATTGAGAACCTCCTGTTTTTTTGAAATCGGTTAAAAACAATGTGATTTTTTTGTCGTTTTAAGACATCAAATTTTATATCGATTTAAAATTGTGAACTTTAAACAATCAATCCGTATAAACGTAACTCACAAACTGTACATGTAAGTTTTAACATGACATAGGTATATTTCTATTGCTCCTATCGATACCTACTAAGAATTAGCGGTCAGTAACTACCTACCAGCTTGAAGCACCAATGGGAACACTTCGTACGGTACACTGGGTAAAATTGTTAAGTTGCTAATCGTTAAGTTATTCATAATTGTAAATGCTATAGGTATTGTTTTACTTTGTATTAATTAATGAAGTTGGATATCAGACATCTAAATATTGTATGAAACCCTTGTGTCGTGCCACGCTGTGATAGTCGTGATCATGCGTTGTCCTTTTATGTCACAAGCATAATACACTTATATATTATAAATATATAAATAGATACATTAAAATAGCGCTTAATGCGCTTTTCTCATATTAACTAAATGTACCTAGTATTTACTTACATACATTATACATACTTACCTACATTGAATTTATTGTCAATAATTTTAGACTTTCATTTTTTGAATAACAAAAACCTCATTCTAGTTGCGGAGGCAGCGCGGGGCGGGGTCCAATGCTGTGACAAGAATTACTTATAATATTATTATAATATGCCTAGGTTGCGAAAATTAAAAGTATCGTGAAATCATTGCAAAACATGGCCGTTGGTAGGCCAATGTTTGTGCCAAGAAGCTACTTACAAGTCATCCAAATAGACCTAACACTTTTTAGTTATTGGAGTGTACCTAACTCAAAAACCGCTTGATTGATTATATGATACATTATTTTATTGAACCTCTAATAAAGCTACTCATGCAACTAAACTAAGTAAAGAATATTAAAATACTATTGAAATTGTTTAGTGCGCGTCCTAACGAGAGGCTGGTTTAGAAGGTAGATATAATTCAACATTTCGATTTTGTTCATATATATCTTGTAGTACCAATGTTAGATGCAAGAAACATTGGTATCCATAATTATCATCGTAAATACGATGCTTTGTAAGTTAGCCACAGGATACCCGATTTTAAAGTATTTCACGAATGAGTAAATCCGTAAAAAATGAAAAACACTGATGCAGCGACGACGCTTGAATTACTGAGGCCATTTATCTGGCAGAGCAGAGCTAAGTGTGATGTGGTCATCAGGCGCAGTTTAGGACGCGTGGGTGTAAGCTGGATTAGCTGGTAATGGTACCAGTAATTTGGTGTTGTAGATTGGAGATGTAATTTTAGGATAATTGGAGGGTATTTTCTTTATTTTTATATTTTCTTTTTTTCGTATTCTAAAAGTACCTACATTTTTATTGTTGGATTTTAATGTTGACGTAAACAAAACGCTTTTGTGTATCATTCGTCATTGAAAAACAGTGAAACAACAAAAAAAAAAAAAAAAAAAAAAACAGTGTTATAATTAAATACGGATATGGAGGTGAAATGAAACGTGCGTCAAACGCAACGGGCCCCCTTCCCCCGGCTTTGCAGGAAATGGGCCATAGCCACAGAATGGTAACACCAGAAGCAAGCGCTATGTTGTTTGTTCGCAAGTCAATAATAGAATCCATCGAAACTGATTTATATCGATCATAAACACGAGAGCGATCAATGACGTGCGTCCATTATATTTGAGGGTTGTTTATTTTTAGCTGAGCCCGGTTGGGCCAAATCAGAAATCAGAAATCAGAAATCAGAAATGTTTATTGAAAAACTGTGTGATATAGAAATGAAGATGTTACAATTTAAAATAGTTTCAACAGCCTGCCCAGTTTGAGCATTCAATAGTGTTCTTAAATATTATATTTTTTATGTACAAATGCTATATTATAAATGTTGCAAATTTTACATACTTTACTACTACTTAATTTTACTAATTATACTACTTAATTATACATATTTACTTACACACAAAAATTTTATACTTAATCACAATTACATATATTACAGTTGCACCGTGAATAATCATTAAAGAATTCTTTTATATTATAGTAGGTTTTGGAGATCAGCCACGATTTTAATTTACGCCGGAACAGCTCGTTGTCTAATACCTTTATTTCAGTAGGTAATCTATTGTAAACATAGAGAGCCATAACATATGAACTGTTCCGAAACGTTTTATTATTAATCTGTGGTACAATTATATTATATTTATGCTTAGATCTTAATATATCCGCACGGATTGACTTAGACTTAAAGAAATACTTTTTACTAGATTTAACAAATAAACAAAGTTCATATATATAAATACAGGTGAGAGTTAGGATATTATTAGTTTTAAATACATCACGCAAACTGTCCATACTATCCAATTTATATATAATTCTCAAGCAACGCTTTTGTAAAATAAATGATGACTCGATTTCAACTGAGTTTCCCCAAAATATTACTCCGTAGCTTAGCTGAGGATATACGTACCCATAATAAGCGTTCATTGAAATTTTTTGTGATGATATATTACTAAGTATTGATAAAACGTAGCAATATTGTGAAAGTTTGCTATTTATTTTTTTGATATGTGATTTCCAGTTTAGGTGAGTGTCTATGCTAACACCCAGAAAATTAGTTTCACTTACTATGTTTACTTTACTGCTATTGTAGGAAATATCTAATTTTAATGGACATTGTTTATAATTTCTAAATTGAATGGCTTTAGTTTTGTCTACGTTTAGTTTTAGGTTTATGTTCTGTAACCAAGTGCCTATTGTATTTAACGTTTTGTTTATCTCTATTTCATATTCATGGTTATTTTTATTTTGTTGGGATATATATATAGTAGCATCATCTGCAAACATAGTACACAAGTGTTCAGTTATTTGCGGTAATTCGTTAATATAAATAAGGAATAATAAAGGGCCAAGGATACTTCCTTGAGGTACACCGATCGGCACTTTTATAGACTTGGAAACCACTTGTTCTATAGTTTTTGTAGATTTGTTATAGACGTCTAAGATTACCGATTGGGTTCTGTTTTCCAGGTATGATTTAATGAGTTGTAGAGCCTGGCCTCTTACACCCACATTTTCTAGCTTATTTAATAGTATGTTGTGTACCACGCAATCAAAGGCTTTCGATAGATCAAGGAACACAGCAACACCTGTTTTTTTGAAGTTTATGTCCTCACCTATTTGCCGAAGTATTTTAAATACTGCCGAAGTAGTATTTTTTTGCTTTTGGAATCCAAATTGGTTGATATTAATTGTATCATTAAGAGAAAAGAATAGTGAAAGTCTATTAAAAATAACTTTCTCAAAGATTTTCGAGAAGCAAGACAGAAGCGCTATTGGTCTGTAGTTATTTACATCATTTTTGGGACCTTTTTTATAGATCGGTTTAATCAGAGCTACTTTAAGATGGTCTGGGAATGAAGCATTTGAAAGTGATAAATTTATTAGGTAAAGAAGTGGTTCAAGTATAATATGTATGCTTTGTTTGATAAGCTGTACCGATATCATATCATAGCCTGTGGTCTTTTTGTTTTTTAAACTATTTACGATTTTTTTAATTTCATACGCGTCTACTGGAGCTAAAAATATAGATTTATAGTTTTGTGGCTTGCTGGTAATATATTTATTGTTAAGGTATGAATGCTTATTGTTAGTTAGGTTTGTGAAATGCTGGTTAAATATATTTGCTATACAAGAAGTATCAGCTATTTCATTATTGTTAAGTTTTAAGGTATTTACTGTTGTTCGTATATTATTTGTTGGAGTTGTGTATTGTTTTATTAATCCCCAGGTAGCTTTACTTTTATTTGTACTTTTATTTATGTATCTTATATTAGCTATTCTTCTTGAATGTCTTATTATATTTTTTAGTGCATTTGAGTATCTTTTGTAAGTATTTTTAAACTCTTTATTAGCGCTATTGACTGTTTTCTGATACATTATTCTCTTTTTTTTACTAGCTATCATGATACCTTTGGTTTTCCAATTAGGTTTCTTTTTGTGATACATTTTTATTTTTTCTTTAGGAATACATAATTCAAATATTAGAGATAATAACTCTATGAATATATTAAACGCATCATTCACGTTATTTTTTTCATATACTGCAGAAAAATTTATTTGGGATAGATATTTTAAAAATATCTCCAAGTATTTCTCAATGTTCCGTTTTTCTACAAACCAATATTTTTCATTAAAGCTTATATTTGTTTCAATTTCTAGTTTTAATGCAGTGTGATCAGATATACCAACATTCAAGATATCCGATTTGTATTTTTTGATGTTAGTCATGATGTTATCTAAGCAGGTTTGACTATGGGAAGTATATCTTGTAGGGTCAGTAAACGCGGGATGCATATTATAGGATTTTAAAGTTTGGATGAATTCTTCTGATCTTTTACTATTTTCTAATATGTTAATATTATAATCGCCGAGAATAAAAACCTTTTTTGGAGTTTTCCTATTTCTCATAAGTTTTATTAATAAGGTTTCTAGTGTTTTAATAAAAAGTGTATAGTTGCTTTTTGGAGACCTGTATATGCAAATGATAATAATATTAAGTTCTGGTATAGCTATGCCGCAGCTTTCAAAATGGCTTTCAATGGCCATATTGGAAATCCAATCTAATTTTGTAAAGTGGATATTAGGATTTATATAAATGCTAACGCCACCTTGCTTTTTGAGTTTACGTGAGTAATGAGCAGCTTTTTGGTAACCATCTAATTGTATAATATCTACTTGGTTATCACGAAGATGTGTTTCTGAAAAGCAACAGACATCAAAATTATGTTCACAATTTAGTATTTCTAATTTATCAATTTTAGATTTAAGACTGCGGACATTTAGATGTAACATTTTGAGAGTATTTTTCGCATTATTATATATCAGATTTTCTTTTGAGACATTGACTGTTTTAGTCTCGAAAAAGCTGTTTTCGTGCAGTTGAATTCATGCTTTTATTTATGGTTTTGAAATAAAAGGGTATTGTGCCCCGTTTATGGTTTATATTATTATTAAGGAGAATATTATTTTTTACCAGACTTATTTTTTCTTCCATAGTTTTGAAATAGTAGGGAATCGTGCCGGGTTTTAATGTTGAGGTGACAGGGGTTGGCTCCAAATGAGTCTTAGTTGTTTTTGTTATATTTTTACCAATGAAACTTGTTTCATAATCACACGTATTAATTATATTATTGAGAAGCTTGCAAAGTATTTTGTTTGTGTAAGGAGATTGTGAACTGTGATGTTGAATTGGGAACATATGCAAGTATTGGCATTTTTCAAAATGATTACAAATCATCTTAAGGTTTACATTAATTTTATTTTCGTTTAAAAAAGCATTTTGTACTACATTGGTTATTATGATATTCGGTTTGCAGATTTTTTTCAAAAATGTTGATATTTCTATTAGAAGTTTGGTAGGGTTAGTGTCATTTGACCCTAAAGATAAGATTATCCAGTCGTCATCACAAAAGTTTTGATTCTCCAGATTTACACTTTGAAATATAAAATCTGCTGGTGCCTCGGGATAGCTCAACGTAATAATTTTATAACTCTTGGCGTTTCGGTGTTTATCACGGAGTTCGATCAGTTTTGAAGATAAATTTAAGCAACTTTGGTCTCCAATGATAGTAATTGTAGGTGGTCTTGTCGCTGTTTTGGGTGTTTTCATGTATACTTCGTCTTCTGGTGGAGTTTTTTTGGTATTCCTAGATGCATTGTTTTCATTTTTATTCCCAGTATCTGAGCATCTATTTAATGAGTTTGTAATTTTAGCTTTTCTTTCCTTAGTTTCAGTTTTTTTGTTAACTTTTGCACTTAATTTTTTTTCCGATTCTGGTGTTATTTTTGTCGATTTTCTTGTTTTTTTTACTACTTTTTCAAAAGATTTTTCAGTTTCAGTACGTATAGGAGTTGAAGTTTCTCTGAGTTCATAGAAACTATTGTTTTTTAAACAGCATGAATCTGTTAGATTTGTTTCACAGTTTTTAATATCTTTCAGTGAATCAATTGTTTTCTTGAGCTCTGAATTTTCAGACAGTAAACTATTTATTTCATCTTTGGCTTTTGTGAGTTGTTGAGTTATCTCTCTTAGTTCCAACCTAAGTTTTGATGTTTGAGTGTTTTCATTTTGAGTATTCTTCAAAATAGTGGTATTTGAACAACTTAAAGTATAATTTGAAAGACAGCTGCTATCTTCTATTGAGTCGTTTGAAAAGAATACTATGCTATCCAACGATGGTTTTCTGCGTGGTTTTCGAACAGTGATATTATCAGTTTCGCTGTTATAATGTATGCCCACTGGAGTATTCGAATTGTCTTTTTTTGGTATTTTTGTAAGACACGGTGTACATTTCCAAGCAAGCTTATGCTCCATTGTCATTCGTAGAAAGCGTGCATCTGATACGTTTCCACAAATCAAGTCGTATGCTATCTGACATGTTGCGCATTTTAAATATTGTCTATTTGTTATTTTATTTCTCTCTCAGCCATGTGCGTCCACTGCTGGACAGAAGCCTCCCCCATATAGGGGGGATTTGCCAATACTCGCCACGCTTGGCAGGCGGGTTGGCGAGCGCAGTATGATTTCCAATCCTCAGAAGGTGCTGCTGCCCACCTCCTGGTACGTGGTCCCTTAGCCGACTCTTACGGCACCCGCGGGAAGAGATGGGGGAGTACTATTCTAGGCCGGTACTACCACGGCCAAATATTGAAAAGTGAGAATTAGGAGGTAGATACCGAGGATATTCGGTAGAGAGAATGTATGTATATATGACTAGCGGTCCGCCCCGGCTTCCCACGCGTAAAAAAATAAAAATTATAATACAATTATAAGGACCCCTAAATTTAAAAAAAATATAATGCAGGTTATGTCATGCATGGATAGTGTAGCTTCCCAACCAATGATATTATATGTTTATATGAGGTAGATGTGGCACAAGCGCGCGGTAACTGAGGCGGCAAAATTAAGTCAATTGTAATCATTTTCACTGTGACGCGTATTTCAAGCGCAAGTCTAAACATATAGCTATCCCTATTATTTGTACCGTATTATCTGTCGCAGTAAGCATGTTTCTGTCGTAAAGGAACAAAATCTGAGCACCGCGCACTATGAATATACGTCATCTTTAGTAAAACATCATTGTTCCCAACAGCGAAAGAATTTTTCAAATTGGTTCAGTAGTTTCGGAGTCTATTCAATGCACACAAACAAACAGTCAAATCTTTCCTCTTTATAATATTAGTAATGCAACTAGCGGACACCCATCCAAGGTATTGTAGAGGAGTAGGTACAAACTTGCATAACGCAATCATCAGTTAAAATCACGTGGGTAAATTCCGCTACGACCAATCCTTTTTTACTATCGACTATGTCAATGCTTTACGGCCTTTTTAAACTATTACTATCCGGTAATTGTAGTTAACTATATAATAAATGTGTCGATCGACACGCGTCCGCATCGCTGAGTTATTTACGATTACAACCACATGGGAACAGCCAACGACCAATGGTCACGAAGCAGAAGCTTACTACCAGACAGTACAGCGTCTGTGCACGGAATCGCAAATCATCGAATCAATTTCTTTTCCTTTTGGGGCTCCGGAAGTTGGCTCGTTGGTTCTTTATGGCCATTCAAGTGATCTTTAGCATGCAAAGCTACCCCGATGTCAATAGCACATGGACATTTTCAAATTATCATTCTTATATATTACTTAGTTGTTTTTTATGAGCTTATTTTAAAAACTAAACTTACTGTGGGGCATTTTCCCTTGAAAATATACAGGTGATTTATTTCTTCATCGAATTTAATTACTTTTTAAAATCGGTTTTATACAATGCTAATGACGGAGATCTGAGGTGACACACATAAATATTTACAACCTCTAGGTACCTTCTTTTTGAAAACTAAGCAACTTTCATTATGTACCTACCATACGATGCGTTTCTGTTAGTAGGTACTATCCGCGGGTAACGGTCGGGTGAGAATCATCTTTCAAACTATTTTCAACGTATTTGACCGTAAAAGTAGGTAGGTAACGACTCAGGGTACAGTAGCCCTGGACAAAGTAACATTCCTGAGAGAAAACAATAAAATATATGAGATAAACACTTCGACGAAGCGTGATCAACGCGAACACTGTCACCGAGCACATAGCGTGTTCAGGCAGCAGTCATTGAGAGCTCTAGGAGACAGATATTTCGTTAAAATAAAACAGTACTTACACAACAAGTTTTACTTTATAATTGAACACATTACGACGAGAAAAAAGTATTTGAATGTTCTTTTGGTCAAATATAGTAATGTACCTACCATTATGAAAGATATTTTTGCACTTTCATCCCCTTTGATTACATAAAATGTGCCACACGTCTTTTTTTAAAGTCTTTTAGACATGGTATAAGCTGAAAAGACTCAAAATGGTTTATATAGCAAATGGTCAGCCTTAATGTAGTCATGTAAGTACATGCCACTAAAACCGCGCATTGTCACGAATACGACAATTGTTGATATTTAGTATCACTATTGCTAAATATTTATGCACTTAGCATCTTCCTCCTTGAGCATTCTAGGTCTAGCGTGATAACATCTTCGACAACATCCTCACTGACCATCTAGTGAGGTAGTGGTCAAACGCTAGATCTATTACAGTATAAAAAAAAAAAACAAATATTCATCGTTAGCAGTTAGAGTAAGAGATTCGCTATGAAGCGATCTTGTCTAGGCCCACTGGTTATCTACCTAAAATAAAAGTGCTAGTTTAGCAAAAGCCTTCTTGTACCACCTATGTGTAGGTATATTTTGTGTTTTATCCGCATTGACTACGGTTTTTTACGGTAGGTAATAAAGGTACTGTCAAAGAAATTTTTCGGGGTAAAATAAAAAGTACCTAGGTATTCATTGTGCTATTTAATTCCGGTGGATTTTGTTGATGGTGATGGTATTTTTTATTATGGTGAATAGGCAAGCGTTTGACCAACATCTCACCTGATGTTAAGTGATGATGCGGTCTAGGATGGAGCACGCTTGCATATGATTTGGTGCGATGTTATCAGAAATAAGTATCAGAGTTTGTTTACCTTATAAGTTATAACTGAGATCATTATACGAATACGAGGCATATCAATGAAAAGATATATAAGTAATTAATGTCGTATGCTACTTATGTAAAGAGAAAAATATATTTAGTAGTCATGTTTAGTAGTCATATGTCACAATGTCCAATCTTAAACCATGTTTTTTTACCCAAAAGAGGACTTTGTTAATTTCATATTCATACAATTTTAAGGGGGTGATATGAGAAAAAAATGTCATTGCCCGTTTGAACGCTATACTTAAACGAAAGTTCAGTGAACTTGTAAGGCAACTTGTTACCCATACTTAGTGTATTTTTGTTACTTACACTGTACCAGTTCTGTTCCTCGTACGTTCATGACGCTAGTCATGAGTAAGTACCAACAGGTAACTTGTTGTGTTCAACAAGTTACCTGACAAAATTAAAAAAGAAAAAAAGTCGAAATTCATCACACATTTAAAACAATTTCTTTTAACGAAATGCTATTACAGCTTGAATGAGTTTTTCTATGATAAATTTGAAAACTAATAAATAAATCGGTCGCTCCACATTGCTATACCCTACCAGGGTCATATGTACGCTTGAAAAAAAATGTATATCAGACCTGCATGTAACGCCATATGAATGCAATAAACTATTGAGTATTGAGTATTGAAGTATTGAGTTGAGTTCCTACAGAAAATCACGCACGCGACGGTTATAAATTAAGAGTATACAACCTTATAACGCCATGCCACACTATGGCGAGTAGGTAGTTGGGGACTCTTGGCGTCGCACGACACCATGAAATATGGCCACTTGTTTATTTTTATTTCTTATTGTAATGTTGTGTGTTGAAGCTTGACCATTTGCTAAATAGGACATTTTGAGTCTTTTCAGTTTATGTACTTACGTATTATTTGAGTCTGAAAACTATCGCGAGTTTCTTCCATAATTGTAATGTAACAAACCGACTAGGACTCACGTGGTAAGCACTGGAAAATTACTCTCCGACCAGTTTCGAACTTATTTGCAGTTCTTCATCTGGGAGTTATGATCGTGCTGAGGCTCGCGCTCGCCGCCTGGCACGATCATAACTCCCAGATGAAGAACTGCAAATAAGTTCGAAACTGGTCGGAGAGTAATTTTCCAGTGTTTACCACGTGAGTCCTAGTCGGTTTGTTACATTACACTTACGTATTATGTTATAAGGCCTACAAGCTTCGAACATTATACTCTACCTCCAAGTCTAATTTATAAACTTTAAAAAATACTACTTATAAGAACAATTCAAGAAGGTTAATTCTTATAGGAATTTAAAAATATTTAAGAGCGAACATATTTTTTCCTTTCAGAGGTAAGTAGGTACATATCAACAATTAAATGCGCGTGAACTGTGGCTTACACCAGAAGAAATAAAAAGTTTCAAAATGTGATTAGTACTTTTAAGCCTGTAGGTAGGTAGGTATAGGTCATCTGGAAAGTGCATATATTATCAATCTTCATATTTGTATTATTTTAAAGCAACGCGCATCAGAATTTATCCCACCCTCTCGGCTTTTAAAAACCCAAAGTCACTGTAATGCCATCGGCATCACGTCTTTCTTTCTTTATTTATATGTATTTTATTTTTTATTTTTTTTACATATTATAAGTTTGCGTTTGACAACTGTCTCACCTGATGTTAGTGATGACGTTGTCTAGGATTTAGCACGCAAACCTAGAAGGTACCTATTCACACGCGATTTGAAGACTCCAGGATTGTACATATCGGGAAACACAAAATGTAAACTATCTCTGTGCCAAATTTCATAAAGAACCATTCAGTAGTTCTGCCGTGATTGAGCAGCATCCAACTATCCAATGCTTAATAATTTTTTTAGTAAGAGAATGATGTCAGCTATTCGTGTCCTCACAGACTAGCTCGATCCGTAGGTAGAAGTAACTGTGAGTTAGATTGAGTCAGTATCAAACTTGCGATTTGTTTAGAACCCATGACCGGATGTAATCATCGCGGGTCGGCGGAGACGAGATCGTAAACATGGCGAACGATGACCAGTACCAGGAAATCATGGCAACTAATAGCTAACAGTACATTTTAATTCGTTGGAGTAGTTTGAGAATTGATGTATGGAATCCTTATCTTTTTAGAACAAAAAAATTGAGTACTTTGAAAGAAAGAAAGAAAATACATTTATTCAAAACATGACGCGACATTACAATAAACAACAACTGCGCAAAATTTACATACGACCAATGATATTATATGTTTATATGAGGTAGATGTCGCACAAGCGCGCGGAAACTGAGGCGGTAAAATTAAGTCAATTGTAGTAATTTTCATTATGACGCGTATTTCAAGCGCAAGTCTAAACATATAGCTATTCTTTTCTATATTATTTGTATCGTATTATCTGTCGCAGTAAGCATGTTTATGTCGTAAAGGAACAAAATCTGAGCACCGCGCAGTATGAATATACGTCATCTTTAGTAAAACATCATTGCATACGACACATACAATATTACTGTAATGTAGCGAGATGTCAGGAATGAGTCTCGACTCAGCATTCGCTAGGGTTACCCCTGAGCACTGATTTTCAGTCGAAGCTCATTTCTGACATCAGGAACGTACACATGACAGATATCTATCTACACATTTCATTATACTCAGTTTTGGCTATAAATTAACACATAAAATATCTAATTAAACAAGAACACTAATAATTAAACATTGATGCAAGAATAATTACTTGATATAGAATACCTATAGGTTATAATAACAGAAATCCCGATATTAACTAATAATCATACACTAGTGGATTCAGGAATTACTTTGAGAATAACCCGCTAACAGCACTTAGTTACCTAAACCACAGCCATAAACTAACTATATGTAGGTACCTAGAATATTTTTGGTTGGAATCACATGATGGTCACCGTCTCAATTAACCCTTAGCCAAGATCAGTTTATACCATACTGGCTGCGTCTTGCGATTTCAATCGCGTGGTCTACGATTTTCCTGATCTCTATCGAAAATCTTCTTTTTTAAAATAAAAAGCATTCTATAAGTTGATTTCATTTAAATCCGTCCAGCCATTGTAGCGGTTTTTTTGGTGGTTTGAGTGTACTGCAACAATTATAAAAAAACACACGCAAACTTTCGCATTTATATCAGTCTCATACAGCTGCGCCCCGCGGTATAACTTACTATAGATGGTATTTTAAATAATACCGCGAACTGCTACAGTAACGCGACTAATCATCAAATTTATTTTATAACTAATAGCGTTTCGCAGTTTCACCCGCGTGGATTACGGTTTTCCCGCTACCTCAATTATCCTTCGAAAACTATATACGGATATATAAATAGATACGGACAGAAAAGTAGTACGGATAAAGATCCGGGACAAAAGTAGCTTATGTTTTATACGAGGGTCTAACCTATCTCCATACCGATTTTCAGAGAAATCGGAACAGCCGTTTGAGCGTGAAGGCGTAACAGTGTTTTAGTTTATTTATTTGCGTATCCCATGGGAACAGCAATTATTTTCGGGATGAAAAGTAGCCATGTGTTAATCCAAGGTCTAAACTATCTCCGTACCAAATTTCACCGCAATCGGTGAAGCCGTTTGAGCGTTAAGAAGTAACAAACAAACACATAAACTTTCGCCTTTTAAAAGTTGTGAGATTAGTAGCTAAGAACACTCGATTCTGACACCGATCTGTATTCATCGGTTAAAGAGGTATGATGCCAATACACAACAAACTTATAACAACTATGTTTTAATCGGATATTAAAAAACAATTGAATCAAACAACCTTTTTTTACCTTACCTTTTAGTTTAGTTCTATGGGTACCGGTTTGCACACTACTGGATCTATTAATTATGTGATTCTATCAATTTATATGTTACTCAGAAATAACTTTAAATAGATTTAATTTTAATGAAATACCTAGCTATGTGTATTTAATTTATTTTAATCCAACGTTCCTTATTCTGGACTGAAGTCTGTTCGAGTGGTAGCTAAGTACCTAAATATGTTTATAATTAGGCAGAAATAATAAATACTATCGTGTCACAAAATACGGAAACAGCTCTTGTAAAATTATCGACTGGATGTGCGTTTACCTGTGTTGTACCTAGTCTAGTCCAGTTTTTTTTATAGTTTCGTGATGAGAATGTACCCTATCCCTTTTAATAATATCATTGAATCGAAATAGGTACAGTTACCTATTCGTAAATCTACCATGAGCAGTGGGAACCTGTTTTATGCATTCTAAATGCATTTGTAAACGAACCACGCGTGCATGCAATAACGAGAAGATTGCAATAGGTACATTAGTCGTGGCTTGTGTAGGTAGGTACCTACCAACTTACCTATTTAGGGAACGTAGGAGGACGTCACGATTTGATCAACACCTGCATACTTTTCTAGTTATTGTGTTCATTGCCAGGATAGTTTCTATTAACATACGCCATATAAAGTATCTGTATAGATTGTATTGGAAATAACCTCAGTCGGTTAAAAAAATAGTCATTTTTTATCCTTTGTTGAGGCAAATTACAATTTTGAGTCGAATTAGGAGATATAATGAACTTCACGTCTGTTCTTCGTCGGGTTCCAGGCGTATCTCTCATTCTCCCTTTTACTTCTATCAGATTATCTTTATGCACACCCTGCTGTTAAAATAACTTGCTTACTTAAGTACTTGAGTGGCCAAAAAGATCGTACATTACTATTAGTTATGCCAATTATATTATATGTTTATAAGAGGTAGATGTGGCACAAGCGCGCGGAAACTGAGGCGGCAAAATTAAGTCAATTGTAGTAATTTTCATTACGACGCGTATATCAAGCGCAAGTCTAAACATACAGCTATCCTTTTCTATATTATTTGTACAGTATTATCTGTCGCAGTAAGCATGTTTATGTCGTAAAGGAACAAAATCTGAGCACCGCGTAGTATGAATATACGTCATCTTTAGTAAAACATCATTGTAGTTATGCCTATACAGAGTGTAGTGTAGAACACCTTGGTTGTGAACATACAACAGCGAAAATTTCGAAATGTAGGTATTTATGATGCGAAATGTCTTCGGCACGCAAGTAAGAGCGCAGCGTGCATGTGCCTTGTGGTTATCGGCATCTTTGTATTGTACGTTGTCCTTATCGAGCCACAAATACATCATCGGGTGTGCGACAGACCGTCTGGCGAATGATTTATAGTATTACGCATCATGCTCCGTACATCGCAATCCACGAAGATGTATCGTTTGTCTCTATGGCCTCGCGAACAGATGGAGGCCGGGCCGGGAAGATTGGCGAACAAATGAACATACTTACAAATACATATCTAACTATCATAACATCCAAATCTAAATTCACGCCTCTTTCGCGTAGGGATAGGCAGAGACTATCCTTCCAATTGCTAAGATCCCGACACACTTATTTCGGTCCATCCACGCTCATCAGACCTTTCATACAAGACCGTCGGTTTAAAGACCTCTTGACCTAGCTCTTTCTTAGAACTTCCTCATTCAGATTCCGGAACGTTTGCCTAGGCCTACCTCTACCATACCATAAACAATACCATAAACTTGTTTATTTTTTATTTATTTATGTCCTTTTAGGAAGACTATCAACTACTATAATAAGACTCGGATAAAGAAAACTTAAAATTAAAAAGTTATTTACAAGTATCCTACTTCACCCAAGTAGGTATACAAATCTATGCTTCACCCATGTATACGCTTAGTCAATCTCCTTTCCCACAGACTATTTCGATATTGATTTCTCATTCACCACGAACGAATGAAGGTTATTAAAAATTTAATCTGGTAGGACCCTATACCTAGTTAAGTTTCCTGGAAGAGAGTGAGCCAGACGCTATCCACAGATTAATCAATACCTACTCAGTTTAGTTGAAACGATCCACAACGCGCTGTTTACTTTCAAAGAAGATCTAAAATTATTCTTGTTTGTGGAAATGAACATGAACCAACGCTGTTGAATTCCTAGGTCCGTTTACTATTGGATTTCCCACGTTTTCAAACTATATTTGTAACAGTTTTATGGTTTATTGCATTAACATGCCACCTAGGCGGAACTTACGTTTAAATTATTGGAACGAAAACAGAATACCGTCCTGTCGCTTTGTCCAACTAAGCCACTATCACTAGTGTCGAATTTCTATCTTCCTTTAAAGGAAGGTGGACAAAGCGTGGATAAAGCGACGGGATGTTATTCTGTAGTCCTGGGTTCAAGTCCCACTAGCAGCCGAATTTTTTTCTTCAAATAATTTGAAGGTATCTTATTGAAGGTGGGTATGTACATTATTGAAGTATATTTGTAACATCACTCTAGTTGATTACCCAAGAACGCAACGCAATTATTTAATTTGTAATAAAATGCAGTGTCCGTTTGTATAGAGAGAAAATTAATTTTCGCGATCGTTTTAACGGCTGAATAACTGCAGCTGTTGAATTAAAATTCTATCCACACGCGCATATAAAGCCGTAAACTCAAATATGGTGGCTACAAACCACAATTAGCATCAACACTGTACAGGAACTTTTTATATCGCTGATGTACGTTACGCAATCATCAATGCAATTTGTTTTTTGCAACGGATGTTTTTGTTGTTACAGGCCCGACTTCAGGCAAAAAGGGACCGGGGAACGTTTACACACAAGAAAAGCATCCATCCTGATACTTCACCACTGACACCGACGAACTCCGAGTCTACAGTACAAACTTAACAGCCTCACCTCGCACTAATATGAAATAATAAATAAGGAAAATATATTTTCATTACAAACACCACACAGTTTGTTATTATATTCGTTGCGGACAGTCTTTCGTAGTTAGTATTTACAGCGATTATAGATGAGATCGCGGAATATCGGCCTCTTCCAACTAGTCCTTGTGGAGATGACGTCCTTTCTTTGTATCGCCTTTTATTCCATATAGATAGTTTTAATTCATGAAATTTTAATGCATGCGAAGCACTAGTACCTAACCAATAACCATGATGGATGAAAAACGAATATCATCAAGATATAACTAAAATATAAAAAATATTTTCTGAAGAATAATTGCTACGACGAAAGCGTAGGAAATATTTTCAGAATCTCTACATAAACAGAAACATTACGAGCCGCGTGTACATTCTGGGGCGAGACGTGTGACGTGCGCCCGCTCTCCAAATAGATTTGACCGTTGCTCGTCTAGCACATACGACGAAAACGCATAAAGAACCCTATTAGATTATAATTAAGATACATATCTAGAGAGATCTGATGTAATAGAGGAAGGAAGCGATTCCTCAACGTCGCCGGTTGCTCTTGCACCTGGTCTTAGGATATATTAGCTTAGCTTTTATTAAAACAGGAATTCCCATTATTATGCTTCCGAAACATGTCAATCTGATAATCCTATTTCAGTTTTTTAGTTTTTTGTAGGCCTTTGATTTCGAGTTCGAGACGTGGTGGCAGCGCAAATTTGATACCTAGCTGGTGGGGTCTAAAGGGTCTCAAGCGCAGCATAGGATGTCCACCTACAAGATGGACTGATGACGGGGTATCAATTTTACTGACTCATTGCTCATAGAGTGTTAATTAATTGTCGTTTTAGCTCTTCTTCTTCTTCTCTCAGCCATGTGCGTCCACTGCTGGACATATGCCTCCCCCATATAGGGGGGATTTGCCAATACTCGCCACGCTTGGCATGCGGGTTGGCAAGCGCAGTATGATTTACAATCCTCAGAAGGCGCTGCTGCCCACCTTCTGGTACGTGATCCCTTAGCACTCTTACGGCACCCACGGGAAGAGATGGGGGAGTATTATTCTAGGCCGGTACCACCACGGCACTTAGCTCTTCTACTTGAGTATAATTCTAATGGCTACACATATCTAATTTCTACCGCAATGCAATTACCGACAATCCAATTGGCACGCAATTGTTATTTAAAGGCCATCGCAAACTGTGCGACTTCCTGTCGCAACAAGACTGCGACTTTGTCGCTTGCATCCGGAGTCTTGTCTCTGCGACTGGACGCGGAGCTGTCGCTTGCGTTGGCGACTAGTCGTTACGACAGACTTCGTGCAGGAAGCGATCATCAGTGTAGTGTATTCGAGAGAGAGACAGTCGTGTTGTAATCTTGTGAACGAATATGGAACCTCTAGTTGCACTAAACTTGCCTTGGTGTTCATCTTGCGAGTGCGAAGAGTATAGGTACAACGAATCCATCGCCCTTATTGGGTCCATCCAATACGAACCTCTCGGCGAACTTGGGCAGTTTTCTCTGCTTTTTGATGAGCTCGAAATCAAGGACTGACCGCTGCGCTGTCACGCGACTTTCATCAGTGCCCCTGCACAGCGCAACTAGACGGCACGGAGACAAGTAGCGAGTTTACTCATTTCAAATTTGAATTACTAATGCTTGTTTATGAATTGCTTAATAGCCGAGATCGCAGAATGGAGCTGCGTCGCTTCTAACCGGTCCTTGTGGAAATCAACGGGGAAGGCCGCGGACGTCTTGTGGCTGGTATGGTGATTATTTTTACTTTTGGATTTTCTTATGCTGAGTTCTTTATGACTTGAGAATACCTAAGGTGGCGTGGCGGTGCCTACGTCATCTGCGCTCATCACCCTCAAGTTTGAAAATCTGTCAGCCAACACCCAAGCAGCTGGTTGTGACAGCCAGCCTACATCCTAGGCATAGTAGGGCGATTACGCCATCACATTGATACAACCATCAAGTAGTCAATCGCTAGATCTCATCATCTCAGCCATAAGACATCCACTGCTGGACATGTGGCGACCTCAGTTAGTATTAGGTTGAACTAGAAAAAGCAAGCGATTCATTCCGAACTTGAAGAAAAACTAAGTTGAGTAAAATATAAAAAATATTCTAAGTCCGACACAATCTTACAACCCCATCGTCATCCGCTTCACGGAAGTTATGTTGGTTTAAGTGAAGCGATCTATACTATAAAGCTTTCCCGGAAAATATTCTATTTGTGATAATTAATATTAAAGCTTAGTGCCGAATCTTCTATTGTTATTGGTGTTGGAATCTCATCAATAAATAAAACAGTTGATTATTACAAATAAAAATGTCATTATTTTACCAATATTGTATTACAGTACAGTTAAATGGTACTTAATCTCCTACTATAATATTGGAGAAAATATCAACTATATTATATTAAATTACATTAAACTACTTAGCAACATTAAAAACATACCTTATATCTCAAAAATAATAATTTACTAACAAACATTGGGGGCAAAAAGAAGTGAACATACAAAACTCGCTGAACTTCATCAGCTAGACTTTCTCATAAGGTGTTCATGAAGTTCTATTTGAACTGTTTTGAGTACTCCGAGGTAGATTTAATTTCGCAAATGCCCAAGTCTTAAAAAGATTATCTTCGAAAACATCGAAAATTGGTCCCGTAGTTAGGTCTAATGTTCAACAACTATATTTCATTAGTCTATAGTCCCCGGGAAACAAGCGGAAGACGATTTCCACAGTAAATTGAACACAGAGAGGGTTTAGATAAATAAAATAGATAATAATATACTTACACGGTTTGTACTTACGGAATTGTTATTATCTTGTACAGTGAGCTCAGCAAGAAATGCATTTGGTTGAATATTATAAATAAAGACGTATTAATGATAACTAACCTAGACAAGACTGCAACTGTTGGTTCACCAAGTCAAGGACTGGCCGAGGAAAGAGACATCTTTTATAGTGATATAACTTCGACACCGGCCCAAGCAAAAATTGTGTTTCCTAATTCACACCATATTTCCTTTTATGTTAAATGCTTTGCCTGATTTTGTTGAATTCTATTTTTATTTTCACTCTGGAAAGTATTATGCCTCAGAAGAGACTCTGAAGAATATCTTTATATAGAAATTGTTTATCGAACTTGGCCTAGCCAGGAGTGACCCCTCTCCTTCGCTCTACGTGAGGACCTCCGCTGTAAATCTTGGTAAATCACTGTGTTATGGCCTAGTGTAAGCTAAGATAGTGAGCACACTAATATAAACTAGTACAAAAGAAACACAGTACCTACATGAAACGCATGGAAGAATTAGTGCACTTACATAAACACTGCACGTGGAACTGGGCGAGGCATGGAACTGTAAATGACGCCACAACGTTGGGTACGTTCCATATACCAAACGCGATGACACGCACTTTTAACTATATTTTTGGTTCCCATGAATTGAGGTATTTATTAAAGCATTGTGTATATATATGAAGCAGGTACTGCACACTCAAGGGTGGCAATAACCCACTTCTCGTTCTAGGACTTCGGTCGCCATGGGGGTATCAATGGCTTTTTCAATGTAATCTTGATGTAGTTGCAAATGGTTTTATTTTATTAATAGCATTCAAAGGATAATTGCTAGCTGTTTATTATTGTCAAAAGTTTTTTTATTTCTATTTCACGTTACTGTGAGTATGTTCAATTAGATTCATATTTTATGCTTGAAAATACTGCCTGTGAGTTGGGAAAATTATCGGGTATTTAGTGTCTGTAGTTACTGCTTGTTATTGAGGCACGTTTAGTTACTAGCTGTTGAGGGACTGATTTTTATGTACTAGTATGTGTAAAGGTTTGCCTGTGATCGCGGGTTATTGGCGCGTTGGAAGGAAATTTTCCATGCATTTCAATGATCGCTATTAGCTCAAATTCTCCAGTGAGAGTAAACACACGCACAAACAACAAGTATACTAATTTTACAAAACACATTCACGAATTTAGTTACTATTGAAAACTATTAATTACTATATCTAGCATAACAGTACAGATACCTATCATACTTCAGACTGGAAATAGTAAAACTAGCACAAAATAAATGCAACAACTGGCTTTTGTTGCAGTTTCCATTACATAATTTCAAATCGATTATTTAATTTTAAAATTTACTATATGTCAGCCTTTTTTAAATCCAATGATCTATAAAGTGAAGCTGTTAATATTTAATTTAAATGACTGTAAGCTCAGCAGCAGCTTTGTGCAGTATTTTTATGATTTTGACAATGTTTGAGTTTGTAATAATGATAACATCAGCAAAAATATTTGATGTCTGACTGCTGGTGTGATATAAGTGAGTTGATTGAGTTGAAATGGTCGAGATTACATTGGCAGCAGATGTCCAAACTGCTATTTTGTTTAATAAACCTCATGCAGCCAATGAGCGACGAAACACTCTCATCTTAACTAAAGGACATAGAGCCTTCCATACTGCACGAGAGTGTACTATCCATACAAACTAGACTTACATTCAGATTCAATTTCTTAATGAAGGAAATCCGGTGTGTTCCGGTAATCGCTTTCACTATAACACTTGGTGCACTAGAAAATTCTTATTCAAACTTGTATACAAAGTTCAAATATGAAGACATGTATATGGTATTGGCTAGCAGCTACGAGTAGTTTCAGCAGGCGAGGGTCGGGTAGAGTTCGCTGGTGCAGGTGCTTGGTACTTGGGTACCGGGAACATGGGACGAGCCTCGATTGTAGATACACCATCAAACCTAGAAGGGAAACGTTTCACTAGGTTATGGCTCTATGGAAACATAGCAATAGATAATGTCAGACAATGTGATTTCATAAATACTAAGTATTTCGCTAATGAAATTCTAAATTTTAAAAAGTAACTGTTATACATATTTTGCACATACTAAAATTTTATAAATTTATTAATAATTCATATAAATGAGTTTTGCCATATTATAAGCAATTAATTTTTACCACAATTATTACAACACATGTATTGGTATAAAAAATCCGTAATTAGCTAACATTGTGGCTATTTCTGCTATTATGTGATCTTGCTCGGTCTTTTAGGTACTCGCCACGCTTGGCAAGCGGATGGAGAGCGCAATATGTTGATTTTATCCGCAGAAGGCGCTGCTGTGCACTTGGTACGTGAGCCCATAGAATCTTACGGCACCCATGGGTAGAGATTTTGAGATTAATAAGAATTAATTTACGTTTATTACCTTCTACCACTGTAATTATGCTGGTAACATATAAACAGTATCGATAAATAAATATACTTCCGGTTTACAATAGCCTTTATTATTGGAAGCTGTTAGTGACTACTTTTGTAAGCCAAACACTAGTAATGACCTAAATAGCAGTCACAAAACTAAATTGTAGATAAGCATGGTGATGTTGTATTGTTAGGTAAGGCAGTCGAGAGGGAGTATTATAAGGCAGTACTGACTTGTTGCTCTTGTACTTGTCCGGTATGGCCTGGTAGGGCTGCAGCGCGACGTGCGCGTGTGTGCGCGCCAGCTCTCGCGCTACCCGCTCCAGCTCGCTGAACGTGTACCCGGAGCAACTCTCCAGCGCCTGAAAACACAACAATAATCAATTATAATTATAACAAAGAATGGGACACATATCAAATAGATTTTGAAGCAATCATTGCCTAATTTAGTGCTTTTTAAAGTTGTCAATCAGACGGATGAACGATTCACATTGATGAAGGTAGCACTGTTATCAAAACCGAAGTACTTTTCAGGTTATTCTTCTACTTCTTTTGACATATGCATTTATGTTTCAATTGAGGTTACTCTATCAGTGTCAGTGTCAGACCAGTGTATGGTATAAAGTAAATAGGCGGTCGACAAAAAGAAACATCAGTTTTAGTAATTAAATATTAATAAATTACATTAAATTTTATAACATTGAATGGGATGAAATTATCTTAAAACACAAATAAAATGTGTAAAGACAAGTGGAAGAGGACAATTACATTTATGAACATCACTATTTAGAATATAATTTGGGGAATTAATAGCTTGGGACAACTAGAAATGTGATCCAAAGACCCATTCTCTAGACCACATTCGCAAATAGAAAGATTAGCATGAAATGACTGCAGACTTACTGGACAAATTGTTTGAAATTGATGTGATTTTAGAATATTTCAGACAGACTAAGCATTTTTTATTGATAAAGGGATATTCTATTAAATTAAGCCTATTTAAAACTTTGGTAATTCAGTTGGTTACATTTATTAGTAATAATAATAGCCACAGATAACCACATTTCACAAAATTCTGGAAGGATTATAAAAAAATATGAATAAATAAATTCAGAAGAAAGATTTTTTACTTTAAATTCATAGTGTGGCCAACCACATTACTCTTCTTACGACCTCCCTCAGAGAGCAGTGTTTGGCCATAAACAACCACACTGGCCAATGTGGGTTAGTGGCCAGCAATGTCAGAGTTTTCAGGGAGCCCAAACCCTCATGATATGGTCTAGCATCTGTGATTGGAAGACAACCACCAGGACTGACCGCTAACCTTGCCCTCCGAAGCACGGCAGAGCTCTCGCCTCTACCGATCCATACAATATGTATTGTAGAAATATATAGATAACTCAGCCACAAGATATACATGTGTATATTTATGTTTTAATTCTATAGCACGGTTATTCATGTTCTATTTTTAACATTTATGCACACTGCCATCGCTTTGCGTTTTCCTCTCCATCCAAAGGTTGTCTGGAAGAGATCGCTAATAGCGATAAGACCGCTTGTTGTTACACATAGCTATTTAATGTAAACTGTTTTTTGTATTATTTTAAAATGTGTTCAATAATGTGTATCTATCTATCTATCCCAGGTACAACCAAGGAGTTTGTTGTTTGATCGCATGGTAACCACCGCTACGAGCGATTGCGAATGGATGATGTCGAATTCTAAATAGCCTGCAATTGCTATGTAGGTTAGTAAGAGATATAAACAAGTTCAAAGGCTGATAAAAGTGTATGTCACCTGAGGCCACGCCACAGCGACGCAGTGCGGATGCGCGCTAGTTTCCCTCAAGTCTCTGGAATCACAGGTTTCTCTAGTCTCGTTGTCGTCACTGGCGTCTCTAGCCTCTTTGGTCTCTGAGGCACAGCGCTCGCATAGCAGACAATGGCGTGCCGTGGCTAGCGAAGCGGCAGCAATCATCGACGGCTTGAATTGGAGGTAAGGGTCCGCTTCTAACAGACACAGCTCAGCAACAAACTGAAAAAAGAGACTAATTTCAAGGAATGGTCTACGACGCATATGCGAAGGGCATGGAGCCCTAACACCCCGTACCTGGGCTATAATATTCTAATTACTTTCAAAAAAAAATATACATGCAAAAGAGCAAGTTGTATGAAAACATGTACAGATATGGCAGTTTTAAATTGTTTTATCAAGGTCTGAAAAACATGAAAAACAAGACGCGGGTCAAGGCTCTATAGCTGGACATGTCTAAATCATTTAACTGTAGATCAAAGCACCTTGCTTCGGAAACTGGAGCTTTACACAGTAAGGGCAAATGCAGTTGAATTTATGAGATCGCACTATCTGATTTATATTAGTGACAGAAATTACCGAAGTCAAAGTCATTTATTCACCAGGTTGGTTTTTAAGCGAAAATGCAAAATAAACATTTTTCAGACAGTAGAGTTATCAAATACGGTGTTGCAAAGGGAAGATAATTGGGTCCTCTGCATTCTTGCATTTATAAAAACAACCTTCCAAATGCACCACCAGCCTATAGTTGTCATTCGCTGATGATAGCACCACTGTTTTTGGGTAAAAGCAACTATGAAGCTAAAAGAAACAGCTCATTTAAAAATATTAACAACTTGTTATATATGTATATATATGTAACATATATATATATACATATATATATATATATATATATATATATATATATATATATATATATATATATATGTAAGAATATAGTATGGTTCAAGACTTTAAAACAAGCTACAATTAGAAAGTTGTAAGACAATCAAACGAAAAGCTGACAGTAGTACTATTATATTTACAGAAAAAGACAAATCGGCTCTCAAACCCACCATTTCTGTGACTCTTGCACTAATAATAAATTGGCTAAGGTCAAATAAGCTAAAAATAAATCTCCAAAAAAGGATTATATGACTGTTTTAAACAAAGATAGCCCAACTAATACTTTATAATATGCAGGCAATACAATATACAGATTAGAGTGTAACAAGTGTTAGGGACCATAATTATATTGACTAATTTAAACTGGAAGGATCATGTGAACACATTATGTAAAAAGATTAACACATTCTCATATTATGACAAGAATACAAAGATATTTAATGTATTCAAACACCAATTAGATAAAAGTTTATTTTATCTTATTTATTTTATCTTAAGGAAGCCAATAAAATAATATTAACTTCATTAAGTTGATGAATTACAGTATAATGTTTATGTTTCATAAGATCATATTTAGTTGACATTTGATTTTCTGTTTTCTATAATATATATTTTTTTTTTAATAATATAATTTTTGATATTTACCATGATTTAAATATGTTACTTTTGTAATTAGAGAGTAATTTGTAAACCAAACTGATCTGACATCTGTATTTCTGAAATCCAAATTGAGGCAGATAAACAAATTGAATTGAAAGAGCAGGACACAGCTAGTTTATACTTACAGCAGCCAAGTGGAAGGTCTTTTTAGAGAGTCCATTTGATATGCAGTAGTGGGACAGGAACGCCAATGATGTTGGTGTGGAGAGGTCAAACGATAGCACCTTCAGGATCAAGTGCTCCATACGAAGGACTTCACGTTTGGTGTATGTATCATCTGTGATGTACACAAACTCTGTCACTTCTGGCGGGTACACCTCCTCATATTTCCTAGGAAGACAATGAAGGGATTAAAATAACTGATTCTGTACAATATGCATTTGAAACCAGACAGTATCCAATCTACACACAGTCCACAGCTGGCCTCATGGGCTTAATTAATATTGATGCTGAGTGATACAAATATTAATACTAGGCTGGACTAGTTCAGTTTACTTGATACAATGTAAACTCTAAGGCTTTCACGGACAGCATTGCATGTTGTATGTACTGCTTCCGGGCTGGAACTCTCCTTCGCTGCATCTTCTCTGTTA
This sequence comes from Apeira syringaria, assembly GCA_934044485.1. Lineage (NCBI taxonomy): Eukaryota > Metazoa > Arthropoda > Insecta > Lepidoptera > Geometridae > Apeira > Apeira syringaria. Next base: position 18,241,026 of record OW203662.1, on the reverse strand, counting down.
CTGTAACAGAGAGCCGTCATCTCTGTTACTGTAACAGAGAAGACGCCGCGAAAGAGAGTTCTACGCTCTTATCGCCGCTCGGACCTGAACCACTGAAGATGTCGACCGCAGTGATCGACGAAACGTGTGGAACACAAGTTTCACTTAGACCACGGCCAAACAGCCCGGAAGAAGTACATCCAACTTACTTGATACAGCTGAGTATAAAAATATTTTTTTTCCGCCATTGCTTTGGAATTGCTTAGAGTAGGTATTGAGGTCATCATACTACATGTCTCAGATGGTACAAAACTGATTACTTATCATTGTCTTACTAACCTTTAAAAATTGTGCTGATTTAGGTCACCGTAATGTTGAGATGGCATGTACAGACTTGATGAAGGTCAGGCCATAACATTTTACTTTACATTAATACATAAATTATTGTTAAATTTTACATAATGTGTGCATTTGTATTTTTAAGTTAGTTGTTGTGGCAAGGTGTAATGATCATAAATTCTACTTATCAGAGCAAACATATAATATGCACAACTTTCTTTCATTCACTTAAGCCATCTCAAACCTAAAAACTTGAAGAAAGTGCCATAAATTGTTCTATTATTCTATATATTGTATGAGTTACAACTTTACTGATTAACAGACAATAATTTTAACTTTTTTATACAAAATATTGGTAGGATATGAAGGAAGAATTTTCAAAAATTCTAATTTTAAAATAGTTTTAGAAAAATTTAAATAAAACATCAAGAGGGTTCCATTTTGCAAAGAAATTTTAAGTTGAGCAAACTTAAAAACAAGAAGATATCTAACCAGTGTAACAACAAAATTACAATCATTTCAAAAACATAGGGAGAAGTACATTCACATTGGACAAATAAAAAAGGAATAAAATGTGGAATGACTGCGGCCAAAATGTTTAGATTTAGAATCTCTACAGTCCTACCTGCATAATAAAATAATATTTTCTATCATAAATTGAGGTTTCTTTATCATAACATAGTGTTAAACAGATATTACATTAAAAGAAATAGTACACAATGAGTATTTATGTATAATAAAATTGAGCAGATCATGAGAAAAAAAAAAATTTGAATGTTCTTTCAGTCAAAAATAGTAAGCTACCATTATAAAATATTTTTTTACACTGTTATCTCCTTTGTTTATGTAAAATAACTGAGATTTTGGAACAGAGTATATGTATTGTTAACTTACGCAGCAATATAAGTAGCAGCAGTTCCGACCAACTGCAGCTTAGTCCGCACAACACTCATGTAGGAGAGGAATCGGTCTACATATGACACTGCAAGGTGCAGGGTTTCACTTTGCTGAGAATATTCATCACACACTTCAACCAGCCAGTCCACAAGGATTGATCTCATCAGATGAGTAATGTCAGGCTGTTTACGCATGTAGCGGGGGTTCGCTCGGTTTTTCACCTTTAGACAAAACATAGATTTAGTTTGGTTAAAATTACAGTTAAAAAAATGGATGTTATTACAATTATGAAATTTTAAATTCATTTAAACTATGATTAAATGAGTCTTAGGGATTTATTTTTAATTGTTTATGGGTTCATATCTTACAGTGCACAAAAGAAAATAAAAATATATAAAAGTAAATTAATACAAAACCATCTAACTGAAAGACGTATATAAGCATTCTTCTTCATGGAACTTAAATATGTTATATTTAGTTATAAATGTTTTAAACTGATTTTAACTCATAGTTACTGATCAAACTGAATGAAAAATTGTATATGCTTGCCATTGTCTTTACTTTATTGGTTCAGATAAGAACAAGACCTTTAGTATTTTATATGGAACTATTTGATTGCAGTAAAAATATGTTACCTCTCCAACAATATGTATAACAAATTGATAATTACCTCAATCTCTCTCATGTACTCATATATGTCCTGGCGATACTCCACTACATGGAAGAACATCTCTCGGTCAGTCTGCGCGGTAGTTGCATCCTCATCATCATCCACGATCAATTGGCTTTCATTCTTTGATATTGACATTGAAAGGATACTAGAATCCCCAATGGACATAGGTGACTCCACCACATCCTTCTTCTCTTGGAGAGGTTGTCTGAAGTTCATAAAAGCAGGAAAAATTATCATAGGGGATAAATCCACACTAGTACATGACGGGTTGAATGTTCATGCAAATTATTAATAAATGTATGTACTTAAACACTAGAGACTATAGTAACAAATTCAGACATATAAAACTAGATATATTACTGACCGTAGGGAAGGTATTTCTTTAAGGCGATCTGGTTGGTTTTCGGGCTTAGCATGCAACGCCTTTGCATTTTCGGTAGCACTGACAAAAAGACTGTCGTTCCTGGTTTCTTTTGCAACAAATGGTCTAAACGTAGGCTCACGTTTCTTCACCTCCACTTCAGTGGGTTTGTCCTCGTAAACGCTGAAGGCGCGAAATTGCGCCACGGGAGGTACAATGTTCTTCTCATTTTTGATCTGAAGTATCGTCCTGTTCTCATCTTGAACTTTGCACGTTACATTCGGCAAACTTGGCTAAAATAATACCAAAACATTATACAAAACGATCATTACCTACAATCGCAAAAAAATTAACCAACAGAATCACAATTTACCAATTTACTATTTCTATTCTGGTTACATGCGAAGTGACTGAGGTCAACGAGCGCCCGACGCTGGTTCGCCGAAAATACATCTGTTCCATCCTTCCTCGACGCCAATGCCGCGTTTTCTTGATCTTCGTGAATTCTGAATGCCATTGTATCGTACCTTTTCCGTAAACAATCAACGAACAATTAATAAACTAACCACTTAACAAAATGCGCGGGTCACGCTTTTGCAATATGGGAACTGATGTTTTAATATTGTATGCACATTTTATTAAATTGAAAGTAGTTTTCGAAAAGTATGTGATAAAAATCTTAATTCACCCCCAGACACTTATGGCGTCAACGGAAAATAGACATTTTGGTAAAATTTCAGCTGTTGAGTTCATGTTCTCATCAACGCTCTGTAGTCTATAGAAAATTCAAACTAGCCAATAGGATTGAATACTGAATTTACTCTTGGCTGCGTTCGCTAACTCTATTTAATCAAAATTCTCAACCAATATTAATTATTTAGTTTTGTATTAATTGAGCTACCTTTATTTAAATAAAGACATATTATAACCAATTACAATACCACAGCTACCACGATAACATTTTCGCAATTAAATTCACTAGCTGTTGTCAGCTTATTTCAAAAGGCATTTCTAACCCATCAGATAAACCAGCAACACGCTTCTTGCTGGCAGCATATACGGTTTTTTTATACCAACTAGCGGTCCGCCCAGCTTCGCGCGTGTAAACATTTCCAAATTAAAAATTATAAGGATCCCTAATTTTTTTAAAACATATTAGGGCGTCTGTCACCCGGGGATAGTGTAGCTTCCCAACAGCGAACGAATTTTTCATATTGGATCAATCATCATCATTTTTACAGCTTAACAAAATTTACGCTACGACTAAAGAAACCAGAGAAGATGAAACATAAATTGTGCCAAAAGCTATTATTAGTTAAAGTTTATATCATGGAAAAGACATCTTTTAGTAAGTTTATTTCACAAAAGTGACGTATAATACAAGATTTTATCTTGAAAAATGGTTCTTTCAATATTTCGCTTAATACGTAAGAGAGCTACTAAAGTTCACCAAACAATTCCTGGCAATTGTTAAAAAAGGACACACTGACCCCGTGCTTGCCCTCTCTGTCGGGCCGAGAGGATTAGTGGACATATAAAAATTATATAGTTTACCATCTACTGCGTATTACACTCTTGCTCTTCCGTATTTGCATAGACTGTATTGAAGACATTGAAGTATATATTATAGTTCCAAAAAACACTTGATTTACTTCATAGTCCAAATAAAAAACTTTAATTTATATGCTGCACAAAAACAAACAACTAATCTCAATTGCGTAACAAACAAGTGAAAAAGTAATTTACATCTTTCATTTTTTCTGTGGTGTGATTGTGTGTCTCCATGCCTCCCTTGATGTGTCAATGGGACACATCAAGGGAATCCTAGTGCGGGGGTTTGAATGTGATTAGTAATAAAAAGAAAAAAATCGAAAGAACGTGGTAAAGGCTCTATATTATCGTGCTCTACTAATCGTGATCTGTCTGACATGAATAAGCCTATTCGTACATGCTGACCGAGGCCACCACTATTGGCTATCGAAGCTCCGTAGCATGCCTATTAGTTAGCTTTACTCGATCAACAACCAAGTTGCCGTGCAAGAGATAACATGGCTTGGCCGAAGCCGCACCCGAACGCAGCCCAAGAGATATATCTAAATCAAAGTGGTGATTTGGCTATGGTCTAAAGTAAGGGCGACTTTTTTTGCTCTATGTTTCAATTCAACGCCATGGTACTGCATTAGCAATCAAAGCTAATCGTGTCACAGACTCTCAATAGTCTGTGACACGTCTGTGATTACTGATTAGCTCATAGAGAAGTACCTACTGTATGGATTAGCTGGCTTTGTGATCATGATTAATAAACAGTGGTAATTTTACTGAAAAGTGAAATTACTAACTTTAAATGATTTAACTATTTAAAGTACTGCGCAACTGAAATCTAAATAGCATTATGTGCAAGATTAATCTAATTTGTGTCGTTATGTTACTGTACAGCAGTAATGCTGTACGAGTATATAAAAAGGCGGATATTTTAAAACTTAGGTTTGTTAATAAACTGAATAAAGTTTATAGTTGGTAAGATAAATTTGCTGTTTGTTAGACAAATTTGTAAAAAATTTGTAAGTGCAAAATTGTATTCATTGCTTGTCCGTGAAGAGTCGAATTTTAACTGGTTCTATTAAAACATTGTATTTTGTGTTCTTCGCTGAAATTGTATGCGCAATGAATAACTTCAGATGAGACGAGACTCGACGTTACATTTACATAATAATATGACTGATGTTAACTTGGTCATTTCTCGTCTCCCAATCCATCGTTAAAATGAAATCTACTTGTCATATTTTTAAGACATTTAAGGAACTCAGAAAACGACAATACAGATTTAGAGGACAATAATGGATTGTACAAATTGTTGGGCTTGATTGCATATTTGTGTGTTGCTAGGTACAAAAGCAAAAGTCATGGTTCCTGGATAAAAATAGTATAGTGTAGGGTGAATAATATAATAAATAAAGTCCATGTTTAAATATTAAATCATGCGAACAAATGGTTTTCTAGAAATAATCATTTGAAATTAGTAAACAATTTTTCACCATTTCGCACCATTTCACACTGATAAGAAATCTTGCCATGAACAATTTCGTTTTTTACTTAGTACTCACTGTGGAGTGCTCTATCCTTTCCTGTTTTATCCATTTCTGTCTCAATAAAACTAGTGTTGATCTATTTGATCATTCTTAACCATTCACTACAATAAACTACAGATATATAGGAAATGTTTTTAAATGAAATTGGTTTAAATACTTGCAAATTATGAATGTACTAGCTGCGCCCTGCGGTTTTCACCTGCTTGGATTATGTTTTTTCCGCTACCTCAATTATCCCATCGGAGCTATACTTTTTCAACTATATCAACAATCATTCCAGCCACGAATGCGGTTTTCTTGAGTAAACCACAATTAAGGAATTATTGTTCATTATATTTTATGAGATCAGAGTTTCACTACTTGTGTTGACACAACTCTGATGTGTTTCAACTTTCAACAACACAACTTTTGAACTGTTATTGAATCCATAGTTTAAAAGTAGTTAAAATTAGTTGTTTTGTCTGCTGTACACTCAAATCTATCTGTGAATATATTCTGATTGACCCAGAGAAGCAGCTTTGGATTCTTAGCCTTTGCTCTGAATCCACCAGTGATTGGTTTGGAAAGATGGAGTGGAAAATGTGCAACTGTCGAGGATGGTGGGCTGGAACAGAAGAATAATATATTAAACTTTATCATGTTTTGTGCTATGTCATTTCAGAGAAGAAGTACGAGAAATGTTCCAGCATGCATATGACAGCTACCTCAACTATGCATATCCCTATGATGAGCTCCGGCCTTTAAGCTGTGATGGAGTTGACACATGGGGCAGTTACTCCCTAACATTAATTGATGCATTGGACACTCTTGCCATTATGGGTAACTACACAGAATTCAACAGGGTGGTTGATATAGTATTGCAGAAAAAGAATTTTGATACTGACATCAATGTGTCAGTATTTGAAACCAACATACGGATTATTGGAGGTTTGCTCAGTGCTCACCTTTTGTCACACAAGTAAGGAGTAGAAAATGTAGCTATTTATTTTTAGATTTAAATTAATATTAAGCCAATAGTTATAATCTTGCTAGCCGCATTTCACCCTCGAGGACTATGGTTTTCAGATTCCATTTGTCCAACTTTTCATTTTTTTAGTGTAAATAGTAGCAAACAGGCTATTCAATTATAAAATGCATTTATGTGCCATTTTCATCCAGATCAGTTTAGCTGTTATGTCATGATTGAGTTACAAACATGCATCCATCTAACCCATTCATGAAACTACTAAGTTAAAAAGATGTGTGTAATATTTGTTGTTCCAATCAAGTCAAAATAAATTGTTCACATAGTCATCACAAAGGAATATATGCCAAAATATAATACAAGACTTGTTTTTCTTGTATTTGAAATGTACTGTAGAGCTAAAGCATTATATATTGTACTCTACTGTTCGTGATCTCGGACGTGCAAAGGGACCCCACTTCTGGTCCCACAACACCTGTGTTGAGTTAAGTAAAGAGACTCAAGATAGTTGCCGAATTAGCCAATAGTCGATTCCCACACTTAGATTAGTAACTGTACGCACTCTGTTGAGATAGCTTGTGTCTATTTTGCAACATAAACTAGTAATAGGTAATAATAATTATAGGTACAGATAATTTTTTTTTAATAAAAGAAATAAATATCCTACCATCTTTTGAATTTATTGGAAAATACGTAAATATAAGTGTACAGTTCAATTTTATCTAAATAAATCGGTTTTCTGGACACCTATGTACTTACCACAATTAGTTCAGATAATCCACCCTCTACTGTAGTACAAGTGATAAATATAAGTGTTTATCAATTATTGTTATGAATTTAATGTGTGCATCACAGCTCCCATTCAACCTAAACAATTGTATGTTACTTAATTTTATGAACCTACTAGCTATGCCCCGCGTGGATTATGGTTTTTCCGCTACCTCAATAAAATTATCCCATGGTAACTATACTTTTCCGGGATAAAAGTAGCCTATGTGTTATTCTAGGGTCTAACTAATCTCCATATCAAATCATCGAAATCGGTACAGCCATTTGAGCATGAAGCAGTAACAAACATACACACAAACTTTCGCCTTTATAATATTAGTGTGATGAAAGGGGACTTGATTGCAAGTTATCTTCAGAGGTGTAAAAGTAATGAAATGCAGCATACCTTTATGTATTCATTAATTTACCAATCAGTACACACTACTGTCGTAATTTAAATGGCCTATGTCCAGCAGTGGGCGTCCTATGGCTGAGATGATGATGATGAAAGTACCTTACTTACTCCAAGGATCTGATGAGAACCACTGAATTTTCAACGGTTTTACTGTTTTGAATATTTTATCCACGAGAATAATTATGTAATATTACAATAACACTGCACAGAAACCTGTCTGCCAGTGCATGTCAATAAAACTAAAATCACTAAAAGTATGAAGATACATAACATGCAAATAACAAAATGCATTTGTAAGCAATGTTTCGCTACTTGGTACTAAATGGCTTACTCGTTACTTGGTAATGAATACATACAGTTTGCTGCAGCTTTAGATATCTTAGCGATAGTTTAAGATTATTTGAAGCGTCATACAATGTGCAATTTAATTTATAACCACCGCCTAATTTCATTATTAATTTTCTTGTGTGTACATATTTCAGGACAGGAATGAAACTGGAACCAGGTTGGCCATGTAATGGGCCTCTATTGCGCCTCGCAGAGGATGTTGCTCAAAGATTAATTGCCGCATTTGACACCACCACCGGAATGCCATATGGCACCATCAATTTAAAGTCTGGAGTCCCTCCAGGAGAGACTAGTGTGACTTGTACTGCGGGGGTTGGCACATTTATCATTGAATTTGGCACTTTGAGCAGGCTCACAGGGGATCCATTGTATGAAGAGGTAAGCAAACAAATCTAAAGGTTAACATAATATGTCATAAGTCTTCGAAACATCAGTGCAACTATTGCCCTTCCAGTCTAAACCTTTTTGTCATAAACTAGTTGAGGGTTTGATAAAGAACGACCTTCACATATCTATTTATTCAATGAAATATTTACCATCCAATTTTTCTAACGAAAAAAATACACCGCGGGTTGGTTGGATAAAAAATTTCTGGCCAAGCTATAATTATTAAAAAATTGGAAAAATGACTTTTTATTTAATATTGCACCCATGAGTTTAACAAATAAATGTAATACCAATCGAAAGTATGAAGTGTATAGAATATGAAAACGTTAGGTTATAATGTAATATATTTATGTTGTTTGCATTAATATAAATGTTGTTTGCATACCTTAAATTGTTGCATTCATTTGTTCATTATGGTTTGCGTTGTTTTTCAGGTTGCATATAATGCGCTGAAAGCACTGTACCATCACAAATCGCCCATAGGCTTGTTGGGCAACCATATAGATGTGATGTCAGGACGGTGGACAGCTCAAGATGCCGGCATCGGAGGTGGCGTTGACTCTTATTATGAATATTTGGTTAAAGGTAAGTGAAACAACTCACTCCATACGTAATGTCTAACCACGAAAATAGCCCAATTAATCTTATTATACTCTTAGGAAGAATAAATAATTTTAAAGTCAAAGAAATGTGTCAAATCAAATTAATTTATTTGCTTGAATATAGGTATAAAAAGTTCTTAGGCTAAATTTGTATGTTGATCTATATTATAACCTACGGAGGTGTGCAAATTCTATGTGTCATTTAAACAATTATACAATTATGTTACTAATACAAAATATTCTAATTATTATAAATATGTCATCAAATTGTATTATTTACTAAGTCCTCAATGCTAAAATACGCTTTATCAAGCAGAAACTTTTTAAAGTTAAATCTAAACACTTCATGATTCTCTGACTCCTTTATAGTCAGAGGAAAGTTGTTATATAATATTATATGTACTATTTTTATAAATACACTTAAAGGAGCCGTTTGCATCTTGGAGCACATAATCTATTTGTGAGTCGCTCTCCAGTCATAGTTTTATATTCACTTATATATTTTTTTTTTTTTTTTTTTTTTTTTCTAACGGACTAATGCTGTTTGCCTCTACCGGCATTTACAGCTTCACCGGAGGGGTATTTTTTACTATTATTTTGTTTTAATATCTGTAAATGTGGCTTGACTGTGTTGATCTCAGTAGGTACATAATATTGTTCTAATGCATTTTTTCTAAGCTTTAAATCTTGTTTGTTTCCTTTAACAGTTTCCCCAAATCAGAATTCCATATACTAAAATTTAGATTGCAGAGGCATTCGATAAATTTATGATTACTTTGACTTGTTTTATTATTGTTACTGTGTTCAAATGTCTCCTTTCAATCGACGGTAGCAGACAGTGGTGTTTCATAATATGTTAATTTTCTTTCAGGTGCAATACTTTTAGAGCGTCCAGAGTTGATGTCAATGTTTAACGAAGCGCGTGTTTCCATAGAAAAGTATCTGAAGAAAGACGACTGGTTCGTCTGGGCAACCATGCTCAGAGGGCACGTCACGCTGCCCGTGTTTCAATCGTTGGAGTCCTACTGGCCAGGACTGCTCACTTTAATTGGTAAGATATAGAAAATCAGCACAATCCTAATAATATTATAAATGCGAAACTCTGTGTGCGTATCTAAGTATGTCCGTTACCACTCAGCCATAAACGGCTGTATAGATATGAATGAAACATCATTCAAACCCGTACAGCAGTTCGTTCTTGAAAAACACACATCTATTATCTGGTATTGGGGTTTTGGATGTATATTTTGTAGTCATGTTTGTATATATGTGTGTGTTTTCAAATTCAGTTCGATGTGAATACTGCATATAATATTAAAAATAAATCAATGTCTATCCAGGTGAGAGCGATACCGCAATGCGTATAATCCACAATTACCACAGCGTATGGCGGCAGTACGGGTTCACGCCTGAAGTTTACAACCTGGGCACGGGAGAGGCTTCAGTCTCCCGAGAGAGCTACCCACTGCGGCCTGAACTCATAGAGTCCATAATGTACCTGTACCGGGATACGAGGGATCCGATCCTGCTGCAGATGGGGGAGGATATACTGCGCAGCATCCAGCACAGTGCGTGGACACCCTGTGGATATGCTACTGTAAGTATACCCATAAGTAGGTAAGCTTTACCCATTGTTGCCGCTCACAAAATATAAACTGGACCCCAAAGAAAAGTTCCAAAATTTTACAGATATTATAATGAAAATTATCCATATAGCCCTATAGATATTTTTTTTAAAAAAACATATAATTGCCCTAATTCTGTTAATCACACGAACTAGCTAAAATTCACTAAAATTCTTCAAATTGAAGTAGCTCGTATTCTATTTACGCTAAAATTCAAATTCGCATAACTCCATACAGCGCTCTCACTAATATTAGACGAGTTTTATTCCATTGCTGGTCAATTGCGGGTAGTTTTAGTAGGCACCAAATAAGTGGCGACCTAATTTCGCTAAAACTACCCGCAAATTTAATAAATTTATTTAATTTTACTGATTTTATTGATTACGATAAAGTCTAAATTAGTATGAGACTTTCATACTAATTTAGACTTTATCGTAACCTTATAAGAACTGGATTAGTTTTAAAACATTTTAGTTCAGTTGAATAAAAGAATCACTACCAATATATTATATGGAAAAGACAAATAAAATACTTCAACTTAAAAAACAACAAAATCTATTACATATTATATTGTAAATACTGTAATGGAAGCGATTTTATGAAGTCATTCACAAAATAAAATTTACTCACATATTTAAAGGCGTTGGCTCTTCTGCAGGTGTTGACTTGGCTTCTGATACTACTAATATTTTGTTTGTTATTGTTATTTTAGCGAGCGTGTCCTCTGGCAAAACGCCAGTATAACGATCTAACTTATAATGTTTACTAATTTGTGATATAATAAATGTAATTGACTTCGTTGTTGTACATTCCACTTAACGAATCTGAAGTGTGACATTTATCTTTCGCAAAATACAATTTCAGTTTTTCCCATTTTGTTTTATTTTTCTTCTATTTCCGTTAGAGAACAACTACTGGCTCTGTAGAGAGTCACCAAATTAATGGTATTAATGGTTCTTCGCTACATTTAATGTGTTTGTAAATGTCCCGTTATTCATGAGGGCGTTTTAGTCATGCTTAGAACCACTTATAGGTTTCTTATATTATATTTATTTATTAACATTCACACAAGGTCTTCAGGTCCCAAACTAGGCGGAGCCTGTACTATGGTGACCTGATGACTGATATATATACTTATATACATATACACACCCAGACACAGGTCAAACAGACATGTTCATGCACACAAATGTTCGACTTGTCCGGGAATCGAACCCAGGACCAGCGGCTCAGAAGGCAGAGTGCTACCAACTGCGCCAACCGGCTAGTCAATTATACTGCGTGTTGTTGAATCCCTTAATTTAGCGAATATTACACACTGGCAATATGAGCAGAAGGTTTTACTACTTTTGTGACATTTTTATTGTCAGATAAAAGACGTGCGCGACCATCGCAAAGAAGACCGCATGGAGTCGTTCTTCCTCGCCGAGACGACCAAATACTTGTATCTGCTGTTTGATCCGGACAACTTCATCCATAACCCGGGTGTGCGAGGCACGGTCATAGACACGCCGAACGGAGAGTGTATAGTGGACATGGGAGGGTATATCTTCAACACTGAGGCACATCCGATCGATCCCACGATGTTGTACTGCTGCCATGAGGGGAGACAGGGGTAAGTTACATTTTTACCAACTTTTGACTATTTTGAGTCTGAAAATAAAAATCTCAACGCCAGTTACGTGCTGAGGCTCGCGCTCGCCGCCTGGCACGATCATAACTCCCAAATGAAGAACTGCTAATAAGTTCGAAACTGGTCGGAGAGTAATTTTCCAGTGTTTACCACGTGAGTCCTAGTCGGTTTGTTACATTACAATTTTGACTATTTATTCTAATAACGGTTAAACTGACGTATAAGATAAGATAACGACATTACATGGGTACATTTAAAATTTATAAAGTAACTTAAATTGTACAATCGGCGACCTTATCGCTGAACAGCGATCTCTTGCAGGTAACCGTAGGCTAGATAGATACACTTGAGTTTTAATAATTAGGTAGTGTGCAGTGTTAACATACAACTAAATGTTTTGAATATACTAATACAAAAATAACATATTTTTAATAAACTAAACCATATTAAAATACATAAGGATAAACTAAATATACCAATATATATAGTATATACCAATACCATAATATAAATATGCTCGTATTACGACGTATATAAGTCAAACAGGTCTTGTTTTGTGTCTTTCCGGGTCTTTTTTCATAGAGAGCATACTTTCCACCGTTTCTGCTATGATTTCTTGTCTTTCGAGTTAAATTTACACAAGGCACTTAAAATCATAAATACTTGCGGAATGGTAGAGTAAACTGTTTTTAATGTGCGGAGCGGCGAACAATCATATGGCGTGCCTGGTCCATATCGTAGCCAGTTATAGTCGTCTTAGGACATCTGCAAAACTATTGGCACTTTCCTGGCAGCACTGCCTCTTCGGATAGGTATCTAAGGATATATTTATTTCTTATTTATTACACTCAAACCCCCGCACTAGGATTCCCTGTATCGCGAGAGGCACAGACTCACAACTATAGCACAAAAACACCCAAGACCCGGAACAAACACCTACGCGCATCGCATAAATGTATGCTTCTGCCGGGATTCGAACTCAGGGTCCCGGAGATACAAAAGTCGTGTGACTTACCACTGAGCCAAGTATATTTATAGAAGACGCAGATATTAAGTATGTTGAAGTTGAATCGGCCATTGGATAAGATTCGAATACACGTTGTTTTTTTAACCTGTGTTTCAATGTTACAGACACACCCAGTTGTTTAACCACAACTTGAGATTAGTCCTGTTAATGTAATGGTAAGTACAATATATTTGAAGTACTCTCGTTTTCAGGGTCAACATAAGCGAGGTGCACCGAATATACCAAATATTAGAAGAAGAGGACAATGTTAAATTTATGACGATGATCGACGCGCATTCACAGAAAAATGATACTAAAGACACAAATGATACGGCTGAAAGTCAGGTACCACTGAACCACGCCAATATATCTACTGAAGATAAGAAGCTCGATCAAAATCAGGTGCTAATAAAAACCGAAACAAGAACGGGATATGTGAATATGGATGGTACAGAAAGAGAGAAAGTTAATAACGAGTCTGTACTCAAAGAAATTGTAAATGATAGAATAAGCAACAACAATACCGATAAGATAGAATTAGTAGATAATTCAACTCCCAAGACTGAGCCGGCGTCTGTCGAAGTGGACGATATAATAGTCCCTCAAGCGTACGATGAGGCAGATCTACAGTTGCCAAGTACATCTAAAACGAAAGACGCGTTCAAATTGCTCCCGAAAGTAATACAAGACTTCTTGAATAGTGATTGGAAAACTAAATCCAAATGCGAGCCGCAGACTATGTTAGAAAGGATACGTAAAGAGAAAAGGTATCCAGACCATCCTGATGTCAATAGATATGAGCTTCTGCTCACACCGGCACCCTCGTTCTTGCAGAGGATATCGTTAGCCGGAGAATTCTTGAACAAAAAGCAACTAGAACTATAAGTTTATATAACTTTTTGAAAGACTTACAGTGTGCTGTGTTGTGTTAAATCGTTGAGACGTATTTATTGAATTTTCGTTTTTCTTAAAATACATTTTCAAATACAGTCTTTTGTTTTTGTTAAGTTAGGTATCGATAAGTAAAGCCTTTTTCATACATTTAATTCTTTTTCTATAGAACTTCTTGCGAGAATATCTGCTGTCAAAGTCATAGTGATGTATGAAGGGTTCGGCTGTGACACGAACCTTCAACCTCTTTCGCCAAGATGTAAATAAATTTCAGTAAATTATTTTATGTAAAAATAACGCAAAAAATGTCAGGTTTCCCCAAGTATGCGAGCCGGCCGACCGATCGCGAGAGTCCGTGGAGGGGCTTGGGAATGTGTCGCTTCTGTGCTCGGTTGTCCGTGGTATCATGACCGAAGTGAAAAGTACTCCATCCGAAGAAGTTACTTTATCTTCGAAAGGATATAAACTGATAGAATTTGTCGGGGAAGGTGCTTACGCTAAGGTAATTTCGAAGTTTAAATCAGATTAGTCACGATAATGTACTGAGCATTACTTATAATAGTTGAGACCGAATCAGTTATCCGTTAGTATAAGTCCGAGGACAGGCAGACATTCGTATTAATCTCTTTATATATAAGTGATATTATAAATAGACCAAATAATAAGAATTATCAAGGGAATGACTGGTGCCGCGTTTTGCCACAGCGGGCTGGGGTTGGAACATCCTACGAGTCTCCGCCATTACCGCCATTTTATGGGTGAGACAGACAATACCAGGTGGAGACGGGGTGAACAGATTCGGGACTGCAACCGATAGTAACCTAATCTAAGTTACGATAGTCGTGAATTCTCCTGTATACAGACTGTTAGGTAGAAGACCGTACATACTGAAGTCAGATATAAGGCACTCGATTCTGACCCCGAATTTGTAAAAATATAGGTACCTTATTTTTTACGTAATTTATCCAAAAATATCCTTAGTATAGCGTAAGCGCAGTCACCGCCGATGAGTTGTTTACAAACAGCGCGGCACCCTTCCCCGCGCTCGCCCTGTCTGCCCGCGCGCCGGCCGAGCGCCCGCGGCACGTGCCAGTCAAAGGACGCGAGCCGCCCGTGACGCAATATTTGATTTTTGAAGAAACCTCTTTTAACTGTTAGTGTGTTTTGTGTCAAGTGCAATGTCGTTTACGTCGTCGCCGGTCTGGACTCTGCTGCACAAAGAAGGACTACACCCATATCATTTTCGGCCTGTTCAAGAACTCGGGGTCAACGACCATGAACCACGGGTGAACTACTGCCGATGGTTTTTAGAAAACACGGAAAGGAATATCTTATTTACGGACGAGGCGACATTCACAAGGCTTGGGGTATTTAACGAGCACAACGAACATTGGTGGAGTACTTCCAACCCCCACGTTACGCGACAGGACGCTTACCAACATAGGTTTAGTGTGAATGTGTGGGCAGGTGTTTTAAACAACTGTTTGCTGGGCCCATACTTTATTGAAAGTAGACTAGACAGTCAAGCTTATCTTACCCTATTACGTAGTGTAATAAATGACATGCTGGAAGATGTTCCCTTGACTAATTTATGAGAGTTATTCTAGCAGCATGATGGAGCGCCCGCTCACTACCAGACGCAAGTGCGCGAGTTTTTAAATTGTCACTTCGGCAATAACTGGATAGGTCGCGGTGGGCCCGTCCCGTGGCCGGCGCGCTCGCCTGACCTTACACCGTTACATTTTTACTTGTGGGGTGAAGTGAAACGGCTTGTGTACGCTAAAGAATACTCCAACCGGGATGAACTAAAGGCTAGAATATTAGCCGCCTTTGATAAGGTTCGAAGTAATACGTTTGTGTTGTGCCGGGTGAAAAACAATATGCGAAAACGCGCCGAACTCTGCGTTGCGCGAGGAGGCGATCATTTTGAACAATTATTAAAATACGTTTAATTTTATGTAAATAGTGTAAATACTTAGTGAATGTAAGTGAATCGGTGTAAATAAATACTACATATTCTACCATTGTGGACGCTGCATACGCCAAGAGTTAGGTACCTAGTTATTATTTCTTATTTAAGTCTCGATGTATGTAGGGTGTCCATATTTTCTCCATTTGTGCTGCAATAATTTAGTATCGTTTACTGTGCCGTATATTTATATTACTCTTGCATTATATTTTTAATGGTTACTTGAAGCCATTGACTAACATGTCCTTCAGTATGTACGGTCTTTTACCTAACAGCCTGTATACGTCAAATCAAGGTCATCCATGAACTTTTAATAAGTTCTTTGACCTCTAAAACAGTAGCAAACTGGAAAAAAAAAATTATGCCCCAACTGTAGAGTCCAACCGAATTTTGAAATATTAATGGCGCAAAATTTATATTTCTATTCTAAGCT
The DNA here is from genome assembly GCA_934044485.1 of Apeira syringaria. NCBI lineage: Eukaryota > Metazoa > Arthropoda > Insecta > Lepidoptera > Geometridae > Apeira > Apeira syringaria. Next base: position 18,224,647 of record OW203662.1, on the reverse strand, counting down.
TCTTTTAATTCTTTATCGATAGGTCGGATTGGAGAAAGAAGGCCTTTGCCCAGCAGTGGTTCGTTCGTACTCTTCTCTGAATATTTCTATCTTATCATTTATTGTCACAGGTTTATTTAACCGAATACTCCTCCAAAGACGACCACAAGACCACACTCGCATGCAAAATTATAGAGACATCCAAGGCACCTAAAGATTTCGTCGTTAAGTTTCTTCCTCGCGAAATAGATGTGCTTGTTCGCCTCAACCATCCTCATCTGATCCACATACACAGTATTTTCCAACGGAAAACCAAGTACTACATATTCATGAGGTACACTGAAAACGGGGACTTGCTCGGATATATTTTGAAGAACGGTTGTGTTTCGGAGAACCAGTCTCGTGTGTGGATGAGACAGTTGGCGCTCGGTCTGCAATACTTACACGAACTGGAGATTACTCATCGTGATATCAAATGCGAGAACGTATTGTTGACGGCTAATTTCAACGTGAAGATATCCGATTTCGGTTTCGCTAGATTCTGTGTTGACGAAGACGACAATCCGATTATGAGCGAGACTTACTGCGGGTCCATGTCGTACGCGGCTCCGGAGATTCTCCGTGGTAAGCCGTAAGTAGTAAGGATATACGGGTTCTGGCTCACTCCTCAGCCTTGAGCCAGAAGCCGGACCGCGGGTGGCTCAAACTAAAAAAAAAAAAAAAAAAAAAAAAAAAAAAAAAAAAAAAAAAAAAAAAAAAAAAGTAAATCGGGCACGCCGGATCGATCTGTGCTATCCGTTTTTTGATATCTCTTCAGGATTCCGAGATAGTTTTCAGGATTCTGCATCTCCAATACCCCTCATTACCATTAGGCTAATTACGGTCCGCGACGCGCGCTCGCCAGCAACCCTCATTACCATTAGGCTAATTACGGTCCGCGACTCGTGTTCGGTCTCTCTTTGTGTGAATCATCAGCGTCAGCCTTGAGCCATAAGCAAGGTGGCTCAAACTAACTAAAACATGCTACTTTTGCTTATTGTACTTAGGTATTTGTTTCTATGATATCAATAACAACAACCACAAATTCTTATATATTGTATTTCTCTTTATTCATCTATAAAACAGCATTTATACATATTATAAAGTATTACATCATTCACCATTGTTTGTGAACCGAATAATCGAATAAAATCATGCATTCTCTTTCCGACGAATTTGTAGTACAAATACATCAAACAGTACTCGCCACATACTGAAGTATAATCATTTTGCACCCTCTTGCTGTTAAAATCCCACACTCTGCAGGTTCTATTCAGAAAAATTCTATGAGGTCCTGTGGGTGGTCGGCCGAACGAATCAAAATATTGACCTACTTTGTTTTTATCTATGTGTATGGCTACCCAGTGGGAGCCAGGTTGTGTATCTGAATCCAAATTGCTAACTATATACGCTGGCACTTCGATATGGATTGGTAATCTGTTTGCTGCATATACGTTATTTTGTATGGAGGGATTAATTTTTGATAAATGGTCCTTAATCTCTATTGTGTTCATACTGTGTAAACAAAACTACGTCCTGCACTTGTGCTACCTTGTGATCCTAATCGTCGAATGAACACCAGGCCACTACTTACGTTAGTGTTTAAAACATCTAACCTAACCTAACCGACGATTGAGCACCAGGGCACTTCTCACATCGATATTTTAGATACATGATCCTTAATCTCTATGGTGTTCATACTTTGTGAATGTTCAGTATAACAATTTATATAAAGAAAGCTTTAAATAAAACATATGAGCTATGTTGAGTATTTTATTTATTGATATCATCCTTATATCTACAATACAATACAATTTTATCTTAACTACTATAATCTACGATCACGTTACGATTTTTGTCTATTTCAATTACATTATCGAACTCAGCATAAACAATACAGTTGATAGTTTGAGATAGAGACGTATCAAAACGAACTTCTAATCTTACGCTACCATTTCTTATCAGATTCCAATGACTTAATGAGTTAGCTGACAAGTCAGGAGTTAAGTCAAAAGCTAATAGACAAAAACCTTTAGCATATTGCTCTCTAGATATTCCATTGCCTTCGTTAAGAAAATGTATGCCCGTTCCTGAGAATAATGTATGATAGGCGGCAGTGAAAGTATTATTCTCGAAGGATGGTTGTAACGCTTTAGAAGGTATTTGTTGACCATCGATATATAAACAAAATGAACTCATATCGAAATTTTCAAAATTAAAGGGATTTTTAGTAAGGCTACCATTGAACGCCGCGTTATTAACGAACCCGACAATACATCTTTTAGGTATTTGCCCCAAAAATATATTATCAAGTGTTTTTCCCTGAACCCCCGATGGTATTGTTAAAACTTTAACTTCGGCTCGAGTAATAGGATATTTAGCTGTAGTGGAGGCTAAAACTTTTTGATGTGCAAGTAAAACCGTTGGATTTATTCGAGCTCTACGTACAAAGAAAGTTGCATATTTGTCCTATTACTTCACATTTGCATTCTTGTGTAGGTACTTGTGAAACGTTAATCGTTATCATTACAAAATGACCGCTATTAGTAATTGGATTGACATTCTAATGGTTTTGTCATATCACGAAACGTTAATCGTTATCATTACAAAATGACCGCTATTAGTAATTGTATTGACATTCTAATGGTTTTGTCATATCACTAAACGATTTTTAATGATTATTTATTTAGTGTATCATCTTGGTATATATATTCGAAATCGATGTAGCGCTCTCAGAATTATGTGAGCAGTGAAGTCTATTATTTCTGATATTAAAGTGTTGTGAGTTAAAAGTTTTCAAAATCAACAATGGAGGTAAGATTTATACTTTATTTTTATTTATGTATTAGCATTTATAAAAACTGTGCAAAGCAGGTGTTTGTGAAAAGTCAAAGAGAAGTTGCATGTAGGTACGTTTATTTAACGATAACTTGATTTTGAAGCATTGATAGCCCAGTGTTAATATTCATGGACTTAGGGTATATGTTTTGAGTGTTGTGACACATATTTCTATCACATCGTGATACCAATTTTTGTGAGTTCTTGTAAGAATCTATGCATATCATTTAATATTATTGCTATTTCTATTTCAGAACACATTTAACGAAGAGAATACTTTCAAGCAATATTATTATCAACAATTGTCAGACGAAGACAGCAATGATAATATAACCATGAACATAGAATCTTCAAATTTAAAAAGAAAGAGGGAGCAAAAAGAGAGTTTAGATGAATTTTTCGAGTTTCCCAACAGCAAGAAGAAAAAACAGTGTTCATCAGTGTCAAGAGCTCAGCCGGATGGTGGCATTGCTTTTATTTCAACAAACAATGACGATGCATCTAAGTCACAATACATGATTAAGATTGATGTTTACGAATTAAGCAAATTGACAAAAATACCCAACTCGCAACATTGGAAACATGCAAACATACGAATCAAATATTATGCTGACGACAAGAACAAAAATTATGAGAGTATTAAAAATATAGTCTACAACATTACAAAAGAAATATCTAAGCTGGATACATGTAGAAAGTTGTATTTTAACAATAGCTCATGCTAAATAAACTTTAATTCTTATATTACTCATATTACTCAGAGTAGTTAATACTTTGTCCGTTACAATACATATTTAGCTAATTGGATCAACTCATCAGTGTTAATCTCCTTGCATTTAATACCATATTCTAAAATATAAATAGTCAATGTAAATCAAATGTAAGCACCATTCTTATTTTAACCTTGGTATAGTCACCTGCAAGATGGAAAACGATCAAGCTGTTTGGTTAGAAAAATCAGAACTATTTGATTCAACCTATGACAATGAGCTATACCAAATTTGCATAGCAGCGGAAAACGATCAAGCTGTTTGGTTAGAAAAATCAGAACTATTTGATTCAACCTATGACAATGAGCTGTACCAAATTTGCATAGCAGCGGAAAACGATGATAAGTAAGTAAACTCGAGTCATAATCGTGTAAATATATTTCGTATTCAAATGACTTTCTATTAATATTTAATTACTTTTTCAGTCAACCAACATCATCATACACAGTTCAAGTGGGGCGAGGAGGAGCTCTCAAAAGAACTGTTGGCGCTGATACCATGGGTAACGATGCAAAGCGACAGAGGCTTGAAGAACCTACATCTTCAGCTGACTCTAGCCATCAGCATCAGAGGCTTGAAGAATCTACATCTTCAACTGACTCTTCCCATGACTCAGAAAAGGTACACTGCAACTCATGTGATATTCTAGTTACTAGAAGATACTATACGAACCATATTAAGAGCAATATGCACAAAAATAATGTATCAATATTGCATAGTTCTAGAGATAATATATCGATAATAGATTCGGCTTTCAGACAACGCATAATTTCTTACAAAGTTAAAAGTAAAAAACAACCTGATATACTTTTTGAAACACCAGAACTGTTTCTTAATTCAGTTAGAGACGACTTATGTTTTTTAATTAATAAAGCTATAAAACAACATTATAGTTTGAAAATAAACTTTGTATTACATGCGGAATTTGTACAAGAAACAAAACAATTGGCTAATTCTTTTGATTTTCAAACAAGTAATTTCTTAGTTACCCAAGCAGATGACTTAGACATTTTTATGTCAACCTTACGCGACACTTTAGCAAATAAAATATGTACTTTTGAGAAGAAAGATAGTGGTTGGAGTTTGAAAACCATTAATTACATTGAGTTAAATATTAATAAATTTAACCCTCTCCGTGGTACTTCATATATTGATCTACCTAAAGATATTAAGCTTAAAAAAGCAATAATAAATGTCAAAAACTCAGATAATTTATGTTTTAAGTGGTCGCTGCTTTCAGCATTATATCCAGTTAAAAAAAATTCAGAACGGCCATCATCTTACAGCATTCATTCAAATAAGTTAAAATTTAATGGAGTATCATTTCCAGTTAAGTTGACGGATATAGCGAAAATCGAAAAACAAAATGATATAAGTATTAATGTGTTTGGTTTAGAGTTTGATACGAAAACAAAGAAACATTCTATTGTAGGTCCACTTTGTTTCACAAAAAGTCGTAAAAGTACTCATGTCAATTTATTATACATACAAAATGGAACGAATGGCCACTATTGCTATATCAAAAACATGTCGCGATTAGTAAGCAAGCAAACATCTAATTTGAATGTTGCTATTTACATTTGTGATGGATGTTTGATACGATTTCCTACCAGAGACAGGTTAAGTAAACATCAACAAGAAGACTGTTCTCACATTACAACAAAGTTACCAAACAGCGAGAAAACATCAAAAAATTGGTTTGGGGAACCGTCATCAAACGACACATTAAAATTTGATAATTTTGAAAAGAAAATGAAAATTCCTTTTGTAATCTACGCAGACTTTGAGGCATTTTTAAATCCTATACAATCATGTCCCAACGATTCATCTAAATCATACACTAATAACATTCAAAAACATGAGACTTATAGTTTTGGATACTATATAAAATGTTCATACGATGATAGATTATCAAAGTATGAGACATATTGTGGTCCAAACTGTGCACAAGTATTCATGGAACGTTTGTGCAATGATTTGAAAACCATATGTAAAAAAAATTGTTTCCAAAGATCCCCGAAGTCCCCATCAGCTGATCATACCAATAAGATATCTAATTCGAAAACATGTCACATATGTGAAACTAATATTACTACTGAAGAAGTTCTTGATTTTGATTGGCAAACGGGAGAATTGAGAGGAATTGCACATGAAGTATGTAAGAACAAGTTTCGTGCCCCCCGTCACATTCCGGTATTTCTACATAATTTAAGTAATTATGATGCTCATTTCATTGTCCATGCACTTAATTTTGTTGAAGGTGAAATTGATATAATTCCACAAAACAAGGAAAAGTACATCTCGTTTTCAAAACATCTAACAATTAATAACCAAAAAGTTACCTTAAGATTTGTTGATTCCTTCAAATTTTTACCATGTAGTCTTGACCAGTTAGTTAAAAACCTCAAAGATGATGAATTTCACGAACTCAAGAACGCCTATCCAGTTAAAGAAGATTTCAACCGTCTTCGTAAGAAAGGAATTTATCCATATGAGTTCATGACTTCATATGACAGTTTAAATTCAACATCTTTACCGAATCGAGAACAGTTTTATAGTTCACTTACTGATACATGTATCTCAGATGAAGAATACAACCGTGCCCAAGATGTTTGGCAACACTTTGTTTGTCGTAATATGCTAGACTATTCTAATTTATATTTAAAAACTGATGTGTTGCTGCTTACTGACGTGTTTGAAAATTTCAGAGATATTTGTCTTAAAACATATGGCTTAGACCCGAGTCACTATTACACTGCACCTGGGTTAAGTTGGGACGCGATGTTAAAACATACAAAGGTTGAATTAGAGTTGTTAACTGACATTGATATAATTGCATTTATTAAGACTGGTATTAGAGGTGGTGTATCTCAATGTAGTAATCGTCATGCTAAAGCAAATAACGAATTTTTAAATGACTTTGATAAAAATATACCTACTTCATATTTAGCTTATTTTGATGCTAACAACCTTTATGGATGGGCCATGTCTCAATACCTACCTGAAGGTTGTTTCGAGTGGGTGAGTCCAGAAACAAATTTTAAAGTTTCTGATACTTCTGAGTATGGTTTTATTCTTGAAGTTGATCTTGAATATCCTAAGGAGCTTCATGATTTGCATTCTGACTTTCCATTGTGTCCTGAAAATATTTGTGTAGGTGAAACAAAGGAGAAAAAACTAATCCCAAATTTAAATAACAAAATAAAATACAAGATTCATTACAGAAATCTAAAACAATGTCTAGCATTAGGACTAAAATTAACTAAAATTCACAGAATACTAAAATTTAAACAAAGTCCATGGTTAAAAAAATACATTGATCTAAATACTGAACTAAGAACAAAAGCCGTGTCAGATTTCGAAAAAGATTTTTACAAATTAATGAACAATTCGGTATTTGGAAAAACAATGGAAAACATTGAAAAACGAGTAAACGTTAAATTACTTACTCACTGGGAAAATCACGGTAAAAGTTTGGGTGTTCAAGATTTTATTGCAAAACCTGAATTTCATAGCGTATCAATTTTTTCTCAAAACTTGGTGGCTGTACAGTTAAAAAAAACTAAATTGTGTTACGATAAACCAATTTATTTAGGGTTTTCCATTTTGGACATATCAAAAACTCTGATGTATGAGTTTCATTACGACTATATGCTGCATAAGTTCGGTGATAAAACGAAACTATTATACACTGACACCGACAGCTTAATTTACCAAATTTTTACAAATAATTTTTATGAAGACATTAAACCTGATCTCTCTTCACGATTCGATACGTCTGATTATCCTTCAGACAACATGTTTGGTTATCCACAAATCAATAAAAAGAAATTGGGATTTTTTAAAGATGAAAACAATGGAAAAATAGTAAAAGAATTTGTAGGGTTGAGATCAAAGATGTATGCAATCCAATGCGAAAATAAATTAACAACAAAAGCTAAAGGTGTAAATAAAAGTGTCACAAGAAGGATGACAATGCAAATGTATAAGTCCTGCTTGTTGAATAGAAATATTTATCATGATACTATGTATAGATTTCGATCAATTAAGCACACTATATTCACACAGCAAATTAATAAAGTTTGTTTATCATATAATGACACAAAAAGATTTATATTACCTAATAATGTTGATACAATAGCATGGGGTCATCATAAATTAGGGTAAGATGTAAATATAAACATGTAAATAGTTTGTAATTATTTTTGTTCAAGTTGAATAAATAGTGTAAGATATTTGTTTAGATGATTAAGATGATGTATTATATAAACTATTATGTATCTTTAAAACATGATTTGAATTGATAAAATGATATTCAAATAAATAAATCAAGTATGTCAAAGAAATGTCTTTTACTTTATTCCTATACCTAAACCAGTTCACACGTGTGCTAAGATGTTTCATTTTGTTCATCCGTTTACTGCAATAGTAGCCGGACCAAGTGGTTGTGGAAAATCTAATTTTGTTACTAATTTCATAAAATATTCAAAAGATATTTGTAGCACCCCTTTTATGCAAATAACTTGGTGCTTTGACGAAATGCAACCTTTGTACAACCTAAAAAATGTAAATTACCATCAGGGTATTCCAGATCTCAGTATGTTTGATGGTAAAGATGCAAATCTTGTAATTATTGATGATCTGATGAGAGAATCTGATGGGCGAATTGTAGATATTTTCACCAAAGGCAGTCATCATAGAAACTTGAGTGTATTTTACATTACTCAAAACTTATTTCATCAAGGAAGAGGACAAAGAGATATTTCACTAAATTCAAGTTATATCATTTACTTTAAAAATCCACGTGACAAAACACAAATCCGGTATTTGGCACGTCAAGTAGCACCGGAAAATCCAAAGTTCATAGAAGATGCCTACAAGGATGCCACCAAAGAAGCACATGGATATATTATGATTGATTTAAAACAAAATACTAGTGATCTATGTCGTATAAAAACTAGTGTCTTTCCCCCAGATCATTATTGTCATGTATATGTACCAACAAAGGGGTTTAAATATGCCAAGAACCAGCAAATTCCTATCATTTTCAAATAATGTCGCGAAGCCTCAAGACGCACAAAGAATTGTTATCTGCACTGCATAAACTAAAACCAAAATATAGAACAGCTCTTTTAAAGTCATGTGGTGATGGAGAAATAAACTGCATTTGTGAATGCATTCATAACGTCTTGCAAGGTAAGGTGTCGATTGAAGAAAAAAATAAGAAAAAATTAAAAAAACACAAATCTCTTCTTCGCAAGTTAGTACGCAAAAGCACAAATAAAGTAAGAAAAAATATTATCATACAAAAAGGTGGTGCATTTTTACCTATAATATTGGGTTCAATACTAAGTGGATTACTTGGTTCTTTTATTAAGTAAAGAAAAATGGAGCATGCTAAAAAGATGTTACTTATTGAACCTAGCATGATAGAGAAACTAAATCAACACAACAGTGTAGATGATCCAACATCCAGATTAGATATTGAAATGAAAAACATCTTAAATACGAATATGGATGATAGAAAAAAATGTATCTTATACTTACAAATACTGCAGAGATATTTACATTTCAATGAAGAAAATCGACGACCTGTTGAAATACCGATAATCTCTAAGAATGCAGAATTATTAGAATCAAATATAAAAGATGAAACTGTAGCTAAGCATCTAGTCTCTTCTCAGATACAGAACGAAGAAGAAAAACTTCAAGTTAGCACTCAAAACAGGAGTAATATTTATTCGTCAAATCAAATACTCAGTTGTATTCCAAAAACATATGCTAAAAAAGGTGAATCGTTGTTAAATTTGCTTTCATTGAGTAAAAAGAAAATTCGATGGGACGATGATGGTACAGTGCTTATAGACAATGAGAAAATTCCAGGAAGCAATATTGTTGATTTAGTAAATGATATACTTAGGCCACTCAAGAGAAGTGATCCAATAGGTTGGGAAAACTTTGCAAAGACACTGAAAGATATTAAAATACCACTTACTTACTTAGGGAATCCAAAAAGAATCAATTATATTAATAAACTACACAAGAAAGAGCTTGGCGAAACTTCAACAGATGAAGAATTTGGTACTCCCTCGGATAACTCGGATAAATACAGAACAAAAATTCGTAAGAAACTTGACTGGGAGAAATGGACTCCATACTAGAGGATAGTGAATTGGACCCCATACAACTTATAAATCAAATATATTATAACGCTGCACATCCTGCTGGTTACAGTAGCATAGAAAAGTTAACAAAGGCAATGAAAGGTAAAATGAATAAAAGTGAGGTTAAAAAATGGTTGCAGTCTCAAGAAACGTATACGTTGCATAAACCTGTACATAGAAAATTTCCTAGGAATAGATATATATTATCTAATATTAACGAGCTCTGGCAAGCTGATTTAAGCGATATGAGGACTTATTCTAAATATAATGAAGGTTATAACTACATACTTTGTGTGATTGACGTATTTTCTAAATTTGCATATGCTAGAGCCATTCAAAAGAAAAATTCTGTAACTATTAAGCAATGTTTCGTAAGCATATTTAATGAAGCTAATACTACACCTTTTCATATACAATCTGACAAAGGAACTGAATTTGTATCTAAAGATGTGCTGTCATACTTCAAAAGTAAAAAAATTAATTACTATACTACAAATAATCCAGATATTAAAGCAAGCATAGTAGAGCGATTTCAAAGAACACTTAAAATGAAAATGTGGCGGTACTTTACTCATAACAATACTTATAGGTACATAGATATTTTGCAAAATTTAATATATGCTTATAATCATGGTTATCACTCCAGTATAAAAATGAGTCCAGCTGATGTCAACTCAAGTAATATAATAACGGTTTGGAATAACTTATATGATAGAAAAATCAATACAAGGACCTTCACTATCTTAACTCCAAATTTTCATGTAGGTGATTATGTTAGAATTACTAAATATAAGCATGTATTTCAAAAAGGATATGAATCGAATTGGAGCGATGAAGTATTCATTGTCTCTTCAGTAATAGATCGCTCACCATGGGTGGTTTATACATTAAAAGATTTACAAAATGAACCAATTGTAGGAACGTTTTATGAACGTGAGCTCCAAAAAGTTACGTATGACTCTACTTCACACTTCAAAGTAGATAAAATCATTCGTACTCGCTTATCTGGTGACAGAAAAGAAGTGTTAGTCAAGTGGAAAGGTTATCCAGATAAATTTAACAGTTGGATTTTAGCATCTCAATTAAAACAAATATGATAAAAGAAAGTTTTTATTTAACATTGTTAAGCAACAGTTCTACGGAATATTTCCCAGAAAACAAAACCACGCTTTTCTCAACTAAGTTGCCAAAGCCTATAATACTTGAAGGATCATGGTATGTCGGCGTCGTTGAGTTTCAATACCCATGTACGATGTTTACAGTTCAAGATCATGAAAATGTTGTTTACATCACAAAAAAAATGCAAATGCCTCAAGAAATACAACCTTCTCTTGTGTACTACAAAACTCACATTCCAGCTACAAACTATGACAATATTAACCATATTTTAACAGCATTAAACAACATAAAAGAAGACATAAATTTTCGTTATGATGTAATATCAAAATTCGTGAATGTGACAGTGAATGATGAAAACATAAAATCATTAACATTGTCAACTCAACTGTCTCTTCAGCTTGGGTTTGAACCAAATAAAAATCTCGTTGGCAAGGGCTTTGGAAAATGTCCAGCTAACTTACACTTAGGGCTGCCGTCACAATTATTTGTTTATTGTGATATAATCGAACCACAGATTGTTGGAGATGTGATGACTCCATTACTGAGAATAATACCATTAGACCCTTCAAAGTATATTTATGGAGCTAATAAAATGCATGTGTTTTCACCGCCTCACTACTTACCAGTAATGCGGAGAGAGTTTGATACCATTGAAATAGATATAAGATCAAACACTGGTCAAAAAATACCATTCCAGTTCGGAACGGTGTGCATTAAACTACATTTTAGCAAATTATAATGTATTCTCAACACAGCAAAATATCTTGTCCTTATGAACATTATTATTCACGTCAAGCTGGATCCGGTATTGGAGTAATTTACAAAGGAGTCCCATATCAGCGTGGTCATGGAATCGGTAGCTTTTTGGGAGGGTTGTTTAGGTCAGTTTTACCATTGCTTTCTAGTGGGGCTCGAGTGATTGGCAAAGAAGCTTTAAATGCAGGAGTAGGTCTTTTATCTGATATGGTTAGTTCAAGACCTATGGAAGAATCGATCAAATCACGACTTAAGGAGGCAGGCTCTAATTTGAAAAGGAAAGCCGATGCCAAAATTGATCGCATGAACATGACTGGTTCAGGGTATAAAACAAAGAAAAAACATCACTCTTCTCTCATTTCACCATCGACCACTAAAGCGAAAGCTACTAAAAAGAATAAACTAAACAAAAAAATTAGGGACATATTTTCTTAAAATATTTTTATAATGTCTTTTTTACATAGTCATTCCTGCGAGTGCATTAAGTCAGAATTAGATTTATTTGCTTTACCGTCTACACAAACTAGTATAGAAAATGGAATGTGGATACATTATAAACCAATTTCATCTCTTGCTGATGATGGACCCATAGAATTTCAAGTGCCAGGAGCAGGTGATGACTACATAGACTTATCTCATACGTTGTTACATATAAAAGCGAAAATATTAAACCAGGACTCTTCAAAGCTAAATTCATCAGCTGTGGTGGCTCCAGTTAATAACTGGATGCATTCAATCTTTAATCAACTTGATGTTTATTTGAATCAAAAACTCGTTTCTCCACCAAATAACACATATGCGTATCGTGCATACATAGAAACTCTGTTGAATTATACCCCCGCAGCTAAAGACTCACATCTAACCTGTGGTCTTTGGTATGAAGATACATCAGGAAAAATGGATTCAACTGACGAAAGTAATAAAGGATTCACAAAACGTCAAGAATTTGCTGCTGAGAGTAAAGAAATAGAAATGATAGGACATCTGCACGGTGACTTATTCAATCAAGAAAAATTTTTGATCAATGGCGTTGATATGGCTGTTAAATTAGTGCGATCAAGAGAAACTTTTAACTTGATGGCTGCCTCGAATGATTTAAAGTTAAAAGCACGAATTTTGGATGCAACGCTTATTGTACGTAGAGCTCGAATAAATCCAACGGTTTTACTTGCACATCAAAAAGTTTTAGCCTCCACTACAGCTAAATATCCTATTACTCGAGCCGAAGTTAAAGTTTTAACAATACCATCGGGGGTTCAGGGAAAAACACTTGATAATATATTTTTGGGGCAAATACCTAAAAGATGTATTGTCGGGTTCGTTAATAACGCGGCGTTCAATGGTAGCCTTACTAAAAATCCCTTTAATTTTGAAAATTTCGATATGAGTTCATTTTGTTTATATATCGATGGTCAACAAATACCTTCTAAAGCGTTACAACCATCCTTCGAGAATAATACTTTCACTGCCGCCTATCATACATTATTCTCAGGAACGGGCATACATTTTCTTAACGAAGGCAATGGAATATCTAGAGAGCAATATGCTAAAGGTTTTTGTCTATTAGCTTTTGACTTAACTCCTGACTTGTCAGCTAACTCATTAAGTCATTGGAATCTGATAAGAAATGGTAGCGTAAGATTAGAAGTTCGTTTTGATACGTCTCTATCTCAAACTATCAACTGTATTGTTTATGCTGAGTTCGATAATGTAATTGAAATAGACAAAAATCGTAACGTGATCGTAGATTATAGTAGTTAAGATAAAATTGTATTGTATTGTAGATATAAGGATGATATCAATAAATAAAATACTCAACATAGCTCATATGTTTTATTTAAAGCTTTCTTTATATAAATTGTTATACTGAACATTCACAAAGTATGAACACCATAGAGATTAAGGATCATGTATCTAAAATATCGATGTGAGAAGTGCCCTGGTGCTCAATCGTCGGTTAGGTTAGGTTAGATGTTTTAAACACTAACGTAAGTAGTGGCCTGGTGTTCATTCAACGATTAGGATCACAAGGTAGCACAAGTGCAGGACGTAGTTTTGTTTACACAGTATGAACACAATAGAGATTAAGGACCATTTATCAAAAATTAATCCCTCCATACAAAATAACGTATATGCAGCAAACAGATTACCAATCCATATCGAAGTGCCAGCGTATATAGTTAGCAATTTGGATTCAGATACACAACCTGGCTCCCACTGGGTAGCCATACACATAGATAAAAACAAAGTAGGTCAATATTTTGATTCGTTCGGCCGACCACCCACAGGACCTCATAGAATTTTTCTGAATAGAACCTGCAGAGTGTGGGATTTTAACAGCAAGAGGGTGCAAAATGATTATACTTCAGTATGTGGCGAGTACTGTTTGATGTATTTGTACTACAAATTCGTCGGAAAGAGAATGCATGATTTTATTCGATTATTCGGTTCACAAACAATGGTGAATGATGTAATACTTTATAATATGTATAAATGCTGTTTTATAGATGAATAAAGAGAAATACAATATATAAGAATTTGTGGTTGTTGTTATTGATATCATAGAAACAAATACCTAAGTACAATAAGCAAAAGTAGCATGTTTTAGTTAGTTTGAGCCACCTTGCTTATGGCTCAAGACTGACGCTGATGATTCACACAAAGAGAGACCGAACACGAGTCGCGGACCGTAATTAGCCTAATGGTAATGAGGGTTGCTGGCGAGCGCGCGTCGCGGACCGTAATTAGCCTAATGGTAATGAGGGATATTGGAGATGCAGAATCCTGAAAACTATCTCGGAATCCTGAAGAGATATCAAAAAACGGATAGCACAGATCGATCCGGCGTGCCCGATTTACTTTTTTTTTTTTTTTTTTTTTTTTTTTTTTTTTTTTTTTTTTTTTTTTTTTAGTTTGAGCCACCCGCGGTCCGGCTTCTGGCTCAAGGCTGAGGAGTGAGCCAGAACCCGTATATCCTTACTACTGCCGTACGCGCCGAAGCCGTCCGACTTGTGGTCTTTAGGAGTCGTCTTATTCGTTATGCTGAACAAGTCGATGCCATTTGATGACGCACGCATGCGCAAGTTATATGAGCAGCAGATGGGAAAGAAATACCGATTTAGGTCTCGTGTTGCCAGCGTTCTATCCATCGAATGCAAGTCTGTAGTGAAGTATCTATTGGAACCCGATCCGGGACTTCGTCATAGCGCCGTTCAAGTACTCAGCTCTGATTGGATAGCGATGGATGCCAGACTCACCAGTAAGTTCCCTCAGATCAGTTTTGTAATTGTCAAACAAATTATTACTACCGAAGTTATTTTTCTAGCATTGAACGCTGTGGAAGCTGCAGCACTGAATCGTGCGAAAGTTGAAAGGAAACGGTTGTCCGAATCGCATAAAAATCCGCCAAAAAGACAGGGAGATATTCTGGAAGTACCAACGAGAGCCTCTAGCTATAGGGTACGTGTTAAGATAAACGATTTTAATACTTCCCCTATTACCTTTTATTACAATAATAATATATTTGCAGGCCAGTGAAATGATGAAATCTTTGGCTAACATAACAACTCAACAAAAGAATTAGATTAAATGAGTAGATGGAGGGAAAATCCAAGGTATGGTGTGTTCATCCAACTTATATTTGTAACTATCATGACTTATTATAAGTTAAGGTAAAACAGCACGTTAGAGGTTACAGTTTCATCATATCGAGGAAGAGTTGAAACTTTCGGGCTCTGAACAATTGACTCTTGCTACTAGAGGCTACAAAATGATAAAGAAAGTGAACGAGGGATCTTACGCAAAGGTAAAATTATCATAAGCATTAAATCTTAATAATAATGTTTATCACATATCTATCGTAAGCTTTTTCACAGGTCTACCTAGCCGAATACAGGAATCCCACTAAAAATGACAAGCTTTCGATATTAGCGTGCAAAGTTATAGATACGAACACTGCGCCGAAAGATTTTGTGAAAAAGTTTCTCCCTAGAGAAATCGAGATGCTGATCAAGCTGAACCATCCACACTTGATCCACACACATAGTATTTTTCAGAGGAGATATAAATATTTTATATTCATGCGATATATGGAGCACGGAGATCTTTTAGAACACATCCTTCAAAAAGGTGCCGTGCAAGAAGATCAGGCACGAATATGGACGAGACAACTGGCTCTTGCAGTTCAATACATGCACGAATTGGAAATAGCTCATAGAGACATCAAATGCGAAAACGTACTTCTGACAGCGAACCAGAACGCCAAGCTTTCGGACTTCGGCTTCGCGCGAATATGTGTCGATAAAACGTTTAGAGAGATACACAGCGAAACATTCTGCGGTTCCCTCTCGTATACCGCCCCGGAGATATTGCAAGGTGCGCCTTATCTCCCCAAACCGACAGACGTCTGGTCTTTGGGTATTGTGTTGTATGTAATGCTGAATCGCGCAATGCCGTTCGAGGACAAACACATAAAGCAACTGTATCAAGCGCAAGTGAATAAGAACTGGAAATTTCGTACGCGGTACGTCGATACCCTTTCCGAGAATTGCAAACGAGTTGTCACGGTGATGCTGGAACCCAATTGTCAAAAGAGGATTAAAATAGAACAATTAATAAATAGCGAATGGATTGCAATGGATTCTAGATTATTAGGTACATTAATAAGCTAAACTTTCACACTAATATTATAAATGCGAAAGTGTGTATGTGTGGGTTACCTCAACGGCTTGATAGATTTCAATTAATGGAATGTATGTTAGGTAAATTATAACCTGGATTGAAATGTATGGAATACAAAAAACCTAATATTGTAAATGTGAAAGTAGCTTCTGTCGGTCTGCTACATTTATAGGCCTTAGTTTCTGAAGCATTTGATGAATTTTAGTATAGAAATATACGGAACCTTGAAAAGAGACATAGGCTACTTTTTGTTCTGAAAAAAGTGTAGTTCCTTTGGGATAACCGAGTTAGCGGACAAATCGTAGTCGACGCGGCTGAAACCGCGGTGTGCAGCTAGTAAGTCTTCAAAATTATACTTATCGGTAACTAGTTACTATAACAAACGATTTGCCATTCAAGGATAAAATAGTCCAAACCTGATTATCTATTGGTGCTACTCCTAGTGTTGAACATTTAGGTAAACACAGTATTTTTTCTAGAATGGACGACACAAGAAACGTTGGCATATAAAAAGGCCCGCGATGAAAGAATCCAGCTTCAAAAGTTGTTTGATAGTCCGGAAGCTGTGAAGTCAGACAAGGACCTGTGTTTGTCTAATGATTCTGTCGTTAAAAACGCGTGCGATATGGCAGCTTCCTCGACATCTCGGTAAATAATATATTCATTTATAATATATGTACAGTTTTTATGTCTATATGTATTTGATGCC
Organism: Apeira syringaria; assembly: GCA_934044485.1. NCBI lineage: Eukaryota > Metazoa > Arthropoda > Insecta > Lepidoptera > Geometridae > Apeira > Apeira syringaria. The sequence continues at coordinate 18,207,593 of OW203662.1, read as the reverse complement.
GTGGTGGTACCGGCCTAGAATAGTACTCCCCCATCTCTTCCCGTGGGTGTCGTAAGAGTCGGCTAAGGGATAACGCACCAGGAGGTGGGCAGCAGCGCCTTCTGAGGATCGGAAATCTATAATCGAATACTGCGCTCGCCAACCCGCCTGCCAAGCGTGGCGAGTATTGGCAAATCCCCCCTATATGGGGGAGGCATATGTCCAGCAGTGGACGCACATGGCTGAGAAAAAAAAAAAAAAAAATGTATTTGGAGTCTTCTCTGACTTGCTGGATCACTACCAACAAAGTGCATCAATTAACTGTTGATTGAGATGCATACTTAGACTTCAAGTCCAATTTGTGCGAGCCGGATAATACTCAGATTCGATATTTACTGTCTAGTTTAGAGTTTGAACTCGGCATATGCTCACTATTTTCATTAATAGGTACTAGACAAGACAGCAAAGGAGTCTTGTAAGTTTATTAGTCTCCAAATAATTGGTGTCTTTTTTTGTGTTTCCCGATAGGTACAACCCCGGAGTCCTCAAGTCGCGAGTGAATAGGTTCCTTCTAAGTTTGCGTGCTCCACCTTAGACCGCGTCGTCGCTTAACATCAGGTGAGACATTGGTCAAACGCAAGCTTAGCTTGAAGGCGGATCTGCCCTCGCTGTGCGTCTATAATGCCTTTAGATAGACACCCGAACTACTTTGCTTTGCTTATTGTACACAAAAAGGCCAGTTTGATTAGGAGATTACATTATAATAAAGTGACAGTATTTGAAAAATGCCTTAGACAAACTGTCAAACTCGATTTTGTATTGATAATATCTGACATGCTGTCATTTGCTCTAAATTATCTGTAAACATGTAAAACATAAACTAAAAAAATACACATAAAAATCCAACAACATCATGCCATTATGTTCTCGATCAGGGTGAAGATGAAATAATAATGCGGTATAAATGGGTGCCACCGACAAAATAGACCTTAGCACAACACAGTCCGATGTCGCGGTGTTGCAAGAAAAAGGGTTCATTTTAGATAAACTTATCGGAGAAGGATCCTACGCTAAGGTATCTAACGATTAATACAAATGTAACACAGGATGTGAAAGTAGAGTGTGGTAAGTAACGGAATGTGTGGTTGCAGGTTTACAAATCGACGCACCTTGCGGAGGAGACGCGGCACACGGTGATGGCTTGCAAAGTGATAGACACGGCGCAGGCTCCACGCGATTACCTCACTAAATTCCTCCCTCGCGAGCTAGACGTCCTAATTCGTGTAAACCATCCCCATATTGTCCACGTATCAAACATATTTCAGCGTCGAGCCAAATATTTCATATTCCTCCGTTTCGCCGAGAACGGAGATCTGTTAGATTTCTTAACTCAAAACGGCGCAGTTCCTGAAAACCAGAGTAGACTGTGGATGAGGCAGATAATGTCCGGATTGCATTACTTGCACACTATGAATATCGCCCATAGGGATTTGAAATGTGAAAACATATTGATCACGGCAAACTATAATGTAAAGATTACTGATTTCGGTTTCGCTCGGAACGTGCGACAGAGAGACCGTGACATACTGAGTGAGACGTACTGCGGATCGCTGTCGTACGCTGCGCCGGAGGTGTTGAAAGGCGTGCCCTATCTGCCGAAGATGGCCGATATGTGGTCCATGGGGATTATCCTCTACACGATGCTAAACAAGGCGCTTCCTTTTAATGAGACTTCCGTAAAAAAGTTGTACGAAAAGCAGGTAGGTACGTCACAATCACGCCACCAGTATGCTATGTAAATAAACCTTTATCCAAATAACGTGTATGTTACGGGTACACGAGGCGTGCCGCAGAGACATTGGTAAAACTACGACGAAAGTGGTAAAGTGCCGTTGTTCAAGGGCGTTCAGTGTTATTTTCGAGCTTGAACGCTGGCGGCATGCATGCAATGGTCAAACATTTACCTAGTGTCGCCTCGCAGACTCGCGTTGACTGTATAGACGAAATTTGACCGAAAGGCGATGCTTCCCCGATACTAACGCTTAGTTCGAGCATTTAGCATCGAGCGCGAGCAGCTTCGCGACGTCGATAACCGGCTTTAGCTTGTTGATTTAGCTAATAAATATTTTTTACGTAATATTATTTTCACTTATTTCTGTAATAGAAATATGTATAAAAACCTCAATTATTTTGTGGAGCAAATTTCACTTTCCACCCGTCGATACGGTAGGTATGCGCGACCGTTCGACACTACCTATTTCGCTTACACGTTCGGGACTATCACCGCCACTCGTATGTAGTGAATATCTAGAAATTGGATATTGTGGGTGTACCAGCCCGAGCAGCTTAATATCAAATTTACAGACTAAGTTTATCAAATATTGATACATATGGAGTGCCTAATGAATTTGGCAGGTATACATACTGTCCTTACTAAGCTTAAGACGAGGGCAGGAAAAAGATACAGATTTATACCTTACCTTTCACCTGCCCTTTTCCTTCCAACCAGTATATATCACGGAAACGATTAAACATACAATTTTTATGTTTACATAGGTACCTATAGTACAAGAAATCCATAGGTCTTTAACTCTATTTAACTTAACCCTCTATTGCATCGAGGGAAGGCTTATACACTCAGTTTGAAATTGCAGGTAATGCGAAAATGGCGGTTCCGCACTAGTGTTGTGAACACACTGTCGAGCGAGTGCAAACAGCAAGTGACTGCGCTGATGGAGCCAGACGCTAAGATGCGCCCCACTGCCGGCGCGACCTTCGCGGGGATATGGATCGGCATGGACCCGCGACTGGCTAGTCAGTACCCACCAAACTCTGTTTTCATTGATGCCGAAGTAGAAACAAGCATATGACTCAAATGAAAACCGATACGGCACGAAGAAACTATATCTACACCGCGCTGGTTTCTATTTGCGTTGTTGACCGTCGTTAACGTTTCGGATCGCGTAGTTATTCACATGCCTAGACTTGCATCATGATGGCAACATACAGCGTTTTTTTTTTTAAAAAAAATATCTAATTTTTGACTTTTGAAAATAAGAATTAGTTTGGAAATGCCATTCACATACTAAAAAACCTCTCTCTCTCTCAGCTATGGGGCATCCCCTGCTGGACATATGCCTCCCCCACATATGGGGGGATTTGCCAATACTCGCCACGCGTTGCAGGCGGGTTGGCGAGCGCAGTATAATTTTCAATCCTCAGAAGGCGCTGCTGCCCACCTTCTGGTACGAGATCCTTTAGCCGACTCTTACGGCACCCGCGGGAATAGATGGGGGAGGCTAGGCTATTCTAGGCCGGTACCACCAAGGCACCTAAAAAACCTATTAAGGCGGATGTTAGGACCATAATAATTAATGTGAAGATATGTATTATTATACTTAACTGTCTCTCTTAACAAAATAGATTTAGGTATATTTATAAAAGGGACAGCTTATAAACACAAACTTTCGCTTTTATCACATTAGAGGGATAAGTTCCAAGGGAAAAAACGGAGGCTTGGGCATTATACAAAAGTGATTATAATTATAGGTACATACGGGTGTATACCACCATCAAAAGAAAACTAACTTTGTAAGTGGTAGGTAGGTAGGCAACCAGAAACCTACCACTTACAAAGTTAGTTTTCTTTTGATGGTGGTATACACCCGTATGTACCTATAATTATAATCACTTTTGTATAATGCCCAAGCCTCCGTTTTTTCCCTTGGAACTTATCCCTCTAATGTTATAAAAGCGAAAGTTTGTGTGTATCTCTGTTACTTCTTCACGCTCAAACGGCTCCACTGATTTCGATGAAATTTGCTATGTAGATACTTCAAGTCCCGGGATAACACATAGGCTACTTATCATTAATCATCACCACACGGGCAAAACCGTGGGGCTCAGCTAGCTGAGCAAGGCTCATCTATACTATAACCGCAACTTCAAGTTTGAAAAAGTATCATCAAAACACAGTGTGTGCAGGTTGGAGTCCTTAAAAACCAGTAAATATTCTAGGTCTAGCGTTACATCTTCGACCACATCGTCACGGAGCATCAAGTGAGATAGTGGTCAAACGGTAGATCTATAAAGAATTGTTTACCTCCCTAAAGCTACCGTACCTTCTCGTCACGTCATGGTAAAAAAAAATACCAAGAAATGGAACCGACTTCAACACTCGAAAGTGTGAAATAACTTGTTGAAGCCGGTACCAGTGACCTTTGCTACTCACGGGATCAATTGTCATTATGTATGTCCGATGTCTTCACCCGCAACTATAACTATCGTCGACGTATGCGCAACACTTTTCAGTTGTTGGAGTGTAACTCAAAAACAGCTTGACCGATTTTAATGAAATTTAAATGGGACCACACGGGAAGCACCTGCTTTTAAACAAAGAACGATTAAAATCGGTTCACCCAGTCGAAAGTTCTGAGAATCTCCTCCTTATTTTGAAGTCGGTTAAAAAGAGCTTATTATGTTATTGTGTTTGTTTATAGAGCTAACATTCCTCGAAGAGTCGCTCCTAAAGCAAGCCCAGGAAGATTCGCACAAGCGGGAGAAGGAGGTAGAAGATGAGAGCGAGTTCGAGAGGATAGCAGAGTTGCGCCGCAAAGGGCGTGCCAAAGGTATGCTTCAATTTGAACACGCTGGAAATGAGCAGCTCTCATATTCTTTGTTTAGGGTTAGATCTGTTTTTTACTCCATTCGTCAGCACTGAAAATAACTAACTGATCTCTAACTAATGGTAATCGATAAATCTCAGCTTTTAGGTACAGTGAGTCTTAGTTATCTGGATCTAATCGTAACACAATATTCTGATGCAAAGATAATACTCTAAACTTATCTTTGCATCAGAATATTGTGTTACGCACGGTTTTGTCTATACAAATGCTATACCTATAGCTCTAGATACAAAACAGCACAACTATCAAACTAGCCCTAAAAACATAGGACAACGCTAGTTGGCAAGACAATTATTCATAGAAGCGTTAAAAGTACCGTCAGACAGGGTAGAAAATTGATCGATTTGAATATTGATATATTTAATGATTTAAGATAGTGGTCAAAGGCAAGCTTATAATAGTTTAAAAAACGGAATAAAAGAATAGAGAATAGTGTGAAAATTACAGGTATATTTGGATACAATTATACCAAAAAAATATCAATAAAAAATTAACCTAACCCCAGCAGTTTTTCCAGTCTGCATTTTCGTTGGTCCATAAAATATTTCACCAAATAATATAGCTTACGACAGAGTTCAGCTTTTATCGACCCTTGGATCACCGCAGACTTCCAGAAAAAGCTTTATCCAAGTTTATCGGTCAGCACACGTGTTATTTGAATTTCTATAAGTAACTTTAGCAAACCAAGCAGCATAATCTGATGTAAAAGTGATAGTTTTGTATTGTACAATTTTGGACTATCATTTGAAATAACACTATTATACTTATTATATTATTATAACTGTATTTCATCTGTGACGGTGAGTTTGCTACTATCTCGACTGGCCGGTTGGCGCAATTGGTAGCACTCTGCCTTCTGAGCCGCTGGTCCCGGGTTCGATTCCCGGACAGGTCAAACATTTGTGTGTATGAACATGTCTGTTTGACCTGTGTCTGGGTGTGTATATCTTTATAAGTATATATATATATATATATATATATATATATATATATATATATATATATATATATATTTGTGTGTATGAACATGTCTGTTTGACCTGTGTCTGGGTGTGTATATCTTTATAAGTATATATATATATATATATATATATATATATATATATATATATATATATATATATATATATATATATATATATATATATATATATATATATATATATATATATATATATATATATATATATATATATATATCAGTCATCGGGTCACCATAGTACAGGCTCTGCCTAGTTTGGGACCTGAAGACCTTGTGTGAATGTTAATAAATAAATAAATAAATCTCGTAGATATACCGTACCGCTGTAAAGCGTACTGCAGTTTACTGATAACGTTTCTTGTTTACAGAAGGTTTGAAAGTATTGAAAAACGTTGAAACAAACTACCCAAAATCGCAGCAGCTGTTCGAAGGCAGAAACGCGAGTGTATAAAAATGAAAATCAATGTCTACGTTCATCCAGTATTTATTAACTTTTACAATTTTATTTCAAAGTACTGTAAAAACTATTCAATACACTATATTGTACAAAGTTTTTTGTTTTCATTACCAGATGGCGATATATTTGTCCATCCATGTAATTATATTACACAACTATGGAAGACAGGGAGTATCGTCATGGGTTTACAAATATTATGTATTTATATAACATTGGCACACTATGTTAGGAACAGGATCGTGAATATTAAATAATATATTAAAGTTAAATAATTATTAAAAGTTCAATATTTGTAAAATGTATCAAAATCTCGTGGAAAACCAATGTTCTAAATTGTACAAACTTAAAAGGTAAGTAACAATAACATTTACGCACTGAATTGTATTTTTGAATGAAATAAGAAATACATTATAACTTTGTACCTATATGATTACTAAACTTACACGTTAAACAAACGCTGATAGCGATAAAAAACTTTGTATATGGTGATATGAACCATATAGAAAGTCACTGTCGATAACTCTACCTCACAGTCGGTAATTCAGAGGCGTGCGGTAGTCACAACGTGAAATTGTGTCCTTGGAGTTGTCTGCATGTAGCTACGCAGTACTCTTGAGTCTCACGTTCATAATTACTTTACACTGTTTTTACGGGTATAGCGTGGTACTTACGCGTAGTACGATGCGAGACGGGACGTTACGACTAACGCACTGCACTCAAGATCCTGATGAAGGCTTCCGGAAGAAGCCGAAACAATTGTCGATCGTGATATCGGTTACGCGTGAGTACCACGCTATACCCGTAAAAACAGTGTAAAGTACTTTTGAGTCGTTAGAGCGTTTCCACATGACCCGATCCGATATCGGTTACAGACGACGATAGGCGACATCCGATAGCCGACACCATGTGCTGTTGTCACGTAATTTCCGACAAAATCATTCTGATACGGCCATTTGCTAGACAGATTAGCGCGGGCAGGTCATCATGGCAGACCATAATAGAAAAGTGTGACACCATTCACCATTGTGAAAGCTAGATATTCAGGAGCAGCATTTTATACGAATTTTATAACAAAACGCACGTAGAAAGTTTTTTTATTTACTTTCATATGAATGAATTCAAATGTAATTATGTGCTAATTCATATCACAAACAGGAAATCCCAGTGCGGGGGTTTAAGTGTGAAAAAAAGAAAAGTATCAAGAAACAAGACACACATTTTCTAATGGCTGTGGGGCCTAAGTAACTTCTGGCACACAGATACAATTTAGATACACGAATATGTAACACACATACAAACATTATCGTCTGACGGCCCACCGGCCGGCGTCCGATGTTGCTGCCAACATATCGATATCGGGCCGGATAGTATGAAAACCTGTCTTTCTTCTTCTTCTTCTTCTTCTTCTTCTTCCGGTGCCTCTCCATCACTGAAGATCGGCGGTCATCTTTTGATATTTTTCCTTGTTCAGGGCAAACCTAAACAGTTCCTCAGTCTTTCTTAGATCCGTCTAAATATTTCAAAAAAAATCTTGCCCGATATCGTATCAGCGTCCGATCCCGATATTGGATCGAATAATGTGGAAACGCTCTTAGGGATTTGAATTAGTAATTGTATAGCTGGCTCGCTCACTCGCTTACGTATGTCGCATCATCCTATCTCGCTTGGTCGTCGGTCGTCAAACGTTTTTTGCAATCTCTAACAGTATAATTAGTGAAGGTCATATGACAATAAAATACAAATTATTAGAGACCCTGTACGGCACAGCAATTTTAGAAAAGAATTATTACAATGACTTTGTCATATTAGTACCTACCCGAAGAGTTAGGGTTACCGACAGCGTCCTTCCTGTCTACATATAGCTTTACATGAGCAAGAAGGGTAGAAAAGAGCCTGCGATTCTAAAACGGTGCTAGCGTTTTGACCATTTCAGGCAAATTAGGTAGATCAATCTAAGACAATTCATTTCCATCGCAGCTCATCATAGATGCAGCCGAATTAAAATGGTTGTTGGAAATAAGATAAAAATGTACTGTATTTTTTGGTATGTATACAAAGGACTTGAGCAATTTTGAAGCAGCTGCAATAGCCAAAGGTATAATATTCAGCCTCGGTTGAGTTCTTTACATAGCCTAAGAACATAAGGGCCTTTAAATCAACGCTAACTGAAAGACAGCACTTACTACATCCATTTATATATTTGATTCAATAAACCAGAGGATAAGTCTGTGTTGTGATTCATCACCATCATCATCTCAGCCATAAGACGTCCATTGATTTCCACAAGGACCAGTTGGAAGCGGCCCGTTTATGTGTGTGATTGGAATCTGCGAATGACCTCAAGGTCTCAGAATCTTTCCAGTTTTATGCCTAATGGCTTTAAATACTGGTAAGTACCATGTTAATGCTGGATTAAGGCGAATATTCGTCATAGCGACGTTTTTTTTATTCATAGAAGTAACACATTTTTTTATTAATACGTTTTTGATCCATAGTCAGCTATCCAGTGGTCAAAATATGTAAGCAATGAACAATTTTATCGACTGACGAGATACAATTGTAATTAACTTGTTTAATAATCACAACAGACGATTAATCAGTTAGCTAAAAGCGACCTTAATAATGAGCATTATAGAACCAATTTTGTGGTGCAGCACACAAACAGCACTCCATATATTTTCTTGTAGTAGTTCAGTATTCCACGAGTTAACTATATGATCAATGGCTGAATATTTAACACACTAGTGTTTTCTTATTAACATTAATAAATACTTCAAGTTCTTAACGAGTTAGTCTCAACCATACAACTTATCTACTGTAAAATGTTTAATAATTATAATAACCTACACTATGTGACAATCACTTGTAGCACTAGAAATGAGACCAGACCCTTAGCACGAATAACTTTAAAGAAGTTACTTGTATCATCCACGATCGAATCGAAAATTCGATTTATCTAAGGGTCTATGCACACAGCGTATTTTAAACGTGGCGACGACGCATGTTTTACGATCGCGCGCTCACGGCGCTGTAGATGATGAGGAAAGCAGATTGTCGCATTTGTATCGATTCAAACTTGCACAAAGCACAAACTAAATCTTTCTTACCCTCGTGAATGGATCTACCCAATAGGGGGCTTATAGTTCCCTTATCCTTTATAACAATAAATAATAAATCCTTCGCAAGCAGTATTGTCTCAACCGACTCAAATTTACTACTGTTTAGGAGTCTTGTGAAACATTTCTATCAATACACATGAGTTTTTCTTATATACCACGTCAGCTTTACTTCATCGGCGCGTTAAAAATACACCGTGTGCATAGGCCCTAAAGCATAATCCTATATGTTTATTAAGTATTGTTTAAAACTTTCATGGCTTTTCACAATAAAAATATTGTTTAACACGGGATACGCACCATGATTTAGATTTTGATTGAGTTCTTATATGTTTATACTGAAAACGTAAATAAAATAAGACGAAACTATATTTGATTATATAATATATAGACGATAACTAGATAATTATGTACAAATTATTCACGCTACGGTGTCTGATTAATATTGTCACCGGTCAGTCGATTCCTACTAAGCTATTTGTAAAATGCGATAAGTACTGTAAAATCGTAACAACTCGTATTATAATCGATTAAAAAAGACAGAAACTACATAATTATATAACAAATAAAATGTAAAATGAAAGCAAAAATATAATTATTTTTTGGAATGTCTATTGCTCGTTATTGTTTAGATATTCCGGCACAATTATATAATGAACACATGTGACATTCTCTCGTCTACACAACACACGTTATAAAATATAATTTAATCAATCACGTACAAAACCAATCATAAGTTAGACATATTATTTTGGTTTGAATAATTAATGTATTTAAACTTTTAGAGTTTACTTTAAAATCTACTAATAACCAACAAACTATATATTTTGGCAGTTAAGACTCGATTAATATTAATTTAATTATGTTTAAGACTAAGTTGCCTTGGACTTTGATTGTTTTGTTGATATCGTCAGGCAATAGTTGCCGAATTTCAGGGTAGCACCAATCCTTTACAACAATATATGTAACGTGGAAATGTTAGTAAAAAGTTTTAAAATTATTATTTTGATTTTAAGATAATATTTCAGATTACATTTTTATTATTTAAGATATTACACATTCGAATCAAACAAATGCTTCTATAATAATATTCAAATGTGTGTAAATCTAATTTAAACTCTTATGAAGTAATAATTAACGATTTGAACTCAATATATATATTCATATGCTACTTATAGAATTTCTCCGTCGGGGTCATTGTCCAAGGCTAGTTGTGCGTCCGCGGGAATCAGCGCTTTTGCACTTCGTTCTTCGATTCACGGAGTCGATCGTTAACATCAGGGCGAATAAGTCCATGTTATAACGTACGTTCTAACACATAGTCCAATTTAACATCCACATACACGCGTCCACATGTCCAAGCCTGGTCGGCGAGACAAGCGTTACAGCGTTTGCATTTTCCTGGCCCACAAATACAATAACAATGCTTGGCAGGAAACAATATGCCAAGTTTCTGATAATTGTATGTTTGTTAAATCTGGAATTAAAAATATATGTCTAGAATGTTACTTTTGGGACATATTTGTGTAAATGGTGTATGATGCCGATAGATGTGTAGGGGCATACATGGGATGTATCCAAGTGTACAGGGGCCGGTGAGTGCGATCGCAGACCGACCGCGGTAGAGGGCGCTAGTGCGCTCGCGCATCGTCACGCGGGGGAGAGACACCCGACGCGACGCCCGCTGCCGCTGATTTTACTCTCGTCGTCTGTGGATACAAGCTATTATAAATACTTTTGTATATGCATATTGTATTCATTGCCAAGCCCTTTGTCAGTTGTAGGAACTTTTTATATACCATGTTAAAGCTCTTGGAAGTGGGCACCACCAGTAATTTGATTGTATGTATTGTATTGTATTAATTTGCGTGTATTGTATTACGCTATCGTAACACCACAAACGGTTCAATGAGTCCACAAACCGACATTGAATAATTCAGGAAATGTAAATAAAAATGCACTTTCCGGCAGAATAGAATCTTTATCTAAACTGTGTTAAAATATAAGCAAAGAATATTAAATGTAATATAAGTACATTACATAATGCATACCAGGTGAAACTGATCTGTGGCATCGAGAACCTATCGAAAGATTCTCGATTGGAGACCACAGACTGGCATGGGCAAGTGGACAAACGACCAGACCCAACTTGTCGGCTTCTAACCTGTTCTTGTCCACATCAATGGGGAAGGCCTATATCCAGCAGTGGATGTCCTAAAGGCGAGCGGTTGATATAGATGAGGTAGTATGATGATGATGAATGTAAACTAAAATTACTAGCAATAAACTAAATTTGTTCAATGAAGCTGATGTATACTTAGACCAAATAAAACAGGCACACCACCAAAAGATCTAAGCAAAGATAGCACCAAACCCGTCTAATGTTAAACTTGTTAAACACACACACCAAAATATACTACTGTGATTGGTTTTGCGAAGTTCAAATTGTGCAAGAAAATGGTAAAACATTTAAACTAAATACTTTCTTACGTGTAGGAAATCCAAACATGCCCTACGAGTATGTAATCCTGTATAAATCTTTCCTTCAGTGAATCGATTGATGGTAGTATGCACTCACCAAAACCAGATAATTGGGTGCGTTGAGGCGCGCGCGTGTATTACATATTCCAAAGAACAGCTAATAAAACAGTTTCCGTAACTACGTAGTGATTTTGCACTAATAAATACTAAAACCGACTAACTAGAGAATCAAAGAGCACTGATAAATAAGAGAATGCTATTTTAAATACCGATTAGTCATAGGACGTTATGTTTTGGCAAAAATAATTGTGGAATTGACTGGGTCCAAACGAACATTGCGTCTTTTTGGGTTATATTGCTCGATGATATTCCATTTTTAAGGTGCAAGGTTTCTCAAACTAACATTTTTTATAACCCCTTAGCTTTTTATTAGGGTTTTGACCCGGACATGGATTGACAAAGGTTCGTCTAGCCGCAAAATCAATAATGTAACAAGATTATAGTTAGGAAATACCATTATCAGCCGAATCTTTTGGCAACTTACCAAAATACAGGTACCGCTGATAATGGTTCTTATTTTATCCATTTTAATCTCAGTCGGCGATTTGTTATTGGATGGTTGTTGACGCAATATTTTTTTACAAACATGGGTTTAGTTAGACAATGGTCCTTAGCTCGTATTATATTTACGCTTAAATTTAAATTTAGCATAACTCCATACAACTAAGTCACTATAATATTAGACGAGTTTATTCAATTGCCGGCCAATTGCGGGTAGTTTTAGTAGGCACCAAATAAGTTGCGACTTTATCTAAAACTACCGGTAAATTAATAAAATCATCTAAATTTTGTGTTGTTATTGATAAGAGCAATACAAATTTTGACTTTATCGTAAGCACATAAGAATTTATATTATTTTTAAAAAATTTACTTTAGTTTACTTGAACGAGCGAATCACTACCAATGTTAATTAACTGGCTCATTGAAAATTTATAATTGCACCTTATATATGTTGACACAATTGTCAAATGACTGATTATTATCTATATAAACGGCCAGGACTCATGTGATATTTACTCGAATTTCTTCTCTCTCTCTTCTCTAGAACCAGTTTAAAAACCGATTTGCAGTCCTAGAAAGAGAATGAAGTTTGAAATTGATGTTATCTAAACCTAATTCTAGTTATCTAACTTCAAATCAATCAAATTTTTCAGTAAATATTGAGTGAGTAGCCAGTTGTTAAATAACAGAAATGAATGATTGACACAAGACTATTATGTAATCAGAAAGTAGGTTTACCTTTTAATGTTCGAATCTTTTTAACCCTATAAATAAGGACTCACAACTACCTGATCTTATTAAGTAGACTCTCTCAGGGTTAAAACAAGTTTCATAACAAAATGACCTGCTGGATAAATATTATGGTTGCAAAATAGTGCACTGTTGTAGGTTAAGTCTGCTTATTTTATGCAAAAATACCTTAAATTCTGTCTTTCTACACGACTTTGTATTCGTAGAAACTGTGCAGAGCCAAAATGAAAAAAAAAAAACAATGATAGTTTTTTCAATTTCAATATAGATCAAATGTATTCCATACTAACCTGTGAAAGTGCACATATGAATCACGCTCTCTGCACATATATTGATTTGATCTACAGGTGGACTAAAAAGATCGCTCTTAGCGATCAACCGCATATCGTGTATTATTGTTTTATTTTTTCAATTACTTGTAGTATATAAGAGTTTTTATTGTGTATCGCATTAACCATATGCTAGGAAGAACTTATGTTCAAATATTTGAAGGAAAAAATTCGGCTGCTAGTAGGACTTGAACCCACGACTACAGAATAACATCCCCCGCAGATGTTAATAAGGAAGGAAGTAATTCGGCCCTAGTGGTATGGGCTGCTATAGCTTAGTTGTAGTATATAGTTTTCTAACTATAATATAATTATATAACAGAAGAAACTAACTGGCTGTCTGATCGATCTATGAATAGCCGAAACCAATGACTCTAGCATGAAATATTGCATAAAGGCTTCTAAAATTACGTGAGTGAGAAAGATTTTTTGAAATTTCGTCTCAAGTGCTTAAATAGAAAAGAAACTTGAACCTTTGAAAGAAACTTCATTAATTCTGAGATTATAAATGTAAAAATTATGTCATAGAAAGTTAAGAATTTCACTTGACACCACACAATAACAACAACGTTTTTACAAATTTAATTTTGACGATTTAAAACTATTATTGTATAAGATCAGATAGTTTGCAGTACGTGTTCGCCCAAGTAATTAGTGTGGTTAGTGCGCGGACTTACTGTCTCGAGGGGCACGTCACCTGATCCGTCGTCGTGCAGAGGACATATGAGATCGCCCAGGTCAAGGTCGTCTTTGCTCTTCTTGCGTTTCAGGGAGAACTGGCTCTTCTTTGGTACCTGTTCAAAAAATATACAAAAACTGATAATAATATTATATTTAAAAAAACATGATTCGATCGAATTCGAAAGATGACGGTCGCCGTGGCGCGGTGGTCAGTGTCAGTGACATGACCTCTGTGTCTCCGTGACCCTGGGTTCGAATCCCGGCAGGGGCCAACATTTGTGCGATGAGTACAGATGTTTGTCCCGGGTATTGGTTGTTTGTGTGTTGTGATTGTGTGTCCATGCCTCCCGCGACACAGGGAATCCTAGTGCGGGGGTCTGAGTATAACAGTAAAAAAAAGCGTTCTAAACCTGTCAACTCGACTAAACAACGTACACCTTAGTCCTTGGAGGCTTGTCCGCTAATGGTTTTAACAACTGAGCTTTCTTTGCTTTGCTTCCTTCATCGGCTTAATGTATCCTACGTTACGTCCCAGTTGTTATCTAGGAGCCTTATTCCGGCTGCCTTTGAGACAGTTTCATAACTCCGCCATTGGGCTGGCCAATGTAACCAACCAATTGTGATAATGGCGAAAACTTCTCCACGAGCAAAAGGGCCTATGTTCTAGGAGTGGGAACGTATTGGGCTGATAGTTTAAAACACAATTCTTGAATGATATTCCCAATTTAATGTTTTTGGACAACATAAACCCATTTGTATTCTACATGATTTTTGTAGTTCGTGTAAACAAAATACTTGCAACAATTTGACATTTTGATTACGGAATATCAAAATTGGCTTCAGGGAATCTTTGAATTAAGAAAACATTTTCATCTCTTAATGGGGCATCCATAAGTTACATGAGGTCAAGTTAGCGATTTTTCATCTTTTGGTAAGATGTTGTGAGATTTTGTTCGAATGAAAGTTTGTATTTATGTGTCGTTTTTTTCATTAGGAACGTAGAATGGTTGTATGAGTTCAAAGATATAAATAAAATACTGTGAGCTCCCCAAGCTGTTGGCCATAACTAACAATAAGTATGAATAATATTGACCTTGTATTTGGTAGTTGCCGTGAGAGGCTGGTAGCCGAGGGTCTGTTCCGCGTTCCTCTTCTGCTGTATGACGTCACGTCCGAGCAAGTCGTTAAACCTGGATACAAACATATTTCAGTGCTTAACTAATATGAAATCAGAGAAGATAGTCAAACTTAAAAGAAGTAAAATATAGCTAATTATAAAATATTTAAACATAGTGAACTCTGGAAAGTTGTAATCGAACATACAAATATTTATTATATATGTGGTATCCGGCTTTACTCACGTTTATAGTCGAAGTTTCGACCTAGGTTGAGCCACCTGAGGATGAGCATCGGACATGCTCGAAATCTAGGTCGAAACTTCGACTATAAACGTGAGTAAAGCCGGATACCACATATATATAATAATGTGTCAAACTCACGAGAATTTCCAATACAAATATTTGTTTTATAAACATACTACGTTGTAAACATACTACAAACTTACAATTTCGCAGAGGGGAACTCCCGCGAAATTGTAAACATCACGTTTATAATGACAAATATGAGTAGAAAGACAAAATCTTTATAGATTAAACAAGTTTATAGATTCAAGTGTTACTTTTCGGAAATCCATATCAAAATGGAACCGACGACAGGATTCGGTTGAGTAAATTTCATGTTGTAGAAAGTTGACTTGTTTTCAAGGATAACTGCCTGAATCCAATGTATGTTAACATTTCAGTTTTTCAAATTTAGTGACTACCCTAAAATTGCTACCTTTCAGTACCCGCCTGGCTAGCTACTAAGCTAGCCAGGCGGGTACTAAAAGGTATCATAGAACCAAAATTGTCTATAAGTTATTTACCTCTGTGTGAGATGCCTGCGCAGTAAGGTCTTGTTGGCGGGAATGTTGAGCAGCGCCGCGAGCAGCTCGGCGGTGAAGCGAGCCTCCAGTAGCATCAAACCTCCATGCACACCTGCAATGAGCACACCACAAAATTACTTCTTCACGCAAAAATAACAAATCGCGTATTCCCACTCTAACATTTGTCGCTCCATTTTTATAATGATTTTGAAAGAAAGTTAGTCCTAGCATATCACGCAAAAAGGACCGAACTAAAACGGCCCGTTTACGGAAAACAGCCTGTTCAACCTTGGTGAGCGGGCTGTTTTCCGCCTCGGTACTAGTACCGAGATAGCGAATCAGATAAGTGATGGGCGATTGTTGCCAAGAAACAATCGCCCGAATTTGTACTATTTCCGCATTCGATTGTTTATTGGTAGTTCGTCACGATTGCCCGTGTAAATCCTTAGGCACGAGTATAGGAATAGGTGCGTTGCGCCACAAAATAGTAGTCTGGGTTGAGAAGGTGACCGCGGAATTAAACTGAACAATCGGCTAATTAAATTAGTTTTAGTAATAAACACCCATCGCTATAGCTAGTATTATTATTGAAATACAACTTGAACAAATAACGCTCTAATGAAATAATTGTCACGTCATTGCATCCACCGGTGTGGAATGTAGATCTCGTATAGCCTTACGAACCTGCCCCTCTGAGATTAGGTGCGTACTCAGCCAGGTCTATGGCCTTCAACCACTGCATGACGCGATGCGACGACCAACGAGCCAGCTCTGGCCCTCGCCCCGACTCCCCGTACTCTTCGCCCCCAGATTCTTCCCCTTCGGCTGCGCGTCGGATCATAGTGTCGGGGTTGAACTTGTTGTCGCGGAGCACTTGGATTCCTGGATGAACAACGTTTATGATTCGAAGGCTGTTTTATACACCAAGAAAATAATGAGTTTGTTGATAGTTGTATTGATTTTCCATTATATTATAATGATAGATAAGTTTATCTTCACCTATGTACAAACAAGATAATAATTTGTGTATTTGCTTTCGAATTTTAATATCACGATAAGTACCAAAATCTTTATTTAAGAAATATAACGGTTTCTGATGAAAATGCGGCTTAATAAGTCGTCTACCCCATTGTTATGACACCGATGGACTTGGTACTTCGTAGTCCGTACTCGAAACCTTTCGGTTTCGAAACTAGGCAGATTGCAGTACCGGGCACAGCGCGGTAGAGACGTACCTCTCCGGAGTGCGAGCGCGTGCAGCGCGTGCGTGACGCGCAGGTGCGCGTGTGCCTCGTGGTGCGTGAGGCGGTGCAGCGTGCGCCCGTCCAGCGACGCGTCCCCCGCCGCCCCGCGCGCACCGCACACGCCAACGTCCTCC
The DNA here is from genome assembly GCA_934044485.1 of Apeira syringaria. NCBI lineage: Eukaryota > Metazoa > Arthropoda > Insecta > Lepidoptera > Geometridae > Apeira > Apeira syringaria. The sequence goes on along the minus strand of OW203662.1, from coordinate 18,190,270 downwards.
AACCACCGCAGCGTCCACGCCGCGTCCAGTCGCCCCGCCAGCGTCAGCAGCGGGTCCTCGTGCGCGCCCTTACACCACACAATATTAACATACTAAATCCTGCACAGCTCCTTTGTACGCAGTAACCTGGAGTATGCGAATCTGGAATACCCGTTATCAAGACTATATTTAAAGAATGGAGCGATTACAAATTAAGTTTAATAAAAATCTATGCTATTGTGTTTGAGTCTCTTATTCCTCGGATAATTATTATTCTGTATGCAAGCAAATTTATTTACTACCCCTCATTAACCGTTTTGAAATAGCAGATGTCGTATTCCTCTTGAGTATCACAGGTGGTGTCATAGATTTCCCAGAACTGGTAAATAGAATTAGCATTAAATATTTCAGTTACATTAGCCAGATTCAACGCATACCCTTATATATATCTCTTGTTTCAACTAACTATCGATAAGACTTCTACTTATGGCGAGCAAGCAACAACTTCAACATGATAAGCAAGCTAATTGATTTTGACCTTTATTGCACCAGCGGGTCCAAGGAAAGGGGACGACTAAGCAGTGAGTTTTCCATGGTAACAATGCAAGCAATAGTAGGTACGTTATCGACAAAACAAAAAAAATGTTCAGCGTGGGGTCCCCACAATATCCTATGTTGCTGTTTTATTGTATTACTTAAGTGTATAATTACTTTAGTACCGATATGCGGAAACTTTAAAAACTTTATTTCATTTTGTTTATAAATATCCATTAGAAACTAAAATAATGTATTAAGGGCGACAACGATTGTTTATTCCTAAGCGTGACGAGGGGTTCAAAGTATGTTAGGCGAGGTGAAATAACATTATTACCGTGTGCTTTTCTTTCCCTCTCTGAAAATAGAATACTCTAATTCTATTTTCTTCATGCTATTAGTAGAAACGAATGTTAATATTTTCTCTCGAATTGTACCCCAGAATTTCTCTTATGACGGTTTCAAGATTTCAGTTTATAGATACTTTCTGATGTTCATATTCCACTGCTAGAACTCATATTTTATTCACTGATTAGAAGTTTATCGAAGCGAATTGCTTTCAAACTTTTAAAATTAATAGTGTTCCAAATTCAAGTCATTTCGTGAATGTTATTAAGTGCGTCGGAATGACCAATTGCAAAAAAATCCTGAAAGACAAGCCTACCACCTACTATTAATGTTCTTTTCACAATGTTGTGGATGTGGGCTCAGAAGCATAATTTATTGTCAATCTCTACTCCAAAATCACGAATTGACAAAACTTCGGTTAGGGTGATGTTCTTAATTTTATACGTGGCCGGTAAACGTGTGTTCGCGAAAATATATCCAAAAATCATTTCTTGGAATTAGACAACATACGATTACACTCACACTGTTTGCTAACGGGATCAATGTCAGCTTATAAAAGATTCACATCCCTTCCGTCATTGATTATCTTTGTATAATTTTAGGCCATTCGCATATAATTTCACATTTAATTTCAGTAACATGATAGGTAATTAATGAAGATAATAAACGACAGTGGACCCAGATGCGAACCCTGGGGAACGCTGTTGAGAACTGCTATTTCGATAGACCTACAACCATTTACCACAACCAGCTGAGACCGATATAGTAAGTAGGGTTTTAAGCATCTTGAAAGAGATCCGTGAATTCCAAGACGCTCAAGTTTGCCTAGCAGTAAATTGTGGTCAACAAGATCGAATGCTTCACTAAAGGCAGTGTATACTGCATGTGCCAAACTACCTGTCAAGAACTACGAGGATGTCGGTAAAGTAACGAGATTGGTCGAGGTTGGCTTACGAGGCAGGAAACCATGCTGGTGACTATTGAGCAAAAGCTTCACATTGATATGTTAAACTTCTGCTCAATAGTGCTAATATAAACTTATTTACTAATAGGATTTGAAGTAATTTACCAATTTAAGAAAAAATCGAAATGGATAAAGTGTTCATCCCATTTTTTATGGATTATCACGATAAATGTTTTCTTCCATTCAGGCGGAAAGATACAGGAGTCTAGGGTCATTTGGCATACAGTTTCCTGTATGACTTGACATATTTATACTATTAACAAAATTAAAATGTTCAGAAGTTGCATATTTCATTCCAAAGCCCGTTTTAACGTCTAACGTCGTTACGTTTAACGTAACATACATGCGATCCGGCAAATAACTATCGTATCGAAAATTAATATTGAAAGTTACACACAGATCTATACATAAACATTCAATCATACTTACCAATAAATCTGTCAATGCTAGCACAATCTTCTTCTTATGCATTGGATGCTTGATAGCCAGTTCCTTCTCGATAACTTGGTGTGAAGCCGCCGCTATGACGCCTCTAGCTTCTGGAGAGGCGCCGAGCCAAGTCCGCGCGGGACCGATGTACGTTTCGAGGCCGAGGCTCTCTAACCAGCCGCAGGTCGTCTCACAGTCCCATTGCCGGACGTCTGTTGTTTGCCTATCATTAACAACCAAACCACAAATTAAGACAGACCCTCAAATTTGGAATCTTGATCTTCATCTGAGCACCAACATGCTTCAGAAAGTACGTTATTTTTCGGTGTCTTAACTGTTTGGCCTCGAGTGGTTTGGCCTGTGCATCTAATACATTGTGTAAATAAACTCTTAGATGTAAATATTATATGTTGTTATAGTAAACTAGTTTCATAAGAAATGACAGTATTTTTAAATAGAAAGTTTCGAAGAATTGTAAAAGCTGGGGTAATCACCAAATATCCAGAACATTAAGGGATAGTACATAATAAGGTGCAGTTATATTATAAAGAACGTTGTATGTTCCCACGAATCGCCAGCAGTCACAGTTTAAATAATACTACGAAATATAATGCGATATCCACTTGTAAGATCGTTAGGCGATTTGAATAACAATAAACTCGCACTCTCGTAATCACAATGATTGCTTATCCCGCTACTGTAACGTCAACAGTAGATCGCATAATTGTAACAAGAACGCTACGGTTACTATACTGTGAATATTTCTCCCGACTTTGCAATTGCGTGTTTCCAGCGAAATACCATAATAGATTGATCCCAATTTACTTACAAGTAATCCCAATATGTTCCCACATTAACATCATCCTATGGGGATGTTTCGGATACATACCAAGGCATGGTGAGCGGTCGGGGCACGCGCGGCGTGCTCGCCCGCAGCGACGTGCGCGCCAGCTCGTCCCCCTCTAGCCGCACCCCCCCGCCGCCCCCGCCACTCCCGAGCCGCGCGCGAACCTCGCGGAGGGACGGGGACGGGCTGCCTCTAGCCACCACATCTTCCTTTTCCGCTGAAACGTCACCGCTATAAAGTGAGTGCCTTTTGTATGGGCCACATAATTAATGGTGTAGGCAACAATTTAATGCTACTGCAAGATGATCCGCATTAGTTGTACTCAGTAATTTTCTAAAGTCAGGGTTCTCCAACGCTTCGGCAAAACGTAAACTGTTGCAAACCGTAAGAAGAAAAAGGTAAATTATCTTAGGCATGTCTTAGGGCATGAAAGAAACCACCTCATCCAACTGATCATAATGGGCTAGGAAAAACGTCGAGGAAAATATTGTGATTGAGAATTATTTAAGAGTGGACTAATATTGCCCGCGTAGAAGAAATATTTCGCATGGCACAAAATAGGGAAAAAATCACTGTGCTGACGGCGAACCTCCAGTCCACTGCTCGAAGTACGAGAAGAATAAGGAGATCGTGATGATGCCTCTAGTTCGACGTTTTCAATGTAAAGTACACCAGATGACAGTACATCATCATCATCATCTCAGCCATAAGACGTCCACTGCGAGACATATGCCTCCCCCATTGATTTCCACAAGGACCGGTTGGAAGCTGCCCGCAAACAGCCCTTGCCCTCGATCTCAGTCAGGTCGTCTGTCCACCTTGTCGAAGGCCGTCCTATGGTGCGCTTGCCAGTTCTTTGTCTCCATTCGAGAACCTTTCGACCCAAATGCCCATCTGACATCTCAACTGATGGAGCGCGGAGCTTCCCGAACGCTGCCCAGCCGATATGGCCTCTTTTTCAGAGTTGGATTTACCTAATTGGACTGTATGTCCTAGGTAGACGTAATGGTCAACAACTTCAAGAATAGAGTTCCTAACGGACATTAGGGCGGGCGCAACATGGCCATTAGATATATTTTTTGTCTTGTCCATGTGCAATCAATCTATAGGGGGCATTCCACACATCAAGATAAAAATTAGATAGAAAAATATTATTTACAGACCTATTTGCGTCCTTAAATGTAAATAGAACTATTGTAATGTAATATATATCTACGCGGAGTAATAATGCAAAAATAAAGAACATAGCTTAGCGTAATATAAGTAAAAGGTACGCTTTAATTAGCTTTTTATCTTTAAATGGGAGAAAAGCCTTAGTTGGTGTATTAAAACATATATTACTAGGTACACACGGACAACAATGATAAAGCAAAGCGAGGCCGGGACAATTCAGTCTTGTTTCAATTTAAAGGGTTCATGCAATTCTGTTTAATTAATATTAGAGAAATTCTGATTCCTCATTAATTTCAAGAAAATGCTGCGCATAAGTAGGTTATTAACTCGTAACTCCATCATTTACAAAGTAATTTCAAAAAAAATGTTTACGTTCAAATGCTGAATACTTCCGAATTTTAATATAATATGCACCAATTTCATGAAATTTCTGCAAGACCATTTATAGACATTTCATGAATCGGTCACGAATTAGTCTTTAATTTGAACGAAAAAAAATTTTTGCGTAAATGTTGGAGATGTTTCACGGATCTGAATAGTTCGGAGCCCGAGTCTGAATAGTTTTTAAACTACGTAATGATAATACATTCGGGACCAGTGAGTCTTCAGTTCTATATTTCATATCCGAGACTATTCGTGTCAAAACTATTTGTTTAGATCTCAACAAAAATGACGCCTCACCGGCAAGAGACCTAGATTAGGCACGGGTTATCCGCTGCCGCCCACCTAATTAGTTCTACTGAGTGTTATGACTAGGGTTACCAGGCCCAAAAATAAAATGCAAACCGTACTCAGGTTCTTATTTAGCCGGACATTGAGTCCTGAAATCTGACTCCTTGTTTTTTTACAAAAAGAAGTAAATATTGGTTACTTTTATTTATTACAGTTGCATTTGTATTGTGATTCCTCTTTTAACCTTGCGAAATAAACACTAAATATTGCATATTGTCGCCTGAGTCTATAGAAACAACCTAAAAGCCTAATACGTGTCGGACAGGCCGCACTTGTATATACTTGGACGGAGGACATGCCCAGCTCGAGCCCTGGCACCTAGCTACCCTGGTCAGCAACTCGCACATAGACGTGGGCGGTAGACTCCCTCGCGTAGGGGCAGGAGCGGAAGCGGGATCAGTGTAAGCTCGGCGACATGCGGCTACACACCGCAGAGACCTAGATTGGGCACCGAGTGACCGCGGCCGCGCGCCACCACCATGTTGCTGTTTGGTTTACCGAACGCCACGCGCGCCTCGGACGTCAGCACCGAGGAGCGCGGCAACGACGAGTACAGGTGGTTGTTGCGCTCGATCTGGCGCCCGTAGTTCGCCGGGGGCGTCTGGAATAGACAACGCTCACTTATGAACTTGTATGACTCTTTTAACTTTTACATAGTATGTATTTGGAATATACAAATCTCACTTATGAACTTTTATTATTTTTAAATTTTTACATAGTATGAATTTGGAATAGACAAAACTCACTTATGAACTTTTATTATCTTTTAACTTTTACATAGTATGAATTTGGAATAGACAAAACTCACTTATGAACTTTTATTATCTTTTAACTTTTACATAGTATGAATTTGGAATAGACAAAACTCACTTATGAACTTTTATTATCTTTTAACTTTTACATAGTATGAATTTGGAATAGACAAAACTCACTTATGATATGAACTTTTATTATTTTTAAATATTTACATAGTATGAATTGAAGTCGCCCTCCGCGTTTGTATTGTATGTGTGTCCGCTATCTTTTCATAAAGCATGCAATGGATTATAAAGTTTCATTAAGTTTTGATGTAGTAAGAGAAAAGCATTATTTTTTCGCCTCTTGCTCAGAGTGGGTCTAAAATAACATATTTAGCTTTAGGGGCTAGTGATTATTTTTTCATTTTTGTCTTTGGTACAAGAGCTTACAGAAACGAAAAGTTCTTTATTAGGTTTGAAAGTATGAGTGCGTCAATGATGCTAAATTGAATAAATAATGTTGGCTTTAACTTTGACAATGATGGTGAAAATCACAATATAATTATGAAAACTGAAAGGCCTGCAATTACTCTTCTAGGGTTAGTTTCTTAAAGGAAATAGGCAACAATTAATATGCATACCCTGGGCGGTGCGGGTCTCGTAAGCGGCGCTGAAGGGGCGACCACTCCGTCCGGGGGCGGAGATCTCTCCAGGATTCCTCGCTCTGCTACTCGAAGGCGAACTTCGCTCAATTTAGAAAGAAGCTCCAACTTCTGCGTCTCTAATGACGACCGTTGAATCATTTCCTGGCGATTAAAATATATCAGAAGTTAAGTTTGTTGACTCATTTATGTTTTTGATTGTATAATTGTACTAGCTGCGCCCCGCGGTTTTACTCGCGTAATAATGATTGATGATGATGAAAAGTAGCCTATGTGCCTAGCTAAATTTCAATAAAATTCTTCAAAAAGATATAGCACATATTCTATTTACTCTAAAATTCAAATTCGTATAACTCCATGTAATGCTATTCTTCATTTTAGGCAAGACAATTGTGGGTAGTTTTAGTGGACACCAAATAAGTGGCGACTTATTTTACGTAAACCTACCCGCAATTTAATAAATACATATAATTTTAGTGCTGTTATAAATAAATGTCATAATGATTTGGTCTTTATCGTAACCACATAAGTACTTATCTTACATATCTTATTTTCCAAAATTTTAATTTAGTTTAGTTGAACAAGAGAATCACTACCATTGTCAATCATAGATTATATAGATTGTCGAGCCACTTAAGTTGAAATGAACCGTTCATTGTTTGTTTCGCTTTAACTGAAGCGAATAAGGATCGTTTTATTCGAATTGAAGACTTCATCTGAAATTGAATTGGATGAGTCGTATATAAAACACGATAAGTTAAATAGTATTTGTTAAAAAAAAATACCAAAAAATGGACCCGATTCAACCATCGAATACTAAAAAGTTTGAAATAACTTGTCAAAGTCGGTACCATGATAGTTCACAAGAGTAACTATCATCACAATATTGTCCGCATGGTACCGACTTCGACAAGCATTTCACACTTTTGAATGTTGAAGTCGGTTCCAATTTTTTTTCTCACCCTTTTGAGTGTCCTCTGCTACTCACGGGATCAATTGTCATTGTGTATGCTCACCGATTTCTCCACCCGCAACTATGATGTCATCCAAAGATGCGTAGCACTTTTCAGTTATTGGAGTGAAACTCAAAAACTACTTAACCGATTTAAATGGGTGGTCCTATTTAAATCGGAAATATACTCAATCAAACAAAAAAAGAATCATCAAAATCGGTTCATAAGCGACGAAGTTATCCGCGAACAGACATAAAAAAAAATATATAAACACGGACGAATTGAGTAACTTCCTTCTTTTTTTGAAGTCGGTTAAAACATGATTATTGCTTATTATACATGAATATATTGTCCACAGTTGACATTTTAGTCATCTACTTACGTGTCTTACCTGTAAAAATACCACATTTTGAATACGTTCGACAATGGCTCTGAACATAACTATAAAACGAAATCGGGCCATTTAATTATTTACAAGTAGTGTGGCGTCTTAATACAAAACGTTAACCAGGACTACATTATACCTGACTTTATTAGTCAGTAGTATTTATGCAACAAAATAGTTTTTTAATCATTCTTTATATTTGTTAAATGGGGAGCCTTGTAAATTTCCCTTTCCAATTTATTTCACTGTTATTTTATAATATTAGCTATAAGACGCCTAAATAAAATAAAATAAAGGCGTACAAGTTTATTACGTCATATTACTTGACGTAATATGGACGTAATAAACTTTTATTACGTCCATATTACGTTATTAATATATTACTTATTTTATAATATTAGCTATTAGACACCTAAATAAAATAAAAGAAAGGCGTACAAGTTTACTACGTCATATTACTTGACGTAATAAACTTGTACGCCTTTATTTTCAGCAGTTCTAATTGTGGTCAATTTTTCAGCGATTGAATACATCGTAACTCGTCAGTAGCAAAACGATAAACAAACACGATATTAAAAAAGCTTTTAGACAGCCCTAACAAGTTTATCAGACAGATTGTGTAAATAGCGCCTGGTTATTCGAAAAACTTTCACACTCGAGGCCGGCATTTGATGTTCTCTGTCTTTACCTAGCCGTCTCTAGCGCGTTTGTTTTCAAAGAGGGCATCTGGCATAGTTAGTAGTTACGATGTGCGTGCTACGTACGCAGGGCATACTCCTTTTCAATGATACGATTCAAACATTTATTTTCTTGGGAGTTTACTTCGATACTTGCCAGAAACAAACCATTTAATTCACTATTTTAGGTCGAATGGCAACTAATACGTTGAACAATATTTGCTCAAGAAAGCGTAATATGAAACTTCTGTACTTGCAAGCATTCCTCCTCTGACTTCTGGCAGTAATTCTAAGTGAAATGGAAATCAACAATTTAGAGGAGATGCGACGCGACGACGACGTCGGGATTTTATATAACAATCCCGCAGTTGCATCGAAACAATTATGAAACTTATAAGGCGACCCACTGCCGTAGTCGAGCCATGTGTGTAGGTGAAACAACACATTGAATGGTCCGGCTGTTTTATTAGTTACTATAACAGCCGTCGTGAATCATCATTATTTCGAGCATTCCATTAGGTTCGTAGTAGGTATGCGGATAAGGGGATAGAAAACAGAGCGAGCAATAAAAGCGAAATAAAATCCGACACGAATAGTTGTGCCAGCGTCTGACGAAATAAATTCTCCAACACATCAAATCTAAATTGAATGTCAGTCACGGAAAAGAAAGATATTTCGTAAAGAAAATATTCCAGTAACGTGACATGGTTTATTTTGTATGACATATTTATCTTTTATTATACAAATATGGAACGTATTGCTGAAAGCCGGCGCATTCCCAATTTAAACGTGGAAGCAATCTACGTTTACAAGTACGTATATTTAAACCCACACAAGTCATTACTAAACCTTCACAAATGATTTCATTAGGTTAACTCGGATAGCTCTGACAAGGAGACAGGCGGCGGGGGGCGAGCCATTGCGACCCACTGTGAATTCTGCGATCATGATTATTCAATAACCTCATTCCTACTGACCGCGGGATGTACTGAATGCTAAGCAGTTTACCACCTTCGCTCGTACACAATAATTGCGGAATAACTTGAACAGATTTCAAACGCACTAGAGTTGGGACTGACAAGCAGCTTCCAGAGTTGTGGACATTGAAGTATTGTGTACGTACTAGTTGTAGATAAGATTGTTGGGAGTGAGTCGGCACACGTTTGTGAACAGTTATGTATATTGTCCGAGTTGAAATGTGAGGGAGAATTATATATGTGTGCATACATTCATTTCTAAAAAATCACTAACTGTTCATGTTTTTTTTTTATTGGAATAAAGCGGATGTTGGATACCAATGTATGAGTATCCGTTATAACATGCAAGATGCAAGTAAATGAGGAAATGTTGTTCAAGTCCACATTTCAGAAGAAAACTATACAACGATCAATCCAATGTTATCGGATCTAATAGAACCTTGCCGTTCGGTAGTACCTAAACTTTATCGTTTGGGAATTGTAATCGGAGTTATAAAGGAAGACCATGTCGGCTGTTGAAATTTGTGTGTCAACTGGAAATCTGTGTCACTGTCAAGTGAGATGGTATACCAAAATAAAGGATTACTTGTACATTTCAAATTTAAATCATTATTAAAGCTTTTTTCGCTTAATCCATATGGAAACAGCATTATTTTAAACAATAATAAATTCAAATAAACCTGGGTTCCAATTCTGTTATTTATTTAGACAAGCAATTCATAAGCAATGCAATAGTAATTCAAATGTAATAAATAAAATTGGTATTCCGCAAAAATTACATCTTTTTTTTTATTTACTTATCATAAGCTTGCGTTTGACAACCGTCTCACCTAAAGTTAAGTGATGACGTGTCAAGGATTCAATTGCATATCGATTGCATTGTAGTTTATTGCATTGCGGTAGAAATAAGATCTGTGTAGCTATTACAATTATTATAGTCCAAGTGGAATATCAAAACTGGCAAAAACGACGATTAATTTACTAACTAATCTTTAAGCAATGTATTATACATATGAGGATGATCAGACTATTGACGTATGTTAAATAAATTAACTAGCGATGGTGTACCGTAACATGTGTAAACATACCTTTTGTAGTCTCTGATCAGCATCATCCAACCTCTGCCTGGTGTCATGTAGAGCTCTTTCCAAGTCAGCCATCTTCTCACTCTGCGCTGCGATCTGTTCTGAGAGGACCTGCACTTGTAACTGGAGGCTCTCTTTGTCTGCTTCCAATCTTCGTACACGGTCTTCTGCATCGTTCTGCAATACACGATTTTATTTATTATTTGAGAGCACGCTTCAGGGAATCAAACGAGAGAAATTTAAAAAACAAGACTTTTAAAGTTTTTTTTTGTATTACATAAACGATAGGACTCGAAAGTTATTTTTTCATTTTTATCGTATTTACCCGTTTGTCTACCAAACTAGTCAACCTGTTTAAGGGGCGGTTTTTATTATCAATAGTTATCGCAACTAATTTGTAAAACGGCAAAGAATTGTTAAATATTTGGTATATACCTACCACTATCTTAGTGGCGTACTGCCACGGAATGGAACTCGTTGCCAGAGTCTGTGTTTCCCGATATGTACAATCCTGGAGTCTTCAAGTCACGAGTGAATAGGTACCTTCTAGGTTTGCGTGCTAGATTATAGACGACGTCATCACTTAACACCAGGTGAGACAGTGGACAAACGCAAGCTTAATTTTTTTTGTAAGCTTATTTCTTTTCTTCGCCGTGGTTAAAAGTTTTCCACCACTGGTCTGAGTACGGATAAAATATTGTATTTATCAGATCACATTTATTTCGTTTCTCTTGAATTTGTTACTTCTTTTAACCATAATATGCCTTTCCTATTAATAAAAAAAGTGGGCCTAAAGTCTATGCCAATCTAAAAACATAACTATGAACTTTATTGAAAATATAATATTTGTACTATTTCTGTGTCAAGCGCAGAAGACTGGTATTTTGTTCGGTATTTCGTTGGCAATACATTTCATAACAGACACAGAAATGTCGTTCCGACTAAGGTTTATTTTATTAATTTTGAATTTGGTAATTTTACCTCTTTAACTATATATAAATATATTATTATATAATCTAAGTAATACATCCGTATTTAATTCGTGGTTTCAGCAAAACCAATACAAACAAACTTATTTATCTTGGCCAAATATAAATAAATTACAAGATGTACATAAAACAAACGACATCACATCAATAGGAAATTTACATGCGTATTTAAACACTATCTTATATTTTAAAATCACAATCGTGCATTACACACACATTCATATATTAGACTAGATCTATATAAGATTATATATTAAGATCTATATATCTACACATCCTAAAACATAGAAGGGTGATTATCGCGCACTTTCGACCCCACAATTTTAAACATAAATAGGTATGTTTTAATGCTCTGAAAACAACAAATTTTATAACGTTTAAGATCGATTCTCGTCTGGGATATTATAAAATTATCTACATCTACATTGTAAGAATAGGTAATCTATGAGAATGTTTCCCGAATACACTTAATTTAACAGCTCTATTTCGAGCAACATTTGTTTCATAGGAGAATTTATACACACACATAAATTTAATTTCGTACGATATGCGTGGCTTTGCACTTGAGTATTTATTCTATACATGCATTATTATAACAGTTACAACATCAAGTCCTCAGATTGAAATGGTGACTGTTATCTAAGCCATGAGCAAATATAACATGTGTGATGACGACATTAGATACTGTGATTGGGATAAATGTTTGTCAATGCCTCAGTATTTTCTGTCGCTCGTTCCATAATGGTACTTTAATGGTATATTTACATTCATATAATCACAATATTATGTCTGGAAGGTCACTAGTACACAAACGAATACACAATCACTATACGTGATATTACATATAACAATATATTTATGTAATATCAATATGTAGATTGTAATCTTGGATATTTAGGTGATATGATGTTAAACCATAGTTTAATTCGACACGTGAGGTTAAGAAGTTATTAATCAAGAAAAATATTTAGTAAACATATCAATCAGTGCAGATCTAAGTCGTCTGTAGATCATTCATATTAATTACAGGTCCACAAAACGAAATACTTTAATAACTTCTAATGTAAATTTGTATGACATTCACGGAACCGTGAAAGTCATCCTCCATTGTTAGTATTAAAAATAATGTGTACCAATGTATAGTTGTCCTCATAAGGTCCACCGATAAGTAAAGACCCAGCAAAATAGATACGAGCGGGATATATGTAAGTCAATAAACTGTAAATGTTCGGCCTAGGCCGCCCGGTGCTTAGCCGAGCTGAATATTAATCGTACCTTGTATTTATCAGAGCGAGGGGGCGCGGGCGGCAGGGAGGGGTGCGAGGGCCACGACCGGTCGTGCATGCAGCAAGGCGGTGGCGCCGGCGGCGGGCCGTGGCACCAACACATCGGTGGCCACCATCCGCCCTCCGGCCATCTAAAGTGCTCATATGAGTTCCAGCGCCTTTGTAGCTCCGGAGGGGTTTCCTCGTCACGCGAGCGTCGAGGTCGTGGTGACGCGCGGACGCTAGACTGCACGCTGGACGGGTGTTGCGGCGGCTTTGATGTCAACGACGACCTAGTCTTGCGGTCGCGGTCACTGCGGTTGGACGGCCGACGTCGCCTATCGAGGCTCGCCGCCGCGAGCTCCTCCGTCCTCGCGGACTCCATCGATGTCGGTTCCGCGACGTCTTCGTCGTCATCGACTATGTTTCCAGTCGGCATCCATCTAAAATCATCATCGCGTCGGGTCGAGTTGTCCAGACGCCGGCTAGGAGTCAGGGTCCGGTAGTTATTTTCGCACCGCAGTTCATATCCGTGTCCGTCAGATTCTTCACTTGAGGTACTGGACTCTGTTCCGGAGGAGTTGATTCGGTTTGCAGCACTCGCGCCTTCTGACCACGCCGTACACTTCACCGTGGCCTCGTCGGGACTATCCGAGTCGCCTGTGACGAGATAATGGATATCAAGAGCACATCACACACGTATTCGAGCCTCCAATCCGACCCGAACTCACCCATCGGCGAATAGAGATAGGAGCGTACGGCGGGGTGGGCATAACCCGCCGCCGTCCGCTCCAGCTCATCCTCATCGAGAGGTTCCGTTAAGTACTCGCAGTCGGACATGGGCTCTGCAAATGCGACACTGCGCGACAAGCTCTCGGTACGAGTCACCTCCGTATCGCTATTTAAAGTTTGGCTTAGTTCCAGCATTACGCTACGTCAGTGACTCGTCCGCAAAACGCAAATTACGTACTCTCTTGTGGGGGCGGCTCCTCGCTCGACTGAACGGAAGCCGAGTCACGTTCGGACGCTTCTGACGCCGTGGACAGAGGACGCTCGCTGTAGGCAGAAGCACGACGTGATTGCTCCTCGCATATGTTTTCTTCTGTTATCGTAGGCACATTTTTATTCTGCGTGCGAGCCGCGCGCGTTTTGACCGGGCGCGGCTTGTCTTCAGCGCCGGACCGATTGTTTAGCGCCGCTATCGTGGCGGCTACAAGTGAGCCCCCGCGGCTGTGTTCGCGCATGTTTTCGTTCAGAATGAGCTGAGCTTACACGATTAAGGCCGACGCCCGCGCCCGGAAATAGATCGCGGTGTACGCGCCCGTTACAATAAGACACCCTTCCCGCTTTGATCGAGTAAGAGGTGGAGCGCGTTTTGAAAAATGTAATCACGTAAACATACCCATTCCCTCGTATTTTGTATGCGTAGTGAGATGTGTTCTAGTTAATGGCATCACGGCGATTGGTTTATTTATTGTTAATGCACACTTAATTAAACAAACGATAACGTGCGATGCGGGGCACACAGGCTGGCTCACTCACCGGCACAGGCTCGAAGTTGACACCTTCATACAGAGAGCCCCGCGGCCGCCCCCTCCCGCCGTACCCATCATAACTGTGAGTGTTCTCGTAAAACTCATTATCTCTGGCGCTCCAGGAATACGCAGCTCTCTGATTGTCAGTTATAATAGGGTTTGGTTCGATGAAGTTAGGATTGTAAGGCAACTGGGGGGGGTAGTAGGGTGGCGCGCTCGGCTCTCCCATCTCGAAATCGTAAGATTCTCTTTTAGGGTCTAAACAATTCATCTCAAACATATTATATTTACTCACTGAATCAATTCTTTAATTGTTGTCGTTAATGTACATCTGAAAAGACAGACAACGTATTCTTTCAACAAACGAACATAACTGTATTTTCGACACTATCCTTGCGAGTACTGAATTTATTTATGGGACGTTTACGTTGTACGATCATAAACGATATAATATGAAAGTCGGATCCAATAAAGTCCCCCAAGATTCGGAAATAACTTGACAGCTGTTCCGTCGAGAATATCCGCTGGAGCGGCGTTTTACCACGGCACACGTGTTAGGATTCCTTCTAAAAATAGGTGCTATTGTTGAGACAATAGGCGTTTAGGAGACGCCGCCGGCAAGCTGAGTATTTGCATACAAAAGTATGCAACAGGCGATACGTATAACTTTACTTTTTTAGGTATACTAGTAAAAGTATACTTATACATATCCTAGCAGTAATACCTACATAATATTTTAGAAAAAATGTAGTAATAATAGATATTTAAGTAAAGTTTGGAACAACATTACCGACAATTCACTGATTTATGATAATTAAATAAAAATAGATGATCGCGAAGTGCTGTAACACTTATTAACCCATCGCCTAACGCATACAAAAAAAAATTGGTTGTCTGTAAAGTCGGTTTACGGACGATAGATTTACGTGATAACGTCATAATCATTTATGACTTTGACTTTGATTATTTTATGTAATACAAAACTCAGGTGGAACGTTACGCGGAACGTTACTATTTTTCATGAGTGTTGCTGGTATTCATCAATTTATAAAACGTTATCATGTCAAAATTGAGAAGTACCTATTACAGAAATGCGCGAAAGGCATGCATGCGATTCGCAAAATATTTTATGCTAACTTGTATACAGCTAATTACTAATAAAAGAAAAGCCTTAAAACTATGTGACAAAAAGTGATTCATGCATGCGTATAATTTAAGTTTTCTATTTGTACGTGTAAAGAATGATAATAGCATGTTTATTACAGCAGCAGTAATTTGCTCTATCGCATGTTTGTCGTACATTATCTATGGTATAATTGTGATTGGTCTACATCCACATTCATAAATCTGTAATGCTACACCTAAAACGTTTTGCTGGCGATCATTGCCCGCAATTATGTTACAGATTTTCAAGTCTTCTTGAGCATGTTGTACCATCTACGATTAGAACTTCAAAATACATGAATATAGTATAGTTTCCAAAAAATGTAGGCACTGTAGATCACTTTAGAATTTATTTATTTATTACTAGATGACCTGTCAAACATTGTTAAACGACTTCAAAAAAGAAGGTTACTCAATTCGACCGTATATGTTTTTGTTTTTTTATGTGTTCGCGGATAACTTCGTCATTTATGAACCGATTTTGATGATTCTTTTTTTGTTAGATAGATTATAAAAAAAAAATTATTAATTATTTCCGCCTGGCACGATCTTAACTCCCAGATGAAGAACTGCAAATAAGTTCGAAACTGGTCGGAGAGTAATTTTCCAGTGTTTACCACGTGAGTCCTAGTCGATTTGTTACATTACATTTACAGATAGAGTATACTTCCGTTGTGGTCCCATTCAACTTTCATCAAAATCGGACAAGCGGTTTTTGAGTTATACTCCAATAACTGAAAAGTGCTACGCGTATTTTGATGATATTATTGTCGCGGTTGAAGACATCGACATCCCGTGAGTAGCACAGGTCACTGAAAAGGGTGAAAAAAATTTTTTGTAACAAAAAATGCAACCGACTTCAACACTCAAAAGTGCGAAATAACTTGTCGAAGTCGGTACCATGAGCACATGATATGTGATGATAGTTACTTTTGTGTGAACTATCACGGTACCGACTTCAACAAGTTATTTCACACTTTTGAGTGTTGAAGTCGGTTGCATTTTTTGTAATTTTTTTTTTTCTATAAGTTATCTAAACATCAAAGTGACACGACACTTCATTTAAATTACTTCACGCTTCACGTCACGGTTCCATTATTTGGACATTTGCTCATACAATAATAATCATATATAAACGACATCTATCTACAACCGAGAGAATCTACGATAATAATAACATTATTTCGAGGAGTTCGAGAACACGAGTGTGACAAGAGATTTTTTATATATGTATTAGAAGATTATTAACCGTTTATCACAATACATGTGCTTAACCTACAATCAATAAGACAAGCAAATTGACATTTCCAATGTATCGACAAGTATTCTATGTACCTTACATAGGTAATTATTTTAACATTATTGTATCGTTTTACCTAAGAGTGTCATTTTGTGCATATTATGTTCCTTCCAAGTATGTTCGACATAAAACCTTGTACATTTGTAAGTAATTAATGTTTAAATCGTATTTTTACCCGACTGCGAAAGAAGGAGGGTTATGTTTTGGAGTGTATGTATGTATGTATGTATTTATATTTCTTTGGCACGCCCTAGAGCCTAAACGGCTAGTCGTATTTTTATGTGAGTGGTATCAATAGATTCGTCTTGGTGGTGAGAGTGACACTGGGTACATCAAAATTAAAAAAAAATCAATATATAGGATTTATGGCGCCAAAAGGTACTCTCGAAAAAAAAAAATGTTATCAAAATACATCGAGTGGGGTATCAAAATAAAGGATTTTCAACGGTGTTTACGAATATATATAGAAATTATATGATTTAATGTAGTTTGGAATAGAAAATGCTAATAATAGTGAAATTTAAAGAAACCCGAATTGCCGCGGGGTACGGATTAGAAATGGGAGAAGAAATGAGTAAGTTACATTGGGATGTCCTAGGGTTATGTGAAATCCATAGAGAGGGTGAGGACACCATAACCCTTAAATCCGGTTCTTAACTTACTCTATTACCGGGAAGGAAAAACCGGTAGTGATCACCGCATGGTAAGAGGCACATTGAACATTAATGTTAGATTTTAGAGGTCCCGTTTGATGAAATCCAAACGCCAGCCTCAGAATGTCAATATTGTTAAAAGATTAATATTGTTGAATATTTTACTATCTTTGCTTTGAATTTTGAAGTTCATGACAACATTCATGTAGTAATGATTAACATAGAGACACATTATAAGTAACTAACTACCAAGATACAGGTGTTTTCACGCCCAGTTTGGTGGCTAGAGCCGCAAATTAACTATATACCTTACTTTAAGGTTGATAAATGAATTGAAATTTAATCATTTTCTTCCAAATTTTGTTCTGTTCGAAGCTCGGTCTTTGGCTACCAAGCACCTCTTTGCTAAAGGTACTTGAAAACTAAAAAGAATGAAATAAAATTATTAATTAAAAAAACAAAAAACCCGACTGCGTCAATATCTGCCATTTTTATTAAATTAATTGAACAACTGATGAAAAGATAGAAACAAGATTTTAATTTCCATATTTTATTTTGGTTTCGAATGATCTTAGTTGACAGTGTTCACAAACGCAGTCGGAGGCATTACACGCTCACAGCTCACTTCTTATCATTTTGTTCGTGATATAGGTAGAGCAACAAAATCTAGAAGTGAGCAGATAATGTCTCCGACTGCGTTTGTGAACACTGTCAACTAAGATCATTCGAAACCAAAATAAAATATGGAAATTAAAATCTTGTTTCTATCTTTTCATCAGTTGTTCAATTAATTTAATAAAAATGGCAGATATTGACGCAGTCGGGTTTTTTGTTTTTTTAATTAATAATTTTATTATTTATTAACATTCACACAAGGTCTTCAGGTCCCAAACTAGGCAGAGCCTGACTATGGTAACCTGATGATTGAGAGATATATATATATATACACGCATACACAGGTCAAACAGACATGTTCATACACACAAATGTTTGACCTGTCCGGGAATCGAACCCGGGACCAGCGGCTCAGAAGGCAGAGTGCTACCAACTGCGCCAACCGGCCAGTCAGTATAATAGTGTAAGAATGTTCTCAAGCGATTTTCGTGAGCTCTGCTCACTACACACTCGGCTGAATTACGCTTTTGCCTGCCACAGCCTGTGTGTAATGAACAACTTAATTTACTTCTATAATAATATACTATAACAACATAAATAAACCGTAGTTGAGCAAATACACTTTAAGATACAAATGCAAGACACAGATATGTACCGATCAAGCCGACGCGGACGCGACGGGTAAGTGGAGAAACGCCGTCGCATGAGTTAAAAAAAAATAAACCACAACACTGTTGCTTTGGGTCTGCAGTTGACAGCAACTTACTGCCGCGTACCCGGCAGACGCCACTTGTTACTTTTATGAACTTAGCTAGAATCGATTTGCCGTCTACTAGTACTTACCAGATAAATTTGTAAAACCCGCATGGATGTTTTGTTTCTTGAGTTAGGCATTACTGATCAAAACACAATTTTGACATTTGCAACATACTCATTGTACATTTTAGAAATTAGGGTTTTCTGAATTTTTTTTGATAACTTTGTAAAACCCTCTTAGATGTTGTTTTCTTGAGTTAGGCATTACTGATCAAAACACAATTTTGACATTTGCAACATACCCATTGTACATTTTACAAATTAGGGTTTTCTGAATTTTTTTTGATAATTTTGTAAAACCCGCATGGATGTTTTTTTTCTTGAGTTAGGCATTACTGATCAAAACACAATTTTGACATTTGCAACATACCCATTGTACATTTTAGATATTATACTAAAATGTTTCATAAACAAAAAAAAAACAGATAACCCTAATGGGTTTTCTGAATTTTTTTAGCGGGTAACAGCGAAGAAAACAATTTAAAACGTTGAGTAAGTATATGAGTGAAATACTAATGGATAACCTTAGAGGGACTCGTCTGGGTTTATGTTTACTGGTCACCAAAAAACGGGACCGAAAACGCGTGTGAAGAAACATGGTGTAATAATAATTATTGACTTAAATCAACACTTACTTCCTTGCAAAAGAGTTTACTATCACATATATACAATTGGAAAATGGCTGCACTCGACGGGCCCGCGTTTGGGGCTTTGTAATAAGCGTTGTTTGGAACTTTGGAGACAAACAAAAGCACCTGTATTCACGACACGAGTAAAAGTTGCTAACTGCTATTGAGAATTAGTGACATCGCGCGGCGCTTCACTGTGGACTATTAGTGGAACAAAATGATCTCGTAACATATGAAAGCTGCCACAATTAGATATATAAAATAGTTCGGCACGAAATAGAACAAAAAAAGATCATCAAAGAAATTACAGGATTGTAATTTATTTTTTTATAATTTTTAGACTTTCGCGATTCGAATACATTGTTATTAAATCAAACGGGGCTTGATCGCGAGAAAAACAGTTAGTAATTTATTTACCTCGACGTTTCGACCAAGTTGCATGGGTGTTGGTCACGAGAAGACTGAGGATTTTTCTCGCGGTCAAGCCCCGTTCGATTTAATAACAAAATTACAAGATGACCGCTTAAAATTTAACAAATAAGTAAATTCATCGTGTCGTAATAGTTAGTAATCACATTGATATTATAAAGGCTAAAGTTTTTGTGTATGTTTGTTACTTCTTCACGCCCAAACGGCAGTACCGATTTTGATGAAATTGGTATGGAGATAGGTGGAATAACACATTGGCTACTTTTGTTCCGGAAAAGTATGGTTTCCTTGGGATAGATGAGGTCGCGGGAAAACCGTAATCCACGCGGGGGAAACCGCGGGGCACAGCTAGTTTTGATAATATACAGGTTAAGCGTTTGACCAAGTCTGTGACGAAATAGCCTCTGACTTTATCAAGCTGCGTAATACTGTATTTTTGGTGACAGTTTTCAAACTTGATTTTGGTAGGTAGCCAGGCGTGTACTGCAAACGTTTCCACGCAGCATTTTAGGAAGATACATAAATAATAGAAAAAGGGAAACCAGGAATGACTGACTGACACAAGTAAAAATAAATAGCCCAAAATCACTGAACGGATGGGGCTGAAATTTATCACACAGATGTGTTTTTTGAAATTCACCCCCTACATCGGTGTAACGATGTTTCTGGAGGAATAAGGGGAAAATCAAGGCCCGCGCGCATGATAATGCAACAAGATTTATACACATAACAAAATCTACAAAATCAGTTCATCGTACGAGTCAAAAGGTTAAATGAACAGAAACACGAAAACAAAATGTACGAATGTTTAAAATTGTAACAAGCATATTTAGAGAGTCTAATTAGGGAGACATTGACAATAACTAATTAAAGGGTCGTTTCAGATAATCACCGATCAGAAACTTTACACAGAATCCTAAAAGGGGAGTTCAGCGGACTAAACGGGATCGAGTTCAAGAAATACTCTATGTAAAAAAAAAATATATCGAAACAAATAATTGATGTTATATTTTATTTTAAAATGTTAGTAGATACATAAGTACTAAGTACATACATATAAGTAGGTATATATAAGACATACAACTATTCATATATTTATTTATCACACACTTCACACTTATGTCCCCGCACTAGAATTCCCTGCGTCGCGGGAGGCATGGACACACAAAATCACACCACACAAACACCCAAGACCCGGGACAAACATCTATACTCATCGCACAAATGTTTGCCCTTGCCGGGAAGCGAACCCAGGGTCCCGGAGACACAGAAGTCATGTCACTGACACTGACCACTGCGATCGTATACATGCATAGACTTGAGAACACTAATTTATGTAATCGGCTACAAAACGTGCATCAGGTCTTGCAATAGTGCCTTTTATGCATTTTATTTATTTATTTTTATACTTTAGCACCATTTTAACACGGGTCCTCTGTGTACTAAAATAGTGCTAAAGTATTAACACTTAAAAAATATTAACGCTAAGTAGCAATTTCTACCAGTCATCCACAAGGTGAAAGAAAACGATGCAACAGTAAAATAAAATTGACGATAGTGATACAAAAATGTTTTTAGACAGTCTTTCTGAGAAATAAAATGTTTCCGGCAACCAAGAGGTTTAAGTGCTCGTCAAGGTAATGGCGCAGCCGAACAATACCATGTTGAAATTCTGTTCCGGGGACAATACTTTTTTTTATAAACACAAAGCATAAAGCATTGTGCAAAATAATGTCGAGTCGACACCACGCGGCCCGGTGGGCTGCATACGGACTAGCGGGCAGAGACTATATATAATTATATAAGTACATATATATCTTACTTGTTAACGATAATAATAAACTGCTCCATTTAATTATCGCGCGTTGAAACAGGAATGCCGCGCCGTGTTCTTGTGGGGCAAATGTGGGTTAAACCAATGATGTTTCACTAAAGATGACGTATATTCATACTGCGCGGTGCTCAGATTTTGTTCCTTTATGGCATAAACATGATTACTGCGACAGATAATACGGTACAAATAATATAGAAAAGGATAGCTATATGTTTAGACTTGCGCTTGAAATACGCGTCATAATGAAAATTACTACAATTGACTTCATTTTGCCGCCTCAGTTTCCGCGCGCTTGTGCGACGTCTACCTCATATAAACATATAATATCATTGGGTTAAACTTTATTCATGACAAGAGTTAAAATTTCGTAAGCATCATTGTTAGCACAAAACCATAATACGTTTTAACAGCGGAAGTTGTACGCGAATGTTTAATGTAACGAAATGTTTACAGAATCGACCATTAACCCAGATACATTTTCATAGCTGAGTGAAAATTTCTAAGGCACTAAGTAAACTTATTGAACCCGTCGTAATCTATATATATATATATACAGGGTTTCCCAGAATTGGTGGATAATCCAGCACGTGCACGTGCGGGGGGGGGGGGGGGGGGGGGGGGAGAGAGAGGTTCTATCCCCAACAGCTCGCGGTCTACGCCATATTTTGCAAAATTTTGAGAAATCCCAGATTTTTGACGCCTACTTTTACACATTAACGGCTATAGCTCAGTAATTTTGCGACATAAAGAAGATAGTATGCTACTGCTTTAGAATCTTTATGATGTAGGCTGTTAAAAAAGTTAGTTATCTTAACAATAGCCAGGGAACAAAAACAACCTTCGTGTTGCGTTTCATTCGTCTTTGGGGAAAGTTAATTTCTTTGCTATTTAATTCATCGAATGAGGAGATGAAGTGACACTTTTAACCGACTTCAAAAAAGGAGGAGATTATATATTCAACTGTATGTACCTATTGTTTTTTTATGTATGTTCAACGATTTCTTCCCCATTTTCGGACTGATTCTCAAAATTCATTTTTGGTTTGATAGTGTACCTCCGAGGTGGTCCCATTTAAATTTCATCAAAATCAGACAAGCGGTTTTTAGTTCAAATATTTGAAGGAAAAAATTCGGCTGCTAGTGGGACTTGAACCCACGACTACAGAATACCGTCCTGTCGCTTTGTCCAACTAAGCTATAGCAGCCCATACCACTTACCGAATTACTTCCTTCCTTATTAACATCTTCTCTCATCTTTCCTTCAAATATTTGAACTGAAGTTCTGCCTAGCATAGCGTTAATGCGATACACAATAAAATCTCTTAAAAGCGGTTTTTAGTTACACTCCAGACAACTGAAAAGTGTTACGTCTACTTGGACGACTTTCTGTTTGCTGGTGAATAAATCGGTGAACATACAATGACAATTGATCCCGTGAGTATAGTAAAGGTCACTGAATAGGGGTGAAATAAAATTGTGTGCATTGTGGTTGTATAATTTAAGAAGGCGGCGTCTCGCAATAATGCCCATGGAATATTCTCAAATAAGGATTTCCACTTAATCTTGTACGTGGCATCGGAGAACCGCATATATGTATCACATTACCTTCAATAAGTAGGATAATATTAGCTCTTTATTAGTCTTTACTGTTCACGACAGCACAGATGTCCTCAACTGAACCCATACAAAAAAACTTCCAGGGAATAAATTAAAAGCGACCTACAAAACAACAATAAGGCAATAATGAACGCGGCGCTCTGCAGCGTCCTGAATTTTAAATTACTGTTTACACAAGCGGATCCGCTGAGCCAGCATGCAAACAGGACAGATGTCAATGGATGCGGCACATATGCTGGTATGTCAGTGTTAGTCAGGGTGGTAGTGCTAGTTTCATGGCGAAGAACTGGACATACCATTTATACTTTTGTATTTTAACACAGTCGTATTCGATGCGAAGATAGATCAGCGGTGGAAGCGTCGGCTTTCAAGTTGACGGACGCTGGTTTAATCCCTATCAACCGCCCGATCTTCCGGTGAAGGTGACATCGTTTTCAAATTGCCAGCATGGTGGTAGGGTACTTTCGAGTACCGCCTGGTTAGCGCAACCATCAAGTTTGATAAACTGTCACCCAACCACATAGTATGTTCAGGCAGCAGTACTTAAAAGCCGGTAAGCATTCTAGGTCTAGCGTGATAACATCTCCCACAACATAGTCCCTGACCATCAAGTGGAACAGATAGTGGTCAAACGCTAGAGGTACCTCCATGTAAGTACTATTGATAACATAATCATGGTTATATGTAAACGGCATATGAAACGGTTAATTTATACCTATAGGTAAATTCTTGGTCATATTTTCCGCTCAATTTACTGAGCCAATAAAATCTTCTTAACTTTACAGTGCAATGCTAAAATTTAAACTTTCAACAGAGCAACATTCTTGATAAATTCCCTGGCCCCGGAACATCGAGCAGCTTTTAAATGTTTACTCTAGCAACTTGTTCCGCGAAGTTGGACTTTAAGACTGTTCAAATAAGGAAATACGTTAGTCGTTTTAGGATTTAAAAAAGTTTGAGCTACGCTGGCCAGACGATTGCAATTTTTTGCTAAGCGAATTCCTACGCCAATAATAAACCGTACATTCTGTATTTGCATATTTCAATAAGTTTTAGGAGAAACAGATAAAAAGGCTGTTCGATCGAAATGGCCGGTACTTTTGTATTCGATGTGGAAATGGAACACGCATATCGAGAGTTAAGTATCGATATGCAATAACAATTTCCTCGCGCACTAAAATCGGATCGGATTGCTTCGTTTAAGAAAAGCCGCACGTTGTGTAAACACGAATTTATTTCTGCTGACATGTTTGCTCTCTCATTTTGCATATTATGACATGTTGGTTTAGATAGTTAAACTGTTAAAACTAAATATTCAGGTAAAATATTTTGTAGATAAATGTTGGTAAATATAATTGTTGCCTGGCTAAATGATTCATCAACGTACAGCCGAAACCCCCGGAGATAGAAGATTTAAATATTGCACAGAGTCAAATAAATAGGTTTAAGAAAATAAATTAATAAGAATAGGGAGTTTAATTTGAACAAAACTTGATCGTTTATCATTATTGAACAGTAATATATGAGCTCACAGTTAAGAACAGAAGACTATTTCGTAATTTCAGGGGATATCCCTATTTGCAGACCGATCATTAGCAAACACGTTCAGCGAATAATTGTCAGCCTGGCGTTCTAGCACTATTGAAAAATAGCCCTTAAAAGTAATACGGCAATAATAAACTGAGCCATTCAATAACAACTCCCTCAAGAACATGTTATACGATCGTATAAATACTTTTTCAATGTACGAGCCAATCTTCAAGTTAAAGTAAATTCATTTCAGGCAACATCAAAAGGGATGATTTGGAGATAGAATGTTACACGAAAGTCACGTATTTTAAGGGACTCATCGATAACCCATCAAAGGTCACCTTATTCAATAACGCCATTCAATTATGAATCATTCCAGTGGAAGGTAAGTCGGGAAATTCTTGAGCGGAAACGGGTGGCAGGGACAGGAAGCTGGTGGGAGCCTACTTTCACGCCTGTCTCGCTGCTGACGAGCTCGCACTACGGGGTACGCCAAAACGACCTCTAACCGTACGACCTACTTTACTCTTAATTACATAAGTATCGTTGGTCGTATATTCTTGTTAAATTTTGCAAGAGAAAATAACAACTTCAAAATCTGTCAGCATTTTGAAATGTTACTTATAGCTGTATTTGGCTCCATAAAAGACCGTTTCTTTTTTAAGGTTTCCTTCAGGTGTCTGTTGTATTTATATGCAAAGATTTAACTTTGTGTTTTATACAATGATATTATATGTTTATATGAGGTAGATGTGGCACAAGCGCGCGGAAAGTGAAGCGGCAAAATTAAGTCAATTGTAGTAATTTTCATTATGACGCGTATTTCAAGCGCAAGTCTAAACATATAGCTATCCTTTTCTATATTATTCGTACCGTATTATCTGTCGCAGTAAGCATGTTTATGTCGTAAAGGAACAAAATCTGAGCACCGCGCAGTATGAATATACGCCATCTTTAGTAAAACATCATTGGTTTTATGCCACACCCAGGAATAAACTAAGGTACCAAAATGACATCTGAATTATGACTGAACGATATTCCAAACAAAATCGCGAATTTTCGCTCATGTACTTGCATTGAAACAGAGACAGCATCACAAGTTTTCGGCTTACAGATTGCAGTTATTGAAACTAACTGACTTACTACTACTGTATAGGTGTAGGTACTTGTGTCTACGATACCAGTCTACCAGCCCGGCACCATCTAACCAATATCTAACTAAGAGTATGCCACGTATTATTCAACAATGATAACTATGGGTTGTTGGCATAAGTACAACCAACATAAGGAATCGCGCGAATCGAAGAATTAAACAACCATTAGAGGTGCACTTAAATTCGCTTTCAGATGACACAAAGATCTGTTCTAAATGATTTGGAGGGGTGGCAGGATACTGCATAATATGCATTTATGTAAGTCGGATGCCACCGAACGGGCGATATCGTGATTCAGTGAGCGCAGACTGTTCGAGTGTCCGATATTGGTGTACCGGTGTGGGGTAAATATCAAATCTAATTGCGATTCTGTGCCGTGCAATATTCAATCATATATCTTGTTGCCCGTGTTTGTCTCAAATAATGTACGCTTTGATCACGTTTCGCTAATCAAGCATATATTGCAGAGCGTCTTTTCTCGTCGATGGAGCGGCAGGTAACTATGTATGAAATAAATTGAAACGATTTCAACTGGTGTGGTTACATAGGTATTATCATTTAATTATCGGATAGTTAGATAGAAAACTCTTTATTTGCACACTATTTCATAAACACACACATAAAGAAAACAAACAAACAGATATAAGTACAGTGATACAAAGAGCGGCCTTATCGCTTAAAGCGATTTCTTCCAGTCAACCAAAATGGTTCTTTAGTTTAAATGATAATGTTGCGTACATGCACTCTAATTACAAGGCATAATTTTGTGCCTTTACGCCTGAATCATTATCATGTCTTTTTTTTTTTTAAATCACCTCAGACACATAGTGCGAACACTAGGATTCCCTGTGTCGCGGGAGGCATGGACACACACAATCACAACACACAAACAACCAAGACCCGGGACAAACACCTATACTCATCGCACAAATGTTTGCCCCTGCCGGGATTCGAACCCAGGGTCCCGGAGACACAGAAGTGATGTCACTGACACTGACCACTGCGCTACGGCGACCGTCTTCAGCGCTTTAGGGACTTTCTTTCTGATGCAGGTATAGTTTATATTCTATAGAAACTTTAATTAATCTTGATATAACTAGATGACCCGCTTGTCTAACATTGTAAAAAGAACTCGCACTTGGTTAGAACTAATCACGATGAGTTGGTCCCAAAAAGGAAGTGTTTCTATTTAATCGTAAATTTTAATACCAATTGAAATGTACACACCATATAACTCGGTCAGGAGGGCAAAGAAATACAGAGTGTAAATTTTAATTCGTCCTATCGAAAGAAAACTTGTTACACATAGTGAAAACTTCAACAATGTAAAAGCTTATTTTGCTTGGTTCCTAAGTTAGAAGGCATTACTTGGCTTACTGACGTTCTGGTAAAATCAAACATAGGGTATGTTTGATTTTACCGATCTGAGTTATCGAGCTGAAAATCTCAGTAACAAGAAAAACTGTGGAAACAAAATTTGATTAAATTGAGCAGTTCTTGATTTATAACTCTATATCAAAAACGCTATAATCACTATAATTTCTAGTTCCATTATTTTAGCTACTTATACATAATTTCTAAAAGTTACCTACAACGTATATCTTAAATTGTTTATTTTATTGATGTGAGGAAAAATAAACAATGCCTTTATTTTCGTACACAATATCAATAAAAGATATAGAAAATATTCGATATTTAGACGGGGGAATTCCCGGTCAACCTTAAGATATTCGCCATTTCGCTATAAGTAGCAATCTAGCAATAACCGCTCACCGCACAGATTACTAATAGTATATGCGCAAGTTTCAGGTGAAGGAGCAGGAGAGGAGGAGGGGAATTCTAATTAGCACTAATGGAACGCGTCCCCTGGCCTGAAACTAGGACGAGCCTTGTAACATTAATTTTATAAACTGTGGTAGCCTATAGCTCATAGGCGTAGCCATATTATTTATCCTGTTGCACTGCTTGCAATATTACGCTTGGATTTATATCAAATTTTTCAAATGAAACTTTGGTATTGCGTCGTTTAAAAATAGCTGTCATATGTGCGGGTATATGGTGTAACATATGTTCGAGGGGTGTAATTGTCGAAACTGCGAGAAACAGCGTCGTCAGCAGACATGAACGTGGATAATAAAATACCCTTTATAAAGTAACGTAACTAAAAAAAAATTGGTTGCCTGTAAAGTCGGTATACGGGCGAAAGTTTTACGTGACAACGACTTTGAGTGCCTTTCACTTTTTATGTCTGTCTCTCTCGCTCTTAGGCGGGCTAACCATGCCCGAGTGGAAGGGACGCGTGCCTCTCACTCGCTCTCATTGTGAGCGCATAACGTGAGCGGAGCGTAACGCAGTTTCTTGAAGTGTCACCCGGCAAACCAATTTATAAGACGTTGTCACGTCAAAAGGTACATAATGTATAAAAGAGTCTTTATTGACAATATATCAAGACCAACAACAGACAAAGGTATTAATTTAAAGTAAATATGGTATCTTCTGTCTTAGTATAATATGGTGAACAGAGAAATTCTCCGTCTATAGGTATATCTTGGATGAATGATCAATCCAATATATTCACATTGGATCATCATCATCATCATCTCAGCCATAGGACGTCCACTGCTGGACATAGGCCTCCCCCATTGATTTCCACAAGGACCGGTTGGAAGCGGCCCGCATCCAGCCCTTGCCTGCGATCTTAGTCAGGTCGTCTGTCCACCTGGTTGGTGGCCGTCCTATGCTGCGCTTGCCAGTCCGTGGTCTCCACTCGAGAACCTTTCGACCCCAACGGCCATCATCATTCACATTGGATCAATGGTCCCTAATATAATATAGAAGAAAAAAACATACGGGTCAAATAGAGAACCTCCTCCTTTTTTGAAGTCGAATAAAAACCGTAAATGACTGACTGATTTAAGATGACATAGCTCAAATTTGACGGGTTGGGCATTAATTCGGCACACAGATAGATTTCTATACAGGTTTGTATCGGTTTCTTAGGCTTTTCCATTGGCTAAATACATAGATAATTTTGAGTCTTTTCATTGCAGCTTATTTTAAAAGTCCTACATGTCTAATAAACATTAAAAAATGCCACTTACGAGAACCATATTTTTATTTTTCTAAAATTTACACTATAAGAAAGGAAATTAAAATGTATAAAAATGTGATTATGTACTAGTTATTTTTTATTGAGCCCGTAGTTCATATGCAAAGTACATTTTTGTAATATTTTCAATCAACACGCATCAGGACTTATCCCTCCCCTTCTGCCTGTAAACACCCGCGAGCCCCTGTAATGTAATCGGCAACTCAAAAAAGTTAATAATAGTAAGCGCTTGTGAAACAGCGGGGTTCAGCTAGGTCTTTAAATATTGTTTCGAGAAAATGTTTTATGCACGAGTAAATGATCTGATTTTAAGTTATGGTGGCTTCTTGTCGGTCAAGAAAAAGGAAAGAAAAATATCAACTATATAACTACGAAAATAACGTAAGAAAATGTCAAGAACTTCGTAAAATATCAAAACACGGCGTGTTTGTCGTCTGTCCGTTAAACTATTCCCTCTTGGAACACTAAATGAAATTTTGAAATAGTTTAACGGCTGGATTGTGAACAAGAATTTAATCAAATATTTATAGCTGAGTAAATAATCGATTCAGGCAGGCGTTTGCCATTCGATTGGAAACGGGACTTTAGCTAATAAAACATTAGAAGCGTTTGGCGTTTATTACATACCGAAAGTAGCGCTGAATTTTCAGACCAGTGGAGATTAAGGATAGAATAGCTTAACAGTGTACGTTCTCGTACTGAAGCTTAATAGGGCATTCAGGGAGTGAGGTTAGTTACCCCGCTAGGGTGGCAGCCGCCAGAGCGGCAATGAATGCCTAAGTGATGCATATGCACACACGCCACATGAGCTCCTTTCATTCAGGATGTATCCTGGACAGTGAAAGCCTTTCAGCGAATACGTGTCACCTGGTACCCCACTGCGCACTGGCGAATAACAAATCAAAAATGATTTTTGAATCCTGTTTTTCAGATCCCTGAAACAACCTGCATTGGCAGGTTTGGTTTTAATTCATTCCGATGGATACACTGCACGAGTTTGAAACATAATACTATTTTGCTATGATTTTGCTGCGCTGATGTATTGTTACATTTTTGTAAATACTATACGTACTTCTTTCTAGAATTCTCAGTATAAAGCTGAATTTGGTTCAGCAATAAGCACCCAATTCGTCAGCCAGTGTTCAATGTATACTACGAGATATATATATTTTATATCTCCATCTCGTGCCGGATGTGAAGTACATCCCCTATTAACAGGGACATCTGTCATTTATGTACTTTGATATGGGCAGATACAATGGTGGCAGAATTGCTTTTTACTCAAATAAATCTTGTGTAATATATAATTACTTCTTATATTTATGCATGATAAAGAAGGTAAAACAAGCTGTTTTTAGATAACATGTCTGTAGTATCTACCAGTTTAAATAGCAACTAATCACGCTAATATTATAAAGGCGATTGTTTGCTGGATTTGCATGATCCTTGGAATGAATGTAGCTTATACCCTGGATGATAAATATAAAAAAAACCACCCGCGATAAAAATCTACACGTCCGTAATAATCAACACTTCCGTTACTCTTTTTTACCATCTCCAATTTAATCATCTCCATTTTTGTTTAAAGGACACAATTTATTCATCCTCTGGGACCTTACTTTAATGAACCAATCGAAGGTAATGCAGAACCTACGACACAAGAATCATTTCTTAGTGTAGATTCTGCACGTCAATATTTAAGTGGAATTTGACTTTTTACGATAATAAATTGAAATTGAATAATTGAATTTAAAATTGATGTTTTGTCAATTTTCAGTCACAAAAAAATTGATAAACTAGTTAAGCATAACTTTATCCAGTTTCAAACTTTATAAAAAACGATTGAGCCGTTACCGAGCTTGATAAATACAACAATTTCTATTAAATGTTATATAAGATAATCGTTTCGGCTTTTCAATTAGTTCTCATCATCATATGTCTATCGGCACCGTGTTATTAATACGTTCATTGACACTCTTATATAATGCTTTCCATATACTTATCGATAGCTAATAGGTACATAGTAAAAAATATATCGTGCAGGAAATTGGTCGGATTCACTAATAACACGAAAAAGTCTTTGTAAGTCGTTTTAATACGGCCACTAGTAAAAGTGTCTTTATATACGTATAAAATAACTATCATCTAAACATATGTATATAAATCTCGTGTCGTGGTGTTTGTGTTCGCGTTCCTTCGAAACTGGTCAGTCGATTTTAATCATTATTTTGGATATTTGGTAGGTATGAGAGAGAATACGCCTTAAAGTACTTTTCACCCTCCTACCCTCGCTCTCATTACAGGCCAAACAACGATTGCGGGATCAACTGGAAAAATATAGGTTTACTGAGAGGTAAAGTAAACAAAAATAGTCAATATATTTATATTAGATGAGAAAAAATAAATTCTAATAATACTGCACCTCCCTCACGAAATAAATTAAATTTGGATTTAGAATCGATTACAAACACAATTTGACAAATTAAATTTGAATTTGTTTCGCATAAGTATAATATGTGATGGGTTTTGTGGCGGTAAATGGTGACAGGGAAGATTTACGTTTTATTTTATTTTTCAAAATGAGTGTTTGTTCGGGTGTTTATCCTACTACCTATATTAATATTATAAATGTGAAAGTTTGGATGGATGGATGGATGTTTGTTACTCAATCACGCTCAAACGGCTGGACGGATTTGGATGAAATTTGTTATGTAGATACTTTAGGTCCCGGAATACATACTTACAATACTTTAGATCATCATCATCAATTATCACCACGCGGATAAAACCGCGGGGCGCAGCTAGTGTGTAATATAATGGATATAATAATGTGGATCTTAGGTGAACAAAGCTTGCAAAAGCATTTAATGGCATTTATTTAGTGACTTCTTTTTTCAATCTTCTTTTTCTTCTTTCTTCTATTAGTGTTATTGGATTTGGTCGTGCAATTAATGTCAAATAAATGTAAGGTAGATCTTTTAATTTAAATATCAAAATACAATTTTGACGAGCCTCGACGTATTGGTTGTCACATTTTGATGTTTAAGTGTGCGCGAAGAGACCCGATAGTCTAATTAAAACATGAATTCGATTCGCGAACGTTTAAACCATTATGTGATGGTTTCAGGATAAATATAATGGACACATCGCCACGGATAAATAAAGACGGCTAGACAAAATGGTTCGCCCACTCTCATATAAACTACAATAAACGATGTGGTTTATTTATAGAACAGTTCAGTGGTAAAACCAATTACCGTACAAATTGTTCGAACGACTAACAAGTGTTAGAGAAACTGTTAATCGATTCTATAGTAAACTTTAGCTCGTAGTGCCCAGACCTTCACTTGAAGGGTGTCCCGACTCTTGACAGGTAGAGTTTGTTTCACAATGTAGGCGCCACGGGTGCCTGATGAATATTCAACGTTCAAGCGCAGCGGAGCAAATTAACTCGCCTATAACGGGAAATATTGACTGCAGACATTTCGGACGAACGAAGAGCTCGAACTAAATTAAATTGAAATTGTATGAATACTAGTTCAGCGACCGTCAATAGTATCCATGGAGTACGCTTTAGATAATGGAAATCTTTTACTGACAGCAGCTGAAAGGCTATGTGGAAATGTGTTGATTGAAACGCATCCGAATAGCTGAATCAATCATGTTTCACTTAGGCATAGTAGATTAACCTCTGTATTAGTAGAACTCTCAAAATTGGATCAGTTATTTCAGAGACTACAAAGTAGCACTAGATACCAAAAAAATAGTCAAAAAGTATCGAGATGGTTCTTAACTAAAATGTATGCAGATCTGTTCAGGCGTTTTTTAATTTTGATTTTATTCTCTACGCAATCTTCAAGCATTAGGCCACCATTAAGTGGCCACTACTTTTATGAATCATAAGGTAAATATTATTTTATTTTTTATTTTATTTTCTTTGGGTGGCTTACCGCTAAAGTTACAAATTAGCACAACAAATATTATACGGAAGAGCCATTTACAAGCCTCCACAGATGTGTGAGGAAAGTGTGAGGAATACTATCATACTATAATTGTAATTCTCATTATTATAAATAGGTAGCTTATTTGTATGTCACCGCGCAATGGTTTTCAACTGTAATGTTGTGAACATTTTTTTAAACAATAAATAAATAAGAGAGTGGGGAAGAGACTTTCTGGCAAAGCTTTTAGCTTATGCCCACAACTTGATTCAACAAGAATATTAAAATTGAGACTGGCTAAATGCACACGAAATGGGAAGCCAAAAAGGAAACACAAAAGCAACTAGGAAAATAAATTAGATTAGCTTTAATCTCTCGTGTTAGAATTACCACCAATGAGTGCTCACAGGCCGTGTCGTCGGCATGTTGTCGATCAATCAAGCCTGTCTAATCCAGCGCTCTGACCCCTCTAAATCTAAATAGATTATTAACACAGATTTGCATAGATTATCTACTTTTCTACGTTTATACAACAATTTCGCCTTTCGGCTTTCAGCTTTTAATCCAGCACCTTTGAATCTCAATCTAACACAGTTTTATTTAAAATAACGTATCAGCTATAGGACGTCCACAGAACTAGCGATATATGCTTGAATTAACTTCTAAAAGCACTAGCTTGAAGAAGCCTGGATTTAGCGATAAAAGCCTTCATTATGTCCACCTTACCGAGGGGCTGGGACTCGTAGACATATTAATGAAACGAAATAGTTTGAAAGTGTTAATACTGACGGTCGCCGTGGCGCAGTGGTTAGTGTCAGTGACATGACTTTTGTGTCTACGGGACTGCTGGAACTACTGGATTCGAATCCCGGCAAGGGCAAACATTTGTGCGATGAGTGTAGATGTTTGTCCCGGGTCTTGGATGTTTGTGTGCTGTGATTGTGTGTGTCCATGCCTCCCGCGACACAGGGAATCCTATTTCGGGGGTATGAGTGCGAATAAAAAAAAAAGTTATGACTAGCCTGCGGTTTGGCCCCATGAAAGACACCATTACAAGGACTTAACAAAAAAAACGTACACATAAGTTCTATGACTATACCTAGCTCAATCGTTTTGAACTGAGTAATCTACGCATAAATACACATACATGTGTATATTTGTGCTACTCACATGTTGCAGCAGCGTGTGTTGCATTTATAACTAAACTAGCGGCCCGCTCCGGCTTCGCACGGGTATAACCTTATTTCTCCACTATTAAATGGATGTTATTATACATATAAACCTTCCTCTTCAATCACTCTATCTATTAAAAAAAACCGTATCGAAATCCGTTGAGTAGTTTTAAAGATTTAAGCATACATAGAGATATCGGGACAGAGAAAGCTACTTTGTTTTATGCTATGTAGTGAAGTACCCGGGCCACTAGAAAGTACGGAATGCACGTGCCTAGATACGCGTGATTGATACAGTATATACCCATGACGCTTATACTGGATTGTAGGGAGTAATCCCTACAATCCCTGACTCAGAATAATCGATATCCAATGAATCGATTCGATATTGTTCATACATTTCTTGAGATTTTTATGGAATATACATACTCGTATTAGGTAAATATTACGGAACATTCCAATAGATAAATATCAAAAACACCATCGTAACCATTCGACTTTACCGTAACTATATAAGAATTTATTTTTCCAGAATTTTAGTTTAGTTGAACAAGAGAATAGAGAATCACTATCAATATCATCTACAAAAATAATGATCCTAAGTGCTAACGAGCATACTTGGGACGGCCTACAGGTCGACGACCCGTCGGCCGTCCCAGGTATCGCTGGAGCAATGAAGTTGGGAAGGATCTTCGCGAGCTCCAAGCCGATAACTGGCAAGAGATGGCTCAAGATCGAACAAAGTGGCACATATTATTATCGGAGGCCAAGACTCATTTTGGGTCCCTGCGCCATAATGAATGAATGATACTAAGTGCTAATAAACCAAATTAAAAATCACGATTTTAATCTAATTAATTTTAATTTATCGGGCAAATATATAGCGGAAGACGGAAAATCTTCGCTGCTATTATTAAAAGCCTGAACATAAATAAACAGCAAACGGCAATATCGTTCTCGAAATTTATGCGTTCCGTCGGCTGAGGCTCGTACCGAATGAATTCACGTCAGCGGGCAGGCTGAGAGGGTGGTGCAATTAGAACCCTTCCGGACAAAGCCTTCAGAGGCTTTCACGGCCCACGGAGTTTTTAACGTAAGCCGCGCAACGACTTGCGTGAACACCTGGGACTTGCGTTGCATTTTACTAAGCATTTAACGCAATAAGTACCTACTGCAATGTTCAACGCAAACTTATACGGATCGATTTTGAATTAATGGTTAGGTAATCGGATCAATGGTAAGGTGTTTTTTTACTTTTAGATAACTGCAGTCAATATAATTCTATCACAAATATAATATTTAAAAAAATCTGTATTTCGATCGACACGCGTACGAATCGTTGATATAAAATTGAAGCATTTTAGTCTTTTGACAGAAATTGTATTTAATACACTTGCGCTTAATTGTTTTGTTTTTATAATAATATGAACGAATTAATAATGATCGATAAAAAATAATACGAAACAAATAAAACTTTTGTAAAAATAATAGTAATTTGTTAATAATTATTTTTCTTCTAAAATGTGAACGTATAAGCTCTACCGCTAGCATGCTGTTAATGCAATAAACTATTTCACTCTTTGTTACAAATTGTTCAGTTTTCCCGAATTTGTATACGGGATAACATGTAGCCTGTAGTATAAGCTTCCAGACCATATTCTATCTGTTTACAATTTTATCCAGATCCGTTCAGCGGGCCTGGAGTGGAACAGTAACAAACATATCAATGGGTATGGAATATGAAATACATGGACAGTCGACAAAGAAAATAGTCTGTTTGGACATAAGTTTCTGTGTAATCTCAATAACGATAAGGTTAAAAACTGGACTGTCAGAATTTTTGTAGCATAGGAAACTCAACATTATTTTTGTTCAATGACGTCAAAATATTTTGAAAAAAAACAATAACAAAAAACAAAAAAAAAACATTTCACATTTTCTGTGACGTTTTATGCACCAAGGGATCAACCGTAAAGAGATAAATGGTTTAAGGGATCAACACTTCTCAAACGTGTTTTTATCTATAAGTCCGTACATATATTACTTACATATATTAATTTATGAAACTGTTTCATAATAAGGCTTCTTAAAATATGAGTGTAAGTAAAAACTCGCCTACACGGCTCTGTTTTTTTTATAGCATTACACGAGTGTTTTAAGGCCAAATTATGTGCAGTTTCATACACTACTTTATCTAATCTTAAAACATAGATAACGAAATTTACATAACATTACAGCATATGTTTGCTTTTTCTATATTTAAACGTTTAGCGCCAAAATCCGATCGCGTACGAGTGTTGCGCCGCGTCCACAGATTATGTAGAAAAACTGCATTGCAACCTCCTTGGTCCAGCTGAAGTTGTAACGTAATGGCAAACAGTTACATTATGATACAGTTGTACATAGAAGAACTTGTCTGTAAAGACTGTCAAGTTTTGTGTTTGATTTTTTCATCTATATATCAGTAATGAGATTAGATAAAATACTGTATCAAAGCACGTGTTTTTTTTTTTTTTTTTTTTGTTTTACATATTATAAGTTTGCGTTTGACAACTGTCTCACCTGATGTTAAGTGATGACGTTGTCTAGGATTTAGCACGCAAACCTAGAAGGTACCTATTCAATGTATATTATACAATGATACATATTGCTATTCACGCGAACAAACTGAAATTCAAGTGCTTATTTTTCTCTTCTTCAATTTTTCTTTCGACTTTCAAAAAAGGAGAAGGTTCTTAATTAAACTGTTTTTGTATTGGTTGAAAGTTTCGTCAGTATTCGATATTATTTAACTTAAATTATGGTAACGTTTTTTTTTTTTTTATATACTGTATAGATCTAGTGTTTCACCACTATCTCACTTGACGGTGAGTGAAGATGTGGTCGAAGATGTTATCACAATCGACAGTTTTTCAAACTTGAGGGTGGCAGCATGCCAGGCCGGTATTCGAAAGTACCTACCTAACCTACCACGATGCTGGAAGTTTGATAACGGTGTTACTTTCACTGGAAGCTCAAGCTGTTGTTGGGGATCGAACCAGTGTCCGTCAGTTTGACAGGCGACCCTCCCCCCGCTGAGCTATCATCGCTTCAAAACGTCAGTTAGACCGTAGTTGTGTCCGTAAGGCATTAATCAAAATGCGAAAAATAGTATGTCCTTCCAACTATCCCTGAGTTAAGACTTCGTGCTTAGGTCTCATGAGAGAGTCAATATCTCTTGGGTGAGCCAGTGGTAAACTCTGCTCGAATTATGCCAAATATTATTTCAAGTATAAAACGTTTTCAGATTCAAAGTAAAAACTAAGTTAAAGATAATTTCAATTGCACACATTTAAAAATATGCTATAAATATATCCAAAATTAAAACTAAAGCTTACTACAAAAAGGAAAAAGCATTAATATACTACCGCCATAGTACGCTCGTTTTCAGATGTGCAATTTTCCCAGTTACAAATTAATATTTTCTTGTATAAAAAACAGAATAAGTAAAAGAAAAACAACGCCAGAATACAATTCCAATGTACAATAGAAATTGAGAAAATGTAGCTGTAATGTCAAAATTAATTTCAACTCTTCCGCTATCTTACGATCGAACCAGAATCATATTTAATATCTATATCATAAGGTCGACAATGGTGAGCTCCACCAACGTATAAAAGTCTATTTATAAGAAACAACATACTTAGTTACGGACCCCTTGTTTCCACCTGGGCTTTACGTAAAGGAACTTGAATTGATAGGTGTTCGAACTTTGGAAGCTTGATAAATGGTACCGAAAGAGTGAATCAGTGAATGTTTATGTTCCCTACTCGGCTATGTTCCGTACCTTTACGTTAATGTCATCATCATCATCATCTCAGCCATAGGACGCCCACTGCTGGACAAAGGCCTCCCCCATTGATTTCCACAAGGACCGGAAATGTATTTTTAATGAATTCGACCACCAAGTTTAACGAGGATGCGGAAATATAAAACAAATATGTGATCTACGATTACCTATACTACATGCGGCATACCCAATGATATTATATGTTTATATGAGGTAGATGTCGCACAAGCGCGCGGAAACTGAGGCGGCAAAATTAAGTCAATTGTAGTAATTTTCATTATGACGCGTATTTCAAGCGCAAGTCTAAACATATAGCTATCCTTTTCTATATTATTTGTACCGTATTATCTGTCGCATTAAGCATGTTTATGTCGTAAAAGAACAAAATCTGAGTACCGCGCAGTATGAATATACGTCATCTTTAGTAAAACATCATTGGGTACACCCGATTCCATTATTATAAATGGATATTGTAGTAAGCCCTTGCCATACCCATCGGACGAAACGACTCCTGCAGAAGTTAGTTTACGTTGCTGTTACGACTTTTTCTTTTTATAACCGACTTCAAAAAAGGAGGTTACTTAATTCGACCGTATATATGTTTTTTTAATGTGTGTTCGCGGATAACTTCGTCGTTTATGAACCGATTTTGATGATTTTTTTTTTGTTAGATAGAGTAGTAAATTTCATCAAAATCGGACACGCGGTTTTTGAGTTATACTCCAATAACTGAAAAGTGCTACGCGTATCTTGATGATATTATTGTCGCGGTTGAAGACATCGCAGAACACAATGACAATTAATTGATCCCGTGAGTAGCAAAGGTCACTGAAAAGGGGTGAAAAAAATTTTTTTTAACAAAAATGCAACCGACTTCAACACTCAAAAGTGTGAAATAACTTGTCGAAGTCGGTACCATGAGCACAATATTGTGATAGTTACTTTTGTGTGAACTATCAAAGTACCGACTTTAACAAGTTATTTTACACTTTTGAGTTTTGAAGTCGGTTGGATTTTTTGTTAAAAAATTTTTTATCCGGAAATTCTTTATATCGCCATACAAGAAAGTTGAGGCTGTACAAGCCTCCACCGAAATAAAACAAATATCAACCTAATGTCGCCAGCAATGGCCTGAATACCTGTTATCATTTCGTATTGGTTATGTGTTGCATTGTATAATGTAAGGCCTTCGATCGGGAATACCTCCTGATCGAAATGTAAGGCAAAGAGAATATACCCGTAGCGTATCGAAAGCTTTAAACTAAACAAATAAATATGTTAAATAATTTCTTCACATTCATAAAAAAAAATACCAAAAATTGGAACCGACTTCGACACTCAAAAGTGTGAAATAACTTGTCGAAATCAGTACCATGAGCACACAATTGTTATGATAGTTACTTTTGTGAACTATCATGGCACCGACTTCAACAAGTTATTTTGAGTGTTGAAGTCCACATTAAGTCCAATTTTTTTTTTTTTAATTTTAATTTCCTTTATTCTGGTGTAAGACACAGTTCAAGCGCATTTATCGATACTGCGAGGATTTCTAACGGATAAATATTATGGTCGTTCAAAAATCTTTTTTCTTTTCGAAGAAATATGGAGATAAAATCAAATTTTGTCGAATCAGAATACACCATCATGAACCGTTCTCATAAGTTATTTTTTTAAGTTTATTAGACATGCATGTGTTCAACAAATTAGAAAATTGTGTGTTTAGAAAATGGTCAAGCCCTAATTTCGATATCTACAAAACTTTAAAGATGTAATGTAATTAAAACGGAAAATGTTTAAACATTGACTATTATAGGTATATGCGGGCCGCTTCCAACCGGCCCTTGTCTCCATCATCATCAATGTCTCCTACAGTAGACGTCCTATGGCTTAGATGATGATGATAGGGACATTTATATAATTTACATGTCAGTCCGATTGCATTTTCTAAAGGTGATACAAACTTAGGCTTACTAAACTTTGCCTATAACTTCAAGGCGGCTTACAACCTCAGCTCCTACGCTACATTCGAAGAATGGTTGGGCAAAACTTAATTATTGAACATATGCACGTCATTACTAATTACCCACCTCAAGTGCCTTTCACGCTGAGAGCAGATGGACATTCTCTACGACACTACGTGTCTCGCAGTAGAGGACCTGGTGTTCGTGTAAGGAAGGAGCATGTACTCACGAGTGCGACGGTGTTGTTGTTCTGCTGCAGCCAGCGCAAGATGGCGCTAGCGGTGGTGAAGTCCGGACGCGGCGGCGGCGGCACGGCGTGCTGCAGCGACGAGGCGAGCTGCGACGCCAGCTCGAGGGCGCGCGCCCGCGCCGCGCGCCCCGGCACGCTCGTCGTGCCCGCGCCCGCCCCGCCGGCTTCTGAAAACACTACTACTGTCAAACCAATTGATTTATGTCAAGAAAGCTTCCCTAAAGCGCATGATATATTTACCAACTCATTTTTGTCGGATAAAGCATTTTAATTCTCAGAAGGGACGGGTAGCATATAAGTAAATAATTGAAAAAAGCTGACTTAATACACAATGTACTTTTTGTGGTTGAATTTCTTGTTAAGAGTGAAGCTGCTGGTAACCAAGAGAGTAAATAAACTGATAAAAAAGTATGACATTGAATCACAGATCTTTGATTGAAAATCAACGTGAGTTTGACTCATCATTACTTATAATTATTTATACTCTATATATTTCGCGCTGTCATATGAGCCACGGTGGTCAGCGGATGCCGCGATCTGTCAGCGTGAACTTACCCTAATAATAGGCATCGGACACGCCCGAAACTTAGCTCGAGATATTCCACTATTAACATGAGTGGCTAAAGCCGAATAATATATACAACTTTTTCTTCTTTTTGTCCTTATCCAATACTAGGCTGGGTCGGACCAAGATGTTTTTATGTCATTATTAGTCATCTCAGTTCTCACACCTTTCATAAACATATAATATGACATACAGTGAAGTGTTGTCGACCTAAATAATTTATAACAAAATACATTGAAGAGTTCAACTGTTGATATTGGTCAAACGCGCCTATACCCAATAAAAAGCGTTTAATTTATAATACATGTAAGAAACAATCAACATTCTAAGTCTACCGTGATTAAACGTTGGGCCTCATCGTCACTTACCATCAAGTAACATATAAAAATATCGTTTTTGGGTGGGCATATTTAACATGATGAGCAGATTCTGAGAGAAAATTAGATGATTATTTACCATGGTAACCCAGAATGAAGATTAGTCCGCAGTTTATTTAAAATATTTGAGGATCGTTCAAGTATCGTCATTTTCACTTTTACACTATAAACATGCCATAACAACAAACCTAAA
Source organism: Apeira syringaria (assembly GCA_934044485.1). NCBI lineage: Eukaryota > Metazoa > Arthropoda > Insecta > Lepidoptera > Geometridae > Apeira > Apeira syringaria. The sequence continues at coordinate 18,148,862 of OW203662.1, read as the reverse complement.
ATCTGAACACACGTTTTCTGAACGGATTCTGCGCGCGTCCTTGCGGGGCACTGTGGACCGTCAAGGGAATTTTATTTTATTTATTTATTTATTTTATTTATTTATTTATTTATTAGAACACCAACACTGTGTACACTAATACGTTTACAAAGATTGCACTTAACACACTAAGAAGCAAATGCCACAGCAGTTAATGGTGTAGACAACATGCAAAATTAATTTATATTATTTGAACGAGTAACAGATGTAATGTAATATAGACATAATAAAAATAAATTTAGAAATAAATTGACTGGATATAGAAATTTTCTGCGTGGCCTATCTTAAATAAAGTTGGCGTCCATCAAACAATTTAGCCCTTGGGACTATCAGAAAATAATTACAACAAACTGTTCACCGAACCACTTAGAAATATCGACTGAATGCGACATTGGCACGTTCGGCTAAACATTGAGGTTCCATATCAATATCAGCTGGTGTTAATTTACGGAAACATAATGACTGGTATACGATCTTGCGCAATGGCTCAGTAAGCATCGTTTTTCACAAGCTGGGTAAGGTTACAAATCATTATACTGATGGGAATTCTCCAGCATTGGATATTATCCGCTATTGAATGGGGTGAACGAATGGAAATATTTTTTATTCGATGTATGGACTAAAAGGTCTGTTTGTTTCGCATGTTAATTATAAAATTATTATGTATGTTATTTTTAGTTATTATTTTCCGTTAAGCTCACGACTATTAGTCGATTATGTTATGTATGTCGACAGCTGTGGCATTTCAAATCAATTTTTCATAGAGAGCTCGTGCTCTCGTCTGCGTCCGTGCATTATATTTTATTTGGGGAGCTTACATTTTCAATTATAAAAAATTTTTCAAAAATTAACTTAAGAACAGCGAACAACAAGCCTCTAAAACAAATAGTACCTATGTCATACTTACGAAAGTTTTAACTAAATTAGTTAAATGAAAATCAGCGTAAAATTATCGAGTGTGTAGTTTGCTTTGATTCACAATGATATTATATGTTTATATACATCATTGTTGATTCATAATTAAATGTCAGAAGTCACTCAAGTTCAATCGGATCATTCGGAATAATTGAATTAAAAGAGAAATAATATGTACAGAAGACAGGAGTAGTACTCGAAAATTTGAAAAAAAATAGAAACTAAGTTGAGTAAAACACGAAAATACCAAATTATAAAGACAGTAATGTATTTCGGCTATACCAATGACATATATTCAATATCATGGGGCTATAATTGTTTTTTTGTAACATAAGTCAGCGTTATTACGTTTTTCCGTTTCTGTCAATTCGTACATATATTTTCTAACACTAGTTATGGATACTACTCGCAAAAATAATCTTGTCAATATGATAATTATTTTATACAGCGCTAAAATAAACTACTATTCATTAACAGGCACACGAAATACGCACACACTATAAAAACCGCGACACAAATCTTTTCAAAATTACTCCACTCGCGCAAATTGCGCGGAGACCGAGTGAATTGCATCCGTCTGGGAACAATGACGCTTTTGCTTCCAGCACAAAGGCAGAAAAAAATCTTCCGTCATTTCGCCCTTCGTTATAAAACTACGTAGATATCTTCGAGTTGCGGCACAATACAAATTCCGAAATGCAATGTAGCATTATAATCGGCACAAGACGGAAAACAAAGTTCGGAAATCCTGGCGTAACGGTTTCGTCCTCATGCATATTTTGGCTCGAGCTTGTGTTTGGTAATGATATCGCTTACTTGGCTCTGTTTGTTATGGCGAGGCACAAAATCGATACCCTGAACATCCTTTGTTTGATCACGAAGGATCAAATCTATATTACGTACGCAAGGCGTCTGATGGTAGTTTTAAGCTCGTTTTATTTTCAAATGGTTAATTATTTCAGGCTATGCTTCCAAGAGGGAACAAACACTATCAAATATTGATTTAAGCCAAGAACGATTTCTTCTTGCAATCTCTACTGACTTTGCACACTATAATGCATAAACATAGCATTATAGGCCACTTACAAACATTCCTATTCAATATGTGGAGTAGGCAAGCTTCGGAGTGGAAACTTCGAAATGCACACCATAGCTCAGCTGTTGGATGCGAGAAGCTGAGGATCGTGCAAAGTGGCGTGCAATTGGAGATGCATATGTCCAGCAGTGGACTGCTATAGGCTGATGATGATGATATTTATGATCTACGGTGCACACTATCAATTTATACAGCATCTTATGTCTACTTACGCGGTGGTATCTGTGATTCAGTAGCATCTTCCCCGAAGATCCGATGAGTGCAGACGTCAAGAAGCCACCAACGAGTGACATGCTCCGGTAAATGCCAACACCCAGGCATGACGCAATATCACATCTCACATTACACAATTATCAATGTCATTCTTGCCTCTATTCTAGATCTCAAAACTATAGAATTCTCCAGTAAAAATTACATCATTATGGCTCAAAATGTCCACACAAAATGGGTAGGAAGTTAATGTCTAGATAATTGAGACGCTCTACCGGCACAACTAAATCGAAGTATTTACAGTAGGTATCTATAGTAAGTATTTTCTTGCTACGAGTTTTATCCCAAGACTCTGACACCTCAATTACGCTTTTGTACGAGTACAATATAGCGCGGAATGTATAAGGTGGAATAAAGGATGATCCTCATCCGCTTCGTAGCGGGATAGGTACAATGGTAGAGTTCGGATTAAGGATGTCATTCGTCTTGTTTCTCACGGAACACTCCGCATTCTTTACATATTTCTTTAGCTCTAATTTTCCTATATAACCTAAACGTATGACAAAAGTTAAAAAAAAACGTTTTACACTTTGAGACCGCAAATAAGGTAATTCTTAGAAAACTATTTTTAAATGTGTTAATCGACACACTTTCTTTCGTGCAGATGAAAGGTTTGAATAAAACTATTGTAGTTATCATCGTCAGCTATTACTAGTTTATTATTTTTCGTACGCAAAATAGGATTTTTATTACTCTTCACACTTATTTTTTTGGGACTTTTACACCTCAAGTTTATAACAGTCGCATCATAGCCCCATATTATTTTTATCAATTAATACATTATTTAATTTCTACTCTTGTTCTTGGGTACTACGCAGCATTGATATTATTTGGCAAAGAAAATATAAAGCATGGTCTCTGAAATGCTGTTTCATTATGGTAATGAAACCCAGGGAGAGCCTTTTTCCGGATCAAACAAATGTTTGGTCTAAGTGTAACGATCCACAAATTAACAATCGCCTACGAGAAACGTTACACGAACGCTACTTTTTACCCCGTGTTTTTAAAAACTGGAGAATAACATGCCTTTCGTGGCATTACCAGATATAACTCTGAAAAACTAGCAAAAGGCAACCCTATTTAGGGAGTTGGAACTAACGAGAAATCCAAGTGGAGAAGTGGACACACATACCTGTTGAATCAACCCTGGGTGTAGTTAGAGGGAGTGGACACCGCAACGCAACTGGAATGCTAATTACGAAACTTTCCACCCGTCGGCTTCGCCACCCGTCTGATAACAAAAATAATGAGGGCTGTCGAACGAAGTCGGCTTTAAAACTAGTTGCAGTAACTAGTCTATGCGAACTTTTATTTGGACAGCTTAAAAACTTCCGCTTTGAAATTTATCAATAGTATAAATGAGTTCGCAGACTGAGTTTGAACTCCACATCTACAGAAGATTTAGGAAACGCTAGCTAGTCTACGAAACCATTCTTATTTATGTAAACTCTAAGGCTTTCACGGCCGGCGTTGCATGTTGTATGTATTGCTTCCGGGCTGTTTGGCCGTGGTCTCAGTGAAACTTGTGTTCCAGACGTTTCGTCGATCCTGATCATTCTTATTTAATTCAGCCGCTCCCGCGCGTGTTTATCTTTTTATTTACTTATTTATTTATTTACTTAATATTTCTTTATTAGTAAATTCATTATAAATAAAGAAGTGAATAAAAAGACCGGCCTTTAGGTGGACACCGCTCTGAGGCAAGCCGAAAACAAGCAATCATGGAAGCAGCTTGTTAATCACTCCACTCAAACTTTCCAGGATAGGCAAGACCTTTAGTAATGAAGAAAACGACGAAGAAGAAGAGAAGAATAATATTACATTAAAACATAATTTCTGAGGAACAGGGCGAGCACCGCTTCCAAGCCGTTCTTGTGGAGCTCAAAGGCCTGAAGACCTATGTCCAACACAGGACGTTTTATGGCTGAAATGATGGTAATGATGACGAATGCGTAATAATTTGCGGAGTCATTATTTTTAACAAACTTTTGAAAATAAAAGCTATTTTTATATATTCTTATAGATGTTCCCCGGAACACCGTGATTTGTAAACATATGTATATGTTCAATTCACGTTTCATTTGAAAGATACCCATACTTTAAGATTGATATAAGAGAACATCGATTAATGTTGGTTCAGTTTTTCTTTCAGAATAAATTCTACCCTTAAAAATTAGGAATTGATTGTATTTGAGCTTATCGATTATTTTTTGTTACTTATTCTTAATACTCGATCATGACATTTGCCACTAAAAGCAAAGATTGTAAAAAGAATATGTTCCCGTAGGGAGCAATAATACAAAAGGTTCGAAGCTTCGAAGCAAAAATTAATTTGTAAAATGAGAATGCCGGATAAGAGACGCTTGAAATGTAATCTGGGCACCATCTCCCTGAGATTAAAATTGTCTTGTTTATTAGTGTAGAAAAATGTTTCACCAGCCGCTGGAGATTTGAGTAAATTAATTTAATAGAAAGCAATTTTATTTGCCCTTAGGGCAGTAAAAAGATACAGTGGAAATGAATAAGTAAACAAAATCTAACGATTTGGATGGAAATTTGTAAATCTATATTTGCAGCTGTGTGTTTGTGGTCACCTATCTCTCTCTTTCGTAGGGCATACGGTATAACCTACGAAAGAGAGAATTAAGTGGAGTCTTCAAGTCGCGACTGAATAGGTATCTTCTAGGTTTGCGTGCTAAATCCTAGACAACGTCATCACTTAACATCAGGTGAGACAGTTGTCAAAAGCAAACTTATAATATGTAAAAAAAAAGTGAAGAGAGAAATAAGTGAACATATCAAACTCAGGGTATGCCGCATACCGTGAGTTTGATATACATCAACACATACATACACGAGTAAGGTTGTTGACATTTTGACTATCCTAGTTTTAAGTTCACAAAATTTCACACAAATTCAAACCCATTTTAAAATTTTGATTTCGCCCTTAAGGGGCTGGCCTTCAGGGAATGAAATTAAATCAAAAAAACACTTACATTAACATTAACAGGCCCAGATATATTTGATTTTTATATTGTGATTATATTTATTTTTTTATTGGGAATTCTATGTGTAGTTGAATACTCTACCCTGTAGGTAGAGTATTCAACTACACATAGAGAACATCACTAAAATATATAGGCACTGTTTCTCATATGACCAAATAAGTCATAGTTACAGTTAGCCATAGTTGTTTATTGGTATTAAAATACACGTCACATATAAATTATAGAAACCTACAAGCGTAGGTACTCATTAACATAAGATATTATGTGTAGTGCAAATGCCTATTACACCACATAATTAATATTATGTAATCTAATAATAAAACATCTTCACACAACATTTTTGATTATAAATGCGAAAGTTTGTGTGTATGTGTGTAAGTGTGTGTTTATGTTTGTTACCTCTTGATGCTTAAACGGCTACACCAATTTCGATGGAATTTGGTATGGACATATGCGAACACATTCAGTTGGCGGTAGTTGGCATGAAGTGAGTTTTTAAAATATTCAGCCCTAGTCCGTTTTCTTTAAACCAATTGACCAGCTGTTGGGCGGTGTCATTTAATTTTGACTCCAGATGTTCCACATTTGACGCCGCAACTACAGCAGTGACATCGTCGGCGTACATAAAAACTTCTGCGCTTGTGATCACTTTTGGTAGGTCGTTTAATAGCAGTGAAAATAAGATATTAGACACCGCCGAACCTTGTGCGACACCCATACATGTAGTGAGTGGATCTGATCGCACTTGACCGTCGTCGCCTACCACAATTTGGGATCGATCATGTAGGGGATCCTTCAGCACTGAGAGAGCATTTTGTTTGATGCCATAATGACGCATCTTTATTGACAGGATGGGATGGTCCGCCCTTTCAAAGGCTTTTGAGAGGTCACAGCACAGTACTGCTACCTGCTGTTTCCCTTCACGAGCTTCCATAATGGCTGGCCGGTAAGCGCAGTTGGTAGCACTCTGCCTTCTGACCCGCTGGTCCCGGGTTCGATTCCCGGACAGGTCAAACATTTGTGTGCATGAACATGTCTGTTGGACCTGTGTCTGGGTGTGTATATGTGTATAAGTATATATATCAGTCATCAGGTTACCATAGTACAGGCTCTGCCTAGTTTGGGACCTGAAGACCTTGTGTGCGAATGTTAATAAATATTTTTTTAAAAAAATGCGATGCATCGATTCACGTGCTAAGGATGTAGTCGAATGACCCTCGGGATATGCGTGTTGTCGGTCAGATAGCACGTTTGTCGTCTTCAGATAGAGATATCAAACAAGGCACGATGCCTGTATCTTGGACCACAGAAACGATTTCTATGTACAGAAACAAACATTAACACGGGTCGATAATCTAGAAACACAACACTATACTATAAAGACTTAACATTCTAAAACTTTGCTACACTTCGCTTTCCTTATAAAGCTGGTAGGCACTGCACAGTAATTACAGCGACTCCGGCACGGTTAATTAACCTGAGCAAAGCTTCAGGGATTTTGTAAACATTTAACCACATTAGATTATATTACTACGAGGGAAGCATTTGTACGTACGTATTTTAAGGGCTTAACGCAGGTGCCGCCGATGACATTACAGAGGCTCGCGGGTGTTTACAGGCAGAGAGGTTGAAACAAATACTGATGCATGTTGATTTAAAATATAACCAATGTGTACATTAAAGTTGACCTACGGCCTCAAAAAAATCACTTTTCTAGAATGTTTAAGTTCCTTTCTTCTGGTGTAAGACACAGTTCAAGAACATTTATTTGTCTTTAGCGCGAGAAATTCTGATAAAGGAAAAATATTTTTTCAATAATAACTTAGCGAGTGAAATCAAATTCCGTTCAATCAGTATTAGGCTTCATAAACTGTTCTCAATAATAGTATTTATTTTAAGTTTTTTAGACATGCGGGACTTCCAACTTAATAAACTGAAAAGACTCAAAATTGTCTATGTAGCAAATGTTCAAGCCTTATAATGCTACAGGAGCTATCAACCCAGAGACCTTAGTTTCCTAGAAATATTTCGTTTAAGCGTAGGTATCAGTGGATAGGCATGCAAATACACGATTGAAAAGGTAAGCAGACTGATAAACTAAGTGCTTAGTGGTATGTCTAGTATACATGAGAATAATACTTAAAAAACCGTGTGACTCCCGGAATGCCGTCAGAAGGGAAAACTTGAACAATTTATATTTACAGGCTGGATTTTTATGACCCACCCGTAGGAAAAATAAATACTGGAGATAGCGAATTTTATTTAAGGGAAACATTCCTATACTTTTAAAAAACAAAGAAATCTGCATTCAAATATTTTGGAAAACTCGCTTGCCACGCTCGGGAATCTAACCGGCTAATATCCGAAAAAATAACACCCTGTATAGCATCAATCGATCAGGTCAATTGTAGGAATCAAATCTCTCTGAGAAACATTGTAAAGCAAATGAAAGAAAAAACATGAAATCTGAAGGGCACATAGTTTCTCCAAAAGAACTATCAACGTTGTATGACCTGGCCACCTTGTACTTTTGCAGGGCTGTCACAGCCCTACAGTTTAAAAAGATCAAAAGTGGGTAGTTGGAGAAAGTACGCGCTCTCAACGATGTATATGTACTGACAATATTATGTACGGTAAACGAAGAAAATGGTCCACCATAGTTTTGTCAAAAGTTTCTGTACAATCAAAATTATAGCGAAAAGGTTAAAACAATCTAACAATGAAGAGGAGGCATGGTAAAATCGACCTTGTTGTTTTATGATCTCAAATGATCTTCAACCGTAGGATGGTAGACGAGACATTTGGCCGAATGTATCGACGTATAAAAGTAGAACACTTGTGAGAACCGGGACCCACGGCTTTACGTGCCCTCAGAAGCACGGAAGCGCTCCGTTGAAAATGCCACTAGCGGTCACTCATACAAGGTATGACCGAAAAGTACGCCAGTAATGCAAAGTAACACCGTTGCTCGGCCAAGATAGCATACGTGAACTCCATGCAATACGAGCGACTCATATTTATTGCTTTTTTACTTATTTTTTATTATGTATTGCAATTTTTTTAGAAGGAATTAATCGAAAATTATTCACTTGTGTGTCTATCTCTAAAGCATCTTTCGCATAGCGACGGAATATAGTTCTACAGTCATTTCAAGGCTTAGTGGAACTTGGAAATATTTCATTCTTTGTCTTCTATAACTATCAATCTTACCTGCGTATAGGCCTACAGGTAAGTTTAATAGGTAAATATCGCTATCACACTAATCCCAATTATATTATAAAGGCGAAGTTCGTCTATCATTTGTCGTTTGTATGTCTGTTAGTACTTCCCCTGAAACGGCTGAACGGATTTGCATAATTTGGAAACTTCTATACTGTGGTGTGTACTGTGTGTGTACATAGGCTATCTTTTATCTCGGAATAGTTCCCGTGGGATTGAGGAAGTGGAATTGAGGTAGCGAAAAATCGTAGTCCACGTGGGTGATACTGCGGGTAGCCAGGATAACTTATAAGCTACCCCAGCAAGTGATTATATTACTTTCGTTTATTTGAATTGAATATAGGGAGACCCGTGAAATGCTGGTACTAAATATAACTGTTAGATGACGTAATGAACATATTTGCTGTTAAGAGGCCAGCAACGCATTTTCGAGATATATGGTGCTACATTTAAAATTCTCGATGATTGTGTTTTTATGGAGGTATCCACATATTATTATTTTTTATACACACTCAGACTCCCGCACTAGGATTCTCTGTGTCGCGGGAGGCATGGACACATACAATCACAGCACACAAGCACCCAAGACCCGGGACAATCATCTACACTCAACGCACAAATGTTTGCCCCTGCCGGGATTCGAACCCAGGGTCCCGACGACACAGACGTCAATGTCACTGACCACTGCACCACGGCGACCGTCAAACATTGACTTTTGCTTTTTAATATATACAGAGGTAGTTTCTTCATAACAGTTTATATTTATAATTACGTTGCAATTGCATCTGGAGAGAATATAAATTAAACCAATAAGCAGATTACCCTTATACCCTTTTACTGTAAATACGTCTCTGTACTAATGCCAAACTTGTTAACAATATAAAGGACCGAACGCGGACGTAATACCTGTTCCGTAAATACCGATCTTTATTACGATATCGTACGCGACAATCGCCACGTGGAAACGGTAGCTGGAGAGTTGGAGCGATTTACAGGAACCGCGGCGAGCGGATCGGGCGAGACGCGACGGGTAACTGGCGCCACACCACCCCCTGTTCAACAGTTTGCACCCTCTCGCGAAACCTCACCCCTAATAGCTACACAATCGCTACGTAGTCGCTACCCGCCGCCTTTTGTGCGCAAATCTCCAACTTTATGACTCACGCGAATTTTATTACGATACAGAAGCCTCCAGCCTAGAGCGGGAACTTATTTATCGTAATTAATATTCAATTCTTAATTATTAAAGAAATGTATTATTTATTTTGGATTGTTTTAGTACCTTCTTAACTTTTTAGTTGTAGTAGCACTAATACCCACCCATTAAACGCTATGCTGCAGGGCACAAAATATTTGTTGGAAAGACTTTTAACATGCCAAGAGTGAGGACTAAGCCTACTAATTATATAATGTGACATACACCAGTGGATTAGCAAGTTCAATAACAGTGGGCAGGGCACCACATAGCTCAAAGACCTGATGGCTGTTGGGGTCGAAAGGGTCTCGAATATAGTTCACTGACTGGCAAGTGCATAGGATGTAGTGTAATAAGATGGCCACCAATAAGACGGACAGACAATCTGACTAAAATTGTAGGAAAGGGCTTAATGCTTATGGCTGAGATGATGATGATATAACTTGTGAAAATATCCAATAGCAGTAATTTATCTTCATTAAAAACTGTTCTTTTCACTATTAGCTTGAGCTTATTATATATATATATATATATATATATATATATATATATATATATATATATATATATACAGACACAGACCTCTGAAAACAGTAATTCTTAGATAAGTCCTTCCAAAAATGTTGATTGTGTTCCAATCAACATTTCAGCTTAAGATGTCATACTTTTACATCCCTATAGAGGTAAGCAGGTGAACATAAAGCAAGCAATAACTTAAAAATATCCCTGTATTAACTCTACTTAGTCAGTACTCCTGTGATGTAGTGAGAAGGCTACATAGATTTTTTTAATATATCATTGTCATGAGATGCTTTTAATAGTAGTTTATGAAACTGTTGAGAGTTTTTTTTAAGCATTGCGCGAGTGTTTTGAGACCAAAATATGTGCAGTTTCATAAACCACTTTATCTAATCTCATAAAATAGATAATGAAATTTACGTAAAATCACAGCTTATGTTTGCAGGTATTTGCAAACATTTAGCTCCAAAATCCATTTGCTGGTCGTGCATGCGTGTTGCGGGGCGTCCACAGACTATATGTAGAAAAACTGCATTGCAACCTCGTTGGTCCAGCTGAAGCTGTATCATAATGGTAAAAAGTTAACATTTCGATACAGTTGTCATAGAAGAGCTGCATCAAAATGTTAACTTTTTAAATTTATTTCGATATATTGCCTGTCACTAAAGTTCTGTTTTTGATTTTTTAATCTTTATATTTCAGTATGAGATTAGATAAATTATCTATTCTATGTGATAAACCTATTAAATAGGCTTTTGCAGAAACGTTGGAATTGCGTATATATTTTGATTTAATTACCCCGGTCAGTAGGTTGCAATTTATGAATAAACATATTAAGTTATAGATATTTTCTTAAAATTCTTATGTTTGCAGTGTTCTGAGAGTTGCATGTTATCTCTCGATACTTCAGGAGTCACAAGTTATTGAAGAAACATTAAATTGAGCTAAGTGCAAAGATGGCCCCATTCATAAATTTGGCTCTTGAATTGGATACGTAACACTGTTTTAAAACTTATGCACACAAATAATAAGATCTAAGTTAAATATTTTTTAATAGCAACATATTGAGGTTCCTATAGGTATGTCCAGTCTCTACAATAGTGATAAACATTTTAAAAACATAATATTTGTTTATACATATAATGCATTCACTATCGGCATCAATGTTTCATCAAGTAACTTTATTATTTTTCCTATAAGTTGCATATGGGTGTGGCTTAGATATAAAAAAAAATATTTTTTAACAAAAAAAGGAACCGACTTCAACACTCAAAAGTGTGAAAGAACTTGTTGAAGTTGGTACCATGATAGTTCACACAAAAGTAACTATTATCACAATATTGTGCTCATGGTACTGACTTCGACAAGTTATTTCACACTTTTGAGTGTTGGAAGTCAGTTACATTTTTTGTTAAAAATTTTTTTTAACAAAAACCTAAATCCTGTGCTACTCATTGTGTGTTCTGCGATGTCTTCAATCGCGACAATAATATCATAAAGATACGTGTAGCACTTTTCAGTTATTGGAGTATAACCCAAAAAGCGCTTGTCCGATTTCCGATGAAACCATTTTGATTTCAGATCTGATGAACCCAATTGAATAGGACCACCACGGAAGTATACTCTATCTAACATAAAAAGAATCATCAAAATCGGTTCATAAACGTGGAAGTTATCCGCGAACACACATAAAAAAATAAAAAACATATATACGGTCGAATTGAGTAACTTCTTTTTTTAAGTCGGTTAAAAACAGGCCCTTATTGAAAGAGCATTTATGCCATTGTTGAAAGCATTTTGCTTTCAACAATGCATTGTTTTTGCAATTTGCATTGTCATAGTACATTTTTTTTAATCAAGGGCCTAGAATGTCACCCATTAAATTTTTGTAGTAGGTTTGCCTCATCAATGCATCAAATAAAAACATGGATGTATACTTGATTTGAAGAATTAACAATACATGGGTTTGATTCCATGCTTTCATACTATGTACATTGATGTATATCGTCCACTCCTACTCCACAGTACACAATTTAACCTGGATTGCAATGTTTTTGGGACAGATACATTCACCTTGGGAGATAAAGTCAAGATAAGGGATATTTAGCAAACTTTTATTACCTACTAGTGTAAAATAAAATATCGTCAAATTTAGCTTGTATGTCCATGAATGATTAAGAATGATATATTAGTCTACTTCTAAAGCCCAATACTCCAATAAGGAACTGAAGACCCAAATAGTCAACAGACCATGAAATCATCACACACGCACGAATTAAGCACTACATCGCGCGGACCTCCTAAGAGAGGTATTAGTGCTAATCCATTTTTAGCTGTTTAGGATACGTACCGGCTATAATACCATCCATTTGCAGTAAAGCAGCCTCCAATAACTTCGCTGGATCGGAATCGACCAAAGTTGGGTTATTATCGCCATCAACTTCTGTAGATTTTCCCATTACACTGCTACAATATACACTGTTTTTAATTTATGATACAACTTAAAATGAAGTCGGAAAATGCCGTATGTTTTAGAAAAATAATATATTAACTTGCAAAAAGTTAACTTTTGTCAACAAAACTTTGTTTGACAGACACAATTGACACACTCACAGGAGTGCGTTCAGCAGCTCCATCGGCCAAGCCATATCTTGCTCTGACAGCGGATGTGCGGCGTTCACGAACTCAACTAGAGCATTATTTGATCATGACCGTTCACGTCAAACTGTTAGAGCAAATTATGCTCGACGAGACCGTAATCTTTCTACCTCTAGAATCGATCAAATCTTGGTCGGCTGTCAAAAGTGACATATGCAGTAGTAACTATCATGTGATCCATGAACAATGTAAATAACTTCTTCTCCTTCTTCAGTAACATACTAATATGTAGCCGTTCGTGAGACATCGATCAAATATTGGTCGATCAATATTTGGCCGACGAAGCTCCTGAACGCAGCCCAGTACTCTTTGCTTTGGACAGAGCAGATAAAACTTGAACAATACTTTTACTCATTTTGGCTCCGCATTACGGCAAATCTTCCTTGATTCGATAGTACTATAGAAGACCTATTTATTAGCCTAAATAGTGCTTACTATTTAGGCTATTATATAGGTTTTCGAGCAGTTTGTTATCAGCGATGACTCGCGGAACTGAAATGCTGTCTCTGACTATGGGCCTTGTGAGCAGATTCAAAGTTGCACAAGCTATGGAGGGCTGTGCTCGTGGTTTCTCCTACACGATCGAATCGGAATTGAGGAGATCCGTAGAAGAACGAGTCATCGACATAGCCCAGCGGATTAGCAAGTTAAAGTGACAGTAGGCAAGGCAACTGTAAAGACGTGTACATTTTGTACCACCACTTATGTAGATTGATGTGCTACTCTCCGTCGACGTATATCGTTAAAGCAAAGATTTATAGACAAAATAGATCTTAGTATTTTGATTTATCGATATACATTCCCTATGAAATCCAAACGGTCGTACCCAGTCCAAGCGCAATTATCTGAAGTATCTATTGGTAATTTAGATAGACATTGACGATGTGGTCGAAGATATGTAGAATCACGCTAGATCTCCTAGTCACAGAATAAAAAGCATCAATATTTAGAACTCTTAGAACAGCTGCCTAAACACATTGTGGAACTGTGACTGGGATTTACAGCTCTGACAAAGATTAACAAATAGACAACTGAACAGTATGAATTGTGGTAATTTAAGCAGTTTCCTTAAAATCATTATATATTGTACACGGTTCTACATGTACAGTCGAAAAAGAAAATATTGTACCACTATTGACATTAAGTTTCTATACAATAGCGATGAGGTTAAATCTATATAACAATTAAAGAGAAGCATGGGAAAATCAAACTTATCTTATTTTGGTATGATCGCTAACCGCAGGTAGGTAGCCAATGTAATTGGCCGACGGCACACTGCACAATTGAATAATGAACAGTTGCTAAGTGAGGTTGTATAAATATTACCTATTGTGTTAACAAATTGCAATACTTTCATAAAATGTTATATGCCAAAAGTGAAAAATACTATACCATATTGTCAACAATGGTTTTCGAAAACCTCCAATTTATTCTGCTTTTGGTAAACATTACCTTCTAAAAAATAAAAAAATGTGTATGTCATAGTTTATTATTCATTAGACCCTTTACCAAGTTAATATAAAGTAAATAAATAGAACTACATACTCGAAAAAAAAGTACCATTCTCATAAATTCTAAATCATCTCAACAACGACATGAGAAAAACGATACATAAACTGTGAATATTTTTTTTAAAGTATATAAAACAAGCAAACAGCCATGTTGCAAAATACACATCTGTATAGTATACATAAATCTTTTTATTTCTTCAAAACATAAATGTGTATAAATTAACTATGATGTGCCTATATGATATGATTTGAAATACACACTCCTATATAAATTCCAACCGCTTTATAATCAAATATATATTTTTATTACTGATCTAAGGCACAACAATTACATAAAATGTTGATATATTAACTAACACTCGGCAATCAATAAATATCTTTTATTTGTAAATAGTATTCCTTAGATATTTATATAATAATAAAATTAGTAATAGTTATTACATTTTACAATAATAATAACACGATAAAGTTTAACAGTAAAATATCAACGATTCTCTCAATATTACAATTGCTTTCAACCATTGTTAATTTGTCTACCTTACATAATTATTATATTTAACAACTTAAAAAATAACAAAATAATTTGTTGGTAAGCTGTGTTTTGGTATTAAGGTGAGGGTCACTATGCTAAAATGTCGTTATTAAAAATACAAGTGTGTGAAATTGAGACAAATGTCATCCAAAACGTGGTTATAGAGTTTGCCGCTATATGGGTTACAAAAGATGCCAAGTTAAAAGATAAAAACAAATTTTCAAAAACATTCACAAAACTTTTGTTTTTGCGTAATTTCGATAAAAATACCTTAGGCCATAATGTAGACATTATACTACAAAGTAAAAATGAGCAATATATATGTAATAATGTTACATAATTATTAGCCATCTGCAAAGCTACATACAGCCAAGACACGACATAAATATATCTTATAGGTACTTGCTATCTTCAAATATCTACTGACCACGTTTTGTGAATGTAGAAAATAAATAATATTATGTATTTAAATATAAAAAATAATTTTAACACCGATGTTGGGTTTCATTAATTTACTTAGGTTGAATTGAGTCATCTAGGATGCAAACATTATATTCCCATGAATAGTATCGAATACTGTTTGTTACCTATGATTTGCAAGTATAATTTATCTTTTATATACATATCTATAACAATATAAAAAAAGTTCAATTTTTTTAAGGAACAATATTTTGCTACTATTGGAATATAAATCTACGACTACAGAACAGCATACTGTAGCTTTGCCAGTTAAGTTTTAGTACGCACTCCACTAGAAGTCGGAATTTGTTCCTAACAACATTATCTTACAGGTGTTTTTCTTGCACACAATACTTTAGTATTCCATAGTTCGTTTATGTGACACACAAAAATAAACGATTTTGCCTAATAACGACCTGGTATTGTCATTACTAGTTCGAAAACAACATCTGAGCCGTTTATTTTTTAAAATCACTACATTTTATACCTTAAAAAAATGAAATCCAGATTAATATATTGAATAAAAATTGAACTTAACATAAATATTTTTAATTGATGTTTTGTCTTTGCATATTAAAGTTTTTGTTTTAATTCCAACAATATCTTTATTCATGGTTGAAGGACGATATCCAAAATGGAACTACTTTGCTAGCTCAGATAGCTGGCAAAGCTAACTCTAACCATTTTAGAAATCAGTTTGCTATGACAGGTTTAATGTCCAGAAATAAACATAATACAATTTTGATAGTCATATTTCTAGTAGTAAAAACGAACAATCAGCACTTAAAAATCTATATACATCCAATTTTATTATAATTCAATTCATACAGTTTATGGGTAATTGCATTATCATCATGCTTGGCGGAACTTACATTCAAATTTTTGAAGGAAAGAATTAAGCTACATTTAATTAGAGTCGATTTGACCCCACGACTACTGAACATCGTCCTGTCGTTTTGCCATCTTAGCTATAGTAGTATTCCACTAGATACGTTACCAACCGCAATGTTGGTCTATCAGTCCTATTAATACCTCAAGGTATACAATTAAAAGTAGATGGCGCTAAGAAAAACACCCTCTCAAATTTAAATAAGGAACTATTCTACTATTGCTGTGGTTTAAAATTCAGATTAGTCACTATATTTGAATTAGTCACTCTACAAGTCGGTTCAAAATATGACAATGTCCGTACATGTTTGTGGTGTGACGTCATTTGTAGCATTCGTATAGCGTCAGAAATGATGTTCAAGAAAACGAGGTAGCGCAGCGTGTGTGCTAACGTCAAATTCAATTGACCGATTGACATTCGCCATTTGATGGTGGTGTATCAAAACAAAGCTTTCAACCTTTATTGTTCAGGGAATAGATAGTTACGCAGTGTTTTGCTAAGTTTCACTTATCGTTTTAGAGATAAATCACGATTTCAAACTTCATCAAAATACTTATACTTAGCAAAAATTTACAATCAGCTGATTTCTCTGACATTAGCACACAAAAGCGTATAATTTGCGGTTTATTTTTGGTAGCGTGTATATAACGTTATGTCGGTGAATACAATTTTAAACCGGGCGTATTCACTGTGAGCACTGTATTCAAATACTCAAAAAAATAAACCACACCATATATGTAATTATGTAACTAAGATGATAAAGCGACAGGACGGTATTCTGTAGTCATGGATTCAAATCGCAATGTAACCGCATATTTTCCTTCAAAAATTTCAACGTAAATTCAGTTTCTACTTATAATTGCTTTTGCGAGGCGTATCAGTGGCAAATTTGCTACGTGAAGAAAACCACTTTGTAGTTGGTTTGTCCACTGTGTTATTATCAATATATTTAAACAAACTTGATTGCTTCAGTTGGTCGATTCCGAACAACTGATGTCAAAAAGTAATTGTTTCGTAAACAGCCTGTATTTGGTAGGCAAGTATAGATTTTGCGATTCATTTTAGCTTGTCTACAACTGAACACAGAGATACCTACATAAAAAAATTACAATGAAACAGTGAAAACATCACTCTTTCTGTACATACTTTGTATGAATGGAATGTAGACAATGTTCTTAATACCATCACAAAAATGTGAAATATTGATTGGTTTAAAGTAATTTTATTAATCATTTAATTAGTCTGGCCAGTCGCTGGAAGTAGCCAGACTAAAGTCACGTGATTATATATTCGTTTGTTTTATTCATATGTAAAAATATTCATTAGTGCTCATCGATTCATCTGATTCAAAATAAACAATGAAACAGATAAGATGTATATATACATATATACCTACATCAATCAATTATGGAAACTATACTCAAATCTTAAGGTTCCGTTCTAAATTACACCTAAAATCTATAAAATATATTACTCTATTAAATATTAAAGGCAAATATCTATTCATTAGATGGACGGATTAAGTAAAGGCGCCCATACGGGTTACCGATTAGTTATTAATAGCTCGTAACATCTACACTTATAATTAAACGCGGCGCTACGCAGGGACCAATAAAATTAAACACCAAGTAAAACAACGAAACACATAGAATCTCTATAAATAAATAATAAAACTGTTGCTCGTTAAGGTAACTCACTAGGTCCAAGAGTATCGAGGACGGACTACCGCGCGCGCCCACATTACATACCTAATACCAATTCAGCAATAACAAAACTATAATAATATATAACTTCGTTGGTAAACGTAATTTCAGTTCCATCTAAGTCAATTTTGTAAACTTATCAGGCAAGACCACAACCGATATTAAGTACTTAAAAACTAAAGGAATGCAAATCTCAGAATCAAACGAATGGAATGTACTGACCGAATTAGTTCAGAACGGAATGTGAAATACAATTATATAACACCATAAAGAATATTACCACTATCTCTAATTTACATTGTTGGGATGAAACTTAAACCCCCAAAACTATAATTATATTTTATATATAATGCGCTGGGATACACAATCTACTCGGTTTATTAGAACCAGCCTGTTTCCCGATATGTACAATCCTGGAGTCTTCAAGTCGCGACTGAAAACCTCCTAGGTTTGCGTGCTAAATCCTAGACAACGTCATCACTTAACATCAGGTGAGACAGTTGTCAAACGCAAACTTATATTGAGTAAAAAAAAAACCCTCGAACATAATATGATTCAAGTTCGATTCTTACATCCAGAGTTATAAGTTACAGAGAAATGTCTAAAATGTTCCAAAATGTCAACCAGTCAATTTTGAATCTTATTCCATCAACACTATCACTACTTAACAATATTGTTAAGTAGTGATAGTGTGTGATAGTAGTGAATAATTAAGTACACAGGAATTGATGTTACAAAAGAATGACAATAAATGCTAGCTATCAAGTAAAGGTCACAAGTTACAGCAAAATTAAGATTGATATTTTGTTTTCTGACAACATAATTACCGAGTAGAGCATGTATCCACGGCCTTTCTCCATTTGAGGACATAACATAATCAAAATCATTCACCATAAGGTTGAGCACGTGTTCTCTATACTATACAAATACCCGATTGTTTCAGCGAACTCTATACGAGATCCGATTTCATACCAGCTGTCGCTTTACAGCTTTATGTGTTGTATAAGGCACCAATAAAAGCACAAACATCTTTCTGTACATTGCGAAGATAATTAAAAACTGTTTTATTATGCCTTTGTGCGAATGTAACACACACACACACAACACGCTCCATAGCACTTGAGCTTCATTGAGCAATGTGTGCTTTAAACTTACTTTTTTATATTATGTACAAAATTTAAATAATAAAATCTCTCACGCCAGAAAGTGCCAAAGTCATCATCAACATTACAATAGATTTAAGTACATCGTGATTTAAGACATGTATACACATGTATACTTTTAGAAAAAAACATAAATAATAAAATAAACAACACAACAAAAATTTCACTTGTACATTAAGTATTAGTCGTGGACTTGCATTACATGCGTCAAAGAAGAATAAAAAGAATAAAACGGAATGTAGAATTTATAATTCCTGTCTTTACACAATCACAATAATAAACCATCACGGATATGTAGGCTTTGCCTTTCAATAACTTGTCAACAGCGAAATGTAAAAATATATTAATTTGTACACTCTTCACCATAAGTTAATTAACATTTTGTAAAATTCACTATCGCACCAAAATATTCTAATATAGATTTTTTAAATCATGGTAATCTTGAATACAGTTAAGTACTTTAAGGCAAAATAAAGAATTATATATATATTTTCTTTCTAAGACTACTTTAAGTAGGTAGCCACCTCGTTCATTCCCCACCAAAGGCCCGAATATTAAATGTTTTTAACGGAATGTAATCTATTACAATTTTGGAATGTATCAATAATTTCTGCCAACCCCAGCTTATCTCAAAAACTTATAATTATTCAAATCGTCAGATACAATACCTAATTTATTTTTAAATTGCTAATGTGTCACACCCAGTTTTAAGTACTAAAATATCCATATAAATATCCTCTCGCATTACCACTAAATAAAAACCTCAAAATAATTTGCACTTTTCAATAACAGCTTCGGGGGGACGTTCAGCGTATAGCAAATTCGAAGCACTTCATACTACGTGCCTAATAAACCAGATAAAAATAATAGAAACAGATATAAATAATAAATAAATTGAAGTACCTTCGAAGTGCTAACGTGGTATGCAAACGCATACAGAAGTGCATCATCAAACGTAATGTTAGTGATCGAACGGCCCCCCAGCAAATAGTCATTGGTGGCTCTTGCTGAGGAGGTGAGAGTTGAACTCGTACACATTGCAGCATTGTTCCCCGCAGATGTTGCACTTCCAGGGGTTGGAGTCGCAGTGGCAGCCCTTGTGCAGGAAGTATAGGGTGGAGTCCGGGAATGTGATGGAGCAGAAGGTGCAGACGAGGGAGGAGGGCAGCATTGCGGCCTCGCCGTGGGTCGATGTGATCACGCCGCCGCCGCCGCCCTCTGATGGCGACGCACGGGATGTCTGTAACAATTATATATATTATTTTCCCACTGTGGAACACACCGAAGCCTAATTTTATTTTCTTGTCTCAACATGCTACAAAACAACACACAAAACGGATGTTTTCATGAAAATTTGAAGTTGTCATACTATCTATTTCTTTCGATACGCGTTGACTGGCATGAAGGAAATCAAGGTATGCACCACAAGTAGGTTTTCAAATCATCCCGTTGGTGTTCTACAAGTGTAATACAATAAGAGGTTCCCGTTAAATTGAGTTTTTAAATATTTGCGCTGTAGCGGGTACACAACGAATACATACAAATACCTAAAAGATTAACCCATAATAGAGCTCACAGCAATGACAATCCAAATATTTATATCTTTAAAAAGGGCTGAAAAAATGATATCTAAGAAGTGAGAAGGAAAACTAAGATTAACATAATTTCGTATTTAACTAACTATACAAAACGAAATCTAATCCATGGAACTAATCTAAAGATAAAAAAAAATCAATATAATAAATGTAGAAACTAAACACGCATTATTAATTATAAATAAACACCTCTGGTCAGATCTTGTTGAAATATAAACGTTAAAACGTGAGAAGCACCAGCTTTCAATTAAAAAAAGAATCATGTTATTTGGTTCACCTAGCTAGACAAAAGAACTGACTAACTCAGCACTAAATTCCCTGTCGGTTCTCATAAGCATAGAGATGAACTTTTCTTAACTGAAAACTTTTTAGGTGAATTTTATCTATGTTTGGTGAGGTTTGGTAATGGTTGGTGACACATGACTGTAAAAATATCAAATTACCCCAACACCCTATTAATCGACAAATAGTTTTTTTTTAAATGAAGCACGCAAGCCTAGGTCACATTCACTCGTGACTTGAAGACTCCAGGATTATAGCTATCGCGAAACATAGACTCAGGCAACGAGGGTCATTCTTGGCAGTACGCGCTAGGAAGATAAGCGCTTAGTAGGTAGATGGTATGTCTACCATATATCGCGATGGCGCGTTGCCGTACTTCTGGTTGACCGATGATAAAATGGGATAGTGGATTTAAATTATGTTATTCCAGTGTGTATTCGCCGAAGTGCATCCGATAGTACACCGAAAGAGAAGCAACTCTACGCCGGTGTTCAAAAACGGCCTATATTATGTATCATGTGAGAGAACCTGCGTTATATAACCATTTACCAGATGGAATCAGAAATGTAGCTTCCTTAAATATTTTTAAGGTCTAATTAAAAACATTACTTATTAGTAAAGCCTAATCAACGACAGAGTTCCTTAAAGATAAATGGAACTAAAAAAATAATTAAAAAAACTAAACGTTTGAAAACGTTAGCATTATAGGCATATAGCATTATAGCAAAACCTGTTAATATTATTATATAGAATGTTATTTTATCTATAATAAGTGACTTGTAAATTACTATTTTTACCAATAAATATCTGTATCTGTATCCCATGCATCGAACAATATGCGGGAAAATACACAATGTTCTTATCTGTAACAACCACACACTTGCTGTTTTTGTGGACATTGAATAGTGATTGTATAATTGGAATATAAATAACAACCGCAGCGTTATATACCCAACTAGTATACTAGCTGGTCGCTGCGGTTCCACTCGCGCGGAATACATTTCTGCCGTTAATTTTGAAAACTCAGAGTAAACATTTATTTTGTAATAAATAGTAAGTTTAGAAGTGCCTATGTTAGTTTTTGTGAAACATATAATGTTATGTTACTCCGTTCATGATAACATAAACATTAATTGATAAAATAAATGTAAGCCCATTCTTCTACACTAATTTCTAAGTTCACTGAAATTAACTAGCGGGCCAATGCGAGTTGGCTGGTAGGCCCAATGTTAGAGTTTTCAGGTCAAACCAATGCCTCCGTCATAGCTTAACGATTTTTGTCCTAAGCCTAAGGCGAAAGCGGGCTGTTGATAATATCATCAGCGGTCAATCATCCACGGTATGACCAAGGAGATGTTTCATCAAAACATTTAAACAATATTGATATTTTTGCATGTAGCCTATAGAAATTTACGGAAGTGGCTCAAAGATGTATTGAAAATAATTACTAATGTACTAAGATAAGCATACCAATTTTATTGTGTTAAGTTGATTATTTTATATAAGTATTTAATGTTATGTTATTTAATGTTAAAATTGTTTTTAAATTCATAGCACTGTATTGGTTTTCTTACTGTAAAGGTGTTATGGAAGGTGTGAATAAATAAATAAATAAATTTGTATATCCTCAATGGTGTAGGATACATAGAGCTTTTTATACAGGCAGGCGATAGAATTCAGATCATTTTAAAATATATAAAGGTTTGCCACCATTGTGTATAATAAAATTAAAAGATAGTGTGGCAGTGGTAATGAAAATATGTCATAACATCAGTTTGTTCTCGAAATAATGTCCTTGACTACGATAGCACAACTGCGACCCATATACAATCAACGCGCCCACAGAAGTGATAATGAATTACTCATATTATAAAAACTCATTATGATAGTGTGAAAAGTAAACAGAGTGAGGTTTGTATATACTTTTGATAACTCTGGAATAAATTATTATTTTAGGTGAAATATGATTCCTGGTATAATTAATGCGTATGTGAGTTTGTTTTATTTTCATGTGTAACCAACTAATATAAAACTTTATATACACATTGTTGCGGGGGAAAGTCATAGAATACCTTTGATTCATAAAAGTAAGACACCGAAGAATAGAAACATCAAATTCCGCGCTCGTTATTACTTCGGTCACAGATATCTTTGAATTAATTTTAAGCGTTTTTAAATAATAATTATTTTAAAGTATCACATTATACAATCGCCCCTTGAAGTGGTTAATTGCAACATTGGAAACTATCCGCAACTATTAGTATATCTACTTACATGACAGATAAAACTGCCCATGCCTATAGGTAAAGTGGGTAAACAACACGACTCGCGGATCGCCCGCGCGGTGAGAGGTTTGCGGGAGGAGAGTGACGTACGGGTTTAGCATGGAAGGGGGCTGAGCTCACGGTTCTCACAGTGAACAGTTGACTTATTTGTTACGGGCGGTTTAAACAAAACGTGCCACGATCAATCGCAAGATGAATCGCCGTACGATTTTTAGCAAGAAAATTGGCAAGCTATATTACAAAAATAGATATTCAATATTCATTTATAAATTAACTACATATTAGTATAATGTAGTATAGTGCCGTGGTGGTACCGGCCTAGAACAGTACTCCCCCATCTCTTCCCGTGGGTGCCGTAAAATTCGGCTAAGGGGTCCCGTACCAGAAGGAGGGCAGCAGCGCCTTCTGAGGATAGGAAATAATACCGCGCTCGCCAACTCGCCTGCCAAGCGTGGCGAGTATTGGCAAATCCCCCCTATATGGGGAGGCACATGTTCGGCAGTGGACATCATATGGATGCGATAACTACATATTTACAAAAAATAAATTTAAATAATATAATTCCAAACCCAACGTTTTATATCTACCCATCGAGATAAAGGTAAAAGGAATTACAAAATTTGCGCCAATCGTTAATTATCTCGGGATTATTTATCTTGCGTTAATTAACTACGTGTGCACCGATACCACCTCCCGCCTACTTTAGTCCGCGCGGGCGATCCGCGAGTTGTATTGTTTACCTATAGGATGTTGCGCAATTGTTTTGATAGAATAAATATAACCTGAATTATTCCTGAAACTATTTTTAATTGACAGCTAATTTCTATACAAATCTACAAGTTCTTTTTTTGAATATTTTTCAACATTTTGAATATTATCTGTCAATAGAACCTATATGACAATGGGGTGTTATCTATACATTTCCCTTTGTTTTTTCGTAATGTCTTTAACTTTTGAATAAAAATACATGGCTGCACATATTTAAAAGTGGTTTAATAAAATGGTGATGGAAGAAAAGAGCATGATTAGGTATATATCTATCTAATACTATTCCACTGGCTTCTCTCTAACGCTCAAAATAATAACGGGTAATTTGTAACCAACAACCAAAAAAAGAGGTTCTCAATTCGATTTTTTTTATGTTTGTTACCTCAAAACTTTCGACTGGGTGAACCGATTTTAAATTTGAAAGCTGATGCTTCCCGTGTGGTCCCATTTAAATTTCATTAAAATCGAATCTGGCGGTTTTTGAGTTCACACTTGTGTTGAGTTCGACACTCAAGTGGGAAATAACTTGTCGAAGTCGGTACCATGATAGTTCAAAAGTCACTATAATAAAAATATTGTGCTCAAGAACTATCACGGTAACGACTTCAACAAGTTATTTCACACTTTTGAGCGTAGAAGTTGGTTCCATTTTTAGGTAAATTTTTGTTATAATATTGAACTTTGCTGGAAACAAAACAATTAATCATAAAAAAGATAATTCTATATGTTTCTTTATAGCGCCATCTCGTCGACGCCGGGAGAAGATAGTTCTCCCAGTACCATAATATCAATTATGTACATCATAACGTTGTACCGCGCGCGGCCGCGTGCTGATATACGCCTGCGCAGGTCTTACCGCATAAATAAACATAAATTTTGACTAATTAAGTAAAAGTTAGACAGAGGCTGCGACACCATGATAGCAAGCTGAAGATTGGAATGTGGTGATGGATAGAACAGCGCATGAGAGACGATCGAATGGAGAGCGTTCGTGATGAGCGGCGCAAGAGTTGGACGTACGTTGTTGGAGCGCGCGCGGCCGCGAGCGGATATGCGCCTGCGCAGGTCTTCCCGCAATAAGCTCTTAAGCGGCGACACCTTGATCAGAGACGACAGGCTGGAGGACACGCCGCGCTTGTCGCCGTTCGTCTCGCCGTCCCGTGTCTCCCCGCTGCCAGACTCCTCCATAGCATTCGGTTCCTACAATCGAAATAACAAAAAGGTGATTTTGTCTTATTGGGATCGTTATTTCGCGTTCGACAATTTTTTTACGAAATAATTAACGTTATAGAGGATTCAAAGGATGTGTCCAGTATGGAGAAAAATCCGACAATTAGTTACAATAAAATAATATTTTAACTAATATTATAAGTGCTGTATATGTATATCCATCGTAGTAGTGTATAGCCCACGTCAACCACGACGGCCCATTCTAAATTTTGGTGAAAGAATTTTCGAAATCAGTTCAGTAGCATTTATAGTTTATCTATTAAAAACAAACTATAATATTAGTGTAGATACATCTATAGTGACACAAACAGTTTTGAACACGGGTAATCTAATGACTCACATAACAGTGTTTGATAGGATTGTTATTACAACTAACCTGTTTTATAGGGATGAGTGTGATGGACGGAGTAATATTCGCAGGCAGACCGGCTGATAGCGAGCTGCTCGCGACTGCACTGTCACCAGACTGTGGTGAGCTGGGGCCTTCACCATTCATGCGAGAATCTGCACGAGAAGAGCACTGTTATTACTAACACTTCCTCTGAGTTTTATGGTTCGTGCATTAACATCATGCTTAGTAAAACTTGCCTATCCAAACTTACGAAATGATACCATTCTTCAGTTTTAGTTTATTATAGTGATTGAAGAGAATTTGCAATCAGAAGAATGGGACTTTTATTAATTAGTAACACCTATAAAAAACAGGAAGAATAATTATAAGTCTTAGTATCCTAAAGGTCCAATTATTTTTACCAGTATCCCCAATATGTGGACAAGTAGGGATGGACGGTGGCATACACAATCTTTAGTTGTATTATGCAAGCATACCTGTTTTTTTCCTTTTCCCTATCCTGAAGTACCAGAATGCTAGAAGACAACTGTGGTCCATAGTAAATGATATACAAGGCTTAAAATGAAAACTCTCAGGGTGATGAATGCACTGGCCAACAGAAGCTCTGACTGACACCGGAATTGTAAACAAGAGTTCTTTACATGCAGCTATGCCCTACACATAATTTAATAAAGACAACAAATTACTATTTCAAACCTTAGTAATATTAAAATTAGTATTATAAAATTAACATTTTATTGTTGACTTTTATACCTAAAACTACCCCCATTTTAGTTAGTTTGCTTTAACAACTATCTAAAACTACCCCCATTTTAGTTAGTTTGCTTTAACAACTATACTACTATCATCATAATTATAATGAGTTAAATACCAGCATTTATGAAAAGAGCAGCAACTCTTACAATTTATCCATAATCCACACAAAATTATAATATTATCATTATTCCAATTTACACATAATACATTTACAAAAGAATAACTTGTTAACATAATAAATTATGTTAATGAAGGCTAGGATAAAACAAAAATAAGTTTTGGTTGAAGCAGGTAAATCTAGTTAATATTCATAAGGAATGCAAAAACAACTAGAGGTCATATTAGTCCCAAATAAAATTATCTTGCATGTCATAGACAAAGAATATATTCCTCATGCAATGTGTTGAAAATAATGATTAGGTATGATTTTTATATATTTAAGGCAGGTGCATAGAAAGTAAGAGTGCACAGAGATTCCTTTCCTACGTAGTAAGTTAGAGTGTTCCGACTATAGTTTAACCACATTTGGTGGTCTTATTCAAGGAAAATGCGGGGTACTCGCGGACGCGGTCTGACTAGCATTGGGCGAACCGCGACTGCGTCCACGAGCGCCCCGTATTCTACTTGAAAAAGACCACCGAATATGGTTGACACTATATGTTGTATGTATTGCTTCCGGGCTGTTTGGCCGTGGTCTATGTGAAACTTTTGTTCCAGACGTTTCGTCGATCACTGCGGTCGACATCTTCAGTGGTTCAGGTCCGAGCGGCGACAAGAGCGTAGAACTCTCCTCCGCGGCGTCTTCTCTGATACTGATGTGGAGTCTTGAGTCGCTTGTGTATTTATAGGGGCACTCGTACTGCTATTAGTGGGGGACAGAGAGAGGCAGACTGAGGTGGACGCTCCTGATTGGCTGAGGCTAGAAGGGGCGTGGCCTGTCAGTAAGGGGTCGGGTGTTGGTTTAGTCACCTTTGGAATGTAATGGCGAGCGGACCTCAGTGCTGGATACCAATCTTTTTGGAGATGAAACCCTTCATTTTTTCTGTTGAAATTATTAGGGTGCTTGAATATTTCGATGGCTTCTCGATGAAGGCGTGGGTAGAAATGTGACGTGGTGGATAAAACCTTCGTGTTTTGAAATTGGATGACATGGTTGCCTTTCTCTTGGGTGTGTTCTGCTACTGCAGACTTGTCAAAATGGTTTAGGCGGCAATTTCGTTCGTGTTCCGAAATACGTGTCTTGATACTTCGTAGGGTAGTGCCCACGTAGACAGAGCCACATGAGCAGGGGATCCGGTAAACTCCCGCTGAAGATAGTGGGTCACGTGGGTCCTTCACTGAACGGTGTAGATCACGTAGCTGTGTTGTGGGTTTAAAAATGGGCTTGATATTGTGGGTTTCTAGAAGTCTTCCAATGCGATCCGTGACGCCATAAATGTATGGCAAAAAGGCTTTCCCTAAAGGAGGTAGATTTTCCACGTCCTGGTTCATCGGTGCAGGTTTTCTTGGATGAAGAGCTCTCCTTATTTCTTGGGAAGAGAAACCATTGGCTTGAAAGGCTATATTTAGATGGCAAAGTTCATCTTGAAGGTGTTGCGGTTCACAGATGCTCTTGGCTCGGTGGGCCAGGGTCTTAATGACCGACATTTTCTGCCTAGGATGGTGGTTGGATTCTTTGTGTAGGTAGCGGTCTGTGTGTGTGGGCTTTCGATAGACCCGGTGGCCAAGGCTACCATCTTCCTTTCTGGACACTAAGACATCTAAGAATGGTAATTCCAAACAGCCCGGAAGCAATACATACAACATGCAACGCCGGCCGTGAAAGCCTTAGAGTTTACGTTGACACTATAGTTGGAACACTGACTTATTATGTGAGTAATTCCCATGTTTTATACATTCATAATATGTCAAAACCACATCAGTTTTAAAAACCAAAAAGATTGCTTTTTGTTTGATTTATGTTTAAAATAAGTTCATTATTAATAATGCTTCTGCAATAATGAATTTATGTTATAAATATATCTCGGATCAGGAAAGCAATAGACACTTACCCGAGTTGCTTAAATGATTATGTCCAGGTGAGAATGTTTCATTGTTGTCAGCCATTGATATCTCTACATGGGGTGTAAGGTAGTGCATTGGTGGCGTAGCATTGTCTACTGAGCGGGCACCATTGCTGTCTCCACTATCTGAATATGCTGCTGCTACAGAGACAGAGAGTCCTGAGCCAAGAGCCCCTAGGGCATTAATAGCAGCAGGGTCAATAGTACCATCAGCATATGCAGCATTGGCTATGCCCGCAGCAAGGAGTGATACCGAGTTGTTTCCAGGGCCGGGATTGTCTAAATCGATGCCATGCCTGCCAAAAGGTAATTCGATTTAATTAAATGTAACATTTTAAACAAATGTTAAGGTGGCAAACTGCTCACAGTTGTGTAAAAAAAGGTGGCAAGTACAAGCAATTATCGAAAAGTTTTATCCTTACCTGTTGAAAAAATGTACTCGTAGACTCTTCATAGTAGGTGCACGGTAGCTGCATAGAGGGCAAGTTTTGACAAGATCATGTTGGCCAACATGTTCATTCTGGAAGTGTGCACGCATGGCAATCTGGCGTTGAAATCCTCTGTTACAAATGGGGCAATGGTAAGGCAAGCTCTTGGTGTGGGTTGTGAAGTGTTCTGCTAAGTGATCCTTCCTGAAGAATCTTTTTTGACAGACGCGACATTCATACGGCTTCACTCCAGTGTGGCGCATTTTGTGACGACGCATATTTGCCCCATTGGAAAATTTCATATTACAGACATCACACTCAAATAATTTTCTGTGTGGTCGTGCATCTGCATTCTGAGCGGCAGCCACATTGTTATTATCAGGTGAACATTGAGCCATATGTGTTGTTAAAGCTCGACTACTTAATGTACTAAAGCTATTACATGTGGTACATTTAAGTAGAGTACTCCCCCGTTTTGGTGTTTCTTTGCTGGCTGTTGGGGCCTGAAATTCGTTAACATACATATCTTTAGTGTTCAGTTTTAAACAGACACCAGCACATCTTTGCATTGCAAAGATAGCCACAAGTAGTATATTACCCCCAAATATTGCAAATAAACTTTTAAATCCCATTTAATAATAGCAGCATGCCTAAAGCCATCATATCCTTTAGTTGAGTTCTATAAAATATATCGAGACTTGCAGTTTTATATCTCACTAACTTTTTTCCTAGAAAAAGGTTTCCATAATCTTAAGAAATAATAATAGTAGTAATATGTTATCGGACTGTGAAGTCCCAGGTTAGTCTACATATTTACTATCCCATTTAATTAGGTATACCGGTTAGACCTGTTAATTGCTTCTAATAGTATTAAATTAGAGAGGGAATGTGTTTAGGTCATTACAAGACGTTCCTCATTATATAACTATAACTCTCTATTATTATTAATGAATCTAAAAGGAAATATTTACAAGAGTTTGGTAGAAATCGCAATAGGAAATAAGACCATCCTTTGTACATTGTACTACCTTTAGTTCAAGAGTAAATATGTTTTTACAATAATACTTTATTGCACTTTACCATATACTTTAATATGGTAAAGGGCAATGAAGTATTATTGTATTGTATAGTATTAGAGAAAAGCTCTTCCTCAGATAATGATCGGGGACTCGGAAACCCATTCAGCCGATTCAAAATGCTTTGACATACTGTATAGAGCTCACGTTACTCCATACTTGAACAAACACTTTATTCTTAAAATGTTACATTGTCTCTACATCGTATTGGTAACAGGCAAAAGGTAGATTTGCCAAAGGCCGTCTCTGTTAGTACATAGGTGTGCTATGTTTGTTACATTTCCTTTTTTTACTATATTGCATATTAGTATCATTATTATATGCTCTAAATGGTATTATAATATTGTGTTTGTGTATATTTATCTACTGCTGTAGATAATAAAATTTGTTTCGTTTTTTCCACAAGGCAACTCCAATGGCTTTGTACGTATGAAGACCAGCTCCGCACAGTAGTACGCGGAGCTGGGGCCGATTTGCGATTATCACAATGTATTTTCTTTTTTGTGTTAAGTAAAATGTATCTGAATGACAAATAAATATATGTTTTGTGTATTAATATTCTATAATAATCTCAAATATATATGATTTTCTTTCTTTCAAACTCTAGAATAAAACCTTTTAAAAAAATGCACTTAAGAATGGCATGGTAGTTCAATAATAACTACTGTCAAATACACGGTACTAGTTATTTCACACTTTTGAGTGTTGAAGTCATTTTCATTTGTCGACAAATCTTTTTCACCAATTTCAATAATCTTTGCTATGCACAGGACCAATTGTCATTATGTATGTTCACCGATTTATTCACCCTTAATAAGGAAGTCATCCAGATAGACGTAACACTGTTCAGTTATTGGGACAGGACTAGTGAATGGGACCACATGGGAGCACCAGCTTCAAACAGCAAATAAAAAAAGAAATATCTAAATGGATTCACCAAGTCTAAAGATATGAGGTCACAAAGTTAAAAAATTATTATAGATGAATTGAAAACTTACTTCCGTTAAAAAAGGTTTATGATTTTTAGAAAAGCTGTTATTTTTCATTATAACTATTTTTTAGTTATTGAATAATTGTTGGTTAGGTAATAAATAATATGATACTGTTAGATACTAAAAAATTTAATAAGGGCAATAAATACTGCCATAGGTCTTATAAATGTCACAAGGATAGACATCCTAATGAAAGAAGTTTTAAACCAACAACCAATTACCAGGACCAAATTTATCTGTATGTGCCATCAACACATATAAATCACCAAATATTGCAGATAGATATTTCACATGTGTTAAGATTTAGTGAACAATCACATGCATACATGAGGCTACTTCAGTATTCATTTGCTGTTAGAGCAAATTAACAATTAATTGCAAAACAGCTGTTTCTCCTCCCCCCTTAGCTTGTAAACATACTGAAACTGTGCCCTGTCATTCAAGTCAGTAAACACCTTGCAATTACAGCTCACCTGTGCTATTTGTCAAGCATTGGTAATGCAAGCACATACATTTACTAAATGGTACAAATTGAGTTCAAATGTATACTGTAACAGGTAACTGTAATACTTGACTTGAGATGTCCACAAATAGGTCACAGTGGAGCCCACAACCTGAACCAAAATCTTGATAGTTTATTTATGAGCATAATTACCGGTTCATTTTTGACTGCTGACAAATGTGGTGACACCGTGCCAGAGTCGGCCTCTGTTTCCCCTTTAGATGACATCACAATACCAGGTCGGCAAGTTTCTGAACATTACTCTCCCGCCTTCCAAAACTACAAAAACACAAACACAACTTACGAACATACCCAAATACAGTAACGATGTATAACTCTACAAACTAAATGACTCTAAAATTACGGTAAATTCACTAAATAACTTGTTTCTCAAAGAATGGCGAGGTGACCCATTTAAGAAAACATACGAATTATCGACTCGCGTTAAACTTGTACAAGTCTCATCCGTTGCTTATTTCTTGGTGCGTTACTAATCACAGTAAAGAAAATTGTAAATAAATAAATATAGCATTAAAATTGACTCACGTTAAGTTGATACGTCGACAGCCAGAACAGCGGTATTTTAGGGAGAGATCGCTATGTGGCCTAATTCAATGCTCAAGCTCGATGCACAAAATACGTGTTACGCGTATAACTGTAAATGCACAAATAAGAGGATCCCAACGCCAATTGTATTGATTTGATCGTAAACTTATATTTTAAATTTAAATATGCTTCTAACAAGTTAAAACATGGAATTGAACATTGTAACCAAACCAAACCATTTTGATTAAAAAAAATCACACACCTGTGCTATGGAGTGAATTTATTTTTTTGCTTTAGCTTATTTTACGCACTGGCAATAGAGAATAGATTCCCTAATAATACGTCATTGGATTGCATTCTGTCTCTTTTCAACAACGAAAAATCCCCTTTACCTATTCACTCATTTTTTATACGATTTTAAATCGATTTAGTATGTCGATTCGAATACATAAACATTATTGCGCGACAAATACACTCAAACACTCATCTGCAAATAAAGGAGTGGTTTTGGTTTTATTGCTGCCTGAAAAATATACAATACACAAAATTTTTAATCATCTCAAGATGTTACTGGTCCGTCATGTTTCAAAATGTACGTTCTGAATTAACATTTTTGACGCGAGGCTGGTTTAACCGTTCACTAAATTTTGTGGTGCGAATTCCCGCGGTTCTATATAAATGTTTTTAAATGATCTATGTCACTGACATTTTAAAATATTGTTCTCCAAAATGGTAGATAAGTTGATAATCATCATCATCACCATCAGCCTGTATCCGTCCACAGCTGGACATATACATCTTCCAGTACGCGCCACTGAATTCGACTTTCAGCTCTGCTCATAGTTAATAGTTATTTATTGGAATAAGATATACAGGTCAAATTAGCATAAAACAAAAAATTATAAAAGAAATTACATTTGAACATTAACAATATTACCTATAGACAACGGTACGTAGTATATTAGTTACTATTAGTTAACCAATCAATTTCAGTCATATTATGCCACAAAATAATAATAAAAACGTACAATAAAATAACAAAAATATAAAATGATATTTTATCAAATTTCAAAATATGTCATTATCGAATTCATTCTTTTAATCTTGAAAATTCGTCGAAACTATAAAAACTTTGGATAATAAGCCAATGCTTCAATCTTACTTTAAATAATGTACTATTGGGAGCTTCTGCGACTTCGGTTGGTAGTCGGTTATAGACAGTTTGTCCCATGAGCTAAGTCGAAGCTCGAGTCGAGTACGAGTGGGGGTCTCCTAGTTTACTATACGTGTCAATATTTTCTCTGGCATATACCGTTACTTAATATATGTGTAGTGGACCCTGGGCTACTCGCAGCTCACGCTCCACCCAAATACTAGTTTAATTTAATATATGATGATGCATGTTGGTACCTCAATTAGGTATAATTGTGGTTATTGTACTCTGTGACTAACATATTTGTAATTTGTGCGCACGCACTTTTGTTAATAATTACTTCTTTGATCTTGCTACTTACTGTTACATTACATCGCATTATTGTATCACGTATACTGTGAGCTAATATACCTTTAATATTCGTCCCGACTCTTATTTATTAGTACAAGTACTCAGTTAAGAGATCCCCTGTAGCAGACGCCTATAGAAATATATTATTACATAATATTACTACATATCATTTACTCCATATAAAATGCTGACATTATATATCAGAATCCAAAAATATTGTAGGACTATTAGACCGTATTCCTTTTGCCTAAACATTGCACCAAAATTTAAAAAAACGTAAACTGTCATGTTTTAGACAACATGACCGTCTGTGCGCAGTACTTTTAACGTTTGTGATCACTCAGAAAGTGAATCACAATAGTGATGGACACCTAAAAAAACATCGATGTTTTTTTCGATGCAATACATCGGACAGTTGCATCGATGTTATATCGATATATCAAAAAATACATCGATGTTTTCCATACATTGATTGGTTGTTCTGTAAGTTTGTTATGAATGTTGTTGAGATAAAAAAATCAAGTACTTATTAGAAACAACACCTTTATTACTAATTTTACAAATCAATATTAAAAATCCCAATAGTGTTTATCAACTTTGTAGTCATAAAAGTTTGCCCAATCTTTTGCCTCTCAATCTGTTTCTTTTTTGAGTCATCACTTGCGCAGCTTGCTATGACAGTGTTGATGAGGGCAAGCCAGAGGGCATACAATATTTCAGAAGTTTTCGCATACGTGTAATTAATTTGGTGTTTTCCGTTTTAAGTTATACATTCAAATCTACATCTTCTATACACAGTGTTATTCATAGCCATCGTGTGGAGGAAGCAAGCCAGTCGATGACGCAAATCGTTATACATTACCAAGTTAGTACAGTGCGTTCCAGCGATATGCAGTTTACGTGTGGGTGACGTATAGCTATTTACGTCTTCGATGGCTAATCGTGTAGAGGGGGTTGTACTCACTGCGTTCCGAACACAGACTTGCCACTTGCGTAGCCAACAGCAGCAAATAAAAAGTGCTTTTATATCAAGTAAAAATTAGGAATCATTTTTACAAATTACGAAAACATCACCTAAAAGTAAACTTTTGAGTAGTGTAATTGTATCCTAGAAACAACCTAACTGAGTTAAGTGTCACCAAATGGTTACAAAGGTAACCTTCCCGTAACACTTTTTTGTTTTAATGTTGGCTAAACAACCTTTTTTGCCAAAATAATTGGTTAAACAGAAAATCTATCTATTAATTTTTGACGTGACAACGTCTTATAAATTGGTTTGCCGGGTGACACTTCAAGAAACTGCGTTACGCTCCGCTCACGTTATGCGCTCACAATGAGAGCGAGTGAGAGGCACGCGTCCCTTCCACTCGGGCATGGTTAGCCCGCCTAAGAGCGAGAGAGACAGACATAAAAAGTGAAAGGCACTCAAAGTCGTTGTCACGTAAAACTTTCGCCCGTATACCGACTTTACAGGCAACCAATTTTTTTTTTAGCAGGTTGCTTTTTCGAAGCATCGAATAAAAAACATCGATGTATACTCGATGTTTAAGAATTAACAATGCATCAGTTTGTGTGTTTTTATAACATCGATGTATATCGTCCAGTCCTAAATAACAAGCGAATCTAATACATAGATCTATTATTTTGTTCTCTGATCAGAAAGTTTTGTTATTTATTTTGTGTGTGACGAAGTTCTGTTTTGTATTGGAATTATTATTTTTTATTTTTCTCTCATGAACTATTAGTTTTTAATAAAAATAAATAATAGTTTATTGGGTCCTAGGAATAAAGTCTGGACAGAAAGTGTCATGATACTCGGCAGTTTCATCGATAGAACTCGTCAAGTGTATTGATATGTGTTCTCCGGCAGTTATAAGATTCTTCAGTCAATGGAGGCTTTGGATCAGGCCTCTACTAATAGCTCTTTATGTTATTTTAATAGTAGTGCTAGTGCCAATACTGATAGCGCATTCAATAAATAATGGGTTTAGCAAGTCCGATCAGGGAGCTTTAGTTGGAGGGGGGTTCGTGCTGCTAGCTCTGCCTATCTCCGTGTGGCAGATTACACAGCATGTAGTGCATTACACAAAACCCTCGCTGCAAAAACACATTATAAGGTAAATATCTTAACTCTATAACAAACAGTTACCCGACTGTTATATTGTAAATATGTCAAGGATGAAAGTGGACATCGCAACCTAGTTCTGTAGCTGTATGACACATCAGGTGTTCTCTGTGGACTCCTTGGCCTTGGAAGCCCACAAAACTTCCTGTAAAATTTCAGAGCACAGAAATTATTAATTTCATAGATTGCGAATTTTAGAGTTGGACTGTACGATGGAGGGTGCTAAAATATTTTTATTTTTTTCTGTTTCTACTGTTAATAAAGGTCAACGAACTACTAAAAGTTGATGACTGATAACACGGTTCAGTTTTAGTTTATAAAACATTGATTTTAGGGGTGAGGCCCTACCTACCCTACTTAGACCTGTGAAGAGGAAGTTGTGCTAACTCACATTACATAATTATGTGTCCAACATTTTGATGTTGGATTGCATAACTTTTTCTGAAATTAGTAAGAAGTCTTTACTCCTGAGGAGGAAGACCCATATTATGTGAAGGTTGTCCCCCCTGAGGTTGAACCCTTGGATAGGTAGTGAATTTCTCGACTTAAAATACCCATAAAACAGGCATAGTATGTAGCTACTTTTGAATCCTTATGAACTGAAGTGGGGGTTAATGATACACAAATATGACAATGATACACATTAACAGTACAATCATCATTAAACATGTTCACTTGTTGTCAAACGCTAGATCTATAAAGTACAAGAATTATCGAGATTGATCCAGCCATTCACTAGTGATGACAACTAAGGGAAATAGGGATTCATTTTTATATTTATGGATAAAAAAAAACATTGAATACTGATAAAATTTATTCAATAATATTTATCAAATCACAATGTGGAATACACACATAATAGGTATGGAATCACATTATTTTAAGTTTTTCTTTTAGTCAGGCATCCCAATGCCATTTGAATAAAACAGATTAATTAAGCTAAATCTGTATCATTCAAAACCAAATTTGTTCAACAATAGAGCACTTTTTTGTCACATTACATCACTCATTATGACAAATGAGGCAGACTGGGGTCTGTGCTTTGTAAATGGCTGAGTGATTGCCCTTCCCCAAGCGCCAGAGCCATGAAAGCAAAATTGACCTTTAGTGTCAACATTGTTATCTTTTAACTATTTCTTTTTTCAGAATACTGTGGATGGTACCAATTTATGCCCTCAATGCATGGATTGGCCTGGAGTTTCCTGAACAATCAATTTATGTAGACTCACTACGAGAATGTTATGAGGCTTATGTGATCTATAACTTCATGAAATTTTTATTGAACTACTTAAATGAGGACCATGATCTAGAGGCTGTATTGGAGACCAAACCTCAAGTTTATCACATATTCCCATTGTGCTGCCTCACTCCTTGGGAAATGGGACGGTGAGTTATGTTGTCTGTTTATATTAACCTCTGCCTCCTAAGCATTCTGACTATTATCTGCATGTGTATCTGAGATGCCTTCTCTTTGATCTTTATATAAAACTAGCTGTGCCCCACAGAACCGTTCTCATGCTCTACGATTTTCATGTTATAAACTTCATATTCATTTTAACTTATAAACTATGAAATGTATCGTTTTTTGGCATAAATATCTTATGCATTATTTCAGGTTCTAATAAACAAATCTTCTAACTCGATTTTACGCAAACCCGTGCAGCTGTTTTATCTCTGAGAGTTAACAAATATACTAACCCACACACTCACAAGCTTTCTCATATCTAATACCAGCTGTGCACTGTTTTTTCACAGTTAGACAGTTTATCTGCCACCTCAGTTATCCCACAGGAACAGCACGTTTCCATGACAAAAAGTAGGCTTTTAAGTCATCTCTATCCATACCAGTATTAATCAAAATTGGTTCAGTGGTTAAGAGGTGAAAACGTAACAGACAGATATGTTTTTGTTGTATACTAGTGAAAACATCAGTTTTTTGTGATAAATTAGACTGTATTTATCTAGGTTATAAGGTATGTCACTACCTACATTCCATATTTCATTCAAATCAAGCTGTCACAATCAGTCGATGATGCATAAAGACTGTTATCTTGAGGCAACAACCCAGACGGATGACTTAACATACCCTCTGAAGCATGGAAGGGTTTTGGAAATAATGCTATCTGAATTGGGAGATTTATCTTAGGTGTGACTGCTAAGTATGTTCCTATAGCCAAAATTGTTGGTTACCTATCAAAACTGGTTAAACCTATATAAAAATTTTGTGTCAGTGTTTGTTATTGAATTTCTCTAATAAAGCTGGCCTGATTTTTATGATATTTTGTGTATATTTGGTAAGTCTGAGAATAGGTCGTAAAGCATTCTTCCCCCATCTATTTTTTATTGCTTTTTTATAGTATTTTTATTAATATCCAAATAATTTAACCATCAATTATTGATGTGAAGTAATTTAAATTAAGTGTCGTGTCACTTTGACACGTTTCACAGGTCAGCTAATACCTACCTATCCTTATACGGTTCACTTACTACAACTTACTTTTTTATGTATTGGCTGTGAGAAGTAACTTTGGTTCTTTTCAGTTTCATCCATCATCTTAACTGGCTAGGATTCACATAGTATTTGTTGGAAATTTACTCTATGACCAGTTTCAAAGTAACTTGTAGTTCTTCATTGTTCCTCATACAGTCGTAACTCATAGACGATGTTATGTAAATGCACCTTTGCTAAGATATTGTATTTAATCACTTTTCAAATTAAATTCAGCATCTAAATCTCTTCATTGTGAATAAAACAGTTTTGCCTTCTTCCTACCAAGAAAACTTGCCTAAATTCATGAATTAATGTTTCAGATGAGTATCTATTATATCAACTTAATGTTTGAGTTGCATTGATTTATTAACATACTAGTTGCGCCTCGCGGTCTTACCCGCGTACATTGGAATTACAGTGGCGCCATCTGCCGAAAATTGCTCGCACCAACTCAGAAACTTTCTTTGGCTCATGCACAACAACTTTGCTAAAGATCATCACATGATCTAATGCATAGTTTACGATTCTATAAAGGACATACAGACAAACATTCATTTTTATATGTAAGATTGTCACGGTGGTAGGATACTTTAGTGATAGTGGTCATATAAATCTATAAAATAAGATTTATAAAAGTCCAACTGAAACAACTTATCTTATACTCTTTCCGGAAGGTAAGACTTGATTAATTGTGTTATGAAAGTTATTTTTCATTCAGGCCTTACTTTTCGGAAATCCATAACAAACTGATATTAATAAACAGTATTTAGTGTTAATTCCGCGACTTGTTTTAGAATCTCTAATATGATAATCTGATAAATGATTATTAAACGAATTATTAATTCTTCTTCTCTCAGCCATGTGCGGCCACTGCTGAACATATGCCTCCCCCCTAAAGGGGGGATTTGCCAATACTCGCCACGCTTGGCAGGTGTGTTGGCGAGCGCAGTATGATTTCCAATACTCAGAAGGCGCTGCTGCCCACCTTCTGGTACGTGGTCCCTTAGCCGACTCTTACGGCACCCGCAGAAAGAGATGGGGGAGTACTATTCTAGGCCGGTACCACCACGACCACGGCCATTATTAATTAAACAAACGAAAAAATATGATATGACATCTAATGCAAATGAACCAATAAATGAATTATGTTTTCAGTGAGTTTGTCCACAACTGCAAGCATGGAATACTACAGTACACATTAGTTAGACCCATTACAACCGTCATATCAATGATATGCGAGCTCTCTGGAGTTTACGGAGAGAGTGACTTCAGTCCAAATGTGGCCTTCCCTTACATCATCGCTATCAACAATCTGTCTCAGTTTGTGGCCATGTACTGCCTGGTGCTGTTCTACAGGGCGAACAGAGCTGAATTGAAACCAATGAAGCCAATCGGAAAGTTTCTTTGCATTAAAGCAGTTGTATTCTTTTCATTTTTGTAAGTATTTCACCATGTCTTATTATAATCTGCCGTGCCGTCTGTCCATTATGTAACACGTCATACAGAATCACGATTTCCATGGTACATACTATGGGCGATCTAGGCTTATTGTGTTTGCCGATAAATTATGGAAACCTAATCGGATCATTTCAATCTAATTGAAACGTGTATTCATGATCGAGCTAAACCCGTTTTTAAATGAAGATCAATCGCCTTCCCTCGTGTCTGCTTTCAAAGTGACGCAACAAGGTCAAAGGCGGTATGAAGAAAAAGACTTTCTAAAGCTCTTATTTAGTTTTAAGAATTAAAACGCTGTTTGTACATAGAACCTGAATAGGTATTTTTATTTTTTTAATTTTTTTATTTATCAACATTCACACAAAGTCTTCAGGTCCCAAATTAGGCAGAGCCTAGAGTGCTATGGTAACCTGATGACTGATATATATACTTATATACATATACACACCCAGACACAGGTCAAACAGACATGTTCATACACACAAATGTTTGACCTGTCCGGGAATCGAACCCGGGACCAGCGGCTCAGAAGGCAGAGTGCCACCAACTGCGCCAACCGGCCTGTCGAAACACTGCTGCTACATAAATTAGTTACTTATGTCGTTCACTAGTTTATTGAATGGGAACCTTAAAGTTGCGTGCTACACCTTAGACAGCGTCGTCACTTAACGTCAGGCGAGACAGTGGTCAAACTCAAGCTTATTATTTTGGAAACAAACTAAGAGTTCAATAACTGCTGATGTGCTCTTGTTCAAAGTAATTTTGTCTATGTTTATAGTTTATATAAGCCTTGCCTCACATTTATTTAATATGTGATTCACTTCAGCTAGAATAATAATAACCAAATGACAGTCATAATCAGTATTGAGCCACAACTGTTATACTCGATAAATATGAACATTATCAATTTGTTTTTACAGCCAAGGCGTGATCATCAATATTCTAGTATACAGTGGAGTAATATCGTCTATATTCAACATATCTGATACAGATCAAGTCAAGATTGTGTCTTCCCAGCTTCAGGTATGGATTTAATACATATTTCATTTCATTGTCCTACTAATATGATAAACGCGAAAGTTTGTATGTATTCATGCATGGATATTTGTTACTCTTTCACGCCGAAAAGGCTGAACGGATTTACATGAAATTTGGAACGAAGTTTGTATGTATTCATGCATGGATATTTGTTACTCTTTCACGCCGAAAAGGCTGAACGGATTTACATGAAATTTGGAACGAAGTTTGTATGTATTCATGCATGGATATTTGTTACTCTTTCACGCCGAAAAGGCTGAACGGATTTACATGAAATTTGGAACGAAGTTTGTATGTATTCATGCATGGATATTTGTTACTCTTTCACGCCGAAAAGGCTGAACGGATTTACATGAAATTTGGAACGAAAGTTTGTATGTATTCATGCATGGATATTTGTTACTCTTTCACGCCGAAAAGGCTGAACGGATTTACATGAAATTTGGAACGAAGTTTGTATGTATTCATGCATGGATATTTGTTACTCTTTCACGCCGAAAAGGCTGAACGGATTTACATGAAATTTGGAACGAAGTTTGTATGTATTCATGCATGGATATTTGTTACTCTTTCACGCCGAAAAGGCTGAACGGATTTACATGAAATTTGGAACGAAGTTTGTATGTATTCATGCATGGATATTTGTTACTCTTTCACGCCGAAAAGGCTGAACGGATTTACATGAAATTTGGAACGAAGTTTGTATGTATTCATGCATGGATATTTGTTACTCTTTCACGCCGAAAAGGCTGAACGGATTTACATGAAATTTGGAATGAAGATAACTTATACCCTGGAATAACACATAGGAATACTTTTATCCCAAAAGTATTGACTGTTCCAGTGGCATGACGGACGGACACAATGATCGTCAATGCCATGTATAATTTCACCGCGAGTAACACAGCGGTACGCAGCTAGTAATAAATAATAATTATCAAACAATTATAGTCAGTCGAGTTGAGTCTTCTCGTGACCACGACCAATGCAACTTGGTCGAAACGTCGAGGTAAATAAATTACTAAATGTTTTTCTCGCGATTAAGCCCCGTTTGATTTAGTAACAATTATATTCAGAACAAACACATGTGAAGAAACCCCTTGATATATCTACATTTACACTAATATTATAAATAGGAAACAGTTGTATTTTTGTATGTTTGTAACGAATAAACCTAATAACTATTGTTGTTTGTATGTGTGTCCATACCTCCCGCGACACCGGGTATCCTAGTGCGGAGCTGTGGCTGTAAATCCGTTTATTTGTTTAACCGAAGCCACACTAATACAATTCAAAAGCATTTATGTAATTTAAGCATCAAATACTCTCTTATGACTTTCAATATATATTATTTTATACTACAATGACCAAAGACTGATGTGGACTATAACATAGAGATAGTACCAATATTGCTTACTATCTAAGCCGTGCCCACTTCGGCGGTAAATATTTTTACTTGTGATGGAAAAGTATTTTCATTTTTCGGCTCAATATATAGCCTTTGTTGGTTGGATGCGGGCCGCTTCCAACCGGTCCTTGTGGAAATCGATGGGGGAGGCCTATGTCCAGCAGTGGACGTCCTATGGCTGAGATGATGATGATGATATAGCCTTTGACACTCACAAATAACGTGGCTTTCTATTGGTAAAATAATTTTCAAAATTACTCAAAATCGTTACCTCTATAATATTAGTATAGAATAACGATATCTATTCTAAAATCTTTCGACAAGTATCTATCGCAATGCTGATCGTTACCGATAACATAATTAAGTTAATTTATTCATTAGAAGTGGTTACGTCGGAAGATATTCAGGTTTTGAGAGAGCTAATGCAATAGGTATGTGAACTTCAGCCTTGGAAACGAAGACATCAATTTATTAATGTCGGTATTTTTTAAGATACCGCTTTATTTGTAGGCAGTTGACTTTTGGGTTAAATAAATAATAACAATAAGAACTGAAGGTGAAATTAATGCAGCGAAGATGAGACATTTAAGAATTATGTTAGTCATGACCTTCAGAACGAAGCGAGGAATAGCCAGATAAGATAACATTGTGGAGTGACTGAGGATTTAGTTATATTAGTCGAGAAAGAGCTGAGATTCTTTGGAAGTATAGAAAGGGGGGACGAAAGGGGAGTGACGAGGCAAGTGTAAAGGCAGACGGTGGTAGGGGAAGAACCAAACGTTAACGTATTGTGACCAGATGGGATACGATTGGATAC
Organism: Apeira syringaria; assembly: GCA_934044485.1. NCBI lineage: Eukaryota > Metazoa > Arthropoda > Insecta > Lepidoptera > Geometridae > Apeira > Apeira syringaria. Next base: position 18,105,970 of record OW203662.1, on the reverse strand, counting down.
GTTCTCGATAAAGGCCAGGTCATGAGCCCTCTCTATGAAGTTATTTATAGAGATTCTTCAGTGAAAGGAGGGAAGCAAAACAGATATGGAACTTAGCTTAGTGGAATTCTGTGATCTCTGACTATCAGGGGGTCATCCGACTAAAAATATTGCTTTGAATATTGCTACAGCTTTCGACTTTCTTTCCGTCTTTTCGAACCTAAAGCTTCAACAATTGATTAAGTAATTGTTAATAAATCAATTTTATAACTAGTTTATTAATAAATAATTGATTGTTGAAGCTTTTTTAGGTTCGAAAAGTCGAAAGCTATAGCAGTAATCAAAGCAATATTTTTAGGCGGATGACCCTCTGGCCTATTTTAGCCAGTACCTATCTACAATGTGACAAAGGTTTTCAATCTGTGTTAGGCAACCTGGTTAGACCTCGATCTCCAAGATAGGCATCTGTTTTTCTGCGCTGCCGGAAAAACGGTAGATAATAACGACCGTGTTAAAATGAAACTATTTCTCATTCTTTCCACCTTTCAGTTATTAATTATCACTGAAGTTTTAATGACAATGAAATATTTGCAAACGAGTACATTAATGTGCATAGTTGCACAAATATTTTAAGGAAGCGCCGTAGGAATAAGAAGTTTTGTAGATATGCATATTTGAGATTATATTTATCTGGAATATACATGCGGTTCCTGTGGAAGTCAATATTCCCATAAATAAAACAACTATTTAACTCATCTAACTGCCTCACCGTACATCCGTTTTTTTGCGTCTCTCTCTTCGGCTTAAATAGTGGAAGATCGTGCGGAAACCTTATTCTTTTTATATTTGATTTATAGCAGCTATTTGCTGCTGTCAAACGTACAAAGAAGTATAATAATATAAACTACTTATTTATTAACAATCCAAGTGAACTCGAACATATAAATAATCCTAAATCTTAAACGAATAACATGTGATAACTTTGTTATTCTTGGCACTTTCTTAATATAGCTGACATAATTAATAAGTTGCCTATAAAATTAGGCGGCATTCCTAAAAACAAGAATACGCGTCCAGATATTTAATGCTCCTTGGCAGCGGTCTTTATCAGCAGCCGATTCTTTCATGGACGAAGCATTTTCGTATAACACCAAGTTGCGTAAAATTTTTAACATTGCTTTTTGCACTTGTTGACAGATTCACAATTCATGCAATGATAATTTGAGTTCCTTTATTTTATTTGGTGTGGCGCCATTAGTACTTACTAACTCTTTACGAGATGAATACGTAACACACACGATGCCAAAACTCATCAAAACATACGCATTCGCCTCTTTTACAATTTTCAATAATCGAAAACCAGTCCGCTACTGCTGAAGTATTAGGAATCGATCAAATTAAAAGATTAGCACTTTTTTCCATTACCATCTCAGCCATAGAACGTTCACTACTGGACATATGCCTCCCCATTGGTTTCCACAAGGACCGGTTGGAAGCGGCCCGCATCCAGTCCTTGCCTGCGATCTTAGTTAGGTCATCTGTCCATCTGGTCGGTGGCCGTCCTATGCTGCACTTACCAGTCCGTGGTCTCCATTCGAAAACTTTTCGACCCCAACGGCCATTAGTTCTTCGAGCTATGTGCCCTCGCACTGCCTCTTTCTCTTCTTCCTCTTGCTAATCCGCTGGGCTATATCGGTAACTTTCGTTCTTCTACGGATCTCCTCATTTCTGATTCGATCTCGTAGAGAAACCCCGAGCATAACCCTCTCTAGAGCTCGTTGTGCGATTCTGAGCCTGCTCAGAGACAACGTTTCAGTCCCGTAAGTCATCACTGGTAACACTCTTTTCTATAACTAAAGGGCATTTGATTAAATTAGTTGTAAAATTGTACTGAATCTAAAAGTCAATAAATAATTAATCACATAAAGTAAAAAAATAATTGTACAACAATTCCCTCTCTAATTTCCAGGACTTCCTTATCTGCATAGAGATGTTCCTGGCAGCGATAGCCCACCACTACAGCTTCTCGTATAAGGAATACGTGTCGCCGCTGAATCCGTCCCGGTCCTGTCTCGGCTCCTTCCTCGCCATGTGGGACGTGTCCGATGTCAAACGGGATATATCGGAGCATCTCGGCGTTGTTGGTAAGAACTATCATCTATTCTGCCCAAACATCGAACAATAAAAACAAAAAAAAAATGGAACCGACTTCAACACTCAAAAGCATGAAATAACTTGTTGAAGTCGGTACCATGATAGTTCAAAGTAACTGATATCAAAATATTGTGCTCATGGTACCGACTTCGACAAGTTATTTCATACTTTTGAGTGTTGAAGTCGGTTCCATTTTTTGGTAAAAAAAATTTTTTGAACTCTTTTTAGTGACCTTTGTTACTTATGGGATCAATTGTTATTGTGGTGTAGGTATGTTCACCGATGTCTTCACCCGCTACTATATCGTGTAGTATAAGCACGCATTTTTCAGTTTTTGACTTGTAACTCAAAAAGTGCTCGTTCGATTTTGATGAAATTTAAATGGGACCACACGAGAAGCACCAGCTTTTAAATAAAAAAAAGAACGATCAAAATCGGTTCACCCAGTCGGAAGTTATACGGTAACAAACACAAATAAAAAAAAAACATACGGGTCGAATTGAGAACCTCCTCCTTTTTTTTAAGTCGGTTAAAAATAAGGATACAAGAGAAGAAACTCATTGATTTGAGTTATTAGTGATACAAATGTTATGCTAAGCTTACATGAAATGATTATTAAAGGTTGAGGTATATAAATTACTAAATGTTTTTCTCGCGATTAAGCCCCGATTGATTTTTTAACAAAGTGTAAAATTAATTTTCTATTTTAATTACGAATATCGGATTTTCGCTAAGATTTAAGCTAATATTACAGGTATTTAAATATTTATAGGTCATTAATATTCAAATAGACGTTTTGCATTTTTCCACCTTTACGAAAAAGTGTAATGTATTGCATTTTTTGTGTACAGAAAGGAATAATAAAAAGAGAGATAAAGAGTTCGGGTTCTGAACTCCGGCTCTAAAGCTGTAAAGCTCTTGAGTCCGCTCCAAATTTTCATTTTGTTTATAATTTTTCAGGAAGCAGTTTCAGCCGGAGACTGCGAGGCAAGTCGATGTACCACATGGCACGAGGGTACGACGAGAGTTCGCGGCTAGTGGACAACCAGCCCGTGCCGTCCAGCTCTGCGCCCGACTTGACCGTGGAGCCGCCGCCCGTCGAGATCAGACCGACGGCTTACGGCTCCATAGACACCACGTACGGACCCATATCGAACGATACCGACCCGTTGATAAGCCCCGATGAACACACAACCTATCCAAAAGTATAGACAATTGGTGATATGTTGGAATTTGTGCGGGAAATTCAAATCGTACACCGTTCTTTTTTTGACGCTTGAGTGCTTTAAATAAAGAATGTTCACGACATTATTAAATATAAATACCTACATAAAGTTATTTTTTTAAGGAATGATATAAAAATATATGTTTACCAAGGCAATAGTAGAACTTCTTGCTGTTCTATTAGAACTGATTTGTATAATATAATGCGTATGTTCTTATTGTGCTGACGCTCTAATGCAAAATTTAAATTAATTTTACGTATTACATGAACAATGGTAGTGATTCGCTTATTCTACTTAACTGAACAAAAATTCTCGAAAATAAGTTCTTATACGGTTACGATAAAGTCTAAATTAGTATGACACATAAGTGTCATACTGATAACAATAACAACACTAAATGTATGTTTTGCTACTAAGAAGTAACTAGGTAGGTATGTTTCGTATTTTGGTCTGGAGACATTTTTACATATAAACCATCGTCGTTAGAGCGAACATGGGTAAGGACATAAGCCTTCAAAATTAGCCTACCAACTTAAAAAAGTAGTTACATACGAATTTAAATGAAGAACCATTGAATGAGCGACATTGTTGTTTTCACTTACTCGTTTTTTCATAGAAAATGTATGGGAATGGTTTTTTTTAATTTTTGCCAAAACTTACGATTTGATTTGGTATGTTACTTTGGGAAAAGTGTTCCTGGTTGGAAATAGAGTCAATTAAGACCAATTTGTTTTTTTTGACAAATGTCATTTTTTGGGCGAACCTTACTAATTATCAAAAAACTAAAAATGGCAATATATTTTTCTTCAAAATAAAACAGAAGGTTCCTAAGAACAAAACCTTCTAACTACAAAAGAAAAGGTAGCTACCCTGAAGGGGCCAAAAATTTGCCCCACCTGTATGTGTGACATAAATATATGACTAATTTTCTCAAAATAAGTTTTTAGTTTATTAAAGAAAATCTTTCTTGTTAATAGCTTGCGGGTAGTTTTACTGAGCACCAAAAGTACTCTCGTCTTATTTTATGTACAAGTACCATATTTAACACAAAAAAAAGTTTATGATTGTAATTCATAAAGCGCCATACCAATTAAGACTTATCGTGCGTATGAGCTTTCTTATTTTACTCACTTTCAGCAGGTTTGATTAAACAAAAGAATGACTACCATTGACTACCGTCTCTCGTGCGTAAATATAATTTTGCATCGCGCTCATGCAAACAGTCTTCAATCGCGATTATTGCCTCTGTGTGACGCCAAACCCTCATTCACCCTTGGTTTATTTTAATTGCCGTCTAATTAAAAAGACATTGTTAATCCCACCATCTAGAAGTTTCATGGAACAAACGTTGTATAATGAATTAACATGACTTTTCTATGTATCATTACGTAACTTACCTTTTTAAGTCAGACTCAAGAAATGTAAAAGACGACGACTGAGAGCTAGCAAATCTTCGAATAAATGATCATTGGGCTTACACTCAAGCATAATTTAATATTTTTAATTAGTATTTAATTACTAATAATAAAATTGACTTATTTTATAGTATCCGCTATATCTATATTGATGGTGACGCTGAAACGACAACTTAATTAAAATATCCAAAATCTACAGCATGGTATTATAATAATGTTGGTTCAAACTTTACACATTTATTTGACAAAAGTTTGATTTACGTATATTAGTCGAGAAGGAATCGCGATCAGTTTCGTGACTTTACGAGTCACTTTTTCATAAAAAGAACTCACTCGTCCGTGTCCGCGCACGCACGATTACAATAATTATCTAAAACTAATAAAATCACAAATCTATCTTAAAACTAAAATTAAAATTCGTACGAGTACCTATAGACCATAGTTTTAATTTTAGTGTGCACTGTTTTATATGCTTCAGATTATTAGGAGCTATGTCAGTAGCGTTAACAATGCAAATAAACACTAAAACGGCATACAGACCTTGTTTCGTGTAATGTTTATTTTGATTTATAACGTGGGTTATTGAGCACTAGCGACATTTATAAACGCCATCTATTTTTTAATTGTTTGCGGAACATGTTAAGGCACACCCATGCCGCGTAAAAGTTACTTTTTCTTTCACAACAGATTTTTTTTAGTAAACGGATCACATGGTCTGTTTCCTGGTATTTTTGTTTTGCCATTAATATTGTATTGAATTATACTGTACATAAACATATTAACTATGATATGTATGTACGTTGGTAAAATATAAAAAAGGGTTACCTACTTATAGGGTGTCGCAGGATCAACGCCAGTATTAGAGTCGGTTGCTAATCGTCTGGACGTCAATAATTATAGATTTAATGTATTCTTTTTAGATAGTTGGTATTTTTAAAACTGAAAACTATCGCGAGTTTCTTCCATAATTGTAATGTAACAAACCGACTAGGACTCACGTGGTAAACACTGGAAAATTACTCTCCGACCAGTTTCGAACTTATTTGCAGTTCTTCATCTGGGAGTTATGATCGTGCCAGGCGGCGAGCGCGAGCCTCAGCACGTAACTGAGAGGAGAGTAATTTTCCAGTGTTTACCACGTGAGTCCTAGTCGGTTTGTTACATTACAATTTTTAAATCTGACCATATGTTTGATAAGTACCCAAATCACAGTCTTTCTAAGATTTTCCTTATGCTGTTTCCTAGTGTATTCTAGTTTGTTTAATACTGAATGTATTAAAGAGAGTGATAATAGGTAAGGTATTTTTAATAATTGATTAGGTATTATAGACCTACTCTATAGATACCCGAGACATCACTAATGTATTTGAGCATTCCTTCACAATAATTGTTTTCACTTTATTATATATCGTTATATATTTATGCATGTTCAGTCATTGTATCTGATTAAACCAAAGTAATGCGGTGCAACAAATGATTGTTTTTTTCTTCTTGTCATAGTTTATTTTTTCTGATCTGTATTTTTTGTGTACTTATGATAGTTCATATGTGATATTTTTTTCTGTACATGACTTTCTAAGTAATATTGTTAAGTTTTAGCAATAAAAGGTAATAATTGTTAATATAGTGTTTTTATAACTCGTGTTTAATGTTGAAGATTGAATGTGAGGGTAGTGGGAGAAAAATATTTTTTGCTAGGCAATAAATATTTTCAGTATTTGCCTTTAGGGCATTTCTAAGTGTGTATATAATGGAACTGCAACTCAACTCGCTGTTTAATAATGTTTTATGTGGCTCCAATGAACTCTGCAACTTAAATCTATAGAGCGTAAATAGAATTAGTTAAACTCGAATTTTCTTAAGTAACTAGCAAATATCTTGGTACAAGAGTTGTTATCTATTTCATGTAATCTTATGCCTTTAACCATTACCAACCTTATACCAAGTATCTAAATAAAGCATGAATAAATTGCGTCAAAGGGCGCGTTTCAGTCAAACGCCAATTTTGCCGAGAACGTATTAAAATGATTTTTTATTTGTCTGTTGTAATCAATTGAATCACCACACGTATAAGAGTATTGCACCATTTTCTAAAATATTAGTTTATTTCTTACTTTGATGTTATTATATTATATTTATAACTTAATTCCAAAAAGAAGAAGGTTATCAATTAAGGCGTTTATATATTTATGTATGGTCAGTCATAACTCCGGCATTTGATAACAGATTTTAAAAAGGGGTATTCGTCACTTAAAGCCCGCCGCCCTGAGCGGAGGCGGTGGTGTCGGGCACTGGTGGCCCCTGACCGCCCTCTTCAATCGCCGAAAATTAATATATCTATATATTAAGAAAATTACGTGTCGTGGTGGTACCGGCCTAGAACAGTACTCCCCCATTTCTTCCCGTGGGTGCCGTAAGAGTCGGCTAAGGGATAACATACCAGGAGGTGGGCATCAGCGCCTTCTGAGGATCGGAAATCATACTGCGCTCGCCAACCCGTCTGCCAAGCGTGGCGAGTATTGGCAAATCCCCCCTATATGGGGGAGGCTTATGTCCAGTCATGGACATCCTATGGCTGAGATGATAAAGAAAATTTTATGCATGAACGTAAATCTATGCGGGGCATGCTCTAGGTGTCTAGCCACAACGATAATTGTATACACACTAATTACCACGTTAGTATATGTATGAATTTAGTACAAAATGTACAACTATAGATCACTTTAAGGCTGTACAATAATAACACACCATTTGGATTTGATATGCTTTATTCGAATATTAAATATTTTAATTTAGCAAAAAAATACAAGATTTTTCCAACAAGAGGATAATATATTGTGATTAAAATTATATGTTAAGTATTTATAATAAATGCTTTTATAAAAATATTTAAAAAAATTGATTTTCTTTAAATATATCCTATAACTATAATAAACGGAAATTAAAGGAATGTTTCAACAGTTGAATGTTACGAAAACTTACATAGTTTACGTGATTGGTATTTTAGCGATACAGCCGGTAATATTGGGAAGATAACATGTATGGTAAAACTAATTTCGTTATTCACTTTTTGATTTTAATTATTTAAAAAGTTCGAACAAGCAGACGGTCCGCCTTGTCGCCTATGTATATCCGTAATATTGAAGCTATTAAGATACGTTGTCGATGAAATTTGGTACTTATGTAGATACTTCAGGCTCGGGACTAACACATAGGCTACTTCTCATCATTATCATCACCGTTTTTCGTCACCACGCGGGTTAAAATCCTTTTTAGACTTTCGTTAAAAAGGACTAAGTGTAAACATTTTGTTTTATTTAACTTATTATTCGTTTGACCACTATCTCAGTTGATGGTCAGTGCTGTACGAAGGTGGCATGATGCTAGACCTAGAATCTCTTTAGATCTATCTGAAAGTTTAGCTTCTCAGTTACCTAAGGTTACAAGTCCTTTGTATGCCTTAATTTTCTTTGGTTTCCTAAACAACATGCTAGGTATTTGGGGGGTTATGTCACCCACGTCCGTAGGAAAGTACCCCGAATGCTATTCTTGAATCCCTACACGTGACCCCTGGGTGGTGCTAAGTGGTGACCTTGGTGGTAGGCTTCGGCCGTGGCTAGTTACCACCCACTCGACAAAAACGTGTCAAGAAACGGCCTAGCCGTGTTACGGCACGATGTCTAGTGACGCCATTTGAGGAGGACGGGTCAGAATAGTTGCACCACTGCAGGCAGACCGATTTGATGCACTAAGTAAATGCTACATCGGGTTACTAGTCGTGGAGGGTAGCGGGATCCGAGGCACGGTGCACCGCTGGCCGACCGCAGTTAGTAGGGGGCCCAAGTAGTGAGCCAGCCACTCACGAAAGGCTGCCCCGCCAACTAGCGAAAAATCCCAGGAATGCGCCATCGTGCCGGTTGGCGACCGGACGAGAGCGCCCGATGGACATTCTTGGGGGGGCTCGGGCGTCCCCGCAGTCTCCAGACTGGTACCCCTCTGGTGTGGGTTTTCTTTTTATGTCTCAGGGTCTAATGCATGGTGCCTCATTCAACTACCGTCTTCCCTACCAACATTCACTCAAAAATGAAAGTAAAAAAGAGCAAGAGTACGGTTAAACAGCGGTTGCACTCGCTCTCTCTTAAAGTGCACCTCACAAACATCCGAGGTCTGCACTCAAATCTCTTGGCAGTCCACCACCACCTGGAGACTCAAAAACCGGCTTTTTTGTTCCTCACGGAGACGCAGATACGGCGACCATCTGACGTGTCGTACCTCACATACCCAGGATATGCCTTGGAGCACAATTTTAAACCACACGCAGGAACATGTGTGTACATTCGGGACGATATGTGCTATCGGCGTCTTCGAAACCTTGAAGATCCCAGATTCTCTACTCTCTGGGTTTTGGTGGACACAGGCATAGAGAAAATTCTTTACGCCTGTGTCTACCGATCGCACCGCGGAAATGAGGAGACGACCAGGTTCACTGAACATCTTATTGAGGCGGCAGATGCGGCTCAACAAAAGTACCCTTCAGCCCAACTAGTGCTACTAGGGGATTTTAATGCCCACCACCAAGAGTGGCTAAGCCCATACTTGGACACCGACCACGCCGGGAGAGAGACGCGAAAGCTCGCCTTAGCGTTAAATCTCACCCAGTTGGTCCAAGAGGCAACAAGAGTACCAGATGTTGAGACGCATACAGCCTATTGCTTGGACCTTCTGCTGACAACAGATCCAGACCGATACTCAGTGTCGGTATCATCACCTTTGGGTAGCTCCGACCATTGTCTGGTGAAGTCTGTATCTGTCTACTACCCGCCCGATTCCTGCCAAAAGGGCACCCGGCGGGTATGGCAATACAAGTCAGCAGATTGGGATGAGATGAGGACTTTCTTCTCGTCTTACCCTTGGCTACCTATGTGCTTCTCTTCTGGTGACCCTTCGGCATGCGCTGACGCTGTGACGGATGTGTTACGTCAGGGTATGGAATATTTTATTCCCTTCTCGGACGTTTCACTGTCAGGCAAAGCTCGCCCATGGTTCGGGGCTGAGTGTAAAGGTGCTGAAGCGCTGAAACACAAAGCATACCTGGCCTGGGTTGAGGCTCGTACACGTAAAGCGAAGGACGTGCACGTGAAGAAGAGAGCCTATAACAAGGCGGCCAAGTCTTGCAAAAAGGCTCTAAAGAAAGCTCGATTTAACCACATCAGCCGAATAGGGAACAAATTAGCTTCGTACCCTGCGGGTAGTAAGGCTTTTTGGTCCCTGGCTAAGTCGGTTGAATCGAATTTCTGTCGCCCCTCACTACCGCCACTGCTGAGACCGGATGGATCCCTAGCTCATACCGCTGAAGATAAAGCAAACTTGTTTGCTACTCTTTTTGCTGAAGCTTCGCGGATAGATTCTAGCGGTGCAACACCTCTCACTCCAATTGGTGAATGCGAGACGTTTATGTCGGATATTCGTATTCACCAAACCGAGGTTCGCAAGACGCTACGTAATCTCGACATTAATAAAGCTAGTGGTCCGGACGGAATTCCAGCCATAGTTCTGAAAACCTGTGCACCTGAGCTCACTCCTGTCTTGACACGTCTGTTTCGACTCTCCCTTAATACTGGTGTAGTGCCTAAATCTTGGAAGATAGCTAACGTGCAGCCCGTACCTAAAAAAGGTAGTCGATCTGACCCTGCCAACTACAGGCCCATATCGGTCACGTCCGTTCTCTGTAAGAGTATGGAGCGTGTCCTCAACCAAAAGCTCCTGGCATACCTGGAGACTAATGACCTTCTAAGTGACCGGCAATATGGCTTCCGCCGAAACCGGTCCACAGGAGATCTCCTAGCGTATGCCACGTACATCTGGAGTGAGGCCATTGAGAAATGCGGAGAAGCGCTGGCCGTTTCCGTCGACATCTCAAAGGCCTTTGACAGGGTCTGGCACGAAAGCCTCACAAGCAAACTTCCTTCATACGGCTTGCCCACCTTACTATGTGATTGGATATCAGACTTTCTGAGGGACAGATCATTACGAGTGGTCATTGATGGCTGCTCGTCAGATCAATTGGATATCAATGCCGGTATTCCTCAGGGGTCAGTGCTCTCTGCAACGCTGTTTCTACTGCACATTAATGACCTGCTCAAGCCCGGCACCTTTGGGTATGCAGATGACAGTACAGTTGTAGAGAGCTACATATCCAATTCACGCTGCAGTGGTGACCAAACACAGGTATTAAGAGAGGAAATGGTCGAACGTTTGAACCTGACCCTAAAGGCAGTCTCCGACTGGGGTGATGCCAACTTGGTCAGGTTTAATTCTAATAAAACGCAGGCGTGTTTATTTTCTGCGAAAAAGAGTCAATTTAACTTGACCCCTACTTTCCGTGATGTATCCGTTCCGATAACTGACCATCTAGACATACTTGGTGTCTCCTTGAACTCGACGCTCAATTTTGGGTCATACATTGAGTCTAAAGCTCAGTTGGCAGCCAAAAAACTGGGAGTCCTTGCAAAGGTGAAACAGTACTTTACACCGGAACAGCTGCTCAACTTGTATCAAGCACAGGTTCGATCGTGTATGGAGTACTGTTCTCATTTGTGGGATGGTTCGGCTAAGTACCAACTTGAGGCTCTTGAGTCGATAGAGAGACGAGCTAAAAGGCTCATCAACAATGACTCTCTGTTCAAGAGGAGACTCCAAAGCCTGCAGCATCGACGTAATGTCGCTAGTTTATCGGTTTTTTATCGGATACATTTCGGGGAGTGCGCTCTGGAGTTGCATAATTTGATTCCGCCATCCCCATTCCATCTTAGGACGACCAGACGGACGGCAATGCGACATCCGTACATGGTGGACGTTCCAACTTGTCGCACGAAGCGTTTTGCTTCCACATTCTTAGTGCGTACAGCTAACGAATGGAACTCATTGCCTAACTCTGTATTTCCGAAAAAATACGACCTGGGTATCTTCAAGTCACGAGTGAATAGGTATCTTCTAGGCAGGCGTGCTCCACCGTAGACCGCATCCATCACTTAACATCAGGTGAGATAGTGGTCAAACGCCTGCCTATTCCCAATAAAAAAAAAAAAAAAAAAAAAAAATGTTATTAGCCAGGATACTTTCCAAGTGTTGCTCTATCATTTTGAGTGTATTGGTTACTAAGCTTCCCATATCGCCATTCAGAACTTGAGGTAACTCAGGTACATAGCCACTTTCTAACTGTACCCCCCTTATCATCTGTGTTTTTCAGTCATAACTTATGCGACTCTGTTTTTCCAATACTGAAGACTGTTTCGCGAAATTGCCAATCACGCTACTTTACCACGAAGTGAGTACCATTTTTAATTCCTATTAATGTACCAAGACCGTTCAGTCTTTAGAAGCTGGACATAAGAACACAATATGTAATTAAAAATTACATTAAGAAATATCATGCTTAGCTCTAGCGATCATTTTAGTTATACTGGCTCGATTTTCAAGATAGATAATCAATCCACATTTCACAAGGATGAATTGGTACAGAATCCTTGCACTACATAATATATCGGTTTCCAACATTGATAAAAAAACAATTCATTCGAATCATACCCTGGAGAAGTTATGTTCCGCACTAGATCTCTCGAGCCTGTATAGCACGTGTACAAAGTTGAGTCTGTGTAAAGTATTTCAATAAAGGTGCACCTGTTTCGTACAAATAAATTTCTTGGTAAGTAGATTGAGTAACACGTGCTATGGTCGTTGTTAGATTGGTGAACGCTACAGGTTGGTAACCTTTTCTTTGCTTAGGAGAACTTAAGTCACCCCCGACTATCATATGCAGACGATTTTCTATCATATTGCTCAGGTCTAACAATTCCATCTTAGGACGACCAGACGGACGGCAATGCGACATCCATACATGGTGGACGTTCCAACTTGTCGCACGAAGCGTTTTGCTTCCACATTCTTAGTGCGTACAGCTAACGAATGGAACTCATTGCCTAAATCTGTATTTCCGAAAAAATACAACCTGGGTATCTTCAAGTCACGAGTGAATAGGTATCTTCTAGGCAGGCGTGCTCCATCGTAGACTGCATCATCACTTAACATCAGGTGAGATAGTGGTCAAACGCCTGCCTATTAAAAAAAAAAAAACACTCGGCTGGTGGTAAACCTATTCACCAAACTGAACTAGGCTAATCAATTAAATGTGATAAATTTTCTCCTCTCTGTGACTACCGCGAGCAAGGTCCGATAACAATGCTCATATAGAATACTATCACTTTATTATCACCACTGCAATATAACTATATACTTATCAAACAATGTTATCAAAAATAATACTGATAATATTAACATTCCCTTTCTATTGACAACTTTGTATTTTATTTTAATTAAAGGCATTGGTTCGTTACAACTCCTTATCAGCCTTATCAACTTTAAGCTCATTTCTCGTACGATTGAAATTTTCTAATGCGTTTAAACCTGCTTTTAGACTATTCAGCTCAATTTTATTCCACACTGTACCCATTATCAAATAATAGAAAGACAAACCAGTCAGTATTATTTTGATAACGTCATAAATTATGTAATTGGGCCAAAATCCTACAGTGCCCAAGAGAAACATGAGCAACAGACCACCAGTGGTTAGGAACAGTTTTTTCGTTTTCGCTATGTTAGCGGTGGCCTCTTCACATACTTTGATGGCTTGCGAGATTGTTTCGTCGAACGCTTCGTCCTTACTGATCTGCCGTGAAGCCAATGGTGACGTTTTGAATGCAGCAGGCTTTAGACGCAGTTCCAGTGTTACTGCGTTGTGATCGGAGTATGAAAACGGTTGGCCGGGGACTCTGTCCTCTAGTGGGTTACCGAAACACATAATGCTTGGCTGAAACGAAAAAATGTAACAGTTGATAATCTAAATAGTAGATGTTTTATCTGTATTGATAAGCGATTACAATAAACAGATACACATATGTCGCATAAGCCAGCTATACATATACACATTTTTGTCTTATTGAAATTCATCTCTGAACAAAGTTGGCAAGACGATTTTTTAATGGGATACTTAAATCTGTTACTAGGCTAATATCCTAGTCAGGGTCCACAGGTCTACAGCCTATAGACCTTGACTAGGATATTAGCCTAGTCAGAAATTACAGACATACAAGTAATTGTATGCCCCTATTTATTCCACCAGAAACGGTTGGAAGATGCCCGCATCAGCACTTGCCTGGGATCTTAGTCAAAGTCATCTGTCCACCTTGTCGGTGGCCATCGTATCCTGTGCTTGCTAGTTCGTGGTCTCCCTTTGAGAACCATTCGACCCCAATTGCCATCAGTTATTCGATCTATGTACCCTGCCCACTGCCACTTCAACATGCTAATGCACTGGGGTAAATCGGTGACTTTAGTTCAGTGAGTTGAGTTCTTCTACTGATCTCAAAACTGGTAGCACACACTGTTCGAAGGCACTGTTCTGGCAAACAAGCAGACAGGCCGCCTGATGGTAAGCGATCACCGTCGACAATTGAAGGAACACAGGGGAGACATTACAATATCTTGCTTATACTTTTTAAGACTGTTAACTCTCCTTATGAAGACTTCTTCTTTTCTCTCCTGATAATTAATTATTACTAAGCATGAATGGAAAAACACACTTAGTAGTCCAGTACTTCCAGACGTTCAAATTTAACACATTAACATTCCTTTAGGAGATGGCAGTTGGTAAGATCAAAGGCAGTAAGTATTATACAATAGCTATGCCTTTAAATACCATGAGTAAATATTACTTATTCACAAATAATAAATATATTACATACCTCCCATGACTGATTAACTCTGAACAAGACATGATCAATCCTCTTCCCATCCGGGTTAGTTTTAGCTTGATGAGGATCAGAGTAGCTGTTATTGGAGTTATCACTAGTCCCAGACTGTTTCTTCACACGTGGGTTGCTGGCTTCACAAATCATGTCGAATGGATCCATGAGTGACGGTAGCTGTGTGATTATTCTGCCGGCAAAGATATGTAAGGTTTAGCTACCCCATACATCATTTACCATGACTAGCTGCTTCGATTTGAATTACAAGGGATTTATTCAAATTTTTATTCATATTGGGAATGCTGAGTGCACTGACATCCCGCGTGGGGTGTTTTGTGCATTCTCCCCATCAGCGACTACAGAGCCATCCTAACTCAGAGCATGGCCCTGGGTCGATGGCATAGCGGCTCCAGTGGTACCAGTGGTGTGGTTGTTCAAAAGACAATAATACCAGATCCTGTGTAATTTAAAAAGTAACATAAATATGATCTATGATTTCACTAGTAAACATGGCAGTTGCACTGTGCTAAATATTTAGCATAAAAAACCAGCAAAGCGTAGGTCTAGCACTTGCTTACGGCAGCATAGGTAATTCACAGTACTGTTATACAATGTATGAAAACTTTATGAATCCAAATATATTTTGTCATATATTTAGATCATTGTAATTTTTTTATGAATTAAATGGCGAACAAGCAGACGGGACGCCTGATGGTATGTGTCATCATCATCATCGCCTATGATATCTGTAACACTGGGCCATTACGATATATTGCCAGTTCTTTTTAGACTCTGTTAACTTGTAATGTTTGTCTTGAAGTTCATACCTAATCTTTTTATACAATTAGATTAATCATGTTTTGAACGAGCAGGTAAAATAGAGTTGAAGAGTATATTTCATAACTGTTAATTTCTAGCCTCAAAGTCCACTTATACATTTGCATGTTTGTTGTAGGCAAATAATTTAATATGTATTGAATAATTTTGGCTAATAAACATGTACTGTTTCTATGTACCTGGATTTGCTAAGGACTTACTTATATGACAAATCTCCAGGGCCTGTATTTAAATCTCCAGCTAATATAGATACATCAGCTGGTGATGCAGTCAAATGAACAAATTCTGCTGTAGAGTGAGCCTGTAATACTCTGTGAGCAAGATAGATGTCATCCTCATGATATTCGGCATGAAGCTAAAACAAAAGACATGGGCATTTATGATTGTTATTGTACATTTAAACTGCAATATATTCACCACCAGTTTAACATGATGTGGATCCTGCCAGGATAAGCCACTGTCACTTCAACATGTGCTGGCATCTGGCACTAATAAAAACAATTCAGCATAAATATTTTGTTTTTCTAGACTATTAAAATTACAAAAAAATTTGACTTAGTTCCCACTTTTCACTCTTTCAAAGTTGGTAATGAAACATGGTTACTCTGGGTTTACAACTATAATATTCTTTAGTAAAGTTACATTAAGAGATAAGCAAACACAACTCACTACAGACATACAGTCAAGTTGTGCATGATTTATGTATCAATCAATGTTGTACCCAGGTCTTTCATTCAGAATATTATTAGTTCCTGGTATATTTGACATACATCTATATGTATGTTGATATTTGATTATTGATATTGATTTCAATCGATCAAATAATCAATTGTTCATGGCTCCTGATATGTTAGCCTGATTGTATAATTAGCAGGAAGTGCAGTATATATGTATAAAAGTTTGAATCCGTGTGTCTCATAATAAATATTTAACTAATAAGTTATATAAATGTATTATAGGCCAATACCATACTTACATGTGTACAATAAACATTGACCAGCCTCTCACCACACCTGATTCTACACAGGCCAACACCTTTACCTCCAAACCAGTCTCCATGGTGCACTTTGTGAATGTAGCCATTCAGAGGCCACTGGTGGAAGAATATGTCTTGTATTAGCCATTTGGAGAATACACACAAACCAGAACCAAGAACACCGCTGTAGAAAAGATGAATTGAGATAATTTACACTCTACCATTGGAGAACCTGTGGTGGTCAAATATATATATAACAGTATTAAGTATGTAAGTGATCATACTTAATTTTATGGAATAATTAAGGAAGCAGTTGCTTAATTTCTAATAAAACTAGACAAGCAACAGCAATGTGGTTGTCACCAACATCATAGCCTTTGTCTTTGATAATACAGTATAATCTCACTAATCCAGCACTTCAATAGACCGATACATCCAATAATCCGGCACCCTCCGCCCGCACCTCCCTCGTCCCTCTACGCCTATGTGGTCCATCACCGCATCGTCGTCTAGCAGTCTAACCTCAAAACTTATCATGAAATATGTAGAGTTACAATAAAACTCGTTGAACAAGAACACAAATACGTGCATACATACATTATATTCTCTTTATGAAATGTTTAATTTATTTATTATGATTTTTTTTCCATAATCCAGTAATCCGAACATTCCGGCATTAAAATAATCCGGCACCCTCTGGTTTTTAATAGTGTCGGATTAGTGAGATTATATTGTACTATTAAAATAAAGCAGAATATGGCAATGAATTTTTTCAAATCAGAATCAAAATATATAACAAGGTTGTTATAAACAAATCTTCTCTCAGCCATGTGCGTCCACTGCTGGACATATGCCTCCCCCATATAGGGGGGATTTGCCAATACTCGCCACGCTTGGCAAGCGGGTTGGCGAGCGCAGTATGATTTACAATCCTCAGAAGGCGCTGCTGCCCACCTTCTGGTACGTGATCCCTTAGCCGACTCTTACGGCACCCGCGGGAAGAGATGGGGGAGTACTATTCTAGGCCGGTACCACCACGGCATATAAACAAATGCCTTGTTGGAATTGGTACATTTTGTTGTTTACAACTCTTATACAGTCATTTACGGTAAAATCTCTCATCTCCATCATTATAAGTTTCCCCAACTTAAGTCTGATATTATGAACAGTAAGACTAGTAATAAACTTATCAAAATTATAAAATTAAATCAAAGATTTTCAGGATAATAATAGGCACCAAAGACATAAATAGTTTTTCTGGATAGTCGTAACTATACATTATATTAGATATTTTCATTTAAGTTTCTCAGAGTATTTGTATGAATTAGGACAAACCCTGAAGTGATAAGGTGCCTCTCTTCAAAAACCATTTATGAGTTTCATATTTATTTCATAAATGTCAAATTATTATAAAAATTATATACATGAATATTTACCTGTAAAAATAATGTGAATATGGTAATTTGTCTTTTAAAGTTTCTCTTAAAAATAGAAAGTCACCTTCACTCCATACTTCTTGAAGACAAACTATTGTGTGATGACTATCCAACAAATATTTTGCTATAGCTTCAAATCTCTCTTTTCTGTTCTTGGATACTATTGGAATACCCCTGTAATATGCACTCAAACTTAAATATGGGACCACATAAATTAGCGATTTATCTATCTCTTGTTGATTACACTACACATTGTTTCATGCATTTTATGACATTAAAAAAGGTGTTGTGTGTTGATAGATTTGTTATTTATGCTGACCGCCTATACTCATCATCAGTTATAAGTAAATTGCAAATCTTAGTATTATTCAACGGAAGTAGCAATACAAATGAAATCAATACAGGTACTAAAAGTATCGTATTTACCAGCAGTTTAATGTAAACACATTCACCGTGAAATCTGAAGACATAATTATAATATGAAGAACGCAAGACAATAATGAAATAAAATACCAAACACCAGCATTAATTTAGAAGTTAATTTCACCGATCTGACTTAGAAACATAGATAAGTAACTATACTTAGAAAAGTTATTTTCACTTCAAAAACTAAATTCCTGTTTTATCAGATCCTGAGTAATGTAAACAAAGAAATGTCACGTCATGTAATTTCACTGACAGTGACATGGCAGCTGCCTAAAACATTTTTCACAAGTGAAAAAATATTTAACCTCAATTTCATGTTTATTGTGGTCTATCTAGTTGTATTATTCTATGCCTTTTAAAAGGCCCCATAAAACGTTACAAACAAAGAATAAAAATGTAAGATAGTTTTTAGGAGGTTCAGTTGGCACATTCCATCTTCCACTTATTTTGTGTGGCTAATACAGTCACACCATATCTGCGATGTTACCTTTCACAAACCTTCTTCTAACAATTGTTTTTATTCCGGGAGAAAGGTATATGGTACAGAACGATCAAACCACACATTTTAAAATACCCGTGGATTGTTCCTTAAGATCTGGCCATATACCATCAAATAAATTCGCATTTTTAATGAAGAAAGTATCATCTCCTGTTTGTTATAGATGTTTTTCGTTGGGTTAAGTAGTCTGGGCTGCTTTCGGCAGCGCTCCATCGGCAAAGTTTTAATAGGCTCTGACATGAACTATCTGATATGTAAATAACTATTGGCCCACTTGCACTAATTTAATAAACGCAAGTTTGTATGGATGTTAGTTACTCTTTCACGGCTGAACGGATTTGGATGAAATGTAGTTTGTAGATTCATCATCAATCACCACCACGCGGGTAAAACCGTGGGGCAATTTTTGTAAGCCATATTTTCATGGTACTTCTCACAGTTTAAAACGTATTGATGCATGGCCGTAAGTCGATCAATATTTGGCCGATGGATTCCATGGCCTGTGACCCTCTAACAGCAAATACAATCCTCCATCAAACAGCCATTTTTTGTACAAGTCAGAATCCCATATTATGTACTTTCTGTTATATCTCAAAGCTATATCGAAAACGGCTCTTTTATTCCACCATCTCCATTCTATCATCACATCGGTCAACTAGAAGTATACGGCAATGCGCCACCGCTATAGGTACATATAGCATCTTTACTTACGAATCTCTTTGTTTTAAGTTTTATGCTGTAGTGCCTACTGCCAGTCTGTTTCCCACTAGAACAACCAGAGCGTCTTCAAGTCACTAGTGAATAGGTACTTAAATGTACCTTTTAAGCTTGGGTGCTACACCTTGCACCACGCACGTTGTCACTTAACATCAGGTGAGACAGCGGTCAAACTTCATAATTAGCGCAATGATAGTTTTAGCGGTAGGTCAGATTGTTGTGTGCCAGCTAGTGGCCCAAGCTGTAGCACGATAATTATACCTATGGATGTAGAAAGGTAAGTTGGACGTAATTCAATACTTAAACTGCCTGTGTTGTCCACGAACAACAAACCACGCGTTTGTCTGCTTAAGAGTTGGCCAAACGACTGACATACCATAAACCTAACTTACCTATAACCGTACCACAGAAGCCATAATTTAAGAAGATTTTAGCACGTAAGTTAAAAAGCGGACCGATTTCGTGCAGCCAGTTACTAGCATGTCGTTAATCTATGGTTAAGCCCGCCAAATTTACTCGTGTTTCTGCCATGTTTAAATTTGTTTGTCGGTGGTGGTTGTTAAAAAGGTGCATGCTTTGGTTTTTGTAACAGAAAGAATATTGAGACGAGAATATACAAACAGAAGTAGCTTTATTAGAAAATTAATGCAAGTACGTAGGTGCGGTCCCACCTCTGGGACACGGGGCTTCCTCTCAGAGGTTGCAATGCGGGTTGGCAGAGACGAAGTTTCCACTTTACTTTATAGTAAGTACGTTACGAATATCTTCACTTTTATAGTCTTACAATGATAACTTTAATTAATTTATTTAGTAGGTACATTCAATAATTATGTTCAATGCCAACTTATAAGTATGCCTATTTTGCCTATTAATATATATATATTATATAATGCCTACAATATCATCATTAATATTATAAATGTGAATGTGAGTTTGTTACCCTTTCACGCCCAAACTACTGGACCATTTTTGATGTAATTTGGTGTGGAGTAGTACATGGGCTGCTTTCCATCATCATCACCACGTGGGTGGAATCGCGAGGTGAAGCTAGTAATATTATAAAAGCGAAGTTTGTATGTCATTTGTATTTTTAATACTCCTTCACGCTGAAACGGCTGCTTTTTTTGCATGTTCAATTTGCATGATATTCGGAATGAAGAAAGCTTATACCCTAGAATAACACATAGGCTTTTCATCCTGGAAAAATATTTCCCGTGGGATAACAGAGACGTAGAGGGAAGACCTGCAGGTTCGCCATGCGGGTGAACCTGCAGGGCACCGCTAGTAATAAATATAACATCGAGCAAAAGTTTAACTAACATACTAATGGGTACATACATATATAGGAATAGTATAGTTTGGCATATTTCGACATCTTTAAATGAAATAAAGATCTCTTAATCCTTGTTGTATCATACACTTAAGGTTTCATTTAGTCATATGAAGTGTGTATCTTAATAAGGTTAAACTACTGCTGTGATTTCACAATTGTTTTCGTATAAGAGGTGAACCAGATTCTGTATCATTGACAGATTTTAGTATTTTCATATCGTAACTCGTTTCTTCCTTTTCACTCAAACTGTAGACATTTCCGTCCTCCTCAGCTTCGTCTGTTTCTGTGTGCTTGATGTCATGATCGGCTTAAAAGCCAGCAAGTTTGAGAGCTGTAGAAGCTCTAATTGCCCCTATATCCTTTCTATGTTTTCGACCAGTATGCTTGGTCTTTGCCGGCTTTAAAACACGTTCTGGCATAATATGTGTTTGAAGATGTCTTATTAATGTAGACTGCAAAAAAATACAAAAGGTAACATACAGTTAACGTCAAGGTTTAACATGATTACATCTTCAAAACCACATCGTTACTGACCATCACGTGAGATAAGGGTCGAACGCTAGATCTATGAAGAAAAAGCGAACTCCCATGGCGGATGCACAGTATACATGCATAAAACAAATCTAATGTAGCCTAATTGTAATTTGAATGACATTATTTCATCTGAAAATCTAATAAAATTTAATTACATTTTTAATAAGTTAAATAAACAATGTGTAATGTTTATTCCATTTTTTGTAAATGTTTACTATTATCGTATAAATAGCATAATGCAATTAGACAGGTACTTTTTTAAATGTTGTAATAGAGGTTACGGCTTATATTCCTGAGAAAATGATATACAGCCGAGAAAAAAAAGTATAAGTTATGTACCTGTGTACACAACTGAGCTTCACATATTTCACAAGTGTGGGTTTGTTCTAGATGCTTCGATCGAATATGCTGTCTTAAATTGCTTTGCCTGGAATATACTCTGGAACAAAGAGAAATTTTTAATTAAACTTTAGATATAGACACATTTATTTGTTGCATTAGCACACATACAGTTACAATACACTTACAATAAGAACAAGATACAAGGTAAATAAAAATAAAATTAATACAGTTCATCATGTGAAGAGTCTAAGATGTGAAGTATACATATACATAATATGAACAAAAAATGGTATGTATATATTTGTTGTCCACAGCAACAAAAAGGATCTCGGCTCAGCATATTGCCTAACCACATCAAAATAATGTAGCTAAGCGTTGGTATTCTGCCGAGACCAACAGCCAATAGACCCTGTGAAGGTAGTATACATAAGGTTTTGAATATAGTGTACTTTTATTTTTATTGTAGGTATAATACAATACATATGTATATAATATAGTAGCTTTGATATTTATTAAAATTAAGATGCTTTAACATATTGTGGAATAGAGAAATGCCGTTAATAATATCTAGAATCTATCTACACGAAGTGTATTAAACCTGTTCGATCCAGACAACCCAGTCTTTTGGTTTTCCATTAAAAACGATTTATATCGAATATTAAAGGTAGTTTTAGATTATTTTTTTTTACATGTTATAAGTTTGCGTTTGACAACTGTCTCACCTGATGTTAAGTGATGACGTTGTCTAGGATTTAGCACGCAAACCTAGAAGGTACCTATTCACTCGCGACTTGAAGACTCCAGGATTGTACATAATTGAAAACTTAAAATATTGGGTTAATTAAGATTTCAATAATCGAAGCGGTGGAGGAATGTTATTCCAGCACTTGCATGATTGCCTGGTATCGAAGCTTCCCCTGAAAGCGACGGTTTTATGTTGACTATAATGCAGCAACTTTAAAAAAGGAAAACAAAATAGGGCGACTCACATGCGCTCATGAATACATTTCTTGGACACAGTAGTCTAACGAGAAATCAACAACAATATTAAAAAAACGTGTGGCACTCGGGGACTGCCGCGGTAAAGCTATTGCATAGCATTTTTTATCAACTTCTGCAATGAATATATTATTAACTTATGCAGTAACGCCGATACAACCAATGCCACCTAGAGGCGAGTTGCTGAACTAAACAGACAAGCGTGATATTTCAAAAAAGTCATTAAAAGTTCTGCTATTCATCGATAGATGGCAAAACTAAAAAGTAACACCGCTGTGCCGGTGAAAACTTAAAATATTGGGTTATTTAAGAATATGAGTTGCACCGTGGCACCAGCGACGCAGAAACAGCGCGAAGGATTAATTATATATGTGTATGGGGAAAGCTACCGTAAAAGAAAACACGGTAAGTTTTCGTTCTGAAAGTTTTGACGTTCAGAACAAACAACGTCGACGACACTACAGCTTCCTGTAGTGGAAGATTTAGCTAGACAAGATCTGTACTGTAAACAATTGCAATTTGCATGATGGAAAAGCTAGCCGTTAAACAACCGAGACTGGTCAATTTCTCTAGCCCACTGCTGCTTTAAGACAACGGTAAACCACACACTGCCCAACAGACGATCGCTACATTAGAGGAGCTGCGATTGGAATGTCTCCGACACCCATCGTACTCCCTGGATTTTGCTCTAACAGATTACCTATCACTTTTTCCGAAACTTAGACAACTTCTTGCAAGAAAAAAAGACAAATCCGACAACGCTGTCAAAACAGCCTTCAAAGATTTTATTGATTCTCTCTCCCAAAATTTTTTCAGCAAAGGAATCACATACGTTGGCACATACATTGATTGATTAATTAAAATTATTCAATTGTAAAAAAAGTCCGTCAGGCCGCTCCAAAAATCCCTACGTCATATGATATCACGATAAAATGAATGGCACACGGTTAGAAAAGTTGTGCTGAGATCATAAAATTATAGGGCTTCAAATTGGCCGGAAGTCTGAGAAAATCGTTCACTTTCCGAAAAAAACAATAAACAATATTTGGTTCATATTTAAATAATTCAATAAAACGTCTAAAAAAACAAAACATCATTTTTTTTCAATCGGCAAGTTATTTCAATAACTTAGGTACCACAATTAACCTTGCATTGTATGACACAAGGTAAAAGTGCAATTTATACAAAAATGTTATAATCCTTATAATACAACATCGACATACAAGGTACAGGCTGTTTTTTCACTTACCTAGAACAGCCTTCATACCAACATGAATACACTTTTTGAGTGGCCGATTTGCTGTGTCGTTTTAAATGACGCAAAATGTGTTCCCTTTTTTTAAATTTTCTTCCACAATCATTACAAATGTATTCTGAAAACAAAACATCCATTACAAAATATTGTACAAACAGAAGGCCCTATCTTCAAATAATTACCTAAAACTCCGACACAGAAGAATAGCAAAGCTACAATTAATAAATATTTCAGCAATTGAAGTTTTATTTGGAAAAACAGCTCTAGCCACTAAACAAACTCTGTACCTACCAGAGCAAAAAAAGTTTCGGTCGAAAATTGAGTAAGCATAGTATTATAAAAAAAAATAACATTACGACATGTCTTGCAACTGCTTTTAAAAAAATACATATAAACTTTTTTAATGAAAATAAAAGTAACTAAGGCAGTTCTTCCAAAAAAATGTGTCTAGTGACGTGACATAGGCTGTTTTTACAGACAATGAATAAACTTACAATAAAGCAGTAACACAAGATTATTAGACAATTTTTATTCAATTGCTGGCCATTTGTTGTTTATAGTACTTTTCACACTTAGAGTTCAGGAACAGTTTGCCTGAACAGATTGTATGTATTGTAGATTTTGGAGTAATAAATAAAAAACCCAAATACTTAATAAGGCAAATAGGTCAGTGACATTGCGAAAATATGACAACATGATGTTACTGATAAACACATTCGAGCATTCTAGGTCTAGTGTGATAACACCTTCGACCACATGAACCACATCGTCACTGACCATCAAGTGCTCAAAGTAAAAAAAACCGCTAGATCTATGCAGTATAAAAATATATATAAAAAAACACGTAAAATCACTACGGAACCCTAAGCATGCATGACCCTCTTATCAAAGTTTTTATTTATTACACCACAAGCTTCAAAGCTGCTTACCATGTTGTTCATGTTCAATTCTCCTGTGTTTCAGATATTTCGACCAATGGAGGAATGCCATCTCGCAAAATTCACAGCCGTATGTTTTGTGATTTTTCATGTGTTTTTTCTTCTCAAGAAGTGAGACAAACTCTTTACTGCACAGTTCACAGCTACAACAGAACAAATGTAACAATGTAGGTTACATATAAAGATAGGAAAATTAATTAGATACATTTTCAAATTATATTTGAGATTTGAATTGCAGAGGCACATCCAATTCAAGAATGTATGATATCACAAGGGTAGCATAAAGAAGATACTATACTACCATATTGACTACCAACCTTTTTTTACAAATCCTGAAAGAATCTTGGTGGCCGATCAAATAAATCCTCTTTATTATATCCCGTTTATATAGGTAATGGATGCTTTTTTTGACATGAACTATAATTTTTAGATTGATCACAAAGGCAGGAGGTAATAGGACAAAAATAAAATAAGGAAACAACTATCAAAGCTTTTGTAAAAATCTTTCTGAAAATGTCTGTTGTTTAATTTAATAATTAGACAACTACTTTGCCTTGTTCGGAAAACCTTATGTTAACAATAAATCACAAGCAAAAAAAACTGAGAGTATTTATTTTTTAACTGAACGTAGTTATTGCCACTGTATTATATGATCATCATATGACTAAAATTTTGCTAATTATGATATGTGCTACAGCAAGTACTATAAACCGTAGACAGAACACCCTCTGCAGAAAGTGAATTTGTGTGAATTCTTGATGAAAAGGTATCAAGTGTTTTTTTTAGTATACTAAGATCTAGGGTTTGACCACCATTTCACTTGATGGTCTGTGATGATGTGAATGAAGATGTAATCACGCTAGACCTAAGAATGTAATAACTCACAAGCACTGCAGCTGCCTGAACACACTATGTGTTTGGTGAAATTTGAGGGTGGTAGCTAGCCAGTCAGATACTCCAAAGTGATCTCGCACCCATGCAAATGTAATACTACTTCCAATTACTATGAAATATTGTTTAATAACATCGTTTTTTTAATATCTGCGGCTTGACCCACTGTGAGATAAGCGTTTTTCCAGCACATGCTCGACACCCTACGTTACACGTCATTACAGTGTTTGATGTGAGAGAACACAAAATACGTTCCAACATAGAAGGGTGCCTAAAACGACCAGGTAGGCACCCAGTTAGCTCGTAAGGGTAATAAATAATAAATGGTTTTACAATAAAGAGTACTTTTATTAGGTTAACAAAATAAAAATATTTGCTAAAATTAAATAATATCTTAAAAATACATCAATATATAAGAGATGGCTAATAGTGTCCGTCCTTTCAGCAGGCCCACACCTCGAAGAAGAGTCTCGCATATACAGTCGTGGTCAACTAATTAGGGACATTCAAGATAGTGAAGGGCTATAACCGGTTATGTACATATAAATATAAAACCCTATTGATTTCTCAGCACCTATTATTTGCATAATGTGGTCCGATTATTATGCTATAAATGGCTGTAAATAAAAGATTAAATAAATAGAAAAAGTATTTGATATCAAACATTAAACATGTATTAAATATTAAGGTACAATTCTGTAGTGGACATTTAATTAAGGACAGTAAAGTATAATGAAAAATACAGTTAAACAAAACTTATAATCTGCAGTGTTATAATATCTTTAACAGCTCTATTTTATTACGTGTAAAATCAGTACCCAGTAGCTAAACCTTTGTTAGTAATTACTGCTTGACACCGATGTGGCATAGACATTATCAGTTTCTGACATGTTTTGACAGGAATGTTTACCCATGCCTCACAAAAAGCTTCATGAAGTTCATCCAAATTTGTATTACGATAAGTGGCAACTTTTTTCTTGATTTCGTGCCAAAGGTGCTCAATTGGGTTGAGGTCCGGGCTATTTGCTGGCCAATCTAGCACCGATACAGACTGACTGGTAAGAAACGACTTGACTGAATGGGCGGTATGTTTCGGGTCGTTATCCTGCTGAAACGTCCATATAATAGGGAGATGCTCCTCAGCATAGGGAAGCATAGTTTCTTCCAATATTGCCTTGTATTGATGTTGGTCTAAGTTACCCTGAACTTTCCTCACAGGTCCCACTCCACGTCCAGAAAATGAACTCCACATTTTAATGTTTCCACCGCCATGTTTCACCTGTTTTTTTGTGAATCTTGGATTCATTTCCGCTTTTACAGGACGCCGTACATATTGCCTTCCATCTGAAGAAATCAAATTAACCTTGGTCTCATCAGAGAAAAGTACATGTTGCCATTGGGCGTAGGTCCAATGTCCATATTTACGTGCAAACGCCAAACGAGCATTTCTATGTTCTTTCTTCAACAACGGTACTTTGCGAGCCACTCTTCCGAACAACCCTGCTTCTACAAAACGTCGTCGAACGGTCCTCGCAGATACACCGGCTCTTTCGTTTGCCCCAAACACTTCGTGTTTCATTAAAATAGAGCCTAGAAACGGATCTTTCTTAGCTAACCTGGTTATCATTCTATCTTCTTGCGGAGTCGTTTTTCTCGATCTTTTTGTTCTGGACACATTTAAAGCTGTGTTATAGCGCTTGAAATGTTGCACTGCATTGCATACCATAGTTTTTGAACAATTTAAATGTTGTGCTATCCTTCGGTATGACCAACCACGCTCGACAAACTTCATGATAATTTTTCGTAGTGTTGGATCGCAACTTTTATTTTTGCCCATTTTTCTTCAAAATAATTATAAAACTTAAAATAAAAAATCTGGGTTGCCGCCAAAACGTCCACGAAACAATAAGAAAAGAAACAAAAAAATATTAAAATTCCAATTTTGAAATTAGAACGCAATACCTCAGTGTCCCTAATTAAATGGCCAGCCAGCATTCTTCGAACAAATAGCACTATGATAATTTATCAGCTATACTGTAAAGAGGTTTAATATTTAAGAAGTTGTTATTGTTTGTATAATCGCGCACATAAATGACTAATTACACTTACATGTAAAAGATATGGAATATTGTTAAGACTCGTTGGAAAATAAAAAAATAATTCACAATTTGGCTTAACTAGAGATTGTCCCTAATTAGTTGACCACGACTGTATGTGAAACGGCAATACACTATTAATCTATATATATAAAAATGAAACCCGTTTTCCGTTGTCACAACATAACATGAAAACGGCTTGACCGATTTAGATAAAATTTGGTATAAAGATACATGGGACTTTGGAGAAGGACATAGGCTACTTTTTGTCCTGGAAGAAGTATGGTTCCCGTGGGATAACTGAGTCAGCGGGAAAAACGTAGTGCACGCGGGTGAAACCGCGGGGCGCAGCTAGTTCAATCATAAATGTCAAACATCACAATAATTGTGAGGGAATACACCATAAATGACAAAATAAAGGTAAAAGTGTTGTGTTAAATTGAATTTAAAAAGTTAAATTAAATGATACTCTTTACTTATCGAACCTAAACTCGAACTTGATGTCTGTTGGAAAAGCCACTGAATCAGGGTGTACTGTATTGTTTACATACAAAAAGGATACAGTGAGACATCTTGATGCATGTATTATACTCAATGCATCTAAATGTAAAGATGGCTTATACTATGTAAATTCTGAATCGTGTCAAGATAAAATAGTGAAAATAAATATAACTTGCCACAAGATACTAAAATTAAAAAATGGCACACGTGCTTGGCTCACATGAACGAAACCGATAAGAAACTGGCATTGAAACGCCAGACCGTTATTGGATTTCAAACCGAATGAATCTCTAAAAGACTGATATTTGTATACAATAAAAAATAACTAGACTGCCAAATAAACCGTTCTACAAAACCGCTTGAAATAGTACACAGCGATGACTGCGGTCCAATGAAATCTCGAACGCACTATGGCAACAAATACTTTGTAAGTTTCATTGATGGTTACATCAGATACAGCCGCGTATACTGTATAAAAAATATAAGTAATGTATTAGAAAAGTTTAAAAAATACAAGGCAGAAATGGAGAACTTCACAGGCAACAATATCATTTGTTTCCAATCAGATAATGGACTAGAGTATTATAATACGGCTTTTAACAAAGTATTGAAAGATAATGGTATTACAAGACGCCTGACAGCATGGGCTTATACAGAAGAAGCCATCACAGAAGAAGACGCTGTAATAGAGCCTCCTCTAGAACAATGCTTACTTTGTGATCGTAGCAAAAAGTAAAACAAAAAAAATGTGTGTGAGTGAGCTCAATTCAATTAATGAAAATGAAACACAAACTTTACCAAAGAATAGAAAGCTTTTACCTTGCAAGTGGGTATTCAAAATGATAACCCATCCAGGTAAACACTCCCAAGTGTTGAAAAAAACAAAGCAAGGTGGGTAGTAAAAAGTTTTTCGCAGAAACCAGGGATAGACTATGATAAAACATTTATTCCTGTAGTACATCTTACAACTGTCCGCGCGCTATTAGCAGTTGCTGTTAAGGAAAAATTGTCGCTCTGTCAGTTTGATGTTTCAAGTGCCTTCTTAAATGGATATGTTGAAGAAGAAATCTACATGAAGCAGCCAGAAGGATATAGTGATGGAACGAATATAGTGTGTCAACTAAAAAGAAGTCTCTATGGTCTTAAACAAGCTCCTAGATGCTGGAATTCTAGTATCCACGAATTCCTTGTGAGCTCGATTTTCACTCAAAACATCTCAGACCCATACATAGACGAAAATGGTTATTCTAAGGTACTTCTTGTACTTTACGTTGGCGACGGGCTAGTTGCTTCGACCACTGAAAGAAAAGCAAAGAAATTTATAAGCGAACTTCAAAACCGTTTCAGGATAGTGACAATGCCTGCATCATTGTTCGTAGGTTTGAAAAATTGAAACCTCATACAATGACCATATAAAACTTATTTAATAAGCCTATAACAAAAAAGTTTTGGAAAAATATAAATGGCTGGTTACAAACCAGCAAAGACTTCAATACAAAAAGAGACTACTCAGAAAGAGAGCATTACTGAAAAAGATAATAAATTTGCAAATAGACAAGTCGTTGGTTCTTTAGCCTATTCAATGGTGGCTAGAAGACCAGACATCAATTTTGCAGTCTGCTCCGCCTCAAGATGCTATGATAATCCATCTAATGCATGCATAGTAGCAGTTAAAAGGATATAAAGATACCTGAAAGGTACAATGAAAATAGGACTGGTGTTTAATGATACCAAATTTCAGGCTGACACTCTACATCCGGAACATTATGTCTTTATTACGGACCTACCAGCTGGCGTACCTAATCAAAAACAGAAAACTTGCCGGAAGCTTAACTGGTAGCCGCTTCAGAAACTACACAGGAAATAGTATGGTTATAGAAAATGCTAGAAGAAATAACGAAGACCGAAATGCCCCCTGCTCTTTATATTGATAACGAGTCAACAATAAACCTTACAATCCGCCATACGAACAGCTTAGCCGCTCCAAACATAGAAGAAACTTCTTTATCAGAGAGTGCGTATCGGAAGGTTTGCTTCAAGTCAAACAAGTTTCAACTGAAGATCAATTGGCTGATCTTTTTACAAAGCCACTTTATGGACCCAGGCTGAAGATGCTTTGTATAGCTCTTGGACTTGCTTAAGCTTAATTCTACTAAAGGGAAAAAATTCACCTCCTTATAGTTATGCTATCGTAATCATACACGGAGATGAAATAGTTTGATTTGATGTTGTCAAAATAACGATAAAATATTCTTTCGTCTTTCCATAGATTTATTATTTACTTTAATATAACAACATTTATGATTGAGCTAATAATGAATTACCGTTTCACATATGCGAGAATCTTATTCGATGTGTGTACTGAAAGGACGGAGACTGGCTAATATACCTACACTTACAAATACTATTTCAGCCTTATAACAGAAACACCGTAACAATAATAAAGTTGTGAATAAAAATTCAGGGAAAGTGTATCTTTCTTAGAGTACAGAAAATTAGATAGTCAGATCTGTCGTTTTAGACATTACTCCTTAAATTCAAGCTTACAAATAGTCATTACCGAAATCAACCAAATGATCCGCGATTTCGGTGTAATCCCGGGTTCTTTAATTGGCGCAAGTGCGCCTTACAATATTTTTTTGACGTGATAACGTTTTATAAATTGATGAATACCAGTAACACTCATGAAAAACAGTAACGTTCCGCGTAACGTTCCACCTGAGTTTTGTATTACATAAAATAATCAAAGTCAAATTCAAAGTCGTGTCGCGTCGAAGTCATAAATGATTATGACGTTATCACGTAAATCTATCGTCCGTAAACCGACTTTACAGACAACCAATTTTTTTTTATACATTATAAGCTTGCCTTTGACCATTTATATATTTATACCATTTTACCATTTCAACGTAGACGAATCACTGTGAGACGAGTAACTCCTGCCCCTATAACGAAAAGTACTTCATGATGACCACCACCGCTCTGTTAGAGTGAAGCGATTGAGAAGAATACGAAACACACGTAGAATAATTGAATTTTTTGAAAAAAAAGTAGTGTTTCATAAATGAAGAGATAGGTTGTGCAGTGCCTTAAAAACTATATGACTGCATATCGTTTAATAGTAACAATTTTGTACAAGTAAATACATGAATATGGCAGTGATGCCATATATTTACAAATCATCGCGCCAAAATGATTCCATAGCCTCTACAATGATAGATACGTCGCTACTGAAGGGTGGACGCAGCCAATTGGAAAAAAATATTCTTGATCCAATCCTGTCTCTAAGTTGTACATTTTAAGAGGTTAATCAATGTGTTGTTTAAGTGGAATCACGTCCCCTATGCAGCCCCGGAACGGATTGTCGCTAAATTCCTACGTCAAGTTTAAGGCGCTTTGGTGTTACATGGTACTAACACGATAGTACAAGACAATTCTGTTTCGATTATTGATCCATTAATACTTCTTAGGAATAATATGGTCTTATGATACATAAAAAATATTTTCTTAATTATTCCTCTCTCCTTTAAAGCTCTCGTCAGCTTCTCTTATTTCGGAAGTCGAAGGGTTTGGTGATGGTGTGTTTTGTTGAGAATAAGTCTGGTTTTGAAGTTGGGGGGTTAAGCCTAGAGCGTTGATAAACCGGGTGAACCCAAAAAACATATCTTTGAACATCTCTGTCTGCTTAGCAAAGACGGTAGCGAGAAAATGATTCCTAAACTCTGTGTCTTCGTTTTGGACAAAATCATCATCCCTTTCAATCAATGTCGTTTCATTTCTTCTACTCCGCGTACTAGGAATCTGCATGATACTATTAAGTTGGTTATCTGCCTCTTCGCGTTTTAGAAGAAAGGGTTTCATTTTTTTGACGGTATTAGTAAATGTACCCAAATTGTCACCATGTATACGGGCTGCAAAGCTGTGTGGATTATAAATCAGTGTTCTGGCGCACGGCCAATTAATTAATCTCATTTTCAAATTTCGATAAGTTTTTTCGGACAATTCTGATGTCTCAAATGCACGAGCTATCTCTATTGTAGGGATGGCGTATCTAATCTTATTAATTTGCTTAGCCCTAGGACGATTTCCCAAGAGTGTGTCCGGTGGTTGATCTTGAACCAACCAATCTTTCCAATCGTCCGGCATAAATGGAGCCACTGCTTTTTCAATGCGGGCAATAATTAATGCATAACTCTTTTCTCCTCCTCTTTCAAACAGTTCTCCAACTGTAGTATTTCTCCTAGAAAGAAATTAAAAATCCATTTAATATATTTTTTTTATTTTGAACTGACACCTCAATTCATCCATTGTTATGGGTCAATTTCATAGTAAGTTAAGACCAATGGATGTAACGGCTAAATAAACTACCCGACGGGCTGGGTAAGTTTAACGCAGAATTAATGTCTCACTACTGTTCTTCAATGACGACAATGCAGATTGCAGCGGTAATATCGCTGGCTGAATACGATAGTGGCACAAGACAAAATTCAACAATTTGAGAAAACGCACATTTTAATATTCAAAGACTAGTGCGCGCGCACAAATTTGCTCTTACTGACTGTGTTTTATGGAATATATAGTTCATTTTTGGTTTATAAATATCTACATTCTATCTTCCGTTGCTGGCAGTAATAATTTTGAAATGTTTTTTGTTCTTTTGATTAATATGAAGCTCAGAAGATGGCGACTCCGAGTTATGCTAGTGTTGCATTGTTTTGTTTTCACTTTTTTTATTAATGTCATAAATTATGTTAGAAAAGTAAAGAAAATAATGATGCATTTTCACGAAAAACTAGCTATGTAGAATATAAAACTAGAAGTGCTCATCAATGGAATTGTTAAATCTTAAATAAAAGTACCATAAATCTTTAGTAACTTTATTTATGATCATAATTTTTAGTCTTACGTGTTGAGAATCAGTTTGAAAGAAATCCACAAACGAAATTTAGTTATTGTACTCTATTCTTACCCATCATAAAAAGTACCACACTTATAAAACAAAATATAAAATCCGCTTTAGCTATGTAACAACAATTAATCAACATTAACTGTTCAATAACTTCTTAGGTTTCATTCAGTTCAATAAACTCTCAAATCACAAAAAATCAGCCTTATGGTTCCAGTAGGAAATTAGAGGTCGGTTATCACATATTAATTAACAATCTCAAAAAATAGGTAGGTACCTAATCAAAGAGCAGACAAGAACAGAAAAGTTCTTTGAAAGAGTAAAACAAGTAGATATTTTGTGGAAGTTTGATTTGTAAAATTAAACTTCCACAAAAATCCTACCTGTTTTAAAATTTTTAACCAATTCAATCATGTTTCAAGTTCTGAAAAAAATCTGCATAACAACGTGGAATAGTATTAGAATTAACTAATGACATCAAATCTTGAAATTTTCTTTGAGAAATGGGTAGCTTATCAGGATATGCTTTCTTCAGTTGCACATCTTGTATAAGTCTTAGTTGTTTTCTAGTTCTGCTGGATCTGATGTTGACCGTTTTGTAGTTGTCATCTTTGTATGAAGTCTTATAAGAGAAGACACCAGGATTCTCTTTATCCACTCGTAAGACACAAATATCGTTAAAATTAAACTTCTCCCCACATGTATTAATATTAAAATTGGTTGCAGTGGTATCAATGAGATCTTTCAGGTCAAAAAAGAAGCTATGATCTAATTCATGCACCTTAAATGATTCTCCAGATTTCCGTGCTGTTGAAATTAAAGTAGTATATTGCGATGGTAGATAAATTGGGTTAGATTTCAACGCTTTCTTGATATTTTTTTCGATTAATGAATGGCTCACATCGCCTTCGTTTTGTGTATGGCCAACAACCAAAAATTTATGTGTAATTCCTTTTATGTTAAAATTTGACACAGCATAAAGATAAGCAGCAATTATAAATTTGTTCTTTCCTTGACCACCACAATTATCGGAATACAGCACCACTTCTACTTCGTCGACATCATTGGAGCAACCAGCAATATCCTGTCTTGAAGAACACATTTCTAAGTAATGCAGTAAGCAAGACCCAATCTCATTTGATCCTTTGTGCCCTTCACCTTCATGCCAAACGTAGCAATTAACTGTGCCCAATCCTTTCTTATTCAAGTCACAAATGGTAAAATTGTATGTGGACAATTTGCTTTTATAATAAAAAGTCGAAACCTCACCCTTCGGAGTTGGTAAAGCGGCCTGAAGATCGAAGCATGCAACTCTGTAATTCTTAGAAATTTTTGTTTTATCTTCTTCTTTCTCAGTTCTAGCTATATTTTTCTCTTCGTGGTGTCTCATATATTCGATTTCTATGTCTAATCTTTCACCATAATCTTTATTTTTGTATGATTCACAAAATTGGCATAAATCTTTCTTTGGCTTAAAAAATTCCATATTAAATTCATAATTAAATATTTGTCTATAGATTGAGAAAGTGACGAAATCACGATTTTCTTTTTGACAATCTTGCTTGTAATCTCTGTATAGGTCCATCAATGTTCGTCCTCCTTCTATGTAATTTTTAGAACTATCTGCACGCGTGTAGTGACTTTCAACTGTCGGAATACTAGAAATATGCTTACGAGCACCGTCTTTTACTTCTTCAGGTATCGTAGCGTGTTTTTCATGTTTGCCTCTTCGATCTTCTGTAGTGAAGCCTTTCTCTGTCTTTTCAAGTACAGTTCTTATGCATCGGTTTGTTATACCTAGAGTAGATGTAAAAAACGTTTTGCAGACACTTACTTTCTCTTGAGCCTTGTACATAAAAAAAGTATGGTTTAATTTGCGAGCTGTCCGATTTTCACGTAGAACAGGATATCTGTATTTAGGTTGAATCAGTTCCATAGAATTTGCAATGAATTGTCTTTGTCTGTTAAGGTCTTTCAAAGACCAAAACGATTGGAAATATTCCTTCCGTTCATCTTCGCTTATTTTTAGTGTGCATTTACGTCTGCAAGAGTCAGTGCAGGGAAGCCCTATTGTCCTTGAAGGCACCAGATTACCTTTTTTTAAAGCTTTGTACTCTTGTCCAGAATTACGTAATTTTTTTGCTCTATTTCTTTTCCACAGTGCAGGATTTGCTTTTCTTTTGCGGGTTTTAGGCTTAATGTTTTCTTCCTGCACACTTTCAGATAGACTTGATAAATTTTCATCAGACTCAGAGATTCTGGATTCGATCCTATCAAGATTTCCATAATCAGGGTCGGCATCAGAGTCGTCAATCTCTGACTCCGAACTTAAAGACACATCTTTGAGAATTGCAGAAGTTGGTATTATATTGGCATCGGTGTTATGGTGCTCTGAAGACACATTGGTCGGTAAATCAAGCAGAATATCATATTGCGAAGGGCTATTTAATTGAGATAGATTCAGGGGCATTTGCTGTTTATTAGGACTTTCACAATCAGTCAAATCGTGTTCTATTGATTTCGTTCTAAATTCAGACGTTGGAGGCAATATCGAAGGACTACCCGGACTACAGAAAATTTTACTCGGACCGTTTGGCGTGTCATCTTCATCCATTGTACGATAATTTACAATTTTATCTGTATCTAAAGATGCCGAACCTTCGCAAAATGTTTCTCCTTCTGGCACGCTTGAGAATGTTGGTCTATCGTTTTCCAAAGAAATTACACTTTTTGATTGTTTGTCCAAGCTTTCAGGTTGACTTTGCGAAAACTCGAAATCTGATGCAGTCAATGGAGAGTCACATAAAATCTGAGCTACATTCGAGACACAATTTCTGCCAAAGAGATCCTTCATTACATCATAATCAAGTCCAGAGAAACATTTGTTTTCAATTGTGTTTCTAGCATCACTCAATTTTTTTACACCAGGGTCACTTACTGATGAAGCTGTCGTATCGTGTTCACAAGGGGATCCTTTAGATCTGGAAAAAAAAAAACAGTTATAGTATATTAATTCATACTCGATTCTAGCTGGATTGATTTCGACCTGTACCTACGTAATTAAAATTTTGTTTTACGCGAATAAGTGATTTTCACATTACATTACATTTCATTATGTTGTATTTAGTAACGGTGATTATTTTTATTTAAAACAAAATAAATAACTACTTACCGTGGTGCAGCCCCAGCACACATATTTTTGTTTGGCATCATGGTTATCAAAATTAACACCGGCACAACTAAGAAAAAAACTTCACGATGTTTGTGCAAAACGGGCACAACTCCAAAGTGTCACTATTGCACAACATTAAGCATGCGATAGCCGCGAGCACATGCGGCCGACTAACGATGAGCCGGTGTTGCATGAAAGAGACGCAACAATATCGTTTATTCACTAATGACACTTACGCCTCCAACCGGGTAGTTTATTAACTAACGAGTTGGGTCTTTAATGCATAAAATAAAGTACCTAATTTAGAACAAGAATTCATTACTAACTCAAATTGCCACAAATTCGACTTGTGCCACTAATGTATTCAGTCAGCGATATGTAGGTATATAAGCAGGAATAGTATTAATTGATCTATGTAAGATCAATTCTTTCCCCAGCCAGCTTCGGATTAATTTTCTTTCCCATGCTTAATTGCAGCATGATCTAGCTAATAACTATTTTGTACTGGTGAATTCAACCACAGCCTTCATTTCAAATTCATTTCATTGTCATCTGCTGCGCAAGATGGTGGATTTTATTTTCAAAATTATCTTATTTCTCCTCATTCTAGCTTTATTGCAATTTTATGTGTAAAAGCTTGACGTACAATCATCTCTAGGATAGCGTTTATTTCCGTACCAATAATCATCAATTTAGAAGCAATACATTGGTTTAAAATGTATTCACCAGAAAATGATTACTTTTTAACCTCATCATTCTATACACAGTAATCCAAAAACTAAATTTAAATATCAAAATTACTTCAGCCAGTATGATCCACTGTTTGCGCGTATAAGATGTTCACGAATGGTTACGTAGATCTGTGGCACTAGAATGTGAACGAAAGCGACATAGACCCTACGACCCTTCGTACACTATGCTACGCAAATCTTGGATACTAATGTTGGATACTACTACTACATTAGTATCGTGTCGCGAGTATCGAGTAGCGCACGGTCCGTACACACGGCATTGCATCGCAAGACATGAATTGCCTATTCAGTCACTACTGACGTAGCGGCTAAACAGATTACACGTTTACAAAATATCTGACACAAGTGACAATCTGAAAATCGCTGCGACCTATGTAGCGACGATCTCGGCAGGCAGGTAGCGCACGACTGGCGCGACGCGAGTCGCGGGACGAATGTCGGCGACGCAACTAGTATACGAGCCTCAATGAATTTGTATGGCGGTAGTCGCTTGGAGACTAAAATCGTCGAGTATCGAAGATTTGCGCAGCATAGTGTACGAAGGGGCTACTAAGCAGAAGAAAAATTATTTAAAAATAGATAGAAGGCCAGTACTTCTTATTTGTATTTTTTAAAAATCATATATTAAGAAGGGTTTTAAGCGGCAAAAAGACGCACATTTTAAAAACCTTTTTGTCAACTTTCTGCACTGTTTTTGGTGCTATTGATTGTTTTTGATGGTATTATAATACACATATAATCTTAAGATGGGCTCTAACTTATACAGATTCGGGAGAATTCGAGTCAAGGTTTATAAAACATATTTGCTTACTTTAATAATGAGGTTTTTGTGACCTATCAACTTTCAAGATGTAAGTATAGAATACGAAATAGGGATGCACATCAACAAACTCACCTCTTGTGCTGTATCCACAGAAATCAATGTCAGTTTCTTGCAAGGAAAGTATACAAAACAAATGTAAACCCACTTCAAAGGTTTTATTTGCTCTCACAATTCTTTCAGCAAAGAAATTAATGCAGTATACATAAAATGTGCAAATGTGCATGGATAACTTCGATCAAGAATACGACTAGATTTCGGGTCACATACAAAATCAAAGCTATATTCTGTCCGCGAAAGCATACCTATACAGCTACATTCGTTTACTGACGAACTGAGACAGAAGTTTTAAAGTTCAACCTAATCACAACCAAAGCTCCTGGTAATGATGTCCAAATCCTTCAAATATTACGATTACACGTCATAGAAAACGAGCAAAGCAATAAATTACTCCTGTCACTTCAAAATGAAAAGAAGTAGGTAAATAACATTTATAGTGAAATCAACCTTAAGCGCTTAAAATAAAGTACTTTTTCTCTTTATTGCCTTGCGAGCTACATCCTTGTATTTCATTTCTGGTTGCTTCTATAAATTTTACTACAGGAGGCATGGAGTCGCGTTCAACTCTAAAATCATATAAGTTTGAAGTAAATACTTACGTACAACTTTTATTTTTGTTTTGGGTATCCATGTTTTTTTATGAATCGTATAGATTTTTTTTAAAAGGTAACGTCAGTAAAAACAATATTTATAAAAGCTTGTTATTTTTCAAATGTATGTAAGGACGGCGGCTGGCCAACTAGGGCGCCTATTCCTGGATGTCACAAATAACAATTCATTATACTAAATTCCACTATTTTATATTTTATTATCGTTATCTATATTATTGATGCTGTGGTGGTACCGACCTAGAATAGTACTCTCCCATCTCTTCCCGCGGGTGCCGTAAGAATCGGCTAAGGGATCACGTACCAGAAGGTGGGCAGCAGCGCCTTCTGAGGATCGGAATTTATACTGCACTCGCCAACCCGCCTGCTAAGCGTGACGAGTATTGG
The DNA here is from genome assembly GCA_934044485.1 of Apeira syringaria. Taxonomy (NCBI): domain Eukaryota; kingdom Metazoa; phylum Arthropoda; class Insecta; order Lepidoptera; family Geometridae; genus Apeira; species Apeira syringaria. The sequence continues at coordinate 18,066,908 of OW203662.1, read as the reverse complement.
CAAATCCCCAATATGGTGGAGGCATACGTCCAGCAGTGGACGTCCTATGACTGAGATGATCTATATTATTATATATACAAGAATATATATATGTACAGTTTATTTTGTTTGTAGTTATTTAATTATTGATTGTATTTGACACAGTCAAACACAACACGAAATCGAAGCGGAAAAACACTACATATCCATCAGAATTTATTTTATATTCTTAGCTTCATTAATTAGCTAGCATAAGTTGAGTTTGCTGTACAATTGTCTTTTTTAAAGGATATAAGTTTACATTTGACCACTGTCTCACCTGTGTCGTTTTGATTTGTTCTCTCCCAGATATCTCCCGTTTCTTTTTTACAGATATAATGTAACCTTACATCAATAAATTTTTCAACTAATGATTTGAGTAAAGTGATCGTGATGGTGCTCATCACGAAATCACTTAAGTACATATAAAATCACTTAAGTACATATAAAATTCAACCATATTTTTTTCTATTTTTTACCTCCACTTACCCGAATTAAGTTTCTAATCATGCTTTCATGCAAATATTAAATACATCATTAGAGGCATAGAATAACTCCCCTACGTCTCTTAAGCCTATTAATTTGTGAAAGAATAATTTCCCTATTGCACACAAGTTCTATACTTTAGTTTCTTTACCAATTTACTGGCAACAAATCCCAAAATATAAATTACTATTTGCGGCTTATGACTTGTAGATGGACTTACATCCAATGTGGCAGAAAGGTTATTGCTATTCGTCTGGTACTTTTGAACACTTTGCTGTATATGTTTGTCATTTAAAATCTCTGTTTCACTTAAGTTTCTCTCTTCACTTACATCAAGACGATATCCTATCGAGGTTTTATTCATCTAAAATGTACTGTCTCTGATATTTCAAATCACCCAAAAGTTGACGAAGTATTTTCAGCATGAATAAACTTAAAGCAGTATTTATAAATAAGGGCAAGAAAAATATCAAAAAATATTTTAACACAAATCTACTCCATGCATTAACTGTTCTGTTTAACCAAATGTTGGCCCAACAATCGCATTGGCACGTGTTGGGTATTGGCTGAACATTCTTAGCGGTGGCTTAAAATTGGTAATTTTGTTAAAAATGTAATATTATTGGTTGATATAAAGCGTTCTAAATAACTTATTCTAAATTAACTCGCCGAAAGTAAGACACTTCGTCTAATAAATTACGTTTTCGGGCATTATTCTTACAACTTTTGTGGCATTGTGAATTACGTGTTAACGTTGCCTGGGTTTCGACAGAACTAAACAAAATAAGAGCTCACGCCGCAAGTGCGCTGTTATTTATCGAGACGTATTTTTCACGCCGACCCGAAATCTTATGTATTCTTGATCGAAGATGGATAACAAAGTTTTAGTTAATTAATTATGTGTTTGATATTCATAATTTGTTTTTCATGTTGCTTTTATTCTAGATAGTCATCAAAATGGTGACCAGAGCACCATTTTGGTACCACCATTTACAAGTATAACATAATCATGCCAGGTAAAAAGCAGGCTAAGCAGCGACGTAAATCACACAGGGGTCAAGTCCTTAGATTTTAACTATGTTTTTCTCACTTGGTAATTACAACTCTAGAAGAAAGTAGTTTGTGTGATATATTGAGAATTTTTTGAGGAAATTTATATAAGCAGTGTTTGAAGTTTTTCTGTATGCTATATTGTAAAAAAAACAACTTTCTGGTTTAAAGAGGATGTAATGAACATGGGGGAGACCTATGTCCAGCAGTGGACTTCCTATTGCTGAGATGATAAATGGATAGAAAAAACTGAAATATAGCTACTGATGATTTCTAGACTTGTGTAAACTTGAAATTTTCTATATATTTAGTACTATGGTTTGCTATGGTTAATGCTTAGCATACCTAAATATTATAATGATATGGGTAATTTTAAATATACTAAGTTAATTTCCGCCTTTGTGAGTTTTCAGATTAGATAGAAATGGTTTTAAAGCTACATTATTACCTGAATGATTTCACATAAGTGTGGTAGAACATATGGGTGCTGAGTAGATGTTTTTTCTTGAAATTAGAATTGCACACATCACAGGTAAAAACCACTTTTTTAGAATGTTTGATTTTCATGTGTCTCTTCAAGTTTTGACGATTGGAAAAGACTTTGAAACAGTCTGGACACCTGAAATAATCATTCAATTCAATTTTATTTATTTGGAACAATAACATAGTTTGTTTACAAACATATGAGACATAGACACACATTTATTTGTTGCATTGGCACACATACAGTTACAATACACTTACAATAAGAAGATACAAGGGAAATTAAAATTATACAGTTCATCATGTGAAGAGTCTAAGATGTGAAGTATCATCATTATTATCATTTCAGCCATAGGACGTCTACTGCTGGACATATGCCTCCCCCAATGATTTCCAAGGACCTGTTGGAAGCGGCCCGCATCCAGCCCTTGCCTGCAATCATAGTCAGAATATATACCATTTGTGTGAAGTATACATAATATAAATAAAAAATGGTATGTATATATTTGTGTGCCACAGCAACAAAAAGGATCTCGGCTCAGCATATTGCCTAACCACATCAAAATAATGTAGCTAAGCGCTGGTATTCTGCCGATACCGACAGCCAATAGACCCTGTGAGAGTCGATGACAGCATCAGAACTATATAACTGTGTTGCAGACGGGTACATAAGGTACTTACATGTTTAGATTTAAAGTTTACATATTTGTTTTTTATATACATTTAAAATTTAGTAGGATGAATTAAGATAGCCGGGAATAAGTAGGTATGTACTTATAAGAGGGTTTGTGTGTATGCGTGCATGTGTGTGTGCATACAGGTGACATTTATTTTAAAACTTTTAAATCATTTTCAGTATCATCATATATAATAACCATTGAAGCCATTCAACACACTTTTGTTTGCAAATATATGATGTAAGAGGATAAATATTTAATTTTTTATTGACTTTTTTATACAACATTGAACTTATAATATAATAATGGTGACTTGCATCTGCTGTCTGTCTTAATTCCTCTGAGATATTTTTTGTAGGTTTCACTTCAAATTATTACCTCCCAATATAGATAATTGTCACTGACCATCAAGTGAGATAGTGGTCTAAAGTTAGATCTATACAGTGTAAAAACACCATTTCTAACTATACTGGAGCAAGAAATAACCCAAGATATGGGCAAACACATTGTTAAAAAAAAGTGGAAACTAAAATTTAGGACCTGTACAACATACCTGTTAATTACATCAAAATTAGTCTTAATGTGTACACTGTTAATATGTCTGTCAAGGTGGCTTTTGCTTGTGTAGGATTTGTTGCAATTTTCTTCACCACACACAAAGGTTTTCTGAAATCAGGATGACATGGTAATCACATATATTGAAGAATTTTGTTCCCTATGCTACAACACAGGATTTCTTGGAAAAGAATGATGTATTGTATGTATTTATTAAGTGTATTTTCCAAACTAAGGCAAGTTATTATGGTACCTTATCAAATGTTTTCACACTTAACACCAATATATAAATGCAAAAGTTTGTATGTGTGCATGTTTGGTGCTTTTTTTTACTCTCAAATGGCTGACCAATTTTGATGAAATTTAGTATTGAGGTAGCCTGACAATGAATAAACACAAAAGGTGCTCCTTTTTATCTAAAAATATAGTATTCCCTCCATGGAATTTTATACATAAGTATCTTCTCATCTATTTAAATATATTGTTATATATATAAATAGATGATGATTAATATATATAAATTCATTTGAGACACTTTTAAACTCTCAACTTCTAAAATAAATTTTAAATAAAACAACACCTAAAACCGAACATATGAAAGTAACTCTGTTCTTTAAATTTTCACGCCTAAGCCTCTGAACCAATTTTAATGAAGGTCAGTATAGTGTAGAGATAAATGGGACTTTGGAGAAAGACAGGCTACTTTTTATCCCGAAATAGTACTGAAGAGCGGGAAAACCATAGGCAACAAGGGTGAAAACGCTGGGCGCGAGCTAGTTGCACTCAATGCAATGATATTAAAATGTAGGTCTGCCAATAATGCTATTTAGACAATACTCATGATTTAGGTTATAAAACAGTTGAAAATGTATGCAACTTACGATGTTGTTGTGGAGTAACAAATGTTGCGTTAATCGGTAAGGTCTGAGAAACGAAGCTCCACAATCTTGACAAACATGTTTTTTCTCTGGTTTGGATTCTTTTTTCACAACTCTATTCATTTTTTTTTCCAAAATTGTAATAAGCAATTATTAACCAATATTTAGTTTGTGAAAACACAGTACAGCTGGTACAGATATCCATAGATCAGATAGAATACATATACATACAGTTTAAAGTTACTTATCTATGGGCAGTGTGCCAGTAGTGATTGAAGATTTAGAACGGTTTTAACGATTTTATTACAGAATTAATAATAAGGAAACAAGTAGAGTGCAGTTTGGTTTTAAAAATAACACAATACACAGAAATACATTGAAGGTAACTTAACGATAAGAAATACATAAACGTGATGGAGGATCAGTTACACACAGTTATACTCGGTGATGAATAATCAGATATACTCAGCTTGCCAGGAAGAAGATCCGCAGTTAAGAAGGCCCGAAGCTAGCTTGTTGAGGCACGATGACTCCCGTTGAGTGTAGCACTCCACAGTTGACATGATGCCTCTTAGATGATGAGAACTTCTGTTCGGTGCGGCTCTCGAGGTAAAAGTGAACGTTACCTCGTCGGGACCGGCGTGCCCCAGACTCGACTCCATTTTGTAGAGCTAAGCTTGACTATTGGTCTAAATCGGACAGTACGTGATTCCTTCCTTTACCCAGTCGACCAATAGAACACTTGCCTTAGTCACATCCGTACTTCCATTTAGCGCCATCCATTCAGTTGTATCTTCCCACGCTCCGACACACCATCTATCCTATAACGTCCGAAACTAGCCGTACCTAGTGTAATCTATGCTTGATAATCTATGGAACAGGATGTACCTCGCGGTCCGTCGCGACAATGATCATGTAGCGACTCTCTGGTCGAACATAGGCTACAGAGTCTTGAAAACTGACGTAGAGATTCTTGCCTATCGGTTTTCTATTGGATACATTTCGGCGAATGTGCACTGGGATTACACAATTTAATTCCACCATGTCCATTATATCATCGGTCAACCAGACGTACAACTATACGCCACCGATACATGGTATACAACTGTTACGCACGTAGTTTTTTTGCTTCCAATTTTATAATGCGTACTCACTACACTCTACACTCACTACACACGCGGGTGTGGAATTCACTGCCTGAATCTGTGTTACCCGATATGTACAATCCCGGAGTCTTCAAGTCGCGGGTGAATAGGTTCCTTCTAAGTTTACGTGCAATAGCCGCGTCGTCACTTAACATCAGGTGAGACAGTGGTCAAACGTAAGCTTATAATAAGTGAAAATAAAAGGGACCGTAAAATAAAACGCAAAATGTTCTAAAAGGAATGATCTGGCAACGCTGCTATGGAGAAGTGATATGGTACCATAGATAAGTAACTATATACGGAGATACTTCTCCTTCCCGCGGCTGCACCTTAGAACAGATAAAAAAAATATATATGCTCCTCATATTTTATGGTATGGGCTTTACAGCGTACTTTGGCTGATAAATAATTTCAGCGAGCATCAGGGTAGGATTCAGGCTCTCAAAAAAATATTATAAATGGCAACAAAAATTATACTATTTCGCTAAACCACGTTTTACCCATCGCCGGAGTTTCAGTGTCACGCGTCTGTCGTAATAATGCTTTGGTTTTTTGAGCGATTTTGTATTTTAGTTTGGAAATTAAATATAATTGCATTCGTAAGTAGTACTTTCTTTTACATGTGTAGTTTATTATAAAAAAAAACAAAGTCCTAATATTAGTCAAGTTCAGGCATCTATCGACATGACGTAACATATTGTCAAACATAAAATAAATTGGAATTAGTATAAAATTATTGGATTTGTTTTCTTTTACAGCGTCACAAACACGTCAAAAACCAACACAACGTTGAAAATATCAGAGTCAACGAAGCGACTGAAGCAAGTTTATTCCTAACTTTAGTTTTTGCCAAGTTGATTTTGCTAAACACTCTAACGCCCTAAATTAGCGTTTGCCTGCGGTCAGGCGGACTTTCGTGACTTTGGTGATTTTTCGGTTGCACCACTCTTTAGAGCTTATCAACAGCAGATCTTGTCATACATAGCACATCTCTTTCGAATGTCGTCCTCACAGTTGCCAATCATGTAGATATTAGGTTAGTTTAGTTTGGCTCGGTCCACGATTATCTTAGTTTTACACCTGTCGATTGCAAGTCTGAAGGAGAGGGTCGTTGTCTCCAAATGTGTCAACAGGTATGACATGATAGAGTAGTGTCGTCGGCGTATCTAAAGTTAGATGTTTTCCGACCTCCCACTGAAATACCTGTCACGACGTATCGTGAGGTACATCCAGCTCCTGAAATTAAAAAGTATATATTACACTAGGTACTGCTAGTTTCGGACCTAATAATAGGATAGATGGCGCTGTCGGAGCGTGGTAAGATACTACAACATGATAGATGGCGCGCTATTACGTAAGGTGCACTTTTGCCGTAGAATCCCCACCGAACAGACGTTCTCATCATCTAAGAGGAGGTGAAAGCAGACAGAAGGCCGAGACGCTGTTCACATCCTTAAAGCGAAGCAGAACTCGGGCGACCCATCAATCCGTAAGACTAGTCCAGTATTGGAAAATATGGCGTGCGGGCGAGAAACAGGCAGACAAGGGTTATACAGGATGGCTGAAGAGTAAGCACGCGTGGGGCACTGGTGTCCATGAGAAACAAGAAACAAAGGTTGTGGTAAGTACTTTGTACTCATTATTCCTACATCTAGAGGAATTGTGGGGTCATGGAGACCGTGTGTGTCATGGCTTACAGTCAAGCGGAGTCGAATTGCTGCATACAATGTACATTAACGGGTAGTGAAGGAAATTGGACGGCAGAGGTCCAATTGAGCTCACCCCTGAGTAGTCTCTAATAATTGACCGATGGAGTGAGCGAATCCAACCCTGGCCTATTTGATTGACAGTTGACACTGACAATCATCTCTATTCTGACCGCCAATGTTAGAAGCATTGTCTGTCTGTCCTACTTTGTAGTTTGTGGTCGTACATTTGTTTCTACATAATTTTGGAATCTACTTTGTTTACGCCAAATAAATTGCATCATATTTTTAATGAAACTGAGATAATATTTTTTTTACTTTAGGCAAAATTCAACTATTTCAAGGTTTAAATTACGATCCGGAACAAAATCAGCTGACGTGCATACACAAAGGGCATGTCAATAATTTGTGAACCGTTTTTAGGTGTTTTGTGATAAACAATTTCTCTATCAAAATGGATGTCGACGGCTCATCCATTCCCGGGGAGATAGACCAGAGCTTATTGCTTCAATTTAGTTGTATGAATACTTCAGATCGTGATGAACTAATAAGTCAAATGCAAAGGCTATTAGGGCCTAGTTTGAACTATTATACAGCTAGTTTCTTTTTGGATATGAGCAACTGGTAAAATCTTTTTATTTGATGTTGATCGTATTCTAATATATCTGATACAGATTATGACATAGATTTAATTTCAGGAACTTACAAGCAGCAATATGTTCTTATCTAGACTACAGTGTCCCTAAACTTCCAAATATGGCAATAAAAGCTGGTCCAAGCCAGGTGCCCTCTGTAGCCCCCGGTTCTTGGTAAGTTAACCTTGTATCATATGTATGCAAATCATTGGGTAATTTACATAATTTATTGTTCAATTAAGCCGCTTATCAATACTCTGAGTATTGATAAAAAAACATTAAATACAATATACCTAGGTATTAAATCTTACTATTACAGTTTTGAATATAGTTGGACAATAGAAAACTCTGGACCTGAGCAATGGCCTGGTAGCTGTAGATTAATTCAAGCGGGAGGAGAGTCACTGGGTGCATCATCATACTATGTACCCCCACTACCCCCAGGGCATTCTACTACAGTGACTATCAAGCTAGTAGCACCTTCTACTCGTGACACTCACACAGGCTACTTTCATCTAGTTACTGATAAAGGGGAGCAATTTGGAGGTAAGTAGATAAAAATGTACATAAAAGAAATATGTGATTAGTTTTCACTCCCTGCACTATGAATTATTTAAAATTACATCATATTTATACCAGGTTTAAAATATATGTAATCTAACACATTTATAGTCAATAACAATTGGGAAGTAGTCAACAGCATTACTTATTTAGTAGATTCATACTAGAATAATGTTGGAAGCTGTTTTAACATTTAGCACTAAATTGAGTTGTACATCCATGAGTGTTGGAAGAATGAATAACTTTATTTTATACCCATACAAACATGAATGGGATGATAGTGAATTGCTTTCTCCCTATAAACCCAACAGTGGACTTTGTACTATAATCAGTATCAGAAGTATTCAACCCTCCCTATTGCATAGGTTGCTATTCAAAGTTCTAATATACAAACAAAAGATAAAGGAATTCAAAAGTATTTAGCTTTTATCGATATGTTAAGAAGCATGTAATTTTCATTTTAACCCCTGCTCTGCTGCCGGAAACATGTTTCTCTGAAAATCATAATTAATATGTGCCATGGGCTGAAACAAATCTATAAAATAAAATAAATATAGTTTACTATCAATAATATATTATTAGTAAGACTTCTTAACCTGTGATGTGTTGGGAACAAAAGAACAACAACATGGTTAATATCATGATTTACTTTATTTATTGAATCCTTACTTAATCTTTTTTTTTTGTATTAACATTCACACAAGGTCTTCAGGTCCCAAACTAGGCAGAGCCTGTACTATGGTAACCTGTTGACTGATATATATACTTATATGTATACATAATACACACCCAGACACAGGTCACTTCTTTATCTTTAATTCTGACTTTGTGCCTATGGTTTATTTTATAGGAAGGGATTTCACAAACGAACAGGCATTCAAGATATAAAGACTTAAAGACAATAGATTTATTAAAGGTCAGCAGAACTAAGTACTTATCAAGGCATAATACATAAGCTTAAAATTTTTATGTATTTTAAAATCAAGATTAGTTTGTAAATAAATATATTATGATCATTCCCAAATCTTATTTTATGAGTAAATATTAATTTGATAAAGCAAATAAGGGATTTGTGCATTAAATCAATAATTTATATAGATAATGGGTAAGTAATAACTTGCTCCCTTTTCATAATTGTCTTTGTGTGATGTAAAATGATTAAGGCATATCTTTGTATTCTAATTTTAGTTCATATATTTTTAGAAACTCTGTGGGTGACTGTGACAGTGGAGTGTGAAATGACAATGGCCCTTGTGGAGCAACTTGCTGCCTTGCCTGTACCAAGTGGAAGAATGGAAGAGTCTGCTCCTCAGGTATATTATTTAAACTTATAACTTGAATAAATATTAAGTCTAGATGTGCAAGTGGTTAAGAAAAATGAATAAAACAAGCTCAGCATATTATACTTCATGCAATCAATGCAATCAATAGCACTTGGCTGCCAATTTTTTTATGCACAATGAGGTTATGTATGGTTTAGAAGCTGGAGTCAATGCATATAATTATTTTGATGGTAAATAGAAAGGACAGAATTGGCTCCATTAGATATTATCTAGAAATTGTGCAAGGTCAAAGCTTATGATTAATACAATTTATTCATGTTTTTTTTCAGACACCATCACAAGATGACAAAATGTGCTGACTGTCCAGTGTGGTTTGTATGAGATTCAAAAGGCATTGTTCACAACTCAAGTGTTAAATTTAAACTGAGATACAAAATATTCTAACATCATATTTCAATGCAAGCTATCTTAAATCATTCACAAGCTATTAATTCTTCATTTTAAATAACCAGAATATTTTATAAGATTGTTTAAAATATGTAGAATATAAAATCAGTAGATATTATTATACTTTATTTTTAGGATTAGTGGACTGATTTATGTCTAAGGTGCTGTTTGATAATTTACTTAGAATGATCACAATACAAACATTTTTGTCTATTGTTAGTTGATTGCATAAATAGAGATGACATAACCGCACCTTCATGAAATGTTCATGAGAACGAATTATATATTTTTTGAACTCATGGTGGAATTTTGCTTAAGGGTTACAGATGAACTTTATTGCTACGGTAAATTCAGTATACTAGGGTTGCCTCCACAGAATGTAATTCTAATTAAATGGTTACTATGATGCATGGACCTTGATGTCCCAATAAATTTTTGGGTAAACGATAACAATCTATACTAATATTGTAAAGAGGTAAAGTTTGTGAGTTTTTAGGGGTATTCTATGAATATACTGAACCAGTTTTGAAGGTCTTTTACCAATAGAAAGTTATTTGTGAGTGTCATAGGCTTCTTTTCATCATCATAACCACGCGGGTGAAACCGTCGGGTGCAGCTAGTGTTATAAAATTAACAACCATAAAATTTATTTGCATTATTGTCACTGTTACTTTTCAAATTAAATGAGTTTTAAACTTATGAACAATAAACTGAGAAAACTAGATGTATTGACAATATTATGTGCTTGGGTTGTTATTAGTTCCATAAATTTGGAAGAAAACAAACATGAACCAACTTTAAAGTAGGAAAGCTAGGGTTTTATTTTAATTTTTCCTTGTCTTGATTAGACTTTAAAATTTGTTTTTAGTGTGCCAGTGGCAGTTTTTATATCGTGTTTGCTTTGTCCTTTTTATTTATTCTTTACATTATATAAAAACAGCTATTATTCTGTAACTAGCATACTTTTGAATTAAGACAATGTACAAATTACTTACACATAAGTGTTGATTCCTGTAGTTATATTTTGTAGTGTTTTATTCCGCCCCTAAGAATACGATTTTTTGAGTTCATTAAGATCCTATTATATAAATAAGAATAAAACACTACACATGAGAATATCATCTAATCGATGAGGGTATCTCAACTGACAACTAATTTAGTGTTGATACAGGCTTCACACTACTAAATTCAGTTTTCGATTGACAGTTGAGCCTGTTATTATCATTTAGTGTACAGATAGCCATATGCTAAAGAAAATACAAGAACATAAAAATTCATTTGATGTCTGAATCCATTCTAAATATTTTAAATGTCACCTTGTAAATAATATTTCTGCAGTGTTGCTCAAATTTTTGGCTTAGTGACACTGAATGAAAATACATATTATAATAACATTAGTTAATTAGGCATTGCTTTATGTTTACATTATTGTAAATATTTTTTATGTATAGAATTGCCAAGGTAATGGTAATGTTTATAGGATTTTTTTTGTAGTGCCTATTATTAGTAAGATAGGAAAAATCAATAAAACATTATTACAAACAAGATAAAGTAAATTTACTTAGTTAAATTAAAATACATATTAAGAAATTGAACAGATTGCATGAATTATGCCTTCAGGAAGCAGCCTTGTTTTGAGGAATATAGCTCAGGCGAAACACTCTTAACTTATACTCTGTCGAAGCTTAATGGCTCTACTGGCAAACTCCTTCTGTCTAGGTGGCATTCTATATTAGAAGTAATACTTATTGTGTATATATATAAAAGTGTAATGTAAATACAATCTAAATATCTATCTAAATGATTGGTACAAATTTCAAACAGGTCAAACTAATCAAAATACTAATTTCATTAAGTATGACAAAATTAAGAGAACCCTTTATTTTATTCCAGATAGTTATAATAACAAAGTTATGTGGTGTACGGAATGAAATACTGACAATTACTATTATTCAGTTAAAGGTGATCCCAGACAGTTTGAGGAAAAATGAAATGTGACGTAGTGAACAAAGTACTGAAACTCCTATTCATTCTTATTCATTACAGGTAACTCCAGGCAGCCTTTACAATGACTATGTGTAGAAAATGAATTATTACAGAAAATGGATCTTTCGTGATGGATAGAATATAGCATATACTAAAATCCAGTAAACAGGTTGGTTAGCCTGCCTGAAGTAAAAACATGAGATGTGGCAAACAGAGGACAATTGCTTACAAGCCTGAAAGAAGAACATCAGATGTGCAAAGTGCAAACTATTAAATTTTGTTTGAACAGGTCATTTAGGCAGACTGTAGCAAAAAAAATTATTATGGCAAACAGCACTGCAAATCACTATTATTCTATAACAGCTTTGATCAGGAATACAACTAGATATCAGGTCACATAAAAAATCAAAGCTATATGCTGTCCACGAAGCTTATACTTATGCAACTACATTCATTTACTAACGAATGAGACAGAAGTTTTAAAGTTCAACCTAATCACAACCACAGCACCTGGTAATAGTCACATATCCATTTTTCGTGATAGAAAACGAGCAAAGCAATAAATTACACCTGCCACCAATGTAGGCCAAACATTCGCATTGGCGCGTGTTGGGTATTGGTTAAACATTCTTAGCGGTGTGGCTCAAATTCAGTGATTTTGTTAAAATTTAATAATATTGGCTGATATAAAACATAAAATATAACTTATTGTACATGTATTTACCGAAGGTAAGACTGGCCGAGAAATTGCTATTTCGGGGTTATTCCTTCAACTTTTAAATATGCATTATGGCATTGTAAATTCGTGTCAACATTGGCTCCGTTCGAATCGAACTAAACAAAATAAGAGCTCACGCCGCAAGTGCGCTGTTATTTATCGATACGCATTGTTTGTGCGGACCCAATATCTAGGTATTCCTGATTCTAGCGAGATTTTACTTAGTACTAAATAATTCTATGATAAAATAGTATAGTTATCAGTATAATGGTTCAAAACCTGTATTTATACTTAGTATATTAACAACACGCCTGCAGTGTTGCACGGACTGGCGTGTTGGATATTATTTAGTGTGATGTAGTGTACGAATTAATACAAAAAAATATTATAATAGGATGCTTCCAAAATTAAAATTTGGTTTCATAAGATTAATAACATTTATGGCAAATGACCTTTGTAATGTAAGCCTATGAGATGTAGCAAATACTGCTTATCACTGTAATTCTGTGTCAACATGTTATTCCAAATTGCCTGACTAAAAAACTTTGTGTATGGAATGAAGTACTGAAAATTACTGTAATTCCATTTAAATGTGTAATAAAAAACTACCTGATAATGAGAATGCATAGAAAAATCTGATTAAACAGCCATTTCCATATCAATTTTGGGGTGAGGCTTATAATCCTTGATGATAAAGTCTTCAAATTTGAAATCATCAATGGATTTTATCCTTCGTGCAAACTCAAGTGTCGGAAATTGCCTGGGCTCCCTTTGGAGCTGTAGCTTCAATGGTTCAATGTGGTTAAGGTAAACATGAGTGTCCCCTGTGTTGTGGATGAACTCGCCAGGCTGTTGAGTAAGGAGAAAAATTATGAGAGATGATTTTATAATTTGCAATATGGAGATTTACATGATCTATTGTTAAACTTAGATTTTTTCAATTTTATTGATATAGCTTTAGACTCACTTGATGGTCAGTGATGGTAGTGAAGGTGAAAGCATGCTAGACCAATATTGTCACTGACTCTGATGGTCAGTGATGGTAGTGCATGTGGAAGCATGCTAGACCAATATTGTTACTGACTCTCAAGTGTAACTTCCTGATCACACTGTTTGGTGACAGTTTTTTAAACCAGAGGGTGGGGTGATAGATAGCTCCTTTTCTTGAACTTTGTCATAAATTTCATATTCAGTATATTGATGTTAATGGAGTTTTATACATACAAAATGTATGTAAGATCTGTGAAGTTTGGTTTATTCTCTCTAACACTACCCATGCAAATCTAGGCCCAATCTTCTTATTTAAGAGAGCTTTGGTATTGTCGGTGCTGATGGAACTTTTCCATATCTCTTGTCTGACACAATCTCGAATCTCTATATGAAATGACACCCAAGTTTTTTATTTGGCTACTAAGATCTACTAACAAGTGTTAAGTAAAAACTTAATTATCATGTTTATGGACTAACTGGAAAAACCAATGTGTAAATAACAATAATTTTAATAGTATAAACTACAACTTACCTTTAGGCCTGTAATGTGAGCTATCATGTGTGTTAGCAATGAATAACTTGCTATATTGAAGGGCACACCCAACCCCATATCAGCACTTCTTTGGTACAAGATACAGGATAATTTACCATTTGCTACATGGAATTGTGCAAGGCAATGACATGGTGGAAGAGCCATCTTATCAAGATCTGATGGATTCCATGCACACATAAGCATTCTTCTGTCTGCTGGGTTTATTCTGCAAAAGATTGATGATTTGAGAACATCAACTCATAAAGTAAATTCAATACCAATGATCCACCTAAGTATAACAAAAAGTAATAATAGCTTCTTACTTTATTGTGTTGATGACATTCTGTAGTTGATCAATACCCTGTCCGGTATAGTCTGTCTTACAATCTATATATTTTGCACCACTGTGTCTCCATTGGAAACCATATACTGGACCTAAATCACCTAAAAGGATTTACAAACATTCTTATTTTTTTTTACAAACAGCAGTAATAGCAGACATATAGAAACAGCTTTATTTTGCTGGTCATAGTGTCATTTCAGAAGATCCTGTGTGAGGGACCCATAACATTTTTTTATACTGTATAGGTTAGTGTTTGACCACTTTTTCAGTTGATGGTCAGTGACAATGTGGTTGAAGGTGTTATCACGTCACTCTAGACCTTGAATATTTACTGGCTTTTAAAAACTGCTGCCTGCACACACTGTGTTAGGTGACAGTTTTTCAAACTTGAGAGTGGTAGTTAGCCAGGCAGGTACTTAAAAATACCCTAGCACCATGCTGGGAATTTGATAATGGTGTTGACTTCACTGGAAGCTCAATCCATTGGTGAGGATTGAACCAGTGTCCATCAGGTTGACAGCCATATTAGGCATACAACTGTGAGATGATATTTTAATTTATTTTACTCTTATGCAAATTTGTGATTAAAAACCATGTAGATAAAATATATAATGAACCTATGGTGCCAAAAGGCTTTTTGAACACTAGAATATACTGTTCAGACAGCTGTTTGTTGTGATCAGATTGCTTGCGCTACCCAAGTGGGCATGAGAATGTACAGCTACAATGGCTAATAATTATACACCAAGCCCACAATACTAACAGTGACAGTAAATATTTACTACACAGGCTATCACCTGAACTATTTACAGGCCAATAGTATAATCAGATTAATATTACCACAGATGCAAAACAAGCAAGAAGAAGAATAGTATACTTAGGTCAAATTTGCAGTGCAGGACCTATATTAGGCTAAATGGATTGGAGGGTCGGCAAATGTGAATGTTTCCACCCAGTGGTGTTGAAAATGTGTAATGGTCACTATCCAATAATCATTGATAACTACAGTGTTGTATAGCCAGTAGCATAGGGTAGCTCCACTGTTAGAACTTCTGGCTCAGGCCAGTAATGGGTAACAATATAATAGTCCATCCATCATATCTAATGATTAAAATACCAATGTTTTTGCCTATGCACACATACCTTCTTCTCTATCTTTAAATCCTAGATTATCAAGAAAGCTCCTGGAACCATTAGCATCCCATATGTGCACTCCTTTAGCAGCCAATGCTTTGGAATCAGTAGAGCCAGATATCATCCACAGTAATTCTTCAATTACTCCTCTGGTAAACACTCTCTTGGTGGTAAGTAGAGGTAATATGTTATTATTTAGTGAATATCTTTGCATGGCGCCAAATATTGAGAGAGTGCCTACACCGGTTCTATCGAGCCTTTTGTCACCTGAGGGAATAAAAAAAATGTGAGTGTTTGAGCTCCTTTATGAATTTGATGAGTCTACTTTTTTTACTTACCAGATTCTATGATTTGTTTGACTAATTTGAGATATTGTAGTTCATCGTGAAGAAGTTCTTTCGTTTCACTCATCATAAATTAGTAACAAAATTACGAATACACACCACAACAAACGAAACCTAAAACGGTGGATAATGTGTCGCCGGCGAAAGCAATAACAACAACAATACAATAGTTGTTATAATATCCTTGCTCGCAAATATTTTCACAGTTACTTCGCAATTAAAATTTGAAATCCGAAACTATTAATGATATAGAATTTTATAATTCATTTGCAAAAAGGCGCCAACTGTGACAACAAATTTGACAATTGACATTAAGCTTTCCTGGGCTGCGTTCCAATTTGGGCTCACAGTGCACACGTTCGTACGTAAGGATTTGGCTGTTCCGAGATGAATTTAGTACTGACAGTGCTAACGCTCGTGAGCAAATCGGAACGGCTTTTTGTGTGTGAATGCGCGCGAGTTCTTTAAATGTCAGTTCCCATTAAATTCATAATCATTCTTTTCCGTACTTCATGAGCACTAAATGGGTCATTTATTTCTAATATACAAAATTACGTTTTTAATTTTTTGTAGACTAACTACCAATTTTTCGATATATTCTCATGAGTCAGATGTTTGACTCTCAGTGCATGGTTATTGTGTGAGTGGTTTTCTACGACGAAAGAAACGTGATTTTTAAATTTTCATCTGTCAGGTCAATTTTGGTTAGAGAAAGCAGTGTTCACAACCTGAAGTCAGGCAGCTATCGTACGAGGGCCGTAAAATTATCATAAGGATCATGATAATTACTAATATGGATCAAAACTATCCCGAAACCGAACAATGAAAAATCGGTGTTCTATTTTCTTCAATGAAATGTGATGCAATGCTGCTAGCATTCTGGGCACGTTGCCGGCCGGTAGCGGGTCAGACCATTTGAGTTATCTATAGGCTACCAATAGCTAGTGGAATGCTCAAATGTTATTGTAGTAGCTGCAGTATTGTAATTAGTTATTAGTGTTTTATTTTAATAAAGGCATTTGAAAAAAAGAAATGAAATGTGATTGGCTCAACTTTAGTGTACGAAACATCGATTTTAGTGGGGTGGGGGATAGAGGGGGATGTGTAGACCTCTCCTCCTAAAACGGGAAGTTGCGGAACGCCAGCCCTCTCGCCCCCTCCGCCCTTTTCCAACTCCAGAAATCAATGTCTGAAAGTAGAGAGGTTAGAAACTTAAAAAAATCTTATAAAATATAATATCTATTACCTAGTGACATTGTTAGTTACAAGTGAAGTGAATGAAAGAAAGTTTAAAACAGTTTCTTTCATTTGTTTGTAAGAGAGGATTATCATCAACATCTCAGCCATAGTACCTACGCCTACAGCTAGACATACGCCTCCTCCAATGATATCCACAAGGATCGAATGGAGGCGGCCCGACCTGACTTAGGTCGTCTGTCCACCATAGAGAGAAATAAATGCTTAATTCCCAGCATAAGCAGAGTGCTGGCTGATAATAATGATTTGAGACAAGCATAATTATGTTATTAACGAGGTAAGTCGCATAGTTTCATTTTATTGTAATATGACTATCTAGAAGATTTTAGTTTCTAAAACTAGCGTGATGAAGAAAACCAGTAATATTTATACGGAAACATAATTTTGATTACACTAAAGGCAGTGGTAACATTGATTCATCTGTAAATGAATAAAAAATATTTTTAAATGACACGTTGGCTGCGACGCATACATACAAACTTAGGTACCTATCGCATCAAAAACATAAATGTCAAATGAAAATCAATTTCAAGTATGCTTTGGTTGTTGACCTCGATGACAAAAAAAGTTCCTAAGACATAAATAGGTGCCAATTTCAATGGTCAGTCCTGAAATATCTTAATACCAACTTAAAATATCATTTCTTCTTATAACTTGGGATAATATATTGAATCTAAGGTCTGACTTGGCTAGTTCTCATCTACGCATTAATAATAAGTACCTACTGAAACAGTAATGGAAGAGCCAGAGTATCGTAGGAGAGCAAAATCGTTGTGAATCCAATATGGCGCTGGTAATGACGCCACTCGTGACGTCACACACTTCCAAAAGTGTGCTCATGGTGATAAGGAACGCATTTTGAGCGCACTATATACGATTTTGGTGCGTTTCAGTACATTATGGTATACGTCCTCACTATGAATATTTACGAAATAAGTACATACAAATCCATGGTCTTCACCTATAGGGGAAACATTAAGTCCTCTTCATAAATTATGGCTTCAAACATTAGTCTGTGCTAACTGTATGCATGTTTATCAGTAGTGCCATGCAAAGTTGCTAATGCTGCTAACATTGACCACTGATCCAAGCTAAACATTAGTTGACTGGTTGCCAAGCAACAACCGGTTGTCATAGCAACACAATTGAAATAAATATATAGGTACATAATTACAATAAAAAAATATTGTGATAAGATAATCAAAGTACGAATATAAGTAGATACTTACAAGCTGGTTCATAATTTGATTCGAGAAATACCACACCCTGTGTGGAAAATGAATCACCGTTATTTGAAAATATACACACTATCGACCGTGAGCAATAAATAGACAAGAACGGGCTTGTGGTGAGTATGAAGAATATTAATACAATAAAGTATGAATATTTGAACAATAAAACCAATTAATGGGCGCTTCTGTGTCGCGCATTTGTAAAACAGCATATTGAAAAATAAATATTTATTAAAAAACATAAAATATAGGTTCACCACCTATTCTCGCTAGCTCTGCATTTGAAAAGTAAGTTCATTTGTATACTTTTCTGATCAATACTGAATGACTACCTGCCTTCATTAATAATGAATTTGAAAGTTTAAAAAAGTAGTTCATTATAGGTGGATGGATAAACATGCCGATTCTCGAAGCACCATGCGTGGAGCTAGGCAGCATACCAAGAACCCCGAGCGTGATTGCCTCGCCATCCCCGTCAGAGGCATCCAGTACGAGCTCTCCAGAACCGCCACAAATTCGAGCTACTCCGTTATTTAGGTAATGAATGCATAAGGTTTGAGTGCACACATGGTATCATAGAACAGTCAGACTTAGGTCCTACCTACCCATACCCAGTTTGGATTACTGGATCTAGCAATCGAATTGGACTCAGCACATTTTTGGACGGATACTTTTTTTTTTTTTTTTTTTACATATTATAAGTTTGCGTTTGACAACTGTCTCACCTGATGTTAAGTGATACTGTATCTAGCGTTGAATACTGCGAACAAATCCGTAATCAATTAAAAAAAATACCCGCCTAAACCCGTTGAAGCCTTGAAACCAGCTGTTCTGTCCGCCTTTAATTCATAAATTGTGATGCAACTGGATCTGGGATTATGAGTTGACTTATGACAAGATATTTAAAAACGGCACTTTTTAAAGTGGACGGACTAAGAAGTAAAATCGTTTATAACTGTTTGATAACTCAAACTAACCAGTGTAAATATCATCATTTTCCGCAGCCATATAAGTAGGTATTAATTTCCGAAAATGGTGGGTTAATAGTGATTGCAACTAATAGATCGCCTATATTTAATATAAGTCGTAACTACTCGTAAATTGGTATTACTTCGTGCATCAAAAAGTTCTCATAAGTGTCAGAGTGTCCTACGTTTCACAAAATGTATATTTTTTGTTCTGTTGACTGTGTACCTACTGTTGTCGAGACAAAGTACCTACATATTATTATATTTCGTTCCCACCCCATAGGAAAGCGAGTGTGATGAAACAAAACATACGAATAAAACCTGCTTTCATGGAATAGAATCATAAAATGTACATGGATACTATATAATTATAGTAGTTACCTAGATACTAATAGTTTATGGTTATACAATCGGCGGGGCGGTATTATTAAGAATCCATAGAAAGCTATATAGAAACATTAAAAAAGTACTCGCATATAATATCAGTTTAAACGCCAGGGCTTTAGCAATGCCTCCACCAGACCCAGAACAGCCTCCGGGACAAGATGAACTGGAGCGCCGTCTACCGGGTTACCGACGCATTGTCATACCGAGAGAACTGACCCTGATTGAACTTCTGGTAAGTTTATGTTGTCCAGAGGATTTTCTAATTATAAGCAGCACTGCTGCTTACAAGTTTGTTACGGTTTGTTGAAAAAGCGATGGAAATGGGTGTATCTGGTCATTCGTAGTCCAGTTCTAGTCTAGTCAGCTACTAGCATGAAACTATTTGCAGGTCAAATAAAGCTGGAGCAATAATTATAGATATATTATGATGTATCGTGACTTCCACCACTGGAAATCTGCCTCTCCCATTGATTTCTACAAGGACCGGTTGTGAAAACGGGCTGCATCCGGCCCTTGTCTGCGATCTTAGTCAGGTCGTCTGTCCACCTGCTCGATGGCCGTCCTATGCTGCGCTTGCCAGTCCGTGGTCTTGTGGTTCGAGAACCTTTCGACCCCAACCGGCCATCAGTTCTGCGAGCTATGTGCTCCATTTTTAGGCTCACCCTTTGAGACTTAGCATATCTGTCAAAAACGCTCAACAACCAAACGAATCTCCCTTCATTTTGTTTTGCTTGGTTTTCGCTAGAAACGGGACTTTCAATGATACTGAAGTAAAATAAAAATATGTTAATAGCTTTGAGGTTTAAAA
Source organism: Apeira syringaria (assembly GCA_934044485.1). Lineage (NCBI taxonomy): Eukaryota > Metazoa > Arthropoda > Insecta > Lepidoptera > Geometridae > Apeira > Apeira syringaria. Next base: position 18,046,285 of record OW203662.1, on the reverse strand, counting down.
AATGCGAATTGGATAAGGAGCGATAGGGGCATTCCGAAATAGCATGAACTTAATTGATTCCTAATTGTAGAAGCAAAGCAGCGGAGTGCAAACAGACGACGAGGTTCTGCAGATCCGTGAGGCCAAGCTCAGGGTAGTCGCAGAACGAGTCGGTCTAAGACGTCTCAACGTTCTAGCTCCGAGACTTCGGTCGCTGACTCTGGATGGCAGTGCTCTGTCGTCTTTGCGAGATCTTGGCATTGGATTAGTTCATCTTAAGGTAATTTAAGTGCTGCAGATACGATATAATTATACACTTTCGACCCGTAAGAACTAAAACTAGGTACCTAATAAAACTTCTCACAATAGAATACTTTTAAATGTACATTTTCTTGCGTATCATGCATATATCATACATACAGACTACATTTTTTTATGTTGCAATAGCTTACACGCTCGCGAATTCGCGCGCGTGGCCTTCGTGTATAGGGTACACAGTTACTTTCATGTCTGGCTGCGAATAGTAGGTAGGATGTACCGTGGAATCTCAAGTGTTATCGTTTTTCTACCATTCATTATTTTTTATGTCCAACTCTCATCTGGCCAAAGGTAAGTACCAATACTGAACACACAAAAAAGTATATGTTTCCAAGTTTCTCTATCCCCTAGTTTTGGATTTTCCCATTTTCCAGACTGCGTCACTCAGCTCTCGTTTCACAGTGTTTGTAATGAAACGCCTCCGGCTTGCCTGATTTTTTTTGTATAAATATGTAGGTCTGAGGAAAGGTCGTAAATTATTTTTCATTTTCCTACCTCCACCTTTTTTTTTATTCGGATTTACATGAAACATACGTATATTCTCATTTAAACACACATAATAAACATATCATATCTACTTATACATACTTAATGATAAGCATAAGTTACCTACAGTCAGTTTATCTATAATATTAAATTACTAGCATACTGACCACATAATAGCACTAATAAATTGTATTATTATGATACAAAAGTAATGAAATTTACTTATTAGATATCAACTGGATGTGATAGTGACAGTAATGCTGCAGTCACATTAGTAATTCTTCATAGTGCAAATATCCTACTTATAACTAATAATAAGATAGCTGATTACAGTAGCCATGATTGATGAGTAATTATACACCTGGTAAAAAAGCCGAACGAAGCTTATAGTATATAAGCTCTGTACCCTCTGTACCCCAAACTCTTACGGCACACGCGGTAAGAGATGGGGGAGTACTATTCTAGGCCGGCACCACCACGTCACAGTATAGGTAAACAAATATAGATGTAACGTATCGCTTGTTCGACCTGGGTATGGCTTACTACCCTATATGGGGTACAGAGGAGTATATGGGGTACAGAAATTTTTATCTCAGGTATACCATAAGCCATAACATTTTATCATGTACCTATTGGCCCTAATTCTGTTAATCACATAAACTAGCTAAAATTCAAATTCGTATAACTCCATACAACGCTCTCACTAATATTAGACGAATTTTATTCAACTGTTGGCCAATTGCGGGTAGTTTTAGTAGGCACCAAATAAATGGCAACTTAATTTCGCTAAAACTACCCGCAAATTTAATAAATATATTTTAATTTTAGTGGTGTTATTGATAAGTCTCATACTAATTTAGACTTTATCGTAACCGTATAAGAACTGATTTAGTTTTCCAAAATTTTAGTTTAGTTCAGTTGAATAAGCGAATCACTACCAATATTTGGTGTTCAATAGTTATTGAAACAGAAGCCTTACGGCTTCTGTTTCAACTCATCCTTGTGAAACATGAATAAATTATGTTAGTCATAATGTTATGTGTCCCAAAACTGCAATGTTCATCAGTTCCAAAGATCTGTGGCACAGGAAGCCCTTGACACAAATTAAAATTTAAAATGATTTATAACATTACTATCAAGGTAGAAAGACTAAAAGACTAAGCCATTGTAAAACTTGCAGGTCTTAAGCGTAAACCGTTGCGGCTTGTACAGCTTGGATGGCGTTTGGGGCTTAGGAGCTCTGAGGGAACTCAGCGCTGCTGGAAACCAGCTGCAGGATTTGCAGCCTTTGGCCGCTCTCCAGAAGCTGCATACTCTTAATTTGTCGGAGTGAGTACATATTGTAACCAAGCTTAATCGATGTAAGTACCTACTTACATATACCTATACATCAAATACCTGCTAAAGTGCTAAAGTAACATCGCAATTGACTAACTCTATTATATTTATATTACTATATTTGTTTAGAACTGAGAAAATGACTTAGATGAAGATGTCACTTTATGGGTAGAAACATCTTTTAAGTACGTAAGTGAAATCGTAATTATAATAATATTTACAGTGACAGTGATAAATAAAAAATCATTCTTTTCGCCCGTTTATTGGACTAAATACAATGTAAAATCATAAAATTGTACATATGAATTTACATAAACAGAACAGGCTACTATTTAAACAGTCGCTGCTACCTTATACGAGTAGGATATAAAAAATGGCCGATAGATGATTTTGTTGAATGGCGATTTTTTTCTCACGGACTAATACGGTTTGCCTCGTAAGCGTGCGTAGCGAGTAAGACCAGAGTGGTAAAGGTAAAGTGGGACTAAAAGATAGATGGTGCACATGGATCAATTTTATAGTACATTAAAATATGTTACTTTTGCCTCAACTTTACATGTAAAGAGCCACATGAGGCTCGCAAGCCGCAGTTTGCTGATCCCTGGTCTAGACCTAACAAACTGGCCTGATATTTGACTTTAGATTGTTTTTTTTCTATTCTCCCAGAAGTCTAAAATAAAAATACTAAGTACGAAAAACAGGCTAAGCCTCGGTCGTAATATATCCAGTTGACAATATGTCTTTCTTAAAATAATTTTCATTTTAGGGCTGTTAATCTCGATATTAAAACGATCTCAAACTATTCAACCTAATTGTCATAATCAATTTCAAAGGTGTTCACCTTGTTATCAAAATATCAAACCGTCGTCCACCCAATATTTTGTAAGTCTACAATACATCATCTTTTACATCTTTCCGATTGATACCTAAAAAGTTGACTATGGATATTTTTACAGCCGGTTGTTAAAGCTGTAATAACAAATTTCATCAACATGGAAATTATTTAATTTTAATGTCCCGTTAACGCAAATCCTGAACCCATAATTATAATCATGACATTAGGAGGATGTATGTATTTATACCACGTTCTCGTCTAACTCTTCAAGATAAACAGACCCGTAGACGTTGCTCTACCTTTGGGTTCTCAAATACTTATGAAGAAATGAGGCGAGTTTAGAATCCACTGCTAATATGGGTACCATCTTATTTAACATATGAAATTGGCATGTTAAATGAAAACGCAAAACGATAACAGGTATAAAAGTATGCTTAACCAATCAAAATGTGTAGTAAGTATTGTTATCTTAGTTATAGCACTTTCTCTATTCCTTTGATAAAAAAATAAATGGGCCCGAGTATCCATTAAATTGTCGATGGTTGTTTGGACTAGTTCTTTTTTTTTTATTAACATTCACACACGGTCTTCAGGTCCCAAACTAGGCAGAGCCTGCAGTATGGTAACCTGATGACTGATATATACTCTTATTATATACATACACAACTACGTACACAAGAGAGTGCGTAGAAGTCACGATCCTCGACAATGGACTGAGAAAAGGGAGAGAGAGATTAGCTTTTGTTACTTGTAACATCATCAAGAAGCAGATTCACGACGTCAGAAGATATCATTATTATATGTATATTTATTTTTTCTAACAGCAACCCCATAGCAGAAGCTGGACGTCTCTGGACGTTGGGCGTTTGCGGATCTCTTCGTCGATTGTCTATGAAAAATACTCCAGCTGCTGATGCGCCCCTCTATCGCTCTCAGGTGGCGTCAGCGCTACCCATGTTACTGTGCTTGGACGATCGACCGATGAATAGTGATGTTGAATGTAAGAATATTATACACATCGTAGGTACATACATATATAACTATACTCTTAAAAAAACGTTTGTACTAAGTTTCATGATGTCGGTCTATCGATTACTTCTGAGTAGTTTATTTAAACTATTTAATTAATTGCAAACGTAGATATATTGTTAAAGAGATGCTAATGGTCTAGGGACTGTGTCAGGCGTCATCTGATGGTCGCTGGTTCGATCTCCACCCCGCTTACAGACCGGAAATATAGAACTTCGTTATCAATTCCACAGCATAGGTACGGTACTTTCCAGTTCCAGCCTGCTAGCTTCAGTTCCACTCTGAAATTTGAAAAACTGTCATCATACACACTGTCTTTAAAAGCCTGTCCAATTTCCAGATCAAGCGTGATTCAGGCATCTTTAGATTAATCCAGTATATTTTATCTTGTGGCTACATGTTCGAAGTCGGGGCGAGTCACTAGTTATGCATACAATAAAAGCATGAAATAAATTAACAATTCATTTTTGATAATCAGATGAAACAGACGGTCTGTTTGGAGAGGCATCCTCATCGGACTCTGACGAGAGTGACTTGGAAGCAGACCTGGCCAAAGTTGAACAGTTGCCACCCGCCGAGCCTGAGCCTGGACCTTCTTCAAGCCATACCCAGGTCGAACAAGCGATACGTTACATCTATATTTGTTTACCTATACTGTGACGTGGTGGTGCCGGCCTAGAATAGTACTCCCTGTACCAGAAGGTGGGCTGCAGCGCCTTCTGAGGATCGCGAATCGCACTGCGCTCGCCAACCCGCCTGCCAAGCGTGGCGAGTATTGGCAAATCCCCCGTATATGGGGTGAGGAGGCATATGTCCAGCAGTCGACGCCCGATGGCTGAGAGAGAGATACTGTCACAATGAGAGCTGGTATGGAAATGATTATTTTCACTAATTTTATCGCATTTTTAACGAGGTGAGTGACGCAACCACCAAGTAAAAACATAAATTGCTGATATGAACTCTATTTCAACAGAAGCTAGTTTCATTTTCAAACTGACATCAACATCATCGGCTTATCTTATAAATATAGTGGCCGAAAATTTGTCGTGCTCAATGTAATGAATGGATGTATTCACAACACGTCAAAGAAAGCTGACTACAAGTAGGCACTTGCGTCAGTACTAAACGAACCTATATATAAGTACGTACATTTGTATATCAACAAGTGAAACTTTGATCCACGAGTTCTTACATATATTTGTATCTTTGAGTATCATTCTGGTCTCTGACGCATGTTATCGGTTCAATTGACGGTCCCGTGCCGCAGTGGTTTGTGTCATCGACATGACTTCTGTGTCACCGCGACCCTAGGTTCGAATCCCGGCAGGGGCACACATTTGTGCGATGAGTGTAGATGTTTGTCCCGGGTCTTGGATGTTTGTGTGCTGTGATTGTGTGTGTCCATGCCTCCCGCGATACAGGGAATCCTAGTGCGGGGGTCTGAGTCTGATTAAAATAAAAAAAATTATATCTACCTACGTGTTTTTTATATATATATTTTTATACCTACTGTACTATAGATCTAGCGTTTGACTACTATCTCACTTGATGGTCAGTCATGATGTGTTCGAAGATGTTATCACGCTAGACCTAGAATGCTCACTGGCTCTCAAGGACTGCTGCCTGAACACACTATGTGTTTGGTGACAGTTTTTCAAACTTGAGGGTGGTAGCTATATACGACTGTGAAAGTATAATATCATTGTGTGTAGGTGTATGTGCTTGCTAATACGGGTTTTAGGGGTACCTACCTTAGTAATTTTGATAAATTAACTACTTATACCATTAAAAATGAAAAGAAAACAGTGACTTATTATATATTTTATAAGTTTGCGTTCCGTCCGAACCTTTTGAATTCTACAATTATACCAAAGCGTTAAATTATAATAAGTACATAGTTACTTATCAATTTTTAAATAATAATCATATTAATAATAACCATAGTAAGTATAAGTATAATTCTTTATTATTATTTATTAACCTATTATATGATACAGCTTATGCTGAAGATACGCAAAAAACTAAAATAGGTTTGTCTTGAGTATCACATCGACTTAATAATAATTAATGTTTAAAAATAGTAAGTACGATAAAAATCTACAACCCAAAAATTGGAAAAATTTGCGACGTTAATGAATTTCATGAGCATTATTAGCTATCCTTTTCTATATTATTTGTACCGTATTATCTGTCGCAGTAAGCATGTTTATGTCGTAAAGAAACAAAATCATTCTAATTGCTCATAAACTAATGGATTATTTTTGCGAGTAGTTCGCTGACGGCAACGAAGCTTTTTACGATCGATATAGAGAAAATCGTATTACACGCGGGTGTATACGCGGGCCGAAACTATTTAATATTAATTATATATATAAATATATTTTAGTTTCTATTATAATATATATATCATTTCGATAATTCAGTTTGATTCAATGGCATTACCCGAACGAAGTCCAGAAGAGGCTGGTGACGCGAATAACTTCGGCAGTCAGCTTCCAACCACGACCAGGATTCGAATGAGCCGCCGCCGTCCTGCGACCACTGAGAATGCGGGAGTCAGGCCTTCAAGACTTGATATTAGACCTCGACCGAAAACTGCTTTGGAGCGACCGAATCTCGATGCTCCTTCGAGACTGCAGATATTGAACACACTTATGGGTAAGTTGGAGGAGAGATTTTGAATTAGTTTTTAATGTTTTATGTGTGCTAGACAGGCATCCTCGGAAATCCCCTGCATAGTTGAAACACGTGTCGAAGAGGTTCCGATTACGTAAGATTTTTTTATCACACTCACTGATTACGTAAGATTGCATGTGTGATGTATACTTCCTGCATGCAATTCATGCGGTAGATGGTAGCCTGGAATTATTTAATGTCGCGGAATTAACACTATATGTTGTGTATTATATATATTGAGGATTGTAAATCATACTGCGCTCGCCAACCCGCATGCCAAGCGTGGCGAGTATTGGCAAATCCCCCCTATATGGGGGAGGCATATGTCCAGCAGTGGACGCACATGGCTGAGAGAAGAAGAAGATTGTGTATCAACTTATTAATTATACGATGGTATTTTTACATATCAATGTTTAAAGGGAACTACTTATCTGATAATATTTTTGGTGGCATACTTCACTGTAACATAGGATAACGACGTAGGAGTAAGAGATATATGTGCACAAAGTCTAGATCTAAAAGTTAGTGACGCTTTGTGTATTTTAAAAGAATGGTTTAAAGCCAATGGAATTATTCTCAATGCCGATAAAAGCGTTGTTATGTATTATCAAACCCGTAGTAAGTCTGCTAAAACTAACATTGACACAGAAAATGTTTTTCTTGGGTATACAATTGACCATACTATAACGCATTCGCCGCACATAGAGAAATTATGCAAAAAACATGGCTAGTAGCAACTATGCTCTTTTTAAGTTGAAGCCACTGGTTGATAAAGCGAACCTCTTGTCAGTATACTAAGCTTACACTCACTCCCTGGCTAGCTATGCTATCGCTGTTTGGGGTAATAGCGCCGATGTTTGTAAGGTTCTAAAGGCACAGAAAAGAGCAATACGAATCATATTTGGGCTAAAAAGACGTACATCGGTTAGAGAGTACTTTGAAAAATATAAAATAGTGACAGTTATATCCATGTATATTTACTATAGTTTAATAGAAATACACGAAGAGCGGAAATATCTGATGAAAAACGAAGACATACATAGTATAATTTAAGAAATAACGAAAAACTATTTGTTTCACAAGTAAGATTGACAAAAGGTTCAAAAACAAGGAATCTGCAATAAAATATTATTATTTAACAAGCTACCATTGACTATAGCCAAATTAAAAACTAAGGACTTTAAAAGCAAAACTAAAAATATTTTTTGAAAACCACCCATTATATTCATTAAACGAATTTGCTGAAATGCGTCTCAAAGAATATTCATTCATCTCGTAAAATTGTATATGTTTTTTATTTTATTTTATTATTAATCCTTACGTTCTTATTTATGTATTCTAAGCTTATTATTGTAATTTTGACTTGCCCAGTGTAACGACCATTGTTACAAGGCCAATAAAGTTTCTTATTCTTATTATACTTTAAATTGACGGTGTTGTTTCTGTTATTAAGACGAAGAATGGCGCTGCAGTGGAAGTAGACTCACATCCCAAGGCGCAGTTTGTGGGAACTTAGCACACGCCTTGAGAAGACCACTCACCGCGAATCAGCGTCGAACACACGGTTGGTTATTAATCAATATTGTTTATTTTCCAAAACTATTTCTATTGAGAATATAAATAGTTTTGGAATCATCATCATCTCAGCCATAGGACGTCCACAGCTGGATATAGGCCTTCCTATCGATCTCCACAGGGACCGATCGGAAGCGGCCCGCATCCAACTTTTCCTGAAATCTTGGTCAGGCCGTCTGTCCATCTTTTCAGTTTAATTCCTACACTGCGCTTGCCTGTCCGTGTTCTCCACTTGAGAACCTTTCTGCGCCTTTCGACCTCGGCTATAGTACTGCCAAATATTTTACTCCGAAATCTTTAAGTACACATGCCCGTTAAACCATCGGAGTAATTTAGATATACTTAACATCTTGAAGGAATTGGGCTTATTAATTTCAGTCTTTAACTATTCTACTGGTATTTACAATACGTCACTAATAAACTCTTGGACAATGAATCATTTTAAATTTTTCTAAAGAAATGACAGTCTTCATTGCGTTTCAGTTAAGAAAACGAATAAATTATTACGTTTTTAGCGTTAGCACATATAACCTACATGGAATGGAATACTCTTTGTAAAGTCTTTTTATTATCTTCACCGTTCCGCTCTTATTAACATTTCCTAGTACGAGCTAGTTCAGGATTGAAAAAAATTCCTCTCACTCGGTGTGTAATTTGGCTTTACAACCTGCACTTAGCAGACATGTTGGTGGATGCAAGTTTCTAGTCAATGGTTGCATAATGTACTGTGGGTTATTGTTTAGCTTAAGTGACAAATGCGCAACGCAAATGAAGGCTATGCTAATGACACTAAACTACTTATATAGTAGGTGTGGCGTCATTGAAAAGTTTCATAAATACTCGTACTTAAAGGTACCTATGGTAATTTAGGTAAACACGGATGGGTTTACTGCTAATTGCTGGGTTGGATTTAGTTACGTAGGAAATAATCTTTTTCTTATTCATTCAATCATTATACCACACTAGTTAGGGTCGGCACAACATATCCCATTCTAACATTCTTTAGTCATGTCAGTGCTCACACCTTTCATAAACATCTCTTTCGGCGCGTATAGCGCGCGAGTGGTCGCCTAAAAACGCCTAAAAACGCGATCACCAGGATGGTATAATGGTGACATTATCATAGCAATAGCATAGCAGTAACAGCAACAAACATCAACATTTCGTATTCTAATAACGTCCATATCATAAAAGAGCGAACTCGGAAGCCCTGAGACTTGTGACCCACGATGGTGGATTAAAGAGCCGTTTGACATCATGAAAACATTCTCTCTCACTTCCGGTTCTTTAGTTCCTCCAGTTAAAACACAGAGAGATTTTTCTTTTAAAGATTATAAAAGAAAAAAAAGACCAAGGATGCTACACGTAATGTTTTTTTTATGGTTGCATTGGCAATGAATGATATTAATTTTAGTTTTTTGTGTGAAGTAATAAAACTATAATATTTGTGCCGTAGTAGGAAGCATGACATCATATTTAAAATACTATATCATAGTACAAAATTCTGTGATACAAGGGCCGAATTTTCCATCTAAAATTGGTTGGTGGCAACTAATGGTTTAATGTAAGTTTTAAGTTACTCAGAAAATACTACTTTTTCGCGAGTTTGTCAAATGATGGTTGAATACTTCGACCACTTGTCTCTGACTATGGAACAAATACCGTATTTATCAGAAATTTGCTACAACAATTTTTTACTTCTCTTGACCATATTTTTCTTGACTATAAAATTAATTTCATAGGTCCAAGAAATGTAGAATTTACTCAATACTAAAGAAATACAAATCCTAACTCCTTGGTTTACCAAACTCTCTATGCCAGATATCTAAAGATTTTAATTTTAATTTCTTGCACTAAAAATTCCGCACTTGGATCTCTTGTGTCGCCGGAGGCATAGACACACATAATCATAGCAACAAACATTAATGGTCCGGGACAAACAATCTACACTCATTGCATAAATGTTTGCACCTGCCGGGGTTCGAACCCAGGGCCCCAGAGACCCAGAAGCCATGTCACTGACCACTGAGCCACGGCGACCATCAATTTCATGGATATACGTGGTTTTTGTTCATTTCATCTTAATTCTTCACGCGGTTATCACGGTTATTGGGCCATTTATTTATATTTTGTCGGACGAAATTATGACATAATATATATATAGGTACATATAGGTATAATATATAGGTACATGTACTACCTTACATGTCATTAATAGTAAAGGAAAAAAAAAAAAAAAGGAATACGTACTTTAATATTTGATACATGTAGTAGATTTTGGATATAAAAATAATGCATTAACCTTTATTGCCCACGTTTTGTCGTGCGGCGATCTGTCGTCTGTCAGATACCGGCGATGTTTGCGTTATACGAAATGATTATGCTTTCGAATGTCAACTGGGTAGATACATACCACTACATACATACGCCGTTTATCGGTTAGACGGTGTAAATATTAATAACTATCTACATGAACATGTTTCATAATGCACGTCTGTACCTGCTAGGTTACGTTGAATGTCAATATTAGGTAAAGTATAGACGACCGCTTGACGTCTGTGTGTTTGTCTCTATTTGGGAGACACGAATCACGTCTTATCGCAGTACCTAGTAGGTCAATGTACGTACATTATTACTTTGTTTATTTCAATATATGACGTCACTTGATGTATCTACCTATGTAGTTGGTATGTAGGTGTAATGTAAGGGGCTCAAACCCCCCCAAAAGCATTTGGGTCCGTGGGCGAATAACCTGTTAAAGAAGATCTATTTTCAAACTATTTCAGTTGTAAAACAGAAAGTTCAGTTGTAAGAAACAAAAAACCACCTCCCTTGTTATCAAAAATAATGACATGAATCCTTACCGTCGGTTGAGTCAAAAATTTATATATTTTGCAATGATTAAGTTTGAAGGAAACCTTAGAAATGAGGGGTAAAAAATTGGACATTATGTTGATAAACATTAATAATAATAATAATATGGCGAGACTTTTTAAAACAATAACACGCCCAACTTGTTATTTAGTAGATTTAAATGAGTAAACATGATTACGTGTGTTTCTTTTCAAACTTTTTTATTCTTGAAATTGCATACGTATGTTATACGGATGAAAATAGATGTTACAATACAATACAAAACTTACTTTATTGCACACCGGTCACAAAAAAACCTAAAAAAATACAAAAACAAAGTGAAAAAGATAAGTTTTATTTGGAATCTCCGTTAGAATACCTAGCTCAAATAGGTACGATGGAAATGGGTCATTAATGAATAAAGTTTTAAATGAAAATTTGTATAACCATTAGTTCACCAAAAGTTGCACATATTATTATACTTGAGCTGCTTAATGATAAAAGCCATATCAGCGTTGTTTTCTTCTAGTTTAATAGGGATAATGGGTCACGCGAAAGAAAACTTTAGATTCGGAGTTTTTTCAAAGATTTCAGAAGAAGCCATGCATAGAAGTTTCTTTAATCTTTTATGTTTTGAGTAAAACATAATTATGATTATACAACTTTTTTCATCTGTCTCAACAGCCACAGAAAGAGAAATAATTGAAGAGACTATAGAAGACGCTACCAGAGCCCTTGCTGCCGAAATTCCACGAGCACCGAAGGTAGAAGACTGGATTAAATTCAAGGAAGATACTGGGTAACACTACATTTATTTTAGAAGTACATATACATTTTTAATGCGTTAGTAAGGTCGTTAATCAGATACGAGACAAACAAAACCATATGAAATAATTGTAATTTTTAGACTTTCGCGATTCGAACAGATTGTTAATAAATCAATCGGGACATAGCTTTCGACATAAATAAAAGTCGATAGAAATCCAAGATCCAAGAATTTGGGTGGTTTGAAAACTACATTATTTGGTTAGCCGTTAGCCTATTCGCGAACTCTTCTTTCTGAGGAAGACCCGTGTTTAATGAACTGATACGCATTGTACAATTGCTAATTATGTTTATTTTTAAACGACTTCAAAAAAGAAGGAGGTTACTCAATTCGACCGTATATATGTTTTTTTTTTATGTGTGTTCGCGGATAACTTCGTCATTTATGAACCGATTTTGATGATTATTTTTTTGTTTGATAGAGTATACTTCCGTTGTGGTTCATTGGTCCATTCAACTTTCATCAAAATCGGACAAGCGGTTTTTGAGTTATACTCCAATAACTGAAAAGTGCTACGCGTATATTGATAGTGTATAGTGATAGCACAGGTCACTGAAAAGGGTGAAAAAAAAATTTTTTTAACAAAAAATACAACTGACTTCAACACTCAAAAGTGTGAAATAACTTGTCGAAGTCGGTATCATGAGCTCAATATTGTGATGATAGTTACTTTTGTGTTAACTATCATGGTACCGACTTCAACAAGTTATTTCACACTTTAGAGTGTTGAAGTCGGTTGCATTTTTTGTTAAAAAAAATTTTTTATGTACTGTGAAGCAATGTAAAATTATGTTTGCAGAATTGAAATCGACATAGACTTCACTAAAAGCCAGAAAGAATCCGATCCATCGAAGGCAATCGACCGTTTGGAACAAATCGAAAGGGAAACTATGGAACGGTTCAAACTGGGTGACCAAGTCAACGTTGTTGGCGAGAGCAGTTTTTCCTCGACCCACTTCACTAATATTATGCAAGATATCGAACAATGGAAATCGAATATCATCCCGTCTGAACCGAGGGACGTAGAGAGTTTGTTTAATGATCTTAATGTTTTCGAGAGAAACCTGGACCGATTCTCGGATTACAGCGAGTCACGACCTGACTAAGAAAGTTGCTTTCGCGGTAAATAAATACAGCGGTAGTAGGTCGCTGCAATGCTACGGTTACCTTAAGGTGGTATGACACCTATGACATTTATTTAAATAGAATGTATATTATGTGATATGATTATTAGCTTAACGTACCTTCTCATCGGTAATTATAATGGGCAAAAATTCAATTTCGGATATACGATGTGTATTGGAACCGACGCGATTAAATAATATTGGACGATGGTATGGTATGTTCAGTTGTTCAAACTCAACTATAATGGTGTTAAATAAGATTGTTTTTATCTGGTTACGATAAAGTCCAAATTAGTATGACAATTATATATGATCAAACTAAAGTATACTTGTTCCCTTTGAAATGTATTGGTGTACACCGTGTTGGTGATCTTTTAAATAAATAAATAAAGTAGGTAAATATTTTTTGTCAAAATTCACAATGCTTAGGTAAAATAAGTCGTCACGTTGCATGGTGCCGACTAAATCTACCCGCAATTTAACAAAACTCTTCAAATATTAGAGAAAGCGTTGAATGGAGTTAGGTATATGAATTTGAATTTTAGTGTAAATAGAAGACGTGCTATTTCATTTTGAAGAATTTTAGCTAGTTCAAGTGATTAATAGAATAATATGCTATAGAACCGTATTATATATAATATTACTAGGTACTTATTTGTTTACATGTACTCTTAAATGATGCATATTTTTATAGTGCTACCATTTTATTGCCACTAATATTTTGATGTGCTCTTTGCTTTCTGAGTTATCTATGCTAATAAAAGAAGAACTTATTTCTTCGAAGTTAAAATGTTATTTCTATGTTTTGACAACAACGGTGAGTCACGGCTTACTTTGTGGGCGTTATCTGTGAGAGCCTTAGCCTTAGCAAGCCTTGTCTTGAGCTTGTTTTTTACATTAGCCCATGGTGTTTTGATTTCCTGCTTTAGAAATAGTACTTACATGGAATTTATAAAATTCTCACTTTTATTTTTATAAATGCATTGTTTGTGATACTTACATAGAAAGCGGGATTGCTCCATGCGTGAGGTAGCATTTTGTTTTTGTTAATTATGTCAGTTATATCGATTTTTCTACTGTTTATATTTGCATTTATAAGGACGTAGGATTATTAAATAAAATAAATAATTGTCAAAAAATGTTTAATAATATTTTGATATCAAATCCGAAGTGATGTTTGACTTTAAATGTTTAGTGTTAGGCACTCGGATTGTGAAACATGTCCCATGTAGGATTTCATAGTGCAAAGATTTATGTGTACAAGGACAGCACTTTGCTGTTGTAGAAGCTGGGAAATTTGTCAATACAGAGAAGAATAATATTATTTTTTATTTATGCATTCGCATCGTAGTTAAATCCTTAAATTAACACCCTCTATCGAACATCGAACTCTAATGATCTTGAGTTTTCGCTGGAGGTACAAATCGTGATGTCACAAAATGGCAGAAAATCAGATTTTTTTTTCTAGTATCATCTTGCGGAAACCAGAAATCTGTTTTAAAAAGTATACTAATCTATTTTTTGTGTTAAAAGTTTCTGTACATCATTATTATGTCGTAAAATATTAATGTTTCGTTTTAAAATAGATCAAGCACCGAATCACACACGGTCCATTTTTAAAAATTGTAGTCGTTATACAGATTTATAGCAGTCTAAAGTAAGTTTATTACCTTTAAAAAAAGATTAGACAGGTTTGCACCTTCCTCATGGTTGAAATGCCATGTAAGAACAAAGAAATTGGCGTACATTCACGTAACAAAAGCAAGGCATACACAAGTCGAAAGATACGTGTGCGCAGCGCGCACTATTAACATAGGTATAGGTATCTGTAAAAGTCACAAGTACAGTATAATGGTTTTTTAAATTTACAGACATATTGTGCCTTACACTATTTCTTTACCTGCAAAGTAAACAAAGAAACATATTGCCTACACTAAATAGGAATCGATTTTTTAAATTAAGGACGATTAAGGAAATAAGTACCAACGTCTATAAAACCTATGTCCGCACAAGACTTACATATGCTGCACTAGCATGCGACTGACTATGCTCGAAAAGGTAGAGGAGACGCCTACAGGTTGTCCAAAACGTCACTCAGAAGGTTGTACAAGACGCGCTGGAGCAGGACGATAATTTATGCGCAATGAAGACATTGTCTGAGACCTCAAAATAAAGTCGGTGGAGGAGTTCGTGGTCTGGTTGGCGCGCGATATGTATCACCGCGCTGACCACGGGTCACACCCCCATCTTGGAAATATTGCGCCACGCATGACCACCTGACATCAGACTGCAACGCTCACTCTCTCGCCATATTATTTCAGCGAAAAATGTTGCAAGCGCATCACAAGCCAAATATGAGCAGCTGAAATGAAGCCAAAGGCTCAGGGCGATAAACTGAGCAACGCGAAATAAACACAACTAAACCGATGTAAAGTTTTCTAAAATATTATGCTGGCCCGGACAATAAACTACTTACAACGTTCTGCTAATTTCATGACATTAGACATAGGTTATAATAATGATATTATATGTTTATAAATATGAGGTAGATGTTGCACAGGCGCGCGGAAACTGAGGCGGCAAAATTAAGTCAATTGTAGTAATTTTCATTATGACGCGTATTTCAAGCGCAAATCTAGACATATAGCTATTCTTTTCTATATTATTTGTACCGTATTGTCTGTCGCAGTGTGCATGTTTATGTCGTATACAAAATCTGAGCACCGCGCAGTATGAATATACGTCATCTTTAGTAAAACATTATTGAACCGATTTTAATGATTCATTTTTTTATTTGAAAGCTGGTGCTTCTCGTCCCATTTAAATTCCGTCAAGATCAGTCAAGCGGTATTTAAGTAAGTGTTATGTTTTAGTTTTTCAATAACTGAAAAGTGGATGATGTGGTCCATGGATGACATTATAGTTGAGGGTGAAGAAATCGGAGAACATACACAATGACAATAAAATTGATCCCGTGAGTAGCAAAGGTCACTGAAAAGGGTGAAAAAAAGAATTACCAAAAAATGAAACCGACTGCAACACTCAAAAGTGTGAAATAAGTTGTCGAAGTCGGTACCATGCTCACACAATTTTGATTATAGTTACTTTTGAACTATCATGGTACCGACTTCGACTTTTGAGTCGACAACACTTTTCAGTTTTGGAGTCAGTTCCATATTTTGGTAACTTTTATTTGATTGGATACGTTTCGGGGTGTGTGCTCTGGAGCTACATAATTTTATTCCTCCATCCCCATTTCAACGGCAATGCGACATCCATACATGTTAGACGTTCCAACTTGTCGCACGAAGCGCTTTGCATCCAAATACAGTACGGACAGCTAACGAGTGGAATTCATTGTCTGTGTTTCCGTATAATATACGTATCTTTTAGGCAGGCGTGATCCATATTAGACCGCTTAACATCATAGACTTCATCGCTTAACATCAGGTGAGATAGTGGTCGAACGCCTGCCTATTCTATATAAAAAAATGTACAATCACTCACACTCTAATTGCTCATAAACTAATAGATTATTTTAGCGAGTAGTTTGCTAGTTACCTTGTATTTTTGATGTTTTTGGCTCTGGATTGCGATTTCTGAAGTTAATAACCGTGTCATTTTAAAAACATATAATACCTACGTACCTACATTATGATCTCTTGTTAGAAAATCTTATTTTAAACATAGCTTGTATTTTAATCCCTAAATCTAACAAACCAACTTACCGACAAAATTATGAAAGAAATTTTACATGCACTACGCTATGCACACTAACTTATCATAACAAATGCAGAATTACATGTCAAAACACTTGTACTTACATGACTGAAACATTAATGAAATATTTGTAAAACTGGGATTATAACGTGGGGATAGGAGGGTCAAAAATACTTTACCACCTTGAAGTACAGAAGCAGAGTCTCTACTTCTTTACTTTGTGTTTACGACAATGACTAATGATCTGTGGTTTAAGACCTATACTCGTACCTACCGAATATATAAAAAAAACATTGAAATCGGTCGAGCCATTTTGGAAGAGTGCAACAACCACCGTGACCCGTGATATTTATATAAGTATTAGATAATATCCCTCGTGGTACCCTTGGACCAAATATGTGATAAAATGGTGACGTTGTATCCAACTGGTACTCGTATAATATGCTACTCGATCTACTAATGTCGCTGTAAATGTAGGTACCTACCTAACCTACTAACCTCAACCACAAAACAGTTGTGCCCTTTTTTGTGACTCAACTTTGCACACATCATTTTTCCGGCTCCAAGACCGGTCACGCACACCTACCTTACGTAATTTGACTAGAACCACAGCGAGAACTTAGCGCAGAACCTACTACAGAATAAATATTAATTGCTCAAGCCAGGGATACATCATAAATCATAATTACAATATTTATAGTTACTAAATCACGAAAATAACAAATGTATTTTCTTTCTCGTCATAACTGGTAATTTCTTAAGCTCACATACCAGCCAGCTCATAAGTACCATAGTCATATTATGCACAAAATACTACACAATAAAAGTTATTAAACTGATATAGTCGCTCATACAAAAAATATCATTATTATCAAGATACTTACGGTAATATGTTGCTTGTTTTCGTTGCTCAAGTTTACTCGCGAATATGGAAGAAGCATTTGAGCAAAATTAACGAGCGATGAAAAAAAAAATATGGCAAATATGCCGGTTATACTTATAATATTAAGTCTTGCATTTATTAAATGTAACTTATTAGAAAATTATTAGAAATATGTGAATACAGTATCAAGTATTACATGGACATGGTATGGTTTAGGTACATTCAATTTATGCAAGTATATATTATACTTGCATAAATTGAATGTAAACCATACTAACTAAATATTGATATCAGCTACACTATAATAGTCAGCCATAGCCATGAACTAGGAGCATGACTGGTTAGAGAACCAAAGGCCGCCTCAAATAAATATAATGTTCCATATGCATCATCAGTAAGTCGTAAGCCACCGACTTTCACGGACGTATCGTAGATTTTTCCTTTAAAATTTATGCTACGAAAATGAATTCAAACATATCTCGTTACTTATGGACTAATGTATTAACAATATTCTATTCTTTTGTGACATTGTTTATTTTTGCTGTGGAGTATTTGAAGAATCCATTTAAAAATCCGTGGGCGCAGAAGCTGAGGCTGGAGCCACCTAGCCGACTCACCGATCCTAAATATGGAGTGCATAAATATATCAAAGTAAATGTAAGTACATTTCATATTGCAACTACATATTTAACGCAAGTACTGCGTATTTAAATTTCATCATTTTTATATTCCAAATGGAATTTATATCGTATGGAATAGCAAGGGAGCCAGGCTTTAGAAAAACAATTTTGCTGTTTTATCTGTCGCTCAGGTTTAACATATTCTCCTTTTGGTTCGTGCAGAAATAGTCAAACGATGACGGATAAACGGAAGTACGAACGTAGCCCCATATAGGGGGGATTTGCCAATACTCGCCACGCTTGGCAGGCGGGTTGGCGGCGCAGTATGATTTCTGATCCTCAGAAGGCGCTGCTGCCCACCTTCTGGTACGTGATCCCTAAGCCGACTCTTACGGCCCCACGGGGAGAGATGGGAGAGTAATATTCTAGGCCGGTACCACCACGGCATGGTTTGGTATAAAAAACAGCATCATCATCTCTGCCATAGGACGTCCAATGCTGGACATAGGCCTCCCCCATTGAATACCACAAGGACCGGATGGAAGCGGTCCGCATCCAGCCTGCGATTTTTGTCATTTCGTCTGTCCTGTTTCAAAAAACATGTTGATAACGTTACTGTTTGGTACGATTCCCGTGATTTGTAAATGTTTCATTTTTATGTAGGTAACATACAAATTAAATATTTTACAAATCACCGTCGAAGAAATTCCGTTTTCTATAATTCTAGTATCGATAGCGTTATAGACAACATGTGTTGTCTGTAACGGTAGCACTCTATCCCATCTTTGTTATCACTATTTTATGTTTTAGGTGTTGCGTTTAACCACTATTTTACGTGTTGGTCAGTGTTGAAGTGGTCGAAGGTGGCATCACGCTACACGTAGAATCTTAACTGGCTCTCAAGAGCTACCTGTGCGTATTGTGTGCTTGGTGTTGGATGCTTTTTAAAACTTGGGGGTAGGTATAATATAGCTAGCCAGGTATGCGATGATCCCACCATTATGCTATCATTGCTTCTAAAAAGAGGTTCTTGAGTTGTATTAGAAGTTTGTGAAACATTTTAAGAAAGTAACATCTAAAAGTAAATCTGTGATTTGATACTGTTTAGGCCAAAACCGAAATTTGACTATCATGGTAGCATGCATAAGGACATTGCGGGTGTTTAATCTATCAATCAGAAGTGTATGCTGGAGGGTCATACACACATTTTAAATTCGATACTTGATATTGTCTACTCATCATAATAATTTCATTACAAATTGCAGAAAAGACAAATGATCGAAAACCATGCAATTTGTGATACACCGAACAGATTATTCGAAGTAATGGAAAAAATCGCAACATTTAACGTCTACGATATGCTATTTTAGTCACATGCATAGATTTTGATTTATTCCAATTGTTTTTATTCATTTCCTTATATTTTTTAGAGAGGCTGTGTATATAATGGAAATAAATTTATTTATTGGCATAGCTCCTCCAGATATCATTGTTCCTTCTCCAAACTCAACCGCAAAATACAAATCACGTAACTGATTCATAGATTCACATAATATCAGTCTGAATAACGTGTAAAATATAAATAAATAAAATTAAATAAAATTCATTTGTTTCAGGCATAAATTAGACACCCATATACAGAAACTAAAATAAATAAAATACAGCACAATTTAAAAACACGGAAAAAATAAAAATTTAATATAATAACAGTAAGTTGTAACGTATGTACTTTACACATGGCATACGGGCCCAAAAATATATATTACCTACTAATCACATTTTTAGTCATTTTAATTTTCTTTCTTCTGGTGTAAGACACAGACCATGCGCATTAGTCGTTACGCGAAAATTTTTGATAGTATAAATATTTGTTTATTTATTTATTTACAAAATCTACAGCCCTTTATAAACAAATTATTGTACAAGTAGCTTACACCTAAGGCCAATAACGGATTTACAATTTACTGATGTAACTTATGTATTTATAGACTGTCATAGTATGTGAACTAGTAGATTTTAGGTGCATTAGTGTGTATGTTGTGTGTGGGTTTTTGTGTATGTTAACGTGTTTGTGTGTCCGTGTGTGAATGGGAAGCAGCCGGTATAAAAATATTGTCACTCGTAAATATTTTTTCACTAATAAATTAGCAAATTGTGTCAAAGTAATTTTGTTCAATCAGAATTAACCTTCATGAACTGTTCTCATGAAAGGTATTTTTTTTAAGTTAACCTTTTATGCCCCTAGCCCACGGCAACTTTTTGTAGCGATGCTGCCGCGCGTAGACAAACAATAGAACTTTCAACAAACTAAGCTGAACCAACTCAGCGTTGTCCATTTAGCAAAGTGTGAAGCCTAAATGACCGGCCCTAATTATTCTTATCTGCTTCTCGTGTCGATATTGAGAAAGAAAGACGTAGCACGTGTCGTCTAATAATTAAACAAAGCCATATATAGCAAAACTTGTTTAAGCGAAACAGCGGCAAAGCGGAATACGTTTTTAATCACTCGGTAACTTTCGAATAGAATTAGGTTTTTTCTAAATTAAATTTGAATGTTCTTTTTGGTGTCCACTTTCGCCCACGCCTTTAGCACGCTTTTGGTCAAAACTACTTTATTTTTTTTTATTAACATTCGCACAAGGTCTTCAGGTCCCAAACTAGGAAGACCCTGTACTGTGGTAACCTGATGACTGATATATACTTATATACATATACACACCCAGACACAGGTCAAACAGACATGTTCATGCACACAAATGTTTGACCTGTACGGGATTCGAACCCGGGACCAGCGGCTCAGAAGGCAGAGTGCTACCAACTGCGCCAACTGACCAGTCTTAACTTCTACTACACAAAACACACTTCACTACAACTACATAAAATATCTTTTCATTGTGTAGTATTTTTTTTTCATTTAACCGGCCAGTCAATTGTATTTCATATATTCATTCACAAAACTCTAATTTATCATTACTATAAACAAAACTTGATCATAAAAAATGCATATTTAAAGATCCGCGCGTCCGCGCGAATTATTTCGCGCTCGGCCCGGGACAGCGCTAAATGCCTATTCTTGCGGGGCCACCTGGCCTTAATAGTGCATTAAGAAAACTTAAGTTACCTACCTAGATAGAAATAATGATACATTCTAATGTAAGTTTTGTTGGGAAATTTAATAAATACATAAATAAATAGTACCTGCACATCTGCAATCGTTGTAGAAACGCACACAGCTTTTTGCAAAATATTCATTCGTCGACCTATAAACTGGGTATATATTGGGGTCAGTTAACCTAACATTATTTTTAAAAAACATGATACCGAGTGCAAATAGAGCGATTTGCATTATGGAGTTGGTATCTGTTTCAGCAACTACTCATATTGCTATAAAATACAGCCTATCGATAGCTGTTCATGTAGAAAATCGAAGACAACGGGCGTAAAGTGACTATGGAAGCGTTTATTTAAAAATGTCACCCATCCACTTTTTGACCTCGGCAGATTTTGTTCAACCCAGTTGATTAATATGCAAGCTCAAGTAATGCCAACATGATTTCCGCTGTGACATGTAACATCGACATATTATGTAGGTACGTCGTGTATAATTACTGTGGTCCAAATCAGTCCAATCTAGAGTACAGATACGACGAGATTCGAAGCATTCGACCGCATTACTGTATCCGCAGATCGTAGTTTACTTACCTACATTCTATACCCTATGCTATGCAGCATGGCATGCAATAAAAATGCACCAAACACACGAAAGTGTTCCGCTTTCTGACTTATGCACTTTCCGGAGAGTTGAATATACCCAGTTACGAGAAACTTGTTTCTGCTCTCCCTTTTAAAGATGCGGGCTCAAACTGCAACCAGGGGCCTTACTATCAGCTTTGTAAAAAACATGCAAGATCCGAGCAGTTCTAAAACCTGTCTTAAACCGCTTAGCGTGAAATCATACCATCACCACGGCTTCACATTCAACATTGCTGGATAGCAATGTTCAAACCGTTCACCTAAAGGAGCGTTCAAAAGTGAACGGGTATTGCTGGATAGCAATGGTCAAACCGTTCACCTAAAGGAGCGTTCAAAAGTGAATGGTTATTGTTGTCTCTGGCATGTTTAAGCCAGGTTTTACAACTGCTCGTACCTTGCATGGTTTTCACATAGCTGATAGTAAGGCAGCAGTAGATAGTAAGTAAGCAGGTTGTGTATAATCTAGGTAGACATACTGTGGCCAAACCTACCTATTACGTATACTATTAACCTGCTGCTTATAGAGCACGCTGTGGTAAGTCATGCTCTTTGTAAACATACAAATTAGTCAGGTATGGGTATTACCCATATCTATACTATTCAAAGTACGTACTTCGTTCGGCACAGTGAATATTCTAAGAATCAAGTTGCCAATTTAAAAGTTTTATAATTGCCTACGGCGCAACCACATAATATATCTATTTAATAAGCGAGGATAGTAGGTACCTTTGCAACCGCGCTATACTCTGTTACTATAAAATGGCACGATGTCGTAACTTTTAGAATATATTCCTTACGTTCCACAAAACGCATGAAATAAAAACACAGAATACCCTATTATTGCATAAAACTAATTCGTCTTAATGTAACACAGGGCTGGTTCCGAGATAGCACTGGTGATATAGCTATACAAGATATAAATAGGCTAGCAGTTGTTTCAGCTGACTAATTCTGTGCTGTAAGCTAGGTCAGCTCCTTTCTCTCTCACATCGTTTCGTACTCGTACATCCTTGAGAGTGAATCTGTGAGCGATTGAGCTGGTTACCCTCAAGTTACAAAATCTTACTAATATTCAATGATGTTTTACTAAAGATGACGTATATTCATACTGCGCGGTGCTCATGTTTTGTTCCTTTACGACATAGACTTGCTTACTGCGACAGATAATACAATACATATAATATAGAATAGGATAGCTATATGTTTAGACTTGCGCTTGAAATTCGCGCCATAATAAAAATTACTACAATTGACTTAATTTTGCCGCCTCAGTTTCCGCGCGCTTGTGCGACATCTACCTCATATGATATCATTCTAATATTATAAATGCAAAAGTTTGTGGGTATGTGTGTACGTTTGTTACTTCTTCACGCGTGGAGATAGTTTAGCCCTTAAATTAACACATAGGCTATAGGCTTTTCATCATCATCATCATCATAAATCATCACCACGCGGGTAAAACCACGGGGTGCACCTAGTTTATTATAAAGCACTGTGCGCTCCGGCAGCTGTCCTTGATTGCCAATTGATATTCTGGGCATATGACGATACCAACACCGATAAATAATTACTGAACATTGCTATTCCTGTCCGTGAAGTTTGCGGCAACATCCTGCAATATATTGTTTTTCAATAATATATTCAACAGCGATTGACGTAACACCGGGGCTCGGTAGCCTGTTAGCGCTTTATTTATTTCCTCTTCAAAAATTAGTTATGCAGTGGCTATTCATTGCTCGTTTGCGTAAACTACTGATGGTTTAATTTGTTTCCCAACCGGAATGCCTTGCTGAGCTTCAAATGAGAAAGTGTATACGTGTAAGTGTAAACATTTGCTGCATGGGGACCGGGAGCTCGTTAGAATTTCCAAAATGTGTCTTAGCGCCTGGTTGATGCGATATCCTTTTGACTGTTTATGTTTAGTAGTTATTCATTCTTGAAGCGTAGATCAATTGGCTCTATTCGTCACCTGAAGGATCAGCTTTGTAATTCAATAGGTCAATGCGGCTTCTACTCTGGATACCATGCCAACAGGTAGCTGGTTCTAACATTTGAGCATCAATGGTCGGGATTAGCTATTGGGTTTCTGAAATGTTCTTGTTCAAATGCAATTATTCTTAAATTGTAGTATTTTACTTATTTATATTATTTACATTATAATATTGTATCTGGACGGCCGACCTTCACATTTTTTTTTCTAAGGCAATATATAAATATAATTGTAAATACATATACCGTTTTGTAACATTTAACATTGTATTCGTTCTTTTATTTTCTGTATGCCTTAAATGTAATTGTTACAAATAAAGTTTTTCTTTCTTTCTTTCTTTCTATACACACAAACTTTCATCTAAACGTTAGAGCGAGATAGTCTGGAGATAGCCCTTCCTTTTGCTTCGCTGTGGTCGGGTAAAAACACTGTAAAAACTACCAGATGGTGGGAATGGGAATAATACCTTCTGTGTACAACACGATTAAAGTGCGCTCGTTAACTCAGTTGCCATTTTTGCGTGGCGAGTATTAGCGAACTCACATAATGATAGGGCATTTATGGGGAAGGCATATGTCCACCAGTAGACGTCTTATGCGAAACATCATAAAATCGTTAAAGAATATGTAATTAATTTTCCAAATATTCCAGCATATAAAACTTCACTACGTGGAAAGCGGAGACACGACAAAACCACTGATGTTATTCTTACATGGATTCCCCGAGTTTTGGTACTCATGGCGGCATCAACTCGTTGAATTCAATAAAGATTACTGGTAAGTTTCACGATCGAGGATTAATCGTCAGTTAACTGGGACCCAACGGAAGAGCGGCGCTGGTTTAAAATCTAGCATATGCTGAGTTGGGGACCAATTTATGACATACACTATATCTTTCTTTGTTATTTTTCTTATTGTGTTTTCTTTACCTATGTGTCATGTCATAAATAAACGTATTTTCTTTCTTTCTAACAAATGACAGTCAACAAACAACGAGATCACTAGTTCTATTAAAAGTATACTGTTTTTTTTCTCTTTATATTTGTAAAGGTCCTGACAAAGCTTAAAGATGTTTATGTATTCATCCCCACAATAATTAACCACGTAAACATAAACCTGATTTTGTGGACTATTAGTGTTATCATATAATATTACAAGTTGTTGTAGAGCTATTTATTATAATTAGTCCGATTACGTTTTTGTCAGACACCTTGCAAACAAAGGTATTAAACCTGAAAGTAGTAGTCAGCCAAGGTTGAAGCTTCAGACGTGGCCTAACAACTTACGTACTGAGACAACTGGAACAATGGCTCTTCTAATGGAGAGGATCACCCAGTTGAAAATGTCACTGCCAGCACCCATCCAACTTCTGACCCC
Organism: Apeira syringaria; assembly: GCA_934044485.1. Lineage (NCBI taxonomy): Eukaryota > Metazoa > Arthropoda > Insecta > Lepidoptera > Geometridae > Apeira > Apeira syringaria. The sequence goes on along the minus strand of OW203662.1, from coordinate 18,020,904 downwards.
AAATAACGCTACTTATCGATATATCTATATGAACGCTATTTACCCGAGCGTGCGCTAGATATTATTTTTTTTCAGCTTGCGGAAATGTACAGATTATATATTATTTGTTAATTTGGTGTTAAAAGAAATTAAAAAATAACCACGCTCGCCCAAGGCAAGATATCGTTATTAAAAAACATCCCTTTAGGGTTGCCACGCTCAATACGTCAGATTAGCAATGTTGACACTTCTTAGCTAGTATTTCGAGTATTTCTGATGATTGATGTTTTTGCTAATCTGAGGGTTGCTCTGAGCCTACCCCGCTATATTATATCCCCTATGGGCTCATACTGCTTGGAGGCACTTATCAATCTTATAGAGTTATCAATATCTAACGTCCTCCCTAATATTAATCTGCCACGCTCTAGTAACTCCCAAAATACCCTCTAGGGCTCCCCTACTATTAGTAAGAAGACGGTGCCGCTGAATTCCATCATCATCATGTATGTTTAGGTATACTAATGACATGACGTGTAAAACCACAATGCGTCTTTTAAACGATAAGGTACGTCGTTTTGTCAGAATCACGAGTCGTACCACAATATAGTCATATTATACCATTAGAGTAGGTACACGATTAGATTAAGTATAATGACACACAAGGATGATTCGATTTAGTCAGACTATGCCGGGTGTGAGGTGAGCCGCGTCCAAGTCTTTCGAGCCTCTCATGAGTTGTAGGAGGGTACCTACTTTTTCTCATTATTCTAAATCTTTTAATTCTTTTATTATGTAATAATGGATTATATTACGACCTGGCATACGCTATTGTTATAGGAATCTGAATATGCACTTTTGTTTAATAGAGGCAGGCTGCAATAGTCAGTCATTTATTCATATCTAACAAATTAGTTACATGTCATTAATGTATAGTAAATAATAAAAAATAAATTACGTAGAATCAAATAATTGCACATGATTGCAACGAACAATACATAGTATTATTATTGAATTAAGTAACTAGTTGCGCCCCGCGGTTTTGCCCGGTGATGATCGATGATGATGATGACGAAAAGTAGCCTATGTATTAATTCAGGGACTAAATGCAATTTTAATGCTTTTATATTAAGAATTTAGCAGTATAAAGAGTTATGTTTTTTGTAGGATTTTTTTTTTTTTTTATGACACTTATTCACTATACTTATATCTACTCCTGTATATAATATGTACGTACACATATGCGTGGCGTTTCACCGCTATCTTACGCCACGTCCAGTAATAGGTGATATATTTATCGAATAAGGCTTATCGCCCTAGACATAGAACGCCGATTGGTAGGTAGGTACTCAAGGATACCAGCGCGTCAACACGCTGTGTTGACGCGCTGTCTGCTGACGAATTTTCAAACTTGAACTTGACAGATTGCTAGATGGGAACTCGAAATAGCCCCACACTGTTACTGTTCATGTTGTCCTACAATACGACCACGTGTGAGGTTTCATCACAATGCGACATATTATACCTATTGAAAACTCAGAGCCAGAGATGGGGTTGGATCCGTTGATTTCCACCTAGTTTCCACTTCCATCATGGCATCTCTCTGGTTTCCTTCACTCTCATCTTATTTTTATATTTCAAATCATTTTAAACTAAATATATGCCAAGGGTTTTATGGTTTATTGCATTAATAACATGCTAGGCGGAAATAAGGGTCAAATTATTTGAAGATAAAATTTCGACTACCAGTTGAATTTTTCCTTCAAATAAATATATGCCGTAATAAATTAGGTACATATATGATGTTATCAATTACAGGTGTGTTGCGGTGGATATGCGAGGGTATGGTGATTCAGAAAGACCCGAGGGTGTGGAACATTATAAAATAGAGATGCTCGTCGAAGATGTCCGAGATTTAATTCGACAATTAGGTGAGATTGTGTGAGGTTTTCGTATTTAAAATAAAGTATGTAAATCTAAATAAAATAAGATAATAAAAAATTTTAAAAAAAGTAGTAAGTTGTAGTAGTAGTAAGTAAAATTAATTAATGAAATGTGTTTGCGAAAATAATGAAAGAAAACATACCTTTACAATGAACCATATCAAGTGGTCTTTTTAGTTTTATTTTTAACTGCATTCTTTTAACTCTCCTCGCTGATGGAGGTAAACATACCGTGGGTTTCATAAGAATAAAGTCGACTATAACTCTAGGCTTGATTTTAATTTTTAACAAAAATTTCATCTGCCTTTTCACCCAGTGTTTTTTAGCCCCGAAGGGCTGAATGATTAAAAACACTGAGACACGTATTCATTTATTTTCGACCAAGGGCTCAAATATTATCACAAGATCCTTACTTTAAAGCTGATGGAACTTTATACAAACTTTCATTCCCTATTTCACCTCTCTAGAATTTAGCACAACAAATTGTCCTATACACTTTCGACCACCCTTAGCTATAATCGCTTCAAAATTTCACAGGTGCCCAGAAGTGCATCCTCGTCTCACACGACTGGGGCGGCCTTATCGCTGCCAGATTCCGTGACGTGTATCCTGAAGTCCTGAGCGCTTGCATCCTATTGGCCAGCGCGTCCAGAGAGTCCTGGGTACAGGAGATTTGGAGCAATACCGATCAGCGGTTGAAATCCTGGTAATTAATATTTATTATAATATTTATAATCATCACGCGACATAGGCTACTTTTTGTCCTGGAAAAAAAATGCAATGGTTCCCGTGGGATAACTGAGTTAGAGGGAAAAACGTCGTGCACGCGGGTGATATCGCGGGGCGCAGCTAGTATACCTAAAGCTGTGCTATGATTTCTTCTATAAATATAATCCAATAATACGGCACCCCTTCTATAATAGTGCCGGTTTAGTGAGACTCTACTGTATTGCGAAATTATCTGTTTTTAGCAAATATATTCAATAAATATGGTTGTTCAGCAAATACACATATTCTTTTTATATAATTAACACTAACTTATGCAATCAATGGATCTCGCGCAAGTGCGTACGGCTTGCCAACTCAGTGACATAAACGTAAATCAGTGTCTATTGTTATTAAATGCCATGTAGTTTCGTCAATGACAGTTAGTTAGCAGGGAAGACTGTTATATAAAAGAGGTACCTACATCACAGACGTAATACAAGGGTAGGTACTTATGTGATGTTCGAACAGCTTCAATTATGTAGCTATAGGTATACATCGTTAGATCTGCAATGCCTTTGAGCCACCTATACTTAATTCGCATGCCATTGTTAATCATTAATCATTATTGCACCCGTCTCATCGTAACAATGGTTTGATTACCTATATGTACTGTTGCATACCTTTTTTGTTATTATATCATGTTACGTGAGATTTCACAATTGAATGATATGTTTTTTTTGTAAATTTTTATATGTTTCGTGTAAATAGCGTTATGAAGAGGTATCGGAAAATGGACATGATAAATACTTACACTTGTAAGTAAGTGTAACTATTATCTTTTCAGAATGTATGGTAAACGGTTATTTGCATCTATGAGCTTATTATATCTGATTGTGATTTAGAAGCGAGGTTAGCTTAGTGGTGGGAGTGTCGGCTGTCACACTGATGGACGCTATTTCGAACCCACCAACGGCTTAAGTTTTCCGTGAATGTTACACCGTTTTCAAATTCCCAGCATCTGTCACCTAACAAGTGACACAGTGTACGTTCAAATCTTGCGAGCCGCCAAATATTCTAGTTCTATCGTAATTACATCTTCAACCACATCGTGTCTGACCATCAAATGAGATAGTGGTCCAACGCTGATCTATAAAGTTTTAAAAAAAACAATACTTAAAAAAGTAAATAAAAATCAAAGAAAATATGTATGTATTAAAACATCCCTTTTTTAACTCTTTAGGAAATAAAATTACAAAGAAACTTTATTCTGCTTGTTAGATAATATTATTTTTATAATTTCTAGATCTAGCGTTTCGATCACTCACATGATGGTTAGTCTAGGGCATAATAGCTCTCTAGGGCAGCTGACTGAATACATTGTGTGTGACAGTTTTTTAAACTTGTGGGGTGGTGGCTAGGCTGGTGGGAACAGGAAAGTACTCTATCACCATTCCGTGAATTTGATATCGATGTTGAAGTCAAATGTCAAGCTATCACAGCTTAAAGTTTGACATACTACGATTATGTACTACGTCATTTATAGAACCTTCATGCTTCTTTCTGGAGTATTTTAGACCCAGCTATTTCGTCTGTGAGTAGATCAATTAATCAGTCAGTCAGCCAAACAGTTAGGCCGTTAAACAAAATCTACTAGTAAGAAATAGCAGCACTTCAATAATGAGATTTAAAAAATGTACACCGCATGCATGACCAAGTCGCTTGAAGTTCTCCGCATTTTGCAGAACTAAAGAGCAACAGTTTATTATTATTTATTGCAAGGTATTGCGAAAAACGTTGCCGCAATTTTCGTGACAATAATGCACTTTTCATTACTCAATGGCTTGTTATTGCTAAATGTCTTGTCGTATTCGATCGGTTGACGACCGCCTCTATCCTACAAATATTATAATTGCGAAAGTTTGTGTGTATGTGTGTATGTTTGTTACCTCTTCACTACTGATACTTCGACGACATTATAGTCGCGGGTGAAGACATCGGTCAACATACACAATGTCCATAAAATTGATCCCGTGAGTAGCAAAGGTTACTGAAAAGGGTGAAATAAAAAAAATACCAAAAAATGGAACTGACCTCAACACTCAAAAGTGTGAAAATTGTATGAGATTGAGACTTCAAAGCGATATATCACGTGATCAACGAGAGCGAGTATTCATCTTTAGCGGATAGAGAAAGAGAAGCTTGTGCCCACAGGCAAAAAACTACCACGGTAGCTTTTTGCCCACAGGAGATGTTATAACAATAGCCTTAATTATGTTATCATTCGAACTAGCTAAAATTCACCAAAAATCTTCAAATTGAAAAAGCTCATATTCTATTTACGCTAAAATTCAAATTCGTATAACTCCATACAGCGCTATCTCTAATATTACGCGAGTTTTATGCAATTGCTGGCCAAATGCGGGTAGTTTTAGTCCTGGCACCAAATAAGTGGAGATATGTTTTACTAAAAACTACCCGCAATTTTAATTTCAAAAAACAAAACAGTTTTGTTATTAATAAGTATCATACTAATTTGGACTTTATCGTAACCGTATAAGAACTTCTCTTACTTAAGTTATTTTCTAGAATTTGTTATAACAATGTGTTTGTTGTTTATCCAGGTACGTGTTCCTCTTCCGCGCACCATATCTGGCCGAACAGATGATGCTGATGAGCGACCAGAGTGTGTACGACAAGTCGATGTTAGTCAAAGGGAAGGATGGCACTGACCAGCAGGATATAGAGTGCTACAAATACTGGTTTGGGAAGCCTAGTAAGTTTAATCAGTACCTTATAGTTTTGTATGCATAAAATAGAAAAGCACATAGAAAAACGGAGTACTTGGTACTTATAAATTCCTATACTAAAATATAAAAATAGTATAAAAAAATATATCGTCACAGTATACGCCTTTGGGCAACTAAATGAAACAGAGCGATTGCTGTTTAACCAGATTCCGTAACTACATAATGATTTTGCTCTAACAGATGCACGACAAAGGAAAAATCAGTTTTGCACAGTAAACTATTTAGTTTATTGCTAGAACCGAGCAATCAGAGCAGAGATTGCAATTAGGAGCACTGACAAATTATAATACATTATGTTTAGTTTCGACCAGACAGCGTGTTATTTCCTGGTGGAAATTGGCTTTAATGGTTTCTTTTAGAGCTAATAATATTACCTACGTTTGACCGCTGTCTCACCTGATGCTAAGTGACGACGCGGTCTAAGGTGTAGCACGCAGACATATAAGATATCTATTCACTCGCGTATTCTAGGCCGTGGTGGTACCGGCCTAGAATAGCACTCCCCCATCTCTTCCCGCGGGTGCCGTAAGAGTCGGCTAAGGGACCACGTACCAGAAGGTGGGCAGCAGCGCCTTCTGAGGATTGGAAATCATACTACGCTCGCCAACCCGCCTGCCAAACGTGGCCAGAATTGGCAAATCCCCCCTATATGGGGGAGGCATATGTCCAGCAGTGGACGCACATGGCTGAGAGAAAAATTCACTCGCGACTTGAAGACTCCGCGTCACACACAATGTGGTGGTCACCTATGTTACGATGACGTAACCTTTTGTTATCAAAACTTATACGGAAGTTATTTATTTAAAGGTGACTATTGGTACAACCATTTTTATAAATAAATTTCCGTCAGCTTTCGATTTATATATTGTGACTATTTAAAATTTTGCGATGCCGTAACCAATAATTGACAACATTTATCTGAAAAAATAAGTGTACGTGGATTCACCCGCGTACACTGCGGTTTTCCGTTACTTCAGTTATATAGGTAACTAGTAGCGCCGCACGGTTTCACCCGCGTGGATTACAATTTTCCCGCTACCTCAATTATCCCACAGGAACTGCACTTTTTCCGGGATAAATGTAGCCTATGTGTCAATCCAGGGATTGAACTATCTCCATACCAAATTTCATCGAAATCGGTGCAGCCGTTTGAACGTGAAGGGGTAACAAAATATACACACATACACAAACTTTCGCATTTACAATATTAGTAGGATAGGCACGTAACATTTTTCATATAAGAAGCACCCGGCTATTCCAGACTACCTTATCTTTGCGTCAATTTACATCTAAATCCGTTCAGAAATTCTAACGTGATAGTGTGAAAAGCATGCATCCAATAAAATATAAATATAAAATTGTTTTCGCTGTAATAATGATACTATAAATATAATCTTTGTTTTTTCAGCGGCATTCACACCTCCCGTGAACTACTACAGAGCGAACTTCGTGACCTCATTCCCTGAGAAGTTCCAAAAGGAAGAGGTCCCACTTCTTGTGGCTCATGCAGAAAACGACGATTACCTCAGTCACAACCTTTTAGAAATCATGAAGAAAGAATACTCAACTATTGAATGCACAATCGTCTATAATGCTGGTCATTTTATGCAACAAGAAGAGCCAGAAAAAGTGAACAAGCTCATTAGGAACTTCTTACATAAGCATAATCTTTGATATAAATTTAATACGCTTAATAATACCTATAATATTATCCTAATGTAAGTACCATAAAAAATGCGCAAAATTAGTTATAAAATAACAATTTCTAAATGGATGATATACCTAATATGAAAGGAACCATTTTTCAGCCGAATATTTAAGCAAGTTGCCGAATTCCATAAATTATAAGCACCTGAAAATGGCATTTTCTAACTTTTACCCATTATGTTATTTGTTTTTCCGGTAGGTAAACAATTCTAAATTAGAATTATGTTCATTCATGTCCATTTCAAAAACTTTGTAGAAAAATCTCAGGAATATAAAAAAACAGATTAGTATGAAAAACGTTCCACCTTAACAATAAAATACGGTGGAAAAAAAATATTGCTAATAGTGTTTCTTAATTAATAATAAATAATGTAAAATATATTGTTGGTGTACTTATTTTCCTACCTACCTACTACTGCCTACCTTGTTTATTAAGCAGATATATATTGGATATAACTCTAATGGAGCTACAGAAGATGGGTCTGACGACGATATTACCAAAAATAGTTTCGTAGTGACCATTTATTTGATTTGTGAAATAAGCTGTCAATGCTATAATTGCTTTCAACGCATATCTTCTAACTTATAAATGCAATATTCTGCAATGGATAAATTCCATCAGTTTGTTTTTATCTACTCGATTGCAGTAATGATGATCTGGTACAAAGCTTCATTGTTTTTCACATTCAAGTCACTTTACTTTGATTACTGATTAGGGAAATCCAGCCATCCTTCCTGCCCCAATAACCGATGAAATAATAATCAAATTTTAAAAATTCGCATGTATACGAATACATCGTAATATAAAAAGCACACATTTTATAAGATTATTAGATAGCAACACAAACATAATTTACTTTAGTGGTTCTTTTCTCTTTGGTTTGGGATAGACAATGGCATAGATAGATTCTATACTTTACCAAGCAATACTCTTCCCTACGTACGTAGTATTGTAATCTCTTTGGTAATGGCTGCCAAGCTGCCAAGTAAATTCATGTATCAGCTGATGTGCATCGCTTGATTTTCGAAATAATCGCTGTTTTTAATTAATAATAACTATAAATTTGTTTAGATGATACGTCATTCTTTGTTCTATTCGGTGTGGATATCAGGGTTGGTTCAGTGTAGTTCAATGTTTGTTGTTGATTCAGTTATTTGAACAATATTCTACATTGCTGGATTTTTCAGATGTCACTGACCATACAGCAAATAATTTTGGACGCAAAAAGACTTGCTGGTCGCCTCAAAGAGCGAGAGACTGAGGCTGATGCTCTGTTGACCGAAACTCAGACAGCTTACAGACAAATTCATACAATGAAACAGGTGATGATCATTATTGGGTAGTGGTAAAACATTTATCTAATTTCTTTGCTTTTGTGTACCACTTACGTTCACTTTCTTGACCTTTCCACGTTGGCGTGTCTTTACAGTATCGGTATTGATGAGATTTATAATACATTCTATAACTTTAGCGATGTAGATTGTGACCTTGAAATAACAACTATTTGGTAGTGTAAACAGCCGTTTTATATTTGCTTTCTTCACATTAAGTATAGGTACATGTATCGTATACATGGTTAAAAATCAAAAGCATACTTGCTTATACTAAAGTATTAAAGCAAAAATTGTTATGTACCTGCTATTAATAGTAGAGTAGAAAGTCTAAGAGTCTTCAAGTGACTTTAATGCACAACTAAAGATATACATACATAATGAAATTGCTGTGTCTCATAAATATAACTAGCAAAGTTATATTTATGAATACCTATTCTATTGTTTTACCTGAGTAATTATTGAGATAAGATGATCAAGGTAAGGGTGAGTGAAACTAAAAGGTGGTTATTTACCCTGTCTACTTTCACCAATGGAGAAATTGGATCTAAAATCCTTAACTATCTGCTTTGTTTATTATTGCTCGTGATCATATTTCTCAGAGAATTTAATTTGTACCTCAATACCTGATTTAGATATTTATGTATTTTGATAAAAATACTTTTTTACTGTAAATTGTAATTTAAGCTTTTACTTATTGTCTACATTTATATAATTTTGACATGTAAACAAATTTTACCCAATAAATAACTATGAACTATGAATTATAGTTGATGAGCTTGATTGATCAACCCTAATAAAACTACAATGTATTATATACTTTAAAGTTTGACTGCAAAATATTTTAGGTCCTGGAATAACACTTTTCATCATCATCAATCATCACCATGCAGATAAAATTGTAGGGCGCAGCTAGTATATAATATAATATATATATATATATATATATATATATATATATATATATATATATATATGTATGTACTTGTACCAATATAAGTAAAAGTAAACCTTAACACTAATCCTTGGCTAAAAATTTTCAGTACAAAGAAGAAGTTGACACTCTAAATGAAGCATCCCGTGAAAGACCGAGAGGTGCCCTAATTGCTAGTATAGAGAGAGAATCTCGATTAATGCGTGATGTCCAAAGGGAAAATGGTGATCTGAGAGCAGCATTGGAAGAACACAGGAGGGCATTGGAACTTATTATGTCAAAATATAGATTGCACACAGAGAAGAGGGTTTGGGAGTCGAGGATAGACTTCACTGCCGCTGTTAATGAGAAACAACAAGAGGTAAATGTTAGAGCTTACAAAGCTGCTGTGCACACAGCACACATATTTGAAAATCGAATAAAAGACATTTTGTCTAATTGCAACTAGAAACCATCCCAATACTTTGCAGCAAGTGTTGTCTTTTTAAAAAAAAATCTATATTCAGGCGGGCTGATAACTCTGACACTACATCTAACTCATTAGATCAAAACCTACATCTTTAGTAGCCTAAATTGAGCTGGGAAGCAATATAATTCCTGAAGATATAGCTTTTATATAAACTCATGTTAGATTTTATAATATTTAGCTAGGTGCCTCAGCTTACGAGTTCTAGCACAAATGTGCATATCTGCTATCTGCTGGTCGAAAGGAGTTAGGTGTTCCATACTAAATTACTTAAAAATTCAAATGTGTGCTAACTAGCATAGTGGTGCTGTCAATGCTATAATATACCAACTATCAAAAATATAAAATGCTAGGGTGTGTACCCTCATATTTGTAGCTAGACTGATATCAGTCTAAGTATAAAAAATATAATACAAGTGAGTGCATATGCACTCACTTGTATTATATTTTTTATACTGTATAGATCTAGCATTTGAAAACTGTTTCACTTGATGATCAGGGGCCATATAGTGGAAGATTTTATCATGCTAGACCTAGGGTGTTTATTGCTCTCAAGGATTACTACCTGAACACACTGTGTTAGGTGACAGTTTTCCAAACTTGAGGGTGGCAGCTAGCCAGGTGGGTACTCAAAAGTAAGTTTCCACCATGCTGGGAATCACATAACTGGGGATCAAACCAGCATCCGTCAGTTTATATAGTAAGCACTATAAAAAGATATAGTGGTTACAACAAATTAAACAGCATGGTTACGCTAAAATAGCTAACTTTCATAGTGATTGGGCAAATGCTGAGAATTTATCGGTTTTTTATACTGTTTAGATCTAGCGTTTGACCACTATCTCACTTGATGGTCAGTGACAATGTGGTCAAAGATGTTATCACGTTAGATCTAGAATGCTTACCAACTAAATTCTAAAGTTATATAGTAGTGTAGACCTCTAAATTTTTAATAAATTAGAAATTAGTAATGGCATATTATAGCCGAATATGACATATTAAGCACAAACTTATCAAAACTTTTAAATAATGCAAAATGCAGGTTCTATTTTTGGAATTTTGCTTTACATACCGTCACTCTATATGTGAGACCTCATACACGCTAACAGGTGAACTTTTCAGGGCATGAAAAAAAACTAATTATTTTGGTTCACGCAATATTATTTTGAAATGTATAAATGAAGAAATATGTTAAATCGTGAATAGTTTATACTGTTCTAACAACAGAATCTACCAAGGAGTTGTTATTTCAGAATAAATTGACATACGTAACAATAAAAACTGCACATTCTACATTTTTGGCGCGTCTGATGTCTCACATATAGAGTGATGATACTGTATGGTTTAACTTTTTAGTTCATGCTATATAATAAATTTGTATATCTTTGTAGGTATGTGTACATAAATTCAACATATTCTGTGCTCTTTACAACTTGTTATCATCCTGTTTATTCCAACTGTTTTGAATGAATCACTTCTCTTCCTATTTATTTAAATTTCTTGTATAATCTGAGTATAATTATGTACCTACACTCCTGGAATATGGGCCTTCCTCTCAGACAGAGAAGAATTGGTATATTATAAAAATCTGGCATATATATGCCAGATTTTTTAAGCTTTTATCCTAATGCAACAACCAGGACAGAGGCCTTAACGTATTTTCCTAAGCGCAGAAGAGCTCTTTTAAAAATCCACTAGCGATTACACATCCAAGGTATGACCGACGAAATTGTTATTTAACCCAGTTGTTTGGTTAAAATCGCTTGAGTGAAGTCTGCTACAAGCTCTTCCATATAATATAATAATAATTTCATATAATATATAAATTAATAAACCACATTTGAATTCACAACACTTCCCAATTTATTCTAAATAAATATAAAAATTAAGTCCAAAAATGATTTAATAATATATAATTTTATTAATATATAATAATATTTTCACAAATACAAGTTGGCAAATATAGCTTATGACCTCAAGAGTCCGAATCAGTAGTCACATGAATAGGCTATAAAACTTATTATCGTATCAAATATGGCAAGGCCTAGTTGCCGAATTTAGCATGAATGACATCACTATAAGAAAAATTGAACCATGCTTCTCTACTATTCCAGTTGATAAGACAGCAAGCAGAGAGAATTAACGAAATGACAAGCATCATGTACAAAGCTGTCACCATGGATGAGAACGCCGATGCAAGGAAAGAAGAGGAACTGTACCAAAGGCTCATCACAGAAAATAAGGTAAACTTACCTTATAGGTAGTCTAATGGGTCAGAGTTTCGATATAGGTGCAGCGATTATAGGTCAGCGATGGGTGCGTCGTCAAAGTGACGGACGCTGGTTCGATCCCCACCAACGGACGGCTTGAGCCTCTGGTGAAGGTAAGACTGTCCCAGCATGGTGGTAGGATACTTTCGAGTAACCGATCATTTATTGGAGTGCAACTCGAAAACTGCTTGACCGATTTTGATGAAATTATAATGGGACCATATGGGAAAAAAATTGTGACATGCATAGTTTTCAATTCATTTTTTACATAATTTCCAAAAGATGTAAAGTACTGTTTGCATCATAGGCCTTTGTGATCAACAAACCTGGATTGTTGACTGACACCCACAAACAGCTGCCTGATCACAGTGTTTTATGAAATTTTACAAATAGAAGAGTGGTAGCTAGCCAGACCTATCAAACTTTTCGTTGTGACATGGTGTTGCTGAGTGCGTCGGTATGTGGTCTGAGGAGGTTGTTATGAGTATGTGAAGACTACGCTCGTGACCATGGTCTGAGGTATAATGTAGCAAAAAGCCAGATCATGGTATTTGGAGCTGGCGTCGTAACTCCCCAAAATGTTCCACCTGTTACTGTTAAGCCGAACACTTCTAGAGAGGATGAATAAATTTAAATATTTAGAACATATTCTTACGTCTGGCCTCAACGACTATGAGGATATTGAAAGAGAGCGGAGGTCGCTCTCAATACGAGCCAACATGATAGCCCGCAGGTTTCCTAGGTGTTCAACGGAAGTAAAAGTCACATTATTCAGTCCACATCGCTCTACACCTGCCTGTGGGCTCGTTACACAAAAAGTACTACAGCGACCTCCGCGTTCTCTACAGTAATGCGTATAGGATTGTGGTGGGGCTGCCCCGGTTCTGCAGCGCCTCGGGTATGTTTGCGGAGGCGCACACTGCCTGCTTTAGAATAGAATAGAATAGAATAATCATTTATTCAACACACACATAACAAGGACAGGGCATGGGTGATGTCACTATTGTGTACAATATATGTAATTATAGAACATGAATTAAAACATGACAAATGACAATGGATCTTAAATTTAGTGAGGTTGAGAGCGCCTCCCTGGTGCGCAGAGTGCGGGCCAGCTCCAACGCACTCCTGGCGATGATCGCCGATAGATTGGACTACCCCTACATGCGGCACTGCTGCAACAGGCATGTTTCAGAAGTGCCGTTTCTCAGGAGCTTAATTTTAATTTAATTTTAGTTTCATTTTATTTTAATTGATTTATTTTGTACTGTGTATGGTATCATAGTAACCAGAAATAAATGAATTTTATTTTATTATTATCATTTTAGTAAGGAAGCCATTACAAATATTGACAGAGAAGGTTGTATAAGTTTGTAACATCCGTGCTGCATTGAATTTGTTCCAGGGGTTGAGAGAGATGCTGGACCTGTCGAGAAGGTACGGGTCGGAGCGCGCGTGCGCGCCGCCCACGCAGGACAAGGACGTGCAGACGGACGGCCCGCCGCTGTCCGGCGCGTGACGGCCCGCGGCGCCGCCCCGCCCGCGCCGCAGCCCCTGCCCCTACCCCTGAGCGCGACACGATACCCACAACCGACCCTACGCCGCCCCCTCTCGCCGCACCTACTTCGTCTCTGGGTGGATTGCAGTATTTGTCAATGTCTATCTTTCACTGTAATGGTGGTTCGATTTCAAACAAACATATAGGTAACGAGTAAATATATACGAGGAAGATAAGAACCACAAAGATTTCCAGGTGGCCTTGCGTTCGCTTGACACGTGCGGATAGTCGACGATCCTTCCGATTCCTCAGTATTTGTATATTATTATTTGTATAAATAATATTATAAAGAGAAAAACTGTATTTTGTTTTCTTTTTGTGTGTAATCGGTAAACTTAAAAACTGCTGGAGCGATTTAAAAGTTCATTCACTAGTTATTTTATGGGTTTGATTTCTTGCAGTGCCGAGAGCTAAATATTTTGATGCTTTGAATTTTTTAGCGTCTTTATAGATATTATTAGGTATATAGAGTGGTTTTCATTTCTTGCTATCTCATTGCTACTTATACACTTATCTGAAACTTTGAGATATAAAATATACAACTTCTGCATATTGATAGTTTCCTTACCACGTGACATAAAGTGGCCAGAAAGTTCACAACGCCGCAGTGTTGCCAATACGCAACCAAACCGATAAGAAAACTATTTAAAAACCTTATAAAAAAAAATAGTTTTCATCCTCATTAGGATTGGTAATGTAAATTAATATCTTATCTGTTCTATATTTGAAAAATCAACAAGTTAAGCTATCAGAGAAACAAATGTAGAACTCATAACATCTGCCAAAGTCGTGGAAGGTGTCCAAATAACTATAATCAAATGCATCTAGATATTTTAACTACCACTAATCGATGCATACATCACAAGACAGTATCGATGATTATCAGTGGGCCGAGACAAGATGCATAGCGATTCTCTTTCTCTAACCCTTGAATGTTCGTTCTTGTTGTTCATGTGTTTCGGTTTGAAGTGCATTGCCATTTTTTATGTTTTCTTAGCGCTTAACGCTTGTAAAATATTACTTTGTCTAGAGCTACTGGTATATATCTCAGGAAATGAATAGAATGTTGATGTTACGCCGCTAACGTATGCCACTAGTTTTGTACCAAACACATTCTTGGGCACTGCAAACACAACACAAACAGAAAAACGTAAATAGAGTTGGCAGAAACTAATTTTTGGTATCAAATCAAAATTGAGTTGGGTAAAAAAATCCTTCTTTTTATTAAAGCTATTAAAGATTAATTACCACTGATTGACTCGCTTTGAGAACTGTTCTCCCAGGAGTATTTCAGGGTGTGGATGATGTGGACTGCTCTATACAATCCACTGACACTGACTAACTTTCATTTCAGTCAGATTCCTGAAATAAAATTAAAAAGATTTGGATGGAAAAAAAGAAAAAGAAATACGTTTATTCATGGCTTAGGCAACACCACAACAATAGTTGATAGTGTCACATGTTTTTTTACTGGATGCGGTTTTTTGCTGGCGATACCACACTAACGTTCCTAGGCCGTAGGCCGATCTAGCTGTTCCGGGGAACATCAGTTTTGTAACTAGCGAGGCCGCAGGCCGAGTTTTATATACCTTGAGGCCGTAGGCCGTCACTAACGAGGTTACGCATTTCGGTAGATTAGGGAAGTCGCCAACGAGGCCGAAGGCTGAGATCCGAATAACGCGTACTTCCCAAATATCGAGTTGGTCTCCGAGGCAACTGCCCAATTAACCTTTCCAGTTAGAGGTGAGGTCCCTAAAGAAACTTGCATATGAAAATGATATATTAATTTATTAGTTCGTGGTTCTAGGTAACACAGTGGTGTTGATAAAATATGGTAGCCCTGCTTCGCCCCCCTTTCTGCATTCATGTTACTTTTGTGAGAAAACTTAAAACTCGCACGCCGATCACGCTTGCTGCTCGTGACTCGCGTACCACGCAAATGCTAGTTCTGAATTTAGAATTGGATTCTATGGAACGTAATTCGAATTTGACACTAAGTAAATCTGAAAATTTATCTCTACATACTGAGTACAAATGCAGGTCGACATTTTTTGCGTTGAGTTATTAGAAGTCTAGTAACAAGGCAAAGAATGTGATCTGTGTTCTTATGAATAGTAGTCGCCTTTCAAGATTTTTAGATCTAACGCGACACCACCTTCATCACATCGTCCCTAACCGTCAAGTGGTCAAAGTCTAGAGACCGATGAATATAATATGATACTAGTTGTACCTCGCGTTTCACCTCCGTGGTGATGATGAGCCTATGACACTCACAAATAACTTAGTAAGTGG
The DNA here is from genome assembly GCA_934044485.1 of Apeira syringaria. Classification (NCBI taxonomy): domain Eukaryota; kingdom Metazoa; phylum Arthropoda; class Insecta; order Lepidoptera; family Geometridae; genus Apeira; species Apeira syringaria. The sequence goes on along the minus strand of OW203662.1, from coordinate 18,004,911 downwards.
CATTCTTTTGGTAAAATAATTTTCAACAGTGCATCAGTAGTTCCGGAGATTAAACCCCATACCCCCACCTAACAAACTTTACCTCTTCATTATATAAGTATACTTAGAAAAATGTAAGCTTACTAAAGCTTGTTACAGCAATTTAGCACCAATCCGTCTAGTATTGTAACGTATCGCGGTAATGTTGCGCTTAATTATAATTAGTGCTAATTTTTCTTATCACCACTACAGTGTTAGATAACAATTTGGAGACAAATTATGTACAAACGTGTGCCTTGTGCAATTCACCCGTCTTAGTATTAAAAGTGTTTTCATAAGATGCCCTTTGTCCCTTCGTTGTAATTTGTACGAGCGTGGGGCGCGGCGAGAGGGTGTGACGCCCCGTTGCAAAGCACCGGTCCATTATACAACGTGAACTTTGTTACTGCAACTTTTGGATCTTAGGTCTTTTGACGTATTGTGTACCTTTCATACTTCATTTTGTTAGCTAAAGAGCTATACATAAAATACAGCGAATATCTACAAACTGATCCATTATTTCAATTGGTTACGTTTTGATGTTAAATCTTTATAGGAGTGAATCTACTTGAGCGTTTCTTAATGGAGTCCATTACTTATGTATGGGAAATGTGTATTAGAGTCAAATTCAATAATGCCATTCTGTGAAGTCAAAATAACTGTGGCAAAAACTGTGATCTTTAGTATTTTGCTGTTAAGCTTTAGATTCGTGACTATTATTTACCATCGAAAGACTAGTTTCCAACATTTTGGTCACCGTTACTGATTGAATTTCGCTTTTTGTATTTATACCCTTTTGTATTTGTACCCCTTTGAGATAGTTGGGTGTTCTTTTACGTCAAATTAATTTAGTATAAATATGTTATCTTTATGTAACTTTTGATTAGTTAATTTTAGTACTTGTGTCTGTTAGTAATTTAGGTTTTGCACTCCTGCATCAACGTCTTGTTTAATACTCGACTAGAAGTACCTTATGAATTTTAGGAGAAGTACCTTTTTAGCTTGATATTAGATTGCTCGATTTCTACTTAGCATAATATGTTTTATTTGTAAGTGCGGTTGTCTGGGATTGTTAACTAACACTAGTATATTAGTAGAGATTGTGAGTATACACAGAGTATTTAAAAGTGTTCGTCGGTTTCAATATTTTACAGATGCACATAATAGTAAAAATAATATTACATTTTGGTGGAGATTCTGAATCTGATTCCTTAAATTGAATCTTTTTTTTACCAGTATTGACATTGCACGTCTTTGTGCCTTCATTACGTGATGGTTTATTATGTGAGCAGACATATAATAGCAAATATCCTATCAAATAAGAATCATAATCGCACATTTGATAAAAAAGTGCTAGTAAAGAGTAAATTTTCTAATATAACGTGACATGGAGAGATTTATTGCTATTTTTTCAACAAAGAGCCGACTTTATTGATAAATCTGCTTGTATACTTTTTATAATTAATATGTTAAACCCCCGCGATACAACCAGTGTTGTATCGCGATCACACTATCAGCCATGTTAGTCCACTGTGGTACAATCAGTTGAACCATGGGTAGATTTACGACCCCATGTTACAACCAGTGAGCAAACCGGTTGTACCACAAGTTGGAAACTTAAATAGATATTCACAATGGCGACAAGTTTATTACTTGGAATTAAAAAAAAACGATATTGATCGATGACCGATAATGTGTAAACGGGACTCAGAATGCTGATGATAATGTAAAAACTGGCATCTACATTTAAAACTTAGTTTAAAAATCTCCGTTTTGTTTAGTGTTGAATGTTTTATTTACCTAGGTGCGCCCTGCGGTTTCGCCCACGTGAAATACAGTGTTCCCGCTACCTCAGTTAACACACGCGGACCATACAGTTTCCAGAATAAAAAGTATCCTATGTCCTCCAAGGTGCCATCTATCACCATACCAAAATTCATCAAAAAAGGTCAATTAGGTTTTCTTTTTTACGGGATAAAAGTAGCCTTTGTGATAATTCTACATTACGAATTTCATTCAAATCTATCAAACAGTTAGGGAGTGAAGAAGTAACAAACATACATTCATACACACAAACTTTCGCATTTACAATATTAGTGTGATCAAATTATTACCTACCTAATGTTCGTGTCATAACAACCAAAATGCAGTTACTAAATACAAATTTAGTTCAATAGTTTTTCATAATTAATATAGATATCCAATACAACTCGAGAGTCAATACACTAGTCAGTTAACCAGCCCAGTTACTGTGTTTACTCTGTGCTAGTATATTATTACACATTGTTGGAGCGTAGATAAATAAATCACTATATAACGTCGTGATGTTGATTATTGTTCGTGCGGAGTGACTAGTAATCGATAAAAAAAATACTTGTATATGCGATATTTTTTCATGCGTTTTAGCTGAATCAGCTTTGAATGTTAGTAATAGTAGAATGATTAAATCGTAGTCACTGTAGTGAATATCTTAAATTATGCCTGGGGCATACAAATATTCGAGCAATACATAAAATACAAATTGGATTGGTTGTGAAGGGGCACAATATGAAATTGTTTACGAGTTTGGGTAACTGAAAACTGTTAGCATTGAGTTCATTTTGGCCTATTTTAGGAGTTCCAAATTGAACTTTCCAAAAAAGGAAAGCAAGCGTCCTTAATGAGACGAATAAAATAAAAATGACGAATTATCAAAACGAGCATTTTTTCAAACAAATTTATTTATGTCTGTATGTAACTATGTCCAAAATTTATTGATGGAAAAAATTCGGCGTCCTGTGTGTTTTGAACCCACAACTTCAGAATTCCGTCCTGTCGCTTTGCCATCTAAGCCAAGTATAGCAGCACATCACTAGCTATTCTTTTAAAAAATTTGAACATAAGTTCCACCTAGCATGGTGTTAATGCAATGAACCATAAAACTCTTAAATTGTAACCTATCAAATGAAATTATTACGAGTGTTAATTATTTTCCTTTGTAAATCATATGTTTCAGTGCACAGCACTTGTTACTGTGCACCAGAACCTCTGATGAAGCATGCCTGAGCATAAGTATAGTCTTACTAGTGAGAAACGTTTTGAAGTTTGCTTATGTAGGTCAATAGTAACCATAAATAAGAAAATAAACGCAGGACGATATTTTTGTTTCTTTTGTATTTAAATAGTTAAGTGATTCATGCAAATTTTCCATTGGTCTAAAATAGCCTGGGGAGGAATAAAATGTCTAAAATAGGCCGATGCTCAGAATTGGAAATTTGTTAGATGCTTGCTTTTTAGAATTTTTTGTGCATTTAAAGGATGGCAAATAAAAGTATAATACAATGCTGTTGCTTGTCAATCTATTGTGCTCCTTCAGAAGCGTCTTCGAAACTAATTAATTATAAATAAGTAAGTATTATAATAGATAAGAATCCCTTTTGATTATTAAACCATTTCGTTTTCAAATTATTGATACTTTAAAGTTATATTATAATGTTTAGGATTACTAAATCAATAGAAAAAGTACCTCAGCTTAAATATTGTTATGTATAATCAATTTATTAAGAGATACCTATTAGTCAAATTTACTTCTACAAAATCTATGCCAAAGCCCTGAATGACATGTATTTATTAGAAAATTCAATGTTTGTTTCCATTTCACGACTTTATATATTTAATAAGTTAAAAAACATTTTTCATGTAACTAAGTGGATTGTATTTTAAGTTTTGTCAATGCATATTTTAAAATTTGTCACATTTATTAGTAAAACACTGGAAAGTAGTGAAGTATTTGTAAGAATTGTGAAGTTAAGGGTAGGTACTCTGGGCAGGTAACATATTCAATCGGTAATTTTCATAAAATATACCAAAGTATACAAAACCAGGTTCTGGTATTTTGAAGAACCGTTTTAATGTCCACTCTATTGTTTTTATTTTCCTCGATTAGCTATGTTCTATTTTGACCAAACAATAATATTTTCTTTTCACTAGCTTAGTGATCTTGTTTTGGGTGAAATGTGGCATTAGCTGTGCCTTCTTTCCCCAAGAACGTGAAGTGATCTAATACTCCTACCACATATTGTAGATTAAATAAAAGACCTGCGGGCCTATGATGTGGCACCCGAGATAATTGATGTCGTGGTTTTTGCCTTTCAAAAACCACGACATAAAGTGTCTCGGGTGTCGCATCATAGGCCCGCTGGACTAATTACTTGTATTTATAAAGTTCATTCATTGATAGGCCGTCCAAAAACAAATATATTTGGACTTATCAGTTGCTCAGCTGTTTTTATCAGTAGCAAAAAATGTTTCATGTTATATTTTGGATTTTAAATCTGCATTCACAGTGGTATTGTGCTTAACAAGTAAACACTGATGAAAAATTATCATTACCATCATCTCAGCCATAGGACGTCCACTGCTGGACATATGCCTCCCCCATATAGGGGGGATTTGCCAATACTCGCCACACTTGGCAGGCGGGTTGGCGAGCGCAATATCTGATCCTCAGAAGGCGCTGCTGACCACCTTCTGGTACGTGAACCCTTAGCCGACTCTTACCGCACCCATGGGATGAGATGGGGGAGTAATATTCTAGGCCGGTACCACTACGGCAATTTAAACATATTGCCGTGCAAAAATTATACATACATTTAATTCATAGAAAATTACTTGGATTAAATGTATTAAAATTTAAAACCTCAGTTGTGTTTGGTCAAACTTAGATTGTCAATGTAAGGAGTTGTTATAATTGTTAGTGCATACTTATTTTTACCTTGTAGATCTGTATGAGGAAGTATTTGCACAAATAAACATTCATAAATGACATGCAAAGTTTTCATGGTTTAGTTTATTATGTACAAAGATTAGTAAGTACCTACATCCAAGTTGAGGAAAAATCAGTTTAATTCTAGATCTAATTTCATTAGAACATTGTTGACAATATATTTTTACAGTTGGATATTGTTAAAATTATACATATTGTAGTTTTTGTCCAAATATGATTAGTATGTTATTTAGAATTATACCTATAAACATATTTCTACATGCAGTATATGGTATGCTCCCATGAGAATGTTAAAACATCTACAAAATTTACCTAATTATTTTATGAGAATACATTGAAATTAGCTTTCTTATGTAGTATTGTGTCATGTATTTTCCTATCAATCAACTTAATTAGAAATAGAAAAGCATATATTTCCTGATCTTTTTTTCAGGGCGCTGTTGCATTTGAAGTATGTAAATGGTAAAAACATGAGCTAGTAAAATGGAAGTAAACAATTGACACTATTGTTGAGAAGTAGATGAGACAAAGCAAAGATAGAAGTTTACCTTCCGCTTAGAACATCACTGTAGGAAAAAAGGTTATTGTATGTTTATAATGTAATGATAAATATACTTATTACAAACTATCCTTAAAATATGAGCAAATTTTTAATTTATTCCCAATAAGTTCCTTAAGAGTTCACCAGAGTTCTAGGCAATTTAACATCCAGTTCTAGACACTTGAATTAAACACACATTAAGATAAAGTAGCATATATTGTGGAAGTAACAGTAACACAAGGTGTCAGTGTCTATACAACAATGAATATCACTCATGGATAGCTCTCCTCGGATCATACTCGAGTTTGAGTGTAGTCTGTGGGGAATTTGAAGGAGTGCTGTCCGATGGCCTCGATGTTAGGCAGGAGGCCAGCATTTGGGATGATATTCCAGGAAAGAGTCAATGTCACATTGTTGTGGGCCCTGAGATAAACAAAATAACATTAGAGGTGGCAAATTACATACCTTATTATGTCACGCAAAACCCAAATATAAAGTTATGGAATTAATGAATAAAAAATATGTCATCAAGCAGGTATAAACTAATAATAGGAGAATGGAATTTAGTTGAGAATCATGGGGACCCATTGAAATTGAAGATAAAAAGCATAATAAATTTTCTTATACATACTTCATAAATCTAGCTTTTGACCAATATCATCTTAGACTGTCATAGATAATGTAATAAAAGGTGTAATCATGCTAGATCTAAAATGTCTACTCGCTGAGGACACTGTGTTTGGTGACAAGTTTCAAACTTGAGGGCGACAAGTAGACAAACGGGTACTTTGCATAAGCATTATTTATTTGTGCAAAGTACCTATATAATATACTCTAACCAAAAAAGGTAGCACCAACAGCCTTAAAAAAGTTATATAGTAATACTTGAGCACTTTGGATTTCTTGGGCTGCCCTACTATTGAGAAATATGCAAATCAATGAATGATCAACAAATATTTTAATTTCTGTTTGAAATTGGTTTTGATGTAGCTTTTGTAATGGATAAAAGTGACCTGTAAGCAACACTACACAAGGCACAAAAGCTTTTTTCTAATTTTTATATAAGCTTTGTTTGACCACTGTTTCACCTGATATTGAGTGATCAGTTGATGGCATAGTCTAAGGTAATCTAGTAAGTTCTGCCCAGCATGTTTTTTATGCAATAATATTCCAGTAAATATAGACTGAAAAATGAGAGTGAAGGTGCATAAACTCACAACAAGCTGAAAATCAGTAAACTTGTTCAAAACATAAATAAAATTTTTAAGTTCCCCATCATTCCCGTGTATGGGAAAAATTTTACTCGAAGTCAATGTTTTTGAACTGACCTTAAGTAAAACTATTTTCATACACGGGAATGATGGGGAACTTAATTTTTTTATTTATAAATATGTTTTAAACAATTTTACTGATTTTCAGCTTGTTTGTAATTTTATGCACCTTCAAATGTCTAGATTGACCAGACTATAAACCTTAAAAATCATAATCTAAGATGTAGCATGCAAGCTTAGAAGTTACCTATTTAATTATTTTTTTGAAGACTCCAGGATTTAACATATTTTTTATTTGTAATGGTGTTGATAATAAATCTAAGCTACTATGAGAATAATGAATACTGAGCTTATATTTTTTATAAAACATGTTCTTAGGAATTTGTGGGCCAAACTTATACAACTATACCCGTTTTAGAAAATGATCTTATTGCAATTGTTTGCTTGGTCACAGACAGGGTAAATATTTGTGCAAGCTTTAACCATCTCAATACCAAATCAATCTAAACAAGAACTTAGCATGTAGACTGCACATTGAATTCTGCAATCCTGTGGTAAGGATTTATACCAATTTGATCGTACATTTATGTGTAGAATACCATATTGAAATCAGAGCTACTTTTCAACATAAGAAACACTTACTTAAGACCATTGCCATCATCCCAGAAGTAGTACTTTGTGTTCATATTTTTAAAGTCTAAAAGAGCATTTTCACCGCGCAGGATGATCTTATCCCATAAAACTACTTGGTTAAGTTCATTATTTGGCGTTATGTATTCCGCTGTGAGATATAGAAACAGTTGTTTCACGTTCCAGTTGAACAAATGAGATAGGTCCGTCTTCAGGTCGAATGTGAGGAAACCTAAATCGTTCCTCTCTCTTGATGCCCCATAGTCTGGAACGTTTTTACTGTAACAAAAAATAATTGGGTTAGGTGTTACACGGTATATGATACAACAATTTTACATCGTTTTTCGTATACGTACACTACTACTTTTACTGTATTCATCTGTGCGGCAGTTCTATAGTCGACAGTTAGTGTTGATAGAAAACATAAAAATGTGAGGCATGCTAGCACGCTGAGTGTGTAGGTCAGTATGGCGTTTCCCCTCGTTAGCATGGAGTACATTTTAAGAAGTTAATTAGTTAAATCACAAACGCGAGAGTTATTGCAGTGGTGGCATGAGAAATTCGCTTCGGATTTGAAGATTTGGTTGTTGACGTTGCTGGCGGAACGGAGAGCTGACATTGCTGACAATTGAGGACACGTCATTTGTGCCTGCAAAAATTGTTTTTTCATTTTGGCTACGCATAATCCATGTACTCAGCGTTAAAAAGTTGTGAGTCACAAACTGCTGATTGCGTTCGTTGCTTCAGGGCACAAATATTGCTTGAGTCAAGCAATATTTGTGTGAAAGGACATCGATGAATCTTGGTCAAGCAGCTTGACCAAGATTTATCGATGTCCTTTAAACAGCGTATTATGAATATATAGCGTATAGTGAGTTCCAAAAATATAAGTGTGTACAACACTTACCTACAATATGTACACGGATGGTGCAAAAAAATAAAACAGGGGAAGGATGCGGTTTTTAGAGTCCTAAATTGGAAATCGCAGAATCTAGAGCCCTGAACAAGACTGCATCTGCTCTGCAAGCTCTGCGACTATGGGCTTACTGCGTGCAGCGAAAGCCATATCAGCACTTGACACTTTATCGCACCTGACGGGAAATATCAAAAAGGTAGTCCTATGTTCGTAACAGACAGTATAGCTATCATTTATGTAGGTACTCTGGAAACTCACAACAAGATCTAGAGTGGTTTCTGAATGTCATGCTACAAATCCTAACACGAAATTACAGAGTAAGTATAAGATGGACTCAAAGCCTCAATTCAAAAAGCTTTTTGCCACAGTTCATGAAAAGACAGCAAAAAAGTCGCCAAACAGCTACAACCCACTGAGGATGTCTTAGCACTTTGCAAGTCAACTGCAATGGAAGTAAGAAATCTGCTACGTTTATACACAGAGAACGAATATCAAAAATTATGGGACAAGGAAACAAGTTGTCGGCAAGCCAATCTCATGTTTCCATCCCGGAGCAGAAATATTACAAATAATCTATTAAAATTATCTAGACAAGATAGATAATTGACGTCAATATTTCCACTTTCATATGGACCTGTCTTTATAATATATATTATTAATTAATCAATTTAATAAGTAATTATAAACATGTATTGATTGTGAATGACTTACCGAAAATAACGAATGTTATTATGGTTAATCTAAATTTGATACGCCTGACTGTAGTCTCATCACAGGCCACTGCAACCTCAACAGTAATTATCATTTACACAAGATGGGTGCTACAGATAGTCCTCTACGCAGAGGAAAAAAACCGGCCAAGTGCGAGTCAGACTCGCGCACCGAGTGTTGTATACGCCTACACGTTGTTTACTTATAGTAGGAATACAACCTGCAGATATATAAGCAAAAATGTAACTAAAAATGTATGCTTTTGGTACGCAATTTCTCCTTTATCTGAAACCGACTTAGGTAAATAGCACAGGACTCTGCCTAACATAGCATATGTACATTAAGCTGCCGATTCGTTTTCTGCATCTTCTTGTTATTTCATCATTTTAATCCTTTCTCGATTTTCAATCCATGCTTCATTGGCGTTCAAATGATCCATTTTCCATTTCGTACTAGTTTAAAATAACTGCAGGGCTTGGACCACTGAGCCTTGGTGACCGTCAATTTGTTGACCGTCGAAGCTGGGATAGTAGTAGTGATTACAATATTCATAAAAATATAAAAAAGTACTTAAAAAAATATTATTAAGCAGTCGTTTGGCAGTCATATGTAAAAGTATTCACATTTGCCTCATGTACAAATGTAAGGTAAATAAAATAAAATACAATGTTCTGAATAAATGTGAAAACTGTATTTCTGAAATAAAGCTACAGCAAAATAGACAATGTTATATTAAGACAAAATTCTACAAGAGGCCGACCAGTTCTTTATTTAACATCAATATAACGCCGAGTCCAAGAGCCGCGATGGAAGCGGTCGTATACGTGGCACTGTTGCATGGTAGACCGCCAGGGATCGAGCGACAGAAACACGCTCGTGTGACAAAACTGCCATTCCGCTGAGTGTAGCACCCGCTTGTGATAGCTTGACCCTCAGAGTTCACCGCTCGTGTGCACATGTACGTTGAATTCTCCACTTGAAACAAAATCAAATTTTTTTTTCATCACACTCAGACACCCGCACTAGGATTCCCTGTATCGCGGGAGGCATGGACACACACAATCACAGCACACAAACATCCAAGACCCGGGACAAAGATCTACACTCATCGCACAAATGTTTGCCCCTACCGGGATTGGAACCCAGGGTCTCGGAGACACAGAACTCATGTCGATGATACAAACCACTGCGCCACGGGACCGTCAGTTTATAAGCAAGTAGCTGGGCAGACGTCAGTTTTAAAAGCGCGGGCCATAAATTTCCCCTTAACAGAGCGCTGTGTGGTTCGTGCTATGACATATTGCTAGGAAGTCAGTGCTAGGCATATATATATATATATATATATATGATATATGTGTACAGGCAGATGATTGGTTATAAGTATAAGATATCATCACCAACATCATCATCAATGATGTTGGTTTATACATAATATAAATATATACAATAATATATTTATATTTTAAATGTATATTTTTATACGTTCTTTTATTTTCTGCATGCCTTAAATGTAATTGTTACAAATAAAGTTATTTCTTTCTTTCAATGGGGAGCCATATGCCTCTCCATTTATGATACACACATTGTTACACATATATAAGTATGACTAGCAAAGGGCGTCTTAAAAATAAATTACTTACATATACAATTGTTGCAAACTTTATTAAGCAAAGCTCAATAAAGTTACAACAAATCACGTTTTAATTAGATTTTTCTCTAAAATTGTATGCTGCTCAATGATATTATATGTTTAATCATTGACGCTGCTCATTATTTCGGTCAATTGTAATAGTGCCTACGGTACATTATAGGTAATATATTTTCTTCATTACTCCCTGTGAAAGGAAGGACTTTTGCCCAGCAATGGGAACGTAATGGGATGATTAGCTTTACTTTTGTCATAGTGGATGCCTCAACAAAATGATATAACCGATACCGGTGGAATGCCTTGAATTTACGAACCTTGTCCGTTGAAGTAGTAGGTGTAAGTTGCGCACACGTCGTTGCTAGCCAAATTACACGACGCATCCATGGCATGGTTCCTCCAGATGTAATCCACATCTGGCCATGTACCATCATCTGCAAAAATATTTTAAAATAAAAATACTTCGGTAACGTCTGTGCATTTATTTACCGGGTACCTACGTGGTTGGAGTAAAGGTTTGGAGCCAAAATAATAATATTCTAACCATGTCGGGCATTTCCAAGTCATAGTTTCTCAGCTCTGTAAATCATGAGCCTCATACTAGTGCCATTTGTAAAATCTACGTATCTTCTACGTATTTCATTGGAGAAGAATGTGTTTTTTCCGACTTTTGCCTCTCACGCACGTCGCGTCCTTGCAGGCCTCACGGAACCTTGCGTCTGAAACTTTTTACATGTAACTTATCAGACTATATAAAGATACTTTGTTTAAAACTTAGACGTAATAAGAATCACTTGAACAGTTTAAAAGGAATCAATCCTTTGTTCCTAATGCCGGGAGTGCCGTAGGTATAGACCTTACACCTCAGAAAAAAATAAGGCGACGCGAAAGCAGTCGGCTTGTACTAAACACTGACTGTATATTGAATAGATGTTATGGTGTCAGTATTTGCGAGCCAGTCAGCATTCTAGGTTTAGTGGGATTCCACCTTCGACCACAATATCACTGACCCTCAAGTAGTCAAACGCTTTACTTATAAATTATGAAACAAGTTATGGACATACTTACATGATGCCACCAGTGGTTGAAAACATGGCACTCCACTAGCTAGCCGGGTTGCATCCTGACAGGTAGCATTCAGAAACTCGCTCTCATTGTTGAACCGTGGACCTAGCCATGTGAATTGGAAGCAGCGCGCTACGCCCTCGGATTGTTGGGCTTGGACAAACGCATCTATTGACGAAAATTAGAAAAAGAAGATTAATGGAAATACATACACGCTTTACTCACGCGCAAAAGATTTAAAGAATTAAGGCGCCTTCAGAGCGTCTATACGTGCCACCACGCACTGTGCGTTGAAGCGAGTTCGGAACCTGCCATAAAGCGCGCACGATAATTAGTTTTACAACTTTCATCATTCCTCATTCTAAAGCGTGTCTTGTCACAGAGAATATAATATTATAGATGTGTATAATAAAACTTCATAGATCGAATTCTTCCAGTATACTTTAAGAGCACCTACAATATTTTTACTAGCAATACAAAACAAAAAAATCCGCGGAACGGTAGATTTCTTTGTTTATTTACTTATGGAATCATTTAATTCTGTCAATTTACCAGTTAAGGTAACCACCACTCCGGTCCCGCTCGCTAGTCATCTCAGTACTCAAACCTTTCATAAAGATAAATATATTAAGTAAATATTGATCTATATATCTATTCGATTTTTTTTTTATTGGTTACAGCAAGGTATAAGAATCACATAGTTACAATTGTTATACGTATGGCTTGTACATGTGTACACCCTTCTAGGTGTGAACACAGCATGCTTATTATAAAGAGTGCTCTAAGATTATATTAATGATAAAAAAGTAAGCTGAATAACATATAAAATAAATTTAAATTACCTACGAGAACATAGGATCATTGAAAAGTATTTTAAATGAACAGACTGAACAGTTAAATATATCTATATCCTCGCAAATATGGTTGTAGGAACAACACAGGCGATACAAAGATGAATGCTGACCGTAATTAGTACGAGTGATTTGAACATTGAAAGTTTTTCTATTTTTGAGACGGCTTGAGGGGCGGGGGACAAGCAATTCCACTTTACTAAGTAAATTAGGACTATCTATAAAGCCATTGATCAGTTTGTGTAGAAATACAATTTCAGACAAGATCCTCCTTTTCTCGAGTGATAATTCTGTGCATCAGATGAATATATTATAATAAATATATAATATGAAGGTACTATATTTCACATAGTGCATTCATATCTTCAGCGCTTCTCTACCTCTAAATCTTTCTCTGACCACAGTCATACTTTTCTTTGCGATAATAAGTTTGACATTTTATTTTCACAGGTGCTTCTTTATACTAGAGCATAAAGATTTATAATTATGTACAGAAATTAATTTGTGTATTGTGTTAACTGTTCGTGTTAATTAATCTATTTGTGTTAACTATTCATCATCATCTCAGCCATAGGACGTCCACTGCTGCATATAGTCCATTGATCTCCACAAGGACCGCTTGGAAGCGGTAGTCAGGCACACCTTGTCGGTGGCGTCTTTATGCTGCTCTGGCCAGCCCGTATTCTCCATTCGAGAAGATTTCTACCGCAACGGCCATCAGTTCTTCGATCTATGCACTACCTACTGCCACTTGAAGTTGCTAATCCGCTGGGATATGTTGGTAACTTTCGTTCTTCTACGGATCTCCTCGTTTCTGATTCGATCGCTTAGATAACTCCGAGCATAGCATAGCCCTATCCATTGCTCGAAGTCGCATAACGAGCTTCTTATGCGACTTCGAGCCTGCGTACTAGGTCTAAATTGTTCAGACGTTTATTTTCAGACATTGTGGTATTTTGGACGAGATGAGATCTGTGTTTCCAGATATGTTTTTTTTTTATTCACAATAGGCAGGCGTTTGACCACTATCTCACCTGATTATATATCACCTGTACAATCGTGAACCTTCTAGGTTTGCGTGCAAAATCCTAGATAACGTCATCACTTAACATCAGGTGAGGCAGTTGTCAAACGCTAACTTATAAGTAAAAAAAAAGTCGTCGCGGAGTTTATCGGACTAGTGTTAACTATTATACCATTCTTATCTTAAAACAAATTATGTTAAACACTTATTAGGCATTTGTAAGATGATCGAAAATCTGTTTATTTTTAATGTCTTTGAAATACTATATGTATGATCAAAATTTGAGATATACTTTAAGACACAAAATAGTGTGTAACAATAATAATGTATGTAGGTAAGTACTTACAAGGGAGCAATACGCAGAGCGCTAAACAGAATACAAAGCGATACATTATTCAGAATGATTTCATTGCTATTTTCAAAAGTCACAATTATTGTTTTGAAATAAAAAAAATAACACTTGCACTAATTCACAATTGTTTGTTTATCCCCTCGTTTTATTTGAGGTGACTGAATTTGTTATCAATTCATTGAAATCACTATCTTTATTATTCATTGCTCGCGAGTAGGCGGCTCGATTATACTGATTTATTGATAAGATTGTTTTATCTGTGTCATACTTTGAATGTTATACGTAAAGGAATTGATAAAGGTGTGTTCATTAAATTTTAACTACTATTAATACTAAATGTAAACTTTTACATTTCTGATTTTCATATTAAGTAGTTCCGCCATTGATTGGTTGGCGAACGGTTAGCGGTCAAGGTGGCTTTATAACATTTTAAATTTCTATTTTATACACGTACTGTTGGAACTATGAGTGTCGATGATGTTGATGTCGATTAAGCCTAATTAAACTGGCTTTCTAATGCAACTGCCTGAATACACTGTGTGTATCACTCATCCACATGTCCTTATAAACTTAAAAATACCATTTATTAGAACAGCTCATGCAGGTTAATTCTGATTGACAAAGTTTAATTAAATGAGTTTGTAAAAAAAACTTGAGAAACGTAGTTCCTTTCGAAAAAAAGCAAAAATAATTGTACACACACACACACACATATTGCCGTTCCGTCAAAGGGTCGTTACAAATTTTGGTCCCAATTTTTTCCGTCTGGCCCTCTTTCGCAACGCGCGATAAGGGACTACGTTACAAAAATAATATGGAGCGATTAATCATGCTCCACCTTAGACCACGTCATCGCTTAACATCAGGTGAGACAGTGGTGAAACGTAAGCTTATAATATTAAAAAGAAAAATTAATCCTGCGTTTTTAAAAATAAACAAACATACCTTTATTTTGTTCGAATAAAATATCACCCTATTTTATTTCAGTCACGTGTAGTTCTCCAATCGTTCAGAGAGGAAATCCTCCCACATCACACATCGGATAACTGGTGCACCGCCGCCGCTGCCTCGCCACCGCCGAGCAATTTCATTCCTTTTTCGCGAAATAGAGGGTACGCGATAGAGGCATATTGTCATTTGCATGATAGTGCGGGTAGGAGCTAGGGAGACTACCATGGTTCTATCCATCCATTCCAATGTAAATCGTTACAAAAATACCACTTTGTTCGGATAAAAGTGAATGCGCTTCCACTTCTGTCAATAGTGGGCTCAATGATAATAATTTTCACTAAGACTATAGAATGGAGAACCAAGTCCAGAAATTAGCGATGACGTGTCCGCAGTAACTTGTAGTCGTTGGTACAATGGTGTGTCTATTTTCATGTACTACTAGACATGTTTTGGTGTCCTATTTTTTTTTGTTTTTCACTGAGAATAATATATGTATGATATAGGGGTGATGTTCTTTGTCCTCGGGATTTCGGTTTATCAACTATTCGTCCCAGCGCGAGCGCCCAGATTTTTTATCAATGCTTGTAATTACAGTTTTATTCAAAATCACGCATAAACCCATTTTCGATTGTTACCTCCGATAAACAAGTCGAGTAGCAAGCTTTTATCAAAAGTAATAAAATTATCAAGTCCGAGAGTTACATTACCATACTATCAGGATCATGACACTCATAACGCGACAAGCTTCAATCAAATATGCTCATATCGCAGGCGGCAAGCACAAAGCACTGCCGCACAAGGCTTCGTCTTTAATTTTAGTGTAAATTAACATTCGTCTTTTTGACCAGCACGCCTGCTGATATCGCCTACACTCCGGGAACTGTCTCGAATCAGAATGTAAACTTGTTTGTATGCTAGAGTCTTAGTCGTAGCTAAGAGTCAGTTGTCTGGTCAGATACTATCATATGCCTCATGGCACATGACCAGGGGCGAGCGTAGATTGTAATCGATGCCCGTTAAAATAATATTCTTCGCACCGGCCATCGGCATTTATTTCTGCAAACGGCGATATACTTAGTGTAGCAGTATTTGCAAATATGTACAGAGCATTTATTATTAATTAAATACGCTTTTGTTACTTTGTATGTCAAAGAAGGTAGCAGACTCCAACGGCACAAAAATCGATCTTAGTGTGGTTGCAGGTCATTTTAATGTAACTAAAAATAACGTGTGGTTAAATTTGTGTTGTTTCTAGTAATAAGTTACTATTACTATACGTTAATACTACTTAAACAAACAAGTACTTTATACAAGTAGGTTCCCAAAACAAAAACAGCCAGCAAGGAGCGGGAAACGATATGATGATCACGTGAAACTTAACATTACACTGACTACGTGACTTAACATTAGTATAAAGCAGTAAATACCACGCGTCTAGTTTGTCAATGTTCAATTTATATGTATTCCTAAGAATGTAACAGTTTTACATTGTTTTTTTACGGGTATAACGTGGTACTTACGCGTAGTCGATATCACGATCGACAATTGTTTCGGCTTCTTCCGGAAGCCTTCATCAGGATCTTGATGAAGGCTTCCGGAAGAAACCGAAACAATTGTCGATCGTGATATCGACTACGCTTAAGTAATACGTTATACCCGTAAAAAACAGTGTAAAGTAATTATGAACATGAGTTTTAATACTAATGTAACAGTTCTTGAAACCGTAGTAGATGCCTTAGCATATAACGGCCCAGGAACGAACGTGAACGGGATCGCGGTCTATGCACGGGAAAATGAAATTATTCCCGCTCGCCATCGGCGCAAGATAAGCCGATTTACCGTAACCTCGTTCAATCAGCGCGCCTGCTGAAACCGTCTGCACTCGCCGAGATTTGTCGCTGGACCAGATTGTAAATCTATTTTGAAGGA
Source organism: Apeira syringaria (assembly GCA_934044485.1). Classification (NCBI taxonomy): domain Eukaryota; kingdom Metazoa; phylum Arthropoda; class Insecta; order Lepidoptera; family Geometridae; genus Apeira; species Apeira syringaria. Next base: position 17,988,242 of record OW203662.1, on the reverse strand, counting down.
ATTATACATCCGCGAGGTGCTGATTGAAGGATTGTCAGCTTTTAAGCTTTAGGTATGCCAAGAGGTAAGTTCAAATTTATAAAATATGATGATGCAACAACTATTAGCTGGTAAGTATATCGCCGTGGTCAAACATGATATGATTATTTATTAAAGTTACTGAATCTTTACGATACATGGATGAATGTATACCTGTCCATACTCGTATGCATTATTATTATTATATATATTATTATGTACAAAAACGACGAGTCTAATTAATTGTTGATTGGAAATTCTCGTGAGTTTGACACATTATTATATATATGTATATTATAGAGTATGAGTCTAATTAAATAGTTCCGAAGTTGAAATTATTTGATTGGCAACAATAATAATATTATAATACATAAACAAGCTTATATATTATATTTTATTATATCGTATATGATGTTTTTTTTTTTTTTTTTTTTTTTTTTTTTACTATTATAAGTTTGCGTTTGACAACTGTCTCACCTGATGTTAAGTGATGACGTTGTCTAGGATTTAGCACGCAAACCTAGAAGGTACCTATTCACTCGCGACTTGAAGACTCCAGGATTGTACATATCGGGAAACACAGACTCGGGCAACGAGTTCCATTCCTTGGCAGTACGCATTAAGAAAGTGGAAGCAAAACGCTTCGTACTTGTACTTGCGGAATCAAGTGTAGGCACACTATAATTACTCTGAATCACACCCCGATTAACCCTTTTAAAGGAAATCACATTTTTCCTACGTGACACACAAATATTACAACACGTATATATATATAACTAGCTGTGCCCCGCGGTTTAACCCGCGTGGTGATGATTGATGATGATGATGAAAATTCGCCTATGTGTTATTCCGAGACCTGAATCATCTTCATATACCAAATTTCATGCAAATCCGTTTTACCCACGTGGTTATAAAAAACGGTGACGATGGTGATGATGAAAATAAGCCTATGTGTTAATCCAGAGTATAAGCTCTCTGTGTTACCGTGGGTTTACCCGCGTGGTGATGATTGATAATGATGATGATGATGAAAAGTAGCCTATGTGTTATTCCGAGACCTGAATCATCTTCATAATATACCAAATTTCATCCAAATCCGTTGTACCCACGTAGTTATGAAAAACAGTGACGATGGTGATGATGAAAATAAGCCTATGTGTTATAGGGTATAAGTTATCTGTGTTCTAAATTTCATCCAAATCCGTAGTTTTTTCGTGAAATAGTAACAATTATACATTCATACATCGATACTCACATACTTTCGCATTAATGTGATATTATATCGCATATTAGTAGGATAAATCTAGGACCCTCCAACGAACAGCGTGAACAAGTTTATTGACGTGCCTTCATAAAACTGATAGTTTAGTATGGGCTAGAAATCCGATGACAGTATATCCGTTTTCTTGTTACATTTGCAATCTTAGAAAAGCCTGGTTTCTGCTACATTTCTAAATCCCTTACAGAGTAAACCAGGAAATAGAAACAGGCTTGGAAGCAACTACATGAGGATGCACGATAGTATTGTGTCTCATATAATATTATCAAGTTTCTTTTCACTTTGTTTGCGGCAGTAGCGGTAAGAATCAAGCTTTACTTTTCTGTTTTCTCTGCACACCTTACGTAGGTTTTCACCACTTCGCCAAGGAGATAGAAAAATATTTTTCCAAACCTTGCATTTGTAAGTCTGTGTACTTTAATAACACACATTCCTTATGTACCTCTGGATCCGTAGGATGGATCGCCACAGATTATATATTTTTTTATATTTTTATTTATTAACATTCACACAAGGTCTTCAGGTCCCAAACTAGGCAGAGCCTGTGCTATGGTAACCTGATCACTGATATACATATACACACCCAGACACAGGTCAAACAGACATGTTCATGCACACAAATGTTTGAACTGTCCGGGAATCGAACCCGGGACCAGCTGCTCAGAAGGCAGAGTGCTACCAACTGCGCCAACCGGCCAGTCGAATATGATAGTTAATACTTGCAATGTAACACAATCAGTTATTTTTGTATTATGTCTTGATTTTATAATAATGCTAGTATAGACAAATCCATATGAGTACCTACTGCAAATGCTAAATCAAATCAATTGTTTAGTAACAGTGCAAGATTGCAGATAACAAAATAAACTTATTGATAGAATGGGTACGCCTTGCGTAAACTGAATAAGTACTCTGATGTGTGTGATTAAAATGTATAATTTAAATAGTATATTCTTTTTTATACTGTATAGATTTAGCGTTTGACCACTAACTCACTATTAGGTATATCACTATATATTTTATTAGGAGCACTAACGTTCTAATTGAAAAATTACGTAAAATATTATTATAAAATTATGATTGCTATTGTAGTTCGGCCCTTCGAAGGTAGTGCCACTTGGGACTTTTGGAAAGTGTGATTCCATGAACCGACAGCGGACAGGTTTATATAAGCATTTTATCTCACAACAAAATCAAGAACGTTATGTTTATTCTAAAGACGAAAGTTAAATCTTCATACTATGTACTTTAAACAATACCGATATAGATATCTATGTGAAAACAAAATATAAGAAAATACGTCCGTCGAGCATGAAACATGTTTACACAAAGCTCAGGCAAGCTTGCAGGATATACGATACTTCAGAGCAGCTTACAAGAGCACCATATGATCTTTGTTCCTGTACTTCTGTACACAAGTATTTTGTACGTTATATGTCCGTAAACATACATTAAAGCATAGTAATAGCATATATTAGAATATTGTAACATATAAATACATTTTTTTCATGGGGCAAATGCCTTTATTAAAATAAAACACTAATAACTAATTACTATACTGCAGCTACTACAATAACATTTGAGCAATCCACTAGCTATTGGTAGCCTATAGATAACTCAAATATTCTAACCCGCTACCGGCTGGCAGCGTGCCCAGAATGCTAGCAGCATTGCCACGTTGAATTGCAATGCTGATTCGTTGAGCTAAATATGTGCCAGCATTTTGATCACGCGTCGCATCGATCAAACGCTGTGATAAATTTTGGAAAATCCGATGAGCTCCAGGTGGAGCTGGGTGTTAATCACTTGCTTCATCACCTTGCAGAGTAGAGGAATGATTTCTGGGCCTGTAATATTAACCTATATTATCTCTCTGTCTTAACTAAGATTACCCTTCACTGTCCAAATAAAATAAACGCACTGTATACAAAGCCCCGAAATGTTAACGATTAAAAAAACATTGCAATTAATATCTGAGTGCCACTGCAACACAACAAGGAAAACTTTTTATTTTTTTTATTTTATTTATTTAATTACATAACTAAAACATCACATAAGACCTTAATATTTTACAATACAAGCTAGAATGGGATGTGATATCCAATGATTTAAATGCAACGGCTCCACACTAGGGTCAAGGCCCGTGTCGTGGAAGAATGAATATTATTTATATTACCTTCCTTAACTTACCTGCCTAATTAAAATCACACTTATATTATCAAGACGAAAGTTTGTTTGTCGTTTGTCTGTTTGTATCTTTGTTAGTCCTTCACACTTTAACAGCTGAACGGAATTGCATGAAATTTGGCATACATACATACCCTGGAATGTTATTCCATATACACATAGGCGTGGAATGACGCGAAGACACAAAAATACCACCTACCATTTCACCGCGGGTAACACCGCGGGGCGCAGTTACTAAATAATAACCGATATAAGGACTCAAAACGTAAGTAAGTATTTTTACGGTACACTACTGAAAGCGATCAGCTTTTTTTTACGCCAAGCAGGCGTTTGACAAAATTGGTAATTTATAATCACGATTCTTCATTTTATATCTTTACATTGCGTGCGGTTATTTCGATGTATATGAATCTCATCCACACATATTATGTAGGTACAAAACGTTAGTAACCTTACGATGCCATGCGAAGGCTACATGGGATTTATATTGGTCCCACAGCTACAAGGCGGTTTATAAAGTGACAACACTGTATTCGCCCCTTTTTTGCGCTTAGATTTAGATGGCCGCTTCCTATTCGAACCGTACCTGCTAAACCGTTATACTTACTCGATCGCATACGATTGGTGAGGCATTGCCGCACTGTAGGGGGGGGCGAGATTCGTCAGACTCGATCGCCCCCAGCGCAACAATCAACAGGACTCGATCGCGATGATACTTACTTAGTACCTTATATTCTGATACTCCATCGCATTTTTATCAATTCTACCTAGTCTGCTTTTATGATTTCCATAAACATTTGTAACAGTTTTTACCAAACAGTTAAACTGTTTGATCGACGGTTAAATTGATAATCAGACGTTTCAATTTTGGTGAACTGAGTTGATTAATTTTATTCTTAACCGTGGTTTCACCCGCGTTTGATTGTTTCCATCTAGTTACATCATAGGAACAGTGTTGTTCGACTGCCTATTTTATATCTATCTTACTTTTGAAGCGATGATAACTCATCGGGGGGAGTGTCGGCTGTCGAATTGACGGACATTGGTTCGATCCTCGACAACAGTTTGAGCTTCAAGTGAAGTTAACATCGTTATCTAATTCCCAGCATGGTGGTAGGGTACTTTCGAGTACCCGCCTGGCTAGCTGCCACCCTCTAGTTTGAAAAACTGTCACCAAACACATAGTGTGTTCAGGCAGCAGTGGCCTTGAGAGCCAGTAAGCATTCTAGTCTATTTATATATGCTTATATTATATATTATTTTATATATGCTTATTGATAACATTTTCGACCACATTGTCACTGATCATCAAGTGAGATAGTGTCAAACGCTACATCTATAAAATATTAAAATAAATAAAAAATGTACGAAATTTCATGCAAACCCATTCAGCCGTTTTAGCATAACGCGGTTACAAAAATATCACACACGTATACAAACATTTTACGGAGACATGCAATAGTGCCAGCACGAAAGGAGTTTTACATAACTTAGAGTTTGCACCAGCTGAAAGATAAAACTAAATGGACTAAATCAGTTCTTAAAAATGCCAACAAGAGCCTTATAATATATCGCAAAGGGCAGCTTTTACGCCTTGAGTAATGCTAAGTAAGGCTTTATTAAATTTACTTTACAACACTGAATGTAATTATGTAAGCTGGGAAAGGGTACGGTTAAAAATAGGTTTGTTTATGAAGTTTAAAGAGATACCATTAATCTTAGTTTCATAACTCAGGCCTTATTGTTTCTTTCAGCCGAGCTTACTGTGAACCGGCTTTAATTAAGATATCATGGGAATTAAACCTCTCGCCTTTGAAATATTACTCTGCAACTCGACTAAATTGGATATTTTTTTTAGATAAAGTGAATTTGGGTTCCCATACAATACACAGCACTTGGACCAATGATGTTTTACTAAAGATGACGTATATTCATACTGCGCGGTGCTCAGATTTTGTTCCTTTACGACATAAACATGCTTACTGCGACAGATAATACGGTACAAATAACATAGAAAAGGATAGTTATATGTGTAGACTTGCTCTTTAATACGCGTCGTAATCAAAATTACGACAATTGACTTAATTTTTCCGCCTCAGTTTCCACGCGCTTGTGCGATATCTACCTCATATAAACATATAATATCATTGACTTGGACAGTAATAAGATATATTCAGCTTTATTGAGGAATGTGCTATCCTTAAGTACTTTAAGGCTTGACCATTTGCTAAATAGAAAATTAAGAGTCTTTAAGGCTTATATTGTTGAAGTCCTACATATCTAATAAACTTAAAAAAATACCTCTTATGAAAACAGTTCATGAAGGTTAACTCTAATTGAAAAAATAATGTCATTCGCCACTTTATTAGTAGATATTGAGTGAACATATTTTTTCTTCTTTACCAACAATTCTCGCGGTAACGACCCGTGCGCTTGAACTGTGCATTAGCGCCTGAACCAGAAGAAAGGAAATTAAAACGTCTAAAAATGTGATGTATAAACTACCTACTCACGTCTCAAAAAAAAAAAAATTGGTTGTCTGTAAAGTCGGTTTACGGACGATAGATTTACGTGATAACGTCATAATCATTTATGACTTTGACTTTGACTTCGACTTTGACTTTGACTTTGACTTTGACTTTGACTTTGACTTTGATTATTTTATGTAATACAAAACTCAGGTGGAACGTTACGCGGAACGTTACTATTTTTCATGAGTGTTGCTGGTATTCATCAATTTATAAAACGTTATCACGTCAATAAGTAGGTAACTTATTTTTTTGAGACGTGAGTAGGTAGTTTATATAGTACATATTATTATTAATATTTTAGATCAACACACATCACGGTTTCTCCCGCCCTCTCTGCCTGTAAACACCCGCTTCAGTAAAGTCATCAGCACCTGTTAGGCCGATAATAATATAGACTAATATATTACTTTATTTAACTAATTCTAAAGTAAGTTTGATCGTTTCGCATTCACGCCTGAATTATTTAATTTATTATTATTCTACTGACTTTAAATTAACAAATAATAATTAAATTAATAATAACAAACTGTTGTTCAAAAGTATTTTATCCCACTAATATTAAAAAGGCGAAAGTTTGTATGTGTGTAAGCGTGTATGGTTGTTACTCCTTCACACTCAAACGCCTGCACTGATTTCGATGAAATTTGATAGGGAGATAGTTTAGACCCTATATTAACACATACACTACTTTTCATCCTGAAAATAATTACTGTTCCCGTGGGATAAGCAAATAATTTAAAAACATTTGTTACTCCTTCAGGCTCAAACGGCTAGGCGATTTAGTTATTTTGTATGGAGGTAGGTTAGTTCCTGGAATAACACAATAACACTTTTACCTTGGAAAAAGTATAGTTCCCGTGGGATAATTGGGGTGGCGGGAAGACCGCAATCCACGCGGGTGAAACTGCGAGGCGCTACTAGTTGGAAATAAAAGAAAGTCATAATAAATTGATTTATAAGTAGGCACATTATAGTTTTATTTTTAGAACACTTACATTTAGACCCATGTGTATAAAGTAATGTACAAAAATATAAAACACTGGAAGGCGTACATTGGTTACAAGTAGTACTAGCAGATATAGTAGGCAAAACTTAAGCTTGTGGCCACAGACATAAACATGCTGCGATCGCTAAGCCACCTGCCAACCGTGGCGAGTATTGGAACCCCCTAATGATAAGACACAATTTGGTCCTTTTGGAAATCAATGGAGGAAGGCCTACGTCCAAGAGTAAACATCCTAGGGCTGATATGATTATGATTGTTTTATAGATTTGGTTGGGGATTTTCTCTAGGTCAATATAAATAGTATAACAGCAGTGTCAAGTTCAAATTTCTTGTTCATATTCAGTCTAGTGCGAGGCCGACTCGATGCCAATAAGACAACGTCAAAAATCCGTAGACTGCTAAGTTCATAGCGGCTTGAATCTATGTTGAACCTATGCGCGTATGTTGGTTTTGTACTAAATTGAGAATTTAGATTTTAATAGGGTACGAAAAATGGCGTGCTACGTCACTGAATCTAGAATTGAATCAAGGTTGATTCAATATTGACGAATTAAAAATAGCGGACCACCAAAGCTGTCAAAATCACTCATTATGAGCTGATCATATTGCCATATCGAATAGTAGACTTAGACCCAGTCCGCAGAGCCTAACTCATCTATGAGCCATATTTATATATACGAGTATATATCAGTTTCGCCTACTATATGTATCTCGTTACAATATCAATTAAGCTATAGTACGTACATTCATGTATAGTACGTACAATTACCTATAGTACGTAATTATATTGCTTTTATCATATTTTTACCTATTCATATGTACAAAGTTATTTATTACATAAATTAATATTTACAAAAATATAAAATAATATTTTTAAAATCTAATGTTAAAATAAATCGTGTTACACTTCGTTTTCTTACAGATAAAAGTCGGTAAATATTAGGTACTAGAGGTATATTCTCCTACGAATTCCACCGCGCGCAGGCAACTTTAGAAGAAACACAACTTTACAGTTTTAGCGTTTTCACAAAGGCCATAAATCCTAACGTTCTGCTGCTTGCACAGTTTACTGCTCGCCCACTCGCGATATAGTTTATAACATGCATTTCGCTGACGCACTACATTAGTTCACAGTACATTTTTGGCCGAATTAACATTATCTTCACTGTCGCACTAGCACTCAATTTACGATTTTCGATTGTTCCTAGCACTTAAGCCATTTTACAAAAAGATCTAACCGACATAAGGGTAAGGTGCAAAAGGAGCTGGGAAGTAGCCGGGATAGCCCGCGCTCGGTTGTACCGGCACGGATGATGTTATGTAAGACGTCAGCACTGTAGGCACAACTTTAGTTGTGAACAGCGTAGTATACAGCGTCTTTGCTCCGAAAGTCAATTTCAGAACTTGGCTGTCGGTCGCAGTAACTTCGGTGTTCATGATTACCGGTGTGGAAGTTACAGAGAACTGCTGCGGGAAAAGCGGGTTAATCGGCTGAAGGGGCAGAGCCGGCAAGCTACTGGTGCCGATTTCGTATTCAGTTTTTGTTATAGTTGCCACTGGCCTTGAAATAGTGCTTTGAACTGTGTTCTTGCCGTCAAAGAACGGTATCACGTGGGATTCGTATACTGTTTCGTATTTTAAAACAGGTTTTGAAGTTGTAACTACATTGGGAATTTGTGCGGCGGCCGCGGGATTCAACAGTCGCAGTAAAGCAAGCTGTTGGGCCTGTTCGGGTGTCAGAGCGGGTGTCACGTTTGGCGCTTCAGTCACTTGGTTGTTCTTATTTTGTCCATGAGCTTTCTTAAGCCTCAAGTGGTTGTCTGATCTGTACTTATCCACTTCTGTCAAGTCGAAGTCTGAGCCTATGTTGGCGAGGTCTAAGTCCGGTGGAAACACGCGACGTGGGACGCCATCTTCTTCCTCATTGCTGTCGCCAAAGTCTAACTCTAGATGCAACTCCGATCCAGCTTCGTCCAAACGGCTGTTGAATTCCTTAAGTGTTTTGCTAGGAATAAATTGGAAGAAGTCCATTGGTGGCAAAGTCTTTGTCGCAGTTACGAAACGAGTGACCTCGTAAGTTTGTATAAATGTTAAACTACTGGTCATGTTTACATCTCTGACTACAGGTAATATGTGAGTTTTTAGCATGTGCTGTGTTGTGCTGAACGTTTCCGTTACTGTTTCAAGGGGTGGCGTTTCCATATCTGATGGTAATGTTATGGCAGGTAGTGTCGCTATGCTTGAGTCCAAGTTATGGTCCTTCCCATAAGGAGAAGCAGTAGCTAAGATGTTTTCTGTTAACGGCTCGCTGATAGAGCTTGCCGTGGTCACTATAGGCGTAGGTTCAAAGCGTTTCTCTATCGTAGATGTAACTGTTATGATACGTGTATTTTTGACGCGTCCAACCTGAAATAAAAAAAATTGTAAAGGATATAATAATGTGGTTATAGTTAATAATTTCAATCCTACTACACAAAAAAATATTTTAATAATTGAATAATACCTGAAAGGTGTATGGAGACCTAATAGTAGCAATTTCATAATAAACATCTCGAAATTCAGCGGGTGTCGATATTTCAACTTTAATAGTTTCGACTGGTGGTGGTTTATCGATTGAATTATCTTCTGTGTCATTTTCAAGCAATGTACCAGGTCCACTCTGGGATCCTGACAATTCCAGATCATTGTCAGATCTTGCTTGAAGGGAAAGTTCGTTGGACTGAGGATCATCCAGAAGAGGGTTTGGGTTTGGTGTGGTTTGAGGATCGTCCTCCCCCATAGTTTTTCTTATAGTTACTTTAGGTTTGGGGCTTGTTTTGTATTGCCAACGTCCTGATCCAGGAGCACGATTTAATTTAAATTTATAAATACTCGTAGACGTCACTGGTGTCACTTGTTCAACTGGAGTCGGCTGAACACGAGGTTTGAATCCACGTCTTGATTCGTTGTTTGTTGCTGGAGCTACAGCTGATTTCTGACTACCATTTCTCGTAGTCTTCCTTCTATTTGAAAACGAAGACGATGTAGAAGTTTCACTGAAAACAGAGACGGTTGCCATTTGAGGTTTTTTTGCAGGTCGACCAAAACGTGTACTGAAAATAAAAAACAAATATTGAATAATTTTCTTTGAAATTAATGGAATGGCAAGCTATCAGTGAAGCTCTCACATGTATTCATGCAAATGATGATAAGCCGACGGTCGGTTATACTACGACGATGCCGATGATGACTACCTGTAATGAAGTTGCTGCTACTGTAGATGATGTTAAGAGAAACCTTAATTACCTTTGCGACCTTGGAGTGTGTGAAGAATTTCTACTTTTAAACTTTTTAGATTGGCTAGTGGGGACGTTATCATGACCTTCGTTGTCAGGAACATTTTGTTGAGAACGATGTCGGTTTTTAAAAGAAGCCCCATTGCTAGGCTGCCTACGCGTTGTTTTACCAAAGTTTGTCTCCTCGTCGCTGATTGAAGGGGTAGGCTCTAAGTTGAATCGATGATTCTTTGTAATTGCTGGCGCTACGGTTTTTAATATTCTGTGGGTTGGAGAGGGAGAAATTTTTCCTCTATGAGCTGGCTGTAGGATTTTCGAGTTGCTGTTTAGTACTTGAGCATATTTTCCTGAAATGTAGGTTCCTATTACACTGGTCTCATGAACAGTGGTAAGTCCATCTTTCACAATAGTTCCTCCAAGCGTGGTTACGAGGCCGATTGGATGGTCATCATCGTCAGAAGGTGGAGTTAGTTGATGGTTTCTATTTTTGTGAACATGTTTAGGTTTTTGACCATGTGCTTTGGAAGGACGTATGTTGATAACTTTGTAAGTTTCTTCTACAAATTCTGAAGGTTGTCTCGATAAGAAATCATATTCGGGTTCTCCAATATTATTGTTTGTTATCAAAATTGCAGGTTCTTCATCAGATTGGCTGGATTTTACATTGACTACGCTATTTAAATGAGAGCTAATAGAGGGTAATGTGGCTTGTTTTACTTCAACTTTGCTGCTGACTATATTTATGCTACTTTTTACTGGTTCGTTTTTCTTATTTTTACTTGAGGCTTTATTAGGTTTTGGAGACGGTTGCTTAGGAGATTGTTCTACAATTTTGGAGGGCCCTGCAACAACTTCTACTTTTGTAATGATTTGTTTTTGTTCCTTAACTACGGATTTTGGTACATTGGGAACTTTGTCTTCAGTTTTTGACGTGATCACGGAGACTGCACTAGATAGCACTACTGGAGCCACTGGTTTGTTTGTCTTGCTTTTGTCTATAGTTTTACTTGGCTTAATTGCTTCAGGTTTGACACTGGTCACTGTTGGTGGAGGCGGCTTTGTCTCAATTATATTCTCTTGAACAGGCGCTTCGCTACTTGGTGGTTCTGAAAGAATAATAAAAAAATAAATATGAGTTTTAAGCAAACAAAGAATACTAATGAACTAGCCATGCACATAATTTTAATATGATTAACGAAAAGCTCTGACGTATATTAGAAATTTGGTTAGTATCGATTATGGATACAAAGTGGTATTTTCGCAGTTGTGCAAAGAGAACGCGCCCGCGTGCATTCCGTGCTCCTTGAAAAAGACCAATTGCTGTGGTTGAAATTATTTTCTTACTAACTATCTCAATTCAGGTGTTTCGTTTTCCATACAGAAACAATCATGATATTCAGATCACCCGAACAGGTAAAATGCCGTAATGTATAATTAAAAAATACTTCTCAGCTTTCTAGTGACGCAAAAAAAAAATCAATTTCCAACGGGATAGCTAACAAACCACCTTACGTTTACAAACGTTTACGTTACGTTTACGTTTGTAAACTACGAAAGTTTTCGTAATGAAACGAGCATCATATAACAAAATGCAATTAACTTCGTTCATTTTCACCACTGCATAACAGAAACCTTTCTATTTTTCTGTCATTAGATCAATAGATCCTTGTGCATCATTACGGATAACTGTGCAAAGCGACTTTAAAGCGGTAACTCGGGTGAATTGGGATTTGCATATGCGCTCATAACTTAAAAACAGTTCTGTGAATCTTTATGTGTGACTTAAAGGGTTTATAGTATAATATGGCACAAGTGAGCTAAGTGCTCATTACACACGAGGCTGTAGGTTGCAGCCCAAACCGCAGGCGAGAGTGTAACTTAGGCGAGAGTGTAATGTTTTTCAACACATTTGTGAGGAAAAATAACAAACATATTGTTTCTTTTTCTTCTACTTGTCCTTATGCTAATATATTATATAGTTTGATTATGAAATTAAGAATGCTCTGTTTACTCACATATAACTTGAAGAATACTAATTTAACTTTGTAGGGATAATAGTAATTCTATTACGCTTTAGTGTGTAATGTTTTCCCGCACATGAGTGTTATAGCTCGGTTTAAGGCCCTAAACCGACGGCGTTAGGATCACGTTCCAAGCACTTGTGTTGAAAATATTATTCAAAGTTGACATAGAACCCAAATCAGAGTATCGTTCGTATATTCAGATAGGATATAGGATAGGACCCAAAACGAAAGTAAAAATTTTTAACACATTGGCTTAAGTGGTATTTAATAAAATCGTAAAATTGCCTTTATACTTTTTACTAAATATATATATTGCTGTTTATTAATGAGAACTGCAAATAATACGAGTAATGATAAAAAAAGCTAAAGCATAGATAAAATAGTGCGTTGCTTATCGTTGTCACCACATCCAGAGTGATATGTTAGTCATAATTTAAAAAAATAATTAGGAAGAATATGACCTGGTGCGGGTGCTGAATGAGGCGAGAAGACCATCACAGTGTTGCCAATTGTAGTTGTGAAGTCTAAGAATCCGTAGACCGTCTGAGTAAGGAAGTTTCCATCAGCTGATGCCATACAACCTGGAAAGTAGAAAAAAATATTTTGTTAAAGTTTTATGTTTGGAATATTTTTTTTATTAAAACAAACAAAGGAAAGACATGTTACATTACTTATTTATCACACTCAAACCCCCGCACAAGTATTCGCTGTATCGAGAGAGGCATGGACACACACAAACATCCAAGACCCGGGGCAAAATCATCGCAAAAATAGCCGCCCCTAAGAGGATTCGAACCAATGGTCCCGGAGACACAGAAGTCATGTCATTAACCACTGAGCCACGGAATGTAGCTTCAAAGTACAATTATAAGCGCCCCTTGACGTGAAGTTGCTTGAATATTATGCCCTCGTAAACATATATTTTACGCTTGCCCAAGGTACTTCCTTGACTATTTTATGAAAGGATCTTCTTCAATGCCAAACGATCGAGCTTATCACGCCGCCCAAGTAATAAGTCAGCGGCTCTCGCTTCTAAAGGGCTGGTTTGCATTATATCAAGATCACTTACGGGAGCTTCATGTAAAGCTCCACGTGAAACGTGCTGATAAGGGCAAAAACTCAGAAGCTACGTTACTTCAATGCCATTGAATCGCAAATGATCTGTAATACTACCTTCATATGGCTTTAAAGGGAGGCTGTTTACAAACAAAGCCGTTACAGATATTGTTGAACTAATGGTCTGTGAATATGGTTTTGTTAAGCCCTTGAGAGGAATGTATGTAAACCCTCAGAGTTAATGTGATTTGGTATTTGGAGGTTTTTCGCGTTACTCAATTGCTCTATTGTTAAACGAACAAGAAAGAAATGATATCTGTAACAACACAGATTATTGAGCAAGGTGATTTTAAATTTTTTAAATTTTAGAATTGGTTTATTTATATTTAGTACCCATCGTAGGACGTTATCTAAAACATTTGTATTACTTATGATAATACTTATGATGACATAGCTTTATTTATGAAAAATATTTTAAAGTGCACACATTTCAGGAATCGTAAACAATTTGTTAAGTGTTAGCTACATATGAAAATATATTTTAATAAAATTACAAAAACCATTAATAATATATATTATTGAAATTACTTATAAATGAACTAGTCAAATAACCCGCCCCTTAAAGAAGTCCTTTAGTCTTCCCCTTAAGTCCAAACTTAGATATTTAGTCATCCTAAGTTGTTAATGTCCTTCATACAATTTTCACCCCTGAAATAAGATTACATAATATCGAATATCAACGTTATGATTACCTATTTCCGCTTAACTATAATACGTAATTATAGCTTTACACTAAAAAATAAATGTGCTGAGAAAGGCAATATCTATGTATGTGCGATCTGACTTATTTTTATATAATAATGACGAGTTGCAGCATTATTCAGATACATTTGGAAAGTAGCTATCAAACACGGCTATAAACTTGTATCTAAAGAAAACAAACAAACAATATCGGATCAAAATATGAAAATATCGAGACCATTCACGTTGAAAACTGAGTAGTGAATAACAAATTCAGACGCGATCGCGACACTATATCCGAATTACTTCTACGCCATTTGCTGGCAAGTGGTCTGAGATAGTTCACCTTAGATACGCATCGGGACCGCCCGCTATTCCAATCTATGTGTTTTCAATTACTTAGCAAGGGACATTTTGCCTTATTGGGCACTGCACGCAAAGGGGGAGGTTTTTTATTGAGTTGGTCGAACTGGTTCAATTTGATGGAAGGTTTGACAAATATAGTATTCCCCAAAACACTGCTGGAAGCTGTAGTCTAATTGGTCAAGGAATACGTTGCAGCGCAAAGTCAGTAACTAGATATGGGTTTTGTAATGAGAAACTGAGAAATTAAAAAGTTTGTTTTTCATGTCGCCATATAAGGAAAACTGTAAAAAAATTAACATTTAAATTGAAAAAAGAAAATGAAAATGAAGGCATTGAATATAATAATATATATTGATTATTTATAATGTCTTCATAGGGCCTTTTTTCGAGGTTTCTTAGATCGATTTTTCACTGGCTAACAATGAGATAGAAAATGTTGATTTAATGATTGAATGATGATTAGCTTATATCAACGAGTTTATTACAGTAATATGTTCAATTGTTAATCATAAATTATTAATTGTTACATGAACTGAAAGTATGTGGATTCTAGAGTCTGCTTGTATTCGAGTTGTACTTCGTTTTTTTTCTTAACTATTTTTACTTTTTTTATTTTTCTCTGATGACGATAAATACAGATATATAGAACCTGCGGAAGATTTATTGAAAAGCCGTGGATGTTTCACATACAGATTTCATGACGTCATAAAATAGAGGGGCACTAAGAAGCTTATTAGCTTTTTATCCTCGATCATAATATCTAATGCACGTATATGTAAACTAAACAATAAAAACTGAGGAGCATTAAGTTATGATTTTTTTTACCTTTACCCGCTAAGAAATAAAATTCGCGAAATCTACTAGCGATTCACCCTAGAACGAATCGAGACTCTTTCTAGTGCACCCTTTAAGGGAGAATGTGAAAATACTGTTTTTTTAAACAGGGAGAATATGAGTGGTACAGGAGGTAAAAATTAACACCTAAAAATGATTTTGTTAGCTATCTCCGTACCAAATTTCATGCAGATCCGTTAAGTGTTCTGGCGTGAGTGAGTAACAAACACACATCCATCCAAACTTTCACATTTGTAATATAAGTGGGATAAATCTTCTCTACGAAATGTTTATTTTTTTTAATGTTTCTGTATGAAATACTTTAAAAGATGTAGGAGTACTTCTACATATTTCTTTGAAGTATTTTTTTTTAATGTTTACAGGCTGGTTTTTGGAAAGATTTTCTCTGTGTGGGAAAACTCATACAGCATATGCGTATACTTTACGCATACGTTTGCAGCATACGTTTTGCAAACTACTCATGTGATATCAACTCAATTATCAGCCTATGAAAGCAACACGTAGTTACTATTCGCAATGAAGCCTTTTCTCATGGAAATGAACGCATTTCCACCTGAGCGCAAATAAGCCCTATGGAATTGCTAATTTTCAACGGAATCTAGTATAACAGAAATAGCTTTCAAAGGCCACGTTTTCATCTGTAAGGAAACTACTGCGGATTCATTCAGACAGAAATTTCACAGTTTGTTATTAAATCAAACGGGGCTTAATCGCGAGAAAAACATTTAGTAATTTATTTACCATTTTTTTAGTAAGAGATAAAAAAAAAATTACAAGAAATATTTGATTTGACAACATCTGTGTCCTTCGTATGTTTATACGTATGTCCATTTTTGTCAGAATTTACAACGAAATAGATAAAATTCATATAATATTTAAGTACTACAACATTTCGTATACTTAGGTGATAATGGTTTTTTAAAAAAAAAATCTATTAGTTCCTAAGTATAAATCTGTATCATGTCTGTTACTGTCTAAAGAATTTACTGGGACTCTGTATTCTTTTGAGATACATATATATTGGTAACTGATTTTACTTTAATCACAATAATATTATAAAGACGAATATTTGTCTGTGGTTTGGGTGTTTGTAACTCCTTCTCGCTTAATGATACATTCATAAAGCATCCCTGATATTCAGAGAAACTGCCATGGAAATTGCACTCGCCAAATATTTCTAGGTTTGGGATCATATAAGTTTATGATATGTTAAGAAACTTACTTAGTTGAACGGCGATTGCCAATACGGCGATGACTCGAAGCTCCATGGTTGTTCTTGTGATATTCTCAGATAAAAATTGTTCTCATCAGTGCTGGTTGTCACGCGCTTGCATTGTGCAGGACAACTGCATTATTTCACACCTGGAACAATGAGACATACTCTTAAAATACGGTAGTTGACCTCCTCTGTTGAAATGACATGGCTCTCTCAATAAATATGACAGTAATGACTTGGCTCTAAATAAATTGCTAACATAAATCAAATTATGTAATTAAAACATATTTTGATTTATGTTAGCATTACATTAAAAATTAATACAGAATATTTGGTGTTAATTAAAAAAAAATTCTAGGCAGGGATATATTTAATTGTGCACCACCCTCCCTCCCGCGGCGCATCTGATAAATTTCATTGGCTTTTAGGAATCAGGAAGGCGCAAACAGCATGGCGATGGGTGCCCTGGCAAATTGTGACGTACTTTACGAATGTTTATTTGAACACATTATTTATTTAGTTGTTTAGCTTAGCGTAGGCAAACAGAGTATAAGTAGTCAAACTTCCCTTTCGGGTTAAAGGCTTTTTAAAAACTAAATTAATTAATTAAAACGACAATTACGTCCAGCCGATTTGGAGGCTCGATTTAATGTGCTCATAATATAAAACTTAACCTACAGGAAGGCACACCATCGCGTGTGGCCGTTCCGAGAAAGCTTTTACATAAACCGCTGACGATGTGAAGTCAGCGGAAGAATACCGAGAACAATGCTTATTAATCTAAAATGGAAGGTTCGGGCGGATGTATAACTCCTCCCTCCCCAAGAGGGAAATTATCGGTGCGTTCGTTTTTAATAACGTGCCGATAATTTCGTGAACAAATTAAAATTATCTTATTTCGAAACACATATGACATAATTACAAAGAAACATATAATAACTAAAACTAAAGAAGAGTATACAACTACACTGAAGTTAGAGTCCGATTCTCCAAAAACACTGTTCACCATTTCACTGTGCTTTAGCGCATAAGACATATATTTCACTTCATCTAAACTGATTCTTTGCATGTTTAGTGCACTTGTACTGGATAGCGATGTGCCAATACTCGCACTGTTGTGGAGGCGAGGCAGATCGATGACAGGAATCTGGTCATCAAATATGCTCTCGGTGTAGGCACGATGATGTCGGATCTGAATGCCGTGGATTTCAAAATCACAGGGCTTGTCCAGAGTTGCAATATATGTTCCGAAGACTGGATGCTTAGTAACCTCGGCATCGCAATATGTTGTTACTACAGTTTTAAGTCGTGAATATAAAATCCAACTAGTAGCAGCAATTTGTTGAACACGTACGTCTTCAAGTTGGATTTGTCGTTGCACGCAGCGAGTGAGGTTAGTATCAAACCTCATGAGTTGTTCGATGCAGGTAGGCTCTGGGTAAGGAGCCTTGTTGTTATCAGCACACAGGTAGTGGTCTCCAGCGGCAAGAGGTCGGCATGGATTCTCAATCGGAAGGTATTTCATTCCCTTTGCCAAAAGGTAAGGATATTGGGGAAAAATGGATAAGGTTTTATTTTCAAACTCACGGAACATTGGTAACGAATATAGTTTAAAATAATTGTAAGTAGTATTGTCGGTAAGGGGCACCTCTATTATAAACGTAATCTGGTTATGTTTGATATAAGACTTAATGCTAATGTTTCTTCGAGCTTTACCAAATTTCTTTCAGTTACAGGATATACCAAGTTTTCGGTGTTACTTATAAGCGTTAAATGATGTAACAGTTCAGTGGAGTTCACTATAGACTGGTGCAATACTGATAATTTGCTGAAGGCTAGGGCAGTTTCAATTTCACCTAATTTTACAAATATTGTCCTAAAGTTACTTATAAATAGATTAAAGAAGCTAACAATATACGTGGAATAGTCCCAGCGTTTCTTTTGAGACGCCAGTTCTTTTAACATTGATTCTAAAATTTTCATGCGTGCCTCTAATAAAACTGAGTTCTTATACATGGTATCTGTTGTGTTAATAAAGCTATCAATTACTTGTGAAACTAAAGTTAATTTCTTTGAAATAATAATTTGGTTCTTTCCAAGTTTAGACGTAAGTTGATCATACTTTGTTGCATCATATTGGTCGAGATTACCTGTTATGATTTTAATGAGTGAACCCAAAGGGTTAAGTAAACCTCGCTTAAATCGTTGTTGCGGAACAAGTTGTCTGTATTTCTGAGTAGTTATATCACGTAAGTAATCCAAATGGAGGATATGATTCGTTTTGTTTTATTAAGATATTAAATTCGTTATAATTATGTATTACAAAGCATAAATCATCGTAGATTCTTTCCAAGTCCAAGGTTTTAATAATAGTCCAATGATCAGTTTGCATATGAGCTTGACCTTCTTTAAATGGTAGTATGCCTGGGTTTCCTTCAAGGGATCGCAGATGAAGGCCCAGCACCGGCATCGCTACGATCAGAACGCTCCACCTGCGGAGGGCGTTTTATGTTTTTAATAGGTACCTTCGTAACTCGTTCGCCTATTTGTATGGGTACTACATTCCTATCTGTCCTGCCTACAACTTTTGCTTTAGTATATCTGGGTTTGTCTTTGCTTTTCCTTTTATTCACGTCTTTGGCGAATATAGTTTTTCCGTCTTGAAAATCTATTCTTTCCTCCCCGCCTTTCATTTCCCTGATCTTTTCCTTACTCTCTGTCATTTTCTCTGCTAATTGTTTGTATAAAAATTTCGTTCGCTTAGCGTGGTCTTTCACTAATTGTTGTATGTACTGTCTTTCCGATTCTATACCGAAAGGACTACCTGAGTCGGTGTGTCCGAAAGCTACTTCGAATGGGGTTAGGCCCGTGACTGAATGGATGGAATTGTTATATGCGATTATAGAGTACATCATGACTGATGCTACATCTGTACACTTTTGTTCATACTTAGCGCATCTATAGATTTCGCAGATAGTAGAATGTAAACGTTCTATCAGACCCATCGAGTTAGGGTTATTGGGTGTGCCAATATGAAGTTCAATTTTATGTAGAGATAAAAATTCTTTGATTAGCTCATTGTTGAACTCTGTGCCTGGATCTGAACTAATTCTTTTTGGAATACCATAGAATGAGAAATATTTCATAAGCGCGCGAACTACTTCGGGCGTTGATCTGTTGGTAATTGGTATAGCTTGGCCTAACTTACTAAAAGCGTCTACAAGTGTTAAAAAGTATTGACCTTCAATTTGGAATAGATCTATAAATAGCTCTTGGAACGGAGCGTCTTGCGTTTGAGTTAGCTGTAAGAAGGGTTTGAGGGGCTTACGATCATATTTCATTTTACGGCATATTTCACAAGCGTTAATTATTGCTGCAATTGTTTCGTGCATGTTGACCCAATAATAAGTTCTACGTATGTTAGCTAAAGTCTCTTTAGTGCCACGATGGCACGTTTTTCCTTCATGGTACTTTAACACTATAGATCTCTGTTCTCCTTCATCCTCTACATATACTACGCGTTCTGTACATTCAATTAACTGTACGGTACCTTTCCTAAACAATTCTACCACTATACGACTGAACTGACGGCGATGTTCTTCATGTTCGAAATATATAAAGTATTTTATCTTTGGCCTGATATATTCTTTGAGAAACTTCTTTACTAACTCTGAATTATCTATGGGTAAAAACACTTCTAGCACCTTTTGTTTAAGGCGAGATATGTCTTTAACCTGTATGTCATTATTGAACCATGTAAAGACAAGAATTTGGTTTGGTTTTGTGTCAATAGCCTCTTTTAATATCGGTATATCTGTTACGTCTACATCCATAGCAGAATGCACTGTGTTAGAAAGAGATGGTTCTCTAATAGGGTATTTGATTTCGCTATCTGCGCTTGCAATAGACAGCGTATCAGAGCCTGAAATGGACATAGGACTTGCTGAAGCTGTGGCGCTAGCGTCAGATATTGTAATGGTTGAGGAGTCATTTCGTTCATTTTTCTTTTTAGCTGTCAGTCGTACAATGTCGTTTACTAAATTATCTACATGTTCCCTAAGTTGTTGTTCCTTGCTGTCAACATTAACTTTCATAGACTGACCTCCGTCGTCAGTGTCAGAGAGAGCATTTACCTTTATTCTCGATAGAGCATCGGCATTCGTATTTTTCTTACCCTTCTTGTATACAATGTCATAGTCATAGTAATAGTCATTGTCATAGTAACCGTCATAAAATACCGTCTCATTACTATCCGAGGTAAGCTCGTTTAGCCTAAAGCCTTGATTTTGTACTTGGGGCTGAGGCTTGGAAGGAATTGTCCTCATGGACACGTCAGTCGTTTGATGTTGAGGGCTTTGTACCTGTGGGGGTTTGTACCCAAACTGTGGAGGGGTCATGCCAAAGTTAGGCGGAGGCCTATTGCCAAACTGTGGCCTATAACCAAATTGTGGCGGCTTGTAACCGAATTGTTGTGGTTTGTAACCGAATTGTTGAGGTTTGTAACCGAATTGTTGAGGTTTATAACCTAATTGTTGCTGAGAGTCGAATTGTGGGGGACGATAACCAAACTGGGGCTTATGTCCAAAGTTTTGTTGCTGTCCAAATTGTGGTCTCAAATTATTTGAATTTTGTGGAATACCAAAATTAAATTTTTGTGGAATACCAAAATTAAATTTCTGTGGTGTTGTGAAATTATTTTGGGGCTTAAAGCCGAATTGAAGTTGTGACGTCATTGCTGGTTTTTGCACTGAGTTATTATTATTGATACGATTTCGCATAGAGTACTGTTCATGGAAGTTTACTTCCTCTAGTACTACGCCTAAAGCGTCTTCTAAAGTGGCTGGTGACTTAAGCCTAACTATACGAACCATATTCTCGGGTAAATTGTATAGGAATACATTCAGAGCCGTGTTGTTGTAGATAGCTATTTTTGCGCGTTTAAGTTCGGTATCACCCAATAAATTTACCTTCGAAATAAGCAGAGACCGAATATTTTGAACTCTACAACAGAAATCCAGATATGATTCACCTGATTTAATTTTACATGATTCCAACTCAATGCTTATGCACTCCTCACTTCGCGGATCACCGAAATGTTGTAGTAATAATTCTTTTAAAGAAGACCAGTTAGTAAAGTCTTCTCTTTCAGATAATAACGCGGCTGCATTGTCAATTAACCGGCTCGTGATCGCGTGCAGTACATAAACATTTTGTTCCTCATGACCTCTATATCGGCTTATAACATATTCACACTTTCTTATAAATAAACTAAGTTGTCGCTTATCGCCTCCAAATAATGGGATAAGCCGTAAAATTTCATTAGGGATAACTATAATTTGAATTGTTGTAGCTGCTTCAGCTGGTTGTGGAACTTGACGTGATTCCATTGTAATTACGTAAAAATTTAATCACCGAAATTAAACTCTAAATCAATTACACAAATGCACAAGTTACAACAAAAAAACACGGTTATAAAATCGGTATAAAAGTATAAAACACGGTTATAAAATCAACATAAAAGTATAAAAGTAAAATCCTAAATCATATATAAAATTGTATAAAATATATATATATTAAAATAAAACTGTATAATATCCTTAAAACAAATTAATATTCTAATTTCACAATTTTCTCAATTATTAAAATCCAATTAAATGCCACATCTATTTTTCTTTAATCTTTGTTCATACGCTTATCAGAATGGTTCAGACTTTCTTAGAATTAGATAGCTGCTCGACAGAGTTTTATATCAAACAACCAGATACGTTATAATGAGAGAATTTTGATCTCGATTATAACAATAAAAATACTAATAACTAAAACCTTTCAATGAAAAATATGGGACAGGTAATGGCAAGGAAGGCAAAGAGTTTTACTCACCAACCGACCGCTGCTCCCATACTCGGCACCATCAGGAGTATGACGAATTTGTTTGGTTCGTGGATCGTTCCACAGCTATTCGCGCCGCACTCGCGTTATTTCCAGGTGGATTTGGACACCCGAACTTCACCGAAAGCGACACAGCCTTATCGAAACGATCCTACCGGCTGCGCCAGTCAAACTTCCCTTTCGGGTTAAAGGCTTTTTAAAAACTAAATTAATTAATTAAAACGACAATTACGTCCAGCCGATTTGGAGGCTCGATTTAATGTGCTCATAATATAAAACTTAACCTACAGGAAGGCACACCATCGCGTGTGGCCGTTCCGAGAAAGCTTTTACATAAACCGCTGACGATGTGAAGTCAGCGGAAGAATACCGAGAACAATGCTTATTAATCTAAAATGGAAGGTTCGGGCGGATGTATAACTAAGTGCTCAATAAAAGTTGCCATATACATAGTGTGTCGGGTTGCGGTATGAATATTTACGTCGTTATAAGCATCGACTAAAGGTTCACTTTCCTTTAGTCGATTATATATTACTTACGGTGGCTGATACATCAAATTGTAACTCGTACAATGCAGGTTACAATCATCTGACCACCACATTTGATTAATCCCAATACGAATGTATATGAGATACACGTGGGACTGAGCAATGAGTGGACTGAAGAGACAACAGCGAAATATATCAGGCTTGTTGTATTTTATCAAAGCAAAATCAACAATCCACAGGACAAGTGCATCTTCAAAATGCAGTGGTGGACCGCGCAAGAAGGAAAGCTTGACCCATGAGGGTAGGATTGTTGTCGTTACCCACTTGGGAAAGAGGGGGGCGGGGGTATGTTATGTTCTATAGTCCCATTGAATGATCAACGCACTGCGAAATAGCTCAACTTTAAATCTTTATCTTTTTTAATGGACCAAGACGCTTCAGAGGAGGGAGGGGTTTTCTTTTAAGTTTAAGTCGTCCACCTGAATCTGACTTGCTACACCTAAAGCAAACTATTCACTACTTTTTTAACTCTAAGGCCCTTAATTGTATTATTCGTAAGCTCACCAAAAATAATTATCCAATACTCAATATGCAACACGTCGACCGAACGCGGTGCTTCTCATTTCGATGGTGAACCAATTCATTGCGCAAAACCAATAGAGCGTTTAATATAAACATGTTAGCTGGCGGCCCCGCTCGTGGCCGATGTCGAACGTAATATTAATTTGTTATAAATTATTTTGGAAATATTTGTTCGGACTGATTTACGAGCCCGCATTGACGGGGCACATTGGCGAGAATCAATCAATGTAGAAGTGCCATATTCACGCAGAATTATCACATTTATATTATACGTATACGAATAATGCACGTTTCGAAAGATGTATGTATATACATAACTAAATTACAATAAATAGTAAGCTAGGCAGGTACACTTGTCCTTCCTTTGTTAGGACATTTTAAAATGACATATCTGAATGCTGTAAATATAATAATACAATCTTAAAATGTCATTCTGTAGCGCCCATCAGGGTTACATGTTATTAAACAACATTCTTTTTATATGTAGAACACAATATTATGTAAATTTAATAGATGTTTTGGAATAGTGAATGAGATTAATGTGTTTCTGTTATATTCTTTAATAGCAATAAAATAATCTAACTTAAAATAAAAACCTTAAACATTCAATAAAAACTAAATTAAATCTAAAACGGGCCCCTGCGGCATTGTACCCAAGATGCTGGCAGCGTTTCCTCTTTGTAGTGCTAGGCTAATACGTTGAATTTTTGGAATTAAATATATGTAATGAAATGAAATGAATGAATAGTTTCATTTCAATTGCCTCAGCTTCAAGTGGATTATAACATATATATACATAGTATAGGTACTCGTAGGATTAAAAACAACAGCTGCTTTATTGTAAAATCTTAAACGTACGGGTAGGAACCACAGTTGTGTTGGTAATTCACGATTCAAGTCTTTGTGGTAACGTGGCATTTCGAGGCGGAATCTAAAGGATCGATCTGAAGTAATATACTAACCAGCCTTCGCTAAAACGAAGCGAGTTCTAAAGAACAGAGTAGTAAGTATAAACTAAAACGCGAATAATAATGGTACGCACGAAATACATGTTACTCAATAATTCTTAAATATCTATAAATACCAAAATTAATATGGATGTACATGTTCATTGTGTGGGTGGTAGGAGTGTTTATGTGTATGAAGGTGTACGTATTTGTGTCCATTATAAAATAAAAATATTACCATGAAACGAATTTTTTTTTTCACCCTTTATAGTACCTTTGCTACTCACGGGATCAAATGTCATTGTGTATGTTCACCAATTTCTCCATCCGAAACTATACACCATTGACGTATGCGTAGCACTTTTCAGTTATTGGAGTGTAACTCAAAAACCGCTTGACCGATTTTAATGGGACCACAAATGGGACCACACGGGAAGCTTAAAAAAAAAGAATCACCAGCATTCTGATAAAAAAGAACGATCAAAATCGGTTCGCCCAGTCTAAAGTTATGCGGTAACAAACATAAAAAAAGCTATAGGGTCGAATTGAGAACCTCATTTGATTTCATTAGCTTATCAAATATATCAGTAGATCTGCTAATAACATACGTTCAGCTTAACATAGAATGACATAGTGATGCATAATAGTTCAATTAAGGCGTACTAATTACACACATTGATATTAAGCAGTTGTTGGAGCGCCTGACGAATACTTCAAAGCAGCGCGCGACGATGCGTCCTGCTCTTAGTTTTACGTTTTGATGTCATTACTGCATGTGTCACTACCACGATAGTACATCATTTTTCAAGTAATTCCAAAGTCTCCTCGTTTTATTTTATTAGTCCTGGTTGCTCCCGAACATGGTCCATTTTCGAACCGGATTGTGATATTCATCGAGTTACTTCGAAGAATAACGATATCAGCGATATTAACGACGGAAATAATTAACCTGGACTTGAGAGGTTATACGCCGGCGCCGCCAGCGTGGATTTTGGATTGAGTACATATTATTTTCACGGTGTTAAGTTTATATTGGATAATATCGTCACCCAACACTCGTACAGGTTGTATTTAACTTAATTATAAGTACCACAGGTTAGTGCATTTCAACTTGTATTAATATAAATTATGTTCATTGAGTACCGTCTTGCATTTGAATGGTTTTGTTTTGTTGTATGCTACGCGTACAATTAGCGACAATAGTCTTTATATAATACTTTATGTATCGTAGGAATTGGCACTACATTTATATAATTTTCATTGTTGCATTAGAGCGTAACTATCCAGTGTAAGTTTGATGCGTAGGTATTCATCCGCCATAGTTTATTTTATTTAGTGTTAGATATTATTTCCAATTATTGACTACAGTGTTAGTTACTTAAGCCGTAGTGTACTTCAGATTTGTTGCTTACTTATATCCTATATAATATAATTTAAAGATTAGTTATTAAGGAATTTATTGTAAAAAGTTTGCATCATTACATTAGTAATCAGATTTATTATTATTTCCACATATTTACAGTAAAGAGTACCTAATTACTTTGTTACATCACATTTAAATCAACCGTATAACTTAGTTGCTACATAACCTCTGTTTTAAGTATATAAACGTATTTGTTACTGTATACATTTCAGGTCGACAACACTCGAGTCCCAGTATGTCCGAGGAGAGGGAATTAGTAAAGAAGCGAGGCAGTTTTAAGGGCCGCTTAACTATATTCATCAATTACCTGGACGCAATTATTGACCAGACTCTAAGTAGTTGTGACGTCACGGAATTACAGCTACGCATGGGCAAAATTGAGTCGTTGTACGAACAATACGATGAGGTACAGTTGCGGTTAGAATGTATGGTTGATGATGTAAAGGCCCAGTTGTCTGAGCGTTTAGAGTTTGAGACATTGTATTATAAGGCATTGTCGAGGGCTCAGCAGTTAGTGAGTAAATGTAACAAGGATAATGATTCGATTTGTGGTAAAAGTACTCGTGGTAGTGTTTATAAACATAATATTAAGTTGCCTACCATACAACTTCCGAAATTTAATGGATTATATAGCAATTGGTTGGAGTTTCGTGACACCTTTACTAGCCTCATCCATCATAATGACGAGATTGATGAAATCAACAAATTTCATTATTTGCGTGCTTCTCTGGAGGGATCTGCTGCTGTGGTTGTTCAGTCAATTGAGTGTTCCGCTAGCAACTATGATGTGGCTTGGAAGTTAATATGCGATCGATTTGACAATAAAAGATTGTTGGTGCAGAATCACTTGTCAGCATTATTTAATATAGAACTTATCACAAAGGAGTCCTCAGTCGCTTTGAAAGGTTTATTAGACCTATTAAATAAAAACTTACGAGCGTTGGAATCGTTAGGTGAACCTGTCAAGCAATGGGATACTTTGTTGATATATTTAGTTACTCGTAAGTTGGATCAGAAATCTTATCGCGAATGGGAGGAATTTATAGGCCGTACTGACAAGGACAGCAAGATTACATTCGATGCATTCCTCCAATTTATTCGCACACGCGCTGATTTAGTTGAAACTTTGGAAATACCAAGACATAACGCGTCAGGTATCGCTAAATTAGGTTCCACGAGTAAAATTAAATCTATGGTGACGACACAAAATTCTAATAATGTAAGCACTGAATCTGTCATGAAGCTATGTCCCAATTGCAAGGGTGACCATAGTCTAACTAATTGTTCACAGTTCCTTGGTTTGAGTAACGAGGCCCGTCGTAAATTAGTGCCCAGTTTTAAATTGTGTTACAACTGTTTTCGTTCGGGTCACTTCTCCAACAACTGTAAAAAACCGGGCTGTAAGTTATGCAAGCGCAGGCATAACACATTAATTCATACTTCTGACACTAGCCATAATCGTAGTGATAACATAACTTCGTCTCCGTCAACGTCTGCGTCGCCCGCGCACTCTGCTAACACTGACGGTAGCAATGTAGTTTTATCTGCTAACATTTCACCTTCTCCTGGCGACAGGAGGAAGGAGCGCGGCGTGTTGTTGTCAACTGCTCTAATTAAAGTATACGATCATACTGATTGTGAGCATATTGTGCGAGCGACACTCGATAGCGGCAGTACATCATGCTTCATAACGGAGCGACTATGTAAACGACTTAAATTAGATACAAGTCCGATAGATGGCTCAATTTATGGCATAAATAACGCGACCTCTCGCATAGGCAATACTTGTCAGGTTAAAATGACGTCACTCAACAACAGCTATAATGCTAAGTTGTTTTGTTTTGTTTTGCCATTAATAACTAATGAAATGCCATGCCGTGAATTAGATTTATCTAACCTGAATATTCCCACTGATATTTGTTTGGCAGACCCTACCTTTTACAAGCCCTCCGATGTAGATCTTTTAATTGGTGCTGATCTATTCTGGGACCTGTTAGGTTCGCAAAGAGTAAAGCTAGGAGTCGGGAAGCCGGTGTTATGTGAAACCAGGTTAGGCTGGATCGTCTCTGGTCCCATATTATATAATAATGGTAAATTATGTAACAATGTAAGTTGTAATTTTACTCAAACGAGTTCCTTTATTGATCATGACTCAAAATTCATTCGTGATGATTTGATGCGATTTTGGAATCTTGAAGAGGTTACCTCGCAGCAGTCTAATTATTTACCAGAGGAAAAATTGTGTGAGGAGCATTTTATTAAAAGCACGACTCGCTTAGAGGACGGTCGTTTTTGTGTCCGTATACCAATGAAGCAGAACCCTTCTGTTCTAGGTGATTCATTTCATAGGGCTTCAAAATGTTTATATTCCCTGGAACGCAGACTTAAGGCTAAACCTGATTTTAGTAAATTATATCACGAGTTTATGGCAGAATATGAGTCGTTAGGTCATATGACCGCAAACAAGGAACTAGGTTTAAATGGTTATTATATACCTCATCACGGGGTACTACGCGAATGTAGTACCACTACCAAACTGCGTGTAGTGTTTAATGCTAGTTGCCCTACTTCATCAGGAATATCCTTAAATGATTTACAGATGGTGGGTCCTACGGTTCAGGACGACCTCCTGTCTATACTTCTTCGGTTTCGCCAGTATAAGTATGTTTTGTCAGCCGACGTGGAAAAGATGTATAGACAGATAGTAGTCCATCCATCTGATAGGCACTTGCAACAGGTAGTTTGGCGAGAAGACACGTGCAGTCCTGTCAAAGTATTTAAACTCAACACCGTCACATACGGTACTGCGAGTGCGCCGTTTCTTGCGACGCGTTGCCTTCAGCAATTAGGCATTGAGTGCAATAATGATAAGATTGCCACCATAATCAAGCATGACTTTTACGTAGATGATCTACTCACGGGTGGCGATGATTTAAATGAAGTCATGTTAATTCGTAATGAAGTCACCAATGTACTGAGATCAGCTGGCATGCCACTTCGAAAGTGGAAGTCTAACGAACCTATTTTAGGACCAGGGACTTCTCAGTCATCCTTAGATTTAGGTATGGGATCTAATGAGCCTAATAAACTGTTAGGGCTTTACTGGTTTGCTGACTCTGACGAACTAGGTTTCTTTATTAGTTCTGAGTTGCCTTTTAATGGCAGCACAAAGCGTGACTTGCTTTCATCAATTGCACGCATTTTTGATCCTTTAGGTCTTTTATCTCCTTTTGTAGTAACCATGAAGATGTTGTTGCAAAAAATGTGGTTAGACAACCTCTCATGGGACGAACCGTTGACTCTGGAACTCAACACAACTGTAAATGCTATTATTAAAGATCTCATGCTACTAAATAATTTGCGTATCCCACGTATTGTTATGTCCGATTCGTATCAGGCCGTAGAACTCCATGTATTCACGGATGCATCTGAGCGCGCGTACGGTGCGTGTGCCTATGTCCGTAGTGTCCGCAGTGATGGTGAATGCATGGTCCGTTTATTGATAGGTAAAAGTCGTGTGGCGCCCATTAAACCTACCACGATTCCGAGGTTGGAACTGTGTGGTGCTGTAGTGGGAGCTCGCGTGTGTGAGAAGGTGGTCAAATCACTTCGCGCAAAGTTCGATCGTGTTTATTGTTGGACAGACTCGACCATTGTATTGGGATGGTTACAAATGTTGCCCTCTAAACTTCAGCCATTTGTACGCAATCGCGTTGCTGAAATTTTAGATAAGACAGGAAACTGTACTTGGCGTCATGTCCCAACTAGCAAGAACCCAGCAGATTTAATATCTCGTGGCGTGGATATTGATGCTCTGCAAGGGTTACATCTGTGGTGGTGTGGTCCCGACTTCTTGAAGGAAGATCAGTCCAACTGGCCATCTCAACTTAAATGTTTAGAATTCGAGACATTGCCCGAAACGCGACCTCAAGTTTCATTAAACGCTATTGTAGAAAGTAGTTCCTGCAATTTATTTATAGATTTTAAGCGTTTCTCTAATTATTTAAGACTTGTTCGTTCCGTAGCATATGTGTTGAGATTTGTTAGAATTTGTAGAAAACTTCCTGTAACTAGTAATTTCCTATCAGAAGAAGAACTACAGGAAGCATTGAATGTTATTATTTTAAAATGTCAAATCGATTCGTTTCCAGAGCACAAATTACTTGTAAACAAACAAGGTTTACCTTCAAAAAGCGCCCTTCTCAAATTTAATGTGTATTTAGACAGCAACAATATAATGCGTGTCGGGGGACGCTTAGAGAATTCTGACTTCTCATATAATAAAAAACACCCTATTATTTTACAGTCCACTCATATATTTACAAAACTATTGTTTAACTTCGAGCACAAGAGGTTGATGCACGCAGGCCCACAGTTACTATTAGCGTCAATAAGGGAATCGTATTGGCCCATAGGCGGCCGAAATTTAGCTAAGGCTTGCTATCATAACTGTGTCCGCTGTTGTCGTATGAAGGGTAATGTAGTTACCCCCTTAATGGGGAACTTGCCACAGCAGCGTCTCCGTCTGGGAGGCTATGCCTTCGACAGTGTTGGCGTAGATTATACCGGCCCTATCATGTGTGCCAGTCGGCAAGGCCGCGGTTGTAGGCTAGTAAAGGTGTACGTGGCTATATTCATTTGTTTCACCACCAAGGCTATTCACTTAGAGCTCGTAGGTGATCTAACTAGTAATAAATATTTACTGGCTTTGTATAGGTTTATTTCGCGAAGGGGAATACCCGTTAACATTTATTCCGACAACGGTACCTCATTCGTTGGAGCGTACAACGATTTATCTAAATTTTTAAAATCAAATTGCGATTCCTTAGGTGCAAGTTTGGCTAATGATGGAGTTAAGATGCACTTTATTCCCGCTTATACTCCTCACTTTGGCGGACTCTGGGAAGCGGGTGTTAAGTCGACAAAATACCATTTAAAGCGAGTGTTGGGAAATTGTAATCTCACGTTCGAAGAACTTAACACCACGCTGATCCAAATTGAGGCGATTCTGAACTCTCGTCCGTTGACGCCGCTGTCCGCTGATCCTGCTGACCTTACACCTCTGACTCCAGGACACTTCCTTGTCGGTCGGCCGCTTACTTCACTGCCACAGCGAGATCTTCAGGAACACTCCATTCATCATTTAACTCGTTTTCGAAGAATCGAGCAACTCCGTCAGCATTTCTGGGTTCGATGGAGTAAGGAGTTTGTTTCCGAGTTGCAGCAGAGAACAAAATGGCGTTCCTGCAAGGATGCATTGATCCTGGATTCCTTGGTAGTGATCAAAGAGGATAACCTACCCCCCCTGAAGTGGAAGTTAGGTAGAATTGCCGCCGTCCATCCAGGATCAGATGGCATCGTTCGTGTGGCTGACATTCGGACTACTGCTGGAGTAATAAGACGGGCCTTCAACAGGATTTGCCCATTACCCGTCTCTGCTGATGTTTGTTGAAAGAGAATCTTTCAACGTCCGGGGGCATGTTGGAGCGCCTGACGAATACTTCAAAGCAGCGCGCGACGATGCGTCCTGCTCTTAGTTTTACGTTTTGATGTCTTTACTGCATGTGTCACTACCTCGATAGTACATCCTTTATCAAGAAATTCCAAAGTCTCCTCGTTTTATTTTATCCAAGTCCTGGTTGCTCCCGAACAGCAGTTGATTGTGTCTAATGCCTGTTAGGTTGCATGGCGTATGATAATTGAATGACGAATCTTACAATACGAGTACCTTTTTAAACCTGGAGAATGCGAAGTTACTAATAAAAGCGAAAGTCCTTAACGAAGTGATTGCAAGAACCCATTATGTTGAAAATAAAAGTGGCGAAATAGATAAAGAATTTAATTTTGTTTAATGTGTATAACTTTATTATGATGATTTACATTTGCGGGGTGATACTTAAAACGTTGATGATCACTTAATCCGTATACAAAAGGATATGCGGAATGTGTTGTCGTGATGTCTTAAGCAATCTCTCGTAACAAGAAACACAAGAAACTGCAACAATGAGATTATCCGGAAATTAATTCATTTGATATTGTGTTATTGAAACTGACGTGGTTTTGACACATTATAAATGTATAAAACACGGATATTACACACGTAGTAAGTCAGAGGGTTCTGACAATATTTTGATATGTTTACATTTTATATCTAAATTCGCGTGAATGTATTCTTGTCCATAATGCTGTGCTACAGCCGTAAAAAATATTCTTTTTAAAATTGTCTACGATGACATGGAGCTGGCTTCGATGCAAAGGCTCAGGGAAGAGGACATTATGGCGAAATAGCCTTATTTTAAGATAATTCCATTTCCACACTGTTGTATTTTGCGCACATCATGCTATGAAAGCTCTAGTGGATTTAATAGGGTGAATAGTTAAAAAGTTTCTTCTCCGTTCTTTATAGAAAACATCTCTATGAGATCAAGAAAAGATCAACGATCAAGTCAATCTAGTATTACCAGTATGTTAGACAATAGTATTATTAGTAAACCTTGATTTCTCTACACAGGTACTAGTACAAAAGCCACGATCGATACTGGCTTACACC
Organism: Apeira syringaria; assembly: GCA_934044485.1. Classification (NCBI taxonomy): domain Eukaryota; kingdom Metazoa; phylum Arthropoda; class Insecta; order Lepidoptera; family Geometridae; genus Apeira; species Apeira syringaria. The sequence goes on along the minus strand of OW203662.1, from coordinate 17,955,809 downwards.
ATCGCTTCGCTGGCATTCGGAGCTCAGTAAGCATTCGAATGCTCTCAATAGCTTGGAGAGACTGAATGCGGTAGGCACAATGCATGCAGGTATGTATGGGAGATTTAGTTCGGCCGCCGCTATGTTGAACTGTGCACATCTCAAGTGAACTGTTTGATTTCACTTGTGTGTAATGCGATGTTGCGTGGGTAAGCTGAATTGTCAGCCATATGAATTTTAAGCATTTATAACAAATGCTCGAAGCAAATAAAAGATAATGCGCAGTTACAGAAGGATAATAAAAAAATAAATTGTACTATCATTGACTTGTACTTCAAAACTGCTTTTGACAGTCACTGGATCAGCGTACATTTTATCCATACTAATATTATAAAAAGGAAAGATTGAATTGTTTGTTTGTTTGCATTGAATAGGCTCCGAAACTACTAAACCGATTAGAGAAAATAATTTTTAATTTTAAAATTTTTTAAGCGTGCGATGCCGCCGTGGCGGACCGCTAGTAGGGTATAAAGTTAGCCAGATATGAGATCCGATATTTACTGATAACATTCAGTATCTACTCCGTGAATTTGGTTATTTTACAACGTGTACAGATAGTAGAATGGTCAATAGCTAGTTTCACTTTACTGTCCATAATTTTGAACATTTGCATAAAACCAAATGGGATTGGACTGGACTCGTATTTACTAATGACCTCATTTACATTTGTCGTTACACAAATTTAGATTAGAAGCTTACAAATAGGAACGCAATAAACTACTCTGGTTATTATGGGTACGTATAATTCAGTCTTATGTATGGTATTAATATGTGGGGAAGGTAGTTCTCTATACTTAAGCTTTCTAGAGTAACTAAGTATTCTTTACACCTGTAAACTTTTCCAGTCGGTATTAAAAATATTTATTGAAATAATGCAATAACATCATTGTGCGGTATTGGCGTATTTTTAGACTTTGGCCATCTTTGGACAAATGCAACCACTTATAGAAAATCCTTTACCTGAATATGTCCATCGAAGAGTGTCCAATTGTACAAAAATAACTTTAATTTTACCCAATTGTACTTATTTGAAGATTATCTTGAAATTATTTAATTGTTTTCTTTAAAATAGACTTAAAATATTAGTTTAAATCATAACAGCGCTGATGTTTGATAAAAATGGAATAATTAAACCGAAATGTCTGAGCCACAAGCAGAATTTAAATGGATCTCTACTGTCACATCTTACCAAAAATTCTTTATATAAAATCTTTACAAACATTTAATTACAACTGTCATCAGTCTACAATATTGTCTATGTTATAAACTTAGTAGGTATCAGGGAAAGTTTGATACAGTAAAGAATCCTATAAACGCATTCAAACTCACCCCCGCACTTCGATCACCATACATAATATATAGACCTGTACTGTGCTAGGATACCCTGTTTCGCGGGAGGTATCGACACACACAATCACAATACACAGTCATCCAAGACTCAAGAACAAATATCTATGGCGATCACAAAAGTATTTACCCCGGCCGGGATTCGAACCCGGGGTAAAATCAGTGTCGTTCATCACATCACAGTCTATATAAAAATCACGTTGCTATTTTTGGGTTTTAATTATAGTCAAGCAGGTGAGCGTCTCACACGATGTTAAGCGATTCTTAAGACGAGACACGTAAGCTTTGAAGACGCTTATTCAATCGTGATTTGACACCTCCACGTTATACTTATCGATAAACACAGATTCGCGCGCGATGAGAGCACTCTTTCGGAAGTGAAGACGAAATACATCGTTTGTGAAGATGGTAAGTACACTTACTGTATACCGCTTACACTGTATCATGATGTAAGCGCTATACAGTAAGTACACTTACTGTATAGCGTTGTATCATGATGTAAGCGCTATACACCTATGTATAGCGTATACAAAATGATGATAATAATATATAAGCGGAAACTTTTAAGATATGTGATGACTCAGTAAAAATGTAACTTTATGACTAAGTATAGACACAAAGTTTGACTGGCCGGTTGGCGCAGTTGGTAGCACTCTGCCTTCTGAGCCGCTGGTCCCGGGTTCGATTCCCGGACAGGTCAAACATTTGTGTGTATGAACATGTCTGTTTGACCTGTGTCTGGGTGTGTATATGTATATAAGTATATATATATAAGTATGTATTTAAGTATATATATCAGTCATCAGGTTACCATAGTACAGGCTCTGCCTAGTTTGGGACCTGAAGACCTTGTGTGAATGTTGTCCCATATAAAAAAAAAAAAAAGGTTACAACCGCGAATGGGATTCAAACAGCATTTTTGGACTCACTGAGTCAGATGCGCATTTGGCCAACGAGGCCTCTGTATTTATTACGTCTCCCAAAAAGACATGAGCTACGCTTTTCAAAGGGCCTTAAGATGTGAATGAATTCACGACATGGATAACCAATATGTTACGCCCAGTTTGGGTCATCATCATCATTATCTCGGACGTCCACTTCTGGACATAGGCCTCCCCCATTGATTTCCACAAGGACCGGTTGGAAGCGCATCCAGCCCTTGCTTGCGATCTTAGTCTTAGTAGTTTGGGTCTTGTTGGTAGTTCTCAGAGATTTTTGTCTTTTGTCTAGAAATAATTTGAACTTTCAAATTTTGAACTGACGAAAAATGTCTTTAGGACTTTATTGGTGAAGAATAAAGTACATACTAACTTCCACGTGAAATGATGTGTTCACATAAACCTTATTTCATTAAAATAGTTTATTTTTTGTCTTTATTTTCTTTTTATATCTAACGAGAAACAACAGCTTTGTCTAAGTTACTGTCAAAATGTTACCAGTAACCTAGTATACATCTGTATCTGTATCATAATACAGTCTATGTATTCCGCAAAAGAGTTCTATGTAATCTTTTGTTTGCGTTGTCATAGATGTAGAACAGAAAATGCTTTTCAGTCGTAAAATTGTGGTCGAGCATGTTTTGTCTAAGGGTTGAGTCCATCGTGACTCCCTGGAGGTGCCTTGCTGTAAGTTGATTTCAAATTCGCACTTGTTAAATGTGTGCTCGAGACAAGAGTAACTTAACATGTAATCAGGGCAATAAATCGTCGCTGTTGAGCCTTAAATTCTACTATAAAGGGACGGGATCACGTGCAAAGTTTCTCATATATCATTACACCTTTCATTACACTAATACCTTTATTGTAAACGTTATTATGCTTGTAACAAAATACCAGTATCATGATCCGAAAGACATGCGAGCAATTCTGAAACTGTTTAGGTAAAATAAAGGATCCTCATGACTTAAGAAAGAAAGAAGAAAGAAAATATATTTATTGTACACAACAACATCATACATTAAAAGAATTACGTAATTACAGCTTTACAGATTTATTGAGTATTACATTATAGAACACAAAAAAAAAAATGTTGTGTACAAAAGGAGTAGGTTCAGCATAATGCTGTGAAGACTAGCTTCACAGCGCTGATTTTCAACCTGAACCTTCCTCATACTTAAAATATTCTTATATATAATGTAGGTAGTGCTTGTATTTCTCACATTTAATAACTATTATGTACACTGTACCTATGTACATATAGCTCCTCAACCCTATGTTAAGTATAATTTTAGTTAACCAGCGTGTTGTCAAACATATATAAAGAGATTAAAAATGTATATACTTGGCCATTACCCTTAATTTACCCTTGTTACTTTAATACTATCTGCGCCCCGTAGTTTTACCCGCGTGGATTACGGTTTTCCCGCTACCTCAATTATCCTACGGGAACTATACTTCCGGCATAAAAAAATAACCTGTGTTACTTCAAGGTAGAAGCTATCTTCTGCCCGAATTTTATAGAAATCCGTCCAGCCGTTTCAGTGTGAATGAGTAACAAACATAAAAATTTTCGCCTTTAAAATATATGTGTGGTGTGATTTACATTCTATGCTGTAGGGTGACCAATATGTGTGTTCAATGGCGATGCATTTCTAGATAGATATACTAGTTATAACTGCCGCTCACTAGCACAGCTGTTAGAAAACATTTATTGGTTCACAGATGTATTTAAATTTTATAGATGTTACACATGCTTCACCTGCTCACATGTCCCTACAACATGATATGATGTTTTTTTACACGATGATACCTTCACTAATAGTTCAATCAATAGATAAGGATTTATTCAATGACTTGTTGAATAAGTTGACTATACACACCCAGTTTTTTTTTTAGGAGCTTTGTTAGTATTGAGTTGAAAAATCTTATGAAAATTGACAGATATGAACAAATTACAGATTAAGAAGCTTTTATATTTTATTCTAATTTTATACGTAGTATAGATTAAATAATATTCAGTAAATACTTTATAAGGAAATTAATCTAATTTAATAAAAGTAGTAATACTGTATTCCATTCTAGATATACTTTGCACACGTTAATCTAACCATCCCACGGAAACGTTTGCCGAAAGAAAAGGTCTACGATACCCCTTTCTGTCATTAACTGCCATTTACCCTTTTTTAGCCTGCTTTCGGTATTATATCATCTAACAATACATAAGGGCACTAATGTAATTCACCAAATCAGCAGACATTTCAATAGAAAGATTAATTTTAAAATCTAATTACCTACTACAAACTCACTTGTATTCAACCATTTCAGTGCCATCAGCGGACCATTTTATTTTTCATTATTCAATACAAAGCTCCTTTTGAATGCAGCATTTGAACGACAGGGTATTTATACACTCTAAGTATTCTAGATATTGAAGTTCTCGATCATGAGTAAGCGGTAGTGAAAGAGCTCGCAGCCTTTGTGGCGCCATGTTGAGGGGCGAATTTGTACATGTAGGGCTACGCCCTTGGATGTATTGAAGCTCTTCTTGTTTGAGCCATCACAGGTCTGAACAGAAATTTAACGTTAAGATACTTATCGATGTAAATTATTTTCAAGGGCTTTATTCAAAGTCCTAAATTAAAAGTGAATGTAAAATTTAACGAAACCATGTCACTGCGTGTGATGACTTACGGATCTGAAACGTGGTCTCTGACTATGGGCCTTTTGAACAGGCTCAGAGTCGCACAACGAGCTATGGAGAGGGCTATGCTCGGAGTTTCTCTACGCAATCGAATCAGAAATGAGGAGATCCGTAGAAGAACAAAAGTCACCGACATAGCCCAGCGGATTAGCAAGTTGAAGTGGCAGTGGGCAGGGCACATAGCTCGAGGAACCGATGGCCGTTGGGGTGGAAAGGTTCTCGAGTGGAGACCACGGACTGGCAAGCGCAGCATAGGACGGCCACCGACCAGGTGGACAGACGACCTGACTAAGATCGCAGGCAAGGGCTGGATGCGGGCCGCTTCCAACAGGTCCTTGTGGAAATCAATGGTGGCTATGTCCAGCAGTGGACGTCCTATGGCTGAGATGATGATGATGTCATTGTGATTATTTTGGTGGTTTAGAGCTTAGAGAAACATACAATGTTTCTAGTAAAAAGATTGGATTGTTCATTACTGTGTTATATGTATAGGTAGGTACCTATCTAATCAAATCACATTTTATACAATTGATTTTAATATAAACAGCATTTTATCTATAATAATAGCACATTTTGATCGGGACGATATTCGTAACCGGTAAGTTGTAGTTTGCGCTATGCAAAGAAATTATGAATAACTAGTAGCGCCCCGCGGTTTCACTCGCGTGGATTACGCTTCTCCCGCTACCTCAACTATTCCACGGGAACTATACCTTTTCCAGGATAGAAATAGTAGTAGTAGTAGTAGTAATATGTTAATCCAGAGTTTAAACCTTCCCCATACCAAATTTCATCGAAATCGGTGTAGCCGTTTGAGCGTGAAGAAGTAAAAACATTTTTTTTCATGCTGTATAGATCTAGCGTTTGACCACTATCTCATTTGATGGTCAGTGACGATGTGGTCGAAGATGTTATGACGCTAGACGTAAAATGCTCACTGGCTCTCAAGGACTGCTGCCTGAACACACTTTGTGCTTGGTGACAGTTTTTCAAACTTGAGGGTGGTAGCTAGCCAGGCGGGTATTCGAAAGTTCGCCCTACCACCATGCCGTGGGAATTTGATAACGGCGTTACCTTCACCAGAAGCTCAAGCTGTTGTTGGGAATTAAACCAGTGTCCGTCAGTTTCACAGGCGACGCTCCCCCCGATGAGCTATCACAGCTGAAGAAGACTGAGTAAAAAGCGACACACAATATACACATGTGTGTACATACACACATAAACACATAAATTTCGCATTTGTAATATTACTCGTAGTAGGATTGGATGGGATAATGTCAGATATTAGATTGTTTATTTGCAAATAGTACTTGCATCCTATAGGTTGCAGCGGTGAAAGTTCATAAGGCATCCCTCGCCATGACATAAGGGGGCGAACGGAGGTGAATACGTGTTTACTCGCGGGATAGACGCGGCGACGCGATGGTGCGGGAATGTTTGCGGCCCCCGTCTGCATTCACGGTGCTCCCTTCATAGAGCCATGGAATAAATAATAGTTATGGTGAAATGTACAGATAGCAAGTCAACTTTATCAGGATAATATGTACCGTGCACCCTCCAGAAAAATCATAGCGTAGATAAGCATCAACACTAAAAAGGAAAGGACACGAGCAACGTGATACACAAAAAAACCATATGGGTTTAATAGATAACCTCCTCCTTTTTTTAATTCGGTTAATAATGTTTTTCATTATACGAGGAAATGTCGTTTCGTGATACGCAGTTTTTTGGTTTTATGTATCTCTATATACATAAAATTTGTATTCCTAATCTCTTTTGTTAATATTTATGTATTCTGCGTCCGACCATGTCACTTTATCATCATCGATGATGTGGTAAAAGGAAGCATCTCACTAGATCTGGTATTTTTAGTGGCTCTTGAAGGTATCTGCTTAACACACTGTGTGACATTTTTTTCAAATTGGAGGGTGGTGGAACTGGAATGGTTCCTCCCACCATGTTATATATATTCTTACACGCGCCTAGCGGTAGTGGTGGGGCGAGCGGCAGACTGGCTATATAAGCCAGACAGAGCCGGAGCGCACACACTTTTACTCGGGCGCTCGCCGGCATCGGACGTCGACGTAGCAAGTGGAAGGGGCGACCGACGTTACGTCACCGGCGCGGCTGGCTTGGACGAGTCATTCTACTTCGGGACATCGTACTGAGCGGACGCGCCTTATTAGTCCACTGTTGAACACTTCTACCTGGGTACTCGGAGACATCAGACGTGGCTTAGGAGTCTACGTGAATTGTTGTCATGTTTGGTGATATCGCGTTTTGTTATTTAATTTCAATGAAAAATGTTGATAGTTCGCTTTGTATTTTCTGTTTAAAAATTGAATACACTTCTGATCGTCAAGATCAGAAGTGGGATTCGCTTAAAAACACGCGACCTTGATCGTTCGCCATCTCTCTAGCTGCGAATAACTTTAGTTCGCATTACAAACAACACCGTGTTAATTACTTTCTTTGTTCTGTTGTTTGTGTGTTTTACAGTGGAAATATCACGGTTTGTGTGAATTTAAGTTTTGAAAATTACTACGAGTCGATTATTCATTTTTGTTTGCTAAATTGTTTTGCATGCCGAACTATCACGTCAAGTACGCTATTGTCGCACTCTATTGCTTCCTGTGATTACAGGTGAAGCCAGTGCGTAGTCTGTCTAAATGCGATTGTTATGTAAAATAACAGCGTAATTAATTTGGGCAATTTCTGACCGTTTATAAATTCTCAAAGTACCCACAGTTTTATACCGCCGTTAAATGAAGTTGGTTTAAGCTCCCGTGAAAATTACACATAGCGCCTAGTATGTGAGATTGATACCAAGGAAGTAAAACGCTCTTGTAGTGTTACAACTGTGATTATGTTTTTCAAAATGTTTAGTAGGTGCATATGTTTGTGCTATTTGTAATAAGTGCGTTTGTCCTGTTGGCTACTGACATTTGAAGCTGGAAAGCATAGATCTGCCGATGCGGCATTAGAGCAGACAATTATATGACATTCGAGTATGAGTTCGAGTCATATGAGCGAGTACTATTATTTACTCAGTCATTTTTTAATGTTTTTTTTGTGTGTTTACCCACAAATCTAAATTTTATTCCAAGCGATCAAAGTTGCTAATTCGGAAGGCTTATAAGTAAAGGTCAGGTAGGCCGAGTCCTAGGAAGGCGGACGTTTTACCAATACTGATGTAAAGACCAATTTGTGTTTATTTATTTGAAATAATTCGCAGAATTTCGGCCTGGCAGACGCATCCTCGATACGTGTGGGTTCTGGCCTGGCAGACGAATGCCTGTTGTGCGAGCTTCCGCCTGAGAGATGCATTCCTATTGGGTGTGGGCACCGACATTGTCACTATTTCGTACCTCGACATTGTGGTACCCGCAGCACCGACTTTGTGACTATTTTGTACCTCGACATTGTGGTACCCGCAGCACCGACTTTGTGACTATTTCGTACCTCGACATTGTGGTACCCGCAGCACCGACTTTGTGACTATTTCATACCTCGACATTGTGGTACCCGCAGCACTGACTTTGTGACTATTTCGTACCTCGACATTGTGACTCTTTCGTACCTCGACTTTGTGGTACCCGCAGCACTGACATTGTGACTCTTTCGTACCTCGACATTATGGTACTCGCAGCCCCGGCATTGTGGCTATTTCGTGCCCCGACATTGTGGTACTCGCAGCCCCGGCATTGTGGCTATTTCGTGCCCCGACATTGTGGTACTCGCAGCCCCGGCATTGTGGCTATTTCGTGCCCCGACATTGTGGTACTTGCAGCCCCGACATTGTGGCTATGTAGAGTTTGACGGCATTTCGTAATGCATCTTAGAATCGGTCTGAAAAGTGTCTGATGCAGTAAGCTGTGTGTGATGAATGTATTGAAGAAATTTAGCTGACATAGATATAGCTTGGAGTGTATCGGTGACAGAGGGCCTTGATTGTGTGATGAATGAAAGAATAGAAAACGACACATGCTGTTATGGCGCGACGAATGTGCGCTGGGTGTTTGCTCTCTGCTTGTTTGCTGAAGGCGGGGTCTCGTAGCACACGAGCTCTGGCAGCTGCTGCTGCTGCTACTACTGCGATGAATGGACTTTGCCGGGTGCTTCGTTCGGCCTTCTTCGCGAGTTGTGAGCCACGCCACATGAACATCTGCATTTTTTGATACATGCCTAGTGATTTTCTGGGCCAGCGTGTGGATAAGTATGTCAGTAAGCCAAGTTTGTGTCAGACGGAACGATTCTCAGCTGAACATGTGTTGTGGTGTATTGTGTTAACGAAAAATGCCTGAAGAACCTGACGGGGACGTCAGGGTGTCAGGAGAGGCCGTCTTACACGCGCCTAGCGGTAGTGGTGGGGCGAGCGGCAGACTGGCTATATAAGCCAGACAGAGCCGGAGCGCACACACTTTTACTCGGGCGCTCGCCGGCATCGGACGTCGACGTAGCAAGTGGAAGGGGCGACCGACGTTACGTCACCGGCGCGGCTGGCTTGGACGAGTCATTCTACTTCGGGACATCGTACTGAGCGGACGTGCCTTATTAGTCCACTGTTGAACACTTCTACCTGGGTACTCGGAGACATCAGACGTGGCTTAGGAGTCTACGTGAATTGTTGTCATGTTTGGTGATATCGCGTTTTGTTATTTAATTTCAATGAAAAATGTTGATAGTTCGCTTTGTATTTTCTGTTTAAAAATTGAATACACTTCTGATCGTCAAGAATATATTACCTGCAATGACAGTCGTCTGAATTGGAGGTGGGGATCGAACCAGCGTCCTTCAGATGGACACATAATATTAAGAAACCCGGGGCCCTTACTTCTTCAAAAAACAATTTATTAGTTACAGTACCTTCAAATATGTTCTCGATTATTGTACGTGCGTATTGTATTGTGCGTAGTGTAAAGTAGATGTTCTAAACGTCTAATGAATGTTATGTTGAACCAACTGTTCTATCAAACGGCTCGCTACAAGTCCGCCCGGATATGCTTGCTGAAAAATATCAGGTATAACGGCACGATAATTCGAACTAAATATGTTTTCATTTAGTACGTGACATAATGACAAGAACAGTTTTTTGACAAATGTATTGTTAGTTAATTGTGACAGCAATGACAGTATGTATGTATTCCGGTATCCGTGGCCATTATTACAAGGTCAGTGTGTCAAAGTCAAAAGTCATTCTATTGCGAGAACGTTCTAAAAACTAGCCTTGTTCGGTACTTGACATTTGATTTGTAATAAATGTATGAACTTTGATCGACCAGCTATGAATGAAGTAAGTAGAGTAGGGTTCGAATCACACCAAATCAAAACATTTTTATTAGAACAATACAAATTTAGTAAAAAGCTAAAAACTTAAAATTAAAAACCCTTGGATAATTTAGCTCGTACATCTATGAAATAATCTGATATTAATGAGATAGTGGTAAAACGCTAGTCTATAAAGAATTAATCAAAATTGTTAAACTAAAATGGATAACTCTTTCTTTGCCGACTGTACCACCTACGTCTGTCCAAGTACCGTTCATCCCTCTATTCAAACAAAATTTAATGAGGCGTACATCTATATTGGTGTCTATAGAGGCTGGCACTCGGTGGATCAAGTTGAGTTCGCCCTTCGTGCCATCGATATTCATGGATTAGGCAAAAAATACATCGACGTTTCCTAGTTATATGCTATGTATTATTATATAGTATATGCATTATATTATTTTTGTATACTGTGTATATGTAGAGTTTCACCACTACCTCGCTAAACCGGGCAGGTCAAAGATTTGTGTGTATACGTGAAATGTTTGACCTGTCCGGGAATCGAACCCGGGACCAGCGGCTCAGAAGGCAGAGTGCTACCAACTGCGCCAAGCGGCCAGTCGACAGTATTTACTAGAGTACTATTTCAATGAACAATGAATGAATACCAGTATTACCAGTTTGTACCAGTATTATTAATACTGGTACAAACAAGAACAATGTCCCATTTAAGCAATGTTTACGTACTGTTTATTTATTCGACCTTTTTTGTGTATAATGTTTACGAATTGTGTTTTTATTGGCAATAAATACGTTTTTATCATTTTATTTAATTTTGTCGATAAAACTAAAAAAATACAATGGACGAAGTTGAATCTAAAGTGGAAGATACGTTACGTGGTACATCAAAATTGTTCAATTATGTATTGATTCTGTGGAATATACCTACCTACAAGATTACAAATTCGATTATGAGATATTATTTTAAGAAAAAGGATTTTAAAATTTGCACAAAACTCCTGTTTCCCGGTGTCATCCGAAAACCAGAGTCTAGAGATCAACTTATTAACGAGGCTTAAGTTTTAGGTTTAGTGTTCTATAACAAAATATGCACTATGCAAAAAAAAAAATTATGAACATCGATTATTTGTTTACATAAACTTAAGATATCTTAATTATTATTAAGATATTAGAAGATAACAGACTGGCCGGTTGGCGCAGTTGGTAGCACTCTGTCTTCTGAGCCGCTGGTCCCGGGTTCGATTCCCGGACAGGTCAAACATTTGTGTGCATGAACATGTCTGTTTGACCTGTGTCTGGGTGTGTATATGTATTTAAGTATAAATATATCAGCCATCAGGTTACCATAGTTGTAATGTAACAAACCGACTAGGACTCACGTGGTAAACACTGGAAAATTACTCTCCGACCAGTTTCGAACTTATTTGCAGTTCTTCATCTGGGAGTTATGATCGTCCCGCCTGGCACGATCATAACTCCCAGATGATGTGAGTCCTAGTCGGTTTGTTACATTACAATTATGGAAGAAACTCGCGATAGTTTTCAAACTCAGGTTACCATAGTACAGGCTCTGTCTAGTTTGGGACCTGAAGACCTTGTGTGAATGTTAATAAATAAAAAAAAAATAATTATAAAAGTCGTTCACGTGGATGTAAAATGGTAATAACCTCAATGCGTTCTAAACGGAGTCGCTCCTTCTGAGACCAGCGAATGTGTGACGTGGTCCCTTTCAATACTGAAAGCGTAAGCCTCTTTTCAGGTTTCCAGACGTCTTACAGAGGTTTTAATCCCTGCATTGAAAGCGTGTGGGAACAGAACAATGTCCCATTTTCTAACTAATGTTTGTCGTTGCGAGATACGTCTAAATGTAACTTAATATGCATATACATACGGTTGCCAAACGTGGACATACAATACCAAAATAAAAACTAAACTAGTGGGTTGCCAGAGAGCGATGGAAAGAAGCATACTGAAAATAAGGAGAGCACACAGAATTAGAAATCAATACATTAGAAATAAGACAAAACTCGTAGATGCTCTAAATTCCGCTCTAACACTGAAGTGGCGATGGGCAGGACAGAGACAAAAGATGGACCCTAGAATCAACAATATGGGATGGACCTACTGGTAGAAGAAAGAGGGGACGCTCTAAGAACAGATGAATCAACGAAATTATAGCGGCAGCAGGAAGAGACTGGAAAATAAAAGCAAGAGACAGAGAGATTTGGAGTAAACTGGAGGAGGCCTATACCCGGAATTGAGTTCCAGCAACAGAAAACTTAGACGAAGTAAATTTTGTGCATTGTTATGTTGTTGGAATCAAATAAAAGGCTAAATAATAATAATAATAAATGCATATACATACTTCCAACATATCTAGAAATATGAGAAGTTTCAATGAGCGTTTCTATACATCGTATATTCGATATCGTTTATCGATATCGTATATCTGTATATAGTAAGACCTTTTCTAATGAAGGAAATAAGTTTTTCAATTAATAGTTTTAAATCTGCCGCGTTATGAGCGTTGCGGGTTTATAATATTAGTTTATGTAGAAGCGGTAGCATTAATCACTTCAAAGTTTATTTTTATAACTTATAACTAGCTGCGCCAAGCGGTTTTACCCGCGTGGTGTTGAAAAATGATGATAATGCTGATGATTAAAATTAGCCTACGTGTTAATCCAGGGTATAATCTACCTTCATACCGAATTTCATCCAAATCCATCAAGACGTTTAGGCATGAAAGAGGAACAAACATACTTACATCCACACATCCATACTCACAAACTCGCATTTATAATATTAGTAGAACAATCATAAGTAATTAAGTACCTTATACTATAGTTTTTAGTTATTGAAGTTTGTAAATATCTATAAATATGTTTGACAAACAAACAATTTTTGACAACAAATATTTTTGAGCAACAAATGTCTAAATAGCAACTAATATCCGCTAAGAACAAGTTGCAATGCTCTTATTCAATTTATTAAGACAATCATTTACTAAACAATGCAATAGAAATCCGAATGTTATCATAAATATATGTCTTGGTATTCAGCTAACATAACAACTCGATTGTGTCTCGATTGCATTGTAGGTAATGGTATTGCGGTAGAAATTAGATCTGTATAGCCATATTACAATTATTTTCTGACTAGAATAGCAAAACTAGAAGAAATAACAATCCATAACAATTCATGAGCAATGTGCTTAGTAGAATAGACACCGAACTCTCTTTTTTTTAAATCACAGATTCAGACCCCCGCACTAGGCTTCCCTGTATCGCGGGAGGCATGGACGCGCACAATCACAGCACAAACGTCCAAGACCCGGGACAAACATCTACACTCATCACACAAATGTTTGCCCCTGCTGGGATTCGAACCCAGGGTCCCGGACACACAGAAGTCATGTCAATGACACTAACCACTGGGCCACGGCGACCGTCTTCGTATGTCAGTTTATTAAACACTTCGTCTCATCATCATCTCAGCCATAGGACGGCCACAGCTGGACATCACATTTTAATTCATTATTTTTAGTTAATTATGTGACTTTCATTATTGCTGCATTCAATTTTATTCTAGAATGATCGACAAAGTAAATGCAATTTAATTAAATCTATATACGTTATATCTCAAAGTAAGAGAATTGTAATATTGTCTATGCCCATTGTTTACATAAATAAAATGTTGACAAGCGGACAGTATTTGAGTAAAACAATATGTTAAATAAGATGTGTAAATATTGGGAATAACTCCAGACGTACGTAGTTCGATAACTCATGTTGGCGACCGCGCCTATTGTCCGACAAACAACGGTTCTGGACAAAATTTATATTCCAAGTTTGGGAACAAGGGACGCCCGCAGTATAATGCCCTTAACACACAAACGGACACCAATACGATAATAAATATATTTAAGCGGGTACTTTAGTTGATTTGTAAACAATATTTCAAAAAGCACAATGCCAAGAAGTGAAACATACTGAAGCTGCATCATCCGAGAGGCACAGTCATGGAATTCTGTAATCTTGCCTTATTAATTATGTTTCTTTATATCTTACTTGTTACATCTGATGCAGCATCATCGTTGCACATCTAAACTTCGACGCCAGGGGGCAGCTTGGTCTAGATTGTGCCTCACTGAACCCTCATATTGACATCATTTGTGAATCATTGCCAATATTGCTCTGTAGGAAGGCCCGTATGCAGCGGGTCGAACAGTTTTTTGTGCTAATTACGTTATGTATTATTGCCCTTTTGTCTATATCCCAATGATGTGGGGTGGATATGATTGTCCGAGCGTAACCTTCAGGAAAATTTCTTCCATAAGCAGCGATATAAAATATGGTAGATACCCGAACGATCGCTCAAAAACAAGGCATATGCTTTATTTAGCTCCTCAGGCGCGTGTGACCGCGCCAATCATATGACGTGTTGCTATGCTGAAGTGAGAATCCAAAAAGTAATAGTTGAAAAACTCTCACAAATGTTACACAACGCTATTGCTAGAATGTTAAGGTTCATTATTCAAATGAAACAATATCCGCTTGTGGACTATTTTATATGAGCTGGAGTAAGTATAAGTAAACACTGGCGAGGGGTCATTTTTGAGGTTTCATTTTCATAGAGACTGTGTATCTATTCTTACACGCCCCTAGCGGTAGTAGTGGGGCGAGCGGCAGACTGGCTATATAAGCCAGACAGAATCAAATGACGTAGCAAGTGGAAGGGGCGACCGACGTTACGTCACCGGCGCGGCTGGCTTGGACGAGTCATTCTACTTCGGGACATCGTACTGAGCGGACGTGCCTTATTTAGTCCACTGCTGGATACTTCTACCTGGGTACTCGGAGACATCAGACGTGGCTTAGGAATCTACGTGAATTGTTGTCGTGTTTGGTGATATCGCGTTTAGTTATTTAATTTCAATGAAAAATGTTGATAGTTCGCTTTGTATTTTCTGTTTAAAAATTGAATACACTTCTGATCGTCAAGACTATAGTATATTTGCTTGAAGCACATAGGCAAACATAAAAAGACGAAAGTATTTGTGAGCGATGCCGCTGGACAGGATTATTTGGGGTCATTGAAAAATCGTTGCTGTTCCATGCAACCCTATTCAAATAGCTACCGGGAACAATATATTTCCTGGAAAGACAGTAATATTATAAGCACTATCGTGAGACACTGAATTATTGCATTGTATCTGCCATCCACACATGACAATTCAGTATGTACATTTTAGAACCGGTATGTATTCGAATTACAAATAATTTTTCTACATCTCGGTTCTTCTAAATTTAAAATAGGTTATGTAAACAACTTCAGTTTTGATTCAATACGATACAAGAATGCAAGCGGATTCATATCCGTGCAGAATATTATGTTAAATAAAGAAGCTCTCCAAAACTTGCTTAAAGAGGGTTAGTCTGGCGCGCCTCCTTTTGACACGCTTCTATTAGATAATCCAGCAGAAGCAGGCTTACTAAATAAAAATATGTTTAGTTTTCCAAGCTTCTAAAGAAATGTTTATTATTTTTACTGTTACCTATTTTATACCTAAATTGTGTTGGCTTTTATGGTTCTCCCCACAAGTGCCTAACGTGTTTTATGTAGTACTAGCTGCGCCCCGCTGTTTCATCCGCGTGGTGATGATCAACGGTGTTGATGATGATGATGATGATGAGCTCATGATAACGTGGCTTTTAATTGGTAAAAGAGTTTTCAAAATTAGTTCAGTGGATCCAGAGATTACCCCTACAACCTTACAAACTTGACCTCCTTAAAATATTAGTATAGATATAAATTGATGTTTCGTATGCTAAGTAAAGAAAAGTATGGAATAGCTCACATTGAATACAACATTAAACACCAAATGGGCGCTTGTCATACTTTACTTGCAATTTCCGATTTTTTTTACTAATCTTGCTTAGTATATATTATAAAATATATAGTGTTTGTTCGAGTATTGTACTTTATATTAATAAAATTAGGTATATTTTGCGGAAATCCATATTGCAATTGTATTAGAATAAGTAAATTTATATGTATTGCAATTTCTCATAAATACTTTTCTAGTCAAAATGGTCGTGTAATCGGTTATTGACGATAGTTTATATTTTATAATATTTTTATTTTTTTTATTAGAATGTGGAATTAAAATTAAATTAATTGCACGAAGCGTTTTGCTTCCAGTTTTATAATGCGTACTGCCAGAGAGTGGAACTCACTGCCTGAGTCTGTGTTTCCCGATATGTACAACCCCGGAGTCTTCAAGTCGCGAGTGAATAGGTTCCTTCTAAGTTTGCGTGCTCCACCTTAGACCGCGTCGTCGCTTAACATCAGGTGAGACAGTGGTCAAACGCAAGCATATAATCTTTTAAAAAAAAAAAAAAGTTTTTTTGCCAGATTGTGTGGAATCAATCCCAATCTTGAAATTGATATCATCGTACAGTTTAATACCGATAAAAAAGTAAACACGTTCTTATTTCCACTTCTGTTTTTTCCAAAAATTAGAATTGATTTGCAATTGTATTTTATTGAAATAATTTTTAGGTCAGTGAACTATTTAGCATTCGGGAGTAACCCAACTGCCTGGAGCGCAGGCGGGCGGCGCGGTGCGACGCGGCGAGCGTTTTGGCTGCATCCCAGACACGTTTTGCATTTTATTCAAAACGTTGACGTGAAGGATAAAGTTTTATTATTTTACTACTTTGACGTGATCCGACTGTCTGCACCTGAGCTGTTCGCACGAGCACGTGTTACCTTCGCACGCGGCTACCGACATCTTATTTAAATTCAGGGAAACTTCGGTGAAAGGTATTCGATAAGGACAAAAGTTTATTCCTATTAATCAAGTTGATGTAAGAGATAGCACAGTAGGTACGCTCACATTTTTTTCCTTCTAAAATTCGAACGTAAGTTCCGCCTAGAATGTCGTGAATGCTATTTCAACGGTCGCCGTAGCGCAGCGGTCAGTGTCAGTGACATGACTTCTGTGACTCCGGGATCCTGGGTTCGATTCCCGGCACTGGCAAATATTTGTGCGATGAGTATAGATGTTTGTCTCGGGTTTTGGGTGTTTGTGTCGTATGATTGTGTTTGTCCATGCCTCCCGCGTCACAGGGAGTCCTAATGCCGGGGTCTAAGTGTAATTAATAAAAAAAAAAAAAAAACTTAAACTCTTAGCACAGTAGTTTTATAAAGAGTCAGAAAAGTAATGAGATTTACCTTTAGGATACCCTCAACAATTTTTAGGGAATTTCTTTATAGTTGAAACTATAAGTTGAACTAACCAGCTGATTCATGATTTCCGATTATCATATTAAACATTGTGTAAACATCGTGAGCTTGGATGTGTTTGCTCTTACATCAATTTGTTTAATCGCATTAAACTTTTGCCCTTATCCAATATATGTTACCGACGTTTCCCTAAATTTAAAAAGATTTTGGTAGCCTTAGTATGTTTATCATCAATCCTCATGACATGCCCATAAACAACCGATCCATTCCCTTGCATCTTATCATTCACTGGCGCTACTTTCAAGCTTCCTCTGCTTTACACATTCCATATAGGCAACATTGATAAATAAACAAATGACAATCGTTCGTCTTCCATAAATATCTGCTGCACATAATACCATAAAACAGTGGACAAAAAGGAATTCATACTGTATTTACTATGAAATAGCAAGCATAATACTTTAAAAAGCAATTCCGTTTTTGTGTTCTTATAATATTGTGTAAAACGCAAAGTTAACATTGTTAAACAGAAATTGAATAGGTGCGGCGAGTGTCCGAAATGTATTTTTGATTCCATCTCGTTTGAATGCAAATTGTGTGTGGACTGTACCTAGGGGGCGAAAGGACCAATTTGTAATCGAGTTTTAAATGAGCCGTGACTGAGTTACGTTTATTGAATTGTATGTTATTGTAAACTAGTTGCGGCCCGCGGTGTTACCTGCGATGAAATGGTACATGTTATTTATTTATTATTTATTTATGTCAAACTCAGACCGCCGCACTAGGATTCCCTGTGTCGCGGGAGGCATGGACACACACAATCACAACACACACAACCAAGATTAATTATTATTAACGATTATTGTGTCTTCTTTATTTTAGGGATAAAGAAGATGTGTAATTTAATCACACACACAGTATACACTAATGACCTTTGAGTATACAGCCTCCGCGGTTGATTATTTTATCTGAGCTAATGAGTATAGAAGTACTAGCTGCGCCCCGTAGTTTTACCCGCGTGTACTACGGTTTTCTCGCTACTTCAAATATCTCACGGGAACTATACTTTTTCTGGGATAAAGACGTAGCCTATATTATTATGTATACCTATGCCATATATATGTATGCCTAGCTATTCCAGGATATAAGCTATCTTCATTCCAAATTTCATGCAAACCCGTTCAGCCGTTTCAGCGCGAAGTAGTAACAAACATACAAACAGACAAACGACAAATAAACTTTAACGTTTAATATTAGTGTGGTAGTGTGGTTGGGCGGGGTTAAAAGAGTTCTATATAAGACTAGCTGCGCCCTGCGGTTGTACCCGCGTGGTGATGAAATACGGTGATGATGGTGATGATAAAAATAAGCCTATGTGTTAATCCAGGGTATAAGCTATCTCCATACCAAATTTCATTGACATCGGTGTAGCCGTTTGAGCGTGAACAGGTAACAAACATACACACATACACACAAACTTTCGCATTTATAATATTAATAGGACAGGATTGCGTTATATTTTGATGATTTTTGCGTAGTTCTTTTGTTATGCAGGCGTGAAGTATAATTAATCAGATAGCAGTGATTTATTGATTTATTGTAAGAAAGCGAAACAGTTTAATTAACAGTTTTTTTTTTAACTTCGGATAGCCAATGAAAGGTTCACGTCTATGAGAAAGATTATATCATATAACCTAATGATATTGGTTATATCATATAACCTATTTAGTAGACGTGAACCTTTGATTTTTGAAGTTCGGAAGGCCAATCAAAGGTTCACGTCTATAAATTAGGTTATAAAAATGTAATAGTGTTAACGAGTAGGTAACATGATATATATATTTGAAACGTTGAGTGTAAATACACTTCTTAAGAAATAATAAATTAATTTAATTCTTACAAAAAGAAAAAAAGCTTGAGCTTTCAGTGATGGTGATCTCGTGACTAAACCCGTGTCATAGGTATTACGTAAGTTATAGCGTACTTAAGAGTGGTAGCTAGTCAAGTAAGCACTTGACTAGCTACCACCCTTAACTCAGAAATCCGTCGCCGTAATTCAATATATTCAGGTTTTGCTGTTCGTTCTCTAATATGACCTTCAACAATACTGTGACGCGAAGAAGCCGAAACAATTGTCGATCGTGATATCGACTACGCGTAAGTACCACGTTATACCCGTAAAAAAACAGTGCTTTAATAATATACAAGTGCATGTAATCAAAACGCATAGGCAAAGCTATATTGCGCAGCTATTTCAACACAATAGTGTGATGAATTTAGATTTAAAAAAAAATATTATGACGTATGTGAAAGTTTTTTATTTATCAAAAATAAAACGTGTACACCTCATTAGTCTCTACTTTAGTCTCTGTTTTATTTTTGACTTTAAGTTAAAGCTTAAAGAATACAGGTCCGTTGTATTGCCAGTTTGTGACTTAAAGTATTTCATAACTAAACCTTTGCCTACTTCATTGAGCTAATCAGTTAAGGCGCTGCTCCTCTGCGTTTTCGTAACTCTGTACTGTTTGGAATTCTGATCTGCAGTGAGTCATGAAGAGCAACGCGACCCTAGGGCGCGCCGACACGGTTATGCAGAAAGGTGAACAATAGATTCTAACTATGCACTTGTCTATGTCTTTATTGTGAATGTTAGAACTTTTGAAACAGTGATTACTATGGAATCTGTGTCGGGCTGCATCTACAGCAAAGGCTTCGTATTACTCAGGAGTTTTAATACAGTAACGTTTGATGTTATGAAACGATTGTGATAGCTTCTAATCATTTAATTTTATTACTAACTAGTAGCGCCTCGCGGTTTTTCCCGCGTGGTGATGATTGGTGATGATGATGATGATGATGATGAAAAGTAGCCTATGTATTAATCCGGGGTCTAAATAATAATAATAATAATATGGGACAACGTTCACACAAGGTCTTCAGATCCCAAACTAGGCAGAGCCTCTACTATGGTAACCTGATGACTGATATATATACTTATAAACATACTTATATACATACTTTTAAGCATATACACACCCAGACACAGGTCAAACAGACATGTTCATACACACAAATGTTTGACCTGTCCGGGAATCGAACCCGGGACCAGCGGCTCAGAAGGCAGAATGCTACCGACTGCGCCAACCGACCAGTCAGAAACTATCTCCATTCCATATTTCATCGAAATTGTGTGCAGCCACAACACACATACACACAAAATTTCACATTTATTATATTAGTAGGATAGATTGATGATGAACCAATCGAATGGCCCGTGATAACCTAAACAAACGTGATATCATACCTCACATAAAAAACTCGTATCTGAGAATGTTAAGAAATTGTTAAATGAATATGTGCTGGGCAAGAGCGAAATGTTCTATGACAGGTATTTTTTACTTAAAAGGAGATTTCATCCATGTGAATGCAATGTATTTTTTGTGAATACAATAAAAACATTTATTTTCATCACCACCATCGTCATCGTTTTTCATCACCACACACAACCGCGGGGCGCAGCTAGTAAATAATATTTTTTATTATTATAAGACAAATAACAGATTCACTCATATAGGTATTGCCATCCTCCATTACCAGGCAACACTACGAAATGCACCACGAGCAGTGCATTAACACAATTATTTTCTGCTAATAGCACAAAGTTTCGAAGCACGACCTAGTTCAGGCTAGCATAATCACGCTTATTAATAACTTGCTAGCTTATACATGCCTGGTGTATTGGTAAAGTTTACCTCAAAGTTACTTAATATCGAACGTTTGCTGACATGTTAGTGTTTCTGAATGCATCTGTCAAACATAATATACTTTACAACAAGTTATATTGAGACGTATTGGGCCCATTTAGATAATGCTTTACTTTGTTTGCGATGACCATAATCATAAGGAAAAAAAGATTGATAAAGACTATTTAACATAGAAAATTTATGTAAATGTAACATGCAGTTTCATATTATAAAATCACTTTTGTAACTGGGATCCATAGTTTGGTAACACGATTACAATTGAAGTTTTTGTTCTAGTATATATTAGAAGATAATATTAAATATTTATAAATTATTCATTATTAAAAATACATCAAAAACTTTAGGCAGTAGCATTACAGGTGATTTCAGATGTAAACAAGTTTATCAAAAGTAGCATAGGTTAGCAATAGCAAATCAAGTATTTTATTGCAATAAAAATATCGGAGTATTTTTCTAAAGCGTATTAATCAGACAAAGCACTTTGCGTGAGTGAGTCGGGAGAATGAGATTTATTGGAAGCTTTTGAAGTATGGTGTTCGAGCAGGATGTAGAAGATAGCTGGGAAGAAATAGTAATATATGAAAAAATCTGAAAAAAGTTGTGCAGAACTCAAATTAAACTATAGAAACTAAGAGAGGGATGATGGTATGACAGACTTATAAAATACTTCATAGAAGGAAAGATTAAACACAATGGGGAAGAAAAAGTCTAAGGATAAGCACTATGAGCAAAATAATAAATTCAAGCTTTAAAAATTAAAATACACTTTATGTCAATTCATTTAGGTCATCTACATAGACTTATAGACCCGCGCCACGGTCTAGCATATGTGACAATTGGATCGTGATTGCATAACAACGGGTTTCGTATGCTGATGGGGCTGTCCCGCTTCTGCAGTGCATCGAACATGTTTGTGGAGGCACGCGTCGATGGTTTCCACGCTATATTACGCAAAAGAACCGCATCGCTGCTGCAAAGAGTGCGTGGCAGCCCCAACACCATACTACAAGTAATAGCCGGTAAGCTAGATTCGCCAATAAACAGACATTTTGTTGGGGTGTTGGCCAGATAAAAAGTACCTTTAAATAAGTGTTTTCTAACATATATATATAAGTTTACTAACATATGGGTCTTATTGCCTGAATAAACAAATTAAATAAATAAAAAATAACATATTCTGTAACTATTGTTATGTACAGGGTGCCAATTCTCTTATTTATTAAGGCAATCCATTCATAAACAATGCAATAGTTGTTCAAATGTTACCATAAATAAACTTGATATTTCGCTAAAATAACGATAACATTCGATTGCATTGTAGACAATTGAATTGCGGTAGAAATTAGATCTGTGTACCCATTACAATTATCAAATCAAATCAAAATCATTTTATTTTCAGACAACTAAGGTCCAGGGGTTAGTTACACAGACACATACAAAGTTGTTAGTAATCACAAGAAACAATATATATAATAACACACAAATATACAATAATTATCTATGTTGTCATGTACCTGCGAGGCATCTCATGCGGATGACTACCAGAAGCGTGAGAAGTAGAATAGCAATACTAGAAAAAAAGACGAAGATTCACTGATCTATGAGCAATGTGTTATAAGAGTTGATACCCTGACCTTAGTGACACCTGCTACACCCACTTTCAATTCGAAATTTTGAACTCAAGGTCAATGAGTCTGAGTCACTGAAAGTAAGAAGACATACTAACTCGAGGTCATACTAGTCACACATACTAATGATGGTGTTTATAATAGTACTCTGATTGATGAGTACAAATAAATCCATCCAAATGACGGATGTCGATTGTAATCGTATTCGGATACAATCACATAGGCACCTATGCGAATCGATTATGCGAATTTTTACCCCACATGGGGTACGAAATATATTCAAATTACGTTTTACGTCTGATTACTCGTAAAGAAATGTATTTCGCTTCGATTAACTGGAATACGGATGTGCGAGTTTTATGAATATAATTTTTAACAATGCGATACATGGGCGATATAAGGAAGAGAGGATTTCATGAAATGGGCATGGAATTTAATATTTACATTATTCTTTCTGCTAATGTTATTATTGCTGCTGTATATATACCTAATCTTTGTTTGTTTATGAGATTTTATTGTGTATCGCATTAACGCTATGCTAGGCAGAACTTCAGTTCAAATATTTGAAGGAAAAATTCGGCTGCTAGTGAGACTTGAACCCACGACTACAGAATACCGTCCTGTCGCTTTGTCCAACTAAGCTATAGCAGCCCATACCACTAGGGCCGAATTACTTCCTTCCTTATTAACATCTTGCGGTGATGTTATTAGCGCCATCTACCTTTAATTGTATGAACAATTAATTAATAGGACTGATAGACCATAATTACAGTTGATATCGTATCAAACGAAGGCACCCTACCCTTATGAGGACCCCTATACAGGACGGTATTCTGTAGTCGTGGGTTCAAGTCCCACTAGCAGCCGAATTTTTCTTTCAAATATTTGAACTTTGTTTGTTTATATTTACATGTAGTATCCGTCTTTACTCGCGTTTATATCACTATCACTTTGAATGAATTGCTTAATGCATAGGAAGTAATCTAAACCTATTTAACTAGATTGCTTTTGAATGGGTAAAGTTAAAACTACTGCACTTCTACATGCACTGCCATTCAGTACTTTATGCGTTAAATAACAGATTTTAACATTTGAAAGTACAAGCTATCAAATTTAACAAGCAATCATATTGATATATCGACCAGAATATATCATATCGGCTCGCTCAGAATTAGCGATTAGCAGAATCGCACAGTATGTGTTTTTTATTCGTGATAAAGATTGGTATTTTTGATAAAATCTATAGCAGAATATCCGTTCTGACGTCATTATGATAAGGCATACTGCGATGTATTCCAGATTTATGAAACAACCCCAGTCTGGATGCACCTCAAGTTAGAGAGGTTCGAAAGCATTGTTAGCAGCGATCGATGCTCCCGCGGACCAGACAAAGGCAAGGGGAATATTGTTTAAAACAAAATTTATTATAGCGTCCGACAGAGGACGCTCGTCCGTGAGTAACATGCTCAATATATCAACGAGCACAAATATACGCTGCGTTGCTTCCCTCTGTGCTACGAAAGCTACGTCGTAGCGAATGGCGTAGCACATGTGGATGTTGCAGGGAATTATAAAATGTCATGAGTATTTGTATATTACTAGTGTTATTACTAATTTCTATTCATAGTAGGTTTTCGCATATTCGTCACGTATTACATTTAGTGTAATGAAAAGACATAAAAAATATAAATGTACCGGATCACGTACATATGCTTATAAACGTTGTGTAAAATATATACATACGTAATCGTACGTGCAAAGTACTTAACCAAAGGCACTGATAGCAAAAGGTTCACATGAATAGATTTTATCTGAGTGTGTATGTCTATCAACATAAATATGACGAAGAAATGGCTATTGTGTAAGTATATATACATTAAATAAATGCACCTGCGCGTATGGAAACCTTTTCAGCTGCGTCTTCATATAACTTGCTTCATATCAATATCATTCAAAAGGTTCATTGCTTTTGTGTCCAAATATGTAAATACGTATATTATGTGTCACACGACACGTAATGTAAATACTCACATATTTAAACATACTAAATAAACGCTTGTTATTCTAGCGTTGTTGTCGCGGATAAACGCACAGTCAGACACTGAGCTTGGTCAGACTCTCTCATACCAGTCAAAGACCAAAGATCAATAGGGCCAATTAACAAACTGCATTATTCCGTTAAAACACCAGATAATCGCGATTAAATGCTCATGAATCATGCTATCGTAATACAAAACTAACTTTAAACTTCATACAAATGAAAAATGATTTATTATCTTGTGGTACTAGGAAACACATATAGATGAATAAATCTATAAAAAAACGATAATAAACAAAACTATTCAACAGCATGTAATTGAATTAAAATGTCAAGATAATAATTTTCACGTAAGTACTAAAAAAGGTCGGCTCCTTGTGTTATTAAATGTTATTTTATTCATACATTTAAAAGTATTTTATTTCTCATTGAATATATAATGGACATATATTATTTGGTGAACGACTCAGACGCCTTAAATAAAAAGTTGTTATTCGATCGTCAACCTCGAAAATAGCCCAGTACCTCTGCGCGGTAATGCTGTTAAGATTTACATGATTGACAAAGAGTTCAAACAATTCATTCACGCGACATAATGCTTTTTCATCGGTAATGTAATAAATAAACTACTTTAACATCCAGTCGCTTAAGACGTTTATTAGCTCGCGAATAAATAAGAAATCTCGGATATATCCGCATCTGTTTTGGACTACACTCTACGTCCCTTGCCAGTTCTTAGGATTTAATTATTTAATTTAGCCCATTACCAATCATATTTTTAGACTGTTTAATTTCATTTTGGTGTAAGAAACACTTCTAGCGCATATGTCGTTACCGCGAGAAATTTAGATAAAGGAAAAACTTGGTGACTCTTTCATTCAGATTTAACTGCTTGAAGTTGTTCTCATCAATGATATTTTTTAAGTTTATTAGACATGTAGAACTTTGAACAAAATAAGCTGAAAATTAATTTCGCAAAATTGACGAAATTTTTCTCGAAATTGTGTATTTAGGAAATATTATAAAGCCTAAAGCCAATAATTACCGAGAAACAGACAATGAAACTGCACTTTTTTTTAGCCCAATCGTTCCGATCACCTGATGTCATTATTGGGCTAGGCAATACTATAGTTTAGTTCTAACTCACTACACTTCTAAGCTGAGCTTCTAGACTTTGAACCGAGTTACGGTCTCAGCGAAACATAAAAACGCAAAAACAAATAAATCATGTAGAATAATCCATCTCTTTCCATTTACACTAATAATATTAGAAAAAAGGAAGGAAAAATATTACTTATGTACCTTTTGTGACGAATAAACTCAAAAGCTGCTGCACCGATTTCGAAAATTCTTACACCACTACAATGCTACGTTATCCCTGAGTACCATAAACTATAATTATTTCTAGAAAAAAAATAGGGAACCTTACCATAACTACAATAAAGTAACAATGCTAAAACGGGACGGCTTGCTAGTCATTCATAAAAAGGGTAAGCTTAGTTCTAAACTCAGTCTATTTTAGCACAATGTCTCTGCATTATGCTACCCTTTGTAAGTCAATTCGGCGTCCGGAGTCCTGCCATTATCCGACTTGTTTGCATCCTTGTTTTATGTTACTGCACTATTTAAATTCTATTATCCAATTTACTCTGTTGTTCGAGGGACGAATGTGGTGCTTACAGTGGACTAGGACCTTTGTTTATTGGGAAATAGGAATAGGGAGGGTGTTTTGTTGATTCTAGCTAGATACTAAAAATAAATGAATTTCCTATTCTAGATTCCTTAGCTTCATCTCTTCGTTGATAATTTTTACTGCTAATCGTATTATATAGATATACACGCGTGTGGATGAACACACATCACACTGTAATGAGGCGTTATCTAAAAAAGAAGAAACTGGTAGTAATATAAGTACCCAATAGATGGCACTATATAGTTTGGAAAATCGTTTTGTCACTGTCTAGATATCAATGACAAATGTTCCCTCTTACTAGTCTGTGACTCCGGTATTTATTTTTCATTATAGTTTCGTTTTTGATCCTGGAATATTTTTGTGTTACTTTTTCCTCTCAATTGTCTTCTTTTCCTAAATTATTCTCTCAATTTACTATTACAAGTAAATTTCTCGGACTATTACGCCATCTTGTTAGTATTATAAAAAAAAACCCTCATTATAAATGCGAAAGTGTGTGTGTACTCGTATGTGTGTTTGTTCCCTCTTCACGAGTTGACGGGTTGATAATTAAAAACGTAGGTATCTTATAATCTGGATTGTGAACCTAAAAGTAACGGTTTATCTGGGATGAAACAAAACCTGATATAATATTATAAATGTGAAAGTAACTCTGTCGATCTGTCACGTTTTCACTCCTAAACCGCTGAACCAATTTTGATGAATTTTGGTATGGAGATAGATGATACCTTGAATAAGGACTACTTATACACATACCATACTTATCCCGGACAACAGTCCGGGGAAAGTATGGTTTTCGAGAGATATCTGAGGAAGGGGGAAAACCGTAGACCGCGCGAGTGAAACCGCGGGGCGCAGGTAGTATATTATAAATTTCGTCGATATCCATTATTTGATAAATGAAAGTCAAAAATAAATCAGTCAAACAATCTAAATAGTAAATGCAAATATGTAGTCTTGTGGTGTGATTGTGTGTGTCAATACCTCCCGCGAAACAGGGAATCCTAGTGCGGGTGTCTAAGTGTGATAAATAAATAAAATAAAATAATCTTAAAAGTATCTCAAATACTTATCAAAATGACCTTTCCCTCCACCGTTACACTTTTACATTAAGTTTTTAGTAGTCATTATTTTTAATCTAGAATTTTATTAAAAGTTAAATTGAATAAATCTTTTCTATATATAATTTATCAAAACAAAGCAATTTTAAAACATAATAAATTATCATACATTATCAACAGATAGCTTCATCCATCAGTAAGTAGATTACGATGCAAATAAAGCTTAATATCTCCAAAGTAACTTAGTCGGTGACTTTCAATACGACGAAAGTAATCAATTAGACGCCAGAAATCTTGGCCGATGGAGTCCCAGAGCCCGAGAGGGATTCTTTTCTACATTAACATACTTTTATTGAATTATTCATGTGCATTAAATTGAATAACATTTAAATTCATTACATTGGCCCGACGTATTAGAGGACGTTCTATAGTATTATCATTTCTTCGTTAATTTTTCATGAAGTGCGGTGGACTTTATTAATTAGTCGAACATTATTTTGTTCACTTAAAAAGACTTATAGCAGACTTCTAAATTAGACTTTCATGAACGTAATACCTAAGTTGTTCCGAAAATTGGTAACCACAGGATAAATACAACCTTTTTATTCCTGAAACTGTTTTGAATTGACAGTTAATGTCAAAAAAAACATCATCATCTCATCCATAGAATATCCACTGCTGATAGCCTATGACTTATTTTCTCTAGAACTCACCATGCTTGGCAGGCGGGTTGGCGAGTGCAGTATGTTGATTTTTTTGTCAGCAACAATCAATCTTCTTTTATTTGCAAAATAATGTTCACGGTTACATTTGCTTTGTTATCATTGCCGCCCCGGCGCTTGTTCGTGATCTTATTTGTAGTTTAGTGACGATATGTTTGGATTCAAAACCATAGTAAACACACTAAATAGACTATTGATGGAATTTTAAAAGCTGCCTGACACAGTGTGACATGCTACGTAATAGATTATTCAATTTTTATGGCGGTAGTGTTACATTATAGACACTAAAAATAGAAATCCTAGAAAGCC
Organism: Apeira syringaria; assembly: GCA_934044485.1. NCBI lineage: Eukaryota > Metazoa > Arthropoda > Insecta > Lepidoptera > Geometridae > Apeira > Apeira syringaria. The sequence goes on along the minus strand of OW203662.1, from coordinate 17,927,029 downwards.
TAAAACTGCTACTACTACTACCGCTATACTGTGATTTTGTAAGAATGCACACAATGTATTTGTGTAATTTTTTGTAATTCAATGTAACGCTCATACTCAATATTGGGATTCCTACCGAAGACCACTCGCTGTATCTAAGCATCACTTGAAACCATCGCGCTATTGAAGTATTTATTCACTTCGCGATGAATATCCGTAATAATCAATACCTATATAATATTTTAGATAATCAAGATATATTTAGTTTTTTCGTAATAAAGTGGTTAATTTCACTGTCAAAATAATCTCATGTCATAGATAGGTAGATAGATAGATAGAAAATTCTTTATTCGTTTCTCCAAGTTTTACAAAGGTAACTTAATAGATTCATTATGTAAAGATAGCTTATAGCTTACAATATCCTGGAGAAACAAAAGGAGGACTTATCGCTTAAAGCGATTTCTTCCAGTCAACCTTTTGTTTTGGAGGATTTCAACAAAAATAATGGTGGCATGCTTTCACCTGAAAGCTGTACAGTAAACTAAATTAAAAATAATAGATTACCTAAACTCTAAGCGCATAAGGCGCATATACTTATAGAATACAACATTTACTTACATATATGAAGCTAATACATACTATAAATAAAATACAATACATATAATAGGTTATATAATATATATATATATATATATTGATACATACGAATACATCAAAATACATAATACTAAACTAAACTAAATAATATGAAGCAGAATACACATACTAATAGTTTAAAGTAAAATACCATAGGATAACTAATTTACACCAATTTGATTTAAATACAGAGATTTGATTCGATTTTAAAAAATGTTCAACGAAGGAGACTGTCTTATGGATACTGGCAAATTATTCCAAAGGCGAGCAGCTCTCACTGTAAATGACGCGTTGTCTTAAGTAATTCGAACACCAAAAATAACTTTCAAATTCCTGGCCCTTATCTCTCACAGTAACAATTTTGAAATTCAGATCTTGGTCTCTTCGTTCCTTCCTTATAGATGAATAATCCACTCCAGAATCTACGTAATGGACCCTTGAATATATTTCTGACTCGCATTATGACATACTTCAACATTTGAAGAATATAAAGGTCCTGCCACACATGCTGCTTTCTGAAGGTGATTGAAGTTGCGCAAGTATGTTAGATAGTTAAAACGTGTGCCATACAGGTATTAAAATAATTGAAAGGACAATATGTAATTTAATCATTTTAAAAAATCTTATCAAGTGGTATGCAAAACTTGTAACATAACGAAATAGAACTTCGTGAAAGGGGGGTTCTAAACGCAAAACAGGAGTTATTAACAGTCGGCGGTATTGTGGTACCAAAACGAAAATTTAAGATACATAGGTGTGACGAGTTGTATCTAAAATTGTATCAATTTTTCGTGCTAATATTTGGGGTATATCAATACAATATTTTTTGATTCAGTGATTTTTTGAATTTAGTTTTCAAGTAATATGGTAAGGTCTAGAAAGAAATCAAAATAAAAATGCTTGACACTTTCCAAAACTAATTCTATTGGATTTTAGGTATCGTTTCAATTCACAGTTACTAGTAACGCCCCGCAGTTTCACCCGAGTGGATTACGGTTTTCCCGCTACCTCAATTATCCCACGGGAACTATGGCTTTCCTGAGATAAAAGTAGCCTATGTGTTATTCGAGGGTCTAACATACCTCCATACCAAATTTAATCGAAATCGGTGCAGCCGTTTGGGCGTGAAGGAGTAATAGTATTTTTATTATTATTTGCGTTTGGATGGGATGGGATTGTTAATATTATGTACAATAGGTATGTTCTTAACTATAAGGTTAGAAGGAAACATTAATGAGGTAGTGACGCCAGTGTGACTGAGCCACTATGACAGACTGTAATCGAATGTTATCTCTCTTATAGCTTTAACAGTAAAAGCACTTAAAACATTTAGGTAACTTGACTCTAAAATACTCAAGATATTTCAGCAGTCTGCCATATTCAAATAACTTAACATCTGCTGTAGGTAAGCTTTCAACGCCAAATACCCCTCATTTTGTGCTAATGAATATGTGTGAGTTTTACGTGAGTTTATGTAGGTTTTCGTAATGGTGAGTATTTAGTAAATAAACATCTTCCAAAGATCAGAATAATGCGTATACTTAAAAAAAAGAATTTGCTATTTGAATAATAAATATAATGGACTTTAACCTTTTGAGCACTTTTTATTTGTCGTATTAGTCTGGCTTTCCAGATAATATTTACATAACTGTGACGGTGGTCCCGCGTATGAATCGCCCGATTTTCTTTTTACCATCCGGTCATTGTGATTTCCAATGTGTGTTCTATCAGGTATGTGTGTTCTATCAGAAAGCAAATAATATGAACAAATATGAATGCTTACAAGTGCCGTACAACTGGGCAGTTTAGTAAAAAATATCATTGATTTCTCTTACAGACCTAGCGATTTTCACAATTTGTGGGAGTTTTGTTTTACCTGGATTCATAGCTACGTTTGTGCTATTCTCAAAGATGATTCAAAAGCTGTGCAACGTGGTTTGTTTGCCGTGACATGTTCCTAGTAAAACGTGGTTTTCCCAAATATTCACGTATTCAACCGACAAGCAAAGGTACACTATAGCACGAGATACGGGTTAAGAATTAAATACCCTCATCTGTTATTGACTTATAACACCGATTATATGTTAAATAATATGTAGATTGATACATTGCACAATTTGCATATGACTTGCCTAGAGAAATCCCGCAACTATATTGTTCCATTATATTAACTTGAATATTGGAGAGTGTTATTGGACTGTTTTTTTAAATGAATGCTTTAAGAACATGCTAGGCGGAACTTACGTTAAAATTATTTATTTAAAGGAAATAATTCAAGTCCCACAGGTAGCCGAATAATTTCCTTCAAATAATTTGAGAGTAATAGGTTGCCTACTAACACTGTGTCATGTTTATGGTTCTTTAGATTTTAAAAGTTCAGATTGAAGCGTGAGTAGGGAGAGTGACAGAGAAGCGTTGCGCGTGCTTTCATGCGGTGAACAAGGACACAGAGAGATTTATGGGATTTATAGGATTATTTAACAGTATAGGTCTGGGGATTAGCTTGCCAACCCGTGTGCAATTTATCTATCTGCATAAATAATCTAACATTTAATCCTTCTCATAATTTAATAACAGATGAGGGCAAGTATTTCTCAAGCCGTATCTTAAACTACTAGTCGGATATTGAACTAGCCGGACAAACAAACGCATATGTTACATTTTTCCTATGGGCACATCGTCGGTTCGCGGCGATATTGCTGAAAACCCCGGTTTTATTTAAAGTGAATCCTTTTATTTTTCACCACTTCTATATAGTACATGTGTATACCCAAACAAACATTTTCCTGCCTCGAATTGCCTTTGGCTTTGTAATTTGGGAATGGGAAAAGAACCATTGTTTTTCGCTTGTTTTCGCTACAAAAGAGGAGCAGTTTGATGGGCCTTGACCTTTTTGGAACAATGAAAATTACAACATGAGTAGGTCGTGGATATTTTGAGACACGCGTTGGTCGAGTACCCAATTGTTTCGAGGGAAACACGGCTTTAACTATACATACCTAACGCTCAAATATTACAGAATATTTAGAGGTACGTTAATCCTCAAGATTTTAAATTATACATGCATATTATAATATAACGTATCAAGAACGTACGAAGAACATCTCAATAGCTCCTGCCCTTACTAATCAACGAGCTTCCTATTGACATTAAAGAGAAATTAGACTTAAGTAATATCAAAATGGTCTTGAAAAGATACTACTTATCAAAATAAAATTGGAGCATCCTTTATAAGCCCTGTGCCTGCACAAAGGCCTGAGTATCGTTGTGTGCGTGTACGTGGAAGCGGTGTTGGGTGAAACAAAGCGCAACTGTCACATTTATTTATACTTGCATATCGTTGTATTGCTTGTTACATGTTTTTTAACTACATACACACATACCTACTTATAATATAAATTGTTTACTTTAGATACGCGTCGAGAACTTAGTGTCTGGGCAAACCTAATTTAGGTTTTTAGACAATTATAACATTATCACTATTGTAATTTTTATATTAATAAATAAAACTTAAATAATATATATGTTAATAAATGAATGCCATATAACCAACTCTGTCAAGTACGTCTCATATATTCCTTTTCATATATATGAGACATATGGCATATCACGTTGGTCTTTAATACTGCGGCAAAATGAGCATGGTGATGATTATAGAGCACTTATTGTACATTAACCTGCTGACCCGTAGGACCTGCCGTTTGTATTAAAATCAATACAAATGACGGTCGTCACGGCGCAATGTTCATTAACATGACTTCTGTGTCTCCGGGACCCTGGGTTCGAATCCTGGCAGGGGCAAACATTTGTGCAATGTAGATGTTCGTCCCGGGCCTTGGGTGTTTGTGTGCTGTGATTGTGTGTGACCATGCCTCCCGCGACACAGGGAACCTAGTACGGGGTTTGTGCAATAAAAATAGCCAAATGGCGAATCAACTGACGACTGAAGCGAAGCTTATAAGCTCTGATACTGCAGTATCAGAGAAGACGCCGCGAAGGAGAGTTCTACGCTCTTGTCGCCGCTCGGACCTGAACCACTGAAGATGTCGACCGCAGTGATCGACGAAACGTCTGGAACAAAAGTTTCACATAGACCACGGCCAAACAGCCCGGAAGCAATACATACAACATGCAACGCTGGCCGTGAAAGCCTTAGAGTTTAGAAGCTTATAATATTTAAAAAAACTCGGTAATAATAATGGATAAAGGCGTGAAACATCGCAAAATTTAGATGTTAGAAATGACCGGGCTGTTCTGTCGCCTGTGTAGATGCCGGCTTAACATTTTTCTTTATGAATCATACACACATCCCCGCTCCGGGATTACCTGGACATAGACATACGCCATGCCATCTTACAAACATTCAAGGTCCGGGGCAAACCTCGATGCTCATTACATAAATGTGCTCCTATCGGGATTTGAACTCAGGGCCTCAGGGCCTGAAGTCATTGACCACAGAGCCACGGCGACCGTCAAGTTGAGAACGTTTTAAGCCCGGTTGTTTGCTTCTAAGTTTCTTACCTCAGAACTCCATTCTTAACCCGGTTTTTTTTTGTAATTTTATTTAAATTAATTTTAAAATTGGCCGATATCGCAATCGAAATTGGCTCAGTAGTACACTTATCCAGCGTTATAGTAGCAGTCGGTCCTTATGGTTTTGAATCTACGTGATTACTTTAGGCATTGGTCAATAAAAAATGACGTTATTTTTCAATAGCCTTATCTAAAAACGTGCCAGTTAAAATGTATCTGAATAATAACAGAGAAGAATAATAAACGGCCACAAAATAATGGTAATGTTATTTGTAAAATATGTTTTTTGTTTGTTTAACGTTTGGGTCACGTATCCTTCACCTTACTTTTAGAGGTTAGTTTAGATAATGTCAGTATATTGTGAGTCTTACTAATGGGTTAACAGTTTTAAGTTCCGGTATATTTAGCGGCAATTTGTGAAGCCGGGTATTGTCGAATTTGGATCTTGATGCAGCAATAATTGGTTATTTAAATAAACGACATACATAACGCAATTTTCGTATTAGCGTGTTTTTTTATAACTCGGATTATTTTTATTAGTATGTTGGCGAAGTTATGCCTCGATAAAGATGCTGTGATACTATGCTGTGTATGACTGTGTACGCTAAAATATTTCTTAATATCCTAGTTTAAAAATGCAGGTCTATTGTAGTCCGGTCGTCGAGAGAGTGCGTTTGTCAGCTCGTGTCCTCATTGTCTTTTTAGCTTTTGATGGAGTGAAATATACAATATTTTTTTAGACGCTTTATTATCTAGCAGTCTACGTAAGAAGACAAACTATGTTCCTTAGAAGCAGGCAAAAGAATAAAAAAATATTAATCGTATCATTTTAGTACCTAGCTACTTAGAAAGTCGTGATTTGTTTGTTTCCCAGCTGATGCACCTCCATCAAACCGTAGATGGAAGTTATAAGAAATATCAAGTTTTATGCCTGATACGAGAATTAAAGTTATCGGGATATTTACCATACATTTTATTCGTTTTCAATACCGATATTTTGGCACAGTTGCATGCACCATGAGAAATTCTAGGCCCGCGGCACAAGCTTGTCTTATATGTAATCAAACACTTTGACTCTTATTTTTGTTCTTTTCTAGTTAACAGTTCATACCATATGATATCTCGTATTCGTTTACAGCATTTACCTGAAAACAAACATACAAATATTAAAATATATTATTATTATAACTAGGATTAAAATACTTCATAATACTATAAAAAACGTTAGAAGTCATTCGTTTAATTGTTTTTTAAACTTCCAACTATTGTAACCATAAAATTAAACTTAGTAGCATGAAGGTTGCTTATAAAGCTTTCATTTTTTCCATAACCCAGAAAAGAAAGCGTAATCGTTAAAGGTAGTTTAAAAAGATTTATTTCTACACTGTTTACAATGGTCTTACTTCTATCTAACCATAAATAAGACGCTGTAACGTTTCTTTAGTCGTAGGTGAGGAACATCAGGTGAGACAGTTGTCAAACGCAAACTTATAATATGTAAAAAAAAATAAAAAAAAATGTGATGTAGTATTGTAATCTCTTTGACACTGTATACCCTAGACAGAGAAACTGAGTTATCTTACCGTCTGCAAAGGAATCGATTTTTGACAGCTTGACTTTGACATTTCTCAAATTATATTAGCGTGCGATGTTGCTATTCTTACTAACATAATATAAGTAATAATAATAATATGGGACAACATTCACACAAGGTCTTCAGGTCCCACACTAGGCAGAGCCTGTACTATGGTAACCTGATGACTGATATATATACTTATATACATATACACACCCAGACACAGGTCAAACAGACATGTTCATACACACAAATGTTTGACCCGTCCGGGAATCGAACCCGGGACCAGCGGCTCAGAAGGCAGACTGCTACCAACTGCGCCAACCGACCAGTCCAAAGTATGAATGTTGCCATTATAATATAACGAAAACTACTACAACTATTTTAAAAGCTAACATTTCGATGTAAAAAAATATCAAGAAGAGATTCTACCTTCTTTAATGATTGTACCATATAAATCATCGTAGGTTGAATACTACAGAGTGAAACCGTAAAACAGCCGTATTTCAGTATCTCCGTATTGTACCGGTTTATTTGTCGTGTTCCCTCCGTACGACAAGCCATCGTTTGCGGTTCGACTAGCTCTCATTCAAATAAGCGTACAATGCGTAATATAAGCCTGTCCCTACCATATTAGCAGTATGAGGTAGTTAATTCTATTTCAATTTCTTAAATATAACAATTAATAATTTTTTTGGGCTCATATAAGCTCAATTTTCGTTTCAGATTAGTCAGTCTATAGGCGTAGATTATCTCAAGAATATACTGTCCTGAACGTAATGTCCAGCAGTAGACCTATGGCTGAGATGGTAATGATGATACTGTCTTATTAAATTAAAATATCAAACGCATATATCTTCCTTTTGAAGGAGCCTAATAAATTATCGCTTCTGAATAAACATAAGAAGTTAATTTATGAAACATATTCTCCAAAGTCTTTATATGACATCTTATGTGATATCTTCACATCCCGTTAGAATACTCGAGAATCATGAAATGTATACAGTATACATTTCACATACAGTGTAGGAATACTAGAAAGGTAAACTTACAAGAAACATATAAACGAAGCAATAGTTTGTTTGCATATTTAATAGAAATGCACAAATATTTTAAAAATGTCAGTGTCATATCATATATTATTTTGAGCCCTTTCAGACTAAGGATTTTTATCTTGCATTTTGTATATACTTACATTTTGACGTGATAACGTTTTATAAATTGATGAATACCAGCAACACTCATGAAAAATAGTAACGTTCCGCGTAACGTTCCACCTGAGTTTTGTATTACATAAAATAATCAAAGTCAAAGTCAAAGTCAGTCAAAGTCAAAGTCAAAGTCAGTCAAAGTCAAAGTCAAAGTCAGTCAAAGTCAAAGTCAAAGTCAAAGTCAGTCAAAGTCAAAGTCAAAGTCAGTCAGTCAAAGTCAAAGTCAGTCAAAGCCAAAGTCATAAATGATTATGACGTTATCACGTAAATCTATCGTTCGTAAACCGACTTTACAGACAACCAATTTTTTTTTTATCAACAATTACGACAGTCAATTATCAACAATTTACAAACATCGCAGCTGATAAAATGTTTTGTTATCAATCAGCAGGTTTGTTCTGTTTGGAAAAAATCGATTAGAATGTAAACGGCATACTAAACAATAAAAGTAATGGATCACTCATGTACATAAATTAGCCAATTACAAATTTAGTCAGTTGTGATCACAATGCTCCCACTTATTTCTCTTACTATTAGTAAGGTAAAGTATGTATCGATGAAATAGGCCTGTCTGTGCCAGCAGCGGACCGGCAAGGCTGGTTACATAGGATATGAATACGATCGATGAGACCGCGGTACTGTGGCTACGGTTCCTATAATGGCTTTATTTTTAACAAAATATTCAACGTGTTACACAATTTTTAATACAAAATCATGAAAGAGGTTTTGGAAAGATCACAATTTACTTTACTAAAAACCAAGCGAAGTTAAGGTCTCCGAGAAAATATATGCGAATAAGACCTGTATCAGATTTTTACAAAATTTGACAAATCAGTATTTTTTCTTTAAAAAAAGGACTAGATAGTGTATACGCTGTATCGGATGGGACATTGTTATGGTATTTAAGTTATTTGTGGGGATTTCGTACGTTTAAAAACTGTTTTTTTTATACCTCACAGTTTATAAATTGTAGAATGTAATAGAATTTAGGAAAATAGTAAGAAAATTGAATTTAGGAAAAGTCCTGTTTTAAGGACCACTCTACTTCTGATTTGTGTATTTATATTTTTATTATATTCATACAACCGATCACGTCTTTTTGTCTAATGGGTATATATAGGCTTACAAAAAGTTATTACTATATTACTGAGAAACAATACATTGTACATACACCCGCCATTACAATTTATTATTACTATATATACCAGCAACGGTCGAACATTAAGTTTACAAAAACGCGCATGAATGTAGAAATAATTATAGTTTTAGCAATAATATAATGAGATTATATATTTCTTAATAGTAATTGTAAAGTTCCTTTAATCAGGATCTTTCCACAGTCACAGTAGTTAAATGTAAATTAAGAATTTTAAATAAAACCCTTAATTACTCAAAGGGAATTAAGCTTTGTGAATTCACGAAACGAATCCGGGACCTAAAGCGTCGGGAGGCGAACTTTATACAGATAATATTTCGCTTCGGGAAGAAGATAGCGGAGGAATTAATAAAACTGCTATTACGCTTAAGACGATCTGAATAATGTGAGGTTTATCATGATAGCTCACAGAGGTCAAGATTTCACACCAATTTAAAACAAAGGCTACCATGATCGACATATTTGCTTTACACTTTTTCTACGGGTATAACGTGACACTTACGCGTGGTCGATATTGCGATCGACAATTGTTTCGGCTTCTTCCGGAAGCCTTCATCAGGATCTTGAGTGCGGTGCGTTCGTCGTTATCACGTGTCTCGTATTAGTGCAGGGTAATATCGTAGGTACTTAGTCATACAGCACGGTAATAGAGATCTAAATGTAGTGCCCGGGCAGCTACCATCCTTATGGTTATTAAAAATAGTAGTTTAAGAGTTACAGACATTTTGAAGGCTAATAGTCATTCTAGATGTAGGTCTAGTTTAATTCTAGACACTAGATTATTCTATAAACACTTTAACACTAAGTATTAAAGTAGTCATAAAAGTGTTTCAATTACTCTTAATTTTTCTTCGTAATTCACGTTGTTGTGTGCGGTCCTGTCTTGAATAAATGATTTTGATTTCATTTCATTTTCATTTTACTTATCAAGAGTTATTAGAATATTTTTATTAAAACAATATGTATGGTCTAAAATGTATCAAAAGGCGTTAGATGTTTATTTGATTACAATCTTCAGCACGTTGTGTTACCCACGCGGATTATAATTTTCCCATTATTCTCCGAGAGTTCGCAGAAAACTGATATTTCCAAAAAAATAAACCCTTGTTTCATACCTGTAAAGATGAGTTTCAGGAACAGGATGTCGATGTCGTAATAACGATTTTTGTATAGATTTTCAGTTTAATCCGTTGAATGGTCTGAGCTATGTGTTTCTAGTTCGCTCAGTCAGTCAATGACGATTTCCCTTTTCATATATAAACAGAATAGATCAATGTGGTGCCAGCAATCTATAAAAAAATCAACCGTTTCAAGCCACAACTTAACCTATTTTTGGTTAGGAATTTTTCCCCTGCATAACTTGATGACGGTGGGACCACAACAGTCTTAGAACTAGTCATCATCATCTCAGTCATAGAACGTCCATTCCTGGACCTCTTCTCATCGATATCCATAAGGACTGAAAAGAAACGGCCCGTATCCAGCCCCTATCTGCGATCTTAGTATTAGTCAAAAACTGGCCCAAAACAATAACAGCTAAGCAAACCACTTGATCGGAAAAAAATCTATCAAACTGTCAACTATACCAATAGAACATAGAAAACAGTAATTGTAAAAGCCAGTGATTTTTAAATTGTAAATGAAAATTATCTGTTTTTTTGTGGTCCTTTCACTTATTGGTTTCTTATCAAGACAATCATTCATTATCATTTCCCTTAAGACGACCAAGGTTCAATACAGCCATGCTCCACACTGTCAGGGCAAGCTGGCAATGTTGAATTCTGCTAAAATTTGCAAATTGTATACAACTTTTGAAACCACTATAAAAGGATTAAATGTGGTTAAACTGTAGGTAAAGGAAACTCCCGTTAGATTATAATCAGATGGTAAACAAACTTTTCAAGCCACGTGACAAGCATTGGAAGCACGAGCCATTCTAATTTCACAGCGTGACGGAGAGGCCTGCTCATTTTCCTGACGGGGCGGATATTTTCAATTTTCCCAGCGGTGCTCTCCTTTTTATTAGTTGTTGTTTTGTCTTGAATACTAATAGTGGATTAACATTCTTGCGGCACTGCTTTGCTTATCGGCGCCGTGTGCATTAAGACTGCGATTACGGAGTATCATGCAACGTCTGTGGAACTGTTGTCTTGAGCATTTAAATATAATAATAATAATATGGGACAACATTCACACAAGGTCTTCAGGTCCCAAACTAGGCAGAGCTTGTACTATGGTAACCTGATGACTGATATATATACTTATATACATATACACACCCAGACACAGGTCAAACAGACATGTTCACACACACAAATGTTTGATCTGTCCGGGAATCGAACCCGGGACCAGCGGCTCAGAAGGCAGAGTGCTACCAACTGCGCCAACCGGCCAGTCGACCCCTAAGACTTCCAAATAGTCTTTGGGGTCATATTTAAATACTCAAATAAATTTTAGTAATATTCTAGTGAGTCCTAGTCGGTTCTTAAATTCCAATTATGGATGAAACTCGCGATAGTTTTCAGACTCATACTCAGGTATAATTGAGAATTCTGACAGCAATATGACTGAGGAACAAAGCTTTGTAAATGTACTGTAATAGTAGATTGTGTCACAAGGAACCAAAAATAATGTATTTAGGGCGGGAGCGATTGTTTGAATCCAGATCAAAGCGAATCTTTCGCTTTGCTTGTATCGTAGAGAGCATAGCGAGGGTTTCAAAATACACTCGAAGTATGAAACGAACTATCGGATATCTGCAATATTTTGATGAATAGTATTAAAATTACGGATAAGAAGTTCTCGCGCAATAGTTTTCAATTTGGAAAACCAGGGTAGCGTTAGAAGGCGCGCTTTTTTTTATTACCGGCCAGACTTTATCGAAGCAAATTGCGTTCAAACTTTTAAGGTTCTTAATTTAAAACTCATTTTGTCACTATTGTGTTTAATTGGAATCATTTATATGTATTATACTATCTATATTATGTACCTGCACAGTTGTTCAATAAATATTTCTGATTTCGGCAAAATTGATGTAGAATGAAAAATCATAGTTTATTTTATTTTTAGTACATAGTTTTCAATAGATAAGCTCAGATACGTAACTACACGCTCACATAAACCACGAATTTCGCAGGAACTCTACACTGCTATTTATTTTCATCCATTACCAAACTTGTAATTTCAAATAACCATTTTCACAGGATTATATATCAGTTTTAATGAAGCTGAAACCATATGAAAGCTAAACAGGTGCTCATAATCCGAGTAAAAAGACTACAGAAGCTCCATAGCTCTAATTAAATCAACCAACGTTTCATTAAACTCCACGCCGATATTATCAAGTATTATGAACTCTCACACAAAATCCTCTTTATTACCGCGGAATATTTTATATTGCTTTCATAAATCAAACTTTTAATTAAGTCGTCTGTACAAAGGCGCGGCTTCTAAGTATAGGTATTCCTTTTGGCGCTTCAATTGAGTTTTCGACTTTGATATCTATAGTCAATATCTATAGAAGTCAACGTCTTCATTACGCTCGAGATCTTTGTCAATATTAGTTGTTCTATAATAGTTTCGTAATCTTCTGTAAGCGTTTTAATTGAATTGGAGGTTATACATGATTGGTGCTTGCTAGATAATTCTCTCCGTTATGTACTATATAATTATAGTACTTGATTACATTTAAATGTAGGTATGTATGTGGATAAGTGTCAATTGAGCAGGAAAATATTTATTTTTAATATATAAAATATGTTTTAGTTTTATATTTAATATGTAAATACTGTTATTAAATTTCATGTCAGTGGATATTCTTATCATAATAGTAAAAAAACTCCATTCTATACCCAAATAGAAAAGAGTTTTTTTTTTGGTTATTCATTAAATACTTTTAAAACATTCATTTGCTACACGATAAACAAACTTCTTTAAACTGAAAAATAGGATGCTGTTTCAATCCCCTATCAATTTTTTTTCTTTACATTTGTTCTTCTTTGAGTGTGTTTTAAAATTATTTTAAGCAAGGAAAATATGATAACAATACGGTAAATTAATTAATAGGAAGGCCAATCTCATTCAAACGTGTATTTATAGGTGTTCACATTTGGGGCAAAGTTTCAGTAGGATAATGGTAAAGCATTTGAGTCACCAGTCGTAAGGTTTGTACAACAGCTATACTATCACGACAAGAATTCCGACGGATTCATGCGTGGCCACATTATAAACAACGCATTATTTTTGACAGTAGATCCATCGCGTGAGGTAAGCCCGTTGAATTTTAGTACCAATCTAAAAACCGCTTTTACTTTATTTGACCTTATTTCATACTCTGATCAGGATTTGATAGCTTCCAACGCTTTATAAAAGCTATAATGTAACGCTATAATACTAACTCAATTTTAGATTCTCATGTATTTTTATTTGATAACAGTGTAGATGATGAGAATGCGTATATCTATATACATACATAGTTAACACGTATTTTAAAAATTGGTATCTCTTGTTATTTGTAAGCTATGTAGTTCACGTGTAAAAAATATTCACATACATACAATACAATACAAATACTCTTTATTGCATACCATGTAAAAGACACAGGTATATAAAATATTACATTATAATATTATAGCAATCGGCAGTCTTATCGCTAATGCAATCTCTTACAGACAACTTTGGGATGGATATAAAAAGATAGATACACGGCGGTGTGCCCGGAACAAGAAACTAAAGTATACACATAAATATAACACAATATTTAACCTAAATTACTAATATTTCATATACATAATTCATATACACAATATACATAAATAGCTCAATAATAAATATAAATAATACAAATTTACGTAAATAAAAAAAAAACTTGAAGATTGTCTTTTATAAGTGCTATAGCAATTTAAACTTAATAACACATATATAAGAACATTGTTATTTAACACAATTTTAGTTAGTTTCATTGTCCAACAGAATGTCTATCGTATCGATGCGTATTATAAGATTGTAATGTGAATCAACACGTCTCGTTTTCCTCAGTGTATAAAATGTACACATTGGTGAAACAGACATGGCAAGATGTAAATACACCTAGACCGTAAATCTTGTTTAGACTACATAGAGACCTTACGGAAAGCCGTACATTTGCCAAGGTTTGCCTTTGAATTAGATCACACATTAGAGTCGGTAACTCACAGTAATTGCGGAAGCGCGGTGACGTTACATTACCCGCGCCAAGACTGCAAGCTTAGTACCAACTGTACTAGGGTAGCGATATAGTGTGTCTACACTGATCTGAACAGCCGTGAGGTATTGGTACATTAAATGGTACTATAATATTTAAGACAGACGCACCGAACAAGATGGCAGTAATAGGCCGAATGTTTCTAACCGGTCCTTGTGGAGATCAATGGAGAAGCTTATGCCCAATAGTGGACATCCTACGGCTGGAACGAACGAAATAATCTATTACATTATTCTACAAAGGGCTAATTAAAAGTATTTTTATTTCAGACTTATTCCCTGTATGTAGCAGTAGGATTAATAGTAAGAATTTGATCCCATCAGAAGGAAAAGGGTTACATTTTTTTGCACTTTCGATATAAATAAAAATATATATTTCAAGAAAATATCTGTAAATTTCACTTACCAACCAGTATAAAATGCAACTATAAAGTGCAATGGGGGCAAAACTGTACAGAAAGCTATTCATTTTTGTGCAATAGTACAAACCTGTCCGGTAACCTTTATACCACTTTCGACAAATGTTTCCACCAATTGATTTAAATGCGTGTCGAATGAGATGCGTGCGATTCACTGAATTATTTTTGATATTCAAGTCAGATTGGAAAGCTACCAGTGGTGCGTTTTAACTAAAACGAAGTCGAATAAAAAATGGTCTTGTTTTATTTACATTTCACTTTACTAACATTGTCATTAAAAGAATGTTTTGTGTTTGTGAAATGTAAGATAATTATATTATACCTGAGGAAATAAAGTGAATAAACACAACAGCTAACATCAAAATTTTACATGACATGAGCGCTCATTGAAATTATATTATCATGATGTAGTAATTTCTTTTAAGATTGGAAGTTGAAAATACGTGCTATGTACCGCATATAGCGTAATAGCATATAACATACATTGTATAACAAGGAAGTCGCCCTTTGCGTCTATGTGTCAGTTTATCTGCTACTCTTTCTAAACCATGCAGAGTTTTGAAACGATTTTCGCTTCAATCTGTTTCCTTCTAGAAAGTTTCTATGTCAATAATATACTTATATAATTAAACGTTGTCTAAATTGAGTTAGAATGAATTTAGATATGGCAGCTCTCTACTCTATAAAATTCAAATAAATTGGTTGTCGAGGTCTCACTGTATTTGCAGGGTGGAAGTGAACCGGCAAGTCTAGCGTTGTAATTAAAGTTGAACTTAATCTCCTGTCACCGGGCGCGAGTGAAGCCGACGAACTTAATTAGATTGTTGATGAATTGTTACAAGTAATAGCTAATAGCTATTGTGCATAAACAGGTTGCAATACTTGCAAGTATTGTTTTACTACACAGTGGGGTTCAGTCGTACCCCACAATTAAAGTATTTACTGCTAGTTAGCTAGGTATCCCAAATCAAAAACAACACTAGTCATATTTGGAATCTATAGTTATACCTACTAATGAAAAAATATGTTTTTTTGCCTGTATCACAATATGACGTCATGTTTTGGTATTTCTTAGGAATCTATAATGATACAATCTATCTATAATAATACAATTGTATACTTTTCCAAAGTTGTAATCATCAGAAACACTAAAGGATGTATTTTATTAAAATATGTCGAATTAGTTGGGAACATATCATCGAAATTGGAGTGTCAGAAATGTGTGCAAATAAATCTTTTTTAAATGAATGTAAAATTATACATCACAGATATCATAAACACAAATTCTTATAGATTTCATGGTTTGAACGGACTCGTCTACGAAACGGTTGAAATTATTTGGACGGGACATCCACTATTAGGTAGCTGATAATTATATATATTTATTACATATAATTATCATATATAATTAGGTAGCTGATAATTAAATTGTTTTAAAATATATTTACTGTTATATGTAACTCATTGAGTGTAATATAAGCTGAATTATTTACAAAAACAAAGATGATGGCTAAAATTAGAGATGAAAGTTACCATATAGCAGCATATGCATACTAGCATATGCTGGTATATATATATCCATATACATATATCCATATATCTATGTAAGTAGATGATAGGGTAATAAGTTATCTAATAGACAAAGGGGCATACAATCGTATTCACACTCACACCCTGCACTAGGATTTCCTGTGTCGCGGGAGGCATCGATGGACACACACAATCACAATACACAAACATCCAAGACCCGTTAACAAACATCTATGGTTGTTGCAGAAATGTTGGCCTCAGCCGAGATTCAAACCTGGGGTGGCTGCTCCCAGGTCAATGTCTCTGATCACTGACCCACGACCGCCGACCTGTCGTATGGTATTCTATTAAATCATTTATATATGAAAATAAGTGTTCTATAGTTTTATTCCAGCGCTCAAAATCAAAAAGAGGCTGACAGATAACGACCTCTTCATAAACATCTATCACAAATCATAATAGAGATGTTCACCTCCAAAAATAACAATAGCCATTGCATAACAATAATTATATAAACTGTTGGATTGATATACAATCCGACATTTGGATCCTTATTTAATATTCGATCGGCCGTGACTCGAGAGCTATTCGAACTGACGGATAAGTGGTTCAAGTACTTTGACGTCGGTAAGTATCATAATAGTAGCCCCCTTCCACCTTCCTCACCCTTTTCATCCATACGCTCTCCGAGTATCACCACAGAGCGTTGCTACTCTGCCGATAATTATTGCCCCAATATTTTGATTGAACTGATGTATGATGTATACGCGAAGGTTGTAAACCTATTGTAAACAAGCTAGATTGGTTCCTATTCAGACACCCAATTATATAAATGAACACATTTCTTAGTATGCTCGAGAAATATTATAGTAATTAGAGTTTTATAAGACACTTCACTTTTATTCTAGCTTATGAAGTAGAGCCCACAGGACTGGACATCAATTCTTATTCCTACCTCAAGTCGAAAAGTGATAGTCTGGAGTATGACACTGTCAGCGTCGTCTGTTCGATGAGCTGAGATAACAGTGATGAAGATAATGTACCATCTACTCTTGACTCTTGGATCATCTCTGTCATCTCGGAGGATGACGCAGCACGCTATCAGACCCAGGCGCAACTCTTCAACATCTACTGCATCCCGCCCGCCGCCCCCACCCTCACTGCAGCTCTCATGAAGAGCTGAGCTCTCTGCCACCCACCTAAATATAATTTTAATCATGTTTTTCTGTTGTCTCTTATTACGAAATCATTCATTTTAAGTAATTCATTAATTAATACTGTTTGATAAACTATGAGGTGCTAAAGAATACGGAAATCCTAAAAAAGTTTAAGTAAATCCTTTACGAAAACCACTGATCTTTCACTACATAGAGTTGCTATGCGTCGCTACAATATATAATTAAAAGTAAAATTGCAATAAAAAACTTACAACAAAATAACATACTTATTGAAGTATGAGTAATATGAACTCGAAAATGCTTCCTACTTTAACAGCACTAAAACATGTATATGAATTAATAATATAACAAGCTTTCCAAAGAAAACATATTAAACTATCACAATCAGTTTTATTTCATGGTATTCCATAAAGATAAAATAGACAAGAACACCAGGAAGCTGTTCATTTAATACTATTCCTTGCCACTGATAAGAAACTTCTTTCATGGAACTCGGACGACGCCGGCCCCGGAAACGGAAAGGATGACTTATCAGTTCTCGGATCTCAATGCCAGGGAAATTGAGTAAAATAGTATCTATGTATATAAATATAAAGCCCCTATTATCAAACGCAGTTCTATCCATGACATGTTAAAACTTTCGTCGTTAATTGTTTTGTTACGAAATAAAATGTGAATCTGTGAAATGGATCGAACTTTTAAACTGATATTATGGCCCTTGGGAAAAAATATTGTACGCTACTTTAACAATACACAGCAGAAGGTCTTAGAAAATTGGATGATGGTACGATAATTAAGAATACACACACATAGATATAGTCCTAGAATGGAGACCACGGACTGGCAAGCGCAGCATAGGACAGCCACCGACCAGGTGGACAGACGACCTGACTAAAATCGCAGACAAGGGCTGGATGCAGGCTGCTTCCAACAGGTCCTTGTGGAAATCAATAGGAGAGGCCTATGTCCAGCAGTGGACGTCCTATGGCTGAGATGACGATGATGATGACACATAGATAAACACATAATAAGTATTGGAAAAAAGTCGTCTAAGTGTAGCAAGAATTAAACACAAACGTCAGGACAAGCACAACTAACTATGTTTATCCCTGGTATCCTGGAATTCATTGACTAATGAACCTATACACCTAAAAACTGTTCGTAATATTATTTCCTTTTTAAAACGGAACGAGCATCAAGAAAGTTACGATTTGTTTTCCATTGTAATTCTCATTTTATGGCTAAATTACATTTTGTGAAATTGATAATTACAATTTTATAGATATTCAGGCTGAGCCTTACATAATCGTACCTTACCTAATCTTATGCGACGGTCGTCGTGGCTCAGTGATCAGCGACACTGACTTTGGAACCGCGACCCCGGGTTCGAATCCCGGCGGGGGCAAACATTTCTGTGATGAGCAAAGATGTTTGTTCTCGGGTCTTGGATGTTTGTGTATTTTGATTGTGTGTGTTTATGCCTCCCGCGACGCAGGGTATCCTAGTGCGGGGGTGTGAGTGTGTAAAAAATATATAAAAATATGTATATCTAAATCTAAAAGAAAACGTGGCTACATTAATCATTCACGAGTCAATATTTACCTCAAGCCACTGAAAGGGCTATCGGCTGAAATCATGACGTAGAAGTAGAACCATTTTTAGAAAATTCCATCGTTAATGGATTTTATTGGGAAAAAATATTGATCGAACATGTAGAGACATCAAAATATTTCACGTGCAATTTATTTATTTATGAAATATTAGGAAGACTATCAACTGCTATAATAAGGCTAGGATAAAGAAAACTTAAAATTAAAAAGTTATTTACAAGTCTCCACTGATAGAAAAATTATATATAAATTATAAATTTGCAGATAATTTCTAGTGCCTGCCTAGCCAGCTCCCATCCCCAAGTTTAAACAATCCTCAAACTTCTGGATTCAATCATCAGCAGAGAGCAATCCTTGAGTGAGTCATCCGTAAACATTCTAAGATTACTACACCTTTGACCATGAATCGTTGCTGATCATAAAGTGACATACGTGTAGATAGTGATCAAGCTCTAGATTGAGAAAGTATTAAAAAAGATTGCTGATTGAAATAATAGGGTTACACGTTCCTTGGTGGGTTTGTTGTGATTTGAAATTTTTGATGAGGTAACGTTACTTAATGCAAAAAGAGAATCGGCTATTCAATTACGTTCCATTGATCGAATATATATCAATGAAAACATTTACGTAATAATGGAGACAGACAGTTTTAGAAAAGTTCATTGCCATGCTAAAACAAAAAACAATTGTAACGATTAATTATCATGATTTATAATTGTAGCTGTCATCTTTCACGTCAGCTGTTTCACGCTTCGGCCTTTTGGGTCAAGTGTCATCTCAAAAATTAACGAAGACTTGACTCAGACCTACTTTACATGCATTAAGACTGTCATGTTCTAAAGTACATCCATCAAAGTCTCGTTATTACCTATATGTTAACCTATATTGTTTGAACACGTGCTTTTTACTAATCATCAATCTTTATCCAAGTCGAACGTATCTTGTCAAACATTGAAGCAAATTTTCTGAATATTAATAATTGAATTGTCACCCAAATACAATGTTCTCTTACAATGAAGAAAATAATAATCAAGCTATTATGATAGCAGCCTCCAATATTTAGTGAATAGAAAAAGTCAAGGGCGCTAGTTCATAGTGTTTACGGATGGAGGCGCGGGCGCAATCTATACCTACTACTAATATTAAAAAGCTGAAAAGTTTGATTGTTTGTTTGGTTGAACTCGCTAATCTCAGGAACTAATTTTAAGAATTGAAAACATTTTATGCTAGATAGTCAATTTATTGAGAAAGATTTAGGCTATATAACAACACGCTATGATGTATAACTGAGGTCGGGGGAAACTGTAGTCCACGCGGGTGAAACCATGGGACGCAGCTAGTAGATAATATCAGCGTAGAATCGCTACGTCGAAGTTCAATGGCATTAATTGGTGTTTTCTCATAGCTATTAACTTTGACATGCGTAGGTTCGTCGTAGGTCGTAGCATTCGTTGTTGTAATTTGACAAGGTCGAAATTAGTTATGATTCGTGGGTTACAAGAATAAGTAAGGCGCAATACACAATGAAGACTCGTTCTCGCATACAGTGACAAAAATTATACTTCCGCAGTCGGTGAAATTTTAAGCATTAAATCACTTATATTTTAGACAAGTAAATAAAGATTTAAAGGCCTATCTACCAATTAGGAGAAAAGCGAAGAAATTCTAATTAGATTTGTTCGCAGATCACGTCATACAATACATGTCACACATACAATTTTAGAGATTTGCTATTTATAATCTATAGTTTTGACGCTTGATCAATGTCCTAGCGTCGACAAACAACCAAAACCAATGGATTTGATTTAAAATTGACATGGACCTATCCCAACTGCGACTTCGGGTAGCTAACATCGAAATCTGCGAATTTAGAATTGAATCGAGATAAAAAGTGACCTACTTTTTCTCCAAATTAAACAACTGTCATCTGCCTTCTAAAATTGTAACGAACAGATTCAGAAACAAAAACCCTCTGAAATTGATTAAACTAAGTAGTATGGACACCAAGGGTGCGTAGACAACGTGGGTCCGAGTGCACTAAAAAAATATTATATATCTGTTTTTGTTGGATTCTTGTAAAGCAAAAATATAAATGTATCGATGTCCAGACTGTGTGCACTCTGCCTTATTAACATGTCCGTAGTTAGTAGGGCTTAAGTTTTACGGAGGCTGCAGATCGTGGGTAACCTCGGAGTAACTGATATGGTAGCGTAATTGTGACCACGACTTCTGAACGCACCCATTAACAAATGAATTGAACGTTTAGTGCAATTATGAATGTAAACATTCATTTGGAGGACGGTTTCGTTTGATTGATGTCGTTAATAACAGCCATAAACGTTGCTCGTTATTTAAATTTCGAATTTAATTTTTAATTAGTACTCACTGACGATTCCTATTGACGACAAGATTATGATTATTTTTATAACAAAACGATTAGGTGGTTTTACTATCAGTGAGAAAGACAGAGTTATAAAAATTGACAAATATTTAGTCCGCTATTCGATGCCATTGAATATATAAAGTGTTACGCTATAAATGTTGGTTTATTGCATATTATACAATACAATATATATATATACAAATTATGAGATCACGTGGCCTCTTGCAAAGGTTTAGTGTGGCACTGAAATCAATGTTAAGAAGAGCTTAGTGCTCGTCTTACAATAAGAAACATTAAGGTACTGAAGCAAAAACGTCATGATTTTAAGCTCCTGATTGAAATATTTTAGCAACCTTCGACTAAAGGTTTCAGTACTCGGCTAACCGCGACCGCGTCATCAAGCTGTTTATTATGAGACTCAGGAATCACTTTTATAGTTTCAAGTGCAGTGAGCAATAAATTAATTAAACGCGTTAGATAAGAAACGATCATGACTCCAGAGCGTGTCATCACAGCGGTATATATCTAGAATTGTAATTAGTCCAATTATTGTAACGGCGGAATAGTTTTTATTAATAACCTGTTGACCCGACTACGGCATATTCCACGAAGAAGTTTGTATTATATAGAACGGATGGATTTACTGTGACACGACATTTTCATTAAAATGAGGATTCTAAATTTTTTTGAGCATATTTTCATATTTTTGTTTGGCCTTGTTGGTTTGTTTGGCCGTGGTTTAAATGAAATTTGTGTTCCAGACGTTACGTCGATCACTGCGGTCGACATCTTCAGTGGTTCAGGTCCGAGCGACGACAAGAGCGTAGAACTCTCCTAGAACACTGTCAGTAATAGTAATAAATGCAACGCAGGTTTATTGATCACAACGGGGCTTTGTAATATATGAATAGTATTATATATAATCTATACATTCTATAACTGGACGCGATTTGTGCATGTTTGCATGGCTTGACTCATTCCAATAAAGTGCATTATAATTGACTGACGTTTATCAGTGCTACTCTAAACGCTCTCAGAGACTGTAGTGGTTAATTCTATCGGCATAATTCTCTTTAAAAGGTCTTTTGGAAAATATTATATGGTGAAGGCGATGAAGTCTATAGTGAAAAGAGATGGTGAATTTATCCCCCCGGACGGAGGGTGGGGGTGGGCGGTCATATTTGCTGCTGGATTTTCTAATGTGCGTATTAATCATTATATTTTTTAGGCTGACGTGATCCACCTTAGACTGGGAGTGGTAAGTTCAAAATCTATCGCGTACAAAAACGAAAATAATTAAATAGCAAAATATAACTAAAATATTCTTATATCGCAATATATTTTGTTAATGATTATTAAGATGTCTTTTCGTTAAATCTACTGTTCTCCACAGCTGAAGTCAGTTTAAGAAGTTATTCACTTCCACACAGTTTTCGATACATACATATCTTAAAAGAATAGAAAATTAAAATAGAATTATTAAGTCTGCAAGAGAATTGATACCTTGACCCTTTGGAAAGTAAATTATAAAATAACATTTTACCATTGCCACTTTAGCATAGACCCATTTTTAGTACTTTAGCAGTGATACCCTTCTGGTATACTGATATACTACTTCCTAAACATATCTAATTAGTAAAACACTGGCCAAAATACATTGAACATAAATAAACCTAAGCAATAACCGTTCTTCTGTGGACTAAAATAAACAATGGCAGCGCAAACTTAGGAAATAATAGCTAATCTTTCATATCTACCTAACAATAATATAGGTGAAATCGTCGCGCGTACTCGCGAGTTTGACGCTCGCCAGTTGACGAACAACTCTCACGATTGCTGGATACGCAATAAATAGACACTGCTATCGATATCCATTAAACACAACCGATTGTGACAAAAAGAACCCACAAATTGAGTTCCCGGTGTATGCTACCCATTTACCTGATACTGGGTAACTGAAGTAAAATTGGATGACTCCTCGCATGATGGAAATGGGAGCTTCAGAAAAAATAGGGCTGGCGCCGCGGCTAATTCGGCGGGGCGATTGAAGCGACGAAAATATGCTAATCTAGGTCATCATCATCATCATCTCAGCCATAGGACGTCCACTGCTGGACAAAGGCCTCCCCCATTGATTTCCACAAGGACCTGTTGGAAGCGGCCCGCATCCAGCCCTTGCCTGCGATCTTAGTCAGGTCGTCTGTCCACCTGGTCGGTGGTCGTCCTATGCTGCGCTTGCCAGTCCGTGGTCTCCACTCGAGAACCTTTCGACCCCAACGGCCATCGGTTCTTCGAGCTATGTGCCCTGCCCACTGCCACTTCAACTTGCTAATCCACTGGGCTATGTCGGTGACTTTTGTTCTTCTACGGATCTCCTCATTTCTGATTCGATCGCGTCGTCTATATAGTAGTATGTATCCATAATCTAGGTAGTGGTTACGTATTTGAGTTATCTATAGGCTGACAACAGCTAGTGGATTCAAAAGTTATTGTAGTAGCTGTAATATTGTGATTAGTTATAGGTATTTTTTTTTAATGGAAGCGATTCTAATAATAATAAAAGAAGGTAGTTTATTTAAAGAGAAGTTTTTAGGTCGACAGAACTTTGTAGGACTATATCATATCTGTGGTGAGGAAATGACGAAATCGTTTATTCGTAGAAGCAGAATAAAAGACGTTTTGTTTTTATTATTGTTTTAGTTTATAGTGACCAGAGCTGCGTTCAGGAGCTTCGTCGGCCAAATATTGATCGACCAATATTTGATCGATGTCTCACGAACGTCTACTTCATAGCATGTTACAGAAGAAGGAGAAGAAGTCATTTACATTGTTCATGGATCACATGATAGTTACTAATGCATATGCCACTTTTGACAGCCGACCAAGATTTGATCGATTCTAGAGGTAGAAAGATTATGGTCTCGTCGAGCATAATTTGCTCTGACAGGTTGACGTGAACGTTCATGATCAAATATTGGGTGGAGCAAATAATGCTCTAGTTGAGTTCGTGAACGCCGCACATCCGCTGTCAGAGCAAGATACGGCTTGGCCGATGGAGCTGCTGAACGAATGCCGGTGTGCAAGAAAATGTTTTGTATTTAATTGTAATATTTTTGTTTTAGCTATCAGCCCTGCCCATCCTCCAGCAGTTCGGTCTGCTGTTCCGCGATAAGTTCGAGCGGTTGGGGATATCCAGCTCCCAGACCACGACTCTCATGAACATGAACTCGGCGCTGACCTCTTGCGTCGGTGCGTGACGCGTGGCACGGTAACTCTTTGGTACCAAACCCAGGACTGTTATTACCTTGTATCTATCATTATACCAGCGCACGATTCCTTAATTAACGTGTAGCGTTGTGTCTCTAGTGGAACTTTACTGATGACTCGTATATATTTATTATAATCTAGCTGCGCGCCGCGGTGTTACCAGCGGTCAAATGGTACGTCGTATTGACTGTTTTTGTATCTTCTTTTTAATCCACGAGAACAGTCAATATTTTCGGGATATAAATCGGCACTACAGCTGATGCGTACACATTAGAACTATTTCCTTTTAAGCTATTCTGTATCACTAAGTACATTTTTGTATTTTTTATTTAGATTTTTTATTATTATTGTTACTTAGTTTTTTTTTTTTTTTTTTTTAAAGATTATAAGCTTGCGTTTGACCACTGTCTCACCTTATGTTAAGCGACGACGCGGTCTAAGGTGAAGCACGCAAACTTAGAAGGAACCTGTTCACTCGCGACTTGAAGACTCCGGGGTTGTACATATCGGGAAACACAGACTCAGGCAGTGAGTTCCACTCTCTGGCAGTACGCATTATAAATCTGGAAGCAAAACGCTTCGTGCATAATGGTGGTATATCTACCATGTAGCGGTGGCGCATAGTCGTACGTCTGGTTGACCGATGATAGAATGGAGAAGGTGGAATTAAATTATGTAATTCCAGTGCACATTCGCCGAAATCTAACCGATAGAAAACCGATAGGCAAGTTAAAGTTTAAAGTAAGTTTCCGAATATTACCGACCACTGTACACTAACGTTCGAGGGGAAGCATCGAACTTCATAACACAGGTTATTCCGAGCTTGTAGTTTCGATGTGATCTTATTCATGTTACGTGCATTGCTTAGGTATTATTATTAATTAAATACTTTTGTTACTAAGAAACTTTATCGTTTAACTACCTTTGTTATGTGCTTTATAAGTAAATAAATAAATGAAAGTAGCCTATATGTTATCCATATAAACTATCTTAATTCCAAATGCAAATCCGGTGAGCCGTTTCAGCGTGAAGGAGTAACAAACGTAATAATATAAACCACAAATTTTCGCCTTTATCCAGTGCACACAATAGCGTTTCATGAGTTTAATGATTACAGTAAATAAACAATAACATTACAGCAGTGCGTGAGTAGGGAAAAGAAAAAATTAAATTAAATGTTTACAATAGCTCCAGTAATAAGTAAGATTGAACTAGAGGTTTATTATCAATTCCATAGATCATATAACGTTCAAACTTTATTTTAGATGGATTAAAATCGGCTACTAGTGGAATTTCAACCCACAACTACAGAATACCTTCCTTTCGCTTTGTAGCGCGACAATAGTTTAATTCTAAAAAAATTGTAGATATGTAAGTTCCACCTAGCATTATTACTTATTCAATAAAACCATAAAGCTCTTTAACAAACTATTTGTAATTAAACGTATTCACAGTACACACTGACCTAATAAATGTTTGAGTGTTGATAAGATTGTGATTAACCTTAGCACTATTTCAGTATTGCAAATATAGGTACTAGATACAATAACAATTATAAATTATTGCATTTTGTCTACTAATTTTGTATTTAATATTGGAAATCATCCAGATATCCTAGCTATCAGATTTAAAAACTCTCGATATTTTTTGCTCAGATTGTACCATATTTCACGATAGGGATTATTTTGCAAATACTTGAACATGCCATAATATTTTTTGACTGTATTATTAATTTTCAGGTATGATGCTACCGCTAGTGTGTACTCGTCGTGTAAAATTATTGTCGGCATGTCACCGACATGCCGAAAATAATTTTATGTCATTATGTGTTATTTTTTTTTCAGGTTTAGCCAACGGACCAGTGTTCAAGACTTTTTCATATCGACAAGTTTCTCTGACAGGATCATCTTTGGTGTTTGTATCTTTGATGCTGACAACTTTTTCATACAATTTTATCACGTATTTGATATCATTTTCAGTTTTGTACGGTAAGAATAACTTAAAATTAGAACACATTATATGAGTTAATTTAGATTCAGATCACAGTTAAGAGTTCCGAAATACATAATTATAATATGTATACTTGAATTTATGTTTTTTAGGGGCAAGCTACGGTATGAGCAGTTCAGCTAATGCTCTTGCTCTGAACACTTATTGGAAGAATAGAAGAAGATTAGCAACAAGTTTGTCATGGACAACGACAGGACTCGGCCCCATTTTGTGGCCTCATTTAATAACTGCATTATTTTACGTCTTTGGTGAAACCGGAACAATACTTATTTTAAGCGGCTTCTCTTTACATACTATTGCTTGTTCGTTGTTATTGCAGCCCGTCGAATGGCATGCTAAAAAAACACTATTAATTGTTGAAGAAGAAAATCTAATAAAATCTGATGCTACGGTTAAGGGTTTAGAAAATAAATTAGAAAGTGGTTATTTTAGTTCTAAATTGAAAAATCTTAGTGAGTTTTCAAGCCAATATTTATATAATGAAGATGATGCAGTAAATACAGGATATGAAATAACTGATCCTGGCATTCCGATGATGTTACGAGCAAACGATGGTTACTTTGGCCAATCAAGACAAAGTAGGCTGTCATCAATTGATGGTTCTACTAAAACATCACGAATAAATTCAAAGAAACCTTCGATGACAAACCTAACAGAAAATCGTTCCCGTAAATCATCCATGCTTTATTTAAATGACTCAAAGAAAAATTCTGCTGCAAATCTAGGAGCATTAGCAAAAGAGCGTGACACGTACAAACCGAAACGCAAAACGTCAATTACAGTTGAAGCACATATACCCGAATCAGAAATAGAAGATTGTCCCACTCTTAAAGCACCTCAAGATTTAAAAGCATATGAAAAGGCAGTTATTGAGAAAAAAATTCTTAATGAATCACAAACTGCCCATGATCGACCAGATACACACATGACTAACCAAAATGAAAAAATGTCAAAATATTTAAAAACGGGTGAACCCTATAATGAGAAATATATTGTCAATCATAGCAATATTTCCTTCATAAATCACCGATATGGTGAAAAATATACTAAAGAGAAAAAAAGCAATGCTGTATTTAAAAATAATCAGTATGGCAATAAATACCATAACGATACTCATAGTAACGCATCACTTGATGACAAACACCATGATGACTTTGATGAAATCAAGTATTTTAGAGATAACCAGAGCAACCCATCTGTACTTACAAAGCAAAGAAAGAAATCGAACAACTTCAATTACGAAAGTGAAGTATTAAAACAAACTTCAATAAAGTTAGAAGAATACTTAAAGATAAAAGAAGATGGCCAACAGATGAAGCTAAAATCACCATTAGGAAAAATAGATTTCGAAGAAGATTATGTCTGTAAAAAGAAACAAAAAGATAATAATGATGAAGAAGAAGATTATTTGACATTTTGGCAGAAAGGTGCTCTCTTTTTTGATTTAGATTTATTGCGAGACTTTAGTTTTGTCAATCTTATGTTGGGAATCACATTAGCAAATTTTAGTGAGCTAAATTTTTCTCTTCTAACACCGTTTATACTTGGAGACTGCGGGAAGACTAAATCAGAAGTAGCTTTGTTCATGTCACTGCTGGCAGGAGTTGATATTTGCATTCGATTCTGCATTCCATTCGTTGCTGGTAAAATTGGTTGGGACAATAACTCTTTCTTCTTATTTGGTGTCATGTCGATGGCTATGGGAAGAGTAGGTAAAAGATGAATTATATCATAAAAACCGATTGCAATTCATAATTTTTGAAACGAGTTCATTAATATATTTTTACTTTTCCAGTTTTGGCTTGCAGTCAAGGATCGTGGGTACTAATATTAGTGGCAGTTATGATAGGTTTTGGAAAAGGTCTTCGAACAGTATTTATGGCATTGGTCATCCCAACTCATGTACCATTACATAAATTACCAGGAGCTACGGGAATACAGCTGCTCACCGCTGGAATTGTATATTTATCACTGGGACCAGTTGTTGGTAAGTAATACAAGACTTGTATACTAACCAGCCAAAGACGCTAGTTTTTGGCTGGTTAGTATACTTAGCTTAGTTAGCTGCACAAGTTAGCTGCATAATACAGTCCAGTCTTCTCGTGACCACGATCTATGCAACGTGGTCGAAACGTCGAGGTAAATAAATTACTAAATGTTTTTCACGAGATCAAGCCCCGATTGATTTATTTACAATGCGTTTGAATCGCAAAAGTCTAAAAATTACTGTTTATAAATTTATTTATCACCATCAAGATTGAGCAGCTGTCACGAAAAACCTAACAAGTATTTTAGTAACTGCCTTTAAACGCCAGTCGATTTCGACTGGCTCTGGTTTTTTGAAGCGATGATAGCTCAGCATCTCCCCACTGAGCTATCATTGCTTGAGCTTATTATATCTGATTACAAGTGATTTAGAAGCGATGATAGCTTAGTGGTCGGAGTGTCGCCTGTCAAACAAAAAACGAACACTGGTTCAATCCCCAACAACAGATTGAGCTTCCGGTTAAGTTAACACCGTTATCAAATTCCCAGCATGGTGGTAGGGTACTTTCGAATACCCGCCTGGCTAGCAACAACCCTCAAGTTTGAAAAACAGTCACCAAGTACATAGTGTATTCAGGCCGTAGTCCTTGAGAGTCAGTGAGCATTCTAGGTCTAGCGTGATAACATCTTTGACCACATCGTCACTGACCATCAAGTGAGATAATAGTCAAACGCTAGATTTATAAAAAAAAGACTTCTTATGAATCTATCTATAGTTTTCTTATACACAGTAGGCAGGTCTTTGACCACTGTCTCATCTGGATGTTAATTGATGATGAGGTTTACGACTTGATTGTCTTAAAGATTGCTTCCATATTCAGTGTAGACTATTTTATAGGTAAATAAATTACTAAATGTTTTTATCGCGATCAAGCCCCGTTTCATTTAATAACAATATTTTATATCTTCTAGTACTTAGTAAACCCACTGTAAGTCATAGAAAACCCATCTGTATGTCTTGTTGTTCAAAATATGGTGTAATACTAAAAAATAATTCCGTGGACCTCTGAATCCGAGTGACTGAGTGAGGTTGCTCCTCACAGATACAGAGGTTTAGAGCCCCCCAGAATTATTTTTTGTATTTTGTGAGGTAGTTTTGATTATTTATTGTTTGTTACAGGTTGGATCAAAGACAGTGCTTCGATAGCAGTGACTCTTCATACTTTAAACATTTTTACTTGGCTAACTGCTTTATCGTGGGGATTTGAGAAATATATTCGGGCACGGAAGCAAAGAAAATCTACAGGAAAATCGTGAAGGCTGGATTTTTATTCATATATAAAACTTTTATATAGTATTCTACTGTTTTGTAGAAATTATCTGTGATAGTTAAAGATTGTTTAATCAATCAATCGATTTTGAATCGAAATTGTTATTAAAATAATTTGCGGAACCGAAGAACTTTGTTTATCTCCAGTTAATATTTTTATACTTTTCTTTATTTGTATACAAATTAAAATAAAATAAATGAGGGTATCATAATAAGACGTATGTTTTATAATAGTTAATTAATAATTAAGTACAACATCCGACATGAACAAAACTATCGTCAAATCGTACGAGGACCTTTGTATATAGAAAAAAAATGATATTAAGGAGTAAGTCGTTAGTTTCTTTTTAAATACAGATTTAATGACGCGTACAAACGAGAGTAGAAAATGCTGTTACATTAAAATCTAAAAGAAGCAAGTTCAACAATTTTCTCTGAGGTCACAGATGGGATACTACTAGTAGATTTTTTTAAATTAGGTGCTTCTATGTTTCAAAGAGCACGCCTGTCAGAAAAAATGTGCTATGCCAGTCTCGATTCGATGAAATCTGGGTCGGCTGTCAAAGGTGACAAATGCAATAACAATTATCGCATGATCCATTAACAATGTAAGTGACTTCAGTTCAAATATTTGAAGGGAAAAATTCGGCTGCTAGTGGGACTTGAACCCACGACTACAGAATACCGTTGATAGGCTAGTTTAGATCGCGGACGGTTAAAAACATGTCACTGTGACATTTGACTGGGCAAATAGCCTATAAAATTGAATTGTTAGTTCACCATTCCACAAAGGGCAAATTTTGTAGCAAGGTAACTTTGCATGGTGAGAGGGCTCTAGTAATTGCCAGCATAGCTACTACCATCAACTTTCATAATCTGACACTAAACATATAGGCGTTCTGTGATTCCACCTTAGACCACAATTTCATTGATCATAAAGTAAAATGTATAGTAGACTTTTTTGGTACGATCATGATTTACTATGATAAAGTTTGAGACTTGGTCAAGAAAGAAGTTGAAATGAATTGTACAGTTTTACCCTTGGTTAACCTAGATCTAGGCATGAATGTTATAGTATTAAATACAAAATTATACATGTACTAAAAATGTAATGTATTCAGACTCAGCCAAATGAGCACAAAATGAAACAAAGCCGTATTTTTTCAACGTTCTCGGCTAATAGATTTTTTCATCCAAGCCACGGGCGGTGCCGAGAATGAGTGGAGGAATTTTTCGAATTAAAATTTGCATGAAGAAATTTCTATTAAGACGGGGATGAAATTCAAACTGTACTCTAGAGGGGTAATCATAGCTGCATTGGAGCGAAAAGTCACGCAACTGACATATAAACTTTATAAAGTATTTATACTTACAAACTGGCCGTAAGAAAGGAGTATTCACTTACCTGAAAACATAAAAAGGAGTTTGTTAATATAAGGTGTTAAATATTCAAGAAAAGCAATTTTTCATAAAAACCGAAATACGAACTTCTGTTGCAAAACCTGTACAGTAGTAAAACAATATATTATATATTTATCTGTGTAAATACTTTTCAGTTTTAGGATGCTCAAATATTTTATACATTTCTAAACATTTGCACATTATTAGTACTAGATTTTGTTTAAATTTATTTAATATTTTACATATTACTCTACCGCAAGTAGGTTTGTTTAGATTTCAGAAACATCGGTTAAAAAGTATTCGTATATATGATAAATAAAATGAACAAGAACATATTTTAATTACATAGGTGTAAATGTTACAATAAAAATAGCAGCCTAAGTTACTTAGTTATTATTATTAGCTTAATTATTGTCTGAGTTAAGCATCCTGTACATTGCCCATAGACTGAATTAGATATCACTATCTGAAAGTCCATTGACTATGGGCATTATAGGCAGGGTCAGAGTCGCACAACGAACTATAGACATAGGGCTATGCAGAAATGATAAGTGGGCAGGGCATATAGCTCGAAGAATTGATGGCTGTTGGGGTCGCAAGGTTCTCAAATGGAGACCACGGACTGGCAAGCGCAGCATAGGACGGCCACCGACCAGTTGGATAAACGATATGACTAAGTTCGCAGTCCTAGTGGAAATCAATAGTGAAGGCAGATGTCTAGCAGTGACGTCACATGGCTGAGTTGATGATGATAATGAAAGTCCTTTGTAGGCGGCGGACGAAGGGTCAAAGGCTGAATAAAGTGAACAGAAGCATGAAGTCCATATAAATGATAATTTTCATAGTTTTCAGGGCCAAAAGTAATTTTGACTTAATCTGTAACTTGTGAGATTAAGTTACTTTTTTTAATGCTTTACTTAATACGGCATAAAAACCTATGCAGTGTTTTTTTAGTCTGTCCAGTACATAAGGTCTCATCATCATGTCAGCCATAAGACGTCCACTGCTGAACATGTGCCTTCCTCATGGGGGGGTTTTGCCAATACTCGCCACGCTGGGCAGGCGGGCTGGCGAGCGCAGTATATTTTGTGACCCTCAGAAGGCGCTGCTGCCCAACCTTCTAGTACGTGATCCCTTACCCGACTCTTACGGCACCCACGGGAAGAGATTGGGAATAATTCTAAGCCGGTACCACCACGGCAACGCACGACATAAGGTCTAAATGAACATAAAAATATGTCTTGTACGTATTTGCATTTGCTAACGAGACGAATCCACTTCCTCCCAGCGCTTGGTGCACAAAGCTGGGTACTAAACAAACATATAGAAATATACAATTTGCAGGTGGATTTTGAAGCTTCCGTAGCATCTAGGTTAAGTGCTCGTATAGTGTTTGAGTTTGCTGCTGGATTCAAGCTTACTTTTTGCAAAGACTGAATAGTTAGCAACGCAAGGATTATATTTTGGTATATTCTAGTAAAACATGAAAAGAAAATACTGTAGGTATTTAAAACTATTTTTATATTTATGTTGCTCTGTTTTTTATACAAACAATTCAACATACCATTATTATTTAAACAAATACTTATGAAAAAGTTGTAGTAGTACAAAATAAGCATAATATTCAAATATAATATAATATAGGTTAAAATTATTCGAACTAGATAGTTGATTAGTAATATATTTTTTATTAATTTATTATGATATCATTTCTTGGTTTTGCTTTTTTTTATAATATGTTTTTCCGTCAGTCAAAACGCGACCACCTTTATCATTTTCTTCATTAAACTATTTGGAAATACTTTTATAGATACATAGTACATGATATATGTACCTGGTATTTGGTAATATAATTCAGCTGAGCTAGGGTGTTTCTGCTGAGAAAAGTGGGCATGTTTGCACATTGTATATTTTACACTTACATTTCATAAGATAAGCTAACTAGATTATCTTATGAAATGTAAGTGTTAAAGGTAAGCTTTGCAGTTGCAAAGCTTACGTTCTACTAAAAGAAAGACTGCGTTCTCAAAAAGTCACAAATCATATACTTCAATTAATCTTCTAAGACAATTTCTCTATGTATGAAGTAATGGGTAATCGGATTTTATCTCATTGCTCACAAATGATCAAGAAGTAAAAAGAGCATTAGAAAGCTCGACGTTCACATAATAGCTCATCATTACATGAAAGAGCATCAGTAACAATTTATGGCACTTGCGGGATAATTTAATTCTCGTTTCATTCGCTTTAGTTATATACTATAATCCCACTGTAACCGCTTTCGAGCAGTACGCGGTGGTTAATTTTATAGACACAATTCTTTATTTTTAACCTACTTCCAAAAAAGGAAGTTTTTAGTTGTTCCAACAACTAACAAGTTCCAACTCCGAAGTATTTACCTAAACTTAACTCAAAATTGCCTATTTAGCAAATGGTGAAGCCTTACGCCGGATTTTCGTTTAACAACAACAATGCATGACGTGGGAAGCCTCTAAAGGTATCGTAATACTTCGTGATTTTCCTTTCATGAATAATTTATCTTTGTATCGAATATTGGCTAAACAGCATCGTGGTTCTATAGTGCCTACGTAATTAAAGAGGCTTAGACTTAAAACGCCGTGAATGTCGGTCTGCTGGTATTTGATATCGTCGAGGAAAACATGCAAATGAAAGGATCCCGGGTTTACTGCTCTCCATTAAGACAGTACGATAACTCAATACCTAGTCTCCTCTTTATTCGTACATAGTGAGAGAGAGAGAGAGAGAGAGATACATACATTTTAACTATTGGCCGTGAAATCTGATATATGGTCTGTGCATTTAACACATATGATCGAAAGGGAAAAAAATAATATCAAGAAAATATGAGCGTGGCCCTTGAGGTGAGCAAAATAATTCGTATTTACACAAGTATGAAAAACTGTCACCAAATACACTGGTGAAAAAAAGAAAAGCTCTAACCTACTACCAGTTAATTGGGAGGTGAGGGTAGGGGGGTGAAACAGAGTTTACGATTTATTCTCAGCCATATTCAATACACAAAAAAATAATTAAAATGAGACAGTTTGTGAGTATGGATGTATGTTTGTTACTCTTTCACAGAAAAACTACTAAACCGATTGTGATAAAATTTGGAATACAGATAGTTTATAACCTGTATTAACACATAAGTTTATTTACATCATCATCATAATCGCCCTTTTTCATCACCAGGCGAAAAAAAGGGATTTTAAGTGTAATCAGTAGATACTTCAGGTCCCGGAATAGCACATAGGCTACTTATCATCATCATAATAATCATCACCACTCGGGTGAAACCGCGGGGCGCAGCTAGTTGTACATAAACTCGCTTCACTAGCAGTACGTCATATACGTAAATGTACAATCTCATAAACGAACTATTCGTGAGCTAATGCTCTCGACTGTTCTCGAGTCCGTAGGGTAAACACTGTACACTTATGAAATGAATCATGTGTGGACTAAATTGTACAATATTGCAATGAGACTGCTACTCTTCATTAAGCATAATGAGGCTTTATAAATTGGAAGTTGAGTTAGGGAATATAGCTATAATGATTTAATTCCTGATACTGCGTTGTGGGAAAATACATTGTATTCAAGGAATGTGTTTATTGAATAGATGCGAGCCGACTGTTTTGATCGGCCGATGAAACTTGTAATAGTTTTCTATGCTGCTGAAGTTAATAAATCATTGAATAAAAGCTTGAGTATATTTTAAAAAATATTAAAAATCAAAGTCGTAGGTTTGTATTTTATAGATATTATTGTAGCATAGAATATTAAAATTAGTGCTGCATTAATGAATATATATATTAATTATCATATACATACACAGATTATAGATGAATAGATAGCGTTTGATAACTATCTTACATTATGGTCATTGACGATGTGGTCGATGGTGTAATTTAAAAAGTATTTGTTTGGTAACCATTTGTTCTTGAGAGTGGTAGCTAGCCAGGCAGGAATACACCATTCATATATTTTTGCCAGCAATCAATAATTAAATAAATAGTACTGAGATCGATACTCATTTGAAAATAACACTAGCACACACATGGATGAAAATTGAAAATTGATGAGAGAGATGAAAATTCGACGACATGCCTGCACTCATATCGTGTCCGAGGAGAATTTTGCTTAAATAATGTTAAAAAATAAGTAAAAAAATATTTACTCCACCTTATTCAGTAATACTTATTCAACAAAACCCAAAATGTAGGTTAGGCTCGAAGCGCGAACTGCGCGGTAATCTAGGACGCTGCGTTTATTCAGCGCCACGCTTGAACGCCGCGTCATTATTCGTAAGCATGCATGTTTCAACAGATCATGCCACGATAGAATGGAGACTAGCTGTACCTACTTGGTGAGTTGGCAATATGCATCAACTTCATCAAATTCCCCTTTTTATTACCGCCTGACTAATGGATCGATCGCTGTAATGGATCTCTGTAGACATGCGAAGTTATTACATAAAAAAAGTAATATCTGAATACAATCTAAATACTGCAGCTACTACAATAACATTTGAGCAATTTTATTTTATTTATTTACATAATCCAACAGCGTCACATTAAACACGTATGTAGTAAATCTAAGCTTAAGTATGGCCAAAATAGGATTATACATATTACTAAAATTATATGACAAACGTTGTGTTTACAGTGCTCGTAAGTATAAAAACAAATAACAGTATCTTCTAGATATTGTCAGCTTATAGATAACTCAAATACTCTCACCCGCTACCAGTTGGCAGTGTGCTCAGAATGCTAGCAGCATTCCTACGTTGAATTGCAATGCTGATTCGTGGTTCAGTTCGGTTGAACCAAACATGTGCCAGCATTTTGGTCGCACGTCGCATCGATCAAACGCTTTGATATGTTTTGGAAAATCCGATGAGCTTCCGGAATCCGGTAGCCTCGACTTCAAACGGTTCAAATATATAACCAATTGAAGCGGCTAAAATATGCTTACCTAGGTAGCCAAAAAAAGGCAAAAGACCTTTTCGCTTCTGGCTATTTCTTCTTGGCTATTCTTCTGCAATCTTTGGATTCACAGAATCTGAGAAAGGAGCAGACGTCAGATCTATTTCAATATGTTAATGGGTTCAGTATGTTAAGTGCCAATTAAGCAATAAAATAAAATTCAACAATAAAATAATTATATAATACATAATCTCACTGCCGTTTATCAGCGATTCCTTAAAACTTATAGTAAAGAAAACTTGTTTATTTATTCAATGGTAAAGACTTAAATATTTTCGAACAGGCTCGTACGCCAGTTCTGCTTTGATATTTACTTATCAAAGATAAAGATAGGTGTATACTTGAGTATAAAGAGTCGCAGGGCGCGGCAAGGGTTCTCGCGGGCCCGCATTTACGTTCGCGGCTCGCATATTGCGGGTTTTACGATGCATTTAAGTGTGCACTCTGCCCTACCTTGTGGCCCGTTATTTTTCATATTTATGAGGGGAAAGACTTTGTAATGATGAGTATGGGTTAGGAAATACGAGTTTATACGTTAATTAATTATTATGAATGAAATCATCAAATCACGATATATCCTCCATCTATCCACAACTATGCAGTTTTGTTGACACAAGGAACACGCGTCACAGGGAATCCTAGTGCGGGGGTTAAAGTGTAATAAAAAATATATAACAAAATTGTGTGTACACAGTGTATGTTCACCCATATCTTCACCCGCAACTTTACCTAATGTCGTCGAGGTATGAGTAGCACCTTTCAGTTATTGGAGTGTAACTAAAAAATCGCTTGACCGATTTTGATGAAATTGGACCACAAATGGGACCACACGGGAAGCTTAAAAAAAAAGAATCATTATGATCGATTCACCCAGTCGAAAGTACTGAAGTAACAAATGTAAAAAAACAACAATATACGGGTCGAATAGAGAAACTCCTCCTTTTTTGAAGTCGGTTAAAAATAAAATTGCATAGTATCGGTAGCTGACTAAGATCGCAGGCAAGGGCTGGATGCGAGCCGCTTCCAACAGGTCCTTGTGGAAATCAATGGGGGAGGCGTATGTCCAGCAGTAGCTTATATATAGATCGTGAAAAGACCGCGTTGATCACGTACATGTATTTCACATTTGATCGGTGACAGCGCTGACAGTACTGACAGAGTAATTCTACGTCAACACTAGTGGATGGCTGACTGCGAACGCTCATACTCGATCTGAATCGATTAAGCATGGTTGATAGTGTGGGGAGACCATTTGTTTGCTTAGCGATTAATTTATTCCGAGTAATCGATTAAAATTTCTGTATAAAGTCATAAGTAGTCACTGTAGTTGCTCTTGTGAGAATTAAATATTTCTTTACGATAGAAGAATGGCGTTGGCATCATAGGAGAGTATCTGTCTGCCATTTTTTAACGATTTCAAAATGTTTTGAATGATATGTCGTTTTTGTGACGATAATTTTACATATGATTATTCTTGGTTGCACAACTGTTGCCTGTCGGCAAATCAGACTGTGATATCTAAATATGTCAGAATTATTTTACCTCGAACATAGGTACTGGCTAAAGAAATGATATTTTAAGTTTATATGAGGTAGATGTCGCACAAGCGCGCGGAAATTGAGGCGGCAAAATTAAGTCAATTGTAGTAATTTTCATTATGACGCGTATTTCAAGCGCAAGTCTAAACATATAGCTATCCTTTTCTATACTATTTGTACCGTATTATCTGTCGCAGTAAGCATGTTTATGTCGTAAAGGAACAAAATCTGAGCACCGCGCAGTATGAATATACGTCATCTTTAGTAAAACATAATTGTGTTAAAGCTATACTTGAAAAGCATAAAATAAAGTTGTTATATCATCATTTTCGTTTCAGCCATAGGACATCTGCCACTGCTGGACATATTATGTCTCCAAACTGATTTCGACAAGATCCGGTTAGAAGCAGCACGCATCCAGCCCTTTCCTGTGATCTTAGTCGTCTGTCCATCTTTTCGGTGGCCATACTATGCCGTGCTTGCCAGTCCGTGTTCTCCATCCGAAAATCATTCGAACCCAACAGCTGTTAATTATTTGAGTAATCTTCGAGTGACCTTATATATTTACAGTTCAATACAACCTCGTAAATTTTCACGAAAGTAAAAAAAATATTTTTTGTTTGCAGAATCTTCTCGAAATTTTAATTGAAAAGCATCTACAAAACTTATAGTAAGAGGACCGTCCGGTAAGATGGCGTTTCGCTACTTGGATTCCTTCACCAATAGAAGAAAATCCACAAACTAAATACAATGCTACTGAAACTATATTTTTCTAACCTGTTCTGTTCAACTGAAAATATTCCAACTCGCTACCAGTTGGGGACGTACCCAGAACAATAAACAGCATTGTCCACTGAATCGAAAATACTGATTTGCTTGGTCAGATTAGTCTATAATTTCTTAACGAAATATTATGGCTATTATTGGGACTTGAACCCTCAATTACAGATTATTAAAACTCGCCTGGTCTACTTAATTATTACGTAGTTCATATGAGTTTTATTATGTCAGTAAGTTATATATATTCATTTTCGAAAACTTACAAATTCCACCAAGCAATGTATAGAGAAGCCCCGGATCAAGAACTCTTTATTCAAATTTCACTCAGAATTAAAGTAAAAAGGATTGGAAACAAATGGTTACCCCGTGCAGTGCCCCTGCATTCTATTGTGGACCGAGCGACGACCGGCCGTTTGTTCACCCCCAGCTTGGTTCCAATGGAGTCATTGTTTTTATTCGATCGAGTTCGGGCGATGAGTCTCACGAACTTCGCTCTTGTTTATGCGGAAAAGACCCGACTGTGAGGGTTCTTTTGCTACCAAAATAATTGATGATTTGGAATTCTTGTGATAGTATGGCGCTCAAACAACCTGTGACAATTACCACTGTATTTAGGCTAAGAGACAATAGCCATTACGTTAATATTGTGTAAGAAATAAATAGCTATAACATGTTCTCTATTTTGAGAAGAAAAATATTTTTCTCCTGTCTTCGTTTATGTCTTCTGTGTTTTACCTTCAGACCACAAAAAGTAAGACAATTCTGAGAAAAGTTTCAACTAAATCGATGCGTATGCGGATTCAATATTGAATAAATTTGGTACACGTAAACCTTAGCAGTAAAAAGGTTCTTTATAGATTAAATACCGCATAATTACAGTGTTTTTATATTTAATATAATAATTCATTTTTGTGTATACATTTAAAAAGACATATTTCATAACCTTCAACCACATCGATCGTCTTTCAAGTGTTAGATAAACGTAAAATATACGTAAGAAACAAACAACTTTTCACATACTCTAAAGCGTTGATATGGTTTCAATAAAATGTTTTCACAATATACCTTTTCAATAGTTAACATAAAAACCTTAAAAAAATTATATTAATTATAGTTAACTTTTTTTACAATATTACTTCACATAGATAATAATAAAATAGAAGAATTGGATAAATGTGGAAGTAGACAAATGAAAATGTTCGTGTTGTTACTAGCCAGTTGTTTATTAACACAATACTGATAGCTTACGATCCGCTTAATCCAGCGCACACAGCTAATCCGAAACAAGATTGCAATCAGGCAGCATGCGCCATCCAGTACCTAATTCTTGGAAAATTGCATCCGCATTAGAGAGGGCGTTGATCCGAGTCAGAGCCCGCTTCATTTGGCTGCATTATGCCACGGCACGTCGCGCCCCGCCTCATGTCACTCAATCTCTCGGGCCACCCTTCCGGCGAATCGCATGGCCTAAATCAAATTTACTAGTAATTTCTGTAGTGTAACAGAAAATACGGTTGGTACAACAGTATAATTCAAACTCAAACAATAAGGCTAACTTTAAACGTCCGGTTATCAATTAACCGTCGGTTAACTGTATGGCAAAAGCTGTTTGATCGACGGTTAAATTGATAATCGGACGTTGTAAATGTTGGTGAATAGTAGCCTAAATATCACGACACGGTTGAATAAAAAGTTGTATCTTCAAAAAGTTCGCGTCAGCTTGTTCTTACCGGCGACATGGACATGGACATAACTTTATTTCGTACCGATGATTTCGTAATTACCTACCGATGAGTCTTACTTTTTCAATATTTACTCAATACTTGTTGGGAAGCTACACTATCCCCGGGTGACATAGGCTATAATTATATTTTGAAAAAAATTAGAGATCCTTATAGTTTTAATTCTGAAATTTTTTACCCGTTAGAAGCCGGGGCGGACCGCTAGTATAATAATGTTTTTATTTCTGTATCCAAAGTTAAACTTAGCTAAAAGCAGGTTGGTACCTTCTAGTAGGTATAATATACCTGTGTCAGAAGATCTCTTTCATATCCATTCAATACATTAATAAATACATTATGCTTTACTTATTCTGTGCTTAATTCTTTTCACAATTACATAAAAGATTACATTAATTATGATTCAATAAACGGGTGCAGAGAGATGTTGTGATTTTATTATAAGTTATTGTGAATAAATACATTATGCTTTACTTATTCTGTGTTTAATTCTTTTCACAGTTACATAAAAGATTACATTAATTATCATTCAATAAACGGGTGCAGAGAGATGTGATTTTATTATAAGTTATTGTGAATAACTACATTATGCTTTACTTATTCTGTCTTTAATTCTTTTCACAATTACATAAAAGATTACATTAATTATCATTCAATAAACGGGTGCAGAGAGATGTGATTTTATTATAAGTTATTGTGAATTCACATTATGCTTTACTTATTCTGTGTATAATTCTTTTCACAATTACATAAAAGATAACATTAATTATCATTCAATAAACGGGTGCAGAGAGATGTGATTTTATTATAAGTTATTGACAATAACTACATTATGCTTTACTTATTCTGTGTATAATTCTTTTCACAATTACATAAAAGATTACATTAATTATCATTCAATAAACGGGTGCAGAGAGATGTGATTTTATTATAAGTTATTGTGAATAACTACATTATGCTTTACTTATTCTGTGTATAATTCTTTTCACAATTACATAAAAGATAACATTAATTATCATTCAATAAACGGGTGCAGAGAGATGTGATTTTATTATAAGTTATTGACAATAACTACATTATGCTTTACTTATTCTGTGTATAATTCTTTTCACAATTACATACAAGATTACATTAATTATCATTCAATAAACGGGTGCAGAGAGATGTGATTTTATTATAAGTTATTGTGAATAACTACATTATGCTTTACTTATTATGTGTATAATTCTTTTCACAATTACATAAAATATAACTATGTATAAGATAACTATATATGCCATAACTATACGGTTATGGCACACAAACGTGTGCCATAACCGTATAGTTATGGCATATATAGTTATCTTATACATAGTTATCTTTTATGTAATTGTGAAAACTGTATAGTTTTAACATTTAGTTTCTTTTCTTACCCGCTTATATGCGTTAGATGACCTCGAGTTTCATGGCCTCGTGTGATATACAGTAAATTTATGTGACGCAGATTTTGTAGACTATGTAAACGCTTGATTTATCCCTCTAAATTAGAATAGAATGCAATTTGCGGGGTAATGATGTTGTTTTATCCTAACCAGGCATGAGGATAATTATTATGAATTATGGATGGCAAAGTACGCGTTGTTATGGTGATGATATAAATTATTACAAAATAATGTGATTGCATAGATTATGACAAAATTTATATGTAAAGTTCAGTCAATTATGAAGTCCAATTACCTACGTCCAATAACCTAAAAATGCTAAAACGGATCCGTATCAACTCCCACTATATCTGTGCTGTATGTTTTTTTTTTCATAAAGAATTTTTTAATTCATAGGGCAAAATGCCTTTATTAAAATAAAACACTAATAACTAATTACAATACTGCAGCTACTACAATAACATTTGAGCAATCCACTAGCTATATAGGGTAGCCTATAGATAACTCAAATGTTCTAACCCGCTACCGGCCGGCAGCGTGCCCAAATGCTAGCAGCATTGCCTTTGTTTTTATTAAATAAATATATTATGTGTATGTATGTATTTATATTAAGTATATGACACAGATAAAGACATTTTTTATTTATTTATTTATATACATAATCCAACAGCGTCACATTAAACATGTATGTAGTCAATCTAAACTTAAGTATGCCCAAAACAGGATTAGACATATTACTAAAATTATATGACAAACGTTGTATTTACAAAGTATGTTATGTTTATAGTTGTGCATATATTTATGTATACATGTTATAATTTTTAAAAAAATTAACAGTTCACTTATTATGTCATAATTGGATAATTAATATGTTTGTTTTTTTACCTTGCTGTTATCCGATCCATTCAGAGGTTGCTTCGTAGAAATCGCAATAAGGCCACCTATTGTCTCACGCTACAAATAAAAAGTTTGTAAGTGTCAATGTTATGT
The DNA here is from genome assembly GCA_934044485.1 of Apeira syringaria. Classification (NCBI taxonomy): domain Eukaryota; kingdom Metazoa; phylum Arthropoda; class Insecta; order Lepidoptera; family Geometridae; genus Apeira; species Apeira syringaria. The sequence goes on along the minus strand of OW203662.1, from coordinate 17,884,109 downwards.
AAACGTGTTTGTGTTACAAGAAATAATTATCTTCGTACCTACCAAAAGTTGGTATCAAAAGTGTGATTATACCTTTACTAAGTTTATGAATGTGAAAGTTTATATTGCTTCTTAGTATACTTCTATATATATTAAATATCAATAAAACCTGCTTCTCCGAGTTATAAAGACTATTCAATTTTTTTTATACTTACTGTATAGTTCTAGCGTTTGACCACTATCTCATTTGATGATCAGTGACGATATGGTCGAAGATGTTATCACGATAGACCTAGAATGCTCACTGGCACTCAAGGACTGCTGCCCGAACACGTGTGTATGGTGACAGTTTTTCAAACTTGAGCGTGGTAGCTATCCAGGCGGGTACTCAAAAGTACCTTATCCATTCTCCGTTCGGACTTTGTAACTTTATGAGCAAGGGGTGTGCATAGAATAGCGGACGAGTAATTAATCAAGAACCAACTCACGTATCGGCATTCAAAGCGTAGGTGCACTTTGCATCAGTCTGTACCGACTCTATCTAATGTAAACCAACAGAAGCACTGCGATACATTCAGCTTCAACCATTCTCCACATCATTTTAAAGTCTAAAGCTTCAGTATAAAGCTTGTTTTCCATTGGCTACGGGAAAACAAAGACATTTAATGTATTTCGCGTAAAGTTTCGATTTGTCAGGCGAGTTGCGTGATGCGAAGATGAGTTGAAGTGTTTTCGAATTGAGTTTTGATTGTGTTTCCTTTCGCGGCCCTCGCGGAATCTAGGTCGTCGTTATACATTCGACACACGAAACTACCGGCCCTATACCCTCACTACAGTAATGAAACTATTTTGAACTTTATCATAACGATGCTAGAGCCAAAAATAGTTTGTATTTTTTTTCAGGACTGTACGACGTCGTCGGCACGTCAGAAATCATCCACTTACCCTTTATGCGGATTAGAATTCGACGGAAAATATATTTTTTCGTCGTCACAAATGGGTGCCACACGATTGTGCAAAATAATATTATAATATATTTTTTGGGAATGTGGGTAATGTGCAAAATGTGTATCTAAAAAAGAAAACCGTGACTGAATGATCTATGTATACATAACTAAAACCGTTGAATGGAATAGGCTAAAATTTAGAGAGCATTATAGTTGTTAAGCTGTCACGGTCACTAATATAAGAGTTGGCTTTAGAAACTTTAGTCGCCGTGGCTCGGTGGTCAGTGACATGACTTCTAGGTCTCCGGGGCTCTGGATTCGAATCCCGGCGGGGGAAACATTTGAGCGATGGGTGTAGGTGTATGTACTTGGTCTCGGATGCTTGTATGCTGCGATTGTGCGTGAGTATGCTTTCCGCGATACAGGGAATTCTAGTGCGGGGATTGAGTGTCATAAAAAAAAAGTTTATTTTTGATGTTTTTGGTTCTCAATATTTCGGCACTATCGCAAGCGCCGTGATCACAAGTATACTTATTAGTCTGTTGCGAGTGGATGAAAAGGTTACTTATTATTAAGAGCAGTAATCTGAAAGTGTGAGTTGTTATTGAGTGATGGCTGTTAAAGTTACAAGTACATAGAAGCTCGCTATTACACACACATTTCTCCTAATCAATATGCGATCTCCGGGCTCACCGCAATAGAAATTGCGCTGGCAAAGGTGAGATAATTTGGAATTGCTATCATAATTGCAATGCTGATATCCGCGTGCACTTATGGAAATGAGATTGTAATCTAATCGCAAACACGTGCTGTGATTTGCTTTCAATCGCTAGAATTTATGCTAGCGTTAGAAGAGAACGCAGTAAACAATATATACGGTGGCTTTAAACTAACCTTTTTCATCTTTTTTTTTGTTAGTAAGCAAGTTTTTTTTGTTTGTAAGTATATATTATTTATTGAATTACTATCTACGCCCCGCTTGTTTACCCGCGTTGTGATAAAAAACTGTGATGATGGTGATTATTAAAATAAGCCTAGGCTAATCCAGGGTATAAGCTAACACCAAATTTCATCAAAATTGATCGACACACAAACTATTTATAATATTAGTAGGATTTACTAGCTGCGCCCCGCGGTAAAATGGTACGTGATAGTGACGATTTTGTGTCTTTCCGTCATCCCACGGGAACAGTCTATATTTTCGGGATAAAAAGTAGCCTATATGTTATTCCAGGGTACATGCTATCTTTATTCAAAGTTTCATGCAAATCCGTTCATCAATTTCAGCGTGAAAGAGTAACAAACATCCTTGAATATAAACTTTCGTGTATATATTAGTATGTATATATTAGTAGATTATGTTTTATTTTTACCTAACGAAGCGGACAAAGACTGACTTATGCTAAATCTGATTATAGACCGTGAGCTGCTTGTTTAGGCCGTATGTTTTGGTCTATTTCTCAGATATGGGGGTGGTAGCTATACAGGTATTGGAGAGTAGCTTACCACTACGCTGCGGTTTTAAATCGATATTAGGTAATATCGATTTAAAACCGGGACAAAATACAAAAATAAAATAAATCATTCAACTTCTATGATATTGGAACGATTACATTCCAACTGTAAAGTTTAAATCCTTCTAATATTATAAACGCGAAAGGTTGTAAGTAAATGGATGTGTGGATGTCTGTTTGTTACTCTTTCACGCCTAAACGGCTGGATAGATTTGAGTATAATTTGGTGTGGAGATAGCTTATACCCTGGATTAACACATAGGTTTATTTTCATCATCACCATCACCATTTTGACCACCATGCGGGTAAAACGGAATAGGATGAATTTAGGTATGTAGATACGGCCAAGAATAATACATAGGCTACTTCGTCATCATCATCATCATCAATCTTCACCACGCGGTGAAAACCGCGAAACATAGATCTGACACAAAAACTAGGTATGCCAAAAGGGTCGTTAGCGAGAATTTCTCACAGATGAGATTGAACAGTGAACAGCATAAGTCCTTTGTCCTGGGTCCGTCCCTGGCACAATGATCGAGGCGGGGCACGCACGTCCCCGTCATTCCGCGGGACATTCACGGCACCCACAGGATTTCCAATGTCACTCATCCACGCGACAGAAAATTGGAAAGCCATTCCCAGGGAGTTCCCTCCCTATATTATTAACGGGAATCTTTGCAGGTGTTTTTTTGGGACACCTATCAAAACAGACGTCTTATGAGCGTACCCTTGTTCTTTTGTTTTGTTTTATTTAATCCCTGTTATAAAGAAGTAAGATAACTTTATATTAACTTTATTTTCATATAAAAGTGGGGGATTTGAAATTACACATTATGTTGTTTATTGTCATTTAATTTTAATTTTTGTTATGTTGTAATTTCGTTATGTCTGTCAGTATTTTATTTTGGCTTAACAATTTCTCTGGGCAAATTAAATATTTCGTTGGAAATCCTTTATCTAAAATGTACTTTAAAAAAAGCTTACTTTAGAGCTTACTTTTATTTTTTTAAAAAAGGGATACCGGCGTATAGCTGTGATAAATTTATTCTTCATCTAGGTAATCTAAGTAGGCATCTATGCATGATGATTTTTGCATCATGTCTGTATTACTTATATACACAATGTGTATATAAGTAATTTGCCGTGGTGGTACCGGCCTAGAATAGTACTCCCCCATCTCTTCCCGTGGGTGCCGTTAGAGTCGGCTAAGGGATAACGTACCAGGAGGTGGGCAGCAGCGCCTTCTGAGGATCGGAAATCATACTGCGCTCGCCAACCCGCCTGCCAAGCGTGGCGAGTATTGGCAAATCCCCCCTATATGGGGGAGGCATACGTCCAGCAGTGGACGCACATGGCTGAGAAAAGAAAAAAAAAAAGAAATATAAGTAATACAGACATGATGCACATGTCTGTGAGAGACACGGCAGATGTGTATTACACATATGCCGTTCCCTTTAAATATGTCCAAACAACATGGCACGGTGTTTTGGAAGGAGTATCTAATACATAAATTCTCTCAATATCTTGATTCTCTCATTCTATTCAAGCTAATTGCGTGTAAAATATGGCAGTTTACGTTTACTGTCTAATTATTTCGTTGGACCTTTGGATTCGTGAGCTTTGTTTCACAATTTACGGAACCAAGAACGGTAGACGCAGTAATAGATTCTAATAGAATTATTTCCCTAACGTAAAAGGTTATTAACAGTTACATTACCAGTTTAGGTAATTATTTTGCGCGAACCAATAAAATTGAAAAAGTGTCGAGAGTAACTAACAAAGAAAGGTTTGACAATCACACTTTTATTTAAAATCAGAACGATTTAAAATCAAAGATAGGATAAGATATTTAGTATAAATTAAGGAAAGAAAGATAGATCCAAGATTTTCGTTCTTGAACGTATCTCTTTATTGCTGACTAGCTGCGCCCCGCGGTTGCACCCGGGTGGTGATAATTGATGATGATTATGATGAAAAGTAGCCTATGTGTTATTCTCGGACCTGAAGTATCTACATACTCTCATCCAAATCAGTTTTACCCGCCTGGTGATGAAAATGAGCCTATGTGCTATTCCACGGTATAAACCATCTGTGTTCCAAATTTCATCAAAATCCGTTTAGTAGTTTTTGCATGAAAGAGGAACAAACATCCATACATCCATACATTACAAACTTACAACCCAACCAAACACTACTCACAAACTTTCCCATTTATAATATTCGTAGGATTTAATCTAATGAAGAAACCCCGACCATAGTTTTGTCCGTAATACGTTGTTTGAATTTGAGCTTGGTTGCTCACAGTGCCCATAGCTAGCGGTTTTTAATCATGAGCATGTTTACGGACATCGCTATCTACTTAAAAAAATAATTATTTCAACACAAAACTAATTCCCTAGCCAATCACAATTAAACGTAGTACGTAGGTACTACGTTTAATGGAGGTCTCCAAAGATTATGAAAATCTGTCGAAAGATTTAAACTTAGAATTTAATACAGCTATTGCGCGATTAGATCTAGACTGCTGTAGTAACATTTAATAGGTTTTAAGATAACGGTTATTACTAAAAAGTATCAAATATAAATTGTGAGCGAAATCGAGACATTGAAAACATTATTATGATTGTAAAACAATTTGAGTGAGATCTAGTTAAGTATTATCGTTGCCTTATGCTTAGAATAAAATACGACTCAATTATCCTTATGTTTAGAATCAAATACGTTTCAATTTACGTAACAAGAGTAATAACTTTTAAAAAGGTGCAACGCTAGATTTAGAATGTTAACCGTATTTCAGTGGTGACAGATTTTAAAACTTGGTAAAAGTACTTCATAACTATACGCTAAATTTAATAACGATGTTAACTTAACCGGAAGGTCAAGCTGGGAATTGAACCAGTGAATTTCAACTTGACAGACGACACTAGAACGTCTATTCTAGCATCGTCTGTCAAGTTGAAATTCACTGGTTTAAAAGAATGTAATATATATACGGGATATTTTTTTGGGTACGGTTTGCTATCAAATAAACTATTATGTATTGAAGGGCGGCATGCGTTTTCATAAAAATGAAATAATACACAGATTTAAAAAGTATCTTAATTCAGTTACTATTTCTGGAATTCAGAGTGCCTTAAATCGCATTGTAAAATGTATAGCAGTGAAGTAAATAATATTGGTTTCTGTTGCAAGTCGAGTATTCAACCTTAGCAATTGAGGTTTTCCACAATTATCGGGCTAGATCGAGGCGAGGCCGAATTTATAACTGCATTAACATCCAACGAAAATGGCCAAAGCTTGGTTTATTTAACCACTTAACATTAGGCTGAGTTCACGTTTTAGTGGGCAAGCTTACGAATATAAGAATAGGACAACAAAAACCATTATCCAAAGAAAAGCCAAGTAGTGCAGGAGTCAATGGATTGATTTTTAGAAAATAGATTTCCAACGATCTTTCTTATATTTTATTTATCTACATTGACCACTATCTATCTTGATTGTCAGTAATGATATGGGTCAAGTTGGAATCATGCTCAACACTTGAGACTAGAACTTAGGTTTGACGGTAAGTAACGATGCGTTTGCCAGTCGATACTTAACTTTAATGTCACAATCAATTGGCAGAAGCTGACCAGTAGACCCAGAATTTGAAAGAGCCATATAGAGTCTGTGCAGAAAGAGAACAGTCTTAATATTTGAGGGCGCTGCTGTGTTTTATTTACTGTATTTGTCATGTTGACAACACTGTACGACATTATTGTGCCATTGTAACATCTTGATACTGTTTATATGATACTTAAATAAAATGTATACTGTTCGTTCCATTTCACGCCACGACCTTTCTCTTTTCGCACAATCTCTATGTGCCAGCATTTTGGTCACGCGTCACATCTACCAGGTGCTCTAGCCTCTGCATAGGTTAGATTCGGAAAAACTAACGAGCCGCGGTCCTTACGTGCTTTCCTCAATGTCTCGACACCCAAATGGCAGAAATTCTAAGAGTATAAGGCCACAGCCTAGGTTAGCATATTTAGATCGCATAGATAGCTCCGCTTAATAAGGCTCCACGCCTTTTATTTGTGTCTCGGGAATATGTGATAAAGCTAGTGTCAACCCATGAAGTAACCCACAATGAAGCTGTCCTAACTTCCGGAGAAAATAAGTAATTAATTAATTAATTTAATCAAATCTTAAAATTATTCAAACTCACGTTCACGATCACGATCCTGTTGAAGGCTTCCGGAAGAAGCCGAAACAATTATCGATCGTGATATCGACTACGCGTAAGTACCACGTTATACGCGTAGAAACAGTATGAAGTTATCATAAATCCTTTACCGAAGTCACGCTACCGGTCCAAGAGTGACATTTTTCTAAAAAATAATTATTTTTATTGTTACTATTTAATAAATATACCTATAATAAAGCTTGCTTTACTACGGCCATGACCGAAATCTAGCTCAAGAAATTGTATTTATCAACGTAAATAAAGTTGAATAATACATACAAATATCTTAATTATCTTACACATCTTATACATCTACTCTACATATACATACATACATACATACATCTACTACTCAATACATCAAAACACTTCCATTGTTTTTTTACACAAAAATCAAGGATAAAAACTTAAACTTTGCTGCGTGTGAACGCCATTATATAATTCTGTACCTCAGAGGTATACAATATTATGTGATAAAACGAAAATTTTACAGGAGAGACAAAAATGCGCGGAATGAATCTTTGAAAGCAATTTTGACATAGTTGCTTTACAGATATTGCAACAAACTCAACAGTATTTTTTATTATTTTTAAATCCAATTTTTATGTATTACAGTTTATTACAATAAAGTTAATACTTATCTGATTTTATGGACTTGAGACTATTTACCTTGTTACATAAATTAACTTAGGGGTTTTAAGAAAGCATTATGATATCATACTTTTGTTTACCTCTAAATTAAACATGTAGTTGTTATTGGAATTCGGTACCTAGAAACATTATGTTTCTTGTCATCGTGTGGCGTTATGCAATTATTTAAGAATATGGGAGGAGTTTACTTACAAAATGAAACAAAAGTTACTTTACAAAGATGGAAATCAAAATTATTTAAAAAAAAAAAAATCAATACAGTTACTACTCGCATGCTTCAGGTAAGTCAGGGACATCTGCACATGGAAGACTCCTATAATAATCGTGGAACGTGGATGGAATCCACTGCAACGATTTTTGTAAATCGTTGTATTAGAGTCTCGAAATAGGCTTTTGAGTTTCTCGAATAGGCGTCGGCGTGGGCACAGAAAATCCTCTCCGTTTATTTCGTATGAAACTAACTTCTTCAAAAGTTTCCTGATCAAAAGAGGTTTTGTAGAACATTGAACCTATTTCATTTTTTCGGAATTGCATCCATACTATAGCAGAATATGGTGCAGACTCTCCCGCAATAGATTTTTTTCTGTGCACAAAAGGAGCTGATGATCCGTTGCAGAAGCCAGTAAAATCCATGAAATTATTTGTTTACATGTTTACTACTCTAGTTGTAATTTTTAGACTTTCGCGATTCGAACACATTGTTATTAAATCAAACGGGGCTTAATCGCGAGAAAAACATTAGTAATTTATTTACCTCGACGTTTCGACCAAGTTGCATTGGTCGTGGTCACGAGAAGACTGGAGAAATGCGGGTGGCAATGTCGGCGAGAGCGCGTAGTTTCGCTAACTACCCACTTTTAATATTATTAAACTGTAGGGCTGTCACAGCCCTGCAAAAGCACAGGGTTGTCAAAAGTGGGTAGTTAGCGAAACTACGCGCTCTCGCCGGCATTGCCACCCGCTATTCTCCAGTCTTCTCGTGACCACGATCAATGCAACTTGGTCGAAACGTCGAGGTAAATCAATTACTAAATGTTTTTCTCGCGATTAAGCCCCGTTTGATTTAATAACAATTTACTACTCTAATTTTTGAGTTTCACAACAGCTCTTTATAGACTGTTACCAGTCCCAAGGAGTCACAATGAGAAACTCTTGGATTTTCTTCTTTTCTCTCTCTATAATTGAGTGGACTACATCCACTTCCATGTGAGTATAATAAATATTTGTGGTTTATTACCTCCACATTTTCTTTTTTAAACAATATCCACAAATAAGCCATCATTAAATAAATATTTTTATTCTGCCCAGCACAGTTGTCACTCCATACTGTTACTTCTTTTAATTTATTAAATAAATTAAACTCCGTATTAAAAATATGTCTATAAAGCCACGCCTTCGCCATATTCTCTTTTCGTATACCCTCTTCAGCACAGAACTCTATATACAAGGAATATAATTTGTCAATTTGTAGGTGGCTTCCAAGATACTGTCTTTTTGTTCTGTTTCGACTATAATGGCTCTCATATCTCGGTACCTTGCCAATGTGTTTTCGTACTGTTTCTTTAATTATCTCTGCTGTTTTATTAGGTGGTAGATGTCTTCCTCTTAAGACACTGAGACACAAGACTGACACTTAAAGAGAATCTACTTGTAGTTTATCCGCAGAGCGTTTTACTCCAATATTTTTTTATAAGCTAATGGGAAAATACTATTTATAACAACACCCTAATATGAGTAAAAACTGATATCACAAGAATCATAGAAGTCTAATATTCACAACAATGCACACCTACTTACTAACAATTTTCGACATTGAAAAAAGTATCTTAACACCAAGAAATACAGATCAATGGTATAAGACGTTTACAGGAGATACTATTGTTTATCTCTCTAAGAATATTAACTCCAATGAACAACATTAACTTCGCGCAAAGCTTAGAGGTAAATAATCTTATCGTTATTTGAGGTCCTATACCCATCAGACGTTAGTGGATTTAATGTCCTATACGATTGGATATTTCTTTTCATAGATGTTATAGGACTTAATGTCGTATACCATTATGTAGAACTGGTTCTTGCGATTTTAATGGTGCAAAAAACATATTTTCGAAAAAATTGGAGTTACTATTGTATACCTCCGAGGTACAGAATTATAATTGTCAACAATCGTAATCACCCAGCTCTTCGTGTGTTAACTTGTAATGGTGGATTGTTTCGCCTTATGTCTGCAAATATGCAAAAGTGTAGAATATTGTCGGTAAATATTGAAAGAGATATATATTTTTTGTTTTTTCTTATCTCCAGTAAGTTCATTGAATACAGTAAGAAAACGTACTTATAGGGCACGGTTTATAACTGCGCCTTTGTAATTTGATACAACTTACATTAAATCAATCATTTATATCATCCTCGGCTAATATAAAAAAAAAAAATAACATATGTATGATGTAACTGTCTTTAATTTGAGACATATTAAAAAAATACTCAATACTTGGCCGTGGTGGTACCGGTCTAGAATAGTACTCCCCCATCTCTTCCCGCGGGTGCCGTAAGAGTCGGCTAAGGGACCACGTACCAGGAGGTGGGCAGCAGCGCCTTCTGAGGATTGGAAATCATACTGCGCTCGCCAACCCGCCTGCCAAGCGTGGCGAGTATTGGCAAATCCCCCTATATGGGGGAGGCTTCTGTCCAGCAGTGGACGCACATGGCTGAGAGAGAGAGAAAAAAATACAATGGACTTAGTGGAGCAAATATTTTTGTGAAGGCGCTCTACATATTTCACAGTGTGTCCATGGCTTTACGACCCATGCACTGCATAGCTTAAATCTAAATAGGTACTCTAGATAAAAATCTTTGTTAACTATCGCGATTAAAGTATCAAAAAAAATTGTCCGCAAATAGCTAGAACCATTATTTTAAAATGTATGCACATAATAATGTAATTAAGAGTCGTTTGTGAAGAATTTGTTCAAAATGTAAATTGTCTCTTACAAGCGATTGATTTCATAAAAATATATTGTTTCTTTAACTGTTTCTTATATGTCATCATCATCAAATTCAATTGTAATGTCATGACATTATCGGCTGGCCGGTTGGCGCAGTTGGTAGCACTCTGCCTTCTGAGCCGCTGGTCCCGGGTTCGATTCCCGGACAGGTCAAACATTTGTGTGTATGAACATGTCTGTTTGACCTGTGTCTGGGTGTGTATGTGTATATAAGTATATATATCAGTCATCAGGTTACCATAGTAATAGTGCCTAGTTTGGGACCTGAAGACCTTGTGTGAATGTTAATAAATAAATAAATGTTTTTACATAAATGCATCTCGCTGGTTTGATCGCACGTCTAATTAATTTTCTTTGAATAATGCCAGTCAAGGATCAATTTAATCAATCAAGGTTTTTTAACAGTGCCTTGAATTCAGTTGTACTTTGTAAGCTCGTACATCATAGCTCCGTCTTTTATGAATTGATTTGAAAAAACGTTAAAAAGTCAATAAGAAGCCTGCAAAATATATTATGCACAATTGTTAGGCAAACCAAAACAGCCATTGCTATGGACTTCAATAACTTATAAGTTGAAATAGGTTATCCGTTTGATCATAAAAAATCAGGTATCGCATACACTTCAATTCTAATATTAAAAACTCGGATACCAATAAAAATAATTAAAAAATCAATCAAACCGCGCAAGACTTCATTCTCAAGACAGTTAATTAACAGTCTATCAAACGCTGTTTATTCACGTTGTCTGTTGCAAGAGAAAAAATATTAAATATTGATCTCTTTTTCTTTTCAGGAAAATAAAATCTAACTGTTGCCTTTAATGGCAACTAAATAAATTTTTAATTACATATGGAAGTAGGAAAAATGTTATATACGCTTCTAAACGTTCATTTTGGATATAAATAGAGGGGGGGGGGGGGGGGGGGGGCAGCCATGGGCGTCCTATGGCTGTGATGATGATATATTTTGCAGAAATTTCAATAGTTACAAATCAAAATATTGATAAGAGTTATATGTATATTAAAATATACATATAACATATTACAAAATATACATAATTTTGTTGTGTCACGTTATAACGTTAGAAACAGTATTATCTACACGTATAACGTGACACTTACGCGTAGTCAACGTTACGACGAACGCACCCCACTCAAAATCCTGATGAAGGCTTCCGGAAGAAGTCGAAACATTTGTTTTGATTGTGATATCGACTACGCGTAAGTGTCACCTTATACCTGTAGAAACAGTATAAAGTAACAATGAGCGTGAGTTTTTTATTATTATAATTTTGTACTTTAATATTTATGAATTGATAAATTTATATATCATACAGTTTCAAGACAAAATATCGATACGTCTTGTATCGATACTTGCGCCTCCCAAATGAAAACTTTTGTACAAAAGTCATCAACAGCCATTAATTAAAACCAATAAACGTTCCCGCCATTTAATGACGTTTCACAAGTATTGTATTGAAATATTAAATGTATATCACACAAATTACAATAACTGAATTGCGGTCAACAAACAATATGGTTGCAGTGGAAATAAAGTTCATTTTACCAATTATTTAGGGTCTGCTTGGGTTCGGGTGTTCTTTTACGCTAAAGTATTAATTACCGTTAATAATCGTTACTACAGTTTACGGACAGTTTTTCAAATTTGAAGGTGGTAGCTAGCAAGGCGGGTACTCGAAAATACCTTATCATGCTGGGAATTTGATAGTGGTGCGGCCTTCACCGGAAGCTCAAGCCGTTCGTGGGGATCGAACCAGCGTTCGTCAGTTTAACAGCCGACGCTCCCACTGCTGTGCTATCATCGCTTCAAAACAATATTAAACTAAACTAATTAAACTAACTAAATATCGAGTAGGTATCAACTATTTACCCCTATTAACAATATTTCAGCCACTATAATAACATTTGATCAATCCATCATCTATACTCAATTATTTAGTTGTTAAGGAGGTTAGTTACTCTTAATTAAAATCGACAAGTACCCCTGCTAGTTAATTAAATTTAACGACTATCGCGTTGAAAGGTACTTTGAATCACTCAAATTACTATTAATGATTGGCGGTTGTTAAGCAACACGGAGTACAAATCAATTGTTATGTCGACTGTTTGAGTGATCTGATATGGGTTCAGTGTTTAGAGTTCTGTTCTGAACCGAAAACGACACGAGAGGGTTCTATCACCCAAGTATGTCTGTATGTAACAGAACTCGATTCCAGACAAACGTATCCCGGAGCATCCTCCTTAGTCTTCTGTTATCAGCTCGTATAAACTCCCCTTAATAACATTAAGGGGAGAAGGAAGATACTTTTCTCTGAAAGGTCCAGTCGGCGGGAGAACCATTTGAGAGTTCTCCTGTTCATAATAATTTTGTACTTGATTGGCTTAATAATTATGGCTTGAAAATAATATGTACAAAAAACAAAACTTATTAGAGATTGAAGCACCCAATATGTAAACATTAGAAATGAGCCATTGCCAACTATAATAAATCAATAAATAAAATAATGCAGCCATTTCCTCAGCAGCTAGAGAGACGCTCTAAAAATTTTATTCGACATAATTATACTGGAAATAACTGGATTCTTTTAGTTCAGTCTGAAGCTCAAGCTTTACGATATCAGCTGTGCGAGAGTAATTACCGCTGAATCAGCTACGTACAAAAGAAGGGTGTTATTGCGTATACTATTGCTATTGCTAATGAATTATTAAAACTGTGTGCTATGTGTGTCAGTTCATGGATATTTTCACATTTTCATGCATATATCAGTCCATGGATTCATGGATAAGTGACCGTTGGTGGCAGGTACATCTGAGTGCTTCAGTGAGCACGGTAGGCCTTTGGTCCTGGTTAGGATACTTCCTAACCAGGACCAAAGGCTTACCGTTTGAACCTGGTTAGGACGCGTCATGTTTTGAATAACTGACTGGGCAGGTCACATGTTTGCCTACTCATCTGCACTGCGTTGGATATTGATATAGATAGATATAGTATGTAAACTTGAAGTAAAGCCCATATGCTCAGGGGTGGAAAATAATTTAAATATTTTTACTGCCCAGAACCTACCTTTTTGGATTTATACGTTTGTTCTATTGTTCGAGGCCTAGAGAAGCATAAATGACTTGAGTATCTTTACCTGAAAAGAAAAAAACCTCAATTGAATTATCTGAGTTGACATGAAATATCATGATATATCTAAATAAAACATTTCTTATTGAGCATATGAAATTGACTACTTAGATACTTAATTAACTTTGGAAGCCATAAAAAAATGTAATTATTGTGGAAATTATAAGGCCTAAAAGAACAAATAATTACATTTATGAAATATGGATTTTTAAGATTCATTTTAAAAATGTTTCATTTCAGGAACTCCATCCGACAAAGCGAACCAACAATGCTAAGAAAAACATTTCCTGTATTAAAATACCGGAGCGTTGATTAAGTAAATTAGTGGAAACAATAATTTGATATTTGGAAAATATGAACGACAAAATGTTTTAAAACAACATTTAAAATGTCTATCACAATACGTAATAAGTACTGGTATCGAAGAAGCCAAAGAAATTACTGCCAACGGTAACACCGTCCTGATTGCTTTCAAAGAGCAGTTTCCAAGATTTGCCTTAACAGGTCTTCAGGCTGTGAGTATGAGTATTTTATAGTGGTGTGCAATACGAGAGTATCAAATGAGTTGCGCAACTACGAAAGGCTTATGATGATCGACTTTGTTAGGTTCTTATGGAGCTTTACATTCCACATAACCCACTTTGCTGCTCATGAAAAATTTATCGCTCCACCAACAAGTATATTTAACATCTGTAAACGCTAAAAACACAATTCTTTCTATACTTCAAAACTAAGTTATATAATTGCATACCCACAAACTATTGCACCTTCTGTAGCATTTACGCAAACGCGCTTGTAGCGTCGAAAACTCACACTAGGAATGAAGATGGTGGAATATTTATCCAGAGTTTGCGTATGGTAGGTAAATGTTCTGAGGTGATGCTAACATGAAAATGATATGGAAAATCTTTTTATGTATATGTATGTGTATTATAAGTTTTCACTCTATCCACATCTTTAAATTAGATTGACAACAGAATATGCTGTCTCGCGCCATGACTCATGACTTCCGATTCCTTAAAAACTTCTCTGTTAATTCTTTTTAGTCTGGTTTTCGTTTTAAGAGTTGAGGCTTACGGTCTGCTTGCGGCTCAAGTGCCTTAGGCCAACATCTATTTTTGTGTAGTAACTTTTTTATGTGAACTATTGAAATTAACAATTAACAAATAAAGAAATCATTTCACAAAGAATCGGGCTTGACTGCCTCAAGACAACGTCTATAAAAATAGATGAATAAAGATGAATGATACTGAAAACAGAATCATTCATTTTTTATTCCTAGGAAGTTGGTCGGAAAAATTAAATACGATACTGTCTTAATCAATGTAATGCTTACCTCTTATAAGAAGTTTTAGTAGGTTTTATTTTATTTTAACAATCAGTGTATATGTACACGCAGATACAATCACAGGGCGCAACTAGTGTTAAACTAGCTGCGACCCGCTGTTTTACCCGCGTGGTGATGAAAAACGGTGTTGATGAACACCGTTTTTCATCCAAGGTCTAAACTACCTCCATACGAAATTTAATCGGTGGATCCGTTTGAGCGTGAAGAAGTAACAAATATACACAACTTTTGCCTGAATATAATATTAGTAGAATAATAACTACTATTCTTATTCAACTATTCTTATTTACATATAGCAGCCGGTATTCTCGTAAAGTACGGTAATGAAAATGTTAAACTATAGAGCTGTTGTCTTCGTCTATCTCACCAACTGAGACAATTCTCCAGTTAAAATTCATCAAGCATTCACGCGTTAATTACTCACGGATTACGAAATATTATTGAGTAATCGCAACGCACCACCACAGTAGCATAAAGTGCTACAGAAACGGCACGCGGTAGCGTCGAAATTAACACAATTTACGTGAAAACAACGCTCATAGCATTCAAATGTGAAATTGAAAACTGCCAGACTCCGCGCGATTCGCGCTGAGATTAACTTAACTAAATTATACAATCAACCGTGCATTCACGGCGAACCGACGCGCTGCTGAATAACAAAAAACATCAGCATTCACACGGAGTTGGAGCGCTGAAATATGCACGCAGACATCGCTCTCGCCTTAGATATTTCATGTGAGAAAATGCATTTTTCCCCGCGCCTCGCGAGCCTCGAGCACACCCAGCGGACACGTTCACCGATAAAGTAAACACCAGAACTACGCTAGTTTACAGATTCAGTTCCACACCATATGCATTATACGGCACATTTTCTAAACAAATTGTTTTATCGCTACTTCTAAAGTGGATCCGCTCCGTCGCTCACGTAATTCCTCTCAGTCCGCATACAAACAGCCCCTAAGGAGGCGACAATCCTCACGGCAAACAATAAAAATATACATAAAAATAAATTTGATACTTGGAAACCGCAGACCCGACCGTGAGGAATATGCAATGGGCAGGTTTGGGACGAGATCGTTTCGTAAAACTGACTCTCTTTTCTTGTCGGCGCTTCGCGACTAATGCGTCCATTCGTGTCGATAGATTCATTGTGTCGACAGATAGAGCCGTCTCGTCGTGATGTTCGCGAAGATGAAAATGAGAGAAGTGTGGAAATGTCCGTGTGTCGAAATATCGAATGCCTAGTAAATTGCATTGTACGCGACCTGCAGTCGAGATGAAATTGGGTTGCGCACTATCCAATAATTGCGATCGTGTTTTCCGATGATTATAGTCGTGACAGGTGTACTTATGCGACAGACAAATATTTTCGAGAAGATCCATGATCCAGTCGCTTATTACCGTTATTGTAGCCACTCAATCATAGATTCAATTGACGGCGAAGTGATGTATTATTCCAGTACCCGACATGTTAATCTGTGTAATGAATAATGTTAATCATACAAAATATATCAGTGTCGTATAGCATTATGTTAAATGTTTGCTGCATTATTTACAAGTGTACTAATTGCATTTTAATGTGTAATACATACGCTAACTATAAATGATGTGACTGTCAAACTTAATTGAGCCCCCTTAGCAACACAATATGAAACAAAGTCTAAGAAAATTATACGTAAGAATCTGAAAAATCCAAATTAAATAGCGAGAGTAGGCTGAATAGGCTGTTATTAATATATCTTTAGGATGTCGAATTTTTTTTAAATTTTTTTTTCAACATTGTTTGAGCACATACTATTATTTGTTTACATTTAAATAAAAGAGCATAATAGTTTTAATTGTTTTAATGGGCCGATGTTTATATTAAAATTAAATACTAATTACAATACTGCAGCTACTACAATAACATTTGAGCAATCAACTAACTTTTGGCAGCCGATAGATAACTCAAATGCTCTAACCCGATATTTTCAATTAAGATAAATGTTTTAATGCAAGAATTGTGACAAAAGGAATTTAATTCATGATGCATATTTTTTATAACTATTTCTAAAACGGTTGCATAATAAGAGGTTCTGCAATCTCCCACTTTGAGAGTCACTGGAATAAACTATATAAATACAAAACGCATGTACCTGCGTCTTGTGCATATTTATATGGGACCTGTTTTAAGCGTCTTGAATAGAAGCGAGTCTTGTAACCAAATCAGATTAGCATAAGTGCAATAGAACAATAAGGTAGCATATGGCATACATTGGGAATTTATATTAGTTGGTATGCTAAATTGAGCAATTTAATTGACAACGAGTGTGAGGAGCCTTATTTGAATCCTACTAATAATTATAAAGGCGAAAGTTTTTCTGAATGTGTGTATGTTTGTTACTTCTTCACGCTCAAACGGCTACACCAATTTCGATGAAAATGTTTATGTAGATACTTCAGGTCCCGGAATAACGCATAGGCTATTTTTCATCATCAGCGATCATAGCCACGCGGGTAAAACTGCGGGGAGCAGCTTGTAGCAAATATATCGGAATTTTCGTTGATCTTTACCACCAATTGATTACCAGGTAATAAACAGTTTTATTGACCAAATATTGTTGCCATACACTTGCACAGCACAATTCAGCTTTAAAATTGAAATGTTTTATGATCGTGTCAATTGATAATATTTTAATTCAAGAGTTACTTTTATAGCAACATTATACTTTTACTATAATGTTGTAGTGTAGTCGTGCCCCGCGGTTTCACCCGCGTGGCTTAC
Source organism: Apeira syringaria (assembly GCA_934044485.1). Lineage (NCBI taxonomy): Eukaryota > Metazoa > Arthropoda > Insecta > Lepidoptera > Geometridae > Apeira > Apeira syringaria. The sequence continues at coordinate 17,866,523 of OW203662.1, read as the reverse complement.
GGTTTTCTCCAATTATCCCACGGGGACTATACTTTTTCCGGGATAAAAGTATGTGTACCCCATGTGTTAATGCAGGGTTTAAACTATCTCCATTCATAGTTTCATCTAAATCGGTGTAGCCGTTTGAGCGTGAAGAGGTAACAAAACGTAGGTAAACAGAGGTATACACTTACACACATACACACGCTCTTTCGCATTTATAATATTAGTAGGATTCGCTTGCTCGCTAATTTAGCTAATGCCACATTGTCACAAGGTGCAAATTGTTGGCTAACGACTAATTACTAGGCTCAAAGCACGTGGGAGCTTCCCACGAGAGCATTGTCTTCCATTGATCGAGTGAACTTCTTACAGATAGTGTACCAAGCGCGAGCATTCGTCAGTAATACAATGAGTTCTCGCGTTGTTCAACACAGTACGACGGCTCTTCTTATCTCCATTCTGATTAATAGCCACTCAAAGTGCAATGTATAAGCTACAAATCACGTTCTTCGATCTTGTTACGATACTACATCGCTGATTTCTACACTAGGTCTGGGTGTTGGGCAAACGCCCTGTGCTCTGTGAAAAATAGAAATCACCATTCTCAAGGCGAGATCGTTTTTGGATATACCTCCGTGAGCACTGATTTTGAACTGATTACTGTAATGATTAAACGCGATTATCTGGATAATTTCCGGTTGTATATTAGGTAAAGATAATAGATATTAATCATTCTTCAGAAAATTCAACTGCAATATACGTCGAAGCACAAATAACAGCGATTTGTAATTGAGGCTGTGCCTGGCTTGATTGAAAGTACCAGTTTTTTTTTAGGTAACCACAGAGTGGCGTACCGTTTAAGACACAGAAATAGAGTTAGTTAATAGTATGGTACAGGTACCAGAAGATGGTAACATAAGGTGAGCAGAGGGTGACCTTCCATGGAATTATTTCAATCCATGGAAACAACTGGTGTAACTGTAAATTAAGCATTTCTATCTTTTTAAAACCATTCAAAGACCATTCAAAGTTTATCTAAAAGTGGTAATTATACCTACTAGTTTTTTTAAGGCAACTCCTTAACTATTAGTCAGTGATTATTTTTAAAGTTATAGAAACAAATAAAAATCATATCCAACTTATCTAACATATTAACATATACATAACAAATTAAATGAGGCTTATAGAAGAATTAGCTATGTTGCTTTAGCATTTAAACCTACATTGACATTGTTATATAAATGGTCAGCAGTGCAATTCAACGCAATGCATTCTGGACACGCTGCCAGCTGTAGCGGTAGCGGATTCGATTGTTTGAGTTATCTATATGCTGGCAAGAGCTAGTTGATTGCTGAAATGTTATTGTAATAGTTTAAGTATTGTAATTAGAAGTTTGTATTTTAATATATTAAAGGCCCATGTAAAAAATACATACATGGTTATAATATTATCGAACACTTAGAATAATTTTAAATTCAATTATTAAAGAACAGTTTTTTTAAAACACGGACGGTATATTAAATAAAGTACAACACACAAACTTGCTCGCTTATATACACATGTACGAATAGTAAGTAATACAGCACTATACCGGCTGCTTCTCATTCACACACGGACACACAAACACAAACACGTTAACATACACAAAAACCCAGACACAACACACACACTAATGCACCTAAAACTTACTAGTCTAATACTATGACAGTCTAAAAATACATAAGTTACATCAGTAAAATGTAAATCCGTTATTGGCCTTAGGTGTAAGCTATTTGTACAATAATTTGTTTATAAAGGGCTGTGGATTTTGTAAATAAATAAATAAATAAATAAAAAAGTAAACTTGGTAAAAAGTTGACTTCAGGTGTCCAGGGCCCTGGGTTCAAATACCGGAATAGAGTCACCAGTAAATTGATCAAAATGTTTAGGTTAAAATGCTTTTTTTTTATTTATTTGTTTAAGCATATTCAGACACAGTACATAACAAAAAATTACAATTGAATGCGAAAAATATAAGTATAGGTAGTTGATGTACCAACAGCGAAGACCACAGATTAATAACATAAGTAATTACATAAAGTCTAACAGAACAAACCAGAATTTGTTTACGCTTTAGTTTACCTATGTCTATGTATGTTAATTACTGTAATAAATACAATATGTCCTTAAAGTAGGTTAGAAAGGAAGCTTAATCACTTAGACTACTAATGTTAATAGATTTGGTCTTTAAGACCAATAATTTTATAAATTTCTATTTGGTTTAGGTTTTTAGTTAATTTCTTGATCGTGTTTGTGTCTTAGTTTTATGAAATCCTGTTTGAATAATAGTCGAGTAATTGTAGCGCTGACATCGTCGACAGTGAGCAAACGTTCCATACTCGTGAGAGGAACAATCCTTGCGAAATCTGCCTACTTCGAATTCAAGACACGATCTCCTTATTTATGATCAAAGGACCAAGAATATAATAAAATTATCAATACTCATAAGGCTGTTACAACGTTACCTTCTTAACAGTATTATCATATTGTATGTATTGCTTACGGGCTGGTTGGCTGTGGTCTAAGTGAAACTTGTGTTCCAGACGTTACGTCAATCACTGCGGTCGACATCTCCTCAGTATCAGAGAAGACGCCGCGAAGGAGAGTTCTACGCTCTTGTCGCCGCTAGGACCTGAACCACTGAAGATGTCGACCGCAGTGATCGATGAAACGTCTGGAACACAAGTTTCACTTAGACCACGGCCAAACAGCCCGGAAGCAATACATACAACATGTAACGCCGGCCGTGAAAGCCTTAGAGTTTACAGTATTATCATTAACATATATTTAATTCAATTGAAGAGGAGTAGCACTCTATGTGAGACATGGAGAAATACTGTCACCATATCTATTTTATTTCTACCGCCAGGCAGTAGTGTTCAAGTTTGAAAGGTATGTTTTACGGTTAAATTACAGGCACATGCGACTTAACAACTTTACTCGTATGTCGCAGTGCAGTGCAAAATCCTGTGGGACCTTTGCTTTTTCTGTCACCTTGTTCCATAAAAAAATAAATGTATAATTTTTATTATATGTAAACAATTGGGTAATTCACCCCTATTGCCTATCTGACTATGCCACTAAAATTGTTTTTTTTTATATTCATTTTAGGATCTACAAACAGTACAAAATCTTACAATTAGGTGCGAAGAATATATGTATAAGTATAGGTAGTTAATGTACCAACAGCGTAGACCACAGATTAATAAAGATTGGTTCTATTATAGGTGACTTAAAATAGTTTAGAGTTTTGCAGTTGTTTGTTGTTTGTTTTGTACCTATCATCTCTAGATTTGAAATAAATCCTATACTATACGGATTTTTAAGGCTTAGATCAGAGATTCGCCCGTGTGTCTATATATACTTTTTCGATTTTTAATTTCTTTGTAACGTACTGCGTAGTGTAGGTACGGTGCCTTAAATATAATTGAATCATCTAATCAACTGTGCGGTAATATTTCCATAGAAGAAGAAGAAGAAGGCAGAAAAAGATGTATTTTTTTAAGTTTGTCTTAACTCACCTTGTTTCATATTAAGTTCAATAATTTTCAAAACAAAACAAAACATAGGAAGTTGATATCGAAATTCCCCACAAATCTTCTTCTGTATTTCTTAAATGGAAATGTGGGAAAAAAGGTTTCTTCTTTAGCTCAACGAGTAGCGTACGTGTCAATAGACATAAATCTAATAATCTAATAATATTTTACAGAGGAAAGATTTAATTGTTTGTTTGTTTGCATTGAATAGGCTCCGAAACTATTGAACCGATTTGAAAAAATCTTTCACATTTGGGAAGCTACATACACTATCTCTGGGAAACATAGCTATATTATATTTTTTTTAAATAGGGCTCCTTATAATTTAAATTTTAAAATTTTATACCCGTTCAAAGCCGGGGCGGACAGCTAGTAGATAATATAATATGTTTTGGATGTCTTTCATTTTCAATAGTCCAAGGGCATATAGTATTGTTATTGCACAAACATGCATTTATGTAATGATCATAATGACACTAAGCAACTGGGGCTTAATCAGCTGTGCAGTTAGCAAGGCATGAAATTAGATTATTTAAGAGTGACTAATTGTGGAAAAACCAAGTTCTAGAGAAATAATTAAAACAAAAGGATAACCCTAAGCAGCATTAAGCTAGCATTAAGCATGTTAAGTAAGCATTATGCAACAATACCGGATCAGATGTGCGCTGCAAGGCTACATTTTGTTTAATTAGCATTAATATATTGTTTGTAGGCGTCTGGCGTAAGCTAACTGTGAGAATTTGAGATGTACAACCTTGTTGTAAGTAATGAATTCTATCGGGTCCTCTATACATTACAAAACATTTGTCTGTTTTTTTCCTTTGAAACGGATTTAAAGCGTGATTCAAAATGACAATAAACACAATTACCTATTGTGTTTTATAAATAAGTATGGGTGAAAAATTCTAACGCGGTTCTTTTTCAAAAATAATAATTTTCAAACTGAATCAAGTAAAAAACTAAAACTTATCTAGTCAGGATAGAATTGTTTATTCAATATTTCATCATTGTATTTAAGACTGCTGAGTAATAATATAAACTTTCCATTATATAAGAAGCAGTAGCACTCTATGTGAGAGTTCACCAGGGATGGACTGCCAAAATATACATTTTTACCGCCATGTCATGTGTTTGTTTTACTGTGCTTCGGTTTGAAGGGTATGGTTTCCGGTGACCCTCAAGTACCTACTACTCTCAAGTATGTTCAACTGTCTCAGAACCTATGACATTCTACATCTAGTGTGATCATCACTGACCATCAAGTGAAATAGTAGTCTAACGCTTTAGATATATAAAGTATAAAAATCTGGTCAGGGTACGATGTCTCCCACCTCACCCATGCATGTTCAATTCATGACCACCTTTGAAAATCTTCTTTGATCCCCCTTTTTAAATGTCCAAACCATACAATATAACTTTCCCGTGCATTTCTGGAAGATACTGGTTATAACTAGATATTGACTTACTATCACCGTGGAATTGCCACAGTTCATACGATAGCTAGTGCGAGTTTGTGGTGGATGCGAGCTGAAATCTTGATTAGAGCCACCTGTCCTCGACTACAAACTACAACTGAATTGTTTACTGAATTAGACCTTAGTCGTTAGTTCTTAGTGCTTTACTTTGTGTTACTGATTAGCTTTATACTGAATGCTTGTGTTGCTGTCTGTACATAATCGGACGCAAATTGTAGAAAATATCAGGTACCAAAAACTTGGTTGAATGTACTGAATATCTTTCTTAGTTCTTAGCAAATAAAAAAGTAAATGTTCAAACAAACGTAAACACTTAAATAATTATACGAGAGTTATGAATACGTAAAACATATTTCTTATTACTTATTATTAGTGAAGGAAAGAAGATTGGCTGAGCAGGTGTTAATGGGTGAAGTTAATGGTAGTGTTGAAAGAAGAAGGCTTTGGCGAACTCGAAATCAGATTTAAGAAGTTCCATTAAAGGGCGAGGCTAAGAGCACTTTAAATCGACGCTCTTGTATGAAAGGCCTGATGAGTGTGGATGAAGCGAAGGAAGTGTGTCGGGATCGTAGCATTTGGAAGGTTGTAGTCTCTGCTTACCCCTATGGGAAAAAGGCTTGAATATATGTATGTTTATTACTAGTAAAGTACATAATCGTCACATGATTTGTTTTAGAAAAGGATAGCAATATAAGTCGTAAGTACAGTCATTAGCCTTAATTAAGGCTAGGTTGCGTCAATATCATGCAATCTTTATTAAACTCATTGAAGAACTGACAAGATAGGAACAAGATTTTAATTTCAATATTTTATTTTGGTTTTCAATGAACGCAGTCGGAGGCATTATCTGCTCACTCTTAGATTTTGTTGTTCTACCTATACCACCAACAACTTTATATATCACTATTACTAGCATTTCCTATTCCAAACTACAATAAAACATATAAGTTATATATATATTCGAAAACACCGTTGAAAATCCTTTATTTTGATATCACACTCGATGTATTTTGAAAATTTTTAATTTTTTTGAGAATACATTTTGGCGCCATAAATCCTTCATATTGTTTTTTAATAATTTTGATGTACCCAGTGTCACTCTCACGACCAAGGCGAATCTGTTGATACCACTCACATAAAAATACGACCAGGCGTTTAGGCTCTAGGGCGTGCCAAAGAAATATACATACATACATACATACATAATAATAATAATAGTCCTCCTCATCGATTTCGATGACGGCGACCCTTGCTATCATTGCTTTCTTGCGTGAGCCCTGTAGTGGCTCGCTATCCCAAACTTGGACTTAAAAAACCCTGTCACAAGCGCTACAATAAAGTTGGCCCGCAGAGTTGTAGGTGGGCTTAGGTCTTTCTTTATGTAGTTGTCGTTTGTGGTCCAAATTTTGGAGTCGGCTTTCTTCAGTAATCAATTTTTACCAATTGTTCATAGATTAAATAGTTTGAACCCTTTTATCAAATAACCATTTAATATAAAGCGAAAACTGTGGTGGATTCTACAAAGGGCGGACTCCTATAGAAAAGGCTGTAAATGTTGAAGAATGAATGAAAATTGTGGATACGATAGTTCTATACAGAGTAGCTGGAGCGTTTCAAATCCGTGAAGGTATTCCAACTTGTATTTTCAAATGTTTTTTTTAAAAATCAGTATTACTAATTTATAATTTTCAAATGTAGCGTTTGACCGTCATGTCACTTGATGGTCAGAGAGAAAGTTGTCGAAAGTGAAATCGAGCTCAGTGACGCTGCGAATACCAGTAGAGCCCCAGTAGTAGACCTTTTAGTCCACAGGATTAATTACCCTACTAATATTATATGTAAATGCGAAAGTTTGTGTGTGCGTTTGTTACTTCTTCACGCTCAAACGGCTACACTAATATCGATGAAATGTAGTATAGAGATAGCTTATACCGTGGATTAACTCGTGGATCATCACCATCATCACCGTTTTTCGTTCCCACGCGGGTGAAACCGCGGGGCGCAGCTAGTATAGTATACAGCTGAATGCGTAATCAACTTGCTAGGCGAATCTCAGCCCTGTACGATGTTATAGAAGTAATAAATTTGGACTGCTTGCAGAATGCAAGTGGTACCACTTAATTAAGTGCCAGGGACGGTATTCTGTGATCGTGAATTTAAGTCTCTCTTCGATTTTTTCAAAATAAAATTCCAATAGCACTAAAAAAATAATAATAAAAATTTAAACTAACATCGTAGACAGGTTCAAGTTTGCGGTCATGGGTGATGAGATTATGTCATCGCAGAGTTTCGGAGTGATTGATGACTCACAACTAAGCTAAGCCCGTATTGACAGACTTAGCTATTGTATGCTAAGTGCATGCTAAATCCGCTATTACCTAACGATCTTTGACATTTGACGAGTTTAATACACGCGGTTTTGGTTTGGTTTAATCATTTATTATTTTTAACTTAACAATGGCTTTTTAAGAAATTTCACACAAACTTGGGGGAGGTGAGTATCCTCTATTTTCGTCCCTCAATAAAAGTAGCATATACTGTTCTACACGTTCTATCAATCCAATATTTACCAAAATTGATGAGCATCAAGATTTTTACAAGGACAGGCTGAAAGCGGCCCGCGTCAGGTCAGGTCAGTCGGAAAATGGACGTCCTAGTGGCAAGGTACTTTCGAGTACCCGCCTGGCTAGTTACCCTCAAGTCAAAACACATGATGTGTTCCAGGCAGCAGGTCTTGAGAGTCAGTAATCATTCTAAGACTAGCGAGATAGCATCTTTGCCTACATCATCACTGACCAAGTGAGATAGTGGTCAAACGCTATGTCTATACGGATAAAAAAACTCAAGCATGTTTTTAGACCATTTTCTATTTCCCGCGTAGTTTACTACGAATAACCTCAATCATGAAAAATTTGCCAAACACCCAATGTTTATTTATTTATTTGTAATAAAATAATTGTTGCACTTACAGTTCTTCACCAAATCGCACAACAAGTCACACACATCAACACATTTACATATTCACATTATCCTATAACTTACTTATGAAATCAATACATAGGTCTAAAAATATATTAAGTTTAGTATGGTTTATGTTAGGTCCTCGTCTTGAATTGTCAATCGAAATCCAATATAATTAAAACATGCAATAAACACAGTTAAAGATAAAATAATTGATCATTATTGTTCTGTCATTCCAATTTTCCACAGTGGCAATTCCCACGCAGGCAATATATGGCAACCCAGTAATTCTGCAAATTATTATATCACGTGACACGAATTACACGGTCGTTCCATCGCATCGTGCTCATAACGAGCCAATGAAAGGGGAAGGTGACATAGACGTGCCATTGGCTATAATTCTCTTGTGATTATCTTTAATGACCTGTCTATTATTCATTTTTAGTCTTAGCAAAAGCACGAAACCCTATGCTTATTGTATTATCAGCAAACTGATAAGCAATTACTAGTGGCCGGTACTAGTTACTTGACTGGCCGGTTGGCGCAGTTGGTAGCACTCTGCCTTCTGAGCCGCTGGTCCTGGGTTCGATTCCCGGACAGGTCAAACATTTATGTGCATGAACATATCTGTATGACCTGTGTTTGGGTGTGTATATGTATGTATATATATCAGTCATCAGGTCACCATAGCACAGGCTCTGCCTAGTTTGGGACCTGAAGACCTTGTGTGAATGTTAATAAATAAAAACCTGGCAGGGACAAACATTAATGCGATGAGGGGAAATGTTTTTCCCGGGTCTTGGATATTTGTGTGCTGTAATTATGTGTATCTGTTACTCCTGTGACATAGGTAATTCTAGTGCGAGGGTATTAAATAAAATATATAAATAAATCATAAAAGTAAAAATATTATTTTATTGGTAGATTTATTAGTAGATATATTTTCCGCCGTGGTGGTACCGCCTTAGAATTATTGTACCCTCTTTATCTTCCCGTGGGTGCGGTAAGAGACGCCTTAGCGATAAATAGCCAGAAGGTGGGCAACAACACTTTCTGTATACAATGAAATCAAACTGCGCTCGCCAACCCGCCTACCAAGCGTGGCGAGTATTGGCAAAACCCCCCCATGCGGGAGGACTGTGTCCAGAAACGGACGTCTTATGGCTGACATGATGATGATGAGATGATTTATTAGTTTAGAAATATATTCACTAACATTTTCATTCCTCTTACCCATTGTTGATGTTAACTATGAATAAATAGTTTAAAAGTTATAGGTCGGAGAAATGTACATGTACCGGTACATCAAAGAAGCTGCAAGAATATTTTCTAGGCTTTAGGGAAAACCCTAAAATGTAAATCATACAGGAACGGTGAAATGTGATATTTTGGTAACACAATAATTTTCAGAAAATCACAACCTAAGATTCACAAAGGTGTATGTATAGCTTATTTTTTACACCCCCGCACTAAGATACCCTGTTTCGCGGGAGGCATATAGAGACACACAATCACAATACGCAAACAGCAAAGACCTGAGAACAAACATCTAGGTATACTCATCACAGAAAAGTCGCGAACCCAAAGTCAATGTCGCTGACCCCTGAGCCACGGCGATCGTCACAAAATTTAACGATAAAGCATAATGTTTCATTTATATTACTTTTGTGTGCTATTCACTACCAATAATATATACAACTATTCCATTTTACGATAATGCACCTAAGTACTTACCAAATAAAACGTAAATTTGCATGGATTTTATTATTTATAGCACCTCAATTTCTGATTCATTTTCGATACGCTGAAAAACCAAATTTAAAATAAGAACGCAAAGCTTGAGTATCAGGGACGGGGTTCGGTTTGGCGCCATCTTCGACAGCCACGTGAATATAATTAATGGTTTAGTTAATAAGCTCTTTTACACGTCACGATTCGGTTTATTATTTCAAGCTTTTATTCCACTTGCAATGTATATTTGTTCGGATAGAATCTTTCATCTGAATTTTAAATCTTTACCAATTATATTAATATAATAATATGGGACAACATTCACACAAGGTCTTCAGGTCCCAAACTAGGCAGAGCCTGTACTATGGTAACCTGATGACAGATATATATACTTAAATACATACTTATATACATATACACACCCCGACACAGGTCAAACAGACATGTTCATACACACAAATGTTTGATCTGTCCGGGAATCGAACCCGGGACCAGCGGCTCAGAAGGCAGAGTGCTACCAACTGCGCCAACCGGCCAGTCAAGCTACCACCCTCAAGTTTGAAAAACTGTAACCAAACACATAGTGTGTTCAGGCAGCAGTCCTTGAGAGCCAGTGAGCATTCTAGGTCTAGCGTGATAACATCTTTGACCACAACGTCACTGACCATCAAGTGAGATAGTCAAACGCTAGATCTATAGAGTATAAAAAATATGTCAATCGCTGTTTAATCCATGCCTCAAATGTTTTTAATCAAACAAAACAAATGTTTTGAGATGGAAAGAAATCGTTTAAACGAAATAAAATATAAATAATACTAATAATATAATAGCCATCAATCAGTAAGTTTGCGCTAAGCGCCACAGTTGGTTTATTTCTAAAGTCCCCACTGCTGCATGACCACCGACGTAGAGTCTACGAATAACCCAATGGTACGAAAGTGAAGATTACTGAACGTGAGTTACGTGCTGAGGCTCGCGCTCGCCGCCTGGCACGATCATAACTCCCAGATGAAGAACTGCAATTAAGTTCGAAACTGGTCGGAGAGTAATTTTCCAGTGTTTACCACGTGAGTCCTAGTCGGTTTGTTACATTACAATTAGTTCAATTAGTATATCAATTTTTATTTTTTATTTTTTTTATTTATCAACATTCACACAAGGTCTTCAGGTCCCAAACTAGGCAGAGCCTGTTGCCTATGGTAACCTGTTGACTGATATATATACTTATATACATATACACACCCGGACACAGGTCAAACAGACATGTTCATACACACAAATGTTTGATCTGTCCGGGAATCGAACCCGGGACCAGCGGCTCAGAAGGCAGAGTGCTACCAACTGCGCCAACCGGCCAGTCGATTATTATGTTAAAAGCAAACAAAAGAATGCTATGATTATTTCAAACTGAGCTCAGAATTCAAACAAGCGACAAAATTCTACGTCCGTGTTACTCATCAAAAACAATTGTACAAGTAACTATTAAAAAAACTAACTAACTTAAAAACTTTTTGTAAGAGTCGATTGATACATGTTTTTATTTTCAATTTTTAGATTAGATAATTGTATTCATATAGTTAAGGAATTATTATTTATTGTTCTAACGTACTGTATTATTATATTATTTTTTAAGATGATTCATGTTCTATGCCTATTTTGGGGAAGACACTGTCTGCTGCAACACAGTGTATACTAAAGCAGCAGGCAGGGCTTTCTATGTATACTTTGTTAAATTTATTTTTTTCCGTGAATAAAGAAATTTGTATTTGTATTTGTATGTCCCGGCATAAAGTTTTATTGCTTCTTCAGCGGCGTTTGTGAGAACGTTTAGAACTTTGTTTTATGGTCAGTCGACTACCATAACGTCTAGACACCAAAAATGATGGCTCTTTTTTATGAAAGAACTTAGGCGTGGACGTAATGAGGCATGAAATACGATTGCTAAGGACGCTTTAGTAAATTTTATGTCGAACATGAAATATGGTTCTGCCTAGATGTTAATACGGTTTAAAAGTTTTGCTATCGCCTTCACTTGTTTCCGTAGTAGGTTCTAGTAGGTTTTAATATTTTGTGACTCGATTCACATACTTTTTACATGGGTACTTTATGATTATGATATGTATGTTGTTATGTCTATTCATTCATTTATTCGTTTATTTCAGATAAAAATCCATATAAGTAATTATACACAATATTAAAAATAAATTTACAAAAATACAAAACGAGAAAAGTCAATACATATAGTTAAAATGTCAAATCATAATAAGTTACATAATAAGTCATAAACATAAAATAATATTAATTATAATCAATTATTGTCATCTTAGTCTATATAATGGTTTGGCTCTGGCGTTCTCAATATACAGTTTAGTAACATGAATACAATCTGGGCATCTTCAAGTCACGAGTGAACAGGTATCTTCTAGGCAGGCATGAAGCATCGTAGACCGCATCATCACTTAACATCAGGTGAGATAGTGGTCAAACGCCTGCCTATTGTGAATAAAAAAGAAAAAAGAAAAAAAAAGTCCAATACTGCATCATTAGGGCACCCCCGGTCCATCCCCCACGCAAGCAGCTGTGGGTAGTTAGTGCTACCACGCACACGACTCATCAGGGACGCTACACGTTTACGAATAATTTTACGTTTACTAACCCTTCCAGTCGACGTTTAAGGCTGCGCCCAATGCCAAAATTACGCAAAAGGAGTATCTTCAGATGCACTATATGATGGTAACTAACGCATATATTTCAATTTTAAAAATATTGAAGGTGAGGCAAGATCTTGTAGAAGTAGAGTAATTGAATAGAATTATGAAAAAACATTTGAATCCTTTATAAAAAAATAAACAGTTACCGCACTAAAAAAAACCGTTTTTCTTCAAATGCTCTGAATTCTCAGCGACGATCCCACTTTATTATATATGAATAATTAGTAAGATTTTTAATTCCTAGTTTATATTTTGAATAATTAACTAAAACCGTGGCGCGTCCGCCTGGCCGTGTTTGCTTTTCGTACTCCAGCGGGCGACAAGATGCGTTGTTTTATCGATCGCATTAATTTTTTTCTTGTTTTCTAATACCTTGTTGAAGGTTTTCACAGAGAGAACAATTATGAATATACTGGAAATGTTTACGGTATCGATAAAATCGCAGTACGCGCGGATGAAAGCGCGGCGCGCAGCTAAATATAATATTTCTATAAAATGTAATTACAACAAGTGGGTAGTTAAATATATATAATTATTAGATACAGCTGCGCCCTGCGGTTGTGCCCGCGTGGTGATGAAAACCGGAGATGATGACGGTGATAAAAATTAGCCTATGTGTAATCCAGGGTATAAGCCCCATACCAAATTTTATCGAAATCGGTGTAGCCGTTTGAGCGTGAAGAGGTAACAAACATACACACACACACTTAAACACATACACACAAACTTTCGCATTTATAATATTAGTAGGATAAATTATGCGAGTGTAGTGAGATCTAAACGGTCTCGAAGCAGCCAACTCCGGCAGTCGGCAGATCGTGTGCGTGTCAAACGGAGGCTGAATAATGACATCGGGTGACATTTAATTTCGGATACAAAAGGCTCTTTATGCTGTTTACCCTAATCCATTTAACATTTATGCCCATAAGGGGTGAGGGGGAATCTGACAGTAAAACCTTTTTACTTGATCCTATAATAACATTTGATACATTATGTTATATAACGGAATTATGGTGCTCTAATGAGTATGCAGTGTAGTTTAGAGGCAACCGACTGCATCCACAATGGATGCGATAGAAGCAGATTTAGCTGAACTAGATTAATTAACAGTAATACAGTACTGATCGTTTATATGAGATGCATGTTATGAGATTGATTAGAGCTAATATGGGAAGCTTCATATATGTATTGGATCTGATTGAATGTACAGTTGAAATTAACTTATATAGTATTAATGTAAAAATATCTATCGTTTATCTTTTTTAACCGAATTCAAAAAAGGAGGAGGTAAAAGTGTTACGTCCCCTTGGACTACTTCCTAATTGAGGGTGAAGAAATCGGTGAACAGAGACAATGACAAAAATTGATCCCTTTACTTCAACAAGTGATTTCACAGTTTTGAGTGTTGAAGCCGGTTCCATTTTTTGGATTTAAAAAAATAAGTTATACTGTGCCTCTCTGCCGGCATTTACTATTTTACCAGGCGGGAGGCAGGCACAGAAGCCTAGTTATCCAGGCGCAGAAGACGCACAGCCAAGGGCAAGCGCTGAAGACGCTTCGCCGCAAAGGCGAGGCGACTACCTCAAGGGCACCGCTGTGGTACGAACCTCGGTTTGGGCCAACGCCTGAATTGGGAAAAATCGAAATTCAGACACTACGTCTCTCGTTTATAACTATAGTTAAATATATCTTCTTTTTCTTCTTCTTCTCAGCAATAGGACATCTACTGCTGGACACATGCCTCCCCAATATATAAGGGCGATTTACCAACTCTCCCCACGCTTGGCAGGCGGGTTGGCGAGCGCAGTATGATATCCTATCCTCAGAAGGCGCTGCTGCCCACCTTCTGGTACGTGATCCTTTAGCCGACTCTTACGGCACCCACGGGAAGAGATGGGGGAGTACTAGGCCGGTAACACCACGGCCAGTTAAATATATAAATAATTTTAAGTACATAAAAAAGTACCTTTTATGTAATTAACATTATTTATATATTTAACTTCAGTTATAAACGAGAGAATCCTACTTCAACATTCATGACAAATTTTAGACAGGGTTTAAATATTGAATGTTCAATGTTTTAAGCTTTTTCAATTACGATTAATTTGATTGTAATTATTTCAACAATGTTTATTTATAAATAATTTAAAACAAAGCTTCGCGTAGGAGTTAAAGGTTGTCGGATGGGCGTACATCGCATTACAATATTTACAAAGAACATTGCACGCCTGTATGGACGAAGGTATTTGCAATGATTGACGAGGCATTGAAATGGTAGAGCTCAGAGTGAATAATAAGTACTTTTGCCAACAAATGTTTTAAACAAAGGAAATTCGACAAACAGAGTTTTGAATTTGTGTAAATTCTCTACATTATCTGAATACGTGTAGACTGGATATAGACTACGAATAGATATAGACTATAGCAAAGCCGGATAATACAAAATATATAATAATGTGTCAAAGTCCCGAGAATTTTCAATCAAAAAAACAAAAGAAGGCGCAACACTGACTATGTTTGCTTAAGCTTAATTGAATAACTATGCTTAATCTTGGAGCAAGATAAAGGCTAGCGTTTGGATCACGTGTTGCTTCATTTAGTCGCCCCGAAACAATATATTATATGTTTATATGAGGTAGATGTCGCACAAGCGCGCGGAAACTGAGCCGGAAAAATTAAGTCAATTGTAGTAATTTTGATTACGACGCGTATTTCAAGCGCAAGTGTAAACATATAGCTATCCTTTTCTATATTATTTGTACCGTATTATCTGTCGCAGTAAGCATGTTTATGTCGTAAAGGAACGGTATACGGTTAAGAGCTTAGCTGATTATTTCTACCCAGTTATCCAATAAAATGAATTCCACGAGCGATATCATACCCCAGTCCCGACGGGATTTTACGTCATCATAACAATTGACTGAGATAGATTGTAGGGTCCGCAATATTTTCCGATTGTCCACTTTTTACGGCTATTCATTTTCATCTCGTTTTTGTAACTGCCTACATGGCTTTTTATTTTACGTTTATTTG
Organism: Apeira syringaria; assembly: GCA_934044485.1. Lineage (NCBI taxonomy): Eukaryota > Metazoa > Arthropoda > Insecta > Lepidoptera > Geometridae > Apeira > Apeira syringaria. The sequence continues at coordinate 17,851,055 of OW203662.1, read as the reverse complement.
TAGACAGTTTAAAAATTGGTCAGACTAAAACTGACGATATTGTTGTAACGCGAAAAGTAACAGTCGTTATCAATGTATAAAACACGGGAGTCACTCACGTAATAAGTCAGAGGGTTCCGACTATAAATTTCAACCACATTCGGTGGTCTTTTTCAAGGAGAATACGGGGCGCTCGCGGACGCGGTCGCGAGCGCCCCGTATTCTCCTTGAAAAAGACCACCGAATGTGGTTGAAAATATAGTCGGAACCCTCTGACTTATTACGTGAGTGACTCCCGTGTTTTATACATTGATAATGCCTCAAAACCACGTCAGTTTTAGTAACAGTCGTGTTTTATAAATGTATATGTAGGTAAAATGATGAACTAAAAATTTTTGTAATATTAAGTAAGAAATATATTTAAACTAGAAAAAAAACACCTAGAGATGTTTTTTTTTCATATTTTGATTTGCTCGTCTTGTGATTTAATTTTATGATGTGTTGTTAAATAATGTTTAGGTGTTGTATGTATTGCTTTCGGGCTGTTTGGCCGTGGTCTATGTGAAACTTGTGTTCCAGACGTTTCGTCGATCACTGCGGTCGACATCTTCAGTGGTTCAGGTCCGAGCGTCGACAAGAGCGTAGAACTCTCCTCCGCGGCGTCTTCTCTGATACTGAGATAGAACCAAACAATGGTTCTATCAAAATTGTTTGTCAAGACAAATATATGCACACTTGCTGTCTTGACATGATAAAAAAATACAACATGAAACCAACCAATTCACTTATATCAAGATATAAGAAAAAACTTGTAAAGGTCTAAGGTTAAATAAATTAGTAAGCACTAAATAAATTAGACCAAATAAATTCAACTCACCTCTCAGTAGAAATACTCGGAAGCTCGCCTCTTGATCGTTCGAACTCTGCAAAGAATATTAAAAGGAATGTTAATATTTTCCTCAATTATTTCAGTTTTTTTCTAATGAAAACGAAATAATCTTTTTTAACAAAGACCGTGTTTGAAACGCTTACTTGTCCGGAAAGTAAGCCGACATGAATAGCTACAACACTGTAAATACTTATTTAACATCACAGAGTATTTAATTACTTTACATTAGGCCGCCAAAATCAATTAATTTAATGAAACTTTGGTATTGAATCTATTGATCAGTGAAACTTAATAAAATTGTCTAAAAGAAGATATAAGTCTAAATTTGTTTGTTACTTATGCATGACAATACTAATACCTTTAGGAAAGTAACTCGTCACGTAACTTGTTTTCTAAAACTACCTACACTTAATAAAACCCATGTAATATTATAGATAGCGTTATAAGAAGAACTTAAGCGAAAATGGAATAAGAATTTATAGATACTTAATAATTTAGAAAGTTGTAGCCAGTTTCTTCATTATTCTTGATTTCATTATGATTGTTAGTACTATTATAGTACATTTTGTACGGTGTAAATACTGCCTGTATGTTAGTACTAAATCAAAGCCAGTATAGTCTTGCATAGACACTTGAGGCCAACACAATTAAAAAGATCCTTATCAAAATATTATCCATTGAGTACGAATAGTTAATAAGTAAGATTGCAAATATACTCCAAAAAGAAAAAAAAAAACTCTTTTTTTACTGCCGTTCATAAAAAACAAAAACCTATCTGAATGTCATGAGCGCTCATTTTAATCGTAATTTTTAGACTTTCGCGAATCAAACACATTGTTAATAAATCAAACGGGGCTTGATCGCGTGAATAACATGAGTCTTCTCGTGACCACGACCAATGCAACTTGGTCGAAACGTCGCGGTAAATAAATTACTAAATGTTTTTCTCGCGATCAAGCCCCGTTTGATTTATTAACTCATTTTAATCGTAAACCATTTTCTAATTCAGTTTGCACCAAGTGTTTTCTTATTGCCATATTTGCATGAATCATTCATAACCAAACGATCAATCACGATCACGTCATGTAACATCGTCTAGTGTTCAAGTTTTGAAGGCAAAATTTCGGCTACTTGTGAGTTTTGAACCCACGACTACAAAATACCGTCCTGTCGCTGTGCCATCTCATTCAAGTTACACCTAGCATATTAATGCAATGAACCATAAAACTCATCATCTAACTAATGCTCTGTATATTTGTTCAATTGTTATATATTTATAGAGACAAAAAATTCTGTGCTATCAATGAGACATAGAAAACACCAGAATAGTAAAATAAGCAAAGTTGACGGGTACTTTAACAGTTAACTTACATATGTCTCCATCTGTCAAATATAAGAAAATGTATAAAGTCCACTTTTTCACTTTAGAATAAGTTCCTATGTTAATTAATTATATTTTAATTTTTTTTTTGATATTTTACTCAATCAGGTAAAATATAAAAAAAAAATGAAAGAACTTTCCTTCAAATAATTTGAACGTACCTAAGATAAATGAACCAACCTGCATACTGAAAGGAGGAAGGAAAAGTTCCGCCTAGCATGTTGTTAATGCTAGGCGGTAAAAAAAAATAAACCATAAAACTCAAAATATGAAAAAAGTTTTTAAAAAAAGATGTTGCGTTTGCTTACGGCAGCAGCATTCGCGGGACGGGGAACTACACTCGGACATTTAAAAAAATAATAATATTGCCATCATTTACCACAACCAATTTTTCACGAAAACTAACGTCCACTTCGTAAAATCGGAAATGTGCACACTCGAAATTTGTCACACATTGTCAATTCGAAATTGAAATTTTTGGAGTTGGCCATTGGGCGGGCCCGCAGCGTCACAAAATGGAATTATTCATGAACCGGCGTCAGGAGGTGTGACTCTTCTCTCGATATTTTGTAACAAATACAGGCTTGCACTAACAGTACAGGCGAAAACACAGCTTAATTCAAATTCATATTTTTTAAATTCATAAACATGGGTTTACGGTGGTCGCAAAGATAATATTTTTTAGCCATGATTTAATAGATTTAATTTTAGATTTTTAAGATTAAATAGATCATTATTCACAAAATTAAAAAATATTAAAATAAAATAAATATAATATGAATAAATCAATTGCTCTAAAAAAATCTTCTGTCCTACTAATATTACAAATGCGAAAGTTTGTGTGTATGTGCGTCTGTTCGTTACCTCATCACGCTCAAACGGCTACACCGATTTCGATGAAATTTGGTATAGTGATAGTTACCCTGGATTAACACATACCGTTTTTCATCACCACGCGGGTAACACTTTTGTTTTATTAGCTTGTTTGACTTGATCTAACATAGTTTTTCTTTCAACTTTATTAGGCGGCTATAGTAACTAATTAGCGACGTAATTTATTATGTAAATGTACATAATGCCATGAACTATGCATATAATAATGCATAGTAGGGATATGCATGAGTAGGGATTAAAACATTCAAGTAATAGTTTTATTAGAATTCATATGTTTGACACCATTGATAAACTATACAATTACTGTAAACAATACATTTCTAGTTATAATTTTATGTAATTGTGTCGATCGAGGCGCACTGTAATCGCAGAATTAAGAGAACCCTCTTAATTCTGCGATTAAAGTGCGCCTCGATGAAATTGCATAACATGTACAAAAGTACATAATATTATGTTACAGCTTTATATATTATATAAAATGTAATAATGTCAATATACACCTAAGAAAGGCCTTTTCTTCATATGAATTCCTAATATGATGAGTAAAGCCCAAAGTTTGAATGGCACGGATCCTATTTTTTTGTGTAATAGGTGGCAAATAAGGTGCTTATTTCTAAACTGTAGTGTTATTTGGTAAAAATATCTCCATGATTCAATGAATATTTCAATGTTTATATAACATTTCTTAAAATTAACCGATAGTGTTCAAACCAATGACTAGAAATTGAGTTATGTTTTATATCTTCGAGACAAATAGAAATATAATTTATATTGTTTACAAAAGCTGGATATCCACAGTAGTTATTCAGTTATTGCACATCTTTTATTTTCCACACTCAATCCCCCGCACAAGGATTCCCTGTGTCGCGAGACGCATGAAAACAAACAATCATCCAAGACCCGTAACAAACATCTACACTCATCGCATAAATGTTTTCCCATGCCGGGATTCGAACCCAGGGTCCCCGCGGACCAGAAGTCAAGCCACTGACGACTGAGCCACGGCGACCGCCATGTATAATATTATTTATGACATATAAATTAATATTATTATGGCCGAGGCTTTGAGTGGTAAAAGAGGCAGGAACCACTAAGAGCTCTGTTTCCTATAACGATGCGTTTTATAAACGAAAGTCTATGTACTATTCGTTGGTGAAGCTGTAAATGCCGGTAGAGGAAAACAGCATGTTCTAAATTATTTCTTTACAGAAATTGACTACAAAAATCACGTTTTCCTTTCTCGAGACATATTATAATGATATTTTTTTATTTTTCTTAACTACGGAACACAGTCTTTAACATTTCAGAGATTTAATTATATTCCGCGAGTTCCAAATTAAACGAAAGCTTGTCTTAGAAATCTGAGATGCGACATTTCCTTGTATTATGTTACACTAAACCTTTGCAGGTGCAATAAAATGTGCGAGTTAAAATAAAAGAAATGAAACATACACTTTATAATTTATTTGATTACATTACTATAGACAAAACAATTGGAGAATATTGTTTGAATTTGAATGAAAGTTAATTAGTCTGATGAATAAAAGTAAATCATACCACTAATGAGTAGGTACACTGAGTGACAGAGTAAAGAATAGTGTGATAAGGGAATATTGTTGTGGAAACGAAGGTCGTGTAGAGAGAATGAACGAAAAAAGATTGACTGAGCAGGTATACATGGGTGAAGTTAACGGTGGTGTTAAAAGAGTCTTGGCAGACGTTCCTTAATCAGATTGAGGAAGTCCTAAGAAAGGGCCAGGTCAAAAGTACTCAAAACCGACGCTCTTCTATTTAATATCTGATGAGCGTGGATGAAGGGAAAGAAGTGTGTCGGGATCGTAGCAATTGGAAGACTGTGGTCTCTGCCTACCCCTATGGGAAAGAGGCGTGAATATATGTTTGTATGTATGTATGAATCCCACTACAAGTATTCAAATTCAAATTCAAATTCTGAGGGAGCGCGTATCTGTGTCGTCACGTTGCGTGTATTGTAGTATTTATATGTACTTATCTGTTTTACAACAAATACTAAAATCATATGGATTTAGAGGGTGTCCTTACTGATGTAATAGATATAGCTTTGTATACACTCACTTGCAAGACATATCTGAAGATAATATAAAAGTAAAAGGTTTTTCAAAACGATTTTATTTGTTTATGTACTTAAAAACGTGATTTGTAAGTAGTTTGTACTTGACTGTACTATTGTATTATGATTATGCAAAACTTCGTTGAATGCCAATTGTAGACGACTGTCCCTCTCGAACTGAACCATATTTCTTTGTGCTAAAAGGTTAACTGAATGTAGGTCTCGGTGTGAACATGTTCAAGGCCTTACGCTTATTTCGGTAATAGATTACTGCATATAACTCGGCGATAAGATTTCAATGGCCTATGATAGCGTAGATGCAAATGATGGATTGCTTGACATAGCGATAAAATTTTAGCGGTCATTTTCAACAGATGTTTTATTATGATACCGATTTAGGGTCTGCAAAGGCTACATAATTCAAATACATATAAGGACAAATACATTTTATTTCTAACAAATATAAATCGCTCGAAAATGTCAGACGTTAAATTCTCGTGCAACAATCACACCTGAATGAATGAACGAATGAATATAAGTGTATATCCTGTCATATATAAATTTCCAGCTTCATAACAAACTCTTTGTGTTTCTTGAGTTATGCTCAGCCAGTATCAAAATAATATAATAATAATATGGGACAACATTCACACAATGTCTTCAGGTCCCAAACTAGGCAGAGCCTGTACTATGGTAACCTGATGACTGATATATATACTTAAATACATACTTATATATACTTATATATATATACATATACACAACCAGACACAGGTCAAACAGACATGTTCAGACACCCAAATGTTTGACCTATCCGGGAATCGAACCCGGGACCAGCGGCTCAGAAGGCAAAGTGCTACCAACTGCGCCAACCGGCCTGTCAAATCACAATAATATAATCAATATTGATTATATTATTGATTCGATAAATGTAAAAATGTAATTAAATATATAATTATATACATAGTAACGGATAATCATCTGTGTGTGTATACTGAAAGTGCAAATTGTTCTTATCTTCATTAAGGCCGTACGATGTCCGTTGTTACAATTTTACCTCCATTTATATATTTTTTGAAGTGATGATGATAGCTTGGCTGTAGGAGCGTCAGCTGACAACTTGACGCACGAGGATTCGATTTCCATTAATAGCTTGAATTTCCGGTGAAGGTAACACCGTTACCAAAATCCTAGCATAGTGGTAGCATACTTTCCAGTTCCTGCCAGCTACCATCTCAAGTTTAAAAATCGTCACCAAGCAAACAGTGTGCATATCTAGCGTGATTCCATTGTTACTGCAACGTTAAAGCTACTTTAAGATCTGCCACAAAATAATAGCTTATAAAATAACATCATTACCTTATAATTTACATTGTTAATGATAACATTAACACACTTACATTGTCATATTTGTCGTAAAGTAAGAAAATAATCTTGATATTTTAAACGTTACATAACGTTGTTTTGATATTTACATTGCCTGCATTATTTGGTTGCCTGGAAGAAATTGCTTTAAGCAATAAGGCCGCCCTTTGTATCACTGTATCTATATTTGTTTGTTTTCTTGATGTGTGTAGTTTTTAAATAGTGTGCAAATAAAGAGTTTTCTATCTATCTATCTATCTACATTAATACCTTGCCTTTTGATCTAACAAACCAATTAGTTTCAACTCAATTGTATCAATAACAGTACCTCAGTATAAATGATTGACATCCAATATGAGCTATTGCAATTTGATTCCAATTGATTTGAGTTATTCCACCGTTGATTAATTAGTATGACATATTGTTATAAAGCTGTGTTAAATAATAAATCATTATAAAGTAAAGAGTTTAATCGCACAGTGCATAAACGTGTTCGGCGGAACTTACGTTACAATTTTGGATCTATCAGTCTTATTAATAGTTCATACAATCAAAGGTAGATTAAAGCCTGTTTTGTTTGTCCATTTGTGAGGGTTAGCTTAATGTGATGGATTTCACAGCTGCTCAGCGGGCTTACTCTTGACTCTCTATTCCGATCGTAAATAGAAATTTCGATCGACATTGAAACTCTTGAACGCAGCATTATTGCACGATTGGAATCGAAATCGATAGAATTTGAATGAGATTGGAATTAGACTTGGATTGGAATTGAATCTGAGTTCAAGATTAAGCCAGCTGGTTATTAAGTAGTTGACCTGGAGAAGTTAACATAAACCTTCGATTAAGACAACCCTATCCCTCGGATGTAACTGAAATGAAGGAACAAATTCGGACTGTTAGTGGAGAGCTTAGTTGGCAAAGCAACGAGACAGTATTTAATAGTCGTGAGTTCAGGTCCCACTAGTAACCGATAGCGCGATAGCTTTTCCTTCATAAGTAGAAGAGTACATGTATACATGTGTACATAAGTACATTATAAAGTCATCTTTACTAAAAAAGAAAAAGACAGTTTTATTTTGAGTACATACATTTAAAGGATACGGAATTACCTTAATTTTGGGTAAGTGTGTTACATTGTATTCTATTCCAAAGGAATTATCAATACACGAGTCTTGTTAACTATCAGGATAGTTTATCGTGAACCGTTCATTAATTATTTCGTGTTTACTTAGTTATTCACGGTTACAATATAATCAAGCGTGTTTAGTTACCTACACATTTCAATGACACCACAATTCCTAAACACAACTGTCAAGGAGACTCACACGTAATTCTATTTCAAGTAAGAGCATTATGTGCTTAGATATTACACATAATAATGAACGACTTCGTAAGGACATGACCAACTAATGTTTAGATATGGAGAAATGGTGACTTCAATATACATTCTGAACATAAAACAAACAATTTTTAACAAAAAATTGATCGCGTATGATATTGATTATTACGTATGATATGATATTGATATTTTACATTATCTTGACTGAGATGTTTCTAACACATTTAATCTTCAATGTTCTTGAGAAAAGCTCGGGACGAAAATATTTTAAAATTAGCTTAGTACTAACGTAAGATAATAGTGAGAAACAAATTAGATAACATCTCATATTTCCGACCTAGTTTTTTGATAGAAATCAAAACAAATCATTCCTTCAGCTGTAAGCAGCATGAGCTGCTTACAGCTGGTCTACTGGTACTGATGGTCCTGGGCATGACTTATACCTCAGTATGTAACTTTAGATCATTAGTCAGTTAAACTAAAAAAACTTAAACTCTGACGGGTTAGAGCATTTAAGTTATCTATAGGCTGAAAATAGCTAGTGAATTTCCAAATTGTTTTTGTATTAGCTGCAGTGTTGTAATTTATTATTGGTATTTCATTTTAATAAAGGCATCGCGGCCCATTAGAAAAAGTAAATAAGGAATAACGATATCCTTGTATAGCATATCACGGCTTTAATGATATCTTGAGGTGTTCTCTCACTGTAGGTAGAGTATTAATGTTGTTATTACTCAGTAGTAAATAATAATGTTTTGTACGAAGCCTTAACCTTTACATAATCTTTATTAATTAACTAGGCAATAACTAATACCTACATGTTTGAGGTAAAGAAAAATTCTATAGGTACATAAATAATTATTCATTGATACCTTTATGTAATAGGACATTAAACACTATTTGACAATGATAATATCATTAGGATATATATGGTATACGCAACTAAAAAATACAAATAAAAAGAAAAGAACCAGCCAAGTGCGAGTCCGACATGCCCACCGAGGGTTCCGCGGGTTAAAGGGGGTAGTAAGTTTAAAATTATTAAAAATATTTTTGTTATATCATGTAACTGAATATGTATGCTTTTCGCAATTTTTCCTTTATCTGTGCTATAAGACCACAGGACCACATCCTACTTTGGTCAGCGAGCTCATCGGACTTAGCCGGCAGCTAGCTAGGCTGTACTGCCGACGTTCCCCCCATCCGCCGCGGAGGGGGGGAAGGGGGGGGGGGCGCAAGATCCACTTTGGGGTCACCGCGCCTTCGTAGTAGTAAACATACATTTTATGTTATGTGGCTAGAAGTTAACACAAATTCATTTAACAGGTGATCTGTCGCTGAACTAGGCTCATCGCCTGTGTTTCTGCTTACAGCGAACTCCTCCTAGATTTACAAAAAATATTCTAGCCTTAATTTGTTGTCAACTGTCAATACATAATAAATATCTAAGCAATTATAAAATCAATAATACACATGAACAAGGCAATAGTCAATATGAAGACAACATTTTTACGAAATAATAAAAATAGAAATAATTGAAATGATAAATCCCACTCATTACTTGGTAATAGGTAAGGTGATGTACAAATATTAATCACAAAGACGCGTGCTTACATTATAATATTTAAAAACTATTTATGTACATACATTAACAGCTTGCGGTTGAGCCTCTCGACTACATGCACCTTATTGTATATGACACAAGATTGATAATTTTTGGCCAAACAAACGTGAGCGTCGCATTTACCTAGTGTAAACAACAGATCTCTGTGGAATAACATCCAGTTTATCGCCCTCAGTTTTTACACACATTCTTCATACATACCTACATGACATTTTGTATATAAGCGAACATTTTATCATACACTTTCACACATACCAATACATACACATATTCACTTTCCCGGTGATTTGGCACTATTGAAATATAGTACATAACTTAATATTATTCTCATTATCACCATCATCATGTTGGCCAAAAATAAATTATGAGAATGTTAGGCTGTATCGAGTAATAATGATAATTGTATAAGAGAGCTCGGGGTTTCTCTACGCGATCAAATCAGAAATGAGCAGATCTGTAAACGAGCGAAAGTCACCGGCATAGCCCAGCGGATTAACAAGTTGAAGTGGCGGTGAACAAGGCACATACCTCGAAGAACTGATGGCCATTGGGGTCGAAAGGATCTCGTTTGGAGACCATGGTCTGAGATGATGATGATGACATAAGAGGTACTAAAAATAGAGTTTGGGAGCTTGGAACGCATCTCTTCCTGAGATGGAGCGGTAAATCACGACAGTTCTCAAACTTCACGCGAAATAAATATCGCAAGTTCAAAATACAAATTTGTTTAATTAGTACCTATAATAGGTTAGTACATTGTTTTATGTTTCTCAGATATTCCCTTTCAACACACTGTCTATACTCGACAGGTAAGTGAATTTAGAGTTTAATATAGAACAATATTGGACCATTGTCTAACATAATTTTGATATGAATAATGGAGAGCAAGCTGTTACGAACGGATCTATTCACAAAGCTCTTGTGAAACAAAACCTTTGTTTGGATAGAGGGTCATTTATATATAACACATCTTACACATACATCTGTATGTATAATATGTACACTTCTATAAATCATTAGAAACACCACACACACCCGGCATAGCTTTGATGGTCGCCGTGGCTCAGTCGTCAGTGGCATGACTTCTGGTCTCCTGGGTTCGAATCCCGACTAGGGACTAACAATTAAAAAAAAATTAAAAACAATTAATAAATAAAACAACCGTAATTATGAGATGAGTGCAGGTGTTTGTCCCGGGTCTTGGATGTTGTGTGATGTGATTGTGTGTCGCGCCTCTCGCGACACGGGGAATTGAAGTGCGGGGGTTTGAGTGCAATAATAAAAAATATATTTAAGAAAATTATAGCGTATCTAACAACCGTCACTGAAGTTAATTATGTACCAGATTTAAATACTGAGGGTAGCTCTCTTGTTACTAAGTTTATATTGAGAGAAAGGCATTCAAAGAAATAAGGCTTTCTGAAGAAAAATTGTGATTCCTATTTAGCTTCAAATAAAACACAAACCAGTATCAGCTGGTTTATCGATCTAGTTGGCTCTGCTTTAAACGTTCAAAAACAATGTACAATATTATAGATACTTTATTTAACTGTATTTAGGGGACCGAGCGCCACCTGTCGGCACACCTATGCCGTCTGTGGAATTGTTGTGGTTTTAATAAAATTTGCTGAATATAATGAAATTTAAAATGAATAACGTTTTTTATCCAAACGTCACTTGGTACACAAAGTAAGACACACCACAATTAATAACTTTAAAACGGAATTCAAGTCGTTTGTCTTACAATTTGACAACTGTTCCGTTGGTTAAAACCGCGTGTATATACGAGCTCGGGCATCACGCCAAAAGCGTATTTTATTATTCACTGAATGAATAATCACTGCGGTGAATTTTACGACACATCTAACAACGATTATGATGATTTTTTAAAGTTCCACGGTCACTAACTAAAGTTGACTCTACAGTCAACTTTAAAAACATATTTTTTTGCTCAAATATTTGAAGGAAAAAATTCGGCTGCTAGTGGGCCTTGAACCCACGACTACAGAATACCGTCCTGTCGCTCTGTCCAACTAAGCTATAGCAGCCCATACCACTAGGGCCGAATTACTTCCTTCCTTATTAACATCTGCGGGGGATGTTATTAGCGCCATCTACCTTTAATTGTATGAACAATTAATTAATAGGACTGATAGACCAACATTACAGTTGATATCGTATCAAACGAAGGCACCCTACCCTTATTTTAAGAGTTTTTATTGTGTATCGCATTAACCATATGCTAGGAAGAACTTATGTTCAAATATTTTAAGGAAAAAAGGAAAAAAATAAGATAATAATAAAATAAATTTAATGAAGACAAATGACATTTATTTGAGGACTACTAATATTGGTGTTAAATTAACGTTCAATAAATTTGGGGCTAGATTTAAAATAATATTTTATATAGGCAATGTTAATAATTTGCAAAAAAGTATTCGTGTGTGAAGTGAATCTTATGAAGCTGCGCCTCGCGGTTCCACCCGTGTGGTGAAGAAGATGATGATGATGAAAATAGCCTATGACACTCACAAATAGCGCGATTTTCAAATGGTAAATGAATTTTCAAAATCGATTCAATAGATTTAGAGATTACCCCCTACAACCTCACCAACTCACAAACTTTACCTCTTAGTATAGATTGAAATTTATGTCTACACTAGCACATAACAATCATTTTGTGTGTATTGCACATTGCACATTTGTGTGTGCAATACACACAAAATGATTTTTATGTACTAGTGTTGCACTAGATACGAAATATGCAATAAGCAATTCAAATAAATGTCTTATGTTTTGTGAAACATTTTCTATATACATCATCGGTCTGTTGCAGTCCACTGCTGGACATATGCCTCTCGCATTGCACGCCATCGAACCCGACAGTTCGGTTAGCCATGATTAATGAGGGTTTACCCATAATCGCCACGCTGGGCATGCGAGTTGGCAATCGCAGAACGTAGTTGGTCGCACTGATGACTCTGCTGCCCGTCATCAGCCTGTGGGATTTAGCCACGCAATGTTTTTGTAATGGTTATTCCGTCATCAGTCTCAGTTCTAAATACCCACATTAACACAGTCTAAACAAACGCTATTTTAAAATCAAACATAGTTTAATGTTTACAATCATTAGCTTCCTTAAAAAGTTTATGTGCAGATTGAAATCTTAATGATGTTTTAATTAAAATAAGAAACCAATGGTCTGGCAACTGTCTCATTCAATAAAATTATTTTTTATTCTTTCGTCATATTTATTTATAGTTTTCTAAATACGACAGTTAAGATGATAAAAAATAAATGTTCATTACCAATAGATTGTGTTCTTATACCTGCGAAAGAAGCAATATACAGACAGATTTGTATTGTATTTGAGGCGATGCTAGCTCAGCGGAGGGAGCGTCGGCTAGCAAACTGACAGAAACTGGTTCGATCCCCGATCACCAACACCGTTATCAAATTACCAGCATGGTGGTAGGGTACTTTCTAGTACCCGCCTGGCTAGCTCCCACCCTCAAGTTTGACAAACTGTCACCAAACACATAGTGTATTCAGGCAGCAATCCTTCAGACTCAGGGTCTAGTGTGATAACATCTTCGACCACATTGTCACTGACCATCAAGTGAAATAATGATCAAATTCTAGATCTATACAGTATAAAAAGAAAGTATTCATAGGCCATTTTTAATACATAATTAACACTAGCTGCGCCCCGCGGTTTTACCCGCGTGGTGATGAAAAACGGTGATGGTGGTGATGACGGAAATAAGACTATGTGTCAATCCAGGGTATAAGCTATCTCAATACCAAATTTCATCTAGATCCGTTCAGCCGTTCTGGCGTGATTGAGTAACAAACATCCATCCATCCATCCATGCATCCATCCATTCATCGTAACTTTCACATTTATAATATTAATGGTATTATTATATTTAATATTTCTTATATGTTTATTGAAGCTTAAGAAACCGGCTACACTCACGATTTCCGTATCGGTTTAAGGATGATATCGATTTGTATATACCATTGGCTCAATATATACTAAGTTTGAAGATCATTTGACATCATAAAACAATAAAGTTGATTTTCCCTTGCATATCTTTCATTCTTAGAAAAGTTCATCCTTATCGATATTGTGATTACACAGAAGCTTTTGTCAAAACTGGTAGACAGTTTTTATTCGACTGCACGTATAGTCTTCTTCAAAGGTGTGCTCGGAGATATCTTCAAGCAGATTAGGCGTCTCTCATTTTGACATACCTACACCATTAAACACTCGTAATAATCGCGCTTAATTAAATATATAATTTAAAAAAATATCTAGTCAATAAAAATATCTAAAAAATACGTTAATGGTCATGTTGAAAACTCACAAAAACTATTTGATGCGAACAGTTTCCTTGTTTTTCTAGCCAATTAAAATAGGTATCGATTTACATAATATTGCACAGACTGTTATAAACTGTTGTTTTAAATTTTTTATAGGTTCTTCATTACGTAACCTCAAAGAAAAACTGCCGGCGTTACTAGTTGGTTACTCATTCATCGCAGTTTGTTGAATAATATTGGAACAAAAAGTAGGGATAAGGTACCTATGTTGTGTTTTTGCTTGAGGTCATCATATGATCAAGTCTATGGACTAATCATTATTTTTAGATGTTCCTACATGACGTAGAGATAAGATCTTTGAACTATGTCTGTATCTAAAACAGTTAAGACCCGATAGCTATTTTGAAATACACATATTTGTTTAAACAGACATTTTGAATACTACAAAAAAATCTAACGATGTACAATCGGCCAAATGTATCGTCTTACCACCTTACGGTTGAAAGCAATGATATTATATGTTTATATGAGGTAGATGTCGCACAAGCGCGCGGAAACTGAGACGGTAAAATTAAGTCAAATGTAGTAATTTTCATTACGACGCGTATTTCAAGCGCAAGTATAAACATATAGCTATCCTTTTCTATATTATTTGTACCGTATTATCTGTCGCAGTAAGCATGTTTATGCCGTAAAGGAACAAAATCAAAGCACCGCGCAGTATGAATATACGTCATCTTTAGTAAAACATCATTGGTTGAAAGAGAGAGATTGTTTTGAGATTATTTGACATCATAAATTTATATATTTGCACAAAACAGTTACAAATACATTATACATTACTAGAATACATGGATAAAGACAGATAAATACATATGTATGTGAAAACAATATAAAGGCCTTTAGCAGCCGTGCTAGGGTCACCTGTGTTACGGCTGCTAAGCTACTTCCTATAATCAAGGCAATACATCATAATATGAAACGAGCATCCTGAAATGAACTTAATAAATATATTATTAAACAAAATCAAAATCCAAGATAAGTTAGACAACTAAAACTTAAATAACCTTATATGTTGGTATAAGGAAATTAGGGACTAAGTATTACATTTTTAATTTAATATCAGTTAATAATCAAACCTATTTTTACAAACATATTTTCAATGCAAATGCAATAAAGTACATTACAAGGTAATTTTTTTCGTGCATCTCTTTCATTGTTAGATAGGTTCAACCTTACTGCTATTGTGATTATACAAACACCTTTGTCAAAACTGGTAGGTCAGTTTCTTTGTCGACTGTACAGTTGTTCAGGGCAAATATGGCTGACTGTCTGTGTTGCCGCAATCGTGCAAAGTGACACGATGGCGGGCATCGGATCTGCGCTAACTTAGCTCGAAATTTTTTTTTGATTGAAATGAATTTGACTTTTAACGTGAGTAAAGCCACACAGTATATTTAAAAAATAGCATCATAAGCGTAGATAAGATTTAAATTCTTCTAAGGCCTTCCAAATTCAATGGCAAGCTTTGCAGTTCTCAGTGCAGCTAGTTTATTTATTTATTTAGCCTATTAAACTGGGTGATTAATGATTAATCATTATGCAGCTAGTAGGCGTGGATAAAAAAATCGTCCTATTATGTTTAAACGTAGTTAATGTTTTTTAATTGGGAATAGGCAAGCGTTTGACCTCTCTCTCACATGATGTTAAGTGATAATACGGTCTACGATGGAGCACGCCTGCCCAGAAGATATCTACGAGTATTCACTCATGACTTAAAGATACTCAGAATGAACATAAAAACCAAGTATTGTTTTAAACTTTCATGGCTTTTCACAATAAAAATATTGTTTAACACGGGATACGCACCATAATTTAGATTTTGATTGAGTTCCCGATATTTCGGCGCGGTTCCACGCACCATGATCACGGTGAGACTGAAGAAAGCGGTAGTTGTAAAAATATATTGAAATGTTAAGGACAGACATATCTGTCTACCCTCTTTTTTAGTCTTTTGCTATCCCGTGTTAAACAATATTTTTATTATAAAAACCAAATCATCAAATTAAATATGTTTTCAATTATTTTCTAAAAAGTAAGCGCCTTTTTCTGCTAAGCTTTTTTTACATTTGTTGGTCTCAATTCGTTTACCCAGTTTTAGTTGGTGAATTAAAACAACCGTCCTATTAGGTACATTATTATAACTACATTATAACATTGCGGTACATTATAGCATTATGTGGCCACGCTAATAACCTTAAAAATCTTGAAAATGATACCAGTTGATTGACCTTCATGATACTATCTCACATAATGACCAATTCTTATACAAGCACATTTCATTAATCTATTTCATAATAAACCTCATATGAAATTTCCTTGAAGATAATTAAAATGTATAAATTACAATCTCCGCCCTTTTACATTATGAACTAATATAAAATTCCAAGATACAAAGCAGTGTATTAAAATTACAAAGTATAATTAATGTTGCTGCAACAATAGCCAATGTCGAGCAATTGCCTACTACAATGGCAGGTCACGTTTTGACAGATGGACAAACCTTCGATTTGCTGTCAAGGTTATGTCAAATGTCACTTTACATCGCGGCAGGTCCGGTTAAATGCCCATTGCTTGATGTCATAGATAATTAATGGGTTCGCTGATAATGTAAGGTTCTTTTCTTGTATTGACCAACTTTAAAAACGATTGTTAACATTGACACACTATATATTTGGAAACTTACTGCAAACAAACTCTAAGTAACAATAATAATAAAAAATCAAAATAAAAAATGTACTTAGTGATACAGAATAGGTTAAAAGGTAAAGTAAAAAAAAAAAAAGAATAGTTTATTGTGTAAGTCTGGTATGCGTATGTCTTTAATACATCGTAACGAATATTGATTTAGGTTAAAAGAATATATTAGGATACAGGTTAAATTTGAAAAAGCAAAATTTTGAGAAATCATACTTTATGCATTGGAAGGTTCTATTCAAATATTAGCTTTTCGGTACATAGTTAACATCAAACATTACACTGATAATAGAAAAAAATTTACATAGACAAACCATGTGATTTCAAAGTTTGCTATTCCTTGTGAACAGATAAATATCGCATGACTGTGCAACCTTCCTTGAGATAAACTAACTTTCTGTTATGCAATTCGGTTTCCCACGAACGAAATAATTATCATCGTTATTTTACTTTAATGGTAAATTTTATCTTTAGATCTTGAATGCTTAGAAAAATCGTCATATTTATTTTAATTGTAGGACGTCTATTGCCGACATGTTCCACCATAAATGTTATTATAGTGTTATTATTATTATATTTACAATCCTGGAGTCTTCAAGTCGCGAGTGAATAGGTACCTTCTAGGTTTGCGTGCTAAATCCTAGACAACGTCATCACTTAACATCAGCTGAGACAGTTGTCTAACGCAAACTTATAATAAGTAAAAAAAAGAGTACTCCATATTTTTTTAAATTGTCGATTTATTAACTGTGAAATACACAACCATCAAGCTTAAAACTAGATTTACAAACTGGTAAAAGTGGTACTCAAGTAACAGCAGACATTAGCTTCGACGAATGTCAACATGTTTTTTTATCAATATCACGTCCTATTGTTCAAGTGATAACTAACGTCTAATTGAACACTGATAACAATCAAGCGTCGATAATGTAGACTGACTACCATAAATATGGCCACAGATGAAATATGACTGACCATGGGCATGCACATTTGTGATTTTATCTCAATGGGTGTTAATTTTAAACAATGGAGGTTATCAAGATAAGCACACAATTTGATACGTCACAGTGTGATATAACTGTGCTTTACGTTTTTTATCGGTCGGCATTGACCCATGCTGAGCTTGATCAACAACTTTAATGTCCGCGAGCTTATCAATAAATATTTTAAACGTCACTATAAATATGACTTTTGACTTTACGACGTCACACTTGTGCTTGAAAACATTAATAATTGAGGATCTCAAATGTTTGTATAGAATTGGTTACACAAATACTTATATTATGCTATGGCGTAAAGTAAAGTGTTCCTGCTTCTGTCTGTAAATATTGTGATGACTATACAAATAGAACAATTCATAATATTATTGCAATCAGATTTAAAACATAGACCTCTTTTTTCGTAGTTAATGCATGAAAATGTTGAAAGAAACAACAAACAACTGTTAAACTTTTAATATTATTTTTTTGTCTATCAGAAAACCAGCGTTCAAAATATGCTACTATTAGTAAAAATCATTTACGGTAAATTTTTTGATCATCCATAATCAAGGCACCCTTTTGTTTTTTTACAAAAGGGTGCCTTGATTATGGATGATGATTATTATGATATTATTATTATGGGAATCAAATGTTATGTTTCCGACAAATAAATGCGATTTTTATTAGACTTGCCTGGATGAAACCGTAGAATAAAGTGCTATTAAAGAGTAGTGAAAAGTTTTCTAATATTGAACACATTACTTTTAATACATATACGACGACCTGACTAAGATCGCAGGCAAAGACTGGATGCGGGCCGCCTCCAACAGGTCCTTGTGGAAATCAATGGGGGAGGCTTATGTCCAGCAGTGGACGTCCTATGGCTGAGATGATGATGATGATACTTTTAATACAAGTAATGTAGTCAAAATGTTGAGTACCTCTAACATTGGCAATACACGTTATATTAATATGTTATATACATTACAATACTGACTATCTTGTTCATGTTTAGCATCATGTTAAGTCAAAGTTGGAAGTTGCTGTCATGAGCAGGAAGGAAGAGACGAGGGTCCGAGAACATCTCCCAGAACGGGCATAATAATACCTATCAATTGGGTTCTTGGTTAGACTATTTAGACTATTTTACATTAGTGTACAACAACTAGGCTTACATTGGAATATAACTAAGATATTTAATAATTTTGCCTAAAAATTGGCTGACTAAAAGCCAGTGGATTGCTCAAATGTTATTGTAGTAGCTGATATGTTGTAATCAGTTCTTAGTATTTTATTTTACTAAAGACATCGGCCCGTTTTGGAAAAAAAATTGTTCTTGCTAGCATAAAAATATTTAAGTAAGTAAAAATGTAATACTGTTTTAGAATTATGCTTTGTCAGAAATAGATAGATTTCCAATTCAATGAAAAAAAGGTTTTTGAACGAATTGGGCAACTTGTATTGATGATTGTCAATTGAGTTAAGGAAACCCGGCCGGTTTAAATACAGTCCAAAATAATCCGCACACCCTACCCTAAATCCCTTACAGTTAAATGATAACTGTTAAGGTTTAATAAAATTATTTTTTCTTTTATTTAATTCTAAATTTAAAGTGGTGCATTAAACAAATATGTCGACAATAACATGACTAAGAAAAGGAAATAAAAATTGAAGCTTCACGCAGTTGGTACGAGTAACGGTGACCGGCTACAGAAGAAATACTTGTAGTGTCCAAACAAATCCCAACTTTGTACTTATTATGATATATAATATTTATCTATAAATATTAACCGCAGTAATATTCCCAGTGAGCAATGAAAGCGTGAGAATATAAGATAATTTTACTTAGCTACAGCAATATCAGTAAGTATGATAGATGGTAATAGTTTAAAGTTTATTGCTTACCATAATTCACTATCAAGGTCATGGCACTAAGGCGCGCCCTTTGATCGTTCCTGTAATGGCTCATAATAATTTATATCAATGTGATTTGTTGTTACCAGACTAAGTTATGTGAGCTAATTTTATTGTGATGCAACTAGTTTGGCGCAAGCCTACTTGGTTTCGCAGCGTTATTTATTTATTTAATTGACATTCTTGTGTACGCATAACAGTCACCCAATTCATCTACACAAGCTTATTTTTATAGTACAGACACATAATTAGCATACAATAAAAGAAAAAGAAAGTAAAAATATATATTATTAATAATTATAAACCATGGGTTTGATAGTTAAACTAAGTCCATGATTACAAGTTTGCCTCTGCATATTCTATTACCGCTCTGTGAACCTCTCGTGGCGTATGATGGAATATGTCCACATCTTGGCGCTGACGCAGTACAGCATTGAGAAGATGCAAAGCTCGTGGAATAGGAGATATACGCCCCAGCCCAGTCCTCAGCTCATATGGAAAACAGATTATGTCGCCTGGCTCTTATATAATTATTAGGTAAAGCCAAATTTTTTTTTCTAATAGTGATGGTATGCACCTACTCTATATTTGCTAAGAGTTGCGTTTGCCATAAGTGATACAGTGTATACAGGGTTTGAAAATTTTAATTTGCTTTTTTGACAGAATGAACTTCTACTCGAGTTGTATAGTTGCAAAACCCATGTGATGATTTCGGTCGATTACGTCTTGTGGCGACCACTATGGTATGAAGTTATCATCATCATCATCATCTCAGCCATAGGACGTCCACTGCTGGACATAGGCCTCCCCCATTGATTTCCACAAGGACCTGTTGGAAGCGGCCCGCATCCAGCCCTTGCCTGCGATCTTAGTCAGGTCGTCTGTCCACGAAGTTATAATATATATTATATATTTATTCTATATTTTGTAATAAGTAGTATACGTTTGCAAACTTTCGTAGGACTGTAAGGAAGAGCTTGTACTCCACGACACATGTTCAACCTAGTGTGGAGCACAGTTCCTCCCAAGTTTAGTAACCTATATTAATATAAGAATAAGTTAGCTTCGCCTAAACTCGATGTAATCTAGATTTAAGTTTTTCTGTGCCCAAATAAATTATTATTATATGCTAAACTTTGGTACTGCTTAAAGTTTTCTTATAAATTAGACTGAAATACCCAATTGAAAAACACGATTCATTGCCAATAATTGGAATCAAAAACTGTAAATGTTTTTTGTAAGTCGTAAGTAAACAAAAACATTTTCAATACAATATTTATGCATAGGATTTCTTTGATGTTGTGAATCAAACAGTGCTTTCAATGAAACGGGTTTTATACTGTTTATTTAGATAAAATCCCTAAAATTAAGTTATTTCTATAACTGAAATTCGCTGAAATTATTTAAAATGAAATAGCTCGTAATTTCGTATAACTGCATACAACGCTAATATTAGACGAGTTTAATTTCTGGCTTATTGCGGGTAGTTTTAATCGACACCAACCGACTTATTTTACCTAGAATAACCCGCAATTTCAATAAAAAGATTTAATATTAGTGTTGCTATTGATAAGCGTCATACTAATATCAACTTTTTCGTAACCATATGAAAAAATACGTTTGTATGGAAATCAAACCACCGTGTAATCACTACTTCCTGTAAAAAAGCTCAATTTAAAAGCAATCGTTGCTCGTTGCGCATTAACGTCGTTGCTTAATATCTGCTCCATTTACACGACAATTAAACGACCTGATTAAAATTACGACCTTTGTTATAATAAGACTCCTATTAATCAAACACCTATCAGAAATTAATAATAAGAACCGGCTACCGACGTCCATTTGTATACATGTATCAAAATGAAATTCATTGATCAATTGTCAATGTGACAGGTCATTTGCTTATCGAATTTTATTGTTTGTCGTGATTACGTCAAATAAGTCCCTAAACACTTTCATATCAGTAGGGTCACTCCATGGCAATGAACTAAAACTGTCGAGTAGTCGTTAATTGAATTCGTTCATTGTCGATCGGATGTTAAAGTTATTGTTTTGTTATTGCTTTGTTATTGTTGCCATAAACTTTTGTGGGCTGTTGGTAAAGGTTAAGAAGACATACCGTTGGTAAATACCAAGGCAATATTTATAAAAGATTTTCGGTAATATTGTAACATCAAATCTCGGTAACGCGGTGTTATGTTTGATCATTATCGAACAATAGAACAAATCAATTTGATATTCTGTGTGAACGATGATCGAGACGCCTTGACGCTTCTATATCTTTACTGTTGATCGTTGTTTCCAAGTGTCAGGTTAGTCACGAAGAGATTAAAGCGGCCATTGTGAAGAATTTTATGCAACACCCGAAATAGTTTAACACTATTTTTGGTATTTGAAGGCTAACGCTTAAAAGGATCAAGCTGGCAGAATGCTTGTCCAAGTGTTAATCGAACAAAGCGGTTATTGCAGCTTTACAGCTGCCGATGACATGACTGAGGCTCGCAGGTTTAGTTATTTCTCACTTGAAGTTCTCAGTTGAGTTTTGAAGTCGGTTCCATTTTTTGGTACAATATTTTTTCATCTTTTTTTTACCTTTGCTACTTACGAGATCAATTGTCATTGTGGATGTTCACCGATTTCTTCTCCCTGAATAAGGAAGTCGTCCAGATAGACGTAGCACTTTGTAGTTATTGGAGTGTATCTCAAAAATCACTTGACAGATTGCGATGAAATTTAAATGGGACACACAGGAAGCACCAGCATATAAATAAAAAGAGTCATCAAAATCGGTTCACCCAGTCGAAAGCTCGGAGGTAACAAACATAAAAAAAGAAAAAAATACAGACGATTAAATTGGCAAGTAAACTAAATTTTGTTCAATCATAATTAGCCTTTGTAAAGTGTTCCATAAGTGGATTATTTTAATATTAAGACATGTGGGACTTTCTACAAAAGAAGTTGAAAAGACTTTTTTAATTTTTTTATACTGTTAGATCTAGTCGAAAGCTCGGAGGTAACAAACATAAAAAAAGAAAAAAATACAAACACTTAAATTAGCAAATAAACCAAATTTTGTTCAATCATAATTAGCCTTTATAAACTGTTCCATAAGTGGATTAATTTAAAATTAAGACTTGTGGGACTTTCTACAAAAGAAGCTGAAAAGATTTTTTTTTATTTTTTTATACTGTTAGATCTAGTCGAAAGCTCGGAGGTAACAAACATAAAAAGAAGAAAAAAATACAAACACTTAAATTAGCAAATAAACCAAATTTTGTTCAATCATAATTAGCCTTTATAAGCTGTTCCATAAGTGGATTAATTTAAAATAAAGACATGTGGGACTTTCTACAAAAGAAGCTGAAAAGACTTGTTTTTATTTTTTTATACTGTTAGATCTAGCGTTTGACCACTATCTCAAAAACTCAACAATGTCTATTTAGTAAATGGTCAAGCCTTAAACTTTAGCTGCGTCATTGACAAACAGAGCTTTCAGTATTCACGCCTTTTACTGGCAGTATGTTACAAGTCGACGATATTTGAATAGCACCTTGAGGAATTCCGGAGAGTTTGTTTACTTGTTTGTGAAGCTTGGCAGCATGTCTAGTTTTGGCATAAGTCTGTGTTTGCACGTTATATTACTGTTTGAATCCACTGGACTGAATATTACAAGCATTGAAGCTAACGATAAAATTGATATTTACCTTGCATGCCCAGAACAGAGGTCACTGTGAATGAACAAATAATAACATATTTACTTTTATTTTTTAAAGTAATGATTTGTCGATTCGTTCAAGTTATATGGTCACTTTTTAGGTATTCAGCGCAGTTACAAGATTAAAAAAAAACATGTTTACTACATGTGTATGTGTATTATATCCTAATAGATCGATCCATTTCGGATTTGGAATTTTATCCGAAATTAGAATGTGCGAATTTAGGTACTGTTTGTTTGCAGTAAAACAATATGAATATGAATGTCAAGTGTAAGGATCGTGTAGTTATCAACAAATTTAGATAAAACTTCATAACATTTCTTTTCTTTGCGGTGACCTAATCATGACCACTATATTATTTACTGGTAGCTATATTTTTTCTGGGATAAAAGTATCTATGTGTTATTCCAAGGCCTAACCTGGAATGGAGATAGCGTCATACCAAATTTAATCGAAATCTGTACAGCCGTTTGAGTGTGAAGGAGTAACAGAGGTTTTGAATTACTTGCTTACCCTACGGGAATAGCATTTATTTTTGGGATGAAAAGCCTATGTGTTAATCTAGAGTCTAAGCTATCTCCATACTAAATTTCATCAAAATCGGTGCAGCCGTTTGTGCGTGAAAGAGTAACAAACATACACACTTACACAGTTTTTATGTGTGTAAGTAATAGTAGTAGTTAGATATGTGCCGTGGTGGTACCGGCCTAGAATAGTACTCCCCCATCTCTTCCCGCGGGTGCCGTAAGAGTCGGCTAAGGGACCATGTCCCAGAATTGGGCAGCAGCGCCTTCTGAGGATCGAAAATCATTCTGCGCTCGCCAATCCACCTCCCAAGCATGGCGAGTATTGGCAAAGCCACCCCTATATGGGTTTCTTTCTCTTATATGAAATTTGTGTAACTTTTAACCTTAGATTCAAAATTTGCGAAGGAATCGTGGAGCGCCAGAAGAAGTCCAGTATGGAATACCTTAATAATTATTACTAAAATATTATTTAGTTTTATCATAATCTTATCATTGTTATAATAACAGTTACAAAATTATAAATAACTGCAATGATCCGCGTCCGTTTACACCGAACAATTTCACCGTGAACTTTGGTAACAATAGGTACTATTCGATTGTTGAACGTTCGATCGATATTCGAATCAATATTCGATCGGGTGAAATGTCCGAGTTATGTAACGATGGACCTTGGAGCTTGACCCTAATCGTGAGCAGTTGCGATGACCGCGCATGGTGCAAATGTGAGAGGAAGCGATTTAAATTATTTCAACTGAATATATCCGTTCATTTATATCTAATATCATCTCTAACAATATATTTTCAACGTCTATAACAACATATATAAATTGCGTCAAAATTAAGTAACTATTATCAAAAACTGCTTATGGTATCGATTTTGTCAAGCTATTTCATACTTTTGAGTGCTGAAGTCGGTTCCATTAAATGGTAATAATGTTATTAACATTTGAGTTATCTGTAGGCTACCAATAGCTAGTGGATTGCTCAAATGTTATTGTAGTAGCTGCGGGCTTGTAATAAGTTATTAGTATTTTATTTTAATAAAGGCATTTGCCCAATAATGTTATTTGTATAATATATAAAACTAGAAGCGCCCCGTGGTTTTACCCGCGTGGATTACGATTTTCACGAGACAATGGTTGTGCAAGAACTTTTGCGTAACATATAATGAATGTTTCAGATGACTTATTCTTATTGTATACTAGTAGCGACCCGCGGTTGCACTCGCGTGAATTACGGTTTTCCCGCTACTTAACTCAATTATCCCACGGGAACTATACTTTTTCCGGGATAAAATTTGAGCGTGAAGAAGTAACAAACATACACACATACACGAACTTTCACATTTATAATATTAGTAGGTTAGCGTTAGTGGAATAATTTTATATAATACTAGCTACGCCCCGTGGTGTTATCCACGGTGAATTGGTACGTGGCATTGACGATTTTTGTGTCTGCCCGTCATCGCACGGGAGTCAATATTTTCGAGTTTAAAATGGGTTATAAGCAATCTTCATTTCAAATTTCATGCAATACCATTCAGCCGTTTCAGTGTGAAGGAATAACAAACGTACAAAGGACAAACAGACAAACGACAAACAAAGTTCCGCCTGTATAATATTAGTGTAAAAGGTTGATGACCATTTAAAAATCTTATGCTTGAATTGACGGTCGCCGTGGGGCAGTGGTTAGTATCATTAACATGACTTCTGTGTTTCGGGGACCCTGGGTTCGAATCCCGGCAGGGGCAAACATTTGTGCGATTAGTGTAGGTGTTTGTTCCGGGTCTTGGATGCTTGTGTGCTGTGATTGTGTTTGTTCATGCCTCCCGCGGTACAGGGAATCCTAGTGCGGGGGTCTGAGAGTGTTAAAAAAAATAATCAAATATAATATAATTTTATATTAATTAGTAAATACAAAGATCAAGAATTACGTTAAGTTTGTAGTTAAAAAGTAGCTAGTAGTATTCACATTTGCATTCGCAAATATGACTCGGCAATATTCGCAGTAATTGCTACTACGTAAGTGCCTCGCGGTTTTACCCGCGTAGTGATGATTATGATGAGGATGATGATTAAAAGTAGCCTATGTACCGGGACCTGTAAGATGTCGATCTTACAGGTCCCGGAATAACACATAGGCTACTTTTAATCATCTTATTATGTATACCAAATTTCATTCAAATCCGTTCAGCCGTTCTGGCGTGATTGAGTAACAAACATCCATCCATTCATCCATCCATCCATCCAAACTTTCTCATTTATGATACTGGCAGCGCCCCTCGGTTTTACCCGCAAGGTGATGATGATGATGAAAACTAGCCTATGTGTTATTCCGGGACCTGAAGTATCTACATAACAAATTTCATCCAAATCCATCCAGCCGTTTGAGCGTGATTGAGTAACAAACATCCATTCATTTATCCATCCATCCATCCAAACTTTCACATTTATAATATTACTGGGATTAGTGGGATAGATATACAATTAACTATTACAATAATTAAAAATATGTACGTATATTAATCATCTCTTCATATTCTGTAGCTTATAATTGAATGTTTACTTTTCAGAATGATCTAACTTGAAAGTCAATGTCATGTCACGACCATAAATTAGTTGAACTTTATTGCGAGTACCTTTGTAATGTTAATTCCAAACGATTACTAAGCGTGACATTTATATATATCTTATCCAACATTCCTTAAGCTTAACGATCGTGATCGCGTGAGCTTCAAGTTACATCTAAGTTACAACTAAGTGGTATCTAAGTTAGAACGCAGTTGAATCTAAGTTATATCGCATTTCCCCTGTTATATCATTACTTACATTAGTTCGGCGACACATAATAGCGCACATAGTAAAGCTGAGATAATATATTGCTGAGAAATCTATTGTTCCTGTCAGCTAAAGGGCTTGCTATTACGATTGACAGCTGAAAGTGCCGTGAAGGGCAAATAATGTCTAAAGGGACTTGCACGGGAAAATCAACCATGTTGCTTTATGGTGTCAGATGACTTTGAATCGTAGGGTGGTAGATAATATAATTGACCGATTGTATATTCTCGAAGTCTTTTTTTTTTTACTTATTACCTATATGTTTGCGTTTAACAACTGTCTCACCTGATGTTAAGTGATGACGCTTCCTAGTATTTAGCACGCAAACCTAGGTACCTATTCACAAGTTATTGCGGACGAGGTGTATAAACATACCATGTACCGTGTTGTATGTATTGCTTCCGGGCTGTTTGGCCGTGGAATGAAACTTTTGTTCCAGACGTTTCGTCGATCACTGCGGTCGACATCTTCAGTGGTTCAGGTCCGAGCGGCGACAAGAGCGTAGAACTCTCCTTCGCGGTGTCTTCTCTGATACTGAGTACTCAGTCTCAGCCTTAGAGTTTACATACCATGTATCGGTTATATTTTAGCAGCAAAATCCCAAAGACCAGGTTTAGTTTGATGAGCAGCGCACGCTCTTGGGGTGCCGTAAAGAAAAAGGAGGCCCGTATTCTTTCTTCTATATTTTTTATTAAAAAATCAAAATTCAAACGTAGTCTACTGATAGTCGTGCTATTTTGATATTGTTTACTCACAGATGAAACTCACAAATAGAGGCTGCGGCGGCGGCGTTCTAAGGCGAGTGTGTATGTCGGAAGACAAGACGGGAAGAGAAGGCTTAGTCAAGATGTTTATAAAATGTGTCTTTTATATAACACTAGTAGTGCCCCGCGGTTCTATCCACGTGCTGATGATTATGATGATGATGATGATGATGAAGAGTAGCCCATTTATTAATCCAGGGTCTAAACTACCTCCATACATACCTAATTTCATCGAAATTGGTGTAGGCGTTTGACCGTGAAGAGGTAACAAACATACACACATAAATACACACATATATACACACATACATACACACATATATACACACATATATACACACATACTTTCGCATTTATAATATTAGTAGGATTATTAACCTTTTCGCTGCTGCTACAACAACAGCAGAGTAGTATAACTGCCACCGAATATGCTTATAGCAACAGTTTCGTCTCCAACAAGCCAAGCCATTGCATGAAACTAGTATGCGACGTTACGGAAATGACTTTAAGCCTTGAACAAATATGTATTTATTAGATGACAAATGATCTGACCTAATGGTCCGATAACGTTTTGATTTTGATAACCAATTGAATTTTTTTATACGTATTACTTCACCGACAAACTCATTGTTTTGCTCTGATATTAAAGTGAAGTCTGCATTGAAAAGCAAGCTTATGAAGAATAATATTATTATATACAAAATATAAACACCACTCAACGAATACGATCGCGTATAATTTATCTTTTTATGTTCCCGAAGATTCAAACACTTTTATGATATTTTTAAATCAGTTTTAAGTTATTCACTTTTTATAAATAGTTATCGCGAAAATCTCAGAATAATATAAATTTAAATATAAGACGCTAACATGTTTCTTCGTTAAGTCGCCTCGATAGGTTTTTAAAATTCGGTAGTCTTCTGGGGGTCGTCCGCTTAAAAATATATGTTTGACTATTACTATAGTTATTAAATTTCTTTCCGTCTTTTCGAACCTAAGAAAGCTTCAATAATTAATTAATTTTTAATAAAATAATTATATAACTGATGTATTACCAATTTATCAATCGGAAAGAAAGTCGAAAACTATAGCAATAGTATATTTTTAGGCGGATAAGCCCCTGGTCCCCATTGTCCAAACGATTAAGCAATACGTGACTAAAATGCTCTAAGCATTGCCATCAACGTGACAATGCTGCCAGCATTTTGAAAAATTTGCTCACCGCTTGATGTCTATCAAGCCGCTACCGGTGAGCAAATTTTTCAAACATTACATTATTACTAATTAAATTGTTGCTATAGTACTTTTTTATAATGAACTGTATCATTAATATTATTATCGCTTCGAAATACTTCGCCTTAATAAAGAATATGTTTCGTGTAAGTAGCAAATAAATAACACATCATTGATTATAGCGTGCTCGAATTGTATAATGTTGATAATCAATCACACCATTTTATTGGTTGCTGTGGGTTTAGTTTAATTAAAAATAATGAATGGTTCTCGTTCATTGACGCAGATTAATTAAATTTGATATTATGTGAATTATATTTTAACATTTACTATTCTTTTTTTAGACTAAAATATATAATCAACAAGTTACAAAGCTCAGAGACAACAATAACCGTTCACCTTTGAGAATATCAATGTTCGAACCGTTCACCTAAAGGAGCGTAATGCCGTGGTGATGGTATGATTTCACACTAAGCGGTTTAAGCCAGGTTTTAGAACTGCTCGGATCTTGCATGGTTTTTACAAAGTAAGGCCCCTGACCCTTTATTGGAACTTCTTCAATCTGATTTCGGAACGTTCGCCGAGGCCTTCCTCTTCCAACACTACCATTAACCTGATTAGTCAATCTTTTTCCGTTCGTTGTTTCTATATAACCAAACTATCTTAATATACCTACATTCAGTTTTTCCTATAATTCACTGAAATGCGATCACAATGTTTACCTGTTACTGGCAATCAAGTGAGGTCATGGTCAAACGATTGACCTAAAAATAAATGACCATAATATGTACATCGAATTTTGGGAATTTCTTATAAAATAATATGGTACACCTAAAAGTGACAAATACCTAATAAACGACCGTACTAACTATTATACATTCAAACAACAATTTAAATAAAGCTAAAAAAACCCATTCATTGCATTCCTGCACGAAGATGCAGCATAAAAACCATATCAAATAAATCACCTTGTTAGGAATAGAATAGGTAACATGATTTGCAGTTTCCACTTCAATTGACAATTTTATTGTCTCCAGATCTAGTTTTTTTGGTCATTTAATTCAATTATGCTATTTCCGTAATGGTTATTTTTGGTGGTAGTTAAGCAGGTTGGCTAGAGTCTCAGATCTTGCTTTTTTAATGAAATGTGACGCGTACTCAAGGCCAAGCACTTTATCAATGGATTGGATGTGTAAAGTACACGTTTAATTAAGTATAATATATTTTATTGTTTTATTTGGATTTTCTTAAACTTATTTTACTTATACTAGAATTTGGGAATTAAAAAAATTTACTTCATATCCTACCAATATTTCGAAGCGTTGAACAAAAGGTTGAATATTTGTTTGTTGTAACTATTGAAAGGCATAGAATATTAAAACAAGACAATTAACTGAGTAACATTAACATAATTTAAAAATAATTTAGAATAGCAATAAAATAATCTAACTTAAAATAAATAATTATACTAAATATGGTATAATTAGTTATCTATAGGCCCCCAATAGCTAGTGGATTGCTCAAATGTTATTGTAGTAGCTACTGTATTATTGTAATTA
The DNA here is from genome assembly GCA_934044485.1 of Apeira syringaria. NCBI lineage: Eukaryota > Metazoa > Arthropoda > Insecta > Lepidoptera > Geometridae > Apeira > Apeira syringaria. Next base: position 17,820,882 of record OW203662.1, on the reverse strand, counting down.
GTTATTAGCATTTTATTTTAATACAGACATCGGCCATAAAAAAACATGCAACATGAAAATGTTTATAAGTGTGTATACATATACTTTTCTTCATTTTAAAGCTTTTGATTAAAATTTCATTTTAATTTGACACATTAATAATTATATACGACTTTGAAACATAAATAAACTTCTGTACCTACTGCCGTGAATTTAGTGTGAGTGACTTTGGACTCATAGGTTACTTATCTATGTTTGGACTCGAGCTTTGGACCTCGGTATAGTCTTAGCTCAATTCTTTTTTTTATACTGTGTAGATCTAGCGTTTGACCACTATCTCACTTGACGGTCAGTGACGATGTGTTCGAAGATGTTATCACGCTAGATCTACAATGATCACTGGCCCTCAAGGACTGCTGCCTGAGCACACTATGCGTTTGGTGACAGTTTTTTTCATTTTAGAGTGTTTGTGTGTTAAGTGTACAAATAGACTTTATATATATATTATCTAGTAGATTCTAAATCCACATGTTTAGAAAAATTGGAAGAACTCACGGAGTCATTCTTATTTCATCCTACCCGCTGGTTTTGTTAAAATTGTTTTTTTAATTAAAATAATAATATAAAATTACACGTTTGTGAAACGTATGAATAATAACGACAATTAATTGCATACAAATAAAATACTAAATCTAGTTTTATTTTTCTTCAGGCAAAAAAGAGGCACGAAAATAAGCAATCATTGCTTATTTTCGTGAATAAGTTCACGTGGTTTATTTTATATGCTATATATTATAGTAATCTACAGTAATTATATATGTGAAATTATTGTACATATTTGCGTTTAGGGTCCTGAATGTATTTAAAAAGGTATGCGAATACAGTAATAATACAACTTACATACAAGTTATCCCGTGTTCTTGTGTGCGTCTTGAATACCTGGAAATGAAAAGGGTTTTTTATTATTCCAATTGTTTGCACAGATATTTTCACGGTTTCAAATATAACGGGGATGCAGGTACTGTAGAAGCTATTAGTGATAGAAAAAGTAGAAAGTGAACTCAGACTGCGTTTTAAGTCACGTTTTGTTCATGAAAGTTAGGCAGCGTTGCACAATTCTTTTTTCATTTCTCAGTGTAGCTCGATTACGTCTGAAAAAAATGAAGAAAATACTAAATGCAGCCACGTGCATTAATAAGTTTAATAATTGTTTTTATAGCCACTAGATGCCCACCCTGACTTTGTCCGGGTACTTAGTAAAATAATATGCCGTTGATCCCGTTACTGTGGGAGCTTTAATCCCGTTCTTGAGTATCTTGTCTTTAAACTGCATATGTGGCATATGCATTCAAACATTAGGGTAAATCAAATATTTCTATACAAAATTTCCCGTGGTAACTTGGTCATGATAATAACAAACACAAAAAAATACAATTTGTTGTACTTTTTCTGAAGTTATGCGCTTAAATACATTTTGACGATTTATTTTTGTATGTACATAATATAGAAGAATTTCCTATCCTGGTGACACCTTAAGCCAAGGTTAAGCAGTGGTGCCCTTGAGCTAGACGCCTTGTCCTCTCTTATCGATGTGCAGGTGATGTGCACCTTCAGCTAGCCTCGCGAGTCGATGCGCCTTCTGCGCGCGCACAAAAACTCGTCTGAGTACCTGAGTAACTAAGTACTGACCCCGCCCGCTGAAGCTGCAAATGCGGGTAGAAGACAAACAGCATTACTTCGTTTAAAAATCAATGTACATAGCCTTACACTGTAATCGCAGTGCTAAATCTGCATAGAAAGCTTTCTTGTTAATTAAATAAAACATACCTCACTCGAAACGCAAATTTGATTAAAAACATAAATGAAGGTAGATTTAATTATTGCATGCATGTGGGGCCTGCGCGGACATGAATTACCATCCGTCAGGAACACGAAGCTTTGTTTAACTAAAGCATTACCCGCGACTCTCATAGTATTTGCTTTTGTTATGAGAATTTTAAGTACATGGAAAGCATTTGAAATACTTGGTGCTCTGGTATTTGTAACAAATAATTCGCATCTAACATCGCTGGAAGGCTTCAACCACTATAACCTTAAGTTATGTTTTGTATATGTTTTGCGTTTAGAGTTGACAAGGGTAACTATTTAGAAAAATACAAAATCAAAATACTGAATAAAAATAATTACGGCGAAAGAATAATAATTACATATTATTTCGAATCGTTGGATACGAACCCCCGAAGCACACGACGCTTTAGTCCTGTAGCGCGGGGTTTAGAGGTATAGAAAATATTTTTATACTCTATTTTTTCCATATACGTATAGTTTCCGTAACATTTTTGCCCTTTTTTTTTTTTTTTTTCTCAGCTATGTGCGTCCACTGTTGGACGTATGCCTCCCCCATATAGGGGGGATTTGCCAATACTCGCCACGCTTGGCAGGCGGGTTGGCGAGCGCAGTATGATTTCCGATCCTCAGAAGGCGCTGCTGCCCACCTCCTGGTACGTTATCCCTTAGCCGACTCTTACGGCACCCGCGGGAAGAGATGGGGGAGTACTATTCTAGGCCGGTACCACCACGGCACATAAATTTGCCATATTTATGTGCCATTTTTGCCCTACCTATTGTAAAATTTTGTGTCATCAGAGATGCTTGATTTAGCAGAAAAGTCTTTTCCAATAGTCTCGCATCCGTATTTTGTATCATCTTTGCTCATGGGAATATCGATATTTATCTTATTTGTATTATCGATATTTATCTTGTTTATTTATTCGCCATTCGAATTACAGATACGAGTGATCTCCACCTAGAGACAACCAGTTAGCTCACTTTGATAATTCTTAAATCAACTAAGTGACACTTGATTTATCAGATAAATATCGTAGCATAGTAGAGTAATTATTATAGCTTAGATGGCAACGCGACAGATCGGTATTTATAGTCATTGGTTCAAATCCCATTAGCAGCCGATTTTTTCCTCAAAAAGTTTGAATATTGAGATATTATAATTGAATATTTTTTACAGTCACCAATAGATATGATAGGGCCGCTTCCAACCTGTCATTGTGGCGATCAATGGAGGCATATGTCCAGCAGTGGATATCTTATGGTTGACATGATGATGATGATAGTTATGAATAGTCAGTTAGTAGATAAATCGAAAACGCAAATTGCTTACAGAATTTTTTGTGCCGCGTACTAAAAACTAAAACTCTAAAAAGAGCAGAAATATTTCCAGTTGGCTTGTTCATGCGTCTGATCTGGTTTTACTGCAACGTCTAACTCAAAGGAACCTGAGATCGTTTGAGCACAGCACAAAAGAACGATTGCCGAGCGTTCGTGTGTAAACAACTTTATTTATTAAATTAACTTGGCTGTCTCGCTGGTGGGAACTTAGTTTGGTTTATTAAGTCTTTAGTCTATTTTTGTTTAAAACCCTCCAACACAAAAGGTTGACTGGAAGAAATCGCTTTAAGCGATAAGTCCGCCTTTTGTTTCTCTAGGATAGTGTAAGCTGTAAACAAAACAAATCTATTATGTTACTTTTGTAAAACTTGGAGAAACAGAAGAGTTTTCTATCTATATATTTATATTTGTTCCTTTATTTATTTAGGAATCGAATATAAATTTTTGGGTGAAGGAACTTTGAGGTGTACATAAAGGTACGTACATGCTCGTATCAACCTGGAGCTGCGTCTTGGGAGATCGGTTTGGGTCGTCTACACCAATATTTCATTTAATTCGACCCAAAGTTACCGGTTTGTGAGATTATTTATTAATGTTGGTAAGGGATTTGATATAATTTTATTTATTAATATTTTGGACGAGAATTACTATACTTTTTTGACTTTGCATTTTTGACTCCAAGATTCACGATTGCATTCGACCAAACCGCTAATAAATAAAACATTTCTTAGAAACGGAATTTACAAAAATTAAGAGCTTGAAATTTTTGTAAATCGAATACGTTCGCAAAACTGGCTGAAGCCAATATGAAGAAAAAAAACACTCCAGATGATCACACTTATGAATAATAATAATTAGAAAAAGCCCAGTAGGCATTTTGGACGGGCGAAGTCGGAAATTATCGTCATTTGTTTCCATGTATGAGCCCAAGACTCGATTTTTTTATATTTCGAATAAAATAAAGAGAAAATCCATTCGTAAGGCATATTACTAAACATTTCAATATCAAGGTCCAAATTTTAAAATTATTAAACTTATGACTTTTAAACTTAACTTAACTACATTATGTATCATTTGTTAACAATGACATCATAACTCAGACATAAAAAGCATTCAAATAATTTTTAAAAAAAAATTTAATAAAAATGTAAATAATTTAAAAAAAGCATTCACAATGGATAACGACGTCAGCGATGATCCCCCACTTGCCATCACTGTAACCACGACCACTCTGCCAAGAGTGCAAGGCAACGAAGATTCACACCCACAACCCGTACTAGGATTCCCTGTGTCGCGAGAGGCATAAATACACACAATCACGCTACACGAGCTTGTAACACCCGGGAGAAACATCTATGCACATCACATTAATGTTGACCCAGACCGGGATTTGAACCCAGAGCCGCGGATCTGAAGTCAGCCTCACTGATCACTGATTAACGACGATCGTGTACAGTTCAATATATTATTTATATATAATGTATATATAACTATCCGATTAACCTCATTATGATGTCATTAAAAAAGATGTGTGTGTACATAAAAGTAAAAATATTTGAATAATATGCAAATGAATTTTGCTGACCGCCTTACTCAATAGATGGCAACTTCTGTACCAGTGGAATAGATAAAAAATCAAATTGTATAATTTAACAAAGCTTCCTCTTTACTTTGAATGTATGTCAAATAGCTGAGTTTATTGATAATGACTCAATGTTATGTAACCAAGATACTATATTCTTATCTGATGGATATAGTAAATGATTTTTATACAACTATAATTATTTCTTATAAGCTTTATGAGCACACTATACTTAATAAAATATACTTTTATGATTTTGGTTTATAACTTCCTGAACTGATGTAAAGTAATAATTGATTTGCTTATTGGGACGCGTGTCAATTGACATTAGATAACAACTCTCTGTAAATCTTTTTGCGAAAGGATGTGTGCAATAGCCGGACAGCCTTAAAGTTAATGTATTCATCTAAATCGACACTTAGCTTTGATAACTTTATGACCAAGGAAAGATTTTCCAAAACTTATCAGAGCGTTTGATCGACGCGACGCGTGACCAATATGCAAGCACATATTTGACTGCAATTCACCATGGTAATCCTCGATCAGGTGGCAATGCTGATAGCATTCTGGGCACGCTGCTAGCTGGTAGCGGGTTAGAGCATTTGAGTTATCAATAGGCTGACATCAGCTAGTAGATTGTTCAAATGTTATTACATATAGTAGCTGTAGTATTGTAACCAGTTATAATTCTAATATATATAAGTATTTAATTCTAATAAAGCACAGACCCGAATAAAATGTTTAATTTGATTATCGGGTTTCTTCCCACTGACATTGATGCTTGGTGATGAAAAACGGTGGAGATGATGATGATGATGAAAAGTAGCTTATGTCTTCTTGCAGGTTGTCAGTTACTTCCATACCAAATTTCATCAAAATTCGTGAACTTACTTAAAAATTTATATTATACCACGGGAACTGTACTTTTCCTAAATTATCAACAAATCATTGAAAAATTTTGATTGAAATCGGTACAGTCGTTTGAGCGTGAAGGAGTAACAGAGGTTTTTGAACTATTTGCTTATCCCACCTCAATTATTATCAGGTTGAAAAGTAGCCTATGTGTTAATATAGGGTCTAAACTATCTCTATACCAAATTTAATACCAATCGGTGCAGCCGTTTGGGCATGAAGAAGTAACAAACATACACACAAACTGTCGCATTTATATTAGTTGGATAATATATATGTTAAATATATATTCACATCTGCTGTGAATTTTCTTATGTAAGTAATAAATTAATAATACAGAGAGACATCGTAGTTATTTTAACATTAATATATTCCAAGTGCAAGGTTGAAACTGCAGTTATAGTTCATTACAATAAATCATTAAATAATATAAATTTATGAGCGTGATACTCCGTGGTTAGAAAACGAAAGTTGAAGAGAAAACTCTCCGTAATAATAGTAGCCGTGTAGAATTATGTACAGAAACTTGTATCTGGCAATTTTTATTAGAAATTGCTGCTATTAACACAGATTTATGTGCACAGTAACCTCAGACTGGCTTTTATCTCGCTAATAGCGCAAATGACTTATTAGTCGCTACAAATGGAGCGTGTTTTATCAATTAGTCGCGTCGACTGAGCTGACGGTATTTTGTTATCTGATATATACAATTCTCGTGTCACAGTGTTTGTAAGACAATTCCTCTGAAACGGCTTGACCGATTTTTATAATATTTTTTGTGTTTATTCGGTAGGTCTGAGAATAGGTCGTTAAGTATTTTTTACATTCCACTCTCCATTTTTATCCCGGTTTTAACATTTTTGTATGAACAAATATTATATTTATAGTAAGTAATTTAAATGAAGTGTCGTGTCACTTTTACATTTCGATAATTTTTATAGAAGATCAACGTTTGACAGGTCAGCTATAAGAAACTTCATCGGGTGTCACTATCTTTATTTTAAGCGACTTCCAAAAAAGTAGGGGTTGTACCTTATATCGAAATATGGAAGGTATTCTTCATGTCGTATACAAGTCGTGGGTTCAAACCCCACTATCGCCTAATTATTTTCTTCAAATATTTGAACGTTATTTCATAACTGAGCATTAGAATGAAAAATTACTGGTCCGATTTGAAAGATTCTTTTATATCTAAAAGGGTATTATGCCTATTAATAAATTCAAATTGCTTACAAATCGTTTATGTAACCTAGATTGGATTTAAAAATTTCACCGATTGGGTCCCGTGCCTTTCTACAATTATTTTCAAGAAAGTATTGTAATTTTTAACGTGTGGAAGTCGGCATTTATTATTTTTAGACTACGTAATTCTTGTATCATTCGTAACAAAATTATAAAATTTAAGACTTTATACAGATCACTTCTAGCATATTTATTCTTAATGGGTTCAGCAGGTCTTATAAAAACATTAACAATAAAACAGAAATGAATTTAATAGCCAAAGACGCTCTTTAAGCCACCCAGATTTTTTACTTTATTCACTATTGTTACATACCAGGGTATACAAAACTGATGAATTAAAAGAGAAACTTTCAAAAGGATGATTCTCAATCTCCATAAAACGCAAGCGAAAGTTGCTTGCGTAAAGATCGAAAGAAAGCCAACTTCCATTTTTGTTTTGCAAAGAACTTATCAGAGTCATCTAAAGTCGTTTGCCGATTACTTTCCGCAATCTAACAAAACCCGGCACAACTTTTGCTTATTACGTTACGGCATAGTTTCGGCCATGACTCGGAATGCATCGGAAAGTTATTGACTTTTGATAATGAACAAAACCAGTTTGCGGCGAACTGACCGAGAGCCCGCGGCCCCGTTCAATACCAGATGCACTCACTCACTAACTCTCCCAAACGACAATTTCACCTTCACATACATACGTTACTTGTTTTATAAGACAAATACGCTCCGCTGCCGCTGCAAAACACGTAATGAACCGCGAAGCGATAAGGTTAAGCGCATGATTTCTGAAAGTCGCCTTTATGTGGTAAGAGGTCAGTTTATGTTAACCGACAGGTCTTAGTATGCCAGCGAAGGCTTTAGTTTGTTTTTGATGCAAAATTGATATGAAGAGAGAAAAAAGTAAAGTCACTTTGTGTTGATAACCAATAGCCCGAAGCTATAAGACTATGAATAAGTAACGAGGGAAGTTTGAGGACGTTCTCGGTGTTGATGGCTTTAAGTTTTTTGATTAATCACCGTTTACGCAACTAAGGCAGTGCGCCATCGTTTATTTATATTTAACGTCTATTTAAGAATTTAATTGTTTATGACATAATAATCTACCAAGAATGTAAATAGTCGCCGATAATGAATTCATAGGCACGAATTGATTGGATCATGTAAATAATTAATTTACATGGCTCGATTGAATTTCATTTAAGAAAGCGTACAAATTGCCCACTTAACACCTTGAGCGCTTAACGAAAAGTATTATTTCCCACAGTTTCACTCGCGTGGAGTACGATTTTCACCTCGCAATTGAAGCATATCATAGAAACAGTTTAGTTTTTCGAATAAAATGATTTCTATATTTTACTTCATGGGTTTAAGACACCATTTTGTTCTAAATTGAATCTAGACACTTTCAGCCGCGTGATAACGTAATTTAGATCCACGTAGACTTTTGCATTTATAATAATAATAAAAAGTCATATATAAATAATTGATGTAGTTTTATATATTTTCGTCCTTAAGTGTATTTTTTATAAATTTATAAAAATTGTTTATATTAAATATTTATAAAAATGAACGGCTTTAAGTGGATAATGAAATTTATGTGTTTGATTAATTATCCAATTAACTAAGCTATGTAACGGTCCCATATTAAAATATTCGACAGAAAATATAGCTAGCAATCACGACTTCTTTCGCAAAAACCGTTTTCTGGCCCGTCGAATTCCTTACGCAAGTACCGAGATTCAAGTTTTCTAATAAAATTTTTCATAGGCTATATTGTACGCAACAGGTCAGATTGGCTTTCAGCACAAATTGAGTCGATTAGATTAGTAACCACTTGTTGCGAAAGGTCAGAATTTGTTTAGGATTCTATGGGATTAGAATAATTATGTAAATTTAAACAACTGTTTGCTACACCTATTACAAGAGTCACGTGGTTGGAATTTTGATATATTAGATTACATTTATTTTCCACTAGCTGTGCTCTGCGGTTTTACCCGCGTAGTGATGATTGATGATGATGATGAAAAGTAGCTTTCGTGTTATTCCGGGACCTGACGTATCTACATACTAAATTTCATCCAAATCCGTTCAGCCGTTTGAACGTGATTGAGTAATGAACATCAATCCATACAAACTTTCACATTTATTTATAATATTAGTGGGATTTAATTTTTTATCCTACTAATATTATAAATGCGAAAGTTTGTTTGTATGTGTTTATGTTTGTTACTAGTTCACGCTCAACGGCTATACCGATTGCGATGAAATTTGGTATGGAGATAGTTTAAGCCCTGGATTAATTCATAGGCTAATTTTATCTCGGGTAACTTGGTACTTTATAAATTTGACCACTCATTCAAATTTTTTTAATTCTATATAGGTCTAGCATTTAACCACTAACTCACTTGATGGTCAGTAACGATGTGGTCGAAGGTGTTATCACACTAGACCTAGAATGCTTAATGGCTCTCAAGGACTGCTTCCTAAATACATTGAGTTTGGTGGCAGTTTTTTAAAATTGAGGGTTGTAGCCTAGCCAAACGGGTACTTGAAAGTACCCTAACACCATGCTGGGAATGTGTTAGCGGTTGTACCTTCAACGGAAGCTCAAGACATTGTTGGGTATCGAACCAGCGTCCGCCAGTATGACAGCCGACGCTCCCCCCGCTGAGCTACCATTGCTTCACATTATATTGTCAGTGGCGATTTGGTCGCACATGTAATTACGCTTGACCGATAATGTTTACTGGCTCTCATATTCTGCTGTCTGAACACATTAAGTATGTGTTTTGAACTTGAAGGTGGTAGCTAGCTAGGCAGGTTATCGATAACACCCCACCACCAGGCTGGGGCCTTCACTGGAATCTCAAGCCTTTGGAGGGGATCGAACCAGCGTCGATAAGTTTATCAGCTGACATCATCGATTCATATTTTTGCAGCGTATTGACGACTCACGTGAGCTCAATCAAGAGGTTGTAGCAATGAATGTTGCTAATGAATAATTCTTTTCTCTACAGCTTTGACTTTAATCTGGGTATTAATGTCATATTGCCTTGCTACTGTCGTAAGACAAATGTACGTGAAATCTTTCACACCTTACTCGTGGATTGTGATTTGTTTATCTTTCTGTTTTTATTAGTTGCACTTTAAAGACTGGTGGACTTCAAGGTGCCGTGGTGGTACCGGCCTAGAATAGTACTCTCCCATATCTTCCCGTGGGTACCGTAAGAGTTGGCTAAGGGACCACGTAACTGGAGGTGGGCAGCAGCGCCTTCTGAGGATAGGAAACTATACTGCGCTTGCCAACTCGCCTGCCAAGCGTGGCGAGTATTGGTAAATCCCCCCCCTATATGGGGAGGCGTATGTGGAGCAGTGGACGTCCTATGCCTGCGATGCCTGCTTGGTACCGAATTCGACAATATCTTTCACACCTTTGAGCGTTGAAGTCGGTTCAATTTTTTGGTATTTTTTTACCCTATTTAGTGACATATACTACTCAATTCTATCTAGCAATTGTCATTATGTATGTTCATAGATTTCTTCATCCTCAATAAGAAAGTCATCCAACTAACACTTTTGAGTTATTGAAGTGTAACTCACAAACCGAAAAAATTAAATGGGACCACACGGCAAGTACAAGCTTTAAAAAAAAGAACCATTAAAATCGTTTCACCCAGTCGAATGTTATGAGGTAACAAACATAAAAAAACAGCCCAATTAAAATGAAGAGAGAAAGAAAGAAAGAAAGAACGAAAGAAAACATATTTATTTCTGACAAAAGGCAACACTACAATACACATACATAGACACAAACCGACAGACCCCTACAAACAAACATCACAAAAAAAAAAAAAAAAAAACATAAAATAAGCACAAAATTAAAATAACGTTAATGTAGGTATTGCAGTGATGCGCGATGCCAGAAATGAGTCGCTACTCAGCATATGCGAGAAATTGAGCAGCATTGCAATTGAGACCCTCATCCTTGTTTTGAAGTCGGTTAAAAAGATCACACAGTACCGCCATTTAGATAAATAACAACGATACGAATATACACGTATAAGTTCTATAATAGAAAACAACACCGCAATATAATGACCAAAGACTATTGTGTAGAAAGAAACATTCATCTTTGTCATTGCTTTCTAAGTAACACAGCGATAGAATCGATCTCTCTAATGTGACAACACGGCGTATGCGCATATAAAGCGTTCAGAGATTGCGAGATATTTATTGTTACGGAAACGATCCGGGACGGGTCCGTGACTGGACCGGGAAGGAAGCCATTGTTCTCACCGCGAGAGGCGTCCAGTCTACACGTTTATGAATCTTATGATAATAACCCTGTCCGCACAACACCCCATTTACATACCTGCATTTCCATTAACGTACGACATAAATAACTCAACCGTATATGTACATACATATGCAAAAGTATACAATTATAATGTTAAAAAGGAGTTGTATAATAGAGAGGCCATAATGGTAATAATTTTCTTTTTCCGAACACAAATAGTGTGCTGTATACTTATATTTTCTGCGCAAATAATTTGTATTGTTGATACATTTTATACAAACCTATCTAATTCGTGTTGTATGTATTGCTTCCGGGCTGTTTGGCCGTGGTCTATGTGAAACTTGTGTTCCAGACGTTTCGTCGATCACTGCGGTCGACATCTTCAGTGGTTCAGGTCCGAGCGGCGACAAGAGCGTAGAACTCTTTGCCGCGGCGTCCTCTCTGATACTGATCATGAGTCCCCATCAATTCAATTTAGTAAAATGATGATGATTTCTACGAATATTAGACTTAGAACGTACTTATTATAAATGCCAGTAGGTTTTTTCAATGTTTGTTATCCTACATCCTACTTATATTATAAATGCAAAAGTTGGTGTGTATGTGTGTATGTTTGTTACTTCTTTCCGCTCAAACTAATACATTGATTTCGATGAAATTTGGTATGGATATATCTTACACCCTGAATTAACGCCTAAGTTTATTTTATTCATCACCATCATCGTTTTTTCACCACCATGCGGGTAAGACCGCAGAGCGTAGCTAGTTCATCATGCGTACAGAACATAATAAAACTTATAAAATATTTATAAGTTATCATTGTAAGATAATCAACAAAAACGTATAGAACCCTATCTCTACGTTTTTGTTGATTTATCCAGATCCAGATTTATTGTTTTATCCACTAAAAAGTACTGTTTCTAAATGGTCTCCAAAAGTAATGAATAATGATAGTCAGAAAGTCTAAAAAAAATATGATACTATTTGGAAAATATTGTTTTCATGTATTTCGAACGGAGCGCTTGATTTAGCAATCATGTGAGCTTTTATGCTGATATAAACTTAATTTCAACAGTTGCAGGTATGATTTTTGTACTGGCAGGCAACGAGTGACATATGCATAGAACGGTAAACCTTAATAGTTTCAACATTTAATCCTCTCGAGCGCTGGACTATAGTCGTGTTCCATTCTATTATCAAGCTGAAAATAGTCGTGTTTAGACGAAAAAAGAATACGGGAAGCCCGTCGCAATAAACAGTTAGTTGTTTAACCTCTCGGAAATGAGGGTTGAGAAACTCCAGTTTTCTTAAAGTTGGTTAGGTCGTCGCCAGCATGGCGTGCATTAATAAAGAGATTGCCTCCGGGCGCGCAATCTACCTGCCATCTACTAGTCTTGGAAGGTTTAATGTTTCATGGGACGTTTTCCACGCGGCGTAAACGTTTGCGCAAAGATTTATAGAAACAAAAGATGGTGTTTTATATGATCTGTTGGTATTATTACTTAGGCGCTTTTAAGTGATTGTTCTTGATGCTTGATATATTGTGATTTTAATGTTAAAACTGACGTGGTTTTGACACATTATGATTGTATAAAACACGAGAATTACTCAAGTGATAAGTCAGAGGGTTCCGACTATTGTTTCGACCACATTCGGTGGTCTTTTTAAGGGGAATACGGGGTACTTTCGGATGCGGTCGCGGTTTGCCTGGTGGAACTGATTTCAATACTCAAAAGTGTGAAATAACTTGTTGAAGTTGGTACCATAATAGTTCCCAAAAGTAACTATTACACAATATTGTGATCATGGTAACGACTTCGACAAGTTATTTTACACTTTTGAGTGTTGAAGTCGGTTAAATTTTTTGGTAAAAAATTTTTTTCCACCCTTTTCAGTGACCTTTACTACTCACGGGATCAATTGTCATTCACCCTCAATAAGTAAGTTATCCAGATAGACGTAACACTTTTCAGTTGACCGAATTTATTATATTCCGTCATCATCATTTCAGCCATGGGACGTCCACTGCTGGACATATGTCTCCCCCATAAAAGGGGGGATTTACCAACACTCGCCATGCTTGGCAGGTGGGTTGGCGAGCGTAGTATGATTTCCGATCCTGAGAAGGCGCTGCTGCCCACCTTCTGATACGTGATCCCTTAGCCAACTCTTATGGCACCCGCGGGAAAGGATGGGGGAGTACTATTCTAGGCCGGTACCACCACGGCATTAATGAAATTTAAATGATACTAACTCGGGCGTATACTCTATCAAATAATGTTTTCTTTGATAGTGTAAATTCATTAAAATCGGTTCATAGCCCACTAAGTTATCAGTGCACACATAAGAAAAATATATACGGTCGAATTGAGAAACCCCCTCCTTAATTTAAAGTGGTTTAATAAATAATTTAAAAAAAAAAAAAGTGTATGTTCTATAGTAGATGTTCTATATCTGAGATGATGACATTTTTTCGACGCGACTAAGCCCAGTCACATTTTATAAAATACTTATTTTTAATTGCAAAAGTATAAAAAAAAACATTACCGCATAATACGACACTGCATAAAGTTTTGGTCTGACTGCAGTAACCAAAAGGTTCGCACGCGTGCCTTAAAAAGTTCCACTCATTAAAACCTTTGTTTAGCCGTAACTCCTCCGTTTTCGGAGAACATGTAATTGCAACCGCTACATTAACAAAATTTTCCTAAGCCACGTTCATTTGCCGACCACTGTAGCCTCGATTGCCACAAAGAGGAACTTAACGAGCAATGGGCCGTAAGCGCCAGCTAAAGTACAGGACAAATAGATTTCAGTCGCAAACGCTTCCTCTTACCTTAAACGTTAATTACAAAGTAATTGCCGGGAATGTACGTGACAACTAAATGCAAGCTACTGCGGGTCTTTGTTTTCTGAAACTTAGGCACACTGAGAGATTAACATACTAAATGTTACTGTGAGAGATAAATATAAAGGATCTAAAACAAGTAATTTATTACAAAACCTGTAATTGATTTAAAAAATAAAGCATCGCTATAGATAGATTTCGTGGGAATCCTTTTTTAAAGTTCTCACACCCCCAAATTTATACTAAAGGCTGCATTCGGGAAACTCATCTACGTCTTCTCGTCCAAAATTCCACAATGCTCGAAAACGAAGGTCTTCGAAAAGTGATTTACGGAATTGAAATTTGGTCTCTAACTACAGCCCTTGTAAGTAGGCTCAAATTCGCACAATAAGTTATAGAGAAGGCTATGCTCGGGGTTTTTCTAAGCGATCGAAAAAGATATGAGTTCCGTAGAAGAACGACAGTTACCGACGTAGCCCAGTGGATTAGCAAGTTCTTCTTGAATGGAGACCATGGACTGGAAAGTGCACCACCAGGACGGCCACTGACAAGGTGGACAAACGACTTGACGAAGATTGCAGCTAAGGGCTTCCTTGCAGGCCGCTTCCATCCAGTCCTCATGGAGAGCAATGGGGAACGCCTATGTCCAGCAGCGGATGTCATATAGCTGAGATGATGTTGATGATAGTTATACTACAATTATGACTCATGTTATCTTGACGTACGGAAATATTTTCGTAGTAAGTGCTCTTATACCACAAGCACTGCCATAATGCGAATAATCGAATCCAGTGGTGAATTTATGAACGATTCAAAGCCGTACGTAACGGCCCCTCAATTTCCTTTTCAAGGGGAATCTATTCACGACGCTAAAGCATTTCCTTTGGATGGTCCCAATCACGGGCTGTGGGGAAATATTATTTACTGCAGGAATACAGATTGAATATGCCATATTATATGCAAGCCGCTTCGGAAACTCATGGACTAAAACGTATGTAGTCTGTTATTTTTAATTTGGATGTTTGTGGATTTATGTTTAGTTATGCATACAATGTTTCAGCGCAAAGATATTGCTTACCCAAGTAAAGTCGAAATCGAAGTCAAACTCAAAATTATAATTTTAATTTAGGAAACCATTTATGAAGCTCAAAAGTTTACTAATAATCAAAAAGACTAGCGTATTCCAAACTGAGCAAATCCATTCATAAATAAATAAAGATTAGTAAAAATTAAACTATAGTCGTATTTCTGTTCATATCTCAAACCGTTTGAGATATGAACAGAAATACGACTATAGTTGCGTAGCGTTGAAAGCACGAGAGCGAATTTAGTCGTTTGAGTCAAACGACTAAATTCGCTCTCGTGCTTACAACGCTAAAACTTACTGATGGTGTTGGTAATAGAATTCAGTAGTCAATGAACATTCTTTGTCTCTTTTGTAAAATTGAAATAAATATTAAATTTTAACTTAGCTAATGTTCTTGACGGTACCTCACGTACTTTTCACGCTTCCGTGGCTACAAAAATTGCTCTACCTAAATAAAGTCGTAAACGCATAGTAAAATTGCAACATTTTGATACTAAAGTCAATGCCACTAGAGCCGGCTGAATTCTTACCAGTAACTACACATAAAATACGTAGGCATTTCGCAAAGCTTCGTTTATGTTTTCTAATAGCTATTTCAAATGTTGTTATTTAATTAGGTAAATGGGTCTTACTACATTTTACTGGCAAGGTTAATGAATTCAAACATGAACCTGGAACATAGCTGCAAAATTAATCTAGATATATCCAACGATTAGTTTCTCGGGAAATTTTGACAGATGTTTGTAGTGACTCTCTTTTTAAATTAAACTTCAATCGTAAAAATAAGATACTAATTCTTAGACGATTACGATAAAGTCCAAATTCTTATGACACTTTTTACTCTTTTATTAATAAAACTGCGAGTAGTTTTAGGCGACTTATTTGATGCAAACGAAAACTACCTGCGATTGGCCATCAATTAAATAAAAGTCGCCTAATATTAGAAACAGCGTTGTAAGGAGTATCACGAATAAGAATTTAAGCGCAATTAAATACAATAACAGCCTTTTGATTTAAAATTTTTTTTGGGTTTTTGTTACCTACTAGATTGCTTAATCTATTAGGCAATGTTAACATAATATTTCTTTTTTTTAGAAATTACTATTTCTTCGGTTATTACCAATTACAATGGCGGATACCTGTTTTAAAATATGGAATGTATTATCCATAATGTTATGATACGAGTTAATCTTAATTGCATAAGTGGCTTTTCTACGATCACTCGTGCAGAACTATGACGATCTATGGAGTGATTTAATGAGAGAAAGTAATGGCAAAAACTGAATTACGCTTTGAAAGAAGCGTGCTTTGATGAAAGGGAAGTTAGAATTTTAGAGATATAAAATTAAAGATTAACTGAATTTACATTATCTAATTACACGCTTTACCGATTATACTGCTGAATAGTTTAGATTATTAGCTTATGTATTATGTAAACAAGTATTAAAGTAGTACCTTCCAACAGGTCCTTGTGGAAATTAATGGGGGAGGCCTATGTCCAGCAGTGGACGTCCTATGGCTGAGATGATGATGATGATGATGATGATGAAAGTAGTATACTTATTGTAAAAAATATTTTTATTTCCCTAGGACCTAAACAATTTTCTTAATTTTGGCAGTGACCGGATATAGGAGACGGCATCGTATTTGGTGCGGTGAAATTGGAGATACATGGCCCTAGTATAGATCACTACATGCTGCTGCTGCTGCTGCTGATGATGATTGATGATGATGATGATTATGATGATGATGATGGTGGTGATGGCGGTGGTGATGATGATATTTTTATCAATGATATTTTGAAGCAACTGCCAACAACGGCTGCCAACCTGACTGTCGCTGATCCCCACAACAACAGTACAGTAGTAAAGTAATTGCTGTTCCTGTGGTTTATGCAAACAATTAAAAAATCTCTGTTACTCCTCCACGCTCGAAATGCTGTACTGATTTCCATGAAATCTGGTATGGAGATAGGTTTGACCTAGGAATAACACATTAGGCTACTTTTATCCCGTAAAAAGTATAGTTTCTGTGGTATAATGAGGTAGCGGGAAACCCGCAGTTCACGCAGGTGACACCGCGTGGCGTTACTAGTTCTCAATTAAAAATACATAATAGCTTACTTATATTACATATATCTTATATCCAATCATATTATCGTCAAACATATGGGTGACAAACAACTTCTTTATAAAATAAATACGAATGCCTCTGAATACTAATTATTCGTTTCTCAATTTTTAAGTTAAAACAATTTTTTACCAAAAAAATGCAACCGACTTCAACACTACAAAGTGTCAAATAACTTGGTGAAGTGGGTACCATGATAGTTCACAGAAGTAGCTATCATAATGCGCAATATAAAAAAAACTTATATACGGTCGAATTGAGTAACCTCCTTTTTTTAAGTCGGTTAAAAATTATCGCATGTTACATTGTTCATTAAAAGACAATAACATACATACACACTATTATTAGCTACGATAAATAAAAAAAACGTAAATACCATCAAGATTGACGCCATTTTAATTCTACCTCGTTAACAATAATTTATTGGTCATTACTCACTTCAATACATTGTCATTATCGAGACGTAATTTGTTATAAGTATCACTGTCATGTGTCAAAATTAGGTAATAATCGATTTAATCAGCTTCACACTATGTGATTACCGAGTCAAAATAGAAACTATTAAGCTTATAAAAAAGCGTAGTCAAGCGTGAGGATACGGCTCACAATCAAAAGGTTCCGTATTATTGTTTAAAATAAAAAACTATCATCGTCATCATGTTAGCAATATGACCTCCGTGGCTGGCTATATGCTTTCTCGTGGAGAAAGAGGGCTTGTCTATTTTCTTCACGCTTAGCTTGCAGGTTGGTTGATAGGAATAAATTGATTCCCAGCAAAAGACAGCATTACACAACACATTTAAATTTACAGAAAATATTTATTTTATTTACTTTTCAATGAAAAAGTTAATAATTATATAGCATGTTATTAATTATAATATATTTATTAACATGCCAAGTAATGTTGACTGATGTCAAGAATGATTTTTGACTTCGCATATACTTACTACGGTCACCCCTAGCACTGAGTTTCAGTCTATACTCATATCTGACAGCTAAGTAATGACAGTTTAATAAGTTTGATAATAAGACATTTGTACGCACTTTCATCTTGCCATCATCATCTATATCTGTATATATTTAAATAAATCCCCATTTCCCTTGTTTACGGCATCACGCGAGATCGGTAGGACCATTTTGTTAATTCTTTTTTTGTTGTTTTTGTTATTGCCAGAAGGTTCTTGATAAAGAAAAAAATAAGGAAGTTGAGCGGAACATTAGAAAATTTAAGAAAACTTAACAAGCAAATTACCTTTTCTAATGTAACTTTCTTAGTACCTTTAACAATATATAGTTTTCAATATGGCTTTTGACATAACTGTCAGTTGTTTGACAGTTGGTTCAGACAGGAAAACATCTGTCGGGTCAGTTAGTAATGAATAAAATAACAAAAAACTTATCTGTTAGTTGTTCCTTTTTAGCTTATTACTTTATTTTTATTTTAGCGGCAATATTATTTTACTCGCTGTTAAAATCTTAGCTGTCCTTACTATTGGGGCCATAGATCATACAGGTTCAACAGCTAATGATTGCGGTTTATGAGATAGCTACAGCCCACTAACAGACGTACGGACACCTAAGACTTTGAAGTGTTCTGTCAGGTACTCTTCAAGTACGGAACCCTGAGAACGAGTTCATTGCACAAACTATACAACTAGAACAATGTTAATTATGTCCATTAATACTTGCAAATGTTAAATGTGCATTTGCACCTTGAATAAGTTGCTGGTTCCGTCATTTCCCTTTCCTGTGTGAGTAAACCCATAATCTTTTCGTTTAATAGACTATGATACTTTAATAATGCAGTACACATGAAGGCTTTTCTTATTACTTACGCTATTATTGTGAAATGGGTGGAGTTACAACTGAGAATGTAAGTGTTATACCGGTATTTTGATATGAGAACAAAATATGAAAAACCAACCTATCAGAATGAATCCTATCCTACTAATATTAAAAATGCGAAAGTTTATGTATATGTGTGTATGTTTGTTATTTCTAAACGCTCAAACGGCTACACCGATTTCGATGAAATTGGTATGGAGGTAGTTTAAACTCTGGATTAACACATAGGCTACTTTTATCCCGAAAAAAAAAAGTTCCCGTGGGATAATTGAGGAATCGGGAAAACCGAAATCAATGCGGGTGAAACGGTGGGGCGTTACTAGTAAAATATAAACAACAATAACTGAGAATGTGTCAGTTGTAATTCCACCCATTTCACAATAGATTGAAGTGAAGGAATGACATATCGGTGTTTTGATAGGAACGAAATATAAAAATAACAACTTATATAGGTTTTCTTGGTTATATATATAACCAGGAAAAAAAACTTTTCAAGAGAATTAATATTTCATATATTCATTCTCTTGATAAGTTTTTTTTCCTGGATATATTGTAGGGGTGGTGAGACGAGCAAACTAAGGTTAAAAGTACTTATGAATTAAGAGGCAGTCTAGGGGAGAGGGGGTCATGACCCCCATAATCAACTCCTTGTATCAGTCCTTGTCAAGCACTGATATATAAACGTCAAAATAACGCAAACATTATGAGTAATGTGACATATGACATTTTTTTCAAGGTTTTGTATTCATACAACCGCGTGAGTGTTTTGCTTGAAGTTTAGAATATTATTAAAGAAATTAGACATGTTTTTAAAACCGCCCTTGACTAAATCACTAAGAAGGATGTGGGTACCGCCACTAAAGACACAAGGTGAAATGTGTAATCATAGCTTGCCAATAGCAATAGCAATTGCAATAACAAGGCTTGCCATGTCACGAGTTAAAATGTTTTGTTTTAACATCGCTACTAACCTAGAAGTTTTTTCCGTATGTCTGTACTTTCATTAAAAAAAACTAGTCTGGTTGTTCTCTATATTCTCAGATCGTGATTGCATGTTGGCAATTCCTCATAAGACAGAACTAACAAATAGGCTGCTTACCTTGTGGTAAGTATTCAGCGCCGATCACGGATATCCTCAACCCTTGGATGTTTTGATACTCAAGATGTAGGTTCGTAATATATATATACTAGCTGCGCCCCGCGCTTCTACCCGCGTGGTGATGAAAAACGGTGATGATAGTGATGATGAAAATAAGCCTATGTGTTAATCCAGGGTATAAGCTATCTTCGTACCAAATTTAATTGAAATTGGTGTAGCCGTTTGAGTGTAAGGAGGTAACAAACATACACACTTACACACAAACTTTCGCATTTATTATATTAGTAGAAGTAGGATAAAAAAAATCAAATGCAGCTGGCTTTAGCTTAGTGAGAGTGAGAGGAAGGAAGTGCCCTAAGAATGACACGTTTGATCCAACCATCGTAATCAGCGAAGTCATATGGCTCCACTCAGCTGCGCGCAGATCCTCGCTATACTCTATTGACAGATGCAGAGATACCCATTATCTCTTCCGAGTGCCAAAAGATCGAGTTGAACAGAAAGGTGTTGATCGTTAGTTCAATTAAACTCGGAAAGAAACCATAAAAATAATATTAGAAACTAGTTACGCCCCGCGGCGTTACCCGCAGTGAAACGTTTTTTGGTTATGTGTTCCCGTCATCACACGGTAACTGTCAATATTTTCGGAATAAAAAGTTCCCTATGCGTTATTCCAGGATCTATTCTATCTCCAGACCAAATTTCATCGAAATCAGTGCAGCTGTTTGAGCGTGAAGGAGTAACAAACACACTTACAAACTTTCGCCTCTATATTATCAGTGCGATTGTAGTGATTAGCAAAATTTTAAAAAGTACCAGCACAGACTATTGTATAACTGTTAAGTTATTCGTCCAAAAACAATGCAACGTTTCCAAGGTAACATACATTTTCTCATTTCATCACCATTCCATGTGATAATACAATACAAAGTCGATGACGAACCACCTGTCCACATAAATATAACATAGCAAAAGGGTCAAGACGATTCACGTCACTTTGTTTCGTGAACATTGACCTAGTACCAAGACCGCATGCTAATAACCACAGATACACGACTTGGGCTAGGACTGCATGTTCTGTGCCTGTATGCAAAGATAAGATGCTCAAATGGCACCAGTGTTGCCAAACGAGTGTACAATAATTTGCCTCATTTATCACTTGAACTAGGAAATGTAGTAGGAAAAGTATGCCAGTGTTTGCAGTATTGGCCAGTATTGCCCATATGAGATAAAATATTTCATGATTTCAATTGATTGCTGAGATGATAATTTTGAGTATTAAAAGTAATATGTACTTTAAACCGAATAGAGAATTGGTGATGTAATTTTTAATATTTCGTTCAGGCTCTTGTCCCTAATTGCATAATATACATTCATTCTTTAAACGCGTTTTTGGTATTATTATTTATTCATTACTTCAAACACAATATAATTAGTTGTCGTGGTAGTACCGGCCTAGAATAGTACTCCCCCATCTCTTCCCGTGGGTGCCGTAAGAGTCTGCTAAGGGATCACGTACCAGGAGGCGGGCAGCAGCGCCTTCTGAGGATAGGAAATGATACTGCGCTCGCCAACCTGACTGCCAAGCGTGGTGTGTATTGGTAAATCCCCCCTATATGGGGAGGCATATCTCCAGTAGTGGACATCCTATGGCTACGATGAATGAAATGAAAATATAATTAATTACATTGGTTGACACTGATCCAAAACCAACGTAAGGTTTGTCTGGCCGTGCTGGAAACCTTGTATTACATTAATCAGACAACCAACCTATTATATCAGCAGTACTGTAGCCTTATAAATTTTATTGTTAAGTCGCTATTTAATTTATATAATCACTTGCGGCGCCTCGCGGTTTAACTCGCGTGAACTACAGTTTTACTGCTACCTCAATTATTCCACGGGAACTATATATATCCTTGATTAAAGTAGTATGTATTATTCCAGGGTATAAGCTATCTTCAATTAGAATTTCATGCGAATCTGTTCAGCCGTGTCAGCGTGAAGGAATAACAAGTATACAAACGACAAATCCTACTAATATTATAAATGCGAAAGTTTGTGTGGATGCGTGTAAGTCTGTATGTGTATATGTTTGTTACTTCTTCACGCTCAAACGGCTGAACCGATTTCGATGAAACTTGGTATAGAGATAGCTTATACCCTGGATTAACACATGGATTAGTTTTCATCATCACCATCATCACCGCTTTTCATCACCACGCGGGTACAATCGCAAGGCGCAGCTAGTAGACATTAAACTTTTGTCTTCATAGTAATATTAACTATTATAGTAATATATACTATTTTTATCGCCTCAATATAATGTTTGTAAGCTTCCTTGCAAAAACAAAACATAAGAAGGAATATAATTTCATAACACAAGGCAGGATGTCTCTGACATATTACCTTATTAGATGTCGACACAAATAAGCGCTATAATTAATGGGAAATGTTAGAGACATTTCCTATTAATTATAGCGTTGAATATATATTACATATGAAATAAAAAAGACCCGTCCATTACATAATTGGTATATATTCGCGAAGTGGTCTCACACTTATGTGGAACATTTCCGCTAAAGTGTGCCTAATGTTATAAGAAGAACTGGATTTGGTGACACTTTTACTTTTCGTCACTTGAACGACAGTGTTAAGTGAAAGTAATGTCTTGTTAGAAATGGGACCGTGAACTGACATACCAGACAGCATTTGCTCATTAAATAACTATAAATATGTAACATAAAAAATAGTACTATGTTGTAAATAAGGTACTAATTACATTTTTGCTCATGGGACAATGAACTTTATCGCAAAAGGAAGAGATTGAAAGTTGTCCACTGAATTGACTTTAGATACTGTGTATTTTTAATGTTCATGGCTCTCAAGCATTCATCGCTACTCCCGATTAGCATTTCATCATTATTGAGTCTATGATCACTAGTCAACTGTGAATGTGGTATATTCAAATATTTGAAGGAAAACATTCGGCTACAATGTTTCGAATATCCGCCTGGCTAGCTACCACCCTCAAATTTGAAATACTGTCACCAAACACATAGTGTGTTCAGGCAGCAGTCCTTGAAAACCAGTAAGCATTCTAGGTCTAGCGTGATAACATCTTCGACCACATCGTTACTGACCATCAAGTGAGATAGTGGTCAAACGCTACCTAAATACAGTATAATTTGGTATAGAGATAGGTTAGATCCTGGAATAATACATAGACTACCTTTATCCCGGAAAAAGTATAGGTCCTGTGGGATAATTAAGGTAGCGGGAAAAGCGTTATTCATGCGGGTGAACCCACGGGGCGCTACTAGTCGAATAATATATATAAAATACATTTATTTCCATATAATGAATAACTCGTTACAATAAACTGAACACTACTCTGCTAAAAAGTATGGTTTTCTAAAGCGTCCGATTTCTCAACCTAGGATTTTCGGATTATTAAGTAACTCTTCCTAACACTGGATTATTACAACATTGCTATGTAAATTTCACGTTTTATTGACAGTTATTCAGATTACGTGCTATCGTTGTATGTCAACACATGTTATGATCGTCATTGTGAAATATGGGGTCACTAAAACGTGTTGTATTGTTGTCTGTGCTATATGCCACAGGCTGCTATATGTTTATGATATATTGTAATATATAT
This sequence comes from Apeira syringaria, assembly GCA_934044485.1. Lineage (NCBI taxonomy): Eukaryota > Metazoa > Arthropoda > Insecta > Lepidoptera > Geometridae > Apeira > Apeira syringaria. The sequence continues at coordinate 17,797,014 of OW203662.1, read as the reverse complement.
AATATGCATAGTGCGTAATACGGACTTTATTCTATACCTAAGCATTTGGATTGCTGTATATCAAAGCGTATCCGGTGCTTACGTTGGCAACATTGTCTTATTACTTTACTAGTAGCGCCCCGCGGTTTCACTCGGGTGGATTACGTTTTTCCCGTTACCTCAATTATCCCACGGGATCTAAACTTTTTCCGGGATAAGGTAGCCTATGTGTTAATTCAGGGCTTAAACTATCTCCATACGAAATATCATCGAAATCGGTGTTTTAGTGTGAAGAGGTAACAAACATACACACAAACATTCGTATTTTTATATTAGTAGGATAACTCAATTTAATGTTCCATCTAGTTTATGTGTTTTATGTTATGGAGTGCAGTTCTGTCCTGAATAAATGATTTTCATTTCGTTAAATTTTCATTATATTAATTTAATTTAAAAGAAACAAACTATGTATTCGTAATATTCAACTATGTAAAATATTCAATTGTCCGGATAATGTGTAATCACCGCAAAAATGTAGTTTTCCCAGCAAACAGACTGTGACGAACCGAATGCCGCCTTGAAATTTTTGTAATCGGTTACTAATACACACCTGGACTGCTTTACTTACGAATTAACAACCTTACTTTGTTTGGCGATTGACATGGATGTTTATGAGCACACTTAGATAAAAATTTTCTCTGAAGAGGATTCCTAAGAGTTGGGTAAATGAGTCACGTACTCTTACGTGACGATGCGGTCGAAGATGTTATCACGCTAGACCTAGAATGCTCACTGGCTCTCAAGGATTGCTGCCTGAACACACTATGTGTTTGGTGACAACTTTTCAAACTTGACGGGGGTAGCTAGGCGGGTACTTACTCGCAAGTACCCTACCACCGTGCTGGGAATTTGATAACCGTGTTACCTTCATCGGAAGCTCAAGCTGTTGTTGGGGATCGAACCAGTGTCCGTCCCAAACATCTCAACGAATGTTTTTAGTGTCCTTACCAAATATCATCATCATCATCTTAGCCGTAGAACATCCACAGCTGGTCATAGGCCTTGCCTATTGATTTACACATGGAACGGTTGAAAGCGGCCCGCACCCATACTAAAATGTAATTGGATCGAATCCCAGATATGTCGTACCTTCATAAATTATATAGCTCAAGTTTCCCTACAGTGGGTGGTAAGCCGTATGTATAACTGTCGGTTGTAAACAACTGTGCGCCCTACCAACAGTCGTATTTTACACCTGATGACGTCATTCGGTCACGCTCCCCCTAGACACACCTACTACCTATTTTCTTATATATACACGTGCTTGGTGAATAATGCAATGTTACCGAGAAGTTATTAACTTTGATAACACTCTTTTTTTCTTAATTTACAAGCAGGTCCAAACTAGTATGACACATATGAATAACATTTAATAACATTTTTTTTATATATATATCTAGGAGGAGGGCGCTGTAAGCATAAACACGGGCGTTTGAGCCTATTTCAGCGACAGATAACCCATAGTTTTTTGTGTAAACCTTTAGCCACATAATATAAAAATATGTATAAATGTGCACTTATCTGAATAAACTGATTTGATTTGATTTGAATACTGAAATAAGGTCTATTATTCAGAATGCAGGTAGTTTTAGGTAAAATAAGCCGTTACGTTCTTTGTGTTTTTAAAGAGTTAGACGAATTTGAATTGTAACATACATAAAAAAGAGCTTCTTCATTTAAAAAAGTTTTGCAATCCACCCATGAGAAAAATTAATGGGGCCGGCCTACTGTCAAATTTAATGAGAGTATTTAATTTCATATATTATTTAATATAGGATTAAAATATTTTTTATAATCTGTAAAACGAAATCTGTTTTGAGTTGATTTCAATTTTGTTTTCTATTCTGAATTTAGTTTCGGTATTTTTAGTGCATTGTTTTTAAGTTGACTTTTTTGCTTGCAGTCGGGATTTATATTTATTTTCTATTGTTTATTTTGTTTAAATTTTTGGCAATCTAGATTCAATCGTTCTGGCATGACTGATTAAAAACATCTATCTAACCAACTGGTAGCGGGTTATAGATGCTCTAGCATTTGAGTTATAAGCTGACAATAGCTAGAGGATTGATCAAATGTTTTTGTAAGTAGCTTCAGAATCGTAATTCGTTTTTAGTATTTTATTTTAATAAAGGCATCGGCCTGCTATCTTTACAAACTTTCGCGTTTATAAGTTTAGTAAGATTAAATCATTTTTGCAAGCAAGTTTGACATGCATATAACCTCTCTGCCCGCGTGCGGTCCGATCCGTCCATAAACACCCGTTTCATTGTCACTACATACAGTGTCACTTGTGACACCGTTAGACATGCCACTCCATCACCTGTTTGTTTGAAGCGACCGTAACTGAAGGATGATTTACGGCACTTGTTTACGTTTATGTATTCTCTTGAGGAGTTTCTACATCCACATGCAAGAGGTGACATGCGCCGCTAATGACGTGAGGAAAAGAGTTTGTAACTTAAACAAGTTACAGAATCATTACAGAAATAATTACTAATTCTATAACGCTTCCTTCTTGTGTCCACATTAATAAAATTGTATTATTGTTATTTTAATATGAATATTTCTAGTATATGTCTGTCTTGGGGTCCGAATATTTTTTTACAGTACAAAAGAGTTAGTCTGTTTTAGAAGTAGTCATAATAAAAAAATTATAAGTTACTTAATTCTAATTATTGCAGGTAACTTTTTGAGTCATAATGGTTTTGTTTCATGCTGTTGATAAATGCCTGAGTGTATATTTGCAACCCATTCAATCTATGAAAGAGTGAATTGGTATTCTGTTGAATGCAAATTGGTTTTGAACCTTATCGTTATTGTGATAACACAGAAACTTTAGTCAAAACTAGTAATAGTAAACTGACTACCAAAGGTTCTGTATAAAATTATACCTTATTCCAACAAAACTATATATGAGATATAATCAATAAACAATATTTTTTATTCCTTAAAAAATATACTTAGTTATAACATATAATAATATATAATAGTATCGGTAATTACATTTTGGAAATCACCATTACATTAACAAATGAATGGGCCCCAAAACTAGACAAGGCCTATATTTTGGGACCATACACTTCGTAGTGGTTATACTGGGTGGAGTTATGGCTATTGTATCCATATATATACATATATATATATATATACAAAAGAAAATAATCCATTAACCACAGCAATATAGAGCGAGTATCGTAGCGTCTACACAAACATGTTTCTGTTCACAGTATATGCGCGATTTCAACATAATTTTAGTATAATGCTATTAAAATATATTATATTCACATTGGTTATAGATGATTAAAAGTGATAATATGAAGCCCATATTTGGCTTCTAACGCTTTCGTTTATGTTCGTATGCTATAAAAATGATAAATACTAATCGTTGAGCGCACACTGCACTACGGTCGCACCATAACATATCATAAACATGACGTGAAATAACGATAGCGCATAACGATAACAGCATAAATAGCGCATGCTATAATGCAAGCGTTCGTACGGAAAGTGACAGATTTAGTGTTTTCTATTATCATTTTTCTTACTCGCTACGCAAACTTAGTTGAGAAACATTATTCATATTAGTGTATAAATCTAAGAACGCAAATAATGAGCATGACTAAACGTATAATAGTTTCAAAATAATCAATCTGTAACAGCTGTATTTAGTTTTTAGTTCTTCAAAATGAACCAATTGTTAAATACCTTATAGATTGCATGTTTTGAGCACTACTTGTCTGAATACGGATCATAAAACCTATTTATAAGAAACTTAAAAATTTTCATTGCTTCTATTAACCAATTGTTGCTTACTTTTTTAAGGAATAATTTTACAACCGAGACAGAATACTAAAACCTGCACATAGATTTTGCTTGAAACTATAGCGTTTACCAACAGGGCTTTATAAATAATTTAAATTATAATAGTAGTTTATGAAACTGTATCATAATAAGGGTTCTTAAAACACCAGTGTATTGTTATGTGTTGTTTATAGCATTACAAGAGTGTTTTTCAGACCAAATTAAGTGCAGTTTCATACACTACTATAACTAATCTAATAATCTATCATAATTAGATAATAAAACTTACGGAAAATTACACCATATGTTTGCATTTATTTGTAAGCGTTTAGCGCCAAAATCCATTTGCTGGTCGCGCATGCGTGTTGTATCCACAGACTATATGTAGAAAAACTGCATTGCAACCTCCTTGGCCCAGCTGTAGCTGTATCTTAATGGTAAAAAGTTAACATTTCGATACAGTTGTTATAGAAGATCGGTATCGAAATGTTAACTTTTTAAATTTATTTCGATATATTGTCTATAAAGACTGTCATTCATGTTCTGCTTTTGACTTTTTAATCTATATATTTCAGTACGAGATCAGATAAATGATTTATACGAATACTTTATAGACTTTATGAATGTGTAAAATACGGGAATTACTCACGTAATGTGTCACAAGGTTCCGACTATAGTTTCGACCACACTCGGTGGTCTTTTTCGCTCGCCTACGCGGTCGCGGTGCGGTCTTTTTCAAGGAGAATACCTACGGGGAGCTTGCGGACGCTTAGTTAAACACTAAATATTGTATAGTGATATCTTTTCTTATTTTAAAACATATCTATCTATTTATTGATAACGTTGTTATATCACTTTAATAACCCGCCAATTTTAAAATAAAGCGCGTTTCTTTAAAATAGGGTAATTGTGTAATTAAATTAATTACTTAAGTTTAATTAAATCATCACACTTAAATGTGCGCAAATAATTAAACATCCATGCTAGTGCACTTGAAGAAGCATTAGAAGCGCACTTGAGAAGGCATTAGCCTGTGTTATATCATATAACAAAAAAAACTCATGTTTACAAATTCTTCTATCAATGGCGATTGTCAAGTCACGAACGTTGTACAATCTTGAATACTGACCATGAATTAAAAAAAGTATAGAATGAACTACGTGAGCGACGATGACTCAATGGAAACAGATTTTTAAGATAATTTATGATTTTGTTTTATATGGTATCATCGCATGAATATGCAGTGCATAATTTGAAAACCCCTTTTTATTATACATACTCCGTTTTGATTTAATATTTTATATAATGATTCAAATCATATTTCGTAACAAATTTACTAATTTGTACTGATTTAGACAATAATATATAAGTTGAACTTAACAATGTATACTAACGAAAATCGCCTCTTATCTCAAATAAACACATTTTTGACTCCGCAATCAAAAAAGGCGAACCTATATATACTAGCTGCGTACTGCGGTGTAACCCGCAATGAAATGATACGTGGCATAGACGATTTTGTGTCTTTCCGTAATCCCACGGGAACGGTCAATATTTTCGGGATAAGAAGTAGCCTATGTGTTTTAATTCTCGTTGTCTTCGTTCTAAATTTCATAAAAATCCGGTCAGCCGTTTCAGCGTAAAGGAGTAACAAACATACACGACAAATGACAAGCTAAATACATACTTTAACCTTTACCCTATTAGTCATATATGCCTGTACAAAGACCTTTATTTGAACACTCATATTAAGTTGAAAGAAAATAACTTTAAAAAATTTATTTGCGTATATTAAAGTTGCTTCAATAAAGAAGTTCTTGAATGCTGACTCTTCATTTTTTACTTCAAGACTGTTCCACCTGGCTAGAAAAAAAAATTGTTCAGTTAACTGCCTTCCTTCACTAGTTGAAGATGCACCTAGTAAGAAGAATACTGAGGTAGCAACATAAGTTATTATAAAGTTAATATGCTAACGCTATTTCATGAATTAAAAAACAGGTTCCTCCGAAACTTCTCACATATCAACATCAAGATATCAGCTCCATTACCGAAATAGAAGCTTCGAGTTCAGCTCGCGCTGATAGGCAGGTATTGTTGTAACTGCCTATATACCCGGAAGACCTATATATAGGTTTTTCGGTATTGTGGCCTTGGGTAAAATACAATCTAACAAATCCCGTCAAAATGAAAGTAATAGAATATTTTTTAAATATTTTATGTAAAAGTATCGCTAAAGCCACATAAATCATGACTCATATTTAATATTAAACTTGATAATTCACGTAACCCGGGGCCCACATTGTCAGCTTCAGAGGTCTAAAATAAGCTAACACAAAACAGATACACAAAATTCTCATCATACAGATTTTGCCTCGAGTAATATACCCGTTATTCAACGGTTTGCTGTTTTTTTGCTTATTTGCCCGTTCATATCGAGTTTCATTATTAAACAAATGAACGAAATATTACCATGGCGCTATTCCTTTTGTAAAAATGACGAGCGTGTTTTTTTGTATTTTTGTTTGATTTAAACAGCATTTATTTGAATTCCGAAAATGAGTGAACTAACATTATTTGAGTTTTAGCCTTCGAATTTAAACACTAATTAGACACACAAACAATAGAATATCGATATTAAAATGAGCTTCTGTAACTAGTAACATCGATAGATGGAAAGTACCTACCCGCAAACTGTTTTTAGAGATCGTGCTGATGGCACAACACCATTTTTTAATGTTGTGTATTGACAGCTTTACTTATTTTGTTGAAAAGTTGTTGTTATTTTCCTTTTTCTGAATCTAAATTCAGTGTCACAAAAAATCTATGACGTACTTTGACTCCCAAAGCCTGGGCACCTGAACGGTATACGCTTTATCTGATAGGGTTGTGGCCAGTCGATATGTCCTGTGATTGTCCGAATGCATTTGACATGGTCTGATAACGGATTGAGCCATAACTGAATAGTCAACAAGACAAGTTCATATATTATATACTAGCTGCGCCCGCGGTTTTACACGCTTGGTGATATTTGATGATGATGATAATGATAATGATGATGATGACGAAAAGTAGCCTATGTGTGTAAACTACAGGACATGAAGTATCTACATACCAAATTCAATGCAAATCCGTCCAGCCGTTTGAGCGTAAAAGAGTAACAAATATTCATATATCCACAAACTTTGACATTCAAAATAATAGCAGATTAACAATTAGTTCTATTTGCATACTATCTACATAAATATAAGGCACCAAGGAATAAAAGGCTTAGTGTACCCATAGTTGAACGAAGATTAACACCCCATAGGCGATATAGCTGAAGACCTGCGTTACGTCAACCTGTCAGAAAACAAAATAGTACAAAAACGAATTTCATTTTTTATTCGAGCTTAAATTGAATCTGTCCTATCCTCAAACTAACACAACTAGAAAATAACAGAAAACATGAAACTCACAGACATAGATAAGTATAGTACTGGACATGAATTGTGACCCATTACGTTCCTAGGTCTTAAGTTAGACATATCAAAATAGTTGTGCGCATTTTCATAATAATAACTTGACAAATTAATATCGATTATTGCACTTACTTGTTCTGGATATAGCGTCTGGATTAGCGTTTGTCATCACTGGTAATATCATGTTACAGTTGAAAGTATTATATTACAAATGTATACACCTTTCCCTTTGACCTTTATGTATCATTATTCGCTATTCTTGGCAGCACTTTATTAGCCGAGAAAACTTTCGCCTGTTTGCGATACAACTTGTATAAAAAAACAAACTTACTCAACATCTTTGCCACTTACGGTCCTGGAAATGTCAAGTTACTTTAAGTTGTTAGAGAAATCAGAAAAGGCGCACTGCTATTAATAATCTTGAGTTTGATTAGAAATTCTCGTGAGTTTGACACATTATTATACATAAATGTATTATCCGGTTTTACTTGCGTTATAAGTTTTCAATGGGCAAGCGTGTCACATTAATTTAAAAAAATTGCGCTACTATGCATGACATGACAGAAAAAAAAACAGCTTAATATTATGGATAATGTGAATAATATATATCTTTGTTGTTCTGTGTGACTTGTTGTGCGCTTTGGTGAACTACTGTAAGTGCAACAGGTTATTCATTACAAATTAATAATTTAATGAACCTAACCTATGTCTTATTTATATACTACTACTATAGGATGTGTCATATTTGTTGCCACTGATTGTAACCGTGGTCAGTCTGTATCGAGTTCGTTAATTTCCCACGAGAGGTCGCCTAGCGTCCACGGACAAATCGAAGTGTTCCCCTTATGAGCATTGTACATGCCATATCAACCTTTCATGGATCGGATTACTTTGATTAACTCTCGTGATAAGGAGCTGTTCAGTCACATGTAGGTATTCATTGAACTAAGTAGGCATAATAAATAAATAAACGTTTTGAAAACTTAGATATACCATACGAGTTAAAGATTCTGATTCGCCAGTTTATGTCACCGAACTTTTTTTTAACTTAAGGTTTAAAAATCATGATTGACGTAAGTACATCTCGTCTATTGGAACAGAGTTTCATAATATTAGAAGCAATTATGGTTATATCAGTCGCCGTGGCCGTGGTTATGACGGCCCTTGGTTCGAATACCGGCAGGGGAAACATTTGTGGGTGAGTGTAGGTGTTTGTCCCGGGTCGTGGATATTTCTGTGTCCATGCCTCCCACGACACAAGGAGTCTTAGTTCGGGTGTTTGAGTGATTAGTGTTGCAATGTAACTTAAATATACCTACATATACTTGCACCATCTGTTTGGGTCAGGGGTCAATCCTAGTATTTTAGGCCGTTTGCTGAATATACAGACCATTTTGAGTATTTTCAGCTTACTTTGTTGAAAGCCTTTGTATGTTAGATTTCTAATAATTTGAAATTAATACTACTTATGAGAACATATCCTGAAGTTTCTAATTTAACAAAATTTTATTTCATTTCCAAATTTTTAGTGAAATAATATTTTCTTGCCGTCATATAACTCCTTTAAAAAAATCACTCGCGGTACTACAAATGCACTTGAACTGTTACACCACCAGAAAAGAAATTAAAAAGTCCTTAAATCTGAGTAGAGAATCTCTTTTTTTGAGGGCAAAGGCCGTCTGTAAATTACATTTTTGTTATATATTTTAAATCAACACGCATTAGGCAAATCCTGATGATTTGTCCCACCCACTCTGCCTGTAAACACTCGCGAGCCTTCGTAATGTCATCACCAACTGTTAAACCTTTAATATAAGCCGATCATGTATATGTATATATATATATGCCCCAGTCTGTGTTTCCCGATATGTACAATCCTGGAGTCTTCAAGTCGCGAGTGAATAGGTACCTTCTAGGTTTGCGTGCTAAATCCTAGACAACGTCATCACTTAACATCAGGTGAGACAGTTGTCAAACGCAAACTAATAATATGTAAAAAAAAAAAGATCACATACATTTTTGTCTACCCATACCTAGTGCCAATATAAATTCACATTAAAACGACTTTAGTTTGTTTCCCCCTGGGAACGTCCTCGAATTTTCTTTCACATTTGATTTACGGATTCTGGTCTCAATTCGCTATTTTTGACATTTGAGTTTTCATCATCGTCATCTTCATCTCAGCTATATGACGTTTGCTGCTTGGCATAAGCTTCCCAAATTGAATTTGGAAGGGACTCATTGGAAGCACTGCTCTTTCTACTACTGCTATATCAAATTGATACTATGCTGGGCTGTGTCGGTAAATATGACCTTCCACGGATATTTTTATATATCATTCCATACCATAAAAATAAAACATAGCTCGTTCCATGGTGCGTCATTGAAGTTGGTTACGAGGTCCATAGTTAGATACCATATTATTTATTTTGACTGGCCGTTTGGCTCAGTTGGTAGCACTCTGCCTTCTGAGCCGCTGGTCCCGGGTTCGATTCCCGGACAGGTCAAACATTTGTGTGTATGAACATGTCTGTTTGACCTGTGTCTGGGTGTGTATATGTATATAAGTAAATATATAAGTATGTATATAAGTATATATCAGTCATCAGGTCACCATAGTACAGGCTCTGCCTAGTTTGGGACCTGAAGACCTTGTGTGAATATTGTCCCATATTATTCGGTTTTACAAGGAGATGCAAAAGTAATATCATAGAGTGAATTGAATACCCTTTTGATAGAAACGAAAAAAATAGCTCTGCTTTCAACAAAGGTTTATTTAAGATGACATTGACATATGAAAAATTGACATCGTTGAATGACTCTCTCCCGAGTAGATGCACGATCGTGTTCGTGTTACGGCATTTTGGTTAATGAAAAACAATCGACTCCAAATTGTATTGAGTAATATTATTTAATGATTACCTACTAATACTTTGTAAAAACAAGATTTTCATTTTAAAAGGTTGTTATATAGTTTGTTATTTGACCGTGAACTTAAAAATAATAATTTGATGATGTTGCGTAACATTTATTCTAAACTTTGTATACATACACTGGCATGATTCATCCTATAAAAAAAAACCAAGCGACTCTGGAAAGTTTGTGTTTTAAATCAAAGCGGGATGTGAATAGATATTATTTTTTATTTATTGTTTGACAACTGTCTCATCTGATGTTAAGTGATGACGTTGTCTATGATGTCGCAAGCCTAGAAGATATTAATAAAGGTATGCATAGTGTATGTAATGAAGTTAGTACAGCTTCATTTATTCTACCCTTTTATACGTATATGCCTAGAAAAAAACTCATCTAAATTTGAAACGAAAATCTGGCAACAGACCGATAACAATGTAACAAAGTAGAGAAACATGTGGACGGAAGCCAAACCAGGATTAACACAAAACGAAGGTAGCCGTCCGAGTTAGATTAACTTGCATGTCTTATTTAATTTGGCTCAGGCTCCATCGGAAACTATCGGGCCTGTGCCTCAGTGGCTTGATCTCGGGTGCCTCGGGTGCCTCGGGTGCCTCGGGTGCCTCGGGCGTCGGACGGTCGGTTCCAACGGAAATCAAACTAATCGATTTTCATTTCGCCGACAGGAAATTAAATCCTTTGAGAGTAGTACTCGATAACGGATTTCAGCTAAGCACGACACGTGTTCAGCTATTTAAGCTCTGAGGGGAGACGAGTAATTTTTAATTACTCATGATTCACATTATTTTTTTTTGCTATACCACCCTTCATGACAATTTTTTTAACAGTTTCTGTGTATTTCAGCTTTTAAATGGATTAAAATAAAATAAATTTTTGATATTTTATTTAATTTATTTTTATTTAATTATTAACATTCACACAAGGTCTTCAGGTCCCAAACTAGGCAGAGCCTGTACTATGGTAACCTGATGACTGATATATACTTATATACATATACACACCCATATATACACACAGGTCAAACAGACATGTTCATACACACAATGTATTTATATACACATGTGTTATTGTAAATGCCCGACTAACAAAATATGAAATATTTAGACTCTGTAGTTTACTTTGAATTGCAGCAATAAATGTTCTCTTAGCGGTTAAACATTTCATGTGGACTTTTAAAGTGAATATCAGAAAAAAAAAAAGTTTCCAAGTTCAATGTCATCTCATCTGACTAACTCATTTATCTAAACAAAATTGTATTCAAGGGCACCTAATAAATATGAATTTTTCATATAATTACTATGTAAATTACTCACAAAATTATACTGTGAATATACACAACTCATTTAAATTTAGTTATTTTTAAAATTAAATTGTATGTCATGGATTGTAATGGATCCACATAGTAAACAAAAGTTGGACTAAAAGTTATTGTAATGAAAATTACTCATTTAAAAAAGTTAAAAGTAAAATATTTTACCACATTTCATATTTTAGTTATGGTTGTTATGCTAAAGATTGTCTTTAACAAATTGAATTTATAAATTGCCAATGGTGAAACATTTTCAAAATAAATGTGCAACTTTTTACTGTTCCATAATTTTTTACGCATTTCACAAGATTTATTTAGGATGTCATTGTATCATTGAAAAGTTCAGTCGCAAACCATAAAAAGCAATAACCACAAATACAGTAGCAATAAAATTTGGACATGGATAATAAATCCATACACCATTTAAAAGTCATTTTAGAGCCATGAATTAGTTAAACCAGAAATTATTACATACGATCTGTTGCTGCTAGCGATTAATCTGATAAAAAACAAAGTATATGCTTTAAAAGTAAATCTTTTTTTAATTTCAATTCCCTTACACAGTATTTAGAAATAATTTAAAAAGTATTCCTTTTTATAGAGTAAACTTGACTTAAATTAATAGGAGAAAATTTATAGTAAAATTTAAATCGTATGGATTGACATTTAATTTATACACTGTTAAAGAATTTACCTTATAATTTTTCTTATAATTCGAATTTACCTTATACACTGTTAAAGTATCTGCATCATGTCAAATTAAGGTTTTACATTGATATGATTGACATGTCATTCATGAGATGTATTGCTTTTCATTAAAGTATAATATTTCGGTGATTTCTATTTTATCGAGTATACCACCAAACTGGTTACCTTAATGTTAACGATGTTTTACATATTTTAATAAATCAAAACATGTATATTAATTTTATAAGTAAACAAATTCGGCAATAGCTCTCGCTCTACAACAGGTCTTTTAATTGTGCCGTGGGTTATTATGTTCCGGTTCGTGTGAGTGCACATGTGCTTGGAATAACGCTTTAACTGGTTCTCATTCCGAGAGAACTTTGCTGGCTTATCGAAAAAAAGGTATTGAATTGAGCATTGAAATGAAATTCGTTTAATCCCTCTTACAATATATAAATATATACGTCACTAGTTGTTTGAATTTTTTCATTTGTTTTTTACGCTTGACCTGTATGGAGAAGGTATGCAACCTATTATGAATGTATAAAACACGGGAATTACTCACGTAAAATTCAGAGTGTTTCGACTATAGTATCAACCACATTCTGGTGTTCTAGAAAGAAAGAAAGAAAGAAAGAAAACATATTTATTTGCGATTATTATAAAATATTAGTACACAAAACATATATTACTTAACATAATATACAGACACATTGCGATAATCGCAAATCGGCCCCAGCTCAGCATACTACTGGTTGTGAAGCCAGTGCTGGTCTTCCGTAGGAGCCGGTTTGTGTAAAAAACGGATTTTTTTTTTTATCGACAGCAGTAGATAAATATAAACAAACACATTAATATAATACCATTTAGAGCATAATGATACTAATATGCAATATAACTTTAAAAAAAGGGAAATGAGTATATATATGTATATTTATAAGTATAAAAAGGAAATAACATACTGACTATAGTTTCAACCACATTCGGTGGTCTTTTTCAAGGGGAATACGGGGTGCTCGTGGACGCGGTCGCGATTCGCCAGTACTACAGTACTAGGCAAAACGCGACCGCGTCCGTCCGTCCATAACTATAGTCGGAACACTGACTTATTACGTGAGTGATTCCCATGTTTTATACATTCATAATGTGTCACAACCATGTTAGTTTTAATAACAAAATCTGCGACTTATAAAGCTAAAGCCAATAATGAAGACTAATTAAGTAATTAATTAAAAAAATGGTAATATTATATCATACTGGGTATATATACATACACAGTTTACTTATATTAAGGTGTAAAGTATTTTTTTGAGCAACATGTTTTTACTCACGAGTTATCGGCAGCTGGTATATGACCCTGGAACAAACAAAACTGAATTAGCAACGTTACGGCTTATTTTACTAAAAACTACCCGCACTTTAATATAAATATTATGCATAAGTGTCATACTAATTTGGACTCTATCGTAGTCACATAAAAAATATCTTGTTTAACACCATTTTAGCTAATTTGATTGAACAACAGAGCCGCTGTCAATGATCATTATTTTTGTTTAACTTACTTGTGTTTTGAATACATTTTGTAATCTAAAATAATGCATGCATGGATTGCTAACATGACAAAAAATATAAAATCTAGTTCAATTGTACATGTCTAAGTTTCATTGTCGACGATGAAGGTGAAGTCATAGTTTTTTAAAAATCCTAAAAATGTATAAAACCGTATTTTAAAATATTGCATATCATATAATTCGAGTCAATCTTTCACAGTAATTTCATTTTGTCAGCATATTTCGTTACAACGTGACAGACAATTTAAAATAATCCTGTTTCTTATCAAGTTTGATGTTCGGAATCCCTTTTTATCGGACAGTTTAAAGCTCTTTAGCTAGCAAATGAACCCTTTCATCCCTTTTGAGATGGAAAAAAGGTACAAAAATCTGTCCTTTTATTGGTTTATCCATTAGTCCGATTACGTTAAAATTTTAATAGACGTCTGGCCCTTTTGGCCGTTTTGCGGAGATGTAACAATTACTGAAAATAGGCTTAGATCGATTGATTTCCTCAAATCAATCCGGTTTCGTGACCGGTTTGCGCGCGTACATGTTCTCTATGAAAAGGTGACTCAGAAGGTCACGAAACCGGTCGGAAGACAACGTCCACTAACATATGTAAGTTAAACCGTAGTATAAACTAAATTATATAATAAACTAATTTATTCCAACAGGTCCTTGTGGAAATCAATGGGGGAGGCCTATGTCCAGCAGTGGACGTCCTATGGCTGAGATGATGATGATGATGATAAACTAAATAATGTCTGTCCAATACTTACGGAACGTCTAATCATATTCTATCATTTCGCTCATTATTTGACAAGCCGCGCACCGAAGTGTAACCCGTGCGACAGAAGACAAAAAAATCGTCAATATCACGTACCAATGGTACATGGTACTGACGATTTTTTTGTCTTCTCGTCATCCCACCGGGACAGTCAAGATTTTGGAATAAGCATATAGCCTATGTGTTATTACAGGGTATAAGCTATCTTTGCAAATCCATCCAGCCGTTTGAGCGTGAATGAGTAATAAATATACAAACGACAAACTTTCGCCTTTATAATGTTAGTGTGGTTTAGCACAGATACTAAAATTGACAGATGTTTAACTTATCAGAATCAATAAAATAATATATATTTCAAACTATATATTTCAATGAAATTATTATATTAAGATTACCTACATTATATTTCAGATACGAGAAATGATCATAAATACAGCTATTGCCTACCTAAAATAAGACCTTGTTCATTAATATATACTATATGTAGTATTAAATTAGGCAATGATTTGCGAGGGCACTAAACTTGTAATTAAGTAATCGTTTATGTGTTTACATGAATCACATACTATATCAATTGAAAGGCTAGCTGTCTATTAAGGTGTCAATGGGAAATAATTTTCAGATATCATATAACATAGACAATTTAATGGGACTTTAACGACTCGTTTACGACATACTGATTGGTATTCGCATGAAATATAACCCGCAGGTAGAATGTTCTATGTACTTTAATTGTATTTACTTAGCATGGATTTATGTACCATGATACCATTTTTAACCAACTTCAAAAAAGAAGGTTACTCTATATAACCCTATATTTTTTTTAATATGTGTTCGCGGTTGACTATTCGTTTATGAACCGATTCTCTAAATTCTTTTTTTATTTGATAGAATATGCTTCCAAGGTAGCATTTAAATTTCATCAAAATTTGTCAAGCAGTTTTTGAGTTAGTCCAATAACTGAAAAGTGTTGCGTATATCTGGATGATTTCCTCAATGAAGGTGGATGACATTGACAATTGAGTAACCAAGGTCGACTTTAGTAGCTCGCGGTTTTGTTAATGTAACGGTGACAGACAAGCAAATGAGCCGCCTGATGGTAAGCGATCACCGCCGCCTATGGATATCTGTAACACTGGGGGCGATACATACACGTTGCAAATCCTTTTAAGACTTTGTTAACTCTCATTTTGACGAGTCCCATAGTGTAGCTACTTGTAGTTGTAGTTTACGTAATTCTCATGCGGTTGATATAAAACACACTTATTCCCACGACAATACCTACAGTTTCACCATTCAATTGCTTATTGAATGGAATGGTTAGTTTAGAGGCAAACTTCTATCATACAGACTCTTCGTTCAGTTATAAAATACCTATTTTATATATATATTAAGAGCCGTGAGTTAAGTAAATCTGTTAAAGAAACTTCCTTAATATTTACCTAGTTTTATATTTTCTTAGCTAGTTATGCCAAATGTGACTTCGTGATTTTCGTGCGCTGTTTGAATCTTTTCTATGTCATTTTGCACATAAAAATCTTATTAACTTTGTAAAACAGCCCGGAAGCAATACATACATCACTTATTAACTTTGATTAGACCCAGACGCTTAACTTGTTTTGGTAGCGCATTGCGTAATAAAACACTTAGCTAAAAATGTAACAAATCAATAGGAAGTTTTGAATTTTGACACTTGAAAAAGATATTTTACTATTTTTACTGCTCACGGCCCAACACACTATGGTAACTATTGTAAGCAAAGTATTTAGTTCACATCTTTTTTTTTAAAAAGTTAGACTAAAAATTGTCTGTTTAGTAAATGGTAATGGCCTAATAGTAATAATGAATAATAATGATAAATGTAATAGATGGCGCTAATAACTACATCCCCTCAGATGTTAAAAGGAAGGAAGTAATTCGGCCCTAGTTGTATGGGCTGCTATAGCTTAGTTGGATAAATATAATGAAACGTCAATAATAAAAAATTATCTTTCCTAACATCTTAATGACCTTATACTTTACAGCGTCCCTTAAAACTCCATTTGCGTTTGTAGTGATAGCAAACAACCTAAATAGCGTGTAAATATGCATTATTGACCGCCACAAGTCGCTAAGTCTCCACGACAAATCGTTAACCCATAATTTAGCAGTTACGTAACTGGTGATTATCTGAGAATTATCCGGAGTCAGAGGTCGTGGAGAGAGTGTTGAGTGACCTCCTCTTGGTTCTCTTGATTCTGATGTCACTGGTTGTATACCGGAAATATACGTGAGAGTGGTGGTAAGCGACGATTGCGTTTCTTCTCGAGTTGGAGATGTAGAAGAGATTTTTTACACACATTTTTGTTTATTTATTTATCATACTAATATTGCATGTTTGTTACTTCTTCACGCTCAAACGGCTGCAACAATTTCGATGAAATTTGGTTTGGAAATAGCTTATAACCTGGGTTAACCCCTAGGTTTATTTTATCATCACCATCATCACCGTTTTTTCACCAACACGCGGGTAAAACCACAGGGGGCAGCTAGTTTAAAAAATAAATGGTTTATAGTTGAAGTTTAAATTCCCCGTCTACATTATATCGGAATATTTATCCGTGTAGATAACAATTCTACCGCTGTGTTTGTGTGGTGTGATTGTGTGTGTCCATGCCTAACGTGACACAGGGAATCCTAGTGCGCGGGTCTAAGTGTGTTCAATAAAATAAATAAAATAAATAAAATATACGTATATTCACGCCCCTGTCTCGTAGGGGTAGGCAAAGACCAAAATTTCAAATTTCTACGATTCCGAGACGCTCGTTTCGGTTCATTTAAGCTCTTCAGACCTTTCATACAAGAGCGTCGGTTCAAAATGCTCTTGACCCGGCCCTTTTCGTAGAATTTCTTCAATCTGATTTCAGAACGTCCGCCTAGGTCTAGACTAGGGCAACTATGTACCAAATTTAAGTTAATCCAAACAATTCAGCATTCAATAACTCAATCGGTTCCTTTCCAAATGATATACAAATTCGATACTGCATACTTATTGTCCTAAATTCCATCACGGATCAAAAACTTCTCAATGTCTCTTAATTAACGCCGACTTTATTAATTTTCACAAATCAAAATGGGTACTTGGAAAAACTTTCCAAAAGTTTGTTGCTCTTACATTGACCTCGAACACAACAAAGTCCATTTCAATATCGCGAAGTCCCGAGCTCGAAACTTATTAATTAAACTTGTTTCATTCGATGAAACTGAGAATGAGTTCCCTAAATTAATCAGAGACTTGGTACTTATTTGAATAAGTCAAGAAAAAGGAACCCCTTAAAGGGAAAACTGTGAAGAAATTAAATTTCATTCTGTTTGTTGAGCGAACCGATTAGCATAATACAAGTCAAGATGAGAAGGCGGTGGAGTCGATCACACTTTACTAGAGTAAAGACTTCACCTGCGCGCTATCCCAAGAGTTTGGATTTCAGCTTCTTTTCTAAACATTCAAAGTTCATTTTCTTTTGCCAAACGGTTTTGTTTCATACTTTTAATATGGTCATGATTTTGATGAGGTTATCTTTCAAACAAAAAATAGTATTTCAATAACATATTATGAATATTAAATAGTTATACATAGTACGAATTGCAGGCAATACCAAATAATTTGAGGCATTTTTGATTTCAAGCGTTTGACCGACATGCATGCGAATTACCAATGCAATATCCTTTGCAGTCTGTGCATGGTTAATTCATATGGAAGATTATGGCCAATACTCCTAACTTCCATCATCCTAGTAGAGACAAAAAAATAGACTGATCATAATAAATTCACGACCGACAAAATATGAATATAGTACAAAACAATATCCAGCGTTGCTCAAACGGTGAAACTCGAACCAAAGCTTTTAGGGATCGCTTTTGTCTTGTCAGTTGTCATATCAAGTTCTATTTGCTATCCGTAATATATCAGGAATAACAGTTTCGAAGTTCATCTTACACTAACTTTGGAAGTCGACCGTGACTTGTATGAAATACCGACGAAGTTTACAAAGTAAGGTACATTTCAATCGATGATGTTGCCCCGTATTAAGCTTGGCAAGTATAATGCAGCATACTCCAGGTAATCATGTCGGGTAACTAGTTTTGCTTGTCGTACTTTATGAGACTCTTTTCACTTGAAGTCATATCTAGAAAGAAAGAAAGAAGAAGAATGAAACATATTTATATCTGACAAAGGCAACACTACAATACACACACATAGACACTTAAACCTAATATAACATACAGACATCAAAAATAAAAAAATCACAAAATTAAAACGACCTTAATATAGGTAGTGCAGTGGTGCGCGGTGCCAGAAATGAGTCGTTACTCAGCATATGCGAGGGTTTGACAACCTTCGCACTGTTTTTCAGTAGGAACTAATCGTCTGGCATCACGAACGCACGAGTGACATAATACAAATAAAACAAAATAAATCTACTATATAGATCTGTTGATACCTCAGTTCAATTTAACACCTTATAGACAAGTAATTCGTTAAAACTTGTGAATTGTTACAAAAGGCGGAATCGGATGAAGCACCGGGATTCTGAGTTCAACTCTCAAAATTTTAATGAGAAATTCGTATCTCAACGCTTTAGCAACGGCGATGGAGGGTGGCAATCTTCAGCTTCAATTTATTCTGTCTCGACCGAAGTTTCAACAGTTTCAATGAAATTCCTTTCAGCAACACCTTATTTGTCTATTCGTTGGGTTCAAATTAAAAGATAATGTGCTGAAGTTTGGCCGTTTGGAAGTTTGGTTGTCGGTTGGTGGTGCAGATTGAAATTATTACCTGGCCGCTCAGTGCGCCGGCCGGGCCGGGGCGGGCAGCGACCACTGCTGCTAATGCTAAAACTCTACGATTTATTTCCATGCCAGATGCCGACAACAATCACTATGATAAATTGCCATTGTGCGTGACTCAAAATTTTTACAACTGTTTCCTTTAAGTTAAAACTGTTTATTTATGTACTAGTAGCGCCCCGCGGTTTCACCCGCGTGGATTACGGTTTTCCTGTCACCTCAATTATCCCACGGGAACTATACTTTTTCCGGGATAAAAGTAGTCTATGTGTTAATCCAGGGTTTATACTATCTCCATACAAAATTTCATCGAAATCAGTGAAGCCGTTTGAGCGTGAAGAAGTAACAAACGTAGGTACACACATACACACAAATTTTCGTATTTATAATTATTAGTAGGAGTAGGATAAAAAAGGCAACCAACTTTAGAGATATATCGTTCAACTTTGAGTTCCGCGTGAATGAATTAAGTGGTGATGTTGTGAATTGCCTTCTGAATACCTATAAGGATTTCTTTTGTATTAAGAGTATCCTTATTATTCTTAGTTCTAGATGAACTGCCAAATTGACCACTGATTTGAGTTGCATATTGTATGTAATTGTGAATTTTATCAACTGGCAATAAAATGCATTCTTCGCTTCTTAATAGAAATAAAAAGAATATACGATCCAACATACCGGTATATTTAAATATTATCTTTAATATTTTTGAATAAAAATACTTTAAGCATTTTTATATTAGTCTAGCGTTATTATATTTCTATTAGTGGGATTGAACCCACGGTGACACCATCCTGTCGCTTTGTCAACTAAGCTAAACTAGCACTCCACTGGCTGTACGAATTTATTTTCTCTTTAACGGCCATGTTCAATTATTTAAACGTAATTCAAATTCAAATATGTTTATTTGAATTTGAAGATAACTAAACAGATAACAATTGATCCATTTTGTTAGTGAACTTAAACATAAAACTTATAAACTATGGTTAGTGTGATGGCTTACAAGAATTGGTTTCTACGAGGGATCTCGTGAGAAATCATCGTACGCACGAGATGCCTCAGTACAGGCGCTTTCGAGTCTTCAGCTACTGCTTTCAGGATGGTGTTGGTACTCCCCCGAAACCTCCTCACCAGTGACGTACCGGATGGAACCGTAAGTTCCAACCAAAAAAATTAGAAACCCGGTAAAATCGTGAAAAGCTTTAAACTTTTTTTTCTATTCAAGCTCTTTTTTTCAGGACTTGTTCGTTTATAATGATGTCATAGCAAACAAAACATGAGGAAGCTGTCGTGTAACGTCAACTAAATGTATTACCTAATACCATTCACGTCGTGACATGACCTCACGCTACGCAGCTCCTTTTTGTACTCAAATAACTCAAGACTAGTTTCAAGACAGTACGCACGATTTGCCACACTAATGCATCACATGGTCATACCTAGTCAGTTACGTTCCGTATTTTTGACAGATATTTTAATTAATTGTACTATTTTTTTTATGTGCATGCGTGACTCACCATGAATGTAGTTCGATCGAAGTAGTTCTAGAACAATTAATAGGTCAGGCTATAAAATGTGACGTTGTTGATGATTTCGCACTATTCTGCTTAAAAATGTAGATATTTATTGTATAATTTCGAAGGAGCCCTGGGGTACTGGCTTAGAATTGTACCCCCCGATGTCATCCCGTGGGTGCCGTAAGAGTCGTCTAAGGGTTCACGTACCAGAAGATAGGCAGCACCGCCTTCTGACGATGAAAAATCGTACTGCGCTCGCCAACCCGCTTGCCAAGCGTCGCGAGTATTGTATGTTTATTCAATGACCAGGCCCCCAAACCCAGTCCCCGGCAAAGATCGCAGGCAAGGGCTGGATGCGGGCCCCTCCAACCGGTTCCTGTGGAAACCAATGCGGGATGCCGATGTCCAGCAGTAGACGTCCTGAGGCTGAGATGACGATGATGATGATTTTATAAAGAGTAGATAAATTTATGCTGATTCTTACATTTGCTTAATTGTATAAGTTTTTTAATTGTAATTGTTGCATAAACATATGCAAATGATCTTTGCGGCTGTTAATCGATACAATTAACACACACACACACACACTAAACAAGTAGTTTTTATAGCTGTTTAAATTATTAATTATGTATTTACTTGACGTAAGCTAAGTCTTTTCTGGGAGAGGCCATTGGCTCCTGAAACACAGTCCCACTAGTTCAGGAGTCTTTGGGTTCACTATCTGTTTGTACACGAATTATGTCAATAAAGAATTTTTGTATTTTTTTTTTGTATAAATATCTTTTATCTTAACTTATTCGTTATCGTAAACATAATGTTTACGATAACGAATAAGTTAAGATAAAAGTAAAAAATGCCAATAAACCTGATATCGTCTTAATTACATATTATTATAAATGTGAAAGCAACGATTATAGTCTCCATGCCTCCCGCGACACAGTGAATCCTAGTGCGGGCATCTGATTGTATTAAAAAAAAGTTGTTGGGAATAAAGTGCCAACGGGTGCCCAAGATACAGGCTTAGCCTAGTTTGGGGCCCTCAGCGAAGCTACGTTCCTGCCACTACAATAGGGTTGATTAATGTATTTGTAATAAATGTGTTTGGTTTGTATTTGATCTGTAATAAATTTGATTTGATTTGATAAAGTAAAGCTAAATGTGCATTATGTAGGTTGACGTTAATTATATAAGGGTAAATTTACGTGTGTGTAAGTTAGGCAGTGAGTGATGAACGCGGTAAATAAACGGTCTGAAGTAAGGATGTGTGTGTGTTTGTTGTAAGTATAATTTCTTAGTGACCAGTTTTCTATTTTCTTCTCCCTCGTAACTCAATTCACATGCATACAGGAAATAAGCAGCACATACGATACATAACGCCATAACATGAGAGCACGCCTCGCGATCTTGTCACCGCGAAACCAGATACCACAAACGGGTTCCGTAAGTACGCCACTCACGTACAGATGAACGGAAGAAAGTAGGTAAGAGATTATAAAAGGCTTCGTATGCATTGATACTAGTATGATAGCTTCTGTTATGTGTGTGTGTTAACATATTTTGTTCATTACTAATACAAGTTTGTGACTTTGTTTACATAGCCTCATAATCACTCAAGATCATTTTTCTCTTTTAATAAAAATATAATGTGCTCTATTTTTCATGAAATATATAGAACAACACATATTTGCGACAATACCCTGTCGTGGTGGTGGGACTTTATTCAGATCACATAAAAAACAGGGCCGTGTGGGGAGCGACCTGAATAAGGTCGCTCTCGGCATACATTTTTCTGGTCGCCTCCAGTTGTTGTTGTTTCAATATTAATCAAACATTTTTTATAGTATTCACTGTTTTGCAGTATGAAGTATTTTCTACAAAAAGACCGATGGACCAACGTACGAGCTGATGCCAAGACCTAGTCGAGTAAATTTATTTTTTTGCCTAATTACCTGATCGGTGCCGCCTACCTTAAGCGGCACCGATCAGGCTTTATAAGCCCTGGAATACTTATTCAAATGTTTACCTAAAATTGGACCGCTAAGGTGAAGGTTTTCAAATCTGGAATATCATAATCGCGCGGTTCTTACCTCACTTATTCCATTCGCCAAGCCGCGCCATGTAAAACTGAAGTATTTCCAAAATGGAATGACGCTAGAGAAAAGGGAATATTTCCTTTGATAGAAACGCAATGATCTCGGCGGTACTTAATACCAGCTTCTTAAAAAAATATACTTTTGCGAAGGTATATAGCAAAGAGTATTTTTGTTTAAATATATGTGAAAAAATACTATAGAAACTATAGTATATGTACGCAGCCTTAAGTGTGACATAAGCTTTAAGTAACAAGCTTATTTACTGAAGATAGGAGAGAGTTGGTGACATGTGACATGACTGTTTATCTAACATCTCACCGCTATCCAACTTTAAACCACTACTAATAATGTATTAAGACTGCTCTAATCAAGTCTTTCTATCAATTAATTATTCAAGCACTTGTTTGCAGTGTCTAAATAAACTAATATGTCAATCGAAAACTTTCGAAAGAGTGATTGCGATGATATTCAAGGTATCTTTTTATTTAAATATTATTGTTTATTAATTAATATTGAATGTAAAACTTCTATAAAGCTGAATATAGTTATCAATGGAACTATTTATTACTAGCTGCGCCCCGCGGTTGCACCCGCTTGGATATGAAAAACGGTGAGGATGGTGTTGATGTAAATAAGTCCGTAATCGAGGGTCTAAACTTTCTCCATACCAGATCACATCGGAATCGGTGTAGCCGTTTGAGCTTGAAGAGGTAACAAACATACACACAAACTTTCGCATTTATAATATTAGTAGGATAGGAAGTAGAATATTGCATATAAGATGTGGAATTTCTTAAATGTAAGTTACTTTAGTGATTTTATTTTATTTATTCGCTCCACTGGGATCTCGCCTAAACGTTAAAATAAAATGAAATGTTTCTTCCGTGAAGTAAATTGTCTTTATATAGGAATAAATGCTTTTTTATTTCTGTTATGGGTTCAGAGTTTAAACTAACTAAACATTTAACTCGAATTATGGTTATTTTCAAATTTTAATGTATGTTTCTGGGCTACTTAAATGTTAGAAGCGCATGTGTCATTCGATAATGAACCTAGGAAACAATAATATCAGAAAATAAATAACGAAATTCCAATCATTAATTTTTAGTTCCTGGCCATAAAATGTTAAGCAAAATTATATACTTAAGATCGAAATTATTGACAAAAGAAAGAAATACAGAACTCATATATGCGCATACGCATTATATGGAATAATCGCGCACGATGTCTTTTACCCGCCAAAGTTAAATTCACATAGGTTTAGAGAGAGAAGTTTGGACTGCACTAATTAACAAACATTTTTGACAGTAACATAGTACTCTTTCAAGACGATACAAAAGAGTCTTAAGACGGCCACGTAAGGGTTAAGAGGCTTGGTGTTACTTCGACATAATTTGACAGTACGTATGCATTACAAAAGTCATAGCGTGCGTTGAACTCTTTTAACTGTAACTGCGATCTAGACCGCTTTGCCAATGTTACCGTGTTCTATTGCTGTTACCATCAGAAAACTTACGCAAGTGTCATTGCCGTTATTTGCATAAGAACGACTAACTGAGCCACGGCGTTACTAACGCAATTATTGTATAACCTCTCGGAAAATTACTTGAACTATGAATAGGCACAGATTGTAGAATCTTGAGTCAATTCGTTGTACAGATACAAATCTAAATTAGTTGGTAAAAAAGCGTCATTAAGGTGGACTATTTGTATCTTCTATCTTTTCTGGATAGTGTTGGTACTTTCTAATCTCTGTCTGACTTGCTATAAACATCAAGCTTGATAATCTGTAATCTTTAAAAAAACACACGTTTATGTTCCGGCATTTCCCTTGATGGATTGGTGTTGTTGTTAAGCTTATATTGTAGGTTTATTATGATACTGATATCTAAATGGGAGTCTAAATTCGGTGGCTGACGTATCTCAGCAGTCAGCTGATTCTTGGCGGTGTGTACAAATACCTGGTTTGTGTATATGTTTTTATACACTATGGGTTTTGGAAAAAATAATGAAAAAGAAGACAACGAAAATGTCAATTGTTGTTTTGAAACTAGATTTGCTAGTATTATTTTTTTGTGATATAATCTCAGCTATCCAATGCCATCTGAGAACCTGATATTATGTTGAATCGAGTTATTAGATGGAACAAGAAACTGCTAAGCCCTGTATTACACTGTACTGGGGAAAATATATGTATATGAAAAGCACGCTTCCGCAAAATTAATGGAATGGAACAGAATGTAACGGAACCGAATGAAATGGAATCGAATTGAACGGAATGGAACTTGAAAAAGACAACCCGTCGAAACTATAGTCAGAACCGTCTGACTTACTACGTGAGTAATATTCCCGTGTTTTATACATTCATAATGACAAACATATTAGTCTATTATAAAAGGTCTTAAATGATTGTGTAAGGTAGTTCCATTACAAGGATGTGAGTTAGAAAGCGTTATAAAATAAACTACATACTTAACACGAAATTGGAAGGTAGATATCCGTTTTAGAATTACGTATCAATGTAAGGAAATTTGATAAACAAATTACCTTTTATATTCCAAAATTACTAATGCTGCTCTCCGTAAAAAAGATTTTAGATAAGAAGAACACTTTTCACTGTCTCTGTCACACACTTAAACAATGTCAATGTCTTAATCGTACTCGGTTTTCTACACACAATACTACCGTCTATCCGACCGTGATTTCGGTCGGACAGTTGTAAGTGTAACTATTATGTGCGTGTAACGTGTGCGTGAAGGGCGTGTGTAAAAAGGTTACATTTGTACATTCCATCGAAGGAAAATGGTCGGTAAACTATTTTTTTATTACTAATTCACACATCTCATTAGAATCTATTTTCATTTTTTATACTCAGGCCCGTATTCCAGAACCACACTCAGATCGGAATCACGATTTATGAGAAGATTTAGGCAGAGATATCATAGCATTCTTTGCTGGAGAGTTCGCTTGGAATATGGGCCTTAATGTCAGAGGATAATTAATTATTTATTTCATAAATAAAAACATTATCAGTAATAGTTTAACCTCAACACGCAAGGTATCTTATTTATATTTTAATTTCTTATTTTTATCAAAACTACCACAGACCAAAAATTCTGTCTACAATTAAAAAAAAAAATACTGCCAGTAATCATTCATCCAAGGCCAGTATTATTCTCTGATAAATACGTTTAGAACGGAGGTGTGAGCAATGATAGAAGGATGAATGTGAAACATAGCATTAATAGGCGGTTGGAGATTATTTATCTCCGTAATATTAAATGAATACAAATGGTAAGATTAGTAAGAAAAATAAAGTAAATCATAACATAAACATATAAATTAAAAAGAAAAACAAGCCATGACCTCACCAGCAATCAGCTCACAGGATGTTGATTCAGAGCCACACATAACTACAGCCAGGATGTCAATGTGATTAATAGACATAATAAAGGCAGGATTGTAATACATTCAAGAAAACATATTTAAATAGAAACTCAGTGCTACATGCAAAGGTCAGGAATAAATAGAATCACGAGCGCGAAAGGTTAAAGTTAAACATAATAATAATAAAACATAAAGTACATGAGTTTTCTTTCGATAATTTAGTTCGCTTGTTATTCATCTTTTGTTATACGGTACCTAAGTGATATTGATAACTGTACATACTATTTAATTTTAAAAAACGATTATTAGAACTACTTGAATAAGACATTATATTATTATACACCTGTCTGAAACAAGTATCAAATCCCCATATTGAATATTGCTGGACGCCATCTTTGTCTGCACTAGGTTATATGGAAAAAAAAAATCTACAACGCAAATGTAAAAATGTATTGTTTCATCTTAAAATTTGTACTTGTTATGATTTCAAGGTGTATAGAAGATATGGATTACTATTTTATTATTCTAAATATTTTTTTATATTTTCTTTCTAGAAGGAATCGTGACGAATCCTGCTCGAAATTCTTTAGATTACATAATGTAGAAACACAGGCTCGGGCAATGCATTCTCTTCCTTAACCAAACGCACCCTAAATGTGGGAGCTTCGTGTACGTGGAAACTATCTTATAGAAAATGGATGTACTGGCGACGTTGTATTATTGTTCTAAACTCAACTTTTTGCCCTAACAATAGAGTTGTTATTTATTCGAATTTTAACTCTTTTGATGGAAACAAAAGCCTTCAGCCTAAGCTTAGCCGAGTAACCCTACAATTGAAAACTTTGATGTGATGGCTGCCTTTGTCCTTGATGTAAGTTAAAAATGTACTACCACCATACTCGTCGTATTTCAGACACTGCGCGTCGCACGTACAGTGCCTTAAATACCAACTGAAGTGTTATGTATGTATGTATATTAATAGTAGTATAATCCTAGAATGTGAAATCTTCAGATATCGGTACTGTAATTCTAAATACATAAGTGTACTAATTCAAAGAAATCAATTTAGCTTTACAACTCAGCTAGACTGACGTATGTTTTTGTTACCTCAATATGGCTAAGACAGCAATACCTATTCAACTTAACAAGCTTTACAGACACCGTTTAAGCTAGGTGTCATGGATTTGTTCGTCATCATCATTAAAATAAACCATAGTACGTTTAACATGACGTTTGTTTGCGTTCAAAGGTATTATTTCTAGTTCTATTCAAATCTCAGCTTGGGTCAAGGTATATTGCATAAATCAGAAGATGCAGATGCAAAACGTCTTCTTGTCTATTGTATTATAATATACAAAAACATTTAATAAACACCTTGAAATATATACATTTATTTTTTAATTATGTAGCTGAAATAATGTAAAACTTGATTTTTACCACATGGGTTTGGTACGTTTTTGATATTGGAGAGAATTTTATAAAATTGCGATGGTACTAAACTGAAATATCTTTGTTTTCCTGCTAAATGATACAATTTATTTATATTTATAACAATGTACTTTTTATTTTAATATTCTTCAAGATATCTTCGTATAATAAGTGTTCGTTATTTTATGTAATTTATGTTTCTAGTACTAAATTCTCTTATTGTGACTCACTACAAAACGAATCGATTATGTTTAATATTTTATTTTAATGATAAGTAATCGCCACTGACATCGATTAAAATTACCCGTACAATTACAAACCATTATTTCATTATAAATATAACTAATAACACTTAAACTTATGTTTTTAACCGAGTATAATTATAGTTATGGATATTTGAGGCAAGTACGATTTAAGCAATAAATGGTCAAGTTAAAATCTAGTTAAGCGCGTTAAAACATACTCGTACAATTGTAAGATTATATTGACGTAGAAATTATTTGATAAAAAAAACGAGATCTTTTAATAAGTAAGTCATATTAGCATAGTGGACTCTTCAAAGATCTTCAAGTTTGAAAAACCGCAGGCAGCTGCCTGAATACAGCCCTGGAGAGCCAGTCAATATCCTAGGCGTAGCGTGTTTCCAATTTTGACCATATCGTCACTAAACGTGGAGATAGTGTTATCAATGTATAAAACACGGGAGTTACTCACGTAATAAGTCAGAGGGTTCCGACTATAGTTTCAACCACATTCGGTGGTCTTTTTAAAGGAGAATACGGGGCGCTCGCGGACGCGGTCGCGAGCGCCCCGTATTCTCCTTGAAAAAGACCACCGAATGTGGTTGAAACTATAGTCGGAAATCGGAAATAATGTCTCAAAACCACGTCAGTTTTAATAACAAAAGTGGAGATAGTGATCAAATATTAGACATATAAAGTAAATCAAACTTTGAACACTCTAAACAAACTAATATATTTTGAATGGAATGCCATTCAAAATATATTAGTTTGTTTGGAGTTAATTAGGTAAATATATCGATATTGACGCAAGTGCTTACGTCATATATAATGGCCCTAATTCTCTTGAGCACTAGCTAAAATTAACTAAGATTCTTCAGGAAGAAATAGCTCATATTATATTTCCTAAAATTGAATTCAATTGCTAAAATCCAATTTCGTATAACTCCATTTCGTGCTATCCTTAATATTAAACGAGTTCTATTCAATTGCGGGTAGTTTTAATAAGCACCAAATAAGTGGCGACTTATTTTACATAAAGCTACCCGCAATTTTAATAAATAAATCTAATTTTTGTGCTGTTATGGATACCTGACATACTGATTTGGGCTTTATCGTAACCATATAAGTACTTATCTTACATCATATTTTACAGAATTTTAATTTAGTTTAGTTGAACAATAGAATCACTACCAAATAACTATCTTTTTAAACTTCCGCAGTTCGAACACATTGTTAATAAATCAATCGGCTTCGACCAAGTTGCATTGGTCATGGTCACGAGAAGACTCGAGAAACGTCGAGTTAAATAATTTATTAAATGTTTTTCTTGATTTATTAACAAAATAACTATATGTTCGCCAAATTTCACCCCAATCCATTCAGTGGTTTAAGCTATGATTTGAAAAATTGATATTTCAATTTACAGATTAAATTATTAGTTAGTCAGTCACAGTTCACTTTCATATATACAAAAGACATACTACTTTCCACTTGGTTCTCCCACGTCAAAATTAAAAAAGCTAAGTGCTCATAGCACATGTAGTTAAAACGCTAATACCAGAGGAGGTCATAACAGCCTCCCCGCAGCCGGTGAAGAGTGGTTTGTTGAAATAAAGTGGCCGTTCCACCGCTTTCTGGATGCCAGTTTTAATCAACTTGCTTCTGGGGCAGCTTCTAAGAAATACATTTTGGTAGAACTTTCAAGACAAGTTAAACTACGTAACCTAATCAAGTTGTGAAACTATCATTTCCTTTTATAATTTGTTCAGCGATTCGCAACAGTGCAATATTTTTTCATATCATATACAAGTATATTTAATTTTTATAAGATTTTGCCCAATTTAGAGAAATTCTCTGTTTACGGCAGTGTAGAGGACGTAGACCTTGAAAGTTTAAAATAGACAGGAAAAACGAAAAGAGTTACAAAATAACAAGTAAAATACATAAAAAAAAATTACAAAGGAATACTCCGGTGTAAAAGAATGCACAATAGATTTTTGTAAACAGTAACATGCAATTTAACCTTTAGAATATTATCATCACCACTTAAGTAAACGTACATAATTTTGGGGCTGTTCTATGTGAAATAATTTGAGTGGTAAAAAACATCTACTTTTAGCCCGTGTGTTGGTAAGAGCTCTTACGGACGTCAAGTGCACTCTAAGCTCAGCTGATTAAGTCTCACGACGCACCCTCGCCAAATTCTCCATTTTCTTTTAGAACGTTAAATTTACTTAATTTAAATTATACATTTAGGAATGCACACCTACATATATAACCAAAGCACACGTAGCGGAGTGCATTATAGGCCTAGTTTTTTGGAAAGTTAACATGGCCAATAGTTATTTATATAATTTATTAAATAGTTACTTATATATAGTTTTGTTTATAATTTTCTGTCTTTTTAGTGTTTACTTCTTTATAGCAGCGTTGCTTATGCCATGAATAAACGAATTTCATCCTTAGATAAAAAAAAAACAACTAATTTAGTAAGTCTCTGATGAACCAAACCTCATACAATTAACCAAATGATGGTTAATTTTATGAGGTTTGGTTAAAGGTTGCATATTTCGACCATTAGTTATTTGAGTACGGATCAATTAATGTATCAGAAACAATAATTATTTTCCTTATTTTAACTATTTGACTCCAATTATGAATCAAATACCTTAGATGAGTGACAGTCAGATAGACAAAGTATACTCAACTGAGAGCTTAATTGCTTCAGACGGAGATAATTGAGAAAGTCACTACGTCACTAGTCCAATCGTCAACCTTGGTACCCAAAATAACTTTTTACAGTCGGTACCAAGATAGTTCAAAAATAACTAATCAAAATATTGTGCTCATCTACGCACCGATTTTGACAAGCTATTTCACATTTTTGAGTGTTGCAATCGGTTCCAATTGTCGGTTAAAATTTATTTTTTCCACCCTTTTCAGTGACCTTTGCTACTTACGGGATCAATTGTCATTCACCCTCAATAAGAAAGTCATCCAGATAGACGTAACACTTTTCAGTTATTGGAGTTTAAGTTCAAAAACCACTTAACCGATATTAATGTAAATGTAATGAAATGTAAATGGGACCGTCTCAGAAGTAAACTCTATCGGACAAAAAAAGGATCATGAGCGACGAAGTTATCGGCTACTACGGTCGAATTGAGAAAAATCTTTCCTTTTTCTTGTTTTTTTTTTGTTCAAGTTTTTTTTGTTTAAAAATTGTGGACACAAAAAACAGTAGAAACCTAATTTCCTATTAATTATGTAGAACTAAATTGATGCCAACCTGGTAGCCTTGAAAAAAAAATGAGCTGAATTGAGAATCTCCTCTTTATTTTTAAGTTACAAAAAAAGTATTTACTCTTAACTGTATTTTAGAGATAACTGTAATTTGATAGGTTGGGAAAAAAATTAACAAATCCACTGTGATCACGACTGGCTTTTGTCGTCTGGCGGGAAATAGATTTAATTTCCGTTTTCTTATCCGTTCAATCTTCAAAAGAAGGCTCGCTTCCTATCCGAACGGACGTTGAGAAGAAAATTAACAGTACGTTCATTTTTCTTAATACAAAATATTTTAACGAATTTTCGCAGCGTTTTACACACAGCATCAAAAATGTGTATAATTATCTAGTAAACTAATAGCTTAATTAATTTAATTCATTTGTATTTTTGCTGTTTATGGCTGTAAATATATAAAACATATGCATACTAGTATTGAGTAAACAGCGTAAAGCTACATTTGAGGCAACAGTTGAGAACAAAATAAGTAACTACAGTAAAGGCATTTCTTTAGGTTCATAATATTATTATATAACTCTTGGTAAATCATGACTGGAGTGGCCCCTCATTCTGTTCTTCACTCGAAGTAGCTAAAATTCACTAAATTTCATCAAAATGATATATATAGCTCGAACTGTATTTATGCTACAATTCAAATTCGTATAACTCCATTATATATATTAGCTATAGCATTAGAAAAGTCTTATTCAGTTCCTGGTCGTTTGCGGGTAAGTAGTTTTAGTCTGCACCAAAAGTCAACAACTTTTTTTTTTGAAAAAAGATATAATTTTAGTGTTGTTATTGTTGTGTCATACTAATTTGGACTTTATCGTAACCTAATAAGAACTTATCTTATCTATCTTATTTTCCAGAATATTAGTTTAGTTGAACGAGAGATTCACTACCTATGTCTCGCATACACATTTTAAAATAATAGTGTATATCAAGATATATCTCAATTCATATAGAACTTTATTTAGCGTATTAGAGTATCGTGATCTTTAAAAGAACGATTCCTTAGGGCGATGTTCTTTTGATATCATAGAAATAAAACTTTAAAACATGAGGCACGTTTTATGAGCACATTATTTTTTCTATAGGAGAAATAAAGGCATATCTGATTGCAAATCTTAACGTGCTAAGTGAACAAGTGCATGCTAGCTATGGTCATTGACTTCTAGGCATTCAGAAATCATGGATGCGCTTGGACAAACCTGTTGAGGTAAACTTTGGGGTGAGCGACCAGACACGCTAAACGTTCGTGATACGAGCAACAGATGGCGACACGATCGCTTTGCTTAAAGCGAGTGTATTAATAACAATACACAAAAAACATGCATACTTATATAGTGAGAATAAACGAATACAATAGAATATATAGATATTAAGTCTTTTATTTAACAGCCTTAAAAAAAGAGGAGGTTTTCAATTCCACCCGTATGTTTTTTCTCTTTTTTTATGTTTGTTACCTCAGAACTTTTGATTGCGTGAACTGATTTTTCTTTTCGTATTTGAAAACTGGTGCATCCCGTGTGGTCACATTCAAATTTCATCAAAATCGGTCAAGCGGCTAATAACTAAAAAGTTATTAGAGAAAGAAGGGTGAAGAAAAAAGTTTTACCAAAAAATGGAACCGACTTCATCACTCAAAAGTCTGAAATAGTTTGATAATAGTTTGGTACTTTTATATTATCATGGTACCGACTTTAACAAGTTATGGTCTTTTGGGTCTTAGAAGTCAGGTCCATTTTTTGGTAATTTCTTTTTATCATATATAATTTATATATAATAAATTTTATTTAAAGCATTTCGAATGAACATCAGGGTTAAGCAGCAAAAGCAGCTGATCTCTGATGCACGTATTTTGATATACTGCATCTTGTTGCCAGTTTCGGTCGTGACATAAAGTCTACCCTTTGAGAAGGCTAAAAAGAATGCAACAGAGCTTCGGAATGCTCATGAAATGGCCACTACCATTACCACTTGTAAGAAAACATCGGCGTTGTTAAGATTTTCTTAAATAGCTGTAAGAGATATTCAAAACGGGCCATTAAGCACTCAGAAGTTTATACTTCTGTGAATGAAATAAACGTAAGATATAAAACCAGCCATTTTATGGTGGGAACTGCAAAATGGCAGCGCTTATCTTGACCTGCATATTATTACATGTTTTGGTGCGCATTATAATATCCACTGCAGAATATTTTCAGTCCTTAGCTGTTTTCACTAATTATGCTCATGTTAACATTTGTTATTTGAATTATTTATTAATACATAAAATATAAAGTAGGAATCAGAAACGTACACAAATAAAAGTAACAATGCGATAATAAAGCACAAACTCAGTAAACTTCACATTTGTCGCGCTCACGTGTCCAAAAGTACGCGACTCTGGTTATTGGGTGTTTTTGATTAAATTACGAATATATCGATTACATTTTTAATTAGTTTCATAACCAATAACCTAATATCTGTACAGTTAGCCTTTTAAAGTATTATAGCCGTATAAAGCGTACGCAGCCAAATGGGATATTTAGGTATATATCTTTTTTTTCAGTAAAAAGTGAACAGAATTCTGAATACAGAACCCTTTTCGCCCAGAAACCCTTAGTTCACCACTGGCAGAATATCTCGAATAAAATTTTGGAGGTATAAAACTGAGCATAAAATATAAAAAAAATATATTTAAAAAAATATATTATTAATGTATTAATTATTTTAAATACAACTTTCCTTGAAATGTTACTGAAGTCTTAAAATTACAAAAGTGGTATATGAAATTAGACAACAGACAACAGTTGAAGCTTAGTTCTATTATTAGACAAACCTATCAGCCCAGAATTAGTTTCTGGTTCAAATTGGCGTCGTCTTACGGCAAACAATTTGTGGCTACGCGCCACTGGGCTGCAATTACCAAGATTTCGCTCGTCTTGTCCAGCCGGACATCGTTGGGGCGACGCCTAACTTCTGCTTCAGACTTAAGTTCATTGCCGGAATCGGCGAGTTAGTCTAACATCTTGGACCAATGGTTATTATAACTACTAAGTAATATATGCCGTTGAAAAGGTAAATAATATTAATTTTCTAACTATATAAGATACGAAAATGTGTGTCTAAGTATATTAGTGTGTTTGAATCTGCTCAGCGCTAAAACGGCTCAACGGATGTGTATGGTGTATAATAATAATCATCATCATCATCATCTCTGCCATAGGACGTCCACCGCTGGACATAGGCCCATATATAATAATGGTGATGATTAAAAGACTACAGTAGTGCAGTCTTTCAATCACCACCAGCATTATGACAGCTACAAGAGGTGCACAGCTGGATAAATGCCTCCCTCTTTGATGTCCACAAGAACCGGTTAGAAGCGGCGCGTAGTCCTTTCTTGCGATCTTGGTGAGGACGTCTAACCATCTTGTCAGGTGTGATTGGACGTACAATGCTGCACTTGCCAGTCCGTGATGTCTGCTCGAGAACCTTCTGAGACCTTCATTGGACATGAGTTCTACGCTCTATGTACGCTTACCTTATTCGCTTATTTCTATTTCAACTAGCTAATCCGCTGAGTTATGTCGGTGACTTTAGTTCTTCTGTGGATCCTTGCATGTCTGCTTTCATCCCGTAAAGAAACCCTCAGCGTAGCGCATTGCATAGCTTGTTGCACAAGCTTAAGCGTCGTTTAATATAAACAATTAAAAAAATTAAAAAAATGTTAGTTATTAGTATCAAAAAAAGTGTTAATTCAGTCTATATTTCTTAAACACTATATTATTCTCGTCACAGACTTTCATATGGTGGTCATTGTTTTAACCACAAAGGACCTACAACTCAATGTTTCATTTCTTACGCAATTCTTTTTAAAATAATCGTGCATTGAATATTGATCAAAACCATCGCCCCTGTGCATTCTGATTGTGTTGAAATTGAAACTTGCAACTATCGCGGTAGTAAGTGATATTAACCAAAGCGTTCTTCTCTTTGCGGTTGCTCCTCCAATATAATATAATAACTGTGTCATCAACGCTTTTATATAAAATATACTTCAAACTAGAGAGTATATGTTCTATACTGTATCCAGGCTTATGAAATTGGCAGAATATAGTCCTGCATAGCTTGTTGTGCGACTTTGAGCCTGCTCAGAAGGCCCATTGTCAGAGACCGAGTTTCAGTTCCGTAAGTCATAGCACACACACTGTTTGAAGACCTTCGTTTAAAAGCATTGTGGAATTTAGACGCAATTAATATAGTATGTCTAGCGATACACGGGAGCGAATCAACGAATTATTATGTTGAACAATACACTTACACATATTTTTAAAAGTAAACATTATAAATTTACCATTTCATTTATTTGGTTTATTGCTCGATATGCCGGCTTATTGATGGCGCCTTATTAAAAAGTAAACAACAATACTTACCTACTGCATTAGTGGCTATGTGTAGAAACTTTATTCTGACCTAATTATTCAAAATTATGTTTTACGCGATTGGCATATCAACGTGGAATAGTTAATTACATAGTAACAAAACATTATTTGTTATGTTTCGCTTTAGGATATAAATGTTTACTCATATTTTCGTCCACAAAGAAAAAACAAAGTAATGTTCATGCCTACAAATGTTACGATAATCACGGTTTTGCACAACTTAATGGCAACAACTCAATTTAAGACTCAATGATTTGTGGTACATGCAAACCGTGCGGCAACCATAGTGCATTATTGCAATCATAGAAATTAATTGCTACCTGAGCCACAATTCGGCAATTTTGATTGCTTTCGGATATCTATCATTTTTTTAACATATCAACCTTTACTATTAATTAAACATATTATACAGACATATCAGTCTTATGTTGTGTTGTCAAACTTTTAGAGGTATTGGTGAACAAGTCATCATGACGTCTCTATCATTCTATAAAAAGTGATTTTATCGGCCATATTATATCAATTTTAGGTCCCTAAGAAAATGTGCATAGCGTTTTATCAATTTTACTACTTCAGTGCAATATTATATTTCGATAATAGCACTTTTCATCAATTCAATCACACTTTTACGTACTAATGTATCAATCGGGCTTTCAAATGTCCAAATCTATATAGGAAAAATGTTTTATCGTATTAATATTTCCATCGTATTCATCTTCATGATAGTAAAAACAAAAAAAAATATTATTTTGTTGTTTATACTAAAGTGGTTTTGACACAACATTATGAATGTATAAAGCACGGGAATTAATAACGTATTAAGTTGGAGGTTTCAGACTATAGTTTCGACCACATTCGGTTTTTTTTTCAAGGAGCATATGGGAAAAATAAAAAAATATTAAATTCTTTGTCTCGTTGATTGGTTTTCATAATTTTAATATAGTTAATTGTGAAGATAAATAAAAATATAATTAATTAATTACTCAGTGAAAATGTAAACCCCGATGTATAGAAACTGTTGGGTGATAGACAACATTGTAAACATTCTACAAGTAAACACGAAAATATTCTCTATACACAACTGCAACTACAAAATTGCCCCCGTTGTAACCTTTATCTAGGCCGCGAATTCCCTAAAACTCTTGAAGCGCGAAGCAAGGCCGTTGCCAATTGTCGCTTTCATTGGAAAGTTGGTGGCCGGAACTACCGTTTCGTGCTCGGTGTGAGCGTAACTCACAACACAAGTGGCCTTAATGCCATCTTGCGAGAGCGTGACTATACATGGACTGCCCGTCCACTGTAGTTCTGATTAAGAAGTCAGGTCTTAAGCAGCTTTTTTAAATAGAATTACATTGATTCCTTATATTATGGGTTATACAATTTGTACGAGATCGAATAAAAAGTGAGATGATCCGTAGTGCACCTAAAACAATTGCCCATCCGATTATTATAATCGGCTATTACTATTAACACTACTACTATACAATTAAGTTTGAAACAGGTGCTTAACTTAATAGTCAGGCGATTTAACTCAATAATTAATGTCAGGTAAGATAGTGGTCAAACGCCTGCCCATAGTGGATTAAAAAAAAACGGTCAGCGGGCAGGGCTCATATCTAATAGAACTGATGGCAACTGGGGTCGACAGGTTCCCGGTTCCGAACACCCACGAAGTAAGTGCAGATAAACAACATTGCACTATTCGATCTATTCACTCTCTTTTCTACCGTATTAATGCCACAATCCTTCCACATTTTAATTACAATGATTATATTAGTAGGTAATAAATATAGCTGAGATCATTGGAAACATAACAATCGCGGAAAGCTCCGCCGTCAACCAGCGTGAGAATAAAATGAAGCAAATTAATGGAGCGCGGTAATACAACATAAAAATCCGCGAAAACAGTCTTACTTTGAATGTAATTCACTATTATTTCTTGCAGGATATAATCATCATCATCATCATCATCATCATCATCTCAGCCATAGGACGTCCACTGCTGGACATAGGCCTCCCCCATTGATTTCCACAAGGATTATCTTAGTCAGGTTGTCTGTCCACCTGGTCGGTGGCCGTCCTATGCTGCGCTTGCCAGTCCGTGGTTTCCATTCTAGGACTTTTCGGCCCCGACGGCCATCAGTTCTTTGAGCTATGTACCCTGCCCACTGCCACTTCAACTTGCTAATCCGCTGGGCTATATCGGTGACTTCCGTTCTTCTACGGCTCTCCTCATTTCTGATTCGATCACGTAGAGAAACCCCGAGCATAGCCCTCTCCATAGCTCGTTGTGCGACTCTGTGCCTGCTCAGAAGGCCCATAGTCAGAGACCACGTTTCGGATATAATAAGCAATCCAAAAGGGTTCACAAGTAACAGTAACATCAGTAAGCAATATTATACATAATCCATGCGCGGAACAATCAGGTTCTCTTTTAACGTTGGTCATCAAGAGACATGAGTAGTGAAGCAATAATTTTCTGACTTCATTAGGTGCAATAATTATTGCCAGCTATAAACATATTTTAATTAAACGGTATGAAGCGTTGGATATGGCTCGTAAACGGCTGCAACGAGAATGCAGTAAAACGAAATGAGTGGAAAATATTCTAAAAATAAAGTATTACGGTGGCTTTCATCAAGCGTTGGGGCTAATATACTTTTTTACAGTCTCTCAGGATGATGAAGAGTTACTTGCGGTTATTTTATTTACAAAAGGAAAAAAGTTGTTTTTACACATACACATTTAAAAAGAGATAAAAGAAGGTATTTTAGTAGGAATTAAGTTCTGAGATCAGAGGAGGCTTTTGTCGAAAGCGAAGCTGTGACAAAAAGAGATGAGCTGTTTGCCGATATGTACAAGATAATTAATGATCTATAATGTGGTAAATTTTTATGTTAGTTGTACAGTTTATACATACTTTTTTTTATATAAATTTTTTGTTATACATACAGCAATACAGGCCATTTTTATTTTATTTATTCAGTTCTTAGATTTATTAAATGAGAACTAACTTCTTAAGACACGCCTGAATGCAGGCCGCTTCCAACCGGTCCTTGTCGAGATCAATGGGGGAGGCATATGTCCAGCAGTGGACGTCGTACCGCTAGATTATCATGGTAATTATAATACGCTTAAACCGAAGTATTTTTTATTATTATTGAAAACAGCATCTAAAGATTTGATTACTCTATAACTACAATTCCTTAGAATGTTAGTCAACGTAAAAAACACGACGAAGGTGGAATCTGGTGACTCCTGATCGGTGATCTGTTCTCGTCACTTCTTTTAATATTATTGTTCAATATAATACTTTAGTTGTAAAATTAAGTTCATGTTATGCTGTAGAAAACCCCATTTTATATCTGACAACATATTACACAACTACGAAGTTATCTCAAGTAAGATTAAGCTTCAAAACTTTGAGGTATTGACTGCTCCGGGAGCATTATTTCGTGCTGGTCCGAGCACCAACTCAAAGTTATTTTCGTATGTATTACATAACAACCTCTGCAGTTGCTACTCGTAGTTCCGAACCAAGATTGGCTGCAGCTTTTTAATTTAGATGAGTTTTGGATCCCGCTAGTTGGGAGTTGAAGTTTGTTTCAGTTCTGAATCCCCCTCATTAACTAAATAAGAAACAGAATGAGTATTATAGTTTCTAGAAACAAGCTTTAGCTGAAATTAAATATATTAGAATACTTTATGCTTTTATAGAACTGACAGATGGGAGTCACACTCTGTGCGGTTCATCCGATCGACTTTCCCATACACCTGCAAAATGTGGAACGAGCTATATTTCTAGGACGCTAAGGGTGGAACTCACCAAAATGTAACTTAACTCATAGTTTAATCAAACTGTTTGACCGACGGTTAAATTGATAATCGGCCGTGTACATTTTAGTTAACTCCAACCCTAAGGGTTACATTAAAAAGTTTGTTAAGTATCATTGATTTTTTTAAATATACATAATATTTACATTATTTTAATTTTAACTTAAAGGTGCTAACTATTTAGTACAACTATAAATATTTGATTAAAAAGTCACGTGAATTTGACACTTTACGATTTATTTATATGTATAATCCGGCTTTACACACGTTTATGATTCAACAATAGCTTGTAAACATGGAATAAATAAAAGACAACAATCCATAAAATTAAAGTATCCAGTATACAAACAGTGAATCGGGAGTTTTAATGGTCGTTTTTCATATAAATTAAATGTGCATTTTTGTGGGTCAGTGACGTTAATGAGCGAGTGTCACAGTACGTTTTACAACAGTAGGTCAATTTGTTAAATTAATCTGACTTTAGTCTACTGCTTTAATTTATTAATTTTTATTGTTACTTGCTGTGTCAATACAGCTCGGCTCTGGTATATATCTGTTATTCCATAACACTTCATATATATTTTGCTTTGTTATTAATCTGAATGTCTGAATGTCACTCAGTCCCGCAGTAAAAATGAACTATAGGAAAACATCTTATTCATGTGAGCCAGTATATTTTTGAATGAAATTGCTGACGGCGTGGTCTTATTTTATACTACTGTTACTCACCTCAAACAAAAGTAATTCAAAAACTTTTTAAATTAAGTTTGTGTTTAGTTAGTTTTTTTTTTGTTAACGGTACCTAATGGTACCAGTATATACGTATGAAATAATTATGACTAAAATTATTGTTCAGTGAAAACTGAGATGGCTGTTTCATATTTGAGCTCACTTTGACGATACTCTTTTTGACGTACTGAAATTGATAGTTTGGTGGTAAGGCATAGTTAGTGTCCGTCCGCTTGGCTGGCTACCACAAGTTTAATAATGTTGCCCATAGTTACCTAGTCCGGTCAAGAAGTACATACTATTCATGATAATACTATTATATGGTTGTATTAAGACTATAAATATATTCGTCAGACTTTATTTTTTTAGTGCAAACTGTACAAAGCCCTTACTGCCGTCACAGTAACATACTATAGTTGGGTGACTAAGAAACCCGTTTTTACTCCTTGATCTTGACATAGATTTTGCTGAGAATAAATCCTTTATAGTCAAACCTGTAATTGGTTTGTGTTTATTTGCAATATATGTAACTAAACAAAGTTATAGTTAGTGATGTATATTCAACTGCATAAATAGAAACTTATTACAGTTCAAGTTCACCTTTATAAGTGTTTAAACACTATCGGTTTTTTTAATCTTTATTGCTGTTACAACATTGGACTACAGGGTGCCCGTTACCTCATTAGTATCATCGGAACCCTATTTTTTTGAAGATAACATGTAACCTTAATTTTTTTAGTTCGAACTACTATATAGTGCTCTGTGCCATAATTTATCCTGATCTTCTTGGCCGTTCTGGCGTGATTGATAAGCGAACATCCATCCCTCCAAATTTTCACAAAGATTTATTTATCGCAGAAGCTCCGAAATACTGTTTCCTTTTTATGGAGTAAGTAAAATAACCACAAAATGTAATGTATACTGGAACTGCACAACGCCCGTCACCTTGAGAGAGAAGGTTGGTAAATCTCATGTGTCAGTAATTTCACCTGAAACTTTAAACTTTAGACCGGAACACAGTAATGTGAATACTACTTGCCTGGCGGTAGTAATATGCATGGTGGCAGTACTTCCCCAGCCAAACTCTCACATAAAGTGTTACTGCTCTTAAAACCTAGAACGCCTACGGTTACGGGTAAAGTTGAGGGGTTGAGAGGGTAAACGCCTAAGAGGAAGAAGCCTCGGACGATGGCCAGGGATCAGGTATCTGAATGCCTAAAGATCCCAGTCAGCGTGGTTCTCCATCAGGCAAGAGACAAAAACCGATGTAAAAAGAAAAACAGGCGTCATCAAATGGGTCACAATCTTAAAAATGAGGGAACGACGGAGGAAGAGAAGGAAGGTATATCATACTACTCAACATAAATCCATGTTTTTAGTAATTTAAAAATTAGTCACAACGTAAGTTAACCTATTATCTAAGTAAATTGTGCAACAGCTTAAAATTGAGTTGCTGCAGTTAGCCAAACCACTTCTATAAATTCCAAGCCAGTTATCACAATGACAACAGTCACGAAAGTTAGGATCTAAGCTGCAATCTTAATTTCCATCTAAATCACCGCAGACGAGAAGTCGTTATACAAAACACAAGACTTGCATAACATTTTTACTCCAACTATACATTTTATCTTTATATGAAAGAACAACTTGAAAAAAGAACTATAACTTAAGAGGAAGGAGGTCTCTTAAAAATGTTGTAATGCAATATATAGAATTCATATATAGAAAACAATTCATTAATATTCCTGCGTGTGGAACCATGCGACTTAGCTCATTTTTTAATAAGTTAAGGTGAAAAAGTTATGAATGATAAGATGCTAAAATGTAAATTTCACACAAGGCTAAAAATAATTGAAGTTAAAAAGTCATGATAATCAAAATATTGTGGATGAGTAAAACCACATAGATAAAGTGATATTACAATTTACAAAGACAACAAACATTGATAACCGTTGCAAAATAGCAAGTTGAAGTGACGATAGATATAAATCATGTTGAATTGATCCAGCGTAAACAAGTCTAAAAAGAGCACTGTTAGACATCCTAACTAACCCTCCCCTAAGGCCTCCACAAGGTCCGGTTGGAAGCGGTCTGTCCACCTGGTTGGTGGCCGTCCTATGCTGTGCCCGCCCGTGGTCTCCATTCGAGAACTTTTCGGCCCCAACGGCCATTAGTTCTTCGAGCTATATGCCCTGCCCATTGCCACTTCAACTTGCTAATCCGCTGGGCTATATCCGTGACTTTCGTTTTTCTACGGATCTCCTCATTTCTGATTCGATCGCGTAGAGAAACCCCGAGCATAGCCCTCTCCATAGCTCGTTGTATGACTCTGAGCCTGCTCAGAAGGTCTATATGGTGGAAACTATCGTACCTTAATCCTTAAAGCACTACAATTAAAATCTACTAAATAGAATATCTGAATGCCCTGAGATATACATTAAAGTAATAATAATCGTAAATATATCAGCTTAGTTTTTGAAATACATTTCCCTAAAAGAAGGTTGTAAGTCTCGACAACATCTCGCTTTACGAAGTTAATAAGAGTCAGCATAACTTATTTGCATCGTTTTTCAAACTACACAGAAAAGCACTTAAGTATTTTAATTTCCCGCCTCCTTGAACTTCTTAATGTAGCCCCTAAAATCAGACTTAAATAACCTGGTACAGGTATCAAGGGCCCTTTGTCTGACATCATAGACGTTCAAGGACGTATCCCTTAAAAGCTTCGATATTGGCCCATAAAGTATAAAGGTTTTTGTCGGATTTAATAATATAGAAGTCAGCTTAAAATAGACCCACCAGTTTTTAGCGGTCATCCAAAAACGAGATCAACAATTCAGTCTTTATTTATTTTGTTGTATGTATTGCTTCCGGGCTGTTTGGCCGTGGTCTAAGTGAAACAGTATCAGAGAAGACGCCGTGAAGGAGAGTTCTACGCTCTTGTCGCCGCCCGGACCTGAACCACTGAAGATGTTCAAAAAATTCTCCAAGTACACATTTAGGAACTCACACCGAGTTTCTCCCGAAAAAAAATCTATTGGTAGATTTTATTTCAAATAATGATCGGATGATGATAGGATAGAAAGTTATTCCTATGTATATTGTTGCATACAATTAAAAATTAGCCACCTTAGTAAGACTAACAGGCTTTCTAAAGAATTATTGTAATGGTTCTAAAAATAAATTTAGGCAAAACACAAGCGATTAGATATATCAGAGATCATCAAATAAAGAATATATATATGAATAAATTTTTTCTTAAATGTTTCCTTCGAGCAGGTTATATCAATCAACCGAGCTTTATCGGTCTTACTGTCCTACCCAGCGATGTTTGATTCAAGATCTCCTACCTCAGAACCCTATCAAACGACGGTTTACAGCCAGGTTTAAAATTGTTTTTATTTTATATACCGTTTTTTAGCCTCTTGCTTTTAAGTATTTTTATATTATGACGGTTAAAATAAAACAACTACCTCAACTAATATTTAGGT
Source organism: Apeira syringaria (assembly GCA_934044485.1). NCBI lineage: Eukaryota > Metazoa > Arthropoda > Insecta > Lepidoptera > Geometridae > Apeira > Apeira syringaria. The sequence continues at coordinate 17,753,180 of OW203662.1, read as the reverse complement.
AGGTTATAAAAAATCTTATTTTTCGGCTGAATCAGCGGGAAACCGAACTATAGTACACTCGTGAGAGGATATATATTTAATCCGTCTGCGTTCTGCTTCTGTGTTTATATTTAGTTTATTTGAGTTAAGTTATATAAAATTACTGTTCTATATTTTAATACATTTACTGCTTTAACATATTTAATATTCTTTGTTCAGATATATTAATAAGAACGTAATAATAGCAAATAATGACGGTCAAGTAAATATCCCTGCCACATATTGGCTCCCTAATAACGCCAATCTAATATGAAATTCCAACAGAAACTAACGCATTTAATGTTGGACATTTTGTGTAATATCTCAGGCTCCTTTATTACTCTGTGACAGAGACAAAGCCAATTCTCCGCAAAAAATGTATCTCAACTTGACCCTAATAAATTTCGTACGCTAATATTCGGACCTAGGTAAACAACTATATATTATTGCGACAGTCTTATTACAGGGAACGTGAATACGTTGGTAAATAACTTTTACCCACTTTTTACTGCTATATTATTGACGTACACGTTATATAAGTATCATGTTAACAAACAAACAAACGCGTTCACATCCACACCCCTGCACTAGGATACCCTGTGTCACGGGAAGTATGGACACATACAATCACAATACACAAACATCCAAGAGCCGAGAACAAACCTCTATGTTCATCATAGAAATGTTTGCCCCAACAGGATTCGAACCGGGGGTCGCAGTTCCAAAGTCAGTGTCTCTGATCACTCAGCCACCTGACGACCGTGTGCTCTTTGACATGGTATTATAAATTTATAAAACCTGTTTTCCCTAGTAAACACAACATGAAGAAAAAAAAGATGAGACGCTTTTTTTGTAAGTAGTTAAAACTGTAACAAACTATGGAATAATATTATGTTTTATTTACTTTATTTTTTTTATTTTTTATTTATTTACATTCACGCAAGGTCTTCAGGTCCCAAACTAGGCAGAGCCTGTACTATGGTAACCTGATGACTGATATATATACTTATATACATATGCACACCCAGACACAGGTCAAACAGACATGTTCATGCACACAAATGTTTAACCTGTCCGGGAATCGAACCCGGGACCAGCGGCTCTGAAGGCAGAGTGCTACCTACTGCGCCAACCGGCCAGCCGACTTGCTATCGGCCCTAGAATAATCACTAATCATTCTAGGGCTTTTAAATTAAGTAGGTTCCTAATTAACCATCTTTATGCTTTAGCGCGTTATTCCATCATGATTTTATCTTGTTGCTCATAAAAATGTAGATATTATTATGATTGATGAATCTTGAATAAAAACGTATTGTTTTTGCCATCAACAAAGACGGACTTTATAGAAAACTTTTCGCTATTGATTCAAGTAGTTTTGTAATTAGCACGATGAATTGCTGAATTTGACATAATTTTGCTTAAAGTTTCGTATATCATTTTCATAGAAGCGTTCAGATGCTAATTAGTATCGTAGAAAAAATAAGCTCGATCAACCTATATACCACTATATATATATATATATATACCTATATACCACTGTATACCACTATATATATATAGGTTGATTGGTTTTTATTTTTTTGACCTTAAACTATTCAAAAATAAGTAGATACATGTTACATATTGGGGAAACCTCCATATTTTGTATTTTATGATATTTTTGTTACTGAACATGTATTTCATAATAAGCTTGCCTAGTCAGAAAACCTAATTATATTTACGCTAGAAGATAACCCTGTTCGCAAAAAATGTATTATATACAAATCGTATTACGTATTTCTTAAGAATGGTATAATCGAAGCATATATCAAGGGTACCTATGTTATTAATGTTCTATATAAGTAACAGCATTGTACTTTTTTTTCTTTCATTACACTCAGACCCTCGCACTAGGATTCCCTGTTTCGCGGGAGCCATGGACACACACAATCACAGCACACAAACATCCAAGACCCGGGACAAACATCTACACTCATCGCACAAATGTTTGCCACTGCCGGGATTCGAACCCAGGGTCCCGGTGACACACAAGTCATGTCGATGACAAACCACTGCGCCACGGTACCGTCAATTACCGTCATTAGTTATAACTATTTTATTTGAATAGTCGGAACAATCTAACTTATTACGTGAGTAATTCCCGTGTTGGATACATTCGTAATGTGTCAAAACCACGTCAGTTTTAATAACGACACTTACCATTCCTAGTCAGATTTGATAACCTTCAGTGGACACTTGGTACTCGGAGGTATATTCCAGTTAAAGGCTTTAGAGGTGTCAAGTTGTCACTATTATCTTGTAACATAAGCAATAAAATCTGTAAATGTAGTAATGTTATGTTCTTTCGTTTGTTACCTGTTTGTAAATGTTGTAATGTTACCCCATAAGATTAGACTTAAGATGTTTTGAGCTTTGTACTAAGAATGAAAAAAAAAAAAACTGTGATTATTATACAAAGATGACAATGTTGTGGCAGTATAATAGCCACAGTATTAACTGTTAATTAAAAAAAAAAAAAAAAAAACATAAGCAATAGGTACAATTTGCTGATTCTTGTGAATATTCCTATGAAGCGATCATTTATATTACAATCCAATAATTAATCTAGTACAGTAATAAATGGACCTACGTTTTTATGTTAAACTAAAGGTCGTCTCATCCCGTTTGCCTCCTTCAATATAATGAAAAAGATAGATTAAATCTACCGGCAATAGCATAAATGGTTTATGTAGGTATATGTAAGAATAGCATTATACATATAAGCGCGTAAAGATTACGTAGGTATGTAGCAAATGTGGAATGTCAAGATTATTAAAGCAATTCATCAATTAACTTGACCGACTTACGATGCGTTTCTTCTTTGCTGGAGGAAACTGTGCTTAGTATGGTCGTAAGTTTATCGTATTAAGTGGCTATTGATATCAAATGTGCGCAAGAACGTGTGAATTTTCTTTATCTTTCGTTTCAATTGATATCCTGCCTCTGAGACAATAAATGGAATTCCTTTTAGGGCAACATTACGCTGAGCGGTAAGCGCTTTATATTTTTAGTAAAACAAGTGACAACTGCGACGGTATGACATATGACAGCGTAACCAAGAATAGTTCTAGGCTAAGCCTGGAATGTTAATGATACTTTGGGAGACGTTTTTGCCTATTCTATATGCTGTGGATTTGCTTACAATTTTAGTGCGCTGATCGGCTCTCAACCCTCACTACTTCTGGGCTGTCATCACTTCAGTATAAAACATTATAAACAGATGAAAACGGCAACAGTAAAGCCTCTACACCGTTCCGAAAACAAACAATTTCTTGTCATATCACTATTTTGTAAATGTACTTTGGGCACATATGCGAGTTGTAAATATCTCTTCTGAGCGACTTACAAACTTCATCATAATTATATTATCCTGTCTAAATACAAATTACTCATTTATACGATTTTAAAAAAAAAAGGTTTCTACTGTAATCGACGGATAAAATAACTCAAAGATAATATAGATAACAAATATACTTTTATCACACTTTTATAAAATTATATTGGCGAATTCAATTAGGCGAAAGTTTATCTGTCGTTTGTATGTTTGTCACTCCTTTACGCTAAAACGCCTGAACGGATTTGCATAAAGTTTGGAATGAAGATAGCTTACGCCCTGAAATGACACATAGGCTTATTTCTATCCCAAAAATAATGACTGTGCCCTTGGGATAACGAGAAGACATAAAAATCGTCTATACCACATACCGTGGCCGTGGTTCAGGGGTCCCGTCTTGTGTTTGCCGCCTATTTCATTTAAGAAATCATTTCACCGCGGGTAACACCGCAGGGCGCAACTAGTCAATGATGTTTTACTAAAGATGACGTATATTCATACTGCGCGGTGCTCAGATTTTGTTCCTTTACGACATAAACATGCTTACTGCGACAGATAATACGGTACAAATAATATAGAAAAGGATAGCTATATGTTTAGACTTGCGCTTGAAATACGCGTCATAATGAGAATTACTACAATTGACTTAATTTTGCCGCCTCAGTTTCCGCGCGCTTGTGCGACATCTACCTCATATTAAACATATAATATCATTGGCAGCTAGTAACATATAAAGCAAAAGTTACCTTTGTGCTAAAAAAATACACCCACCCTCTGAAGTTGACATAATCGCGTAACGCCTCGAAGGTCCCCGTGTCAATGCACCCGCCGAAGTTCACTGCTCCAACCTCTCCAGATATTCAGCACACGTACACAATGCTTAAATTTATATGTTGGATAAAATAAGAGTTTATGAGACAGTTGATAATTTAACATACTTTTCGATTATACGAGCTTTGAGAATCTGCTACTTTATATCTTTTTCTGATACATTTTTCTTCAGGTGGTTTTGGATTATTTGAATAGATGTAGGTATATTAATTTAATTCAAAGCAATCGAACAGTTATACATTATAAATGAGCTATTAATGTATATAGTTTTATTTGTATCAATAGTTTATATTAAGCGTCATATACGTAGTTGTTTTATTATTTGTTGTTTTCCGTTGATGCCTTTTTGTACCAGAGTTAAGTGTTTTATGGCTTACTAGCTGCGCCCCGCGGTTATACCCACATGGTGATGAAATACGGTAATGATGAAAATAAGTCTATGTCAGGCTATAAGCTAACTCTATACAAAATTTCATCGAAATTGGTCAAGCCATTTGAGCGTGAAGAGGTAACAAACATACACACATGCAGACTTACACACATACACACAACCTCATTAAAAATATTAGTGGGATTGCATTAACAACATGCTAGGAACAAACGTTCAAAATATTTAAAGGAAAAAATCAGCTACTAGTGGGACTTGAACCCACGACTACAGAATACCGTCTTGTAGTGGGTACCAGTCCCACGAGTAGCCGAATTTTTCCCTTCAAATAATTTGAACAAAGTTATGTTATTGGATTTCCGCCATCTTTTATTTTACTTTGTATATCACCACATCTGCACTTATGTTATTACCATAGCAAGAAATGCTAAGTACATTCGAGACTGCGCCAAAAACATTAAACGTCAGGCTCGATTTACTAACTTTGCAGATGAATATTGAACACCAAGATAAAATAATTGCACAGAGATAGTTCACCCGGGACTTTGTGTAACATTTGCATATTTGTGTCCTTAGAATGAAAAGTTAGTACTGTATTTAATTTTTCTATGCAAATAGATTTTTTTATTTGGATTATCTGCACGCCGTTGCTTAATCTGCGAACTATGATTTTTCTACTATACCTACAAAACTTGCAGTAAACTTTTTTTTTAACACCTGGTTATAAATACATCTTAACTACTTGAATATCCTAACTCCGTTTTCGTATATGCCTCCGTCATGATAACTGTGTACCAACTGTGTTTTTCTTTCACAATTTGTTCTGTGGATGGTTATACATTGACAAAAGAGTAAATTTTTTTTTTTTTTTAAATTGGGAATAGGCAGGCATTTGACCACTATCTCACCTGATGTTAAGTGATGATGCGGTCTACGATGGAGCACGCCTGCGTAGAAGATACCTATTCACTCGTGACTTGAAGATACCCAGGTCGTATTTTTTCGGAAATACAGAGTTAGGCAATGAGTTTTAATTAATTACGCTTTTTCTATATTAGCTGCGCCCCGCGGTTTTACTCGCGTGGTCTACGGTTTTACGGGAACCATACTTTTCCAGGACAAATAGGAGCCAATTTCCTTATCCAAGGTCCCATTTATCATTATTCCAAACACGATTAATTTAGATTAAACTTGTATTTGTAACTTTATACCACCGCAAAGAAAATAATTCTTAGAAACCGATTATCTAAATGTATTTAAACGCACGTGCGATACGACGAATAAGTTTAACCTAATTATTAAATGCATTAATTATTTTTGCAAAACAAGACCGCCGAGTTCAATGTAGAACATTTTATTGTTACACTAATCTAACCGTTATACTCGACGCGTTTTGAAATACTTAACGTGCATGTATGGTAATTAAGTTAAATTTAGTACAATCTGAAATCATTTCGTCAATGTACGCACTGAGTCGCTAAGCGTGCACGCTTTGTGTGTGTTGATTTAATTAGAACATTTTGATCTTTATGTGCTGGAGATTAATAACACCATGGCATTAACACAAGGAATGGAACTCGTTGCCCGAGTCTGTGTTTCCCGATATGTACAATCCTGGAGTCTTCAAGTCGCGAGTGAATAGGTACCTTCTAGGTTTGCGTGCTAAATCCTAGACAACGTCATCACTTAACATCAGGTGAGACAGTTGTCAAACGCAAACTTATAAGATGTATAAAAAAAAAAACAAAAAAAAATTCATAAAAATATCGAGAAACGGTTGCGATTTCACTTCACCGATGTTATTTTCTTTTTATTCCTCTTTCTGTGTTTTATCTCTAGTCTAAAGTGTTGTCAGTATTCAATAAACGTGTCTTTTCTTTAAAGAAAAATCTATAATGTTTACCATAATTAAACGATAACTTTACCATTCAGAGTGTAAATCTAATAATTATTTTGAGTGTAAATAAATAAAATAATAAAATGAATAAAATACAAATCTTTAGATTGTTAGTTTGATGTTAAATATAATATTCACCCTTTTCATGAAACAAGATATGTTATAAATATTTGAGATGAAATTTTTTTCAGCGTGACTTTATTAATGTTAGTGTGTGTATATTTCGTATTGAATAATTTAATGAATTATTGATTGGAACTTAAAGAAAAAAACAAATGGTAAAAAAACAGGATAGTCTCCGCGAAAGTTTTTGAAAACAGTGATGCAAACAAAACAAAATTACAAATTAACTCCTCTTTAGTAACTCATTACATTAGGATCCATAGGCTTTTCATACTTTACACATTACATTAACATATATAAGACATAAAGAAAGCATATTTACATATTAATTATCATAATAGTAATCTAAAAACTTTTTGACGTGATAACGTTTTATAAATTGATGAATACCAGCAACACTCATGAAAAATAGTAACGTTCCGCGTAACGTTCCGCGTAACGTTCCACCTGAGTTTTGTATTACATAAAATAATCAAAGTCAAAGTCAAAGTCAAAGTCAAAGTCAAAGTCAAAGTCAAAGTCAAAGTCAAAGTCAAAGTCAAAGACAAAGTCAAAGTCAAAGTAAATGTCAAAGTCAAAGTCAAAGTCAAAGTCATAAATGATTATGACGTTATCACGTAAATCTATCGTCCGTAAACCGACTTCACAGACAACCAATTTTTTTTTTTAAAAAGTTAAACTGTCATTCATGGTATTCTGCTTGGAATTGTCAATTCTCATTACAAACAAATGAGTTATTAGTAAATAGCTAAAAAAAACCAAACACCTAATAAAATGATGAGAGAAATAGAGGAAACTCAATCCTAAAAAGAAGACCGTATTGTCACGCTCACAACGGAGATTCGCGACGAATGGCATGTGAAAGCAGCAGCTAGCACTCATAACATATTCCACACACGCTATATGCTACGTTATAGGTATGGGACCGGTATATCACACGCCACATAGCGGTCTGTGACGTAACTAATCATGCATATGTGCTTCAATATCGAACTGAACCGATCCACTCAGTCGGGCGAAAGTCTGTCGTAATGTTACAGGTACTTAGGTCATGAATTGGAATAACTTGATTAGCTATCAGGAAATGCAGATGCAATGAGCAATGTGTTGATTATATAAATATACATTAAATTTGAGTGCAATTGTATACTGGATCTTTTATTTCAGTGGACTTAAATAACGGTGTTTTGACTTAGGAACTGTTTTGTAATTATGTATAAATCACCCGTGTCCTTGAGAAGCCCCTAAAAACAATAAAACATTAGTGCGGCCTCTGAGAATTGTACGTACATGTATTATAGTTATAACGTACATATTTTATTAAACTAGTTATGATATTTTATAAACCCAATTTTTTTAAATATTCTGGCTTGCGTAGGTTTTGATTCTGAGCGCCTTCACGGACACTTGTGTTGAAGAAATAGATCAAATTTATTATGAAATTTCCTGCCTATTTTTTTTTTTTTTAATATATATTTACATTCACACAAGGTCTTCAGGTCCCAAACTAGGCAGAGCCTGTACTATGGTAACCTGATGACTGATATATTTATACTTAAATATATATACACACCCAGACACAGGTCAAACAGACATGTTCATGCACACAAATGTTTGACCTGTCCGGGAATCGAACCCGGGACCAGCGGCTCAGAAGGCAGAGTGCTACCAACTGCGCCAACCGGCCACTGGCCACTTGCCATATTTGTACTTTGATTTTAGAACTACTAATTAATTAATATATACAATTAAGTTTCATATTGTAAATTATACTGAGTCAAGGTCACATATTTGCCTTCGAATACAATGAATGAATATTTGAAATATTATACTAAAAAGATTATACAATTGATGATTAGAGCGTAGAGATAGAGAGAAAACAGGATTCCAATTTCGTTGATTGTGAATAATAATTAAGTACAAAATTTAAATAATCGACTTCACCAACTTATCCGCAGAATATTTGCAACATGTTCTTAAAAATAAAATAAAATGTGTAATGATGTAAAAAAGCAGACATTTAAAGTTAGACGAACTAAACAATGAGATCCTGGCTTAGACAATGAGACAAATTAGAACATATTTAGATTATAACATTGTCATTGATCCTTGATGTGCAAATTTTGAAATAAATCCGACGCATTGATCATAGAAAAAAATCTCTTTAAAAGTTTCCATTACATAGATACAGGTGAAGCTAACAAAAGCGTGTTAAAAAAGACATAACAGATTTTAATAAGATTCCTATCTCTCACATCATTATCATCTCAGCCATCGGACGTCCACTGCTGGACATGGCCCTCTCCTATTGATTTCCACAAGTACCGGTTGGAAGCAGCCTTATACAGCCCTTTTCTGCGATCTTATAAAGTTCGTGTGTCCACTTTCTATCTGATGAGATATACTCGTAATATGAAAGTCCTTTTCAAATGAAATATTTTCAAATTGGTCCATAAGTGTTGCAGTTCTCACTATAAAAAACACAAAAATGACTTGACCACTGAATTGAGAACCTCGGCCTTTTTGGATGCCTACAAGCCAATGCTAATCGCAAAATCTATGTAATATACTGATTAAAAAAAATGTGATCTGAAACACTCGAAATACACAAGTATATTTCATGTTATGTTCGTTGTAAGCTATTGTATAACAGATTAAGAAATGTGTATTTTGATACCAATAACAGATAAAATCATCAATTTAGTTATAAGTTTACGTCCGGCGACGTGGTTAATTTGAAAAAAAATATTTAGCTGATAGAGGGATATAAGATTCGGTAAAGTGCGCGTAACAAAGAGTGAATGTTGCTCTTGTTTCTGAAAATAAAATAAAAAATACAACTATCGACCTACTTTGATGTTTGATTTATTTATATACAGGGGTATAATTATATATTTAATTATTGCTTATCGTGTTTTGTGAGTCATTACAAAAGTGTTCAGAGATTTATTTGAACGTTAAATGTCTACCAAGTATATAAAATTAACAGTAATAACTTTTATATCATTATGATCACCATCACAATCATTTTTTTTTAATTTTTTTTTTTAAATCACACTCAGACCCCCGCACTAGGATTCCCTGTATCGCGGGAGGCATGGACACACACAATAATAGCACACAAACATCCAAGACCCGGGACAAACATCTACACTCATCGCACAAATGTTTGCCCCTGCCGGGATTCGAACCCAGGGTCGCGGTGACACAGAAGTCATGTCGATGACACAAACCACTGCGCCACGGGACCGTCTTTTTGATATATTGAAACAAAAATGTGTAGTAAATTGAAATCCAGGTATCTATTACCAATATACGTTTTCATTATACAATCTTGTGAACCTAAAAACTCTAGAAATATGTTATATTTAATGGAATAAAGAAATAATCACTATTACCTTCACATAGCCTTTACATAGTAAACTAGTTCATAGTTTTATCACGTTGCAATTGCAATGCCGTTACGGCTACTAAATTTAATAAATAAAACAAAACCTACTTTTTTGTAGCCAAAAGACCAAACAGGTAATTTGGTACGTTCGCAGTTCAAACAAATCACTTTGCGCGTATACACTTTTAAGTGGATGATTTATGCACGTGTTAACCAAGTTTTTATTGTCGGTGAAATTAAATTTAACACTTGCAACACTAGTTCTAGGTGAATTTAGCAACGGGGTATTTTGCTGAGGAATTAATTTATTGGGTGTAGTTGTATACGATACATTTAGTTGATAGATATATTTCTGTATTTTTTAAAATAAATTAATCAGTAATCTATAATCGTTTATTCACAGAAACACAATTTACACAAATATCTCAAACTTATTTTATTAAATTAAAGTAACCTAATGAATTTGATTATTATGCAACGGGCCCCAAACTAGGCATAGCCTGTATCTTGAGCGCCCAAAACTACAGCTTACTTATAGTTTGTTGCGTGACACTGTACATATTCACTAATCGCTAGTCCAATCCGATACGATAACATTCCGATACAATCATCTGAGAGTTTCAGATGATTTTAATCTGTTCTATTGTAAATTATGCGTATATCCTACTTTAAAATGTATTTAAAATACAATAAGACCTTAATCACTTTTAGTATTATTATTAGTCATTTACATTTAGTGATTTAGTTACAGTAGTAGCCTAATCTCATAAGATATTGTCGAAATTTTCTGTCACGGAATGCAATTTATTTATTTACGCAAACGACGCGCGATTAAGATGATTAGTTGCAGTTGCATAACGCCGACCCTTGTTTTTCGTCTACAAGAGACAGTGAGAGTTACCACAGATTACGAATTAGTCAGTAGAGAGGATAGCACGTATCTATGTTTAGTGGGTCGCGATCATCTTCAAGCGTAAAATATTCAGACCGAGAGAAAATAAGTTTCAATAAAGCAAACGTCGAAATAAAATCGCCAGATATCTTCTTTATTAATTCATGGTAAGCAGAGTAATTGTAGAAACACAGTGATATTTTTGTACCATACTAGTATTATTAGTGGAGTATTTTATTCTGATTTAATTTAAAGCTTAATAAGTAAATAAACTAAATAATATAATAGTAATTATATATTTATAAGAAATATATAATCAATGGGGGAGGCTTATGTCCAGCAGTGGACGTGTGAGTGATGATGATGATGATGATGATGAAGAAATATATTCGATACGAAAATATAATTACAAATTGAACCAAATTTTAAAATGTCTGTAGGTCGACAGGATAACTAAAAATAAAATATATATGTTTAAGTTAGGTACGATTTTTGTGTTGAATATTTTTTAGGAAAACTAATAAATAAACCTTAGTAGGTATATTAAACTAATGTTATTTTTATGTACTGTTAAATTTAGCTGGCACAGTTAGCTAGTAAAGGTTTAAGATTCTTTGAAATACCTGTCTAGACTACGAGAAAGCACACCTATTTATGTTACTACTTACTACTTACTTACTTACTAACCTACTTACCTACTTACTAACTTTATAACTTGGTTGTGAATATAAAATATAAACGTGCGTCATATAGCTACAAAAGTTACTAATAGATTTAAGATTTTCTGTTATTTTTTTTTTTACATATTATAAGTTTGCGTTTGACAACTGTCTCACCTGATGTTAAGTGATGACGTTGTCTAGGATTTACCACGCAAACCTAGAAGGTACCTATTCACTCGCGACTTGAAAACTCCAGGATTGTACATGTCGGGAAACACAGACTCGGGCAACGAGTTCCATTCCTTGGCAGTACGCATTAAGAAAGTGGAAGCAAAACGCTTAAATAGCAAGTTACTCTTGATGAGGATGTTTCTTTATTTTTTAGATCTTTTTTAAAATAGCTTTTACATATAAGTGAATCTGTTGCTCATGGCAAAAAATATATAACAGCACAAATATTTTAAAAAGTAATAATTTAATAAACGTCGCTTCGTTTGCCACCTGTCTTATAAAAAAAAGATTAGTTACTCAAGTCCTTTAAACCACTTTGAAAAAAGTCTACTATCGTGTTGATATTTTCTTAATTATAAAACAATATGAAGATAATATATAATACGTTGTATTTATTATAAGATATAATAGAATAATTTAAGTATACAAATATACCCTATTTAAACAAAAAATGCACGGCAACTGAAAGAGTGCGCTTGATAGTTCGTGCTATCAATATTTTCCCCAATATTTTTTTTATTTTTTATATATATTTTTTGAAGTAACCTAGAGAGTATATTAAATATTCTTGCTTGAATCTGTGAGGGCGTACATGTATACATACATACGTACATATCGGAAATATAAAAAGTGAAAAAAGTGTGTCAAGATCATAAGCAAGTGGAAATATGGAGTCTCTTCCTACCCCAACGGGCACAAAGTTTACCTATTTTTTAGGATTATAAGTTTAAGTGCTGTTTATTGTTTTTTTTTTAATTTTTATTGTATTTATGTATAGTAGTCCATATAGTATAGTGTCCATACCTATTAATTTATACACTACAATTTTTAATAGCCACAGTGGAAATACAAACTCGTGGTGTTAAATATATTCTCAGTGAACAAACTGTAATAAACCATTACGAGAATAATGCACAAGTTGCCCAATATATTTTTAAATTTCAAGAAAACTAAAAAGAAATTAATTTTGGGATTTAGTCTAAAGTAATTTTTATTTTAGGTTTTTAACATTAGAATTCATAATTTGTTTATTGTATTGAAATGAATTATAAATTATGATTCTAAATTAATATAATTCTAGTGTTAGAAATTTCTAATTTGGGTGATACGTAACGATCATAGGCAGTGTTTTGATAAAAAAATACTAGTGGAAATACTGCGAAGCATTCAAATACCATCAGAGTATTTCCTGTAATGGCGGTCGTGTTCTAATGGAAATTTGTAATTTTCCAAACTTGCTAACAGGATTTCGTCGGTTATGGCTCAACGGTGTTACACGTTTTGCCGAACCGTATCGGAGTTACGAAATGAGGGGAGCCAAAAAAAAAAGCCGTTATGCATACATTAATTGCGATGGTATACGTATGGTTTTCTCAAAATATGTTCCTATAATTTTCAAAAAATATTTAGATTTTTAAAATAATTTTCTCAAAATGTGAATTTTACACGGGTGAATACGTAAATAATAATTTTCTAAAAACCTGTCAGTACACGAGAAGTAATAAAATAAAAAAAATAAAAAATAATAAAAATAAAATCTCTTTTATACAGTATGGATTATATGAGAAACATAATTCGTATAATAAGAATATTTAAATATTTTAATAAAGATTTAAGAACAATTTAAATTATATTAGCATAGTATTTATTTGTATTTTATTTCATTTCAATTATTTCAAATACACTTATATTTAATTATATGTTTTGTTTATATCTCATTAAGTTGACTATACTATTGTATAGGGATCTGCATGTAATAATAGTTGTTTTGTCTAATAAAGTCAATAAATAAAATATCAATGTTGATTAATTTCAAAGGATATCTGTGTTTGCTGGTGACCTAAAGGTTATACAATCAAGTTAAACGAGAGCCGAATTTTTAAATATATAACCCAAGGCTTATCAAAAATAAAAGTTCATTGATTGTATATATTCATCTCATAAAATACAAACATTGTAAGTTAAAACCAAAAATAAAAATACATACATTTTTAAACTAAAAAATTCCAACCAGAATGAAATTTACTATGTGGATATTTAGTTTACCATGTATTTTATTTATTTTAATTTATACGCATATAATTGTGCCGATATATCGAGAAAATAAAAGTAACAAACATCCTGATAATATAATAGACAAAAATCTCAAGTCACAGTATTTGTACTCCTCGGAGACGGCATGCCTAATTTTTATAATTTTCTATATTTTTTTGGTAGGTCTGAGAATCTAGGTCGTAAAGTATGCTTGACTCTCATACCTCCCGCCCCCATTTTTTTATCGCGTTTTTAGTATTTTTATATGAACAAATATCTCATAAACGTAAAATCATTTAAATGAAGTGTCACTTTGACACTTCGATTGCCAGGTCAGCTAGAGCTTTAATAAAAAATCCGATCAAATTTCTATATCAGTGTTAGCAATCACACTTACGTAAATACAAATAACCTCCAATAAAAATAAATGTTATCATTACATAGCGTAGACGATGAACAATTTCTCTAACTTTCTATACACAACTCGTTTTTACAACTTTTTACAACACAGCATAATTTGCCAATTATAACGCAGCGAACTTTTGCTTCATTGCCTACATCTCACAGATTTAATTATATTTAAATTTTAATCGTGTATGCTAACATCAATCAACCAGTAGTGATCTGTGTAGTTTAAGAGAGAGAAAGAGCTTTCCTGCGATTAAAAAAAAATAGTACTTACAGCGATAAATTAAAACCAACACAACTGTCACTTCCACAAAAGTTCACAGTTCACCCGCGAACTAAACGATTACGAATCGAGTTGAATCGAGTTTCTAAGTTCGTTCTCTTCAAGTGCCGTGGACACACTGAGCGGGCAAAAACGGAAGAGCTGCGCGTGCTTACCACGAGCGTTCACCTAAAAGTAAAACCGAAACTGCGCTCGCGCCGTCTAACACCCTAAGGCAAAAATTAAGGTTAAGGATAGAAAAAGCAACAGTAGCGTATAGGCAATATGCTTTTTTGTAAATCAATTCGATATATCGTGAGTACTACAGACAAATGCTAATTGTGAACGCAATTGGAGCGTGAGAGTGTGCAGTGTTCAAATGATTTTAATTAGCAGATGTTTGTTCTGAGGTTATGAAAGAAATGAGATTTCTAAGTCATTGTTATATCATTAAGTTAAACATAATATATGAAATTAAAAAGCGTCTTAAAATATCTTAACTCCAGTGTCCATATTTCATCACATTATAATAATACTGCATTTCTATACTAAAATTGTGATTCTCAAATGAAGATAATAATTCTCGTTTAAAAATATAATTAATTGAATCCGCTATAAAATATAAAAATATGGGATAATAACCTAAAAATGATAAAATAATGCTCTCTCTAATTATAAGAGAAAGCATTATTTTATCATTTTTAGGTCACGGTTTATAGAAATCAGATATATAAGTTAGGTCACTTCTTATGCACGCATACGCACACCTTAATAAAAATGATTTTCTTATATAAAATTATTTTGTTTGTGAACTAATTAATCAATGTTTAATTTAGACTGCTTCATTATGCCTGATTAATAAATAATAGTTTGTATACAAATATTTACATCATGTACTGCACTATCATCACGTTAAAACATAATCGTAAATGTAAAGTATTTTAATTTGTTTTAGAAAAAACAATGAAATGAATATATTCGCACATTTAAGAATTTTAAAAAGGTAATAAATACATCATAGCAATTAAAAAACAAAATTGTCAGCTCGATGACTATTAGAATAATTTAATTTTTTTTTAAATAATTCATTCACCACAAATAGAATGGATACTTTTTAGCACCTCTATGCGAACAATATTTTCTATGAAATTGGATTTAAAACGATTTCTTGCTGTGACGTGCCGTGCGGAAAGACGTCTACGCGCTTTAGAAGAGATTATGTTATGATAATAATGACTGCAATCTAGTTTGAAAACGGAACACGGCCTACTATGGATTCATTATCATCGCTAGTTACGTAAATAGCGTCCTATGAATTGTCAATATCATACTGCATTATACATTTTGCAACGTGTGATAGAAATCCATTGCCCTCAAAAATCTGTCGCCGCAGTAAAGCACCTATTCTAAATGTTCACGCTTACGACAGATTGGAATAAACGCAGTGTATGTGTGATGAAAGCCCAAGTGGAACAATCTATTTAACATTTAAGTCGTAAACTCAGTAAAAAACCACAGTTGTTTCTGAACGTGATCGAATTGTTGCAGAATAGGTCCTTTCGAAATCGATTGCTAATGTGAAATAGAAAACGAAAGTCAGTGAATATTTATTATTAATTTTTTTTTTTGCATTCAGAATAGTTTTATAAGACAATGGCTTAGACACGTAGAGAGAGTTGACCGTGAATCAAACGGTTAATGGATCGATTACTATGTAGAACTTGAGATATCAGTACTTATAGGTAAAATTGGTATCAAACTACAATATAGTGGTTGAGTATTTTTGCACGTTTCTTAAGTGGCAGTCAACTTTCTACATAAAGCGTGATTCTTGCTGAGCTTCGACAACATAATTGTGGCTTTCAAGTGATTATCTAAATTTATTAATAACTAGTGATCCGCTCCGGCTTAACACGGGCAAAAAAATTAAAAATTAAAAATTATATAGATACCTAGTTTTATCAAAATATAATATAGCTCTAGGTGAATAAAGCTTTCCAATGGTAAAGGAATTTTTAAAATCGGCACAGTAGTTTTTGAGTTTATTCATTACAAACATACACACACACAAAAATAATAAATAAATATCTTTATTATATTAGTGTAGAAGGAGAAAAAATGCTTAGTTACTCTTCTCTTTTTGCGGAAAATGTCAATCATATTCGAACAAAACCGTTTCGTGTCGAGATAGGAAGATAAAACGGGGAATACAAAAATGTATGCCACTGGAATTAGATACGCGGTTTATTTACATATTTTTATCCGACATTTAGTACAGGAGTTTGAGTGGAAACTTTAGGGATTCATTTTTTGAGCATTGTATTATGGATATAAAGCTGGCAGCTTATGTTTGGTTAACCAACGTTTCAAAAGTTTGTAATCCGAATGATCGAGTGGAATTTCGCCCGTAAATCAGAAACTTCACGAACCAGGAGATGCAAACTCCGCGCTCTATATTTAAGCTTTCCGCTTTATTTGCCGCTAGTTTTAACAAAAATTCAGTTCAGAATATTTTATCAATCTACCCTACTGTACTTGAAACATAACAGAAATTCTTACAACTCGTTTTTATAAGAAGTTTTTTCTATAACGGAGAACATTTATGTTTTGCGCATATTGATTTTACCTACGTTATATATTTTTTTAGATGGGCCGATTCCTTTATTAAAATAAAATACTAATAACAGTATTACAACAACTACAATAACATTTAAACAATCCACTAGCCGTTGCAAGCCTATAATAATAATAAAAAAGCTCTAATTGTCTAACCAGTTAACCGCGTGCCCACAGCGCTAGCAGCTTTGCCCCGCTGATTTATATACCTTACGCGTTTTTTTCTCTAATTTGTAATGAAGGACATTTATAGGATATGTATGTATTGTAATGTCGGTATTTTATTATGTTAACCATTAGAAGTAAATATAAATTCAAGATTAAGAGATTGTTTTAATTTAAATCTAAGTTATGACCGCAGCGAACCTTGATGGCATAGGTGGACTCCGCTCCGACCGTTTCTTACTTTTTAACAGACTTCAATAAAAGGAGGAGGTTCTTAATTCGACCCGTATGTTTTTTTTGTTTTTTTTTTATTTGTTTGTTAGCGCATAACTTCCGACTGGGTGAACCGATTTTGATCGTTTTTTTTTTATTTGAAAGCTGGTGCTTTCCGTGTGGTCTCATTTTAATCAGATCCCGTTTAATTCATCAAAATCAGACGAGTATTTTTTGAGCTATAAGTCAAAAATTGAAAAATACCTACACGATATTATAGTAGCTTGATCCCGTGAGTAACAAAGGTCATGGCTTGCCGACTTCGACAAGTTATTGCATACTTTTGAGTGTTGAAGTAGGTTCCATTTTTTGGTAAAAATTTTCTACCACCACGAACTGTAGAACGTATTCTATCAGCGCACAAACGGACTTTAAATCTTATCACGTTTCTGTAATACCCATTTTAAATGTTAGTAAATGTTAAACGTTAAATAAATAATGTAACCTTTAAGATATATTGTAATTTACTTTTGGATTTGGAAATAATTATTTATTATTATTATTATTTACTTTTTAAATATATTTTTTTCATAACACAATATAATTCTCCTTCATCCGATGCACTTTTTTTTCTTATAACAATTATTACATAGATCCCGCTCATAAGCTATTATTTTTGTTGTGCTTATTTGAACTATATTAACCTATTTATCATCATCATCTCAATCATAGATAATGATAATAGCCTACATAAAATGATAGACTTAATCGTCAGCGAATTATTAGGATCAAGCTACGCGTTCATAACTGCTTTTTATAATCGGCTTCAAAAAAAGGAGAAGGTGGCATGTTTGACTGTATGTAACCTATTCACTCGTGACTTGCAGACTCCAGGATTATACTCATTGTAAAACACATTTCTAAAAACAAGCTTTATTCCTTAGCAGTACGCATGACGGTACGCAGTTCGTCGGTAAGTGTAAGCATAACGCTTCGTAAGCAAAATATCGTATATCTACCAAATTGCGATGCCATATTTCCGTACATATAGTCGATCGATGCTAGAAGGATGATGGTGGAATTTAATCATGTAATTCCAGTACAAATTCATTACATTTTCATTCCAAGCTACTATGTATTTGCGTGGAACGAGAAAAATAAACGCGAGACAAATTTCCATAACTCTTAAAATTTTACACATTATGTGGTCAACAAACCCTTGTCTAGCACCCTTGTATTCCATCTCACGAAGTGCCGCATACGACGCCATAAATATGAATTATATTCCAACTAAATCACTATGAAACTATGCATTCTCTAGTTAACCACTTATGAGCAGGTTTTACATTTTTATTCGTCTGCATTTAGCTTCAACTGACACTTGCAATTAAAAAGATGCAATTATGACAGTTAGATTACGGAAGCTTTTTGTAATTTAGAAATTTTATAGCATTTAGTGTTTATGGTTAAATGCACGCTTGTCAAGTATCTAACTTTCTTTTTAAATTACTTGTCTGTTGTGTTTTGAAAGATCCAGGAAGTGAAACAACAATAAAAGCTTAATCAGCCAATTACGTTCTCATTGGTAGGAATGAGCCTTCTACTGAAGAAAGAAAAACATTTGGAACTTTATCATTTTTACCAATACAGATTTGTGGGTAGCATTGTCTGTGCTGGCCAATGGTTCAATAGTGGAATATTTAGGCTGCACTTAAGCGTCCCAAAGGGGTAATGACCAACAAGCTCAAAACCTTGTGCACTGCCGCATACAAAATAACCCGTAATTTCTACTAACAGTCTGGACATCTTTCAAAAGCGATGCGCTTCAAGAACCCAAGGACTGGGTTAATGAACTTATAAAATCAAACGACGATTAAGAATGATGATGTAATGGCATTTTATTAAGGGTATAGATAGACGGCAAGCCTGCGAAATATTCCGCTGAGTTATTCCTCCTAGAAAGAGATACAGCTAAGTATGACAGCCAACCTTCACTTCTTAAAGATGCACCCAAAGAAGACACAATCTTTGCTTGTGTAAAACAAATGAAAATCGCAAATATTGAAGATATATAGTATATTTGCTACATTTTTATAAATACTTACTACTAAAATGTGTAAAATCATTTATACCCATTATTTTTCCTATACCGCAGACCAAACCCCAGCAGACAATACCTCTCATTTTTACATTATTTTCGCCCAAAAACTGCTGTCTTCTGATTTATGTCCACAAATTGATTAAATGAATTAGAGAGGACTTAGTTTGGAATGGCGGGAGTTTCCAAACTTTTATCCTAAGATAATGGATGAGACAAGTTGTGACAGTTTGACGGATTCGTAGCCAGTGTTGTCAGAAACGTCAACGTTTAAACTTGACATTACTTACTGCGATAACTTTAGGATTAGTTATCATTTATATCAATTAATGGATCAGTCACTCCGTCATAGCTAATACCCAACCAAACCATCACTGAAATCGGATAGTGCCCACGTTGCACTCTGTCGACCAATATTGAGAAGCTTACCTGAAACCTGTTATTCTTTTTTAAATTATCAGTTATGAAATGACCAGTACGTCTCTTATAGGCTACAAGTCCTAAGTCACCTTTTAAAATACGCTACATGGTTCTAGGTGCTTTCTTCATCTCCCGAGATAAAATCGATTTCGGACGAGTAATTATCACAATGTCATATATAACTTTACAGGTACTCTTGGTCTATTTGTTCCAAGCAACTATATTCGCGCTTTTGGTCGTCGCCGACATCAGCTATTCTCATGCCCCGTCTCCCGCACCAGCCACGCCAGTAACTCGCCGACGCGGAGAGCGTTGACGGTGCTGAACCAGTTTACGCTCGAGTTTCAGCAGGTCGAGATTTACCATGACAGCTTAAGGACAATTATATTTAATGTAAATTTGTTTTTAAGAAAATGAACATAATAACATAGTAGCTGTTTTGTTTTTTTTAACTGTAAGCATACTTATGTAGTAAAGAATAAATAAATAAATAATTTTGTTACTTAGTACTGTTTGCATTCCAAATAGTCGAAGTAGTATATTGGCTGACAACGGCTATTAGGTTGCTCAACTCTTAAGTACCTACTTGTATTATTGTAATTATTTTTGAGTAATTGGTTGTAATAAAAGCATCTACTCATATAATTATAACATTTATAATAGTTAGTTGGGCAAGCCTTTAAAAACTTCAATGGCATTTTAAACATTATAATATTTTTTAAATTTTATTATGAAATAATTGTATCAATTATAAGCGAATATTACGTGTTAATGTAGTCTTACTGTTATTTATGAATTTCCATTGAATAATTTATCGTTGTATAATTAAAGTCTTTAAATGTTTACGTGTGTAATTGTTTTATAGGTCAATGAAGCTGTATGTCAGTAAACGGTTATCCAAAATGTGTTCTTCACGTTTGTTTACGTTTCCAATGAAATAAAATGGAAAATGTTTACAGAAAATGGAAAGGTGATTGAACTTAAAGAGATTATTCTATGTTTTTACTTTCACATGCCCAACTCAAGTATAAAGACCAACTTGCTGCATTATCACAATATTATAAATTGTCTGAGTAAAATAATTGGGGTTCATTTACTCTTTTTAAGCTTAAATCTTCAGATAAAATTATTTTTTAAGATGCGTTACTAGCTTACTGTTATTTTATATCTTTAAACATAATTAAAAGTGCGCTCAAAACCAAAATTACGCAAAATGAGTATTGTAAAATGCACACTATGATGGTAACGAACGTATATATTCCATTAAAAATTATTTCAGGTAGTGGAAAATCTTGTAGAAGTACAGCAATTGAACAGAATTTTGAAAAAAAGTATTAAAAATTAGACCTCTTAAAAAAATAAACAGCACACTAAAAAAAACGTTTTTCTTCAAATGCTCTGAATTCGCGGCGTCGACCCCATTTTTTTATTTATGAATTAAATAGCTAGATTAATGTGTCAATTGAATAATCGGCTACATTTTTAATTTCTAGTTTTTATTTTGAACAATTAATTAAGACCGTGGCGCGTCCGCCTGGCCGTGTTTGCTTTCCGTACTGCAGCGGGCGACAAGACGCACGAGTGAGTTTTTTTTTCTATAGCATTGGGCGCACACTTAACGCATATTTAATAGCTTTAAATCATTGCTTATTTCGAGGCAGACTTATGAAGTACTTATTATTGTTAGATCGGATTATTGAGCGAGGGAAGCGGAAAGGAAATGTTAACACAAGACTGCTTCGATTAACGCGGGAAAACGAGAAAATCGCGCGATACACTACCGTCTAAGATGGCGAATGCAAAACTATGGACGTAAATTACAATACTACACATAATAATTTATCCGCTGCTTAGCTATATATTGATCCTTACACAGATATTTTTACCAATAGCAATATTTTTTAAATTATAAAGTTTTTTTCCACTTGGGTCTGTTTAAATTTCTGAGTGGACACATAACGGTTATCAAAAGGTGCCGCTCCTGAATTTAGTCTATTTCGCTGTTGTGATATTATATTCCACATCGTTATCCAAAACCCAGCATGGTGGTAGGGTACTTTCGAGTACCCGCCTAGCTATTTTAGCTATCACCCTCAAGTTTAAAAACTGTCACCAAACACATAGTGTGTTCAAGCAGCGGTTCTTAAGAGCCAGTGCACTATAGGTAGGAACACACATATCGTGATAACATCTTCAACCACATCGTCACTGACAATCAAGTGTGATAGTGGTCAAACGCTAGATCTATACAGTTTTAAAAAATAACAAATTTACTAATAACGTCGGGAAATGGCTAAATGAGTTTACTTTAAGCATAATGATTTTCACTATCGACAAATATTATATTTATTTTCATATCCGCCGCCGGATGCATGGCAGCGTAGAGCTCTCAGAATTATAAACACCCCAAACTCACCAAAGACCTGGAGCCATTCAGTATAATATACGTCCAGAGTTATGAATTTATTTATAAGTGATAATTATACAAAAAATAATTATATTAATATAATATTAAAAAAATTATACAAATCTCTGACAAACAGTCAATAAATACCTACATTTAGTTAGAGCATTGTAACCATTATTCTTAGATCAGCTTGAAATATTTGTCACACGTTAATGCCGTATGTCTCGAAGACATCATTAGACGTTATCCTCTTGACGCCAATTAAAACAATTTCGGTGCGATAGTCACGGCTTGCGCCTATCTGATATACGTCACAATTATTTTTTTAATATTACCTTTATTGTTACTATAAGGAAAACCTATACGTATTGTATATATGAGTAACTGACGCTTTGCTTTCTAATACTTTAAAGAGATAACGTTTGTGAGTACGTTAAGTTGGTGATATGAAAAAAAATAAATATATTTTTTACATCATAAATAAGAGTCTTGTGGTTTATTAAATTAGCAAAATGCTAGACGGAACTTAACTTAAACTTAACTTACCTTCAAATTATTTGAAAGAAAAAATTCTTCTTCCTCTCTTTTTATATACTTTACTTGGAAGCGCTCTAATTTTAAAATCATCTTTACTCACTTGTGAATAAAATAGCATATTCCTCACCGAAATCGTTGAAAAACTTATCTTATGTATATATTATTATCTCTACTCTATATATCTTAACTTATCGAATGATAGCTAGTGTGGTGAAGAAGTATTTTTTTAATACTATGTCTAAATATACGCGGCCTGCGTCGATTTTTTTTTGCTCGCGAGTGTACTATTTCATTAAAATCAATTAAATTACTAATATGAATACATTTATATCACAGTATTCCAAGAAATCATTTATTTGTAAGAAGCTTAAGCAACAATGGATATCATATGAAACCAATTATCAATACATAAAACATCGATTGTCCAATTCGTTATGCCGGTAATAAATATTACACGTGTCCTAAAAACTAATTTGCAAATTATTACGCTCTGTGAAATTAGTCAAATTACAACATGTTACAGTCATTGCAGTTCATACGTGAATTTTGAAATAGCTGACCTTACGTCTTGCTCACTCGCGGGCCTACTCAGAAAGTGAACACTCCGTTTTAATTCGGCAGTTCAAACGCGTGTCGTATTGCGTGCATTTCGACACACGTTTTCTTATTCTATTTGGTAGTGGCTTAAAAGTTAAGGTAACTAAAGCAATACCCAAAATTTACAAGTTGTAAATATATTATAATAATATATATTTAGTGAAAAAATATACTTACTCATAAAAATTGTAACTTAACTCAGCCACACAAGTAGTAGCAAAGACTGCTATACTCTCCATCCAAAGCTTGTCTGAAAGACATCACTGACAACTATAGGATCGCTTATTGTCGCGCATTATTATCTATCTTAAAGTTGGCTTTTGTTATGTGTTTTGTTTAATGTATTCAATAAAGAGTGAACCTATCAATGTATCTACTGGCAGACTTTATCTCTTCATTACTCGTGATGAAAAATTAGGAGGTAAACTCTTTTTTATACTGTATAGTTCTAGGGTTTGACCACTTGATGGTCAGTAACGATGTGGTCGAAGATGTTATCACTCTAGATCTAGAATGCTTACTGGCTCTCAAGGACTGCTGATTTCATAAAAATCGGTGTAGCCGTTTGAGCGTGAAAAAATAAATACATACACACAAACTTTCGCCTTTATAATATTACTATTGGATAGTATAGTAGTAAGAGTAGGTACAAACCGATTTTGCCTTGTTACGAATGAATTTTATTTTTGCAATTTTACGCGTGTCAATTGGAATAGTTATTCCAATCTAATTATATGTATTCAGATATTTTCTCATTCTTAGTACCTAGCTTTGTGGTTGATAATATGTAATAAATATCCTATATAATGAAGGACCCAAGTTTAAAACAAATGAAGAAATTTTTAAATGGGACCTTAGCACGTGACAATATCTCGTGAGTTTAATAATTGGTGTCATGCGGGTCAATGTTCACATTTGTGAATGGTTTGAACTTTGATAGCCCATCATTTTAGTAATGCAGTTGCATTAATAACCATACATTACTCTTCAAAAGCATTATTTCAATTTCATTCATTTATATCTCACTGACTGCCCTGAACGAATATCATGGCCAAATCAATTTTCGTACTGAATCGTTGACATTCTATTATTATATTAACATTATATTTCTAGTCCATTAACAGATAATTTGACATAATTTATTTAATCATCAAATACAATGTATGATGATTTGAATATTTGTCACGCACAACACACACCGCAAGCACTCACATATTACACACTCACACCTCACATATACCTACATGTTTCAATGTCTGATTGAACCCTGTACTAATGTGGACTGTGTTACAAGGTTTTAGTAATCAATTAATAATAATAATAATCCTTTCTAGTAATGAAATTTGACTTGATAGCTAGTAGTTGGTTTTCAAGCTAGCTTTTTTTTTTCATATAACTACTAAGTTATAAAACTTGATGGTCGCCGTGGCTCAGTGGTCAGTGTCATGATTATGTGCTCTCGGGAACCAAGTTCGAATCCCGTCAAGGGCAAACATTTGTGCGATGAGTATAGGTGTTTATCCCGGGTCTTGGATGTTTGTGTGTCCATGTCTCCCGCAACATAGGGAATCCTAGTGCAGGAGTTTGAGTGTGATAAATAATAAATAAAATAAATAAACCAGGTTTCCGCGGTTCAAGCCCGGAGTTGCGCATTCTTTGGCGTTAGGAATTGGTCCGAAGCCTTTAATAAAATAAAATACTAATAACTAATTGTAATACTACAGCTACTAAAAAAACATTTGAGCAATCCACCAGCTGTTGGTAGTGATTCTCTTGTTCAACTAAACTAAATTAAAAGCCTGGAAAATATGATATGTAAGATAAGTACTTATGGTTACGATAAAGTCCAAATCAGTATGACACTTATCCATAACAGAACTAAAATTAGATGTATTTATTAAAATTGCGGGTAGTTTTACGTAAAATAAGTCGCCATTTATTTGGTGCCCACTAAAACTACCCGCAATTGGCCAGCAATTGAATAAAACAAGTCTATTATTAAGGAGCACTAAATTGAGTTATACGAATTTGAGTTTTAGTAAATATAATACGAGCTATTTCTTTTTGAAGAATGTTAGTGAATTTTAGGTAGTTCGAGTGATTAACAGAATTAGGGATATTGTCAGCTTATAGATAAATCAAATGCTCTAACCCGCTACCAGTTGGCAGCGTGCCCAAAATGCTAGCAGCATATTAAACAATCTTCTTATTGTATGTGGTTATCAAAATATCCTCACTGATTTGAGAATTTTCAGGGAAATCACCTTGTATCTAATAGTAAGTTGTCACGTTTACCTTTAACGACGCCTAAGACGTAAAGATGTCTATTGATCTACTTTTAACAATCGTCTTATCGCTCTAATTACTAAATAATTTAGATAAACTGCCAATGCCAACATTTGTTTGCGTTTCAAAGTATTGGTATTAGTATAAAAACGTCTCTGTATGAAAATCCTTGCACAGTTTACGTAGATTTGAAAAACATGGGTGCTCTGATTTATGTCGTATTTATATGTGCAGTTTTTAATACAGGTGTGAGAATATTCTATTAGTTTATATTCAGTTCTATAAAATATGAGTGTATGTTGTGTTACCGGTACTTCTGAAATGAATTTTTTTTTTATGAATTGACAACAGAACAAATATTATTGATAAATTAAGCCGTAGTATTGATAAATTAAGCCGTATTATTGATAAATTAAGCCGTATTCTTGATAAATTAAGCAGTATTAACTATTTAATATCTAGCTATTGTGCCTTTTGTGTTTTAATATTCAAGACCTTTAATACTTTTATACCTTTAATAATATTTCGAAGGTTGCCGTGGCTCGGTAGTCACTGACATGATTATTAGGTAATCGAACCCACGGATACCGAAGAACTAGGCCTCCGTTGCTGGATCCTGGGCAGTATCGACAGGGGCAAACATTTATGAGTGTTGGTGTTTTTCCCGGGTCTTGGATGTTTGTGTACTGTAATTGTGTGTGTCCATACCTCCCACGATACGGGGAATCCTAGTGCGGAAGTTTAAGTGTGAAGAAAAAATAGATATCAAATATATGTTAACAAATAAGTAATTATAAATGCGAAAGTTTTTGTGTATGTATGTTTATTACATCTTCACGTCTGAACGACTTGATAGATCGAAATAAGCCTTATATAGGTGCTAAATCCTAGACAACGTCATCACTTAACATCAGGTGAGACAGTTGTCAAACGCAAACTTATAATATGTAAAAAAAAGGTAACTACCATTTTAATCTGCATGAACATTTAGGTTTTTTTTGTCCAAAAAAATTGATGGTTCCTCTGGGACACAAAATAAACCCAATATTATTACAAATGTGAAAGTAACTGACTGTTGCATTTTGACCTCTAAGCCTTAACCGATTTTAATGAATTTTGGAATAGAGATAATTAGGAATTCGAGTAGGACATATTATAGGCTACTATTTATCTTAGAAAAAGTATGATTGCCATTAGGTGTCAGGAAAAGTGTATTCCACGCGCACTACAATTTTCTTATTTCGTTGATTACCCAAGGGAACAGTATTTCGTTTATTAGTTTATTTAGTTTATTTAGTATTTATTTTATATAGTTTTTATTTAAATTCGAGATTAAAAGTAGCCCACCCGTTATCTCTGTGTTAAATTTCATCCAGATAAATACACCCGATGGCATGATTGAGTAACAAAGATCCATCCACCCAAACATTCAGCATGTATAAAGAAAGTAAGATTGCAGGTGTTTTGGGCAACAATGTGCGAAGTTTCACGATAAAACTGTCGGCACTGGAAAACTATGAAAACATTTTTTTATCATCTCAGCCATAGAACCTCCACTGCTGGACATATGTCCCTATAGCGGGGTTTGCCAATACTCGTCACGTTCGGCAGGCGGGTTGGCGAGCGCATTATGATTTCCGATCCTCAGAAGGCGCTACTGCCCACCCTCTGATACATCATCACTTTTTTACGGCACCCACGGAAAGTGATGGGGAAGCAGGTACTATTCTAAGCTCTCACTCTCCACGTCGTCACGTCGTCTATTTTTTAATAAGAGGTATATTTTCAGGTGTACTGTCCAAGAAACATAAGCATGTAAAAATATCGGGCGGAAAGATTGTGGGAGGTTTCAATGCTACTATCAATGAGTTTCCGTACCAAGCTTACTTATTGCTGCAGAAAGGGCTCAACTACTACCAGTGTGGCGGCTCCATCATCAGTACTCGAAGCGTCTTGACCGCGGCACATTGTCTTGTTGGGTAACAATTTAATTAATTAAATTAATCACTTATATAGGGCAGATCATCTGCCCAAAGGTTGGAGAAGGACAGCAATAGATAGGCAAAGGTGGAGGGAACTCGAAGAGGCCTATGTCGAAAGACAGCCTGATCTGGTAACTGACATTAAATTTTAATAAAAATATTGTTTAACACGGGATACGCACCATGATTTAGATTTTGATTAAGTTCCCGATATTTCGGCGCGGTTTCACGCACCATGATCACGGAGAGACTGATCGGAACTCAATCAAAATCCTGGTGCGTATCCCGTGTTAAACAATATTTTTATTGTGAAAAGCCATGAAAGATTAAATTTTAAGTTATTACATATAGAAAAAAATATAAATAAGTATAGTTAATATTTTATTTATTTATAATCACTTTTATTGTGAATATCATATGTTATATCTCGTGATCTTGTTTATATGCCATTCACCTTGGTTATGCAATTATTATTCTTATTAGAATTGGGGTGCTGAGTTCTGCACTAACGTCCCGCTTAGGGTGTTTCGTACTCCCCCCCACTAGCCACTACCAGAGCCATCCTAACTCCTCAATATGACGGAGTATTTTGTGTCTCGCTGGCCTATCCAGTGGTGTTTTAGTGTTAGTAAAGACCGTAACTGTAACCTCAAAGTGCCGTAGTAAGTGTTCCTCAGTCTCGTTTTCCTTCTTGTATCCCCTAAACACGGGTGAAGCAATATTCTATGTGATTTTCGTACATCAATGAATAGGGTGTACAAGCGGTGTTTTTTTATCGTAAATAGGCTAGCGTGTTTTTACAACGACGTTCCACCCTGTCGCACTAAGCGTTTTGCTTCCACATTCATAGTGCGTACAGCTAACGAGTGGAACTCATTGCCTAAGTCTGTGTTTCCACATGAATACAATCTGGGCATCTCAAATCACGAGTGAACAGGTATCTTCTAGGCAGGCGTGAATCATCGTAGACCGCATCATCACTTAACATCAGGTGAGATAGTGGTCAAACGCCTGCCTACTGAGAATAAAAAAAAAAAAAAAAACTACCTTAACTAATATTAAGGTATACAATTTGGACCGCACCTGCCAAAAATATAATACAACTAATGTTGTAAATGCGAAAGTTTGTGAGAATGGATGTATGGATGTATAGATGTATGTTTGTAACTCTTTCACTCAAAAACTACTGTACGGATTTAGATGAAATTGATTTTCATACTGGTAAAACAGATTTGGATGTAATTTAGTATGTAGATACTTTAGGTACTACTTCAGGTATATACTTCAGGTCTCGGAATAACACGTAGGTTACTTTTCATCATCATCATCAGCGGGAGCAGCTAGTATTATTATAATCTTATGTTTAGTAGTATAGCTTTGACATCTATCACACTCAACTGTCAGTAAACATTGAGTTGAAGGCGACACGTCGGCGCTAGGGGCTAACACAGAAAAGGTTGCTTCATAATTAATTAGATTTAAAAAAATAAATACTGTATGTGAAAAAGCGATTTGTAAAGATACCCTATATATTTATTTATAGAGATAGATGAATTGTAATACTAATTAATTAATCTATAACTTGTAAGAAATTATTTAATTTACAGTAATTTGATACTCGCATATGCAATAATACATAATGTAAAAAAAACTAAAATTATAATTATTGCCTAATAAATAATAATTATTGCATACAAAATATGCCACAAAAAAATTAAGAATACGCCACACGAATATTTATGGCAAGGCAAAGGGTATGTTCTCAATATATTATGTGGATTTTACATTCACTAGGGGAATGAAAACGGCGCTGTTTTTCATCGTAGCCTTTCTAGGACAGATCTTTGTCCAAATCCTAAACATTGGAAAAACATTTGATCCAACATCTAACATCAAATTGCAGAATAGACGTCGCTTCGTGTCTAAGCATGCTTATTTTTAATGTTGTAAATAAGCCCCGCGCCTTCTCTTAGTATAGTTAGTTGTGCGACTTTAAGCTTCTATTTTTAGGTAATAAAGTTTTTTTTTAATCCTTATTCTCTAAAGCATAAGGTTGATTATGCTGAGATAACTCTCGAGTCCGGAGGCGATGGCTGCTCAACGATAGCGGTCGGGATAAGTGGTGAGAAAAATCAAAAATGACAGTTCCATTACGTAACATTTCAAACAATAGAATAATGTCTTTTGCCGTGAAAAAATATTTTCACAGTGACCTAATTTAATATTAACTCGCATTTTATTCACAAGAATATAATAATAATATTAAACTATTTATTATTCTGTACTGCTACTTTACATTATCTTTGTGTTCTTAAATGCTATGCCCATTAAGCAGCTGAAGTATTTGTGTTTCTGCAAACTGAAGATTGGAGCAATTATTAAAGGAAATGAAAAGACGGTTTTATATTACTAACTAACTAACTATTTCATAACCAAGATAATATTAGTAAATTGAATTAAATCACTTAATATATAACATGTTTCTTGTACGCAAAAAGAAAATAAAGTATAAAATTAATTTGAATTCATTTGTCCGAAATGGGCAAACTGTTGAAACTTACATTGTAACCTTGACCATCTTATGTACACAGTTATATGCAATAAATATATTCTGTATTCTGAAAAAATAAAGTTCAAAATGCGGAAAATAGAAATCACTTGTAGCTTTTAGCTGTAAGCGATTCCTATTATTCAGCCTTGGCGTGTGACGTAATACAATGAAACAGACTGCTGAAGCCGCTAATTACACACATAATAGTGATGGAATTGTTTTATTTGAAGTTACCCCTAAGCCACCACTTATACAATGAAAAATCCGTCATCAAAACCGTTTACTTGGTATAATATTCCTTTTTTAAAAAAAGTATTATATATTTAATATAGCGACTTATGTACTAAAAATACTGGCACATGCATATGATTTATTTATTCAATACTAGTAGCGGCCCGCAGTTTCAACCGCATGGAATACGGTTTTCTTGCTATCTGATTTTTTCAGCGGGCAACTTACTTTATCTGGGATAAAAGCAGCCTATGTGTTATTCTAGGGTCAAACCTATCTCCATATCAAATATCGAAATCGGCATAGCCGTAAGGGGGAGAAGGAGTAACAGAGGTTGTTGAATTATTGGCTTATCTCACGGGAACAGCAATTATTTTTGGAATAAAAAGTAGCCTATGTGTCCATACAGGGTCTGAACTATCTCCCTACCAAATTTCATCGAAATCGGTGTAGCCGTTTCAGCGTAAAGAAGTAACAACACACAAACTTTCACCTTTATAATATTAAGGATAGGTTTTAAATTTGAAATTGTGTTCCCAGCATGCAAAGGGCTTATATAAGAATCGGCAGCACAAACTCCGATAGCGGTGGAACTGAGTACCAATCGTCCATGCTGTTTACACACCCATTGTACAACTCGAAGACAAGTGACTACGATGTTGGAGTAGTCAAGCTTCTTATGGAAATGAACTTGGACGGGAAGACAGCCAAAACTATACCCCTGGCGGCGAAAGGGGCGAGCATACCTACTGGGACGAATGTTACTGTGAGCGGTTGGGGTACCACTACTGTGAGTCGCAAACATTTCTTAACTCACAAATTAGAATAAACTGTAAGTGTAAAATTAGAGTTTGCACGCAATTTGATCAAGTTGATCAAATTGCGTGAAAACTCTAATTTTACACTACTAGTGTGTTTACTAGAGAGATTGTCCGCATCATGAAACCCAGTAATTGATACATATTTACACGCTAATAAATCAGGAATTTTATATCTGTCAGAAGTGTATGTTACTGTAATGTGTTCACAAGTCATATATATACGTTTTCGAGAAGCGGATAGTTTGGTGAATCAAAAGTGGGTACTTCGGTGAAACAAAAGCGGGTAGTTTGATAAAATATCTTGCCAATCTCGCCAATATTGTCACCTATTAGCGTATTCTAATCTTTTTTGGTGATCTCTGCCATTTTGTCAAAACGACGAGGTAAATTAATATAAGCTAATCGTTTTACACACAATTAAAATGTGATTATTACTGGCTGTACGCCGCGGTACTGTGGTCTGTGGTCACACAAACAGACTATAATATGTTGCTGTTATCCCTTCAATATTTATTTACCATAAACTTTTAATTTACTCAAATGATTTTCGACTTAATCTGCGCTCTGTTGGGGAAACTCGCCAACTTTGCATTTTAAACGATGCACAGCGACATCTGTAATTTGTAGTTTAAACTATCTTCCACTGACGTAATTATTATTTTATAACTCAGATCGATATAAACAGCTGTCTAATAGGGACTAGCAAAATGTACCAAAAAATGTTATTAGGATTTTTATAAGTCAATCACCAATGATGTATCGTAGCCAGTATGTATCGTTTTTTTTTTTTTTTTTAAATACATGCTAATCTGGTTGACTGTTGACTCTCATATCCAATTTACCGAAGCCACAGAAAAAGTGTTTAGTACAGTTATATAGTATGTGGTACAGTGGTTTACTGAAACTTGTTCTTACTGCAGGAAAATGGCGATACCAGTACCAGTTTGATGGCAGTATCCGTACCGGTGATTTCCAACGAAGATTGCAACAAGCTTTTGAATGGAATTACATCTCGGATGTTCTGTGCAGGAGAAACTGAGGGAGGCAAGGATTCTTGTCAGGTTTGATGCAGTTTGTCTACACAAAGGTCATTTAAGCAAATATGATTATAAATCGGCAGAATAAAAAGCTCAAGCGTGACGCTTTTTCAAATGATAGTCTATGTGCTAAATTTCATCTAGATCCGTTGAGCCGTTTTGGCATATTTGAATAAGAAATCTTTATCCATCAAAATTTTAGCATTCATAATAACAGTATGATTTTTTTTATTTCAGGGTGATTCTGGAGGTCCAGCAGTAAGTCCTGATGGTACCCAACTTGGCGTTGTATCGTTTGGTGTAGGGTGCGCTAGAAAAGGTCTTCCAGGCGTCTACACTAGAATTGCTGCTGTAAGGACTTGGATAAAGCTCGTGTCAGCTGTATAAGTTATGTAAAGTGTAAAATCTTACCTTAATTAAAAAAAAAACCCTAAATATTAATAATAGTTATAAAGAATAGGTAAACAAAAAGTATGTGTTTGTATAGGAGTGGATGAACAGGAACGGATGGAACGAACGAAAGGATGGGAACAGGAGTGGTAATCAATTCATATGTGCTGTGAATTCGTAAACAATTCTGACTAAAAATATGGGCTACTATACTATATACACACATAGTGTATATATACGTAATTGAATGCTCATACATAGTCACACTTGCATGATGATTGCTGAGGGTAATAATGAACTTTTCACCACACTAGCTGTCAATCGCTAGTTTTACCTCATGATATCTGCCAGGTAATTCTATTTTATTCACAAGTGATTAAAAACATTTCAAATTTCGAAAACGCACCTGACAAAGCAAATATAAAATCAACGTCCAATCAGAAAAGAGTAAACTGAAATGAATCCTGTGCAAGAAATTTTCCTGCCGTGCGTAATGCAAGTTCCTCGTTAGTTAGTGCTAGTGTGGTGAACACCTTAATCTTGGGTGAACATTGTTGTGTTTTACGAGTAGGTACTTATTGCTTAAGTATATAAGCATTTTATGTGTTGAAAACATCGCAACGTTCAGGGTTCTTTTTTTTGACTACTCGCTTCGCTTCTGGGTCAACCCTAGAGATCTTCGCTTGCTCAGTTTCGATCGTAGCAGTCACGTACAAAATGAACTTTACCCACTTGTTATAAATAACTATTTCGTTTATTTTCCTGTTCGCTCCTTGTATGACCCGTACTTTAATGAGTTTTATAAGTTACAATATCAATATTATAAGACGCAGCTCATGTTGTAATTAAGATAATTATTCGACTTTGATTGGTTCTGAAATTGCCTTTAACAAAATATTTTGCTTAACGAGTAAAACAAATTGTTTATCTAAAAGTCAGTTTTCAGTTCACCACAATACGCTCCCTGTTGACTTGAAATTTGCTGAGCAATTATAATAAAGGCACTGTTTACAAAATATACTTGTTTCATTGTTTTGACTCAAAATTGTTTTCTTTGTTCGAAAGTGTAAAGTTGAATCTATAAATAATCTTGTTTTAATTGATAGGACTTGTTATTACAGAATTTAATAAATTGAAATACAGAATTCTGCAATTTTCCAAATACATTTAGAGCCTTTTTAACCGACTTCAAAAAAGAAAGGAGGTTCTCAATTCGACCCGAATGTTTTTTTTATCGTTGTTACCACATAACTTTTGACTGGGTGAACCGATTTTGATGATTCTTCTGAATCTTCTTTTTTGATGTCTTTTTATTTGAAAGCTGGTGCTTCCTGGGTGGTTTCATTTAAATTTCATCTAAATCAGTCAAGCAGTTTTTGAGTTACACTCCAATAACTGAAAAGTGTTATGTGTACTTGGATGACATTATAGTTGCGGGTGAAGAAATTGGTGAACATACACAATGACAATTGATCCCATGAGTAGCAAAGGACACTGAAAAAAGTAAAAAAAAAAAACTTGAACATGGTTGATGATGATGATGAAATGTAGTCTAGCACATGCCGGTAAAGAAGTTTTCACTCTAAAAATTACCAAAAAAATGCAACCTGAATCAATACTGAAAGTTTGAAATAACTTGTCAAAGTCAGTACCATGAGCACAATATCTTGATAACAGTTACTTCTGAACTATCATGGTACCAAACCCACTTCAACAAGTTATTTCACACTTTTGAGTGTTGAAGTCGGTTCCATTTTTTGGTATGTTTTTTTTTTACATTTACTCAATTAACCGGTTACTGGGTATGTGGCCACGAAGTGTATACGCATGCACGTTATCATTCACACGCATCGGCGTAATTTTTCGACAAGCGGTTGCCGGGTTTACACGCGAACCACTAGTTGGTCCGGTCTGGGTCCGCTCGCCGCATACCGATTCGTCGACAACCGGACGCACAGTTAGTGTATATGTACCTTTTATACACCGCGATGGTCAATCACCCGAGTTAAATCGTTAAGACACTAGAGCGCAATAGACGGATCCGTGGCGGAGTGGTTTGTGTCATCGACATGACTTCTGTGTCACCGGGACCCTGGTTCGAATCCCGGCAGGGGCAAACATTTGTGCGATGAGTGTAGATGTTTGTCCCGGGTCTTGGATGTTTGTGTGCTGTGATTGTGTGTATCCATGCTTCCCGCGATACAGGGAATCCTAGTGCGGTCTGAGTGTAATGAAAAAAAAAACTATTGAAAAATAAAAACTATTTATCACGTGGTCACTACCCGGCTGTATTCGCGACGTCAGCATCGGTCCGGACGCTACCGAATACCTAATTGAGCCGTCTGGAAGCTGAACTGTTAAGTCAGCACTCGGCTGCCGGGACGTATGAAATGGCATTACGGTTAGAGTTCAACACTGAAAGAGCACGGAAAGGCTGCTTAATCAGTGAATATTCACGTATTCGTGTCACCGTAGAAATCACTTAAGAATAGAGGCTATACGTTATGGAGCATCAAAATTTACGTGAAGTTTTGTAATTATTTTGGGAGCTTTAAAGCGTCTGCAAGGCTATACGGCCGGAAAGCGTATAGGAGTAATGAAGACTTATTTTAAACGATACTGTCTAAAATATACATAAAAATCAGCTTGGAGAATTTGCGTGAGCTAAGTAATGTTTTTATGTACCTACCTTGAGTTTTTTGACGTGATAACGTATTAATATACGTATTAAATAAATTGATGAATACCAGCAACACTCATGAAAAATAGTAACGTTCCGCGTAACGTTCCACCTGAGTTTTGTATTACATAAAATAATCAAAGTCAAAGTCAAAGTCATAAATGATTATGACGTTATCACGTAAATCTATCGTCCGTAAACCGACTTTACAGACAACCAATTTAAAAAAAAAAATAACGTTTACACAAGGTCTTCAAGTCCCAAGCTAGGCAGAGCCTGTGCTATGGTAACCTGATGACTGATATATATATACTTATATACATATATATTTGTATTTACCTGATACCTGAACATTGGTCGTCTGAGCAAGCTAGCAGGTAGGTATGCGATCGTAGTACATACTGACACTACTCAATCGACCACATTTCATTCGTCAGAAAATACGTGACGTCGGGTGGCTCTGCGATCTAGCTCTGCGACCTTCCTGAGTATTCCCGAGTAGCTACAATATGGGTATCTTCAAACAGAGAGTTCACAGAATTTTATAGGTATTGAGAATGTATCGTAATACTTACCCATTTGTTGCAGATTTCCGTAAGCGACGGTGATCGCTTACCGTCAGGCAGCCCGTTTTCTTGTTTGTCAACTATAATTGCAGGAACGAAAAAAATGTACACTTAGAAAAATATTGCTAAAATGAAAAGCTCAAATATAGTAAAAATGTTTTCTATGAGTTTCACGTACAAAATTGATTGTAAAATGCAAAATAGGTGCCAGATTCAATTGTGTATTAAATGAATTCTCGAAATTGATATGATAAATAAACAGCTTTAAAATATTTCCATTTTTCAAATTATCATAAACATTTCAAGGGTAGAGGTATTTCTGTCTTTGTTCAGGATCTAAACATATATCCATGGTCAGTATCAGAGACAGGATTTGGTTATCTAAATAAAGCTGTTAGTGATTCACACTTCACGTTCAACTATATTAAACTAGAATTCTAGAAAATCAGATAAACTCTTATATGGTTAGGATAAAATCTAAATTAGTTTGACGCTATCAATAACAACAGTAAAATAAGATCATTTTATTAAAATTGCGGGTATTTTTAGGTAAAATAAATAAGTACCTAGCCGCGCCTATTTGTTTCCGACAAAACTACCCGCGAATGGCCAGCAAAGTTGATATGAGTGACAGGGTTTTGTCGCAGGCCTCCTTACCTGTAAGAATGGGAAGTCAAGGGTCACGCAAAATTTACATATTGATAGAAAACATCTTGCACCATCTTTAGGCAATTTAACTGAAGCTTGGCCGCTTTGCGGACTAGTTTTTCGCGCTTTCTTGTTTCAGAAGTGCGCGTCGGAATTCCCCCCACGCTAGCATTAACGATATCATTCGCCGGGTCTTTACCAGCGTTAGTATTGCAGCCATTCTTGAACCTAATGGTCTCATGCGTGACGATTTTAAAAGAACTGACGGTATAAGACTCATTTCCTGGACGTTAGAAGAAGGGAAGGTCTCTAGAACATAGCCTTTAGTGTGGGACGCTACATGCGTTGACTCTGTGGCACTGTCACATCTTCTGTATTGAAGCGGCGAAAATGTGCTTACCTAGGTGGTATATATAATGGTGGTCAGACGCTAGATTTCTCCACAACACAGGGAATCCTAGTGTGAAGACCAGAACCTTAACATAACCACTACTTAGTGTTACCGGTTGGTAACACTAAGTAACTCTAACTCTGACTATCGAAATCTAGTTAGATTTCGTATTAATTTTAAGATTTTTGTTATATTAATACCTTTGTGAACGCTGAAATAAAATTAAAGTTAAATCTAATACAGTATAAAAAAAGGTGACTCATTTGATTTTTTTGGGGTCGAGACATAAGGTCCGTGGGGGCTTTCTTTTTAAAAATAATCAATCACATTGAGTATGAATTTTTTTTTGTATTAACTTTAAAATGGTTTTATATCGATTTGTTTTAGACTGTACGGATCCCTTAAATTAAAAAAGAAGTAACCTCGTCACAACCTATTATTAGAAAAAAAGTTATAGTTACGATGATTACAATAATTGGTCATCATTATCTTCAGTATTTATATTTAAAAGGGCTCTGGTTGTGTACGCATCTTACTACAGTATTGGCATTGATTATACGTCAACCAGCGATGAAGTATTTGTCGGCCGTCTTGGTTTTGCTAGTAGCATTCAGCAAAGGTAAAATTTTTCGGGCCAGTTGCACATTAAACACTAATAACTAATTGCCTACGGCTAACACGATAACACTTGAGTAATCTACTAGCTAATGTCATTTAATAGATCACTCAAATGCAACCCGCTACCTGTTGGCAACGTCCCCAGAGTGCTAGCAGGACTTTTTTTTTTATTTTTTATTAACATTTACACAAGGTCTTCAGGTCCCAAACTAGGCAGAGCCTGTACTATGGTGACCTGATGACTGATATATAATAATATATATACTTATATAAATATACTTTGATTGCCGCGTTTAACTGCAATGCTGATTATTTGAGCCAAATATGTGCCACAATTTTGGTCACGCGTAGCATCGGTCAATCGCTCTGATAAGTTTTGAAAAATCCAATGAGCTCATAGCTTTTAACTGTAGTTTATTTTTCAATCAAAATCGGGTCAGTGTTTCTCTTCATTTCCAAGAATCCACTTGAGGCTTTATTATTAATAGTAGATTAAAGTTCCTTCTCCTCGGGTTTCCTTTCATTATTTTTATTGAGATTTTGTGTCACAATTATATTATTTTATAGAAAGAAATAAATTAGTTCGTTTAATCGACAGCTTGCGTCTGACCAAGATTGTGTCAAATACATAATACATTTACGTACCCGCGTGGATTACTGTACCGCTACCTCAATTATACCACGGGAACTGTACTTTTCTGGGATAAAATCAGGCTATGTGTTATTCCAGGATCTAACCTATCTCCATGTCAAATTTCATCGAAATTGGTACAGTTGTTTGAGCGTGAAGGAGTTTCTTTAATTATTTGCTTAAGCCACAGGAATAGCAATTATTTTCGGGATGAAAATAAGCCTATGTGTTAATCTATGATCTAAGCTATCTACCGCGGTAGAGAACGAAAGTTTGCCCTTAGTCCTGGCACTAAAGCGTCTGGAAAAAAACTGTGGTAGGTTTTAGTCGATAGGGGACTCTGGCTGCTGTGGGTGTAGTCAGGGTTAGGGGCCTTCTCAAGCCGCCCTCGAGCATCGCCATGGTCGTGATGCTCGAGCTGAGTCCCACACACCCCGCCAAACCTGGGTTGGCGGAAGTGCGTAAATGCATTTCCTCCAGGAAAAAAAACAAATAAAAATCAGTGGAGCCGTTTCAACGTGAAGAAGTTACAAACATACATACAAACTTTCGCCTTTAATAAATTAGTGGGATATTAATCCCTCCGTCTGAACGCTTCTTAAAGGTTTTAGTTTAGGACGAATCCGTTTTATTGAAGTGTATTTGACACCCACTCCAGCTACTTACTGATGTCTTCGCATATATTATATTTGCAGAGGCGATAGCCAAGAAGCATCACCGCCAACACCACCACAAATCAAATGACAACAAAATAGTCGGAGGCCATGATGCAACTATCCAAGATTACCCTTACCAGGCTTTCGTGCTGCTAAAGGCGGGAGAAGACGACTATTTTGGATGTGGAGGAGCCATAATAAGCGAATCGTATATTCTTTCGGCTGCTCATTGTTTTAAAGAGTAATGATAATCATTTTCTAGTTAGATATAGTAGTTTTGTTTCTATTATAATGCTTGAAAGCACCTACAAGAGCCACTGGAGTAGCTGTAGCAGCGACGCAGGTCTATGCTTCGTTGTATTAAGAACTTGGGATAGCTTGAGTTCTTTGAGTATACAGCCTACTTATTTATCTGAGCTTGAGTACGTCATGGCTCGATTGTAGCCAGACTGGTACTCGAAAGTACTCTACCAAAGTGCAAAATTCTGCTATTGTAATCATTAACTCAATATCATCCCAAATCGTAATTTTAAAAGTTATGTCACGTTTCAGAACGTGATTTATGTGTATCTTTATCTTTTTGGAATCGCTCGAATTATAAAAACTTTTTATTCACTTGTGACTAAAATAGCATTTTACTCACTGAAACCAATAAATAAAACTAGCGACTGACAGCTAGCATGGTGAAAAAGTAATTTAAAGACATTCGCGATTCAAACAG
Source organism: Apeira syringaria (assembly GCA_934044485.1). Taxonomy (NCBI): domain Eukaryota; kingdom Metazoa; phylum Arthropoda; class Insecta; order Lepidoptera; family Geometridae; genus Apeira; species Apeira syringaria. Next base: position 17,713,408 of record OW203662.1, on the reverse strand, counting down.
ATCGTTATTAAATTGGACGGTCTTGATTAAATGAAAACATTTTAGTAAAATAGCAGTTTAAACTGTCATTTATCTATAACAACTTTGACACAGAGAATTGATAGTCTATGCGTTGTTCAATTGTTTGTACGGTGGCAATACTACTATTGTGATTTAAATTTTTGTATTTCACGTCTATATCAGCTTCCTCCCTCCCGGGGGTTATACCCGGGTGGCTACAATATGGAATTTATCAAAAGAAGAGTTACACAGAGTACAACAGAGTTTAGAAAGGATTGACAACGTATCGTAATGACCCCTGTGTTACAGATATCCATAGGCGACGGTGATCGCTTACCCTCAGGCGGCCCCTCTGCTTGTAAGCCAGCTATTTTATAAAAAATCAAACTATGTGTACATTTTATTATTGCAGCGTTCAATCAGCTAAAGTAAGAATAGGGAGCACCCGTAAGTACAGCGGCGGTCAACAATATTCAGCTACTTTTGAAGTCCATCCCAATTATGATGATGCTAAACGCGACTTTGACTATGACATAGCAATACTGAAAACGAACGAAGAAATGGCATTGGATGGGGTTAATTCAAAAGCTGTAGCCATTGTGGATGGTGATATTAGTATACCATCAGGATCTATGGTCAAGCTGAGTGGTTGGGGAGAAAAAAATGTAAGCCTGGCATTACAAACAATTTGAAGTACACCCCATGTGAAACTTTAATTAATTATGGTGGTATTTTAAGGGTCATCGTCACGACTCACCGACTCTCAGAGCTGTGGAACTGCCAACGTGGTCTAACGAAGAATGCAGCGCTATTGAGGACCTAACAGACAGACAGTTTTGCGCTGGTTACAAAGAAGGCGGCAAAGACTCTTGCCAGGTAATGGTTGACAAAACTAAGCCAAAATACGAAGCCGATTTATACATGCGATAGTAACTCTTTTTGTTTCTTATAACTGTATATATATTATCGGCTTAATGTATATTGTAACAAGGGATATCGTGGAGCTGCAAAGGAAATTGGCCTTAATCCCGCTATGATCTAAAGCTCAAAGTGTGAACCCATCTAGAGACGTTTGTGTCACATTAAACTCGCTTTTCGTAGTTTTGATGACGTTCTCGAACTTTTGCACTTGTGTATATTTTCTTGTGCATAGAGCTTGTTTTCAGACACTTTAAGTGTTCGAAAAACTATTACATTGGATCCTGCCTACTAGTTTATATGCCAATTTGTATTGGGTCACTGTAATAAATAAAATCATATATGGCATACTTAAGTGTTTAAAAAACCGTAATAATATTTCTTAAAAAAATATTACTACAAAGGCTGACCTCATGCTGTTCACATATTATAAATTTAAATTATCATAACTCTTAATTTCAATTCAATAATAATATATACTTAATATCAGAAAAAAACGAGTTAGTTACCGCTTCAACATCATCATCATCATCTCAGCCATAGGACGTCCACTGCTGGACATATGCTCCCCCATTGATTTCCACAAGGACCGGTTGGAAGCGGCCCGCATCCAGCCCTCGCCTGGGATCTTAGTTAGGTCGTCTGTCCACCTGGTCGGTGGCCGTCATATGCTACGCTTGCCAGTCCACTCGAGAACCTTTCGACCCTAAAGGCCATCGGTTCTTCAAGCTATGTGCCCTGCCCACTGCCACTTCAATTTGCTATTCCGCTGGGCTATATCGGTGACTTGCGTTCTTCCACGGATCTCCTTATTTTTGATTCAATCGCGTAGAGAAACTCCGAGCATAGCCCTCTTTATAGCTTATTATGCGACCCTGCTAAGAAGGCCCATTGTCAGGGACCACGTTTCAGTTCTGTAAGTCATTACTGGTAACACACGCTGTTCTAAGACCTTCGTTCTCAGGCATTGTGGTATTTTGGACGAGAAGACGTCTCGGAGCATCCCGAACACCGCTTACTACGTACTTAATATCATAAAACTATCGAGAATAAATAAATCTACGTCAAATATTGATTTTCATATTATTATAATTTGATACCAATTTCAACTTTATACTAAACTGCGGAGTTTTTCTTACTTTACAAAATATTTGCTAGTGATTGAACAAAAGAATAATATACATTTCAGAGCAGTAGCTTTCTATGTGGGAGTTCACCCGGGGAAGTAGGAAGTACTGTCACCATATCTATTTCTACCGTCAGGCAGTAGTGTTCGCATTACTGTGTTTCGGTTTGAAGGGTATGGTTTCCCGTGAAATTATTGGCACATGAGACTTACCAACATTATGTCTCAGTGTTTCGGGCGCAGTGCAGTTCTTTACGAATTGTATCTGTCTGCAAAGGTTACCACTTAAGGCGATATACAAAAAAATCTTGGCCGCCTGCCGACCCATGCCGGGGTGTGGCCTGAGATGCGAGAAAGTGATGCAATAATGCAAGAGTCTTGAACGCAAAAAGAGATAGATATACATTGCTGCCTTGGATGTTGATCACAGAGTGCCCGAAAGTAAATTACGTACTCGATAAACAAGAAAATAATTAATATCACAGAAACTATGACACTTAAACTGAAATTCATTGTTATTTGTCTAGTTATTATAATTGCCTAACAAGTTGTATAAAAATGTGCTGATAATCTTTTCACTTTTGAATTAAATCGTAATAAGTGCTTGGGCAGTGCCAACTTCAGAAAATAAATCTATCGAGAAAAGTTTCAGCAATCGTGTTTCTGTTTTTTATTTGACTAGATTTGATCTTTAAATTATGTTAGTCGTAAAATTCAAAACTATACCTTTTCGGGCCTTTGAGAGAAAACGGATAGAAAATGTAGATAATTCGTAAATATTTTTATATATCACCTTAACATCCTGTGGGCCTTTTGCTTGTTCCGTCACCTAATCTAATAAAGAAATACAAATCAAAATAATGTACTGGCAATGTTTCTAATATTTTTACAGGGAGATTCCGGTGGTCCTGCTGTTTTGGCTGATAGTGGACTGCTAGCTGGGTTAGTTTCGGCCAACTATGGCTGCGCTCGCCCCAACACACCCGGAGTTTATACCAACCTGACCAACCTGAGAGACTGGATTAAGGAGAAAACCAACATATAAACCTATTTACGTCGTATTGTATGACAACAATAAAAATACTTAACTCCAAATTAAAATGTACATAATTGTCTCCTCATACAATATTAGCACCAATTCAAGCCATGTCTTATACATAAGAACATTTTTTATTATTCTACTGTAATTTAAAATTGAACGCAAATTCGGGACGCTATTAAGACACAGATATATTTGGAATCAATACTTTGTTACAAATTATTTATATTTAAATTCAGTGTATATTAGTGAAGTAATAAATATTTGCAACACTCAAATAATATTGACTATTTTTATTTACTCTTTTCAATAATATGGATTGTACAATGTTTACATATTAAAGTTAATATGCAGATTTGAATGATTGTTTTTATAACTCATTGCTTTGGTGACGATTGACCACTGTTTCAAGGAGATGATTTTATTGTAATTTTTTTTTTTTTTTTTTTTACATATTATAATTTTGCGTTTGACAACTGTCTCACCTGATGTTAAGTGATGACGTTGTCTAGGATTTAGCACGCAAACCTAGAAGGTACCTATTCACTCGCGACTTGAAGACTCCACGATTGTACATATCGGGAAACACAGACTCGGGCAACGAGTTCCATTCCTTGGCAGTACGCATTAAGAAAGTGGAAGCATAACGCTTCGTGCGTATGTCTACCATATAGCGATGGCGAATTGCCGTACGTCGAGTCGACCGATGATAGAAAGGGGATGGTGGAATCAGATTGTGTAATTCCAGTGCACATTCTCCGAAATGCACCCGATAGAAAACCGATAGGCTTGATACTCTACGCCGGTGTTCAAGGCTCTGAAGCCTACGTTCGACCAAACCTGAACACTTTCGCGATCCGAACACATTGTTATTAAATCAAACGGGGCTTGATCACGAGAAACAGTTTAATAAGATCAAGAGTGGGTAGTTGGAGAAACTAGGCGCTCTCGCCGACATTGCCACCCGCATTTCTCCAACCTTCACGTGACCACCACCAATGCAACTTAGTCGAAACGTCGAGGTAAACAAATTACTAAATGTTTTTCTCGCGATCAAGCCCCGTTTGATTTGATAACAATTATTTTATTGGTTATGGATTCACGTTACGTCTAAAATGTTTAGTGACTTCGAAGAAAAGAGGAAAATAAATAAACTGTAGCAGGCTCTTTCCCACCGGATACTTTAAGCATGGGCCCAAGGTCCCACGATCGATAGGGCCCCCCTAGTTCCGGCCAGATCACTACAAGATAACCATTATTTAATACTGAAAAACATATTAATCATGAAAACTAAAAGGATTAATTACTGGTAAGTATTCAAGTATTCAATGCGTACTTGCTTTATTAGCTTTTGCAAGGGTGAAGCTGGGTTACTTTTTCATTTTTCATTTAATGTGACTGTATAGATATTAAAATAAGTTTAGAGCATTGCGTATTTACTCTCTTTGCTTGTTATATCCTTACCGGATCTATTTTGGTAAGTGCGTTCTGGAGCTTCATAATTCCGTTCCTCCTTCCCCGTTTCACCAAAGAACGACCAGAAAGACTGCAATGCGACATCCATATATGGTAGACATTCTTACATGCCGCACGAAGCGTTTTGCTTACACATTCATAGTGCATACAGCTAAGAGGAATTCATTGCCTCAGTCTGTGTTTCCACTGGGCGTCTCCAAGTCACGGGTGAATAGGTTGCTACTAGACAGGCGTTATCCATTGTAGACCGCATCATCACTTAACATCGGGTGAGACAGAGGTGAAAAGCCCGCCTATCGTGATAAAAAAATATATCCATATAGTGATCTGTCAAGGTTATGAGGTCCCATTTCCGATAATGTGCTCAGGGTATTAGGTAAGTGATGACCCTAGTAGGTAGTAACTATTCTCAAGTGGCTAACTAGACAGGATATCAACATTATAGTGACGTACTAGTGTACAAAACACAATTAAACTGATACTACATATAACTCTATCAGAACATGATTAAAATATTATTATTTATGATTTATTAACATTCATACAAAGTCGTCAGGTCCCAAACTAGACAGAGCCTGTTCTATGGTAACCTGATGACTGATATATATATATACTTATATACATATACACACCCAAACACAGGTCAAACAGACATGTTCATGCACACAAATGTTTGAACTGTCCGGGAATCGAACCCTGGACCAGCGGCTCAGAAGGCAGAGTGCTACCAACCGCGCCAACCGGCCAGTCAGTGTAAATATATTTCGTGACACGAGATAATTTTTATGGAAATTTGAGAACCTATAAACTGTCCAAGCCACATATTATTCCAGAGTGAACAATTACCTTAGTGTATTTGTCGCTAACTAGTAGCCTTTTACGACACGACACTAACTACTACTAACTACTTACTACTACTACTAACACTAACTACCTTAGCCGACACTAACTAGTGTCGTGGTGGTACCGGCCTAGAATAGTACTCCCCCATCTCTTCCCGCGGGTGCCGTAAGAGTCGGCTAAGGGATAACGTACCAGAAGGTGGGTAGCAGCGCCTTCTGAGGATCGGAAATCATACTGCGCTCGCCAACCCGCCTGCCAAGCGTGGCGAGTATTGGCAAATCCCCCCTATATGGGGGAGGCATACGTCCAACAGTGGACGCACATAGCTGAGAAAAGAAAGAAAAAAAAAAGAAAAGTAGCCTTTGCATTCTTTAAATTTTCAGTGATAAACCACGAATTTCAAAGCAGTACTGTGTAATCAACAATTACGTGGAAAGTTTAGTTTTTCATACTGTGTAGATGTAGGGTTTGACCGCTATCTCACTTGATGGTCAGTGACAATGTGGTCGAAGATAGATAGATAGAAAACTCTTTATTTACACACTATTTAAAAACTACACACATCAAGAAAACAAACAAATATAGATACAGTGATACAAAGGGCGGCCTTATTGCTTAAAGCAATTTCTTCCAGGCAACCAATAGACCAAAACCAGAAGATGTTATCACGCTAGACCTAGAATGCTTATTGGCTCTCAAGGAATGCTACGTGAACACGCTATGTGTTTGGTGACAAATTTTCAAACTTGAGAGTGGTAGCTAGCCAGGTGAGTACTCGACAGTACCTTACCATCGTGTTGTGAGTTCGATAACGATGTTACCTTCACCAGAAGCTCAATCAGTAGCGATCGAATCAGCGTCCATCAGTCTGACAGGCGACGTTCCCACCGCTGAGCTAACATCGCTTACTTCTAACTTCATCTTAAGGTCCATAGTTAAGGTTTGAATAAGGAATACCGTGGAACGTAATTTTTATTATTAATAAGCGTTCACCTGAACACTATCTCAACCAATGTAAGCAACAATGTGAGCAACAATAGATTAGTAAAAAAAATATATTGTAGAAAGAAGATACCAGATATATTTTAAGAGAGATTCAATAGAACGGCGATGTAAAAATATCATTGGATGCGATTCTTTGGCCGAATAGGCTTCGGAGCCACACAGACCCTGGCGTAGAATTGGTTGCCTATCGGATTTTTATCGGTTAAATTTCGGGGATTTTTCGGGCAAATTCCACCATCTCCATTCTATCATCGACCAACCAGACGTACCGTAACCGGCTACGCGCCACGGCCAGATGGTAGATATACAACCATTACGCACAAAGGATTTTTTTTTCCACTTTAATAATGCGTACTTTAATTGCCAGGAAGTGGAACTCTTTGCTCGAGTTTGTGTTTCCGTACAAATACAACCCCATCTATGTTTGCGTGTTACACCTTCGAGCGCGTCATCATTTATCGTCAGATGTGTTCAAACGCAAACTTATAATATTTTTAAACAATAAAATATTGATTTATAAATCAAAGGGGAAAAACCAATTAGAAAACACAGACGATGAGTTCCAATACTTAGTGCGGTCAATAACAGTGGAGCCAAAACTCTTTGTACCTGAGTGTAGCACATCTTGTACATAACGGTTTGCCCGTCGCCGTCGCGCATTGGTTAGTGGTAGTGACGTGACTACTGTGTCTTCGGGACCCTGGGTTCGAATCCCGGCAGGGGCAAACATTTGTGCGATGAGTGTAGACGTTTGTCCCGGGTCTTGGTTGTTTGTGTGCTGAGATTGAGTGTGTCCATGCCTCCCGCGATACAGGGAATCCTAGTGCGGGGGTCTTAGGGTGATAAAAAAACGGTACCGCAATGTTATATCACCGTTAGTCCAGTTGTTTAATAAGGATGATGAAATTAAAATTATTTCAGCTATAGGGGTCTATTCCTGGATATAAGTTTACCCTACCGCTACACAAGGACCTGTTTGATGCGGCACGTTTAGAGACCATCGATTAAGGCTTCACGTCTGCAGGCTCTGTGGTAGACGAAAGGACTCTAGAGTGCTATTTTCATGAAATTGAACTTGAGAACTGCAGATAATTAGATCAAACAAAAGTTTATTTTCAAGAATACATCGTATTGAATAATGTCTTATTCTTTTTGGTCAAGAGTATTCAGCTTGCAATTCAAAATTATTTATTATGATTACAAAATGTCAAGAAATTAATACACAACATTAACATTGGGTTAAATATTCATTCACACTACAAATTTTCTTTTTTTCGATTGGAAATTCTCGTGAGTTTGATACATAATTATATAGAAGTAATATCCGGCTTTACTCACGTTTGCGTAAACTCACCTGAGGATGAACGTCGGTCATGCTCAAAACCTAGGTCGAAACTTCGACTATAAACGTGATTAAAGCCGGATATTACTTTTATATTTATATAATAATTTCTTTTTTGCGCCAGCCATCTATTTAATTTAGACCTAAAAAGATTACCGTTCAAGTTTTGAGGTCATTATAGGTAATTTTTTTATGTGTCACAATGCACATATTAAATACTTTTTTAATACAGTTGCTCAAAAAGTGGCGTATTACAGGGACGTATAGCGTTCGAGATGTGGGCTATTACATACTCGAGCTTTTTCTTTACCTTTTCCGAGCTCGTGCGTTCTCTTTCTCAACTGTCAAAATAATGTTAATTAAAAAAAAACCAACCACGAAGATTTTTACTAAAAAAAATCAAAGTCAAACGCTAGATCTATACAGTATAAAAAACTGGTTGCACTCCGGGATTGTCGGCAGAAGTGAAAACTAATAATTAACATTAAAAACTTAAGTTTAAATTTCAACGGCGGTCTACTCTCCTTCCGTCTTACGAATTCGATGACGTCACGTCCTGACGTCCTAACGTTCTGACGCGAGTTTAACATTTTTTCCCCATACAAAAGTGCACAAAGACGCTTAAGAAGTTTTCACTTCAAAAAAAATAACAATAACTCACTTGATAGTCCACGGCTATGAGGTGAAAAGAACAATCATGCTAGACCTGGAACGTATAGTGACTCTAAAGGACATCTGATTTAACTCACTGTATTGGGTGACGGTTTTTCAAACTTCATAAGCAATAACATGTTCCCTTAAAAAAAAAATATATGTGATGATAGTTACTTTTGTGTGAACTATCATGGTACCGATTTCGACAAGTTATTTCATACTTTTGAGTGTTGAAGTCGGTTGCATTTATTGTTAAAAAATTTTTTTTTCACCCTTTTCAGTGACCTGTACTACTCACGGGATGTCGATGTTTTCAACCGCGACAATATTATCATCAAAATACGCGTAGCACTTTTCAGTTATTGGAGTATAACTCAAAAACGGCTTGTCCGATTTTGATGAAAGTTAAATGGGACCACAACGGAAGTATATTCTATCTAACAAATGAATCATCAGAATCGGTTCATAAATGACGAAGTTATCCGCGAACACACATAAAAAAAAACATATATACGGTCGAATTGAGTAACCTCCTTCTTTTTTGAAGTCGTTTAATAAAAGACATATAGAAGCATACAATAAATATCAGTAAAACGTTTCTATGTGATAAGTGGCAAACCATCAGTCGGGCCGCCTGATGTTAAGTGATCAGCGTCACCTATGGGTATCTATAATACTGGGGGCATTACGATACGTTGCCAATCCTTTCTAAGACTCTGTTAACTCGACGGTCGCCGAGGCGCAGTGGTTAGTGTCATTGACATGTTTTCTGTGTTCCCGGGACCCTGGGTTCGAATCCTGGCAGGGGCAAACATTTTTGCGATGAGTGTAGATGTTTGTCCCGGGTCTTGGATGTTTGTGTGTCCATGTCTCCCGCGACATAAGGAATCCTAGTGCAGGAGTTTGAGTGTGATAAATAAATAAATAAAATAAATAAACCAGGTTTCCACTGTTCAAGCCCAGAGTTGCGCATTCTTTGGCGTTAGGAATTGGTCCATGTCTGTGATTGTGTGTGTCAATGCCTCCCGCGAAACAGGGAATCCTAGTGCGGGGGTCTGAGTGTGAGAAAAAAAAACTCTTTTAAAAATTCCATATTATTATTATTATCTATTGTAGCTATTCAGGAACACTGAGAGAGGAAGATCGTTCTACATTTTGCAGATGTATGACAAAAACGATCGATAGAATCGCACAGTACTCGTGCTATGTCGTACTGTGACTCACAAAAGTCAATAATAAGTGATTAAAATTTCAGACATATCTCAGGAAAACGTCCAAACAACAGATATACCAATTATCAAAAATTGTGTTCCGTGTAAAATTTAATGACTTTTACTTTATATTGTATAATATTATCATGATTAGTACATATTATAAAAAAAGTATACAACACGATTTGCCTTTTCACTTTCTAATAATAAGTAAATGAGAACAATAACCACGGTGTCAGTTGATGTTAAAATAATGCACACTTATTTAAAATGCGTTGATAATAATAGTAGGAACATTATACGAAATTATAGAAAAAATAATTAAAAACAAAACGTTACTTATCACCCACGCTACTGCATATTTAGATAACATAAATTACAATCATTATAGATATTTAAATCCTTGTAAAATTTCAATATATAAGCAAGCAAAGACAGTGTCTTGTCACTTCATTGTTTGTATACTATAGCTAACGTTTGGAATAAAAAATGGGTCATTTTACCCTTATACTTGTTCTTCTGGTAGCATTTAGTGCAGGTAAACATATTTTTTTACTTTCTATGATTCAATAAACTGATGTGATGACAAAAGGAAATGTGGTCTCTAACTGTGGGCCTTGTAAAAAAGCTTAAGGTCGCGCAACGAGCTATAGAGAGGGCTATGCTCGGGGTTTCTTCACGAGAAAAATTAAGAAATAAGGAAGATCCGTAGAACAACTTAAGTCTTCCACATAGCCCAGAGGAATATCAAATTGAAGTGGCAGTGGGCAGGGCACATATTGGAGAACTGATCGCCATTGGGGTCAAAGGGTTCTCTAGTGCAGACCTCAAACAAGCAAAGCATAGGACGTCCAACGATAAGGTGGATAGACGACATGACCGAGATCTCAGGAAGGGGCAAGATGCATGCCGCTTTCAACCTGGTCTTGTGGAAATCAATGAGGGCGGATGTTTTATGGCTGACATGATGATGATGGTGTGTAAATTAACAACATTGTAGTCTCATATGAACAACATATGTGTTTCCAGCAGTTCAGGATATGAATCACAATCAAAAAGAATGTTATCTGTAGTTAAATAGACGAATTTAATATAAAACACTTAGTTACATACGAATAAAACTGTTACAGTACATTTAACTGATATTCTGATATTTTGGAATAAATTCATAGATCCAACCATTGCTATGATCATATTTGCGAAAGATATAATATATATTTATTTTAAATTTCCAGATGGATTAGCCAAGAAGCATCACCGAAAACACCATTCTAAAACAAACGGTGGCAAAATCGTTGGTGGCCATGACGTCACTATCCAAGAATACCCTTACCAAGCTTTTTTGTTACTGGAGAAGGAGAAAGATGATTATTACCAATGTGGAGGAGCTATTATTAGTCCATCATATATTGTTTCAGCTTCTCATTGTTTTCCAGAGTAACTATATATTAATGATGTTGCTATACATACATTACTTTACTTATCTTTCATTAAGGGGTAGACAGAGATCACACGATCCACTTGATGAGATTCTTGCTTGTCTATCTTGCTTTATTTACCCATTTCAAATTTCTCAAACACGTCGGCTAGGATTATTGATATGCTGGTTTTACCTTTTTCCTTTTCTTTTCACTTTCGCCACCTTCCATGCGAGCTTAATTTTCGCTCTTCTTTTCATCTTGATATATGCCAGAAAACTGTTTAAATTATTATTTTCGAAAATATTTTTAGTGTCACCTCAGTCCAAGCAAGGATAGGAAGTACGGACAAGTTCGACGGAGGAGTACAATATCCAGGGACATTTGAAATGCATCCTAACTACGATCATATTTCTAAGAACTTTGATATTGCTTTAGTTAAAACTAATGAAGAAATGACTTTAGATGGAGTAAATGCAAGAGCTGTATCTTTGGTTGAAAAAGGATCAGTGATACCTTCCGGATCCATGATCAAGCTTAGCGGATGGGGAGCAACTAGCGTAAGTATCAATAAAGCAGTCTATGATACATAAAACATAAAATATACACATACATGTATATTTTATGTTCTGTTCCACAATTGATATTGCTGACCTATGGGCAAAACCCATTCTAATATTCTTAGCTATGTATGTAGTTAAATAAATTCACTCTTTTGTCCGATCTGGATTTATCTTCAGCTTGTCGACAATTAGTATCAGTGATAACTGAACATCAGGGATTTTTTTAGTATATCAATATATTATATTACTTTTTTACACTCCAGACGACATTTGACCATTATCTCACTTGATGACGATTGTCGATGTGGTCGAAGGTAAATTCACGCTAAACATTCAATGTTTATTGGCTCTCAATAAATGCTGCTCGAAAGTACTGTGTGTTTGGTGACAGATTTCAAACTTGAGGGTACGTGGCAGCTAGTCACATACTAAAAAGTATCCTACCACCATGCTGGAAAATTCATAACAGTGTTGTCTTCACCGGTAGCTCAAGCCATTCGTGGGGATCTAACCAGACGTCCTCCAGTCAAAGTTCATAATATATTATTAGATTTTGTTATTAAAACTGACGTGGTTTTGAGACATTATCAATGTATAAAACACGGGAGTTACTCACGTAATAAGTCAGAGGGTTCCGACTATAGTTTCAACCACATTCGGTGGTCTTTTTCAAGGAGAATACGGGGCGCTCGCGGACGCGGTCGCGATCGGTACTAGGCGAATCACGACCGCGTCCGCCAGCGCCCCGTATTCTCCTTGAAAAAGACCACCGAATGTGGTTGAAACTATAGTCGGAACCCTCTGACTTATTACGTGAGTAACTTCCGTGTTTTATACATTGATAATTATTAGATTTATCTATATAAACTGTTTATATAAAGTTTATGAAACATTTACAGGAAGGTGGAGACACAAGTAATACCCTCATGGCTGTAGAAGTTCCAACCTTGTCAAATGAAGAGTGCAATAAGAAAGAGAAAGTGACTGAAAACCAATTCTGCGGTGGATATAAGGAAGGTGGCAAAGACACCTGTCAGGTAAAATATACAACGGAAAAAACTTGATAATATTAAATTCAAAATTACTTTAAATTCGCAAATTAACCATCCAATGAACACTGTTTATATGATAAAAAGAACGCAGGAAAATTATAAAGCAAATTTTATAAAATGCAGGCTAAAATTGCTATTATAACTCATTGAATTCATTTTCCAGGGAGACTCTGGTGGTCCTGTTGTGTTGGCAGATAGTGGACTATTAGCTGGAGTGGTGTCGGCTGGTTACGGTTGTGCTCGACCAGACTCACCTGGTATTTATACCAATATGAGTTCTTTGAGAGATTGGGTGCTGGAGAAAACTGGAGTCTAAACTGAAGACATCACGGAAATCTGCATCATTCGGCCGTTCGATCCTTTTGTATTATTGCACTTTTTGTTTCATTATTCATGTTTAGTTTACAGAATACAGACACAGGCCGTGGGATCTGTACCCATCAATGACTTGACTTTTAGATCAAATTTTATACATCCAAGTTTTATGCATGATTAAATGTTATACTGTGAAAAAAACAGTTAAAATTTCAAAATAGAAAGGAGTTATCAACAACATACTAAAACTTGCAAATGTGAAATTGATCATGAAAGTGTTAGAATTTAATCATGTTTTATTCCAACAAAATAATATAGGCACTGTTAATTAAATATGACCTAATGATGAAACCTGTTTTTATTTATACGTCTGTTAGGAAATTGTTCTGTTATATGTTAGAGCCTGGTGTACTTTAGCCACTTTAGCCACAAAGGATAGATATATTAATAACAAAGATATTCGTTTCTCCAACACACACGTAGGTACATACTTGTACAATTCGATTATTTTTTTATTCCATTATTATTTGCATCCATGCCTGCGGGCTTACTCTTGACACTCGAATCTAATCCTAAATTATGATTTGATCGACTTCGCGCAGATTGATACACTTGAACGCAACACTAGCACACGATTGAAATGGAATTCGATGGAATTGACATAAATACAAAAATAAAAATTACAAAAAAATGGAACCACCTTCAACACTCAAAAGTGTGAAATAATTTATTGAATTCCCTACCATGATAGTTCAAAAGAAACTATTATCAAAATATTGTGCTCATGGTACCGACTTCGACAAATTATATACATATATATATATTAATATTAATTTATATATATATTAATATTATATTTAATATTAAATGATATATTAAATATATATTAGTCCCACCTGCGAGCTCGCAGAGAAATAAAATATGAGTTTTAGACTAGGTAGAAGTTGTATTCAGCAGAGCAGGGTCGTGAGATTACAGACAGGTATAGTGTAGACGTTAAGCCTTCTTGAGAAAGACTTAGCTGGAGTGACTTTCTGTGGGCTCCGCGGAGTTCTCGAGGAAGACGCCGAAGATAACTAATAAATAAATATTATTAAATAAAGAATTTAGAAAGTATATTGACGGTCTCACCGAATAAACGTGCATTTTTTTACGTTTTAGTTCCCTGCGCCTCTAACGCACCTCCCTCAATTTTTTCAGATATTTAATTTTATGTCAGATAAGATAGTAATTCAATTTACGTGTATTCTTATAATGCGAGCTTATATCTAGACGATATTATAGTAGCGGGTGAAGACATCGGTGAACATGCCTACACCACAATGACAATTGTTCCCATTAGTAACAAAGGTCACTATGAGGAGTAAAAAACCAACGTCAACTGAAATTTAAAATAATGCGCGTTTAAGTAAAATGCGCATTAAAATAAAAATTGTTAAACTACGCACTAAAATAATAACATGTCATTAAACTAAATTATAGATGACAATTGAAAACTAAACCTAGGCCGGTACCACCACGGCACTACCGCCACGTCTCCGGTCTACTACGACGCAATTACTCCACGGAACGCCTAGCACGTTCCAAAGACGTCGCCACGCACGAGTCACCTCTTCGGCGTCTTCCTCGAGAACTCCGCGGAGCCCACAGAAAGTCACTCCAGCTAAGTCTTTCTCAAGAAGGCTTAACGTCTACACTATACCTGTCTGTAATCTCACGACCCTGCTCTGCTGAATACAACTTCTACCTAGTCTAAAACTCATATTTTATTTCTCTGCGAGCTCGCAGGTGGGACTAATATATATTTAATATATCATTTAATATTAAATATAATATTAATATATATATAAATTAATATTAATATATATATATGTCGCACCTTTAAAGACAAACCGTTACTAAACGAAATTTTCCAAGAATTGAGTTACTGATGCCATCTTTCTTAAATTGACGTGATCTACATGATAAATTTGACACTTTTATAAAAAGTCCACTTTTAGAGGTAGATGGCGCTCATTTTGACCGTTACAAAACTAAATAAGATTTGCTTGTTAAATGCAATATCGTGTTTATACTAATTGTGAATTGTTCGTTGAAGAGTGATGACGGAAGTTTGACAGAAAAGTGTGACTATTTGGATAACCCCGGCTGCACGTCAAGATAAAGGTATTTTGTTTGGTCACTTTAATTGGTATAGTGTAACATTTTGTTTAGTCACCGTTTACGCTTTATCAAATTATGCATTTCATAATGTAATTTTATTGGTAAAATGTTACATTTAGTATAGTTACGGTTTGCTTCTAAGGTTTGAAATATTTATCCAAGCATATTTATCTGTAAAGAGTAATCATTGGCTTAGTAACAGTATTTCTTTACTGTTAGAGTAAATAAGTAGGTAATAGATTTAAATACAATAATGGGACATTGAGGTTAATTGCAGTTTGCCACTATACACCGGGCACATCTGCATTAGAATGTCAATAGTAAAATATTACATTTTATTTAAATACTGTTTACTCTTAATATTCACTTAATAATGTATTAAAAAGTTAATGTCAGATAGTTTTATTTCAATTGAGGATCACTTTTCTACCTTTATTAAACGAAGTAATAATGTTGAATTTATTATATAATTATTAATATGATATTTTTTGAAGCAAAGTTATTTTAATTATTACCATGAATACCATGGTAATAATTAAAATAACTTTGCTTCAGAAAATGTCATATTTACGGAACTCGCGGATGAAACGTATTGTGGCAACTATGGAAACAGTAAAAGAATCCGAAACAGCCGAAGCCCCCAAAAATCTATCTATGGATGAGTTGAATCATATCCCCGATGCAGAAACTAGGAGATCTCCAACTGTATTGCAAGCACAGACGCTAGCAGTTGGCCATGTAACAGTGGATGAGTGTAATATGCATCCTGTTAATGACAGAATGAACATTTCATAACAATTCTAGTTTTCCGATGTTATATTAAAGAAATAAGTGCACCCGGTTTCAGCAAAAGAGAAAGATCTAATTCATCTAGCTCAGAATCATCTTCAAGTTCTTCATCATCAAGTTCAACTTCATCGTCTTCATCTATTACATCTACGTCGGATAAGAACTTTTCTGCTGATGAAGCTGATCGTGATCCAGACTATGTATTGCCAACGCCACCTAGACGTATATCATTTAGTCTATCTCTTCAAAGTGACCAAAACAAACAACAGGTTCAAGATTTAACCAACGAAGAAAATGATACGATCAGCCGACAGACAATAATGTACCTATCAAACGAAGGCGTATAGGACATAATAATTTGTCGAAAAAACAAAAAGCTAAAAGGCTTCGTAACACTGGGAAACAGTATACTTCCGTGTCCAAGTTAAGAAAGATTGTGCCTAAGGAGCAGATAGGACCTCCATGCGGCGAAAAATGTCGACTAAAGTGCAGCGATAGAATTAAACCAGATGAAAGAGAATTTATATTCAACGATTGTTGGAAAATGAGTGACTTGAAATGAGCGGTCTTTCGCTTGCCTTTGTTATGTGAAACGTGTAATACAACTCTGGCTAGCTTAACCCTGTATTGGCCTCGTGATTCTGTGATTGTTACCCACGTTGTTTTTTTATAATGCTTTTATTTAGATAACGTTATTTTCAGTTGGTATCATAATTGGTTAATAGTTGAATTGATTCTGATGATAATTATAAGTTTAGAGATAACTTGCTGTGATTTAAAAGTAGGTACAGAAAAAACGACTGATTATTAAGACATCCTAGCAATCTTACAGATTGAAGTGCCATAATGTCAAAGAAATGTATGGATCTCGCTTTTTGAATTAGAATAAAACATTGATTAGAACGTGTTGTTTTATTTGTTTGTCCAGTTACAATAACAAGAAATGCTAACATATTTATATATACACACATAATAACTATAAATATAAACATACATACATAACATATTTCAATTTGATAATATTGTAAAATCATAGTTATAATGGGTTTATAAATATATTTATATTTAGTAACATTATTTATATAGGGATTTTAGAGTAAATAATCATATTCGAAAAAAAAATAAAGGAAAAGTGTTACTATAAAAATTACAAATCATAATTAACAATGTTCTATTAAAAAAAATATACTTTTCTGAATTTTATGTTATAGTGCAAATAAATATCCATCATAATGACCTTTAAAGATGGCTCAAAGCACCATGATCTTAATTTCTATTGCAAAAAAGTTGTGTATTTTTTTAATTTAAGCTCCTGTGTAAAATTTTATATTTTCGTTTAGTAACGGTTTGTCTTTAAGGGTGCGATGTATATAATTTGTCGAAGTCGGTACCATGAGCACAATATTTTGATAATAGTTTCTTTTGAACTATCATGGTAGGGAATTCAATAAATTATTTCACACTTTTGAGTGTTGAAGGTGGTTCCATTTTTTTGTAATTTTTAATTTTTGTATTTATGTCAATTCCATCGAATTCTATTTCAATCGTGTGCTAGTGTTGCGTTCAAGTGTATCAATCTGCGCGAAGTTGATCAAATCATAATTTAGGATTAGATTCGAGTGTCAAGAGTAAGCCCGCAGGCATGGATGCAAATAATAATGGAATAAAAAAATAATCGAATTGTACAAGTATGTACCTACGTGTGTGTTGGAGAAACGAATATCTTTGTTATTAATATATCTATCCTTTGTGGCTAAAGTGGCTAAAGTACACCAGGCTCTAACATATAACAGAACAATTTCCTAACAGACGTATAAATAAAAACAGGTTTCATCATTAGGTCATATTTAATTAACAGTGCCTATATTATTTTGTTGAAATAAAACATGATAAAATTCTAACACTTTCATGATCAATTTCACATTTCCAAGTTTTAGTATGTTGTTGAAAACTCCTTTCTATTTTGAAATTTTAACTGATTTTTTAACAGTATAACATATAATCAGGCATAAAACTTGGATGTATAAAATTTGATCAGAAAGTCAGGTCATTGATGGGTACAGATCCAACGGCCTGTGTTTGTATTCTGTAAACTGAACATGAATAATGAAACAAAAAGTGCAATAATACAAAAAGGATCGATCAGCTGAAAGATGCATATTTTCGTGATGTCTTCAGTTTAGACTCCAGTTTTCTCCAGCACCCAATCTCTCAAAGAACTCATGTTGGTATAAATACCAGGTGAGTCTGGTCGAGCACATCCGTAACCAGCCGACACCACTCCAGCTAATAGTCCACTATCTGCCAACACAACAGGACCACCAGAGTCTCCCTGGAAAATGAATTCAATGAGTTTTAATAGCAACTTAAGCCTGCATTTTATAAAATTTGCATACTAATTTTCCTGCGTTATTTTTATCATATAAGCAGTGTTCATTAGATGTTTAATTTGCGAATTTAAAGTTATTTTCCGTTGTATGTTTTACCTGACAGGTGTCTTTGCCACCTTCCTTATATCCACCGCAGAATTGGTTTTCAGTCACTTTCTCTTTCTTATTGCACTCTTCATTTGACAAGGTTGGAACTTCTACAGCCATGAGGGTATTACTTGTGTCTCCACCTTCCTGTAAATGTTTCATAAACTTTATATAAACAGTTTGTATAGGTAAATCTAATAATATATTATGAACTTTGACTGGAGGACGTCTGGTTAGACCTCCACGAATGGCTTGAGCTTCTTGGCTAGCTGCCACGTACCCTCAAGTTTGAAATCTGTCACCAAACACAGTATTTTCGAGCAGCATTCATTGAGAGCCAGTAAACATTGAATGTTTAGCGTGAATGTACCTTCGACCACATCGACAATCGTCATCAAGTGAGATAATGGTCAAATGTCGTCTGGAGTGTAAAAAAGTAATATAATATATTGATATACTAAAAAAATCCCTGATGTTCAGTTATCACTGATACTAATTGTCGACAAGCTGAAGATAAATCCAGATCCGACAAAAGAGTGAATTTATTTAACTACATACATAGCTAAGAATATTAGAATGGGTTTTGCCCCTAGGTCAGCAATATCAATTTCGGAACAGAACACAAAATATACATGTATGTGTGCATATCATAGACTGCTCTATTGATACTTACGCTAGTTGCTCCCCATCCGCTAAGCTTGATCATGGATCCGGAAGGTATCACTGATCCCTTTTCAACCAAAGATACAGCTCTTGCATTTACTCCATCTAAAGTCATTTCTTCATTAGTTTTAACTATAGCAATATCAAAGTTCTTAGAAATATGATCGTAGTTAGGATGCATTTCAAATGTCCCTGGATATTGTACTCCTCCGTCGAACTTGTCCGTACTTCCTATCCTTGCTTGGACTGAGGTGACACTAAAAATATTTTCGAAAATAATAATTTAAACAGTTTTCTGGCATATATCAAGATGAAAAGAAGAGCGAAAATTAAGCTCGCATGGAAGGTGGCGAAAGTGAAAAGAAAAGGAAAAAGGATAAAACCAGCATATCAATAATCCTAGCCGACGTGTTTGAGAAATTTGAAATGAGTAAACAAAGAAAGATAGACACGCAAGAATCTCAGCAAGTGGATCGTGTGATCTCTGTCTACCCCTTAATCATCATCATCATCATCTCAGCCATAGGACGTCCACTGCTGAACATAGGCCTCCCCCATTGATTTCCACAAGGACCTGTTGGAAGCGGCCCGCATCCAGCCCTTGCCTGCGATCTTAGTCAGGTCGTCTGTCCACCTGGTCGGTGGCCGTCCTATGCTGCGCTTGCCAGTCCGTGGTCTCCACTCGAGAACCTTTCGACCCCAACGGCCATCGGTTCTTCGAGCTATGTGCCCTGCCCACTGCCACTTCAACTTGCTAATCCGCTGGGCTATGTCGGTGGCTTTTGTTCTTCTACGGATCTCCTCATTTCTGATTCGATCGCGTAGAGAAACTCCGAGCATAGCCCTCTCCATAGCTCGTTGTGCGACTCTGAGCCTGTTCAGAAGGCCCATAGTCAGGGACCCCTTAATGAAAGATAAGTAAAGTAATGTATGTATAGCAACATCATCAATATATAGTTACTCTGGAAAACAATGAGAAGCTGAAAGAATATATGATGGACTAATAATAGCTCCTCCACATTGGTAATAATCATCTTTCTCCTTCTCCAGTAACAAAAAAGCTTGGTAAGGGTATTCTTCGATAGTGACGTCATGGCCACCAACGATTTTGCCACCGTTTGATTTAGAATGGTGTTTTCGGTGATGCTTCTTGGCTAATCCATCTGGAAATTTAAAATAAATATATATTATATCTTTCGCAAATACGATCATAGCAATGATTGGATCTAGGAAATAATCTAAAATATCAGAATATCAGATAAATGTACTGTAACAGTTTTATTCTTATGTAACTAAGTGTTTTATATTAAATTCGTCTATTTAACTACAGATAAGATAAGATTTTTTTGATTGTAATTCATATCCTGAACTGCTGGAAACACATTTGTTGCTCATATTAGACTACAATGTTCATGTTGTCTGCCCACCTTGTCGGTAGACGTTCTATGCTGTGCTTGTTTCAGGTCTCCACTAGAGAACCTTTTGACCCCAACGGCAATCAGTTCTCCAATATGTGCCCTGCCCACTGCCACTTCAATTTGATATTCCGCTGGGCTATGTGGAAGACTTAAGTTCTTCTACGGATCTTCCTAATTTCTAAATTTATCTCGTGAAGAAACCCCGAGGATAGCCCTTTCCATAGCTCGTTGCGCGACCCTGAGCTTTTTTACAAGGCCCATAGTTAGAGCCCACATTTCGGTTCCTTTTGTCATCACATCAGTTTATTGAATGATAAAAAGTAAAAAATTATGTTTACCTGCACTAAATGCTACCAGAAGAACAAGTATGAGGGTAAAATGACCCATTTTTTATTCCAAACGTTAGCTATTGTATACAAACACTGAAGTGACATGACACTGTCTTTGCTTGCTTATATATTGAAATTTTACAATGATTTAAATATCTATAATGATTGTAATTTATGTTATCTAAATATGCAGTAGCGTGGGCGATAAGTAACGTTTAGTTTTTAATTATTTTTCTATAATTTCGTATAATGTTACTACTATTATTATCAACGCATTTTAAATAAGTGTGAATTATTAGCTGGATTGGTGTCGGCAGGTTACGGTTGTGCTCGACCAGTCTCGCCTGCTCTTTATACTAATATAAGTTCTTTGAGAGATTTGGTGCTCGAGAAAACTGGAATCTTAACTGAAGACAACACAGAATTCTGCAGCTTTCGGCCGAATTTACATACAGTCGATCTTTTTTGTATTGATGCAATTTTTGCTACATTATATATTATGTAAGGGTTACAGAATACAAACGACTTAACTTCTATATCAAATTTTAGATTTTCAAATTTTATCCACGATTAATAAACAGGCTGTTAAAACAAGTAAAAGTAATATTCAGAATAGAAATGAGTTTCTTTACATAACAGTTAAACTCTTGGAAATGTTAAATTATCGGTCAATAGACAGCTTGAATCTTGGAACTTCGTTTATGTTTTATTTAAGAAAAAGAATAAAGGCACTATTAATAAAATATAAAGTTTTTTTTCGTTGTGTACTTTTACCTAGTTATAACGGTGCCACTTACGTTATAACCTATTGCTCTAAGATAAGGATAGATGTAAAAATAAAAAAATAATTACAAAAATAGAACCGACTTCAACACTCAAAAGTGTGAAATAAGTTGTTGAAGTCGGGACCATGATAGTTCAAAAGTAACTATCAAAATATTGTAAGCATTTTTTTTCATCCTTTTCAGTGACCTTTGCTACTCATGGACTCAATTGTCATTCACTCTCAATAAGGAAGTCATCGTGATATCGATACGTAACACTTTATTATTTTGATTTTGATAAAATTAAATGGGACCACACGAGAAGCACCAGCTTTCAAATAAAAAAAGAATCATCAAAATCGGTTCATCCAGTCGAAAGTTCTGACGTAACAAATATAAAAAAACAGTGTATTGAGAATTTCCAATACACATTTAAATTTAATTATTAACACTTATCCAAATTTTTAATTAACATCTATATAATAATTCAAATTCAAATTCAAAATCAATTTATTCCAGATAACAAGATCCATGGGTTAGTAGCAAATATTACCTTAAACTAGTGTTAGTATTCATTACACTTACGAAATATTTCTAGACCTAAGTATAGCTTATGTCTACCTATCTATCATCTCAGCATTAGCCGTACAAAATGCTTGACTAAAGGAGTCGCTAAATCGTCCGCAATAATCTTCACCAGACCGTTATTAGCTGCACTCACTCGCCTCCTTAAAGATGCTACCTTTTTGCGAATTACGGCGTGAAAGCCATCAGTTTGGTATTCTGCAAACATTTCAGAGGCGCTGCAGAAACGTGGAAGTCCCAATAGCATCCTAAAAATGTTGTTGTATTGGATACGAAGGCAATCCAGTGATTTCTTGGGGTAGTTGAACCACAGACTACCCGTGTACATCCCCTGACAATAAGCCTTAAACAACGTAATTTTCACTTGGTCTGTACAACGGGCAAATCTGCGAGCCAACATGTTGCCTCGCACGGCCAATGCCCTGCGCTCCCTCTCAATATCAACAGTGTCCTTAAGGTCATCAGTCAAAAAATGCCCAAGGTAATTAAATTTTAAAACTCTCTGCATAGTGACACTGTTAAGAGTAATTGTCGGAGTTTCTACGGGACATTTACCGGCGGCTCTAAAAATCATGTACCTACTCTTATAAACATTATATATTAGACCATGTTTTGCGGCATATCCCTCACAGACCTTCAACAACTCCCCGATGGCTCTTACCGTTGGAGCCAGCAGCACCATGTCGTCAGCGTAACTGATGTTATTAATGGCAACGCCACTCACTCGACATCCGACACGCATGCTGCTGAGTTCAACTATGAGATCATTTATGTATAGGTTGAAAAGCTTAGGTGAAGTCAATCCTCCCTGCCTTACCCCACATTCCAACCCATACGGTTCAGAGAGTGCATCAGCCCATTTTATTACATTTTTCTGACTCGTATACCAAAACTTAAAGATGTTCACGAGTTCTGATGGTACACTCCGATCCTTCAACTTTCTCCAGAGCACGTCATACGAAACAAGATCGAAAGCCCTTGAAAGATCGAGGAAACAGGCATAAACCGGCGTTTTGCGGCTTGCATAATAATTAACAGTATGCTTAAGAACCAGAATAGCGGTTTCGGTAGAGAGTTTGGGCCTAAACCCAAACTGAGCGTCATGCAGTTCTATGTACGGTTCTAAACAAGAGTTAAGCAAACTGTCCAGTACCTTAGCCGCAATAGTCGCCAGGGAGATGGGGCGATAGTTTCCTTTATCTGAAATGTCTCCTGACTTGTTTTTAACGATGGGTATCACAGTAGTTTTCATTAAATCAGCCGGTAAATATGAGTGGCTAATACACATCGTGTAAAACATGGACAGGACCCTCGGTAGGTGAACTCCCGCATGTCTAAGGTGTTCGACGCTAAGCCCATCATGTCCAGGCGATTTTCCTCCAGTCATGTTACATATAACGGCTTTGACCTGACTAGGCGTAAATCTATGTAAAGGCTGCATCCCTCGACATACGAGCTCAGCATCGCTGCACCCAGACGATGGACCCAGTGGAGAACTTACATTAAAATGTTCGCTGAACATATTTGCAATCTCTCTTGGATCACTTTTCCCATCAACAGTCAACGGGAGGCTCGGCTTGGTATCTAAATTTCCTGTTAACTTCCAAAATTTACCAAAGTTGTTTGCTGCTCTATGTTTAGCTATAATGTCCATCTTTATCTGTTCCTGATTGTTTTGGCACCACTTTAGACGACTTTTGTATATTTTACGTGTCTCACACATCTGATTGTAAGTGATACCAAAAGAGGGACGACCATGTAATACCCAGCTGTGATATTTCATTCTTGCCTCCCGGTGAGATTCTTGAACATGCTTGCTCCAGCCACACAGAGTTTTCTTCGGTCTATACAGTAAAGTCCTGGCTTTTGTTTTTACAGCTGCCTCACTTAAGGTGCAAACAATGTCAGAATACATTTTATCAATGACTACTTTATGGTCAATCAAACTGCACGACCCGTAACTGCATTCCGTAAACTCTTGAGGGAAGTCAATTGATTTTAGGGCGATGTTACACATGACATTATAATCGCTAATTTGAGATTTATCACGCACTCCCCACATTACCGCATTACGAGGTACCGTAAGTGTTACAGACTTAGGCCTTACAATTTCTAGGTTACATTCTATGAACAAAGGCAAATGATCTGAGATGTACACATCATATTCAATACCTACATTTACTATAGTTTTCCACGCCGACTCAGTGACAATACAATGGTCTAACCAGCTTGTTGTACCGTGCGCATCGCTGATAAAAGTGTAACTATTTGAATCTAGTCCTAATTTTTCAATGTCAGCACATAGCCATGACTGATCTAAACAAAAGTTACTAAGTTCTATATGAAACGGCTCGTTAGGATGAGCGTTAAAATCGCCTAAGATGTAAATACACTCGACGTTACTACTAGCCTCAATTGCACTTATTTCGCCCAGAATCTCAGCAAAAATGGGTAGATTGTCTTTTAAGTCCACCGGCATGTATACCGAAAACACAATGAAGGTACGACCACGAGATGTTATTTTGATTGCGGCTAGCCTAGTGTTGTTACATTGTATCACAGAAACAGAGTGGAAAATATCCCTCCTCCAAAGAATGGCCACCCCCCCATACGGTCTACCGACAAGAAGCCCTGCCGATGTATCAACCGCCGACTTTCCGGTATATTCAAAACTCTCACATATGGTACCTAGGATAGAAATGTCATGAGGAAGTAGCCACGTCTCTTGTAGGGCTACTATGTCCGACGTCTCACATATATTTCTAACTGTGTCAATTGACCTTTTAACTGACTTGCAGTTAAAACTTGTAAATTTACAGTGCTTATTTGTAATACTATCCATGTTCAATCAAGTCGTTAACTATAACCTCAGTTTTTGATTTCGTTCTGTACATAAAATGAACAAAACGTCGAAAAGTTATGCCTTCTGGCCATAATTGTTCATTTAAAAATAATTGTAGCTTGTGTTTAGAGACATACAATTTATATGCCTTATATTTCTTAGTCGATTTCATATTGATCATTTTTAAAGTTACCTTTTCATTTGTTTTTTCTTTAATATAACTAATAATGTCGTCCTCGCTCGAATTGACACTAACATTTGATATAAATAAGGGCACTTTTACATCCGCAGCTCTAAAATTACATTCTGTCTTAGTCGACGCACACCCTTTTTGGCCGATAAGCTTATAACTTTTTGACGCTTTATTCCGTACAACATGCCACTCAGAATTATCAACGCTTCTAATGTTCGTGTTCACTTTTACCGACGAAACTCCTGCATTATTTACATTACATTGCTGGTTTTGTAAGGCTGCAGCTGCGAGGGCCGTAGTTCGAACACCGCTCGAACTAGTTTTATTCGAACCACCCATGCAGGTAACCGTTGCTTCACTGACTGGTGATACCGTGGTACTGATTGCAGCTTCCCAGTGCTTCGTTTGTTGTTGTGATCCATTCAGGGTTCCAAGCCCGCTGTATCCTTCACTATCTTTGCGATTGTACTCATTCACATCTGCCGCAACCGGAGTACTGGCCTCCATAACAAGCGTCCGCTGAGGTATGATAAGCGACATTTCATGTTGATCGCTGTCAATACACAATGAGCTTCTACTTAATAATGTGCGATCGCTTACTTGCGGGACAGTCGTAGACTGAGACGACTTGCGCGCCGTGTTATGAAGGCCTATAGGACTAGTACGAGTATTTCTTGTAAAACTGTCTTGCACACAGACACCCCTTTTTTTATTCACAAATACATTGGAATGATTAGAAAAGGTTTTGCTGTTTTCTGACACACCTTTCAAATTGTCCACTTCCTTCTGAAGCAGAGCAAACTTTTCTTTCGTGATTATGTTCTCTTCTAGGGCATTAAACTGATTTTGCAATTTCATAACATCTTTGATCAGCTTTGGGACATTGACACCGTCCAGAGTAACCACCGGGACGCGATGTAGGTCTTTGGCCACAAACACTGGTAGTAAATCAGTGTTCGTATTCTTCATTAGACAAATAATATCATCTAAATCACGTGACATTTTCTTCTTACCATCTTTTCGGCGAAGCGGCATCTTTTTGGTGCTTGGCAACGATTCATAAAGCAAGGATTTAGCTTTCACTACATCTTCGTCAGAAAAAGACGGTGTACACAACTGATGTATGCTTTCCTCATCCATATAATCCAAGACATTGCATAAAAATGACAAAAGTTCATTAATTACGACGTTACAATTCGAACACTTCACCGTTTTTGAGGTCATTGTCCTCCGCACTGAGTCACCGTTACAACGATTTATACGCGTCCGTGTTAGGCGACACGGGACGCGAGACTGATATATAACAAAATAAAGTCGTCATATTTACACTATTTATAACTAAAGAACGGCTTTATCGGCTGAAAATTGGTGGGGAGGTACCTAGGATACTTTTATCCGTTTTTTTTCCTTTCCTCTTGAGCGAAGACATGTCTTGTGATACCTCATGTGCGGTAGTTTATTAGTCAGGTTGCAGTCAGTCAGGAATGCCAGCGCCAAATTGTCATACGAATGATGCATTAAGTCAATACAGTATAATCTCACTAATCCGGCACTATTAAAAACCAGAGGGTGCCTGAGGTGGATTATTGGAATGTTCGGATTATTGGATTATAGAAAAATAATCATAATAAATAAATAAAGCATTTCATGAAGAGAATATAATGTATGTATGTACATATTTGTGTTCTTGTTCGACAGGTTTTATTGCAACTGTAACATATCTCATGATACGATTTGAGGTTAGATTGCTAGACGACGACGCGGTGACGGACCACATAGGCCTAGAGGGACGACGGAGGCGCGCGCCGAGGGTGCCGGATTATTGGACATATCAGGTCTATTGAAGTGCCGGATTAGTGAGATTATACTGTAATTGGAACGGGAACCGGAATATTATTATCAGGAGTTAGATTTAATAGTTCAAACGAATGTACCCCTGTTGAATCTCCAACATAAGAAAGTTTATGATACATTAATGGAGGCAATTGAAGATAAAAATTATGTATTATATTTCTTGGATGCCCCTGGTGGAACTGGTAAGACATTCCTCATATCAGTAGTTTAGCCCACTGTTCGTGCAAGATCCAAAATTGCGGTTGCAGTTGCTTCTTCTGGAACAGCAGCCACATTGTTACAAGGATGCCGTTAAATCTTCAAAGTATTGAAGAACCTACATGTACTACAAAACATTTTTTTTCCGGCATTTTTAAGTGAGCACTTCAGTGCTTTAGTATGCACGTCCTGACGTTAGATTATCAAATTCGTTGGATTAACTCGGGTAGTCTGTAAATAAATTTATCTACTCTCATACTGAAATATAAAGATTTAAAAAATCAAAAACGAAACTTTAATGACTGTCTTTACAGACTAGTCATTGAAATAATCTTGGCTGAATATCAGCGCTTATTGTCTGCTGACAGTAACCACAATTCTGAGCAAAGTCTCTTTCAGCACAATACATCATACAATTCTCCTGTCCTCTCCTGTTCTATTTTATTATGGTGTATTCTGTGTGGAATAAATGTATTACTTTTTTTCTTTCTTTTAAAAAATAATAAAAATTACATTATGATACAGCTTCTATGGACTACTGTATCGTAAGTTTTTTTCCATTAAGATTCAACTTTAGCTGGACCAAGGAAGTTGCAATGCAGTTTTTCAACATAATCTGTTGATAAAAATCAGGAGCTTTTATACCGGAGCTTTTATACCATCCTGCCTTTAATATGGTATTTATTTTCGGTCAACCTAGGACAAATAGTTCAATAAGGCAGGCCCAACTTCGGAAAAGAGATCAACTATCGAATCCAACTCAACTGAATAGTTTTCAGAGAACCCCACAACGTCCTTCAGTTCTGATACCATTGTCCATTAATTGTCTCTTTAAAGACAAACTCATAATGTTAATTTAAACCGTCAGTGTTATCTTATCAATATGATGAAAGATGGAAGTACTTACCTATGGATATTTTTTTCACTATCTGTATTTTCAAGGTTGATACTTAGAGTAGTGTCGGTATCTTATTAAAACCCTGTGACATAGTATTATGATTCACTATCTGCGCCCCGCGGTTTTACCTGCGTGGTGATAAAAACGGTGAAAATGGTGGTGATGAAAATAAGCATATTATGTGTTAATCCAGGGTATAAAAGCGGCTTCCAACTATCCGCGATATCGCGGACGGACAGCCGTTGAATGTTCAAACTCATTGCGAAGCGAGCGATAAAATAGGTTGAGGAAACGAGATAGAGCGATAGAAAACTACGCATACCAGAACAGTATGGGATGAAAGACGTCAACGCGCTCGATTTGCGCCAATCATTTTAGCCGTAGGGGAAGGTGTACCATTAGTCAACAGGTTTCATAGTTATTGGATTATATCACATGAACAACGAGAACGAACATTCAACGGCTACTGGTCGCGTCCGTCCGCGATATCGCGGACCGTAAGAAGCCGCTTTAAGCTATCTCCACATCAAATAAAATCTAATTCCATCTAGCCTTTCAGGCGTGAAAGAGTAACAAACAATACATACATCCATACAAACTTTCGCGTGTATAACGAAAGTTGTAATCACAGGTATCTTCTGTTATCGAGCTAATGAAGGAAACAATTAGAAGTAATATATAGAAGACATTTTACAGGAAATCACTGTCATTACGTATTTCATTTTAAAATAAAAATGTCTTCTTTCATATACTCTTTTGTCATATATTATGCAGTTTTTAACAGAGGTGAAACTTTTTCTGAGTTTCTGCATTGAAATATGTTAAGCGGAATTTACATTCTACCGATTTGCGGCAATAAATTTGAAGTTGATATTATATTGTCAGAAACGTTTGTTTTAATTTCAGTAGCAAATAAACTCGGCTAGTATTTTATCATACTTGTAGTGGAGTGCAAGTTTAGCTCAGTAGATACAGCTGTCCTTTACTAACATCGAATGGAGTGATTTATTTTTCCAATAATTTGAACTTAGGAATATTTTTCAAAAATTAACGATATATTATCAACTACATTGTAATATTGCGTAGCGGAGCTTAAATACGTATATTTAAGCTTTGTATGTATTACTAAATTGTAAGTGTATTATTAAATTAAAGAATAACAATTACACATATTTAGGTATTATATTAAATGTCATATACACATTTGTACATTAAATTATGTCCTATTCGTATACTGTTAACGTTGAATTAAAATTATATTTATATTTATTTATAAAAAAACTTTATCAACGGACACTATACAGACAGATTATGTTTGTATACAAATACAAATGTTTCTTTCTTGCAAAACATAAAGGTTACAAAAATTGTTTTGTGTATCGTTGTATTGTTATTTTTATGAAATTTAAATAGGACCACACGGGAAGCACCAGCTTTTAAATAAAAAGAGAATCATCACCCATTCGAAAGTTCTGAGAAACATTAAAAAACTAGAGTCGAATTGAGAACCTCCTCCTTTTTTTGAAGTCTGTTAAAACGAGAAGAAAACAATAAGGTAAATGCCTGCATCGCATTTCAATAAAGCTGTGTAGTGGAATATATAAGAGGCGCTCATCAATTTGTTTTTGTCGTGGATTTGCTCGTTACAGATCGGATTGCAAAAAATTATATAAGTGATTAAAATATCACATAGTGAGCCTGTTACCTGATATCTAATTTTTTTTTTGTTTCAGAATTGCTTGCCAAAAAGTTTGTCCACGCGAAAACAAATGACAGTAGAATCATTGGAGGGAATAACGTGACCATCCAAGAGTTCCCCTACCAAGCTTACCTAAGAATCTCTCAACTCGGCGATGGCGAACATGAGTATCATCAATGTGGAGGGTCCATAATCAGTGAGCACTACATACTGTCGGCTGCTCATTGTTTTATCAAGTAACGTTTTTATTTTACTTTCATTAACGAT
This sequence comes from Apeira syringaria, assembly GCA_934044485.1. Taxonomy (NCBI): domain Eukaryota; kingdom Metazoa; phylum Arthropoda; class Insecta; order Lepidoptera; family Geometridae; genus Apeira; species Apeira syringaria. The sequence goes on along the minus strand of OW203662.1, from coordinate 17,683,307 downwards.
TTTGGTCATAGAAATAAATTGAAAACAATCCATGATACAAGTGTAGTGAGAGTTGGTTGCCGATCTATCAACAGTTAAATCAAATTAGGTCTAAGGTCTTGAAATCAAATTTATATTTCAACACATATCCTTGGCGAAGGTTCAGCTACAATCTTGAAAATGTAAGGGCATTTTACCAGCTGTCTTTAGCAAGCGCGTGTTATCAATCCATCTCTAAAACAGCAAAATGGCTGGCTTTTTTACCCTGCTCATTTTGCAATTGTGAGCCACCACCTTTGTACCCAATTGCAAAGCATGATAAAGCCACGTCGTCACTTAACATTAGGTTAGACAGTGGCCAAACGCAAGTAATATTAAATAATATTAAAAATAAGCCTTTTATTGTGTCAAGTGTGTTCACATTCGGATAGATGTACGAGTACACTAATGTACACAATAGCAGTCCACAGACACTTTTTTTTTATACACGACAATGTTATCACGCTAGACCTAGAATGCTCACTGGCTCTCAAGGACTGCTGCCTGAACACACTATGTGTTTGGTGACAGTTTTTCAAAGACACTAGCCTCAGCTTAATGCATTCTTTTTATTATTTTTATCTATTGAAAGTGCCACAGTAGTTGAAGCAAGAATAGGCAGCTCAGAAGCCGGAAGAGGTGGCCAAATACACAATGCTGCTTTCCATAGAACTCACCCCAAGTATAACCCAGTTACCAAAGATTTTGATGTCGCCGTGATGAGAACGCAAAAGAAAATGAAGTTTGATGGTGTGACTATTAAAGCTATCACTCTGGTGGAGCGGAAGATTCGTATCCCTTCAGGGTCTGCTGTGACTGTGAGTGGATGGGGACGAGTAGCAGTAAGTTTCTTTTTCGTATATTTTTCAACGGTGACCTCAAAGTTATTCAATCAAAATTAGTCGAAAGAAAAGCAGTCGCTGTATCAAATCTTGGCTTTGGGATGATTTTTTGGCATAGTATACTTGGTGGCAGGGCACTGTTTATGGATAGCTCCCACTGCTAATTTGAAAACATCATCATCATCATCATCATCATCATCAAAAACATGTTACAAAATAAATTGTCTATATGGCGATCAGTATCTCAATGTCAGTAAAAATATTAGTCTAGTATGATTCTGTTAGTGCCGTGGCGGTACCGGCCTAGAATAGTACTCCCCTATCTCTTCCCGTGGGTGCCGTAAGAGTCGGCTAAGGGACCACGCACCAGGAGGTGGGCAGCAGCGCCTTCCGATAATAGAAAACCATACTGCGCTCCCCTACCCGCCTACCAAGCGTGGCGAGAATTGGCAAATCCCCCCTATGTAGGGGAGGCATATGTCCAGCAGTGGATGTCCAATTGCTGAGAAAAATAAGATGATTCTGTTAACCACACCACCGACTATGTAGCAAAAAGCTGTAGTAACTGTACCAAATAAGTTTTAGATAATTATCAATAACATTATATACTCGGAGAATTGCTCATTAGTTGATTGACCTTTTTTGAAGCCAGTTTCTCCGCCAGTGTTGTGTGTCAGTACATGTTTCAGCTCCATAAGTCATAATGTAGTAAGGTGCCTCTAGGCATCTACAAGTCCGTTTCTCCAGGATTATAATGACGTAAACATAGATAATATAAATGCAAATATAAAGCAATACGAAAAACGCATAGATAAATAACATTGAAAATAATATCAAAGCATAGCTTGAAAAATTTGATTGTTTAACTGGACGTCTCGTCATTGTAGGTATTATAACATCATCTTAGCCATAGAACGTCCACTGCTGGACACAAGTCTCCCCCATTGATTGCCACATGGATCGGATGGAAGCGGCCTACATCCAGCCCATACCGGCGATCTTAGTCAGGTCGTCTTTCCATACTCGACGAACATAGTAGGTAAAAAAAAAAATTCGTAATAAGGAAGAAATTGAGTATACCTCTGTCCGCGCTTGTAACGCTGTCTCATGTTGTATTATTACAAGATTAATTCTTTTTTATTCATTTTAGGCTGAAGGTCCTTTGAGCCCTACATTAAAAGCTGTTCAATTGAAAACAATTTCAAATGAGGAATGCAATGAAAAACTAGGAAGGATAAGTAACAGACAGCTCTGTGCTGGTGTAGAGGACGGCAGCGAAGACTTTTGTAAGGTACGATTAGTTGGGGAGCCCGTAAGATTAATTATGAATTATAATACAAGTGCAATAAGTTATTCATTACACTCGGATCAGCGATCAGAGCTCACGAGTTTGATACGACGTTTTTCAACACATTTATGAAAAAAAAAATATTGCTTATATCGTTTAATTATGAAATTGAAAACGCTCTGTATGCTCGCATATAACTTGCAGTAAAGTACTAAGTTAACTTGCACATTTAATTATATTACGCACTAGTGTGTGATTTTATGCACGTGTGTGTTATAGCTTGGTTTATGGATCTAAAAGAAATGTAATGAGTTTCACTGTACTCCAAAGCCTGCAGCACGGACGTGAAGTCGCTAGTCTATCGGTCTTTTATCGGATACATTTCGGGGAGTGTGCTCTGGAGTTGCATAATTTGATTCCACCATCCCCATTCCATCTTAGGACGACCAGACGGACGGCAATGCGACATCCATACATGGTGGACGTTCCAACTTGTCGCACGAAGCGTTTTGCTTCCACATTCATAGTGCGTAAAGCTAACGAATGGAATTTATTGCCTAAATCTGTGTTTCCGCAAACATACAACCTGGGCATCTTCAAGTCACGAGTGAAAAGGTATCATCTAGGCAGGCGTGCTCCACCGTAGACCGCATAATCACTTAACATCAGGTGAGATAGTGGTCAAACGCTTGTCTATTCCCAATAAAAAAAAAACAAAAAAAACGAGCAAGTGTATAGAAAATCTTACCACGCTATTATTATCTTATCCACTTATCCACTAAGAAGTACAATTATTGCGTATCACGACTGTTTCATTATACTTTTAAAATCATAATTAAAAACATAATTAATAATTTAATCAGTTTTCCTAATTTTGCTTTCAATTATACATAACTAGTTTCAAAGATTTTTGCATCGACCTAGGTTCTACGCATGTCTGATGCCCTTCATTAAGTGGTCTGATGCCCTTCATCAGGTGGGCTGATGAAGGGCTGGTATGCTGCCGCACGCGTGGATCACCCGATGATGGGCAATGATCTCCAGAACATTTGTCGAGACATTCGATTACAAACGTAAATAAAGCCGGGGGGTATTATGTACTAGCAATATGACAAACTAACTAATATGTTACTATTACGTAATAAATTCTAACATAACACACAGTCACATCGATGTAAATTAGCGAAATATTGTACCGAATAATAAGTATATTATGTATATATGAATCTATTATGCCAACATATGTAATGTATCTAATATCTATGTTTCTATTTTTTTAATATTAAATAATGTCACAACTGTCAAACAACATAAAAATTATAAATAAATTATTGAAAATACAAAAATAAATATTCTATTGTTTTTGAAATAATCCATATTATGGATTATTTCTAAAAAATGCAAACATTAACAATAATTGTGTTACAAAAGGCAATGTCTTCCCAATATAATGCTATTTCACAATAAAGTACAGTAGTTTCTTAATATAAATATGAACAATATATAGTAACACAATTATTTTTAATTAAAACAAAAGACAAAGAACCAAAATTTTTGTACCATTTGCAAGAAAAAATATTTCACAAAAGAAAAAACCAATTAATTGACTGGTCGGTTGGCGCAGTTGGTAGCACTCTGCCTTCTGAGCCGCTGGTCCCGGGTTCGATTCCCGGCCAGGTCAAACATTTGTGTGTATGAACATGCCTGTTTGACCTGTGTCTGGGTGTGTACATGTATATAAGTATAAATATATATATCAGTCATCAGGTTACCATAGTACAGGCTCTGCCTAGCTTGGGACCTGAAGACCTTGTGTGAATGTTGTCCAATATAAAAAAAAATATGTATATTTATGACGTAGTAAGTAGTACGTAAGTTAGAATTTTGGTTTCACTTTCCAGGGTGATTCTGGTGGTCCTGTAGTTCTAACGGACAGTAAAATTCAAGTGGGAATCGTATCGGCTAGCTATGGATGCGCCGTGCCTCATCAGCCAGGGATTACAGTTAATGTCACTGATTTGAGAGATTGGATTCTAATAAATACTGGTGTTTAAAACACGACTAATATAAACTTATGTGTGGCCCAAATTCAACAGATTTCTATCCATTACTTTAATACAAGTGTCAGTTTAACACTATATGATTGTAGAATAATTAGAATATAATAATATAATAATAATATCTTTATTCAACAAAAAGGTTTACAATTTTTCCAATATGTTAGGCTATTTTAGATGCACAAATTTATACAAGAGTATCTGCTGCTGAACTAGGCTTAACACCCGTGCTTCAGCATACAGCGCTCTTCCCTGAGCGTTGAGGCATTGATAGCCGTTTGTATCAATTTAATTTAAAAAAAAATTGGTTGTCTGTAAAGTCGGTTTACGGACGATAGATTTACGTGATAACGTCATAATCATTTATGAGATGACTTTGACTTCGACTTCGACTTCGTCTTCGACTTCGACTTTGACTTCGACTTCGACTTCGACTTCGACTTCGACTTCGACTTCGACTTCGACTTCGACTTCGACTTCGACTTCGACTTCGACTTCGACTTCGACTTCGACTTCGACTTCGACTTCGACTTCGACTTCGACTTCGATTTCGACTTCGACTTCGACTTCGACTTCGACTTCGACTTCGACTTCGACTTCGACTTCGACTTCGACTTCGACTTCGACTTCGACTTCGACTTCGACTTCGACTTTGACTTTGACTTTGACTTTGATTATTTTATGTAATACAAAACTCAGGTGGAACGTTACGCGGAACGTTACTATTTTTCATGAGTGTTGCTGGTATTCATCAATTTATAAAACGTTATCACGTCAAAAAAAAATATCTCATAATCACTAGAATAATACTAGTTTGCATGCATGAGCATGCTCTTCCCACTGGTGTGTTTGAGAGTATGTGTGTTAGAATAGTTATGGTTTTAAGCGAAAAACGCTATTTTGACACAATTCTCCTACATTTTATTAGTGCAGCAACTCACGACATATACTAACATGCCATAAAACTATCTTTGTGAAAATGACTTAGAGAGCAAGAGAAGATGTCGATTTCAACCGCAATGATGTTAAGTATATGCAGTGCTCGTGTAAACGGGGCACCTTTTGTAATATAATATACTTCACATTTACCTCTCAATAGTGTTAAATTTTTTTACGAAAATATGTAACTAATTTCAACACTCAAAAGTGTGAAATAACTTGTCGAAGTCGGTACCATGACAGTGCAAAAGAAACTATTTTCAAAATATTGTTCTCATGATACCGACTTCGACAAGTTATTTCACACTTTTGAGTGTTGAAGTCCGGTTAAACTATTTGGTATGTCTTTTCACACTTTTCAGTGATATGTTTTGTTACTCACAGGATCAATTGTCATTGTATGTTCACCTATTTCTTCATCCGCAATTATGATGTCGTCCTCGTAGGCGTAATACTTTTCAGTTATTGGAGTGTAACTCAAAAACCGCTAGACTGGTTTTGATTAAATTTAAATTGTGTCTACACGCAAAGCACCAGCTTTTCAATAAAAACATGAATCATCATAATCGGTTTACCCAGTCGAAACTTCTGAGGTAAGAAACATAAAAAACATACGGGTTAAATTAAGAAACTTTTTTTTTATACTGTATAGATCTAGCGTTTGACCACTATCTTACTTGATGATCAGTGACGATGTGGTCGAAGATGTTATCACGCTAGACCTAGAATGCTCACTGGCTCTCAAGGACTGCTGCCTGAACACGTAAGTGTTTGGTGACAGTTTTTCAAACTTGAAGGTGGTAGCTAGCCAGACCCGATATGTACAATCCTAGAGTCTTCAAGTTGCGAGTGAATAGGTACCTTCTAGGTTTGCGTGCTAAATCCTAGACAACGTCATCACTTAACATCTGGTGAGACAGTTGTCAAACGCAAACTTATAATAAGTAAAAAAAAAGACAGTTACTCGAAAGTACCCTGCCACCATGCGAATTTAATTAGTGACTTGAAGGTAGGTGCTCTGATCATCCTTGCGGAAACATAGGCTTATATTACTGGCATATGGAGTTTGTATGTCTGTTGGTAGTATCAAAATCGAATCTTGCGAGGGTCACGCCATCATGATTTAATTATCAAGTGACAGATAAAAGTATGCAAAAAATGACAGTTTGACATAACAAGCTAATAAAGCCGTGTTATCTAGGCAAATATTCTATGTATGGCCATATGAAGCATTGCAGGGGCACAGTAATGATGCTAATTATGTAGTTATATTATATCTTTAGTTACTGTTTTAGGGTTTGCTTGCATTTATTTTTAAAGAGAATTAAACAGAGATTTGTTTTTGACTGTTGAAATATTATTACATATGTACATTATAGGATATAACATTAACATATAATTCTATTATATTAAATTATTAATTATATTTAGTTTATAATTCCCGCCTGCCAAGCGTGGCGAGTATTGGCAAATCCCCCTATATGGGGGAGGCATATGTCCAGCAGTGGACGCCCCATGGCTGAGAGAAGAAGAAGAGTTTATAATTAGGATTATAATTAAGGAGCCACACAGATTTATGGTTTGAGTTGGTAGTTGAGTTGTATGGTTGATATTACGATAAGTAACAGTAAATCGTAAGATTTGAAGTTTTTTTTTTATAAACACAAGGTATTCAGGTCCCAAACTAGGCAGAGTCTGTGCTATAGTAACCTGATGACTGATATATATACTTATATACATATACACACCCAGACACAGGTCAAACAGATATGTTCATACACACAAATGTTTGACCTGTCCGGGAATCGAACCCGGGACCCAGCGGCTTGGTTGGCAGCGCCAACCGGCCAGTCGTATATGAGGAACTAATTCTTTTTTTAACTGAATGACTATCGCAGAATCGATTCCCATTTAGGGCTTAAGTATAGTTCCAAGTAAATCAAGCCACGTGGGACTTGACTTGTGTCCTATGGTCTGACAGTTTTCATGACAATACAGCAGCCAATTATGTGATTGTATGTATTTTTAGAACCCATACTAATTGTTCATAATTGAGGAGATAACAATTGTCAATGATCTAGATATACGTTCAGCTCTAAAGGTATTTAAAGTACATTCTCTGAGAGGTATCATCAGTTACTGCTTGAAAAATGAGTATCATTACTTACTTGGTTTTGTTCCTCTGTGCTGCTCTAAGTTATGGTAAGTCTAGAATTCATCATCATCATCATCATTTCAGCCATAGGACGTCCACTGCTGAACATACGCCTCCCCCATTGATTTATATTGTCTTATCATTAAGGGGTGGGTTTGCCAATACTCGCCACGCTTGGCAGGCGGGTTGGCGAGCGCAGTACATAATGTGAGTCTCAGAAGGCGCTGCTGCCCACCTCCTGGTACGTGGTACTCCCTTAGCCGACTCTTACGACACCCACGGGAAGACATGGGGGGGTACTATTCTAAGCCGGTACCACTTAGAGACAGGTAAATAATGTAGATTTGAGTGCTTAACTGTGTAGTCCTTGTTACAAAAAAGACAGACATTATATGCAAGTACAGGCGTTACAATAAAAGACAAGAACAATAACCTAACTTTATGAATGTTTAAAACACGGGAGTTACTCACGTAATAAGTCAGAGGGCTCCGACTATAGTACTAGGCGAACCGCGACCGCGTCCGCAAGCGCCCCGTATTCTCCTTGAAAAAGGCCACCGGATGTGGTTGAAACTATAGTCAGAACCCTCTGACTTATTAAGTGAGTAACTCCCGTGTTTTAAGCATTCATAAAGTTAGGTTATTGTTCTTGTCTTTTATTGTAACGCCTGTACTTGCATATAATGTCTTTGTCTTTTTTGTAACAAGGACTACACAGTTAAGCACTCAAATCTACATTATTTACCTGTCTCTAAGTGGTACCGGCCTAGAATAGTACCCCCCATGTCTGCCCGCGGGTGCCGTAAGAGTCGGCTAAGGAAATACGTACCAGGAGGTGGGCCGCAGCGCCTTCTGATGATAGGAAATGATACTGCGCTCGCCAACCCGCTTGCCAAGCGTGGCGAGTATTGGCAAATCCCCCCTATATGGGGGAGGCATATGTCCAGCAGTGGATGACCAATTGCTGAGAAGAAGAAGACGATGATGTCAAGACAACGTTAACACGTGTATCGTCTGTATTGTATGCATACCTACTCGATATGATTAATTTATTTATTTTCTTTTATAACTTTTTTCGTTTATATACATACTGTTTTGGTCATTCCATATGATGTATTGTGAGCAACGGAAGAGGCTGAGTCCCGCAACACGGGATTTATCCTAGTGTGGAATTCAGGGCACATGGCATTGTATTACTTGTATTAATTATGGAATTATATAAACTATTAAGCTAAACTATTAAAACCTTGCTCGGAATTCGATAACGGTGGCATGACAGCAAGATCAAGCCGTTGGTGGGGTTCGAACCAGCATCAATTAGTTTGGCAGCCGATGGTACAACCGCTGGCTATCACCGCTTCAGATCTCTAGGTATCAAATATCGATTCCTGGTTCATTGAACGCCGTCTCGATCTGGTGCCGGCATGCTGTAGTAAGTACTTATATACAAATTAAAATTAAATTTACAAAAACTATTATGTAGTCTGAACGTGGTGATAGCTTTCGTTTGACAACAATGTCATATCAGCTTGGTGACGAAATTTTGAATGACTTAGTTGTAAAATTTTATTTATAAATTTATTTTATTTATAAATTTTGAATGACTAAGTTGTAAAACTTTATTTATAAATTTATTTTATTTATAAATTTTGAATGACTTAGTTGTAAAATTTTATTTATAAAATTATTTTATTTATAAATTTTGAATGACTTAGTTGTATAATTTTATTTATAAATTTATTTTATTTATAAATTTTGAATGACTTAATTGTAACATTTTATTTATAGATTTTATATCCGCTCGTCTTCTCACTGACGTTGGGAAGATTGTAGGAGGAACAGAAGCAAATATTGCGGATTACCCATATCAGTCCTATTTGTTACTATATAATGGATCAGACTATTTTGAATGTGGTGGTTCTATTATCAGTCGCTATAACATACTAACTGCCGCCCATTGTCTTCCAGGGTAAGTTTTGGTTTAATTTTGCTATATTGTTTTATTTTTATCTTTCAATCCCATTTTCATACACAATAGGACTTTATAAGAATTCCACAAAGGAGATTTACTATATATTATAATAAAACGCGTAATAGCATTAATTTAGCGTTATTTTATAAAGTGTTTAAATAAATGGAATAATTGATTAACCCAAATTCTAATTGTTATTTTATTACCAAAACAGTTATAAGTTTAATAGTGAAGATTATAAGAAAATTTGTTATGAAAAAGGTGAAATTATGGTAATTAAATGAATTAAATTTATTTATTTAGAATCATGAAATTTTAATTTACACTATTTTTAACGGGTATAACGTGGTACTTACGCGTAGTCGAGACGGGACGTTACGACTAACGCACCGCACTCAAGATCCTGATGAAGGCTTCCGGAAGAAGCCGAAACAATTGTCGATCGTGATATCGACTACGCGTAAGTACCACGTTATACCCTTGTTATTAAATCAAACGGGGCTTAATCGCGAGAAAACATTTAGTAATTTATTTACCTCGACGTTAAGCCCCGTTTGATTTAATAACAATGTGTTCGAATCGCGAAAGTCTAAAAATTACACGTTATACCCGTTAAAAATAGTGTAAAGTAATCATGAGCGTGAGTTTTAATATTATTATATGAAATTTTAATGTTACATAATATCTGTTTCAGTATCATAAACGTGACAGCCAGAATAGGCAGTTCGTTTTCTAACAGCGGCGGAAGAACTTACAGCTCTAGTATATTCACAGCACATCCCAGATATGATCCAAACACTTATGATTATGACGTGGCTGTCATCAGATTCCCGGAAGGTATGTCGCTCGACGGCACAAATGCATCAACAGTGCCGTTGGTTCGTAGTGGAAGGATGATACAACAGGATACGATGATGAATATAACTGGATGGGGCACTACCAGTGTAAGTAAACAGCATCACTTCATCCCTACGACAACTACTAGGCGTAGCCTGCCTTTATTGTATACACCGTGTCACGGGTAGTATGAACGGACCCACACAATCATATCACAGTAACACCCAAGACCCGAAAACCAACATCTTTGTTCATTACTTAAATAGCCTCAGCCGGGTCTCAAACCTGGGATCGCGCTTATAAAGTCATTGCCTCTGATCACTGAGGTACGTCGACCGTCTGTCTAGATTCGAACCCGTGGTCGAACTGATCAATGTTGAAGTAGCCGAGCAATGTAAGCGTCAGCTGTCAATCTGACAGTCGCCAGTGCAATCTTAACCAGCTGGCGTAAGGTTCTGGTGAAAGTTACATCGTTATCAAATCCATAGCGGTGGTAAAGTATAAACCCTCTTAGCTAGCAACTATCCTCATGTGTATGGATCTGAATGTTGGGCAGCGAAAAGGGTGGATGAAAAAAAAGTGCATGTGGCAGAGATGCGAATGTTGAGATGGATGTGTGGTGTGACTATGATAACTAGATAAAATAAAGAATGAGTTTATCAGAGGAAGCTTGAAAGTAGCACCAGTGAATGATAAGTTGAAAGCGAATAGATTGGCTTGGTATGGGCATTTCATTAGGAGGGATGAAAAACATATAACAGGAAGAATACTTAACATGAATGTGGATAGATATAGAGGTAGAGGAAGGCCGAAGAAGCATCTATGGAATGATATGTTCACGAAAGGTGTGAGCACTGAGACGACTAATGATAGAAGAGAAAAACAAATGTTATTCCGACCCCGCCTTGTATGTTACTTTTTTTCGTGATAGCAATAGATTTTTAGTTTTACACATTATTATATATACATATATATAATGGATAGGTAACGGACATGCCTGAAACTTATGTCAAAACTTCGACTATAAACGGGAGTAAAGGCGGTTCATACATCTATATAATAGTACTGATGTTCACGATATGTTTTGTAGGAAGGAGGAACAGGAACGGGCCGCTTAATGAAAACCTCAGTTCCGACTCTCATAAACGAAGATTGTCAAGCCCATCTTAACAATACTGTGATAACAGAACGAATGCTTTGCGCTGGTCTATTTGAAGGTGGCCGGGATTCATGTCAGGCAAGTCTTTCTTACATATTACATTGAATATTAATTTATTATATATTATATTATATTGAACATGTTTTTGCATTTTATTCCATTTGAGTACTTCAAATAGTAGTGGAGAGCGAAAAGGTTATCACTTTGCTGTTGTAGTCTCTTAGAATTCCATCTTGATTTTTGGATTCTTCTTCTTTAGGACGAGAAGAAACAAAAAATGTTCTAATCCTTGAAAGAAAAGACACCATGAGTATGGCGAAGACCTCTCTTTTAGGTTAAACATAAATTGAGTAGTTGGTTGATATAAGTAATAAACAATGAGACTACCTACCCTAAGTACCTAAACTATAGTTTCAACATAAAAAGTGCGGGTTGCACGTTTTAGATACTTTCTTTACTTTTTATTCTATATTTAATGTCATAGATCATCAAAAAAAATTGGTTGTCTGTAAAGTCGATTTACGGACGATAGATTTACGTGATAACGTCATAATCATTTATAATGTCATAATCATTGACTTTGACTTTGACTTTTATTATTTTATGTAATACAAAACTCAGGTAGAACGTTACGCGGAACGTTACTATTTTTTATGAGTGTTGCTGGTATTCATCAATTTATAAAACGTTATCACGTCAAAAACACAAATTTACAAATTTCTGTCAATTTATATGTATTAGAATATATATTAACATATTCCAATACATATACAATGACACAACAGTAGTTTTAAACTACATAAACTAAAAATAAGATATACAAGAATTTACGTTAAGGTATTATTCCGTTCACAAAACTCCAGATAGAAGACGAAAAACATCTTAAGAGGATCACGTTAGACCAGAAGTCTACAAGCTTTTCGGACGGAAGAGCCAAAATTTAAGTCACCAAATTTTCCAGAGCCAGTTAAACTTTTTCCTCAAATCATTTGCACGCTATTTATTTAACTCAAAAGAGCTACATGGGGATCGCAAGGCGCAAATTTCCGTCCCCTGCGCTAGACCGTTAGATCGATGGTCAGATGCAGAAGGCGGTGCTTACTGTTTAATCACTGATATCTAAATTGTAAAAAAATGAACCTGAGGAAATAGTGAAACAAAGAGTTAATAATAATAATCAACCCATTTAATTCTAATCCAAACTAATTCATGAACTAAATACATTTCCTATGGTCTAAAAAACCCTTTAATCACTATCGTTATTGTCTTCATTTCCATCGATCGAAACCCCTTCTCGGGTATAGGCCTCCTGCAGCTTGTTCCAGGTATCATTGTCGTTTGGTTTCTTATCCAGTGATTTCCTTTTATGTCTTCAACCCTTATTTTTCTAGGATTTCCTCGTCTTTGTTTTTCTGTCGGACCATCATATATTGTTGAATAATCATATTTTCTTAATATTGCCATTGTTATCATTCTCAACTGCATCCCCAGGGTGACTCCGGTGGTCCAGGTGTATACAGAGGTACACAGATTGCTATTGTATCCAGCGGGTTTGGGTGTGCAAGACCTGCAATACCTGGGATCTACACCAACGTTACCAACCCTAGAATTAGAAGGTGGATCAGAAGCCAAACAGGAGTTTAAATTTATATATTAGGTAATATCTACGTGTGACTAGAAGAACATGCCAAGGACTTTGAATTAGTACTATGATAAATAATGTATCCTATTTAAGCATCAGTGAATGCAATAAATTATTTATGCAATAAGTTTTAAATTATTTATAAGCTTAGTGCTTGACCAATATGGCACTTGATGATGAGTGAGAGGTTACATGGTCGAAGGAGGAATCACGTCGCTGTATCTACTTGTAACTTGTTGTTGAACTGTTAACTGATACATTATGAATGTATAAAACACGGGAGTTACTCACGTAATAAGTCAGAGGGTTCCGACTATAGTTTCAACCACATTCGGTGGTCTAGGAGACGCTTGTTATTCAAGCTGTACCAACTTGAAGTGCCAGATCGTCTTGTTCGCATCTTACAAGACTTCCTCAGGGATCGAAGCTTTCGCTACCGCGTAGAAGGAACGCTCTCTCTCCCCCACCCTATCCTTGCCGGCGTCCCTCAGTGATCCGTGCTCTCGCCCATTCTCTTCTCGCTATATACCAGCGACATACCACGATCTGAACCTTCAGTTCAGATTGCCCAGTTTGCAGATGATACAGCCATCTACTGCACTGGGTGGCACATGGTCAGACAGAGAGCCGCCTTACAGAGAGCCATCACCGACATCGGTGCCTGGTTCCGTAAATGGCGGATCTCTGTCAATCCGGATAAAAGTACAGCTGTGTACTTTACCGAGATAGGCCGTTTAAAAAAGCCCAACCCTATAGCCCTCTTCGGCAAGCCCATACCGTGGGCTAACTCTGCCAAATATTTAGGTGTGATCCTTGATCGGAAACTCACTTTCGAGCAGCACATCACTAAAGTTCGAAACAGGGCGGCCTTCGTATTGGGTCGCCTCGGTCCCCTTGTTTGCAAAGATAGTAAACTTTCACTTAGAAATAAAATCACCTTGTATAAACTCTGCGTCCGCCCAATCATGACCTACGCCTCCGTAGCGTTCGCTCATTGTCACCCTCGCGATCTCCACCGTCTCCAAGTAATTCAGAATCGGTTCGCTCGCAAGGCGGTCGGCGCTCCGTGGTATATGCGGAACACCGACCTGCATTGCGACCTCGAATTAGAGTCCATAACCCAATTCATTAAGACCTGCTCCCGTCGCTACTTTGACGCGGCTCCCCACCATCCCAATCCTCTGGTAGTGCAAGCTGCCAACTATTCCACCACCCCGACACACCCGCACCTTCAACCCCCCCGACGACGCCGCCCTAGGCACGTATTGGATGACCCGGACGACCCCATCGCTGTCGCCTTGTCGCTAGCTTTAGCGTCGTCCCACGGTCATCCCGGTAGAATACAAGGTCGAGAGTCCCTGGTATACTCAGTCAGACACCGAGCTCGACGGCGAGCTCGAGGCAAAAACATCCTGGTTAGATTCTCTCCAAATAGTCAAAGAGCAAACATCCTTAGGGCCCACTTACGGACCACTCTGGTACCGGGGCAAGTCGATCCGATATCTCCCTGTCCTGGCGACAGCTCAAGCCGAGGTCCGAACCTCAGTGGTGCCCTTGAGCTAGTCGCCTCGTCCTCTCCTAGTGGCACAGCGCCGTCAGCGCTAGCCTCACTAGGCGGTGCGCCTTCTGCGACCGCACAAATACCGGGCTGAGCACCATCTGTGCTCGCCCCCCCTCCGGTGAAGCTGTAAATGCCGGTAGAGGCAAACAGCATTAGTCCGTTAGAAAAAAAAAAAAAAAAATGGTCTAGGACAATACGGGGTGCTCGCGGACGCGGTCGCGATTTGCCTAGTACGGTTCGATGGTTCGACTATCATTTGTTAATTACTGATAGTGGTAGTAGGCCAGGTGGAAACTGTAAAATATCAAGCCGAGTATAGGGATTGAGCCAGTGACCGTCAGATTGATAACCGACAATTACATTCTTGAGGCTGTAATTTTCGGTTGCCCTTGTAACCTCTTCATTCAGACTTTGTATTATTTGTATTGTCACTCGTATACACAAAGCGTACCTTCCGCTAAGTCATACAATATTTTAAACACTGACAATATAAAAGTTTGTTGCGAACATTTGAGTGATTTAAACACTTGTTAAATGCACAAAAGAACATTATTAAGCATATCTTTAGCATAAATGTTAATAATCGGGTTGCAATTAAGTAGTATCGACAAGCGTTCAAGACTACGTTCCGCGCGCGACTGAGTGTAGGTAAGATCACTGGACTCACTTGAGTAGGCGATGTAAGAACGTTCCATATCTCCCTTAGTAACACTACCAATGTACGAACCATATTGAATATTGACCTTGAATTTAGCAAATATGAAGTTAGACAGGACTTTAGAGCATAATCCCCCACGCTGACCAATGCGGATTAGCATATTAGATAGTGGGTTCAGGCAGCACTCCTTGAGAGCCAGTAAACATTCTAGGTCTAGCGTGATAACGTCTTCGATCACATCATCACTGACCATCAAGTGAGATAGTGCTTAAACGCTAAATCTATAGAGTATAAAAAATCCCCGGGCAAATAGTGCTTTCACTTACATGATTACCTAATTGCAAAAGTTAAAATATTTTGTCAAGACCCACGTAACTGAAAACTAAAATCTGTTTAGTCTAAGTAAAATGTTAGTATTATCTTATCCTACTACAATATGAATAAAATATTACAGGAAATTTCATAATTAACTTGTTTTGTCTTAGAATATATAATGAGCACCTGCCTTATTAAAAGGGTTGCTTTATAACGTTCCTAAGTAAGAAAACTTCATTGAAAGGGCTGATGAAAATAATATTTAATTAGGATAATCATTGAAGCTTTATACCAACGGTATAATTAAAAAGGAAGATACCGTATAATCTAAGATCGGGTAATTAAAAGTAGACTAGATACAACTACGGCCCGGTCAGGATTATTCTAAACCGACGATGCTCTTGTACGAAAAGTCTGATGACCGTGGATCAAGCGAAAGAAGTGCATCAAGATTGTAGCAATTGTAAGGCTGTAGTCTCTGCCTACCCCTACGGGGTAGAGGCGTGATTATATGTACATATGTATGTGGGACACAACTACGGGTAAACGCAGACAAGATTTACAAGAGCTATTTGGATTTTGTGAAGGCGCCGGACGGCATTATTTCTTCTAAACTATAACAATATTTAGTGAGAACCATACGTGCTGTACAGTTGCCGGCTCGATTGCGACTGAGGCAAATAAGTTGCATGGACCTAATTGATGCGCACGACACTGGAAGAGTAGGTACCCCATATCACGTCAAAGTCTAAAAACGACAAAAATACGAAACGTACATTATTCCTAATATTTTTAATCAACACGCATCAAGATTTATTCTACACACTAAGCCTGTGAACACTTCTATGTCATCGTTACCTTTAGACATAGACAAATACATCACATTTTTAACAGCTTCAGCACACAACAATTATTACAGTACTATATAGAAGATCTATTATATCAGTAAGCAGATAAGAATACCTATATACACATGCCCACACGCACTCATAAACCCTCACACTCTTGCACACAAACACACATAGGTACCAGACACAAATGAAAAATTTGTTGTGTGCTACAGCAGCAAAAAGGGCTCAAGCCTAGTGGATAGCGAGGCACTGTTATTCTGCCGAGACCTCCTTCTATCGCCAGAGCCAGTGAGGAACCACACATAACACCTACAAATTAATGTAAATATAAAGATATTTACACATAACACACATACATTTACACACAAACATATACCTACAATAAGATTTAGCTATTTATTTATTTAGAATGCTTTTCATAGACGATTTGAATCTTCTTTCCATGAGCTTTTTCAATTAACTTTATTAGAATAATAGAATTAGGTTCATCAAGAGGCAAGAGCGACTGGCCGGTTGGCGCAGTTGGTAGCACTCTGCCTTCTGAGCCGCTGGTCCCGGGTTCGATTCCCGGACAGATCAAACATTTGTGTGTATGAACATGTCTGTTTGACCTGTGCCTGGGTGTGTATATAAGTATAGATATCAGTCATCACGTTACCATAGTACATGCTCTGCCTAGTTTGAGACCTGAAGACCTTGTGTGAATGTTAAAAAGAAATATGTAAGAGCTCTTCACTTGCGTGGCCACAGTTACAAAATAGCGCAGCAGATAACGTCGCGAGTCTGCTTTAAGTTTGTAGCAAAACACACGCCTTACAAACATCATGATACGGAGGCAGTTCTATGGGTAAAGTGCAATGTGAATTGAAAAAAAAAATGCGACGATGGTCACAGCAGAGTTGCAGCACACCGAGGAAGGCGAGGTAGTCGTGTAGCAGTTCATGAACATTGGTATCGGTGACGTCTATAAGGCGAATATATTCTATAAATATAAAACTAAGTACAGTAATTTGATCCTTACTTCGTGTTAAATTTGATAAGGTTACGAATTTAACTTTAATTTATTTATGTAACGGGCCACGTTCAAATATTGCCGCCATCGACTTGGCCGAGTGACGTATGTAACTATTACGCGAGAACAGCCAATGAGCGGAGCGAAGCCCCGCTCCATTTTTGTGTTTTATTACGGCGACGAGTCGCGTCACATGTTTTGGCTGTGTGAACCCCGAGAGCGGGCGATGTACTGTTGACGAACGTCTTGTTTTCTCTCTCTACGCACGCGGTCACAGCACCGATCATTTTAATTGCAAAAAAACGTTGAAGTAAAGTAAAAAACTACGACCTGAAGATCCAAGCGTATCATTTACCTTACATTTATGATTTCAATTTTATTACATTATATTTTGAAATAAAATTACCACTGACATATTTTTTTTTATTCACAATAGACAGGCGTTTGACCACTATCACATGTAATGTTAATCATCATCATCATCACCATCTCAGCCATAGGACGTTCACTGCTGGACATATGCCTCCCCGATTGTGATGTTAAGTGATGATGCATATCATATATATTATTATGACGTAACATTTGGAATACTGTGCAGCATATTTTTATTTTGTTAAGAAGATCGGTACCCAAACGGAGCTTTTCGTTGCGTTACCTTTGATTTTATTGATTTTGGCCAAAGCCACAGAGAACCAAAAACAAATCGTTAAGCCCGATACCTGCAAATGAAAATGGACAGAAAACAAAACTTTTTCTCTGAATGACAAAACTCGCAATGAATACTAACGCAGAATGCCTTAGCATTTAAATGAACGGGTCCAGCAAAACTCCTGTGTAGCTGAAACTTTTTTAATTTTGTCGAAAGCCAGGCCAGGTGCTGAGCTCACGTCAGTTACCATTTGAGTAGAGCTGGCAAGATCGAGGATTAGCCGGATACTTGAGTAACAAAAATGCCGGCAGTACAATTAACTGATAGGTCGGGAGAAATCATCTTAGACCGCGTCGAACGTTAACATCAGGTGCGATAGAGGTCAAAAATAAACCTTCCACCATAAAAAACGCAAGCTTATCACACTAATATTATAAAGGCGATTTGTGTATGTGTGTATGCATGTATATATGCTTGTATGTGTGTATGTTTGTTACTTCTTCACGCTCAAAAAGCTACACCGATTTCAATGAAATTTGGTATGGAAATAGTTTAAGCCCTGGATTAACACATAGGCTACTTTTCATCATCATCATCATCATCATCAATCATCAGCACGCGGGTAAAACCGAGGGGCGCAAATATGGGTGTTTACAAACAGTTGTAGGTCTGCTAGCCCGCTTATGTATATCGTTTATATATAGAGTCTTGATTCAATTCTTGATTCGATCAAAAACTACGAAATTTTGGTCTGATAGTTAAGTTATGAACTTTTAAAAATTTTATTTGAATGAAGTCGTGAATTTTTGGATGCTTATTATCTGTATCAATTATGTTGTAATAAAACCTAAAAAGTATTGTTTCTTATATTTAATAAGTTGAAGTTATTAATTTTTTTGTTGAATTCTAAATTTGAATTTTTTTACGTATGGTAAACTGGAAGTGAAAGGAGGATGGCAGAACCAGCCTTGCTCCCGAAAAACGAAATGACAACCCGTTCATGTATTCTTTATATATGAAAATTTAGATTATATTTTTGTGGATTCCGTGAATAATTTGCATTATTTATAAAGTTGGGAATCAAAAGTACTTTTATGTTATTTATTTGTGTGGTGTTTGTAGTTTTCGAACGCACCCTATATTTCTCATTATGTTTGTTGCGTTCGAATACTTACGCTCTGAAATTAATTGTTATTGTTACTCTATAATCTGTAGTCAGCTGTTCTGTAGACCCGGACTGCGTTCATAAACACACCCATGCCTAGTTTATTCCAGAATATAATATGTGATTTGTATCTGTAGTGCGATCTATGCTATATTGCTTTTTCTGAGATTTTTTCCGATCCATTGAATGGTTCGCATATGGACGTGTAGTTAACATACTGATACAGATGATTTTCCTTGATAACTTTTTACTCCCAACTTCTAGGAAAATGATTAAATATACAATGAACAATATATTTATTGCTCTATCGACAGGTATAAGTTTCATTCATGAACGCGGTTTCTTTCTTCTAGGCTGCAAATGTATGGGAGTCTGCCATCCTCCTTTCAAATCGATGTTTGAGTTACTTCGACACTATTTGACGTTGGATTATTGGTATAAATTCGGGCTGATAACGAGCTGGATATTCTGAACATGAAATTGGGATATTTGGTACCAAGTGTGGCAGTTAAAGTCATTAAGTGATGAACATAAATATTTTATATTATGCAGATGTTTTAAACTATTAGTAGTATATCATATATGCACACTGTGGTTTTATCTCTAGAATCTTGTATTAAATTATATGACTTTTTTTTCATCTCACACGAAAAGCCTTCCTTAAAATGTTCAAACTAAAAGTCTTTTAAGTGAAAATGCACATTTTCTATTTACGCTTAAATTCAAATTCATATAACTTCTATAAGAGATAGCATTAATCTCTTAGGGTGTTTATTAAATAGGGTACTTGAAGCCGGTACCAAATAACGTGACGACGTATTTTATCTAAACTACCCTCAATTGAATAATAACATCTAATTATAGTAATATAATTCATAGGTGTTATACGAATTATTAATTCATCGCTACGGTATAAAAACTATCTTATACAACACCATTTTAGATTGGTTGATTGAACAACAGAATCACTGTTATTAGCTATTTTGCTTGATCCAATCAAACGCCAATCAGATTGTGTGAAGCCAAAATTTTTAAAAAAGCATGTAGCGATTTGTAACATATTATTGGTTTTAGCAAGGTAACCAGAACTATCTGGCTCTTAAGCCGGATAGTCCCATCTCTACTCACGTCAGGTCCAATTCGACAGACAATCTCCACCTTCCTGAATTTCAGAGATAAGAAGCACTCATTTTGTGAAGAAATGTAATCGTTTACTTTTTAATTGAGATTCCTTTGATTAGCACCGTTTGCACTTATTCGAGCGATTTGTGAAATTAGTTTTTAAATTTTAATTGGAAGGTGCGAGCAGAGCTTTTTAATTTCTTTTTATGTCATCACATTAACAGACAGTATCTGTAATTACAATCAGAAAAGAAATACACCAACGTTGTATCCGGACACCATTGAGTAAAAGCAATAATCAGCATGTGGCTCAGTGGTCAGTGATATGACGTCTGTGTTCTCGGGGCCCTGGGTTCGAATTCCGGCAGGGGCAAGCATTTGTGGGATTTAGTGTAGGTGTTTGTCCCGGGTCTTGGATGTTTGTGTGCTGTATTTGTGTGTGTCCATGCCTCCCGTGACATAGGGAATCCTTGTGCGAAGGAGTATGATAAATTTAAAAAAAAAATGAGTTGAAAGCTGTTTGCCAGCTTTGTACGTTATCTATTCTGTACAGTTCAGAAATCATAGAATCAAAGTGATGTCTTAGAAGCTTAGGTCCTCAATAGTGGTAGTGATTCTCTAGTTCAACTAAACTGATATTCTGAAAAATAAGATAATTTCTTACGTGGTTACGATAAAGTTCAAATTAGTATGACACTTATGAATAATGGCACTAAAATTAGACAATTTTATTAAAATTGAGTAGTTTTGAGTAAAATAGGGCACAACTTATTTGGTACCGACTTAAACTACCCACAATTGGCCAGCAATCGAATAAAACTCGTCTAATATTAGAGATAGCGTTGCATGAAGTTACACGAATTTGAATGTTAGCATTAATATAATACAAGCTATTTCATTTTGCAGAATTTTAGTGAATTTTAGCTAGTTCTTCCAGTGATTAACAGAATTAGGACCATTAACCCTATCTATTATATACCTATCTATATATTATTTTAAATTAACGTTTGGGTGTGATTTAAATTGCTTTGTTAATGGACTACCTATATCCCTCTAAGGGAGTGTCCAGACCTGACGAATGCGCCGTTCGCGCGCCGTATGCGCACCGTTCGCGCGCATTTGTTGTTCGGGCGCCACGGCGAACGGTGCATTCGTCAGGT
Source organism: Apeira syringaria (assembly GCA_934044485.1). Lineage (NCBI taxonomy): Eukaryota > Metazoa > Arthropoda > Insecta > Lepidoptera > Geometridae > Apeira > Apeira syringaria. Next base: position 17,661,905 of record OW203662.1, on the reverse strand, counting down.
CTGGACAGTAATATTATAAAAGCGAAAGTATGTATGTAAGTGTGTACATTGGTTACTCCTTCACGGTCGAACGTCTACACCGATTTCGATGAAATTTGGAATGGTCAAAGTTGGACCTTGGAATAACACATAGGTTACTTTTATCACGGGGTAAGTATAGGTATAGGCAAAACTGTACTTCACGCGGGTGAAACCACGAGGCGCTACTAGTATAGTATAAAACAAACAAAGTTATTGCTTTCTTAAATATTATTTGCAGCTCGAAGATTGCTCAAAGTAAACTTTTGTATCTAGATATTTTGAACCCCCGTCACAATTATGTAGGAGTATTTCAGCCTAAACTGTACAGCGGTTCGATACAAACAGATCAATCAAAGAGACACTGCCTGTTTCTTTATATTATCATTATCATCGTCTCAGCCATAGGATGTCCACAACTGGATATCCCCCATTGATCTGCGAAAGATCCGGTTCGAAGCGGCTCGCATTCAACCTCTGCAATCTTAGTCAGGTTGTCTGTCACCTTTTTGGTAGACGTCTTGTACTTAGCTTGGCAGTCCGAGGTTTAGGTAGGTCGAGGTAGGTCGAGGTGTAGGTTTAGGACCTTCCCATCTTAGCTTTTCCTTTTATATGTACAGATTATTTTCCATAACAAATGTGTTGCTATTTACTAAACTTTATTATATAAAAAAGAGTGGACAGAGGTATTATTTAACTATAGGCTGTGTCGCGAGTCGCTACTGTGCCCGCGTGAACAAATAAAAGGAAAGACAAATGAAAACGTAATTAAGCATAAGGAAAACTTTTAAGAGAGCGTTAAAAAGTTCTTTAGCTCTGGCAACATTATTTATTTTCCTCCGAGGGGTAATCTTGTTATTTGTTTGTTTCTTTTAAATGTAATTTTTATAATTCAATGCATATTTATAGATGTAGTAATCTGTGCTGAAGTTCTTTAATTTGTTGAAAAGTTGGAGAGACTTTCACAGAGCCCACGCAAAAAAGAATACTGAATCTGATTTGGTAAAAAGAAATTGAAAAATTAATAAGTTAGACGGTTACTGACCAAATTATTGTTACGCAGCTGTAAATAAAATTCAAAAATAAATTTGTATGTCCGTAGTATTTTTGTATAGTGTATATTCAAAAGTGTTTTTTTGGATTCTTTTATTCAATTCAATTCAATGGTACATACAATAACGGTATTAAAGAGTTGTATGTCTCATTGAATAAACATTAGGGTGGACGGGAGCAAACATTCAAATAAAAAAAAATACCAAAAAATGAAACCGACTTCATCAACACTCAGAAGTGTGAAATAATTTGTTGAAGTCGGTACCATGATAGTTCAAAAGTAACTAATATCAAAATATTTTTCTCATTGTATCCATCATTTATATCCATTTTTGGTCAAAAATTTTTACACTCTTTTTAGTGACTTTTGTTACTCATTAGATCAATTGTCATTGTGGTGTAGGTATGTTTACCGATGTCTTCACCTGCTACTATAATATCGTCTAGGTATATGCACGCATTTTTCAGTTTTTGGAGTGTAACTCAAAAACTGCTTGTCCAATTCACCACCGTTCCCATGAAAAACAGTTCACCCAGTCGGAAGTTATACGGTAACAAACATAAAAAAACATACGGGTCGAATTGAGAACCTCTTCCTTTTTTGAATTGGTTAAAAAAATCAGACGGCTTTTTAGTGCTATTATAGCATAGCTGAGATGGCAAAGTGATAGGCTGGTATTTTGTAGTCGTGGGTACAAATCCTAATAGATTTGAAATTAACGGTATTGTGTATAGCCAAGGCGAACATAAAATCGTTAGAGCTTTTAAGTTCAATATGATGCAAGATTTAGGCAAGATTTAATCATAATCGATGCATAGATTATGATTAAATCTTGCCTAAAGGCGAAATTTTGAGGAGAATTGTTCCGAGGTTTTACATAATATTTAAAACTTTAATCAGCTAGCTGTGTTTAGACGCGTGGACTTCGGTTTCCCATTACCGTAGTGTAAAAAGTAGCCCACTTACTATTTCAGAATATAATCCATTTCAGTCTTTTCTTTAGATCCAACTATCAAATGAGATAGTGGTCAAACGCTAGACCCATAGATTATAACAAGATGCATTGAGCAGTTTAAGCATTATTGAACAACAAACATCCGTACGTACAAACACATTTACATATACATATTGAACAGAACAGTTATGATTAATACATATTTGCTTTATAAGTGTTTTAACTGATATAGCCAATTAAAAATCTTATAAAAATATTTTGGCACAGCTGTATTGACGATTTTCATAAGTAAATATGGCGCATGCAACTCTGCCGAAATATAATACGACAATAAATAAAATGCATGGTAAATTTGAGTCTGAAAACTGAAGCGAGTTTCTTCCATAATTGTAATGTAACAAACCGACTAGGACTAGTGTTTACCACGTGAGTCCTAGTCGGTTTGTTACAATACAATACATGGTAAATACATGTAAAATATCGTTCATTTTAATATCTTTTTTTATTTATGATTTTTTTTATATTATTTTATGAAAAATACGTACAGTTCAAAACATTAAGTAATCTCATAACATATTTTAGAATAGCGAACCAGCCTGATTTCGCATGTGTACAATTTATATTACACACAAGGTTTTAATAAAAACATACATATACATAATATTAATTTTCGGCGATAAATAGCCATAGAAGGCGGTGGGACAGTTACGATTTAAAATTGTTATACACAGTGTTACTCTTTCACATACTTTAACACAACAAAAGCAAACGACCCAAAAATTTCATTCCGATATTCTCATCTTATTTTTTTATTTTTCTCCAGCATTTAAATAAAGATATCGGGTTTCTGCATCCATTTGCGAAAAAGGAAAGTAATTTGAGCGAAACAAGAAAAAGGTGGGTCTTAATTGCGAAACAAAATTACGACGATACTGGAAAACCGTCAAGAGATAGAAGAAAAATAAACCGCTAGTGTCGACGGTTACCCTTTTCGCGTCCCGTTTACCTAGCCGTCGCCGCGTCGTCGTTTTCAAGCAGTTTTCACTTGAAGCGCAAGTTTTTGGGGTCATTTGATATGGTTTCTATTAATTAATTGACAACTTTGGTGCCGTGGTGGTGCCGGCCTAGAATAGTACTCCCCCATCTCTTCCCGCGGTCGCCGTAAGAGTCGGCTAAGGGATAACGTACCAGGAGGTGGGCAGCAGCGCCTTCTGAGGATCGGAAATCATACTGCGCTCGCCAACCCGCCTGCCAAGCGTGGCGAGTATTGGCAAATCCCCCCTATATGGGGGAGGCATACGTCCAACAGTGGACGCACATAGCTGAGAAAAGAATTGACAACTTATACAGACTTTAATATTGATTATTTATTATAACACAATGGCCCTAATTCTGGTTATCACTCAAACTAGCGTAAATTCACTAAAATTCTTCAAAATGAAATAGCCCGTATACGATTTACGCTTAAATTAAAATTCGTGTAACTCCATACAACGCTATCACTAATATTAGACAAGTTCATAGACAAGACATATTCAACTGCTGTAAGATAATCGATCGATTCAACCAGTTATATCACACTTTTGAGTGTTGAAGTCGGTTTCATTTTTTGTGATTTTTTTTTGTAACTATAGCTTTACTTTATATTTTGGATAATTTTATTATGATTATTAAATTTAATAACTCTAATTAATTGACAATATGGTATATATTTTAACTACTGTAAATCAACTATAATTCAAAACGACATGCCAAGCATAACGTTCCGTGCATTATGCTATGGCCAGTAGTATTTTAAAAATCTTTGGTAAAATCCTATGCTACTAATATTATAAATGCGAAAAATTGTATGTTTGTTACTCCTTCACGCTCAAACGTCTACACCGATTTCGATGAAATTTGGTATGGAGATAGTTTAAGCTCTTGATTAACACATAGGCTACTTTTATCTCGGAAAAAGTATAGTTCCCGTGGAATAATTGAGGTAGCGAGAAAACCGTATTCCACGCGGGTGAAACCACTGGGCGCTACTAATATCATTATAAAAGCTACGTGTTACTACATGTTACACAATTATTATTTATTAATTTATTATTACTACTGACTGGCTGGTTGGCGCAGTTGGTAGCATTCTGCCTTCTGAGCCGCTGGTCCCGGGTTCGATTCCCGGACAGTTCAAACATTTGTGTGTATGAACATGTCTGTTTGACCTGTGTCTGGGTGTGTATGTGTATATAAGTATGTATATCAGTCATCAGGTTACCATAGTACAGGATCTGCCTAGTTTGGGACCTGAAGACCTTGTGTGAATGTTGATAAATAAAAAATAAAAAAAAATAAAAAAATATACAGTTCCAGGTCGCACTAACAAACAATCTAACGAGCTATTTTCTGTTAGGTAACACTAAAGATGACAAAATATATAAACAGTTACTGATTTTTCCTTAAATACGGATGATTTAGAATTTATGTTATACTGGCTGCGCCCTGCGGTTGTACCCGCATGATGATGAAAAACGGTGATGATGGTGGATAAGCCTATGTGTTAATCCAGGGTATAAGCTATCTCCACACCAAATTTCATCGAATTCGGTGTAGACGTTTGAACGTGAAGAGGTAAAAAACATACACACATACACACAAACTTCTGCGTTTATAAGATTAGTAGGATATTAATTTAATCATGCCTTTGTGATCTTTTTTGTAGTCGGCTTACATAATAGCTTGTCTTTTAAAAATAGAGATATAAATACTCTTTAAAACTGGGAATACCAGAGATATTCATAATAAATATTAATAAGTATCAGACTCTCATTTTTATACTTACTAGGGCGTGTTCATTACGAACATTAGCAAGAATTAAACCTCATTTCTCATTTCATAACGAAAAATTAATGAAAAAAAAGAGTTCCATTTTCAAAAGACATAAATACCTTCACGTTCTAATGTACGATGGAGGCGGTAAGTACGACGATGGGGCTAATTTATGAAAAGAAATATTCACGCAATTATACGCTTTGATACTCGTTTTTAGGGGCTTAGAAACATAATCGTTTGCAGAATATAATATTGGTAATTAGATGTATTATTGTACATACAAACTATGGGATATTAAACACATTATTAAGTTTATTACTGGCGATTCGCTTTAAGACGGGGCGATTTTTGTTCCAGTTTGCACCGAACCGAAATATTCGATTTTGAAGCAATGCTACTATACATTAATGGCACTTTTTTATTTTTCATTTTCAAATGGCAACTTGACGAGTCGCAAGTAAAACGTAAGTTGAAATAGGTCTTTGTAACGATAATAAAAATAGTAATTTCCTATCGAGCTAAACAGATGACGTGGAAAACCAAGTCTTTATAGGATTCCTTTAATTATTTAGATAAGTAATGAGGTTCATTGAGGTTTTCTATCGTGCTCATCATCTTACAGAATACAGAATATGTTTATTGTATATAACTTATCTTATCTCAGTCAGTGGTCGTCCACAGCTAGACATATGCCTCCCCCATATAGGGGGGATTTGCCAATACTCGCCACGCTTGACAGGCGGGTTGGCTAGCGCAGTATCATTTCCGATCCTCAAAAGGCACTGCTGCCCACCTTCTAGTACGTGATCTCTTAGCCGACTCTTACGGCACCCACGGCAAGAGATGGGGGAGTACTATTCCAGGACGGTACCACCACGACACTTCGAGCCAGTACCACCACTTGCAACTATCGTGCTATTGAGCACGATAGTTGCAAGTGGTGGTACTGGCTCGAATCAATAATTATTTATATGCTGTCTGTTTTAGTTTCCTAAAAAGTATATTATTGCATTACGTTATATTATTAATTTTTAATTCCAAAATGAAATACTGAAAACTGGGGAGTAGGGAAGAGATCTGACAAAATTAGAAAATATACTCGACCAGTTAAAATACTTTTGTAATTTGTTTTACTTTGTAAAACTGGACGTTGGTATTGTTTTATATGCGCGTCGCTCAGAGGATCTGACTACTACCTGAAATTACAGATATAAAAACTATACTAAAAAATTAATAATACTCTCTTAAATTAAACTACAAGCATTCATATTTTGCTATTTGAACTTATAATTAAAACGTATACAATTAATCCTGCCTGTCTCAGTAAAATCGTATTAGATAAAGGCAACCAAAAACTATTTAACTCAAAAATGAAATAGCGATGTTCTTACTTCTTTGCTCTTTTTAGTATAATTTAGTTTTTGTTTCAATTTATCTATTGAATGCTCCGTAGTTTGGTTAGTTACTATTATTAATCTACACTAAAGTTATATATTAAGCTATATATTATAGTTAATTCTCATAAAGAAACTTAATTTAGACATAAAGTGATTCATCCAATTGGCACCGTCCAATGCACAATCATTTTTTTTGTTCGATTCCCGGACAGGTCAAACATTTGTGTGATGTCAATATGTCTGTTTAACCTGCGTCTGGGTGTGTATATGTATATAAGTATATATATCAATCATGAGGTTACCATAGCACAGGCTCCGCCTAGTTTGGGACCTGAAGACCTTGTGTGAATGGTAAATAAATAAATAAAATAAATTTTCTAGACCTGACACTCCTATAGACGAAGCCTGAAAAGATTTCGCTTTAAGCAGAGCGCACTCTGTAGTCACAAAATGGTGCAATTTGCATTATAATAAAAACAACGAAAGCATTCACAGCTTTCAGTACGTTTTGAAAAGCAGCTTCATATCTTTAGTATTTACGTATTTGTTTTATACTAACAGTATGGACCCTAAGCATGTGCATTCCGTTATTTACCCACCTTACGTCAACCATTTTGGATTTTAAGTGTCGCAATTTAAGTGTGTAGATAGATATGTATGTTGCCAGATGTTGATTCGAAATGTAAAAATCCTCATAAAATAAAAAATAAAAACTGGTCAATTTATTTATGTGGCATGTATGTGTATATTTTGCCGTGTTTTTAAAATTAAAATTTTACGTTTAGAATTTTTCATATTTTGCCACATAGATAAAGTTTAAACTACAAAAACATTAGGCTTACCTCCTGAGATTTTTGACCCAAAACAAGATAGGTAATGTTTGAGCTAAAACAGCGGTTGTCATTCTAAGCCATACTGCATAATTTTTCTGTACCGTACGAACATTGGGTATATACATGCATAATTTACATTAAACCTGTCTTATTATTAACAAATTATTATAACAGTATTAGATCTGGAACTTAGGATTATATTAAATAAAATTTGAATTAATGAAACAACCTATATAATTGTTTACAATAATAACATTTTCGCCAAGGCGTTTTAATTTGATTGTTGCATACTTATAGTTAGATAGAAATTTCGTTCGTTTCAGCCGTAGGACATAAGCATGCTGGACATAGGCCTCACCCATCGATCTCCACAAAGACCGATCCATACCTGCTTCCATCCAGTTGATTTTTCTGTCGCGGTCAGGCCGTGTGTCCACCCTTGTATTACCATCCCGCTTCTAATATAAAAATAAAACAAAAGAGTTGTGTATTTTACATGTATCAAACTGTTCAGCCATTGGATTGGCGTTGTGCCCACCACAAATAATTCAGCTGTAGTTTAATTTTGCGCTTAAATGTAAAGCATTTATTTTTAATGTGTAAGCGAACCACAATTAAATACTATTACTTTACTTACTTACTTTACTTTTAAAACCCTCGTTGTTGTTACCAGATTTGTCTATAAGTTCTTTGTTCTATAAACTGGCAGTTATGAATGACCAATTCGAAGCGTTGCCTAAAAGTCGCATTACGAATGAAAAACCGCAGGATTGCCGTAATTGAAAATTCCCTGTGTAATATACGAGTTGCAATTTCAGAGAGAAGCGTTCGGGCCCGGTCCTGTAGGGCGTACCCATTTTTCTTCACTCTTAACGATATTATTTAACGCCACAAATTTCACCATTTTTCTTATAGTCTCCCCGACGCCGTGCAATTTCATTATGATAATCGCACATTACCTGCGTTGTTTTATACAATAACTGTTCCAAGCTTTTGAATAGAAATTTTCATTAGAGGACTCTCTAGTATTAATAAATATTGAGGGTTTACTCTACTGGGAGTTTTGGAGAGGACAGTAAGCATTATAAAACGGCAATGGAACGGTTATGGAAATGGGTATTGCTCGAAAGAGTAAATGATCATAGAAAATTCTTATTTTTAAATGTAAATTTTCTGAATATCCTTACAATACACTAATAAGTTTTATAAATAGGGAAGTTAATGTAAACGTGTGTTTATGACCTCTTCACGCCTTAACGGCTTGATGGATTTGAATGAAATTTGGAATATTGGTAACCTGAATTATAACGTAGGTATTATCCCGTAAAAGTGGAAGCTCCCTGTGTGATACTACAAAAATATAATAATATTATAAATGTGAAAGTTAGTCGATCTGTCTGTTTTCACGCCTAAGGCGCTGATCAATTTTTATGTATGTTGGTATAAAAATAAATAGGACCTTGGACAAAGACATAGACTGCTTCTTATCCCGCAAAAGTATGGTTCGCGTGGGGTAACTGACGGGAAAACCGTAGTCTCCATGGGTGAAAGTGCTGGGTGCAGCTAGTCACACAATTATACAAAGCACATTTTCGTTCTCGATTTTCTGATTTACCTGTTTTTAATCAATGTAATTTAAAATATTTCGCACATGTTCGGACATAGACTAGTCTGGGCCCATTGTCTTTCTATTTGTACACATGAGATTTTCTGAGTACTGTTTATTACATTCTATATAAGGCATTGTTTATCTTTTTTTTTTTAATACACTCGAACTCCCGCACTAGAATTCCCTGTGTCGCGGGAGGCATGGACACACACAATCATAGCACACAAACAACCAAGACCCGGAACAAACATCTACACTCATCGCACGAATGTTTGCGCCTGCCGGGATTCGAACCCGGAGACACAGAAGTCATGTCACTGACACTGACCACTGCGCCACGGCGACCATCATTCAATGTTAAATAAAGGTTTACTTAACTAAGAAAATACAATTTAATTATTTGTTTTTTACATATATGTGTCTATAGCTCGTAGATTATAATAAAAAAATATATCATTCTTTTCTCAGCTATGTGTGTCCACTATTGGACGTATGCCTCCCCCATATAGGGGGGATTTGCCAATACTCGCCACGCTTGGCAGGCGGGTTGGCGAGCGCAGTATGATTTCCGATCCTCAGAACGCGCTGCTGCCCACCTCCTGGTACGTGATCCCTTAGCCGACTCTTACGGCACCCACGGGAAGAGATGGGGGAGTACTATTCTAGGCCGGTACCACCACGGCCTATATATCATGTTCTTATAAAAATATAATATCTCCCAGTAATCCAGTACTGCGCCGCTCAGGTAATTACTCCCATAAACTTCCACGGATCTAATGAAACCCACACTCAAGTTCACTGCAAACTTTCAAACCTACTTTTCCTGTTCATTTTACACAACAAGAGTAATGAAGCTTTAACTTTTTACGGAACACGCAGAGATTAAAGTTTTAAATATTTTTTTTAACATTCACACAAGGTCTTCAGGTCCCAAACTAGGCAGAGCCTGTGCTATGGTAATCTGATGACTGATATACTTATATACATAATACACCCAGACACAGGTCAAACAAACATGTTCATGCACACAAATGTTTGACCTGTCCGGGAATCGAACCCGGGACCAGCGGCTCAGAAGGCAGAGTGCTACCAACTGCGCCAACCGGCCAGACAGGCAGGTGCAGGTGTATTCCGGTTACAACAAATGAGTACTGCGTACCTAAGCACCTACTATAGTTACACAGCAAAAATCTTTTTGGAAGAAATAAATCTTCCAATAGCATTCAAACATAAAATTCTTCATAGGCAATCGTCGTTTTGAATGATGTCAAACTTTTCAGCTAGCGATTTTCCGCGGTTCACCTACGTGTCTCTTAAAATTTACGCAATCAGCTCCCATGCCGTTTAATACTAAAAAAACGGACACGTTTAGTACAAAAATTGTACACCCGTCAGTCAATAACTGTTTTTACGTATGTGCACTTTTATTTGACTAATTTATCGGTTTGATTGATGATTGATGATGAAAGCCAATGTGTTATTTCTGAACCTGAAGTATCTACATACCAAATTTAATCTAAATCCGTCCAGCCGTTCAGGCGTGATAGAGTAACAAACATCCATCCATCCAAGCTTTCGTATTTATAACATTAGTGGGATAACTCTCAGGTTAGAAATAAAATCTTTTTTTATATTTGAATTTGGAAAGTCCTTTACATAACCTTTACTCCTAAATTAATTAAATCATTATACTATCTAAACAATATTTTCAACGAACTTTCGTTCCTCGTTTGTTTGTGTTAGTCCCAACTTTCAACGATCAACAAAACCGTTCAAGTTTACCAAAGTTTAAAGGCACATCTGCCTATTGGGAATACGATTTTCATTACTCAGCCTTGCGCGCCACCTTTTCCTTGTATTTTCCAAATCAGTTGGTGTATTAGATGCCTCCCACCCCTTTGGAAACTTCCTGCGTAAATACGCAAGTCGCTCGAACTGAGTCACCTTTGTTGAAACTTAACTTTGGGGGCAATCGTCGAAGACTCCCTTTATTACTTTTTTTTACAGGAAATTGAACAATTCTGAACTTGGATAATAGTCAGATAAACAAAAATGTGTTTGTCTGACTTGAATGACTTTCATTTTTGTTTAAAAATCTGCCAATATAAATATAGGTTCTGGTAAAATCTGTGATTATGTTTCATTCATAACAGCAATAGGTCGTCCACTGCTGGACATATGCCTCCCCATGTAGGGGGATTTGCCAATACTCGCCACGCTTGGCAGGCGGGTTGGCGAGCGCAGTATGATTTCCTATCCTCAGAAGGCGCTGCTGCCCACCTTCTGGTACATGATCCCTTAGTCGACTCTTACGGCACCCACGGGAAGAAATGGGGGAGCACTATTCTAGACCGGTACCACCACGGCAAAATTGTGATTATGTACTTTTATTTAAACTTTATACTAACTTATTCATACAGGGTCTTTGTGGGTCTTATCGCAATCGGATAAGACTGGCACTTATAAGGACTCAACGATAAGTACCATGAGGTTTCTTCTTGAATTTGAATTTCCCTACGAAGTTTTTAGTAGTATTTTGTTTTTGTCTTCTAAGTTATAACTAATTACTTTTTATATTGTTAACTGTACTTAATGCTAAATTACATTTTCAGATGAGAAAATTACGTATTATACGTCGTACAATAATAATATAATGGCATACAATCTTACAGTTCACATTTGTTTCTCACTACATGTTATTTACTCACTTAAAAAATACAATTCTTAAAAAATAACGACCGCGTTCTTATATAATAGCGGCCGTGGTGGTACCGGCTTAGAATAGTACTCCCCCATCTCTTCCCGCGGGTGCCATAAGAGTCGGCTAAGGGACCACGTACCAGAAGGTGGGCAGCAGCGCCTTTTGAGGATTGGAAATCATCCTGCGCTCGCCAACCCGCCTGCCAAGCGTGGCGAGTATTGGCAAATCCCCCCTACATGGGGGAGGCATATGTCCAGCAGTGGACGCACATGGCTGAGAGAGAGAAAAAATAACGATAACATATTTCGCTTATTGGAGCACAATTTACGACAGAAATCTCTATTAATATGCTTGAGAATGGTATAGCAACATTTTGATGTTGATCATGAAATAAATCTAGGCAAATAAATGATTTTCAGTTATGTTCTAATTTTTCAAGAAAATGTTCCAAGTATTAGTGGGAAGTTGTTTTAAAAACTTTTTTACTAAGTAATTAAATGATAATTGGTTGTTAATACAATAATTTGTAGTTGGTAAGGATTCATTCTGAGGACATTCGTTAGGCCTCTCGCATTTAGATCTGTAATTTCTTTCTAATCCATTGCAACGACGGTCTCCGTGGCGCAGTGGTTAGTTTCAGTGACACGACTTCGTGTCTCTGGGGCCGTGGGTTCGAATCCCGGCAGGGGCAAACATTTGTGCGATGAGTGTAGATGTTTATCCCGGGTCTTGGGTGTTTGTGCGCTGTGACTGTGTGTGTGTCCATGCCTCCCGCGACACATGGAATCCTAGTGCGGGGGGTCTGAGTGTTTGTGCGCTGTGACTGTGTGTGTGTCCATGCCTCCCGCGACACAGGGAATCCTAGTGCAAGGGTTTTAATGTAAAAAAATTATAAAAATTACGATTGATTAAATACGAAATAAATATAATTCCTATATTTGTCAGTTTGGCGGGTTGACCAAATTAATTCTTAGAACAAAAGCTTTGTGTAAATGTGTAATATGATACAAAGACCCAATTCCACTAGTCATTTATGTTCCTAATGAAGAATGTTAACGGCAGTTTGGTACATCATCAGGCCATCGTTTGTTATCAACCCTCAAAGTTCTAACCATAAATTACGCCAGTTTTTGTTGGTCCTAACGAAACTGGCCATAGTTAGGATTGGCCGCAATATTTAGTAGGATAGTTTCGTAGTTCTCTTTCACAAGTTGGTCTATTAAATCAGGTAGGCAAGTTTCGCAGTTATAGTAGTTATTAAATTGCATAAAAGTAAAATCATCTGTTCCGTATTTCTTAGCACAAGCAATATTCCCGCCTTCTTTTTTTCTTTTGTTAACTCTCGGCTCGTATGGAAATGTATGGGTCACAAACCTGAAGCATCCGCACCATCTTCAAGGCGGTAATCGCTCCTAGCAGCGACAACTACTGTCAGTTAACAATCAACCCTTCAAAGAGACGCCACGCGACCGTCTCCCGCGCACCAATTTGTACCATACGCGTGTGACATACCCCCAGTGAAAATATAATAAAATTATATAAACGTTATTGCACAATAAACAATACATGAACTGTGAACCCAGTGAACTAACAACCAGGAGTCACAGCCCGGGCCCGGTCCACAAGCAACGCCAGAAAGCGGCACTGGGTAAGTGGCCTAATACATTTTCTAAAACTGAGCTGATCGAAAGATTTCCCCTACACCCCTTTTTTGGACCTTCGAAGCCGAATTTCAAATGGTTTCGTGTATTGTTTGTGCTAATTAATATTTTATGTGCCGATACATTCCGTTACGTACTTGCATTTGCGAACCCCACGCGTCGGTTCTACACATGAAAAATACACTCAGGCAGCGATTATTCTTAAACAATCCACTGAGGATCGCTATATTACGTATTTCAACAGTGATACAGTAAAAATATTGTATTATTAAGCTATATTTCCACTAATTATTATTTCATCGGGAGGTACTGTGGTATTCACGTTCGCCGAGAACGAAAGATTGGTGCCGGCAATCACCGCGCCACTGCAAGCGCGGTATACGATAAGGCTAAAAGGTTCTAACGAATATTTATTTACAACATATTTTATTCTCAATTTAGTTAACTTAGCTGTATTGTTTACGACAATACACACCTACACACACTATTGTATTACGTACATAGTACTTCGCATATACCCGCATTTCGCAGTCTGTTATTACGTAATAGACTCATACATTTATTTAGTATTACGTACTAAATAGTACTTACATGTACACTTATTTACCTATATGATATTTTGGCATTACGTGCCAAATATTATAATCGCATTTAATAGTCGCGCTAGTGTCACGCACTGGTCACTATTACATACTTACATATATATTCTTTACGTTACGCGTGAGAATAGTACTAACTCGATCTGTTTGCGATACCTACTTGCAGACATAATTAAACCACAATTATATTTCTTATAATAGCCTTATCCCTACATCAAACAGTTATTTACAATAATAACAACCACAATCAAATCGTATACTTACGAAAAATCTATCTAATAGTTGCATTGAAGCGCATTGAATTATACTACTTAAAATCTATTTATAGCTCGTTTACGTTCTTATCTCTTGTATTGTATAACCATCACAATGACGTACGAACAACTTACTTTTGAAAGGGATCTATATATTTCAAGCCTTCAACGTATGGTTGAGTGTTCTAGCGATGAAGGCGAGTTCCGTGTCCGTGTAAGAGAACTTAATTCAAATAAAAAACAATTTATCGCCGTTCAACTTAAAATAGAAAAACACTTAGCGAAAACCGGCGAATTCAAGAAGGAGGAACATTTAGCCATTCGGGAGCAATTTGACGATTTATATTACAAAATTCAAGTAGTTCTCGATCAAACCAAGGAAATTAGACGTAAACAAAGCATTGCAAATGCATCAGCTGTCTGCGCGCACACACCGCCGCAGCAACCGGTTTATCACCGCTTGCCTACATTATCATTGCCTACGTTCAACGGCAGTCTTACGGAATGGAATGCATTTTATGATTTATACAAATCACTCGTTCACGAAAACGAAAGTTTATCGAATGTCGAACGTTTTCGATATTTATTATTATCGTTACGCGGTGAACCACACAACTTAATAAAATCCTTACCCATAACTGAGGCTAACTACGAAAATGCTTTGCAAATATTACTTAATCGTTATGAAAATAAGCGTATTATTGCCACAAAACATTTAGATAAATTAATGGACGTTCAACCTATGAACGAAAGAAATATCGAACAAAGCTTACGTAACATTCTTAATGTTTATCATGAGAATTTAACTGCTCTAAAATCATTAGGTCTTCCAGTACAACACTGGAGTTTTATACTTTTAAATATTTTATTACGGAAAATTACTGCCGATATTCGTAAACGTTTTGAGATTTCTCTGACGTCATCTAGCGAAATTCCTTCTGTCGATATACTACTAGAGTTCCTAGATAAAGAGTTGTCGGCTTCGGAAGTAATGTCTTCCTCGATCCAGAGCCGTGCGTTCGGCATCGCGCGACCAGCGTATTCGACCGCGCATCCCGTGCGCTCCACGAGTGCGGCCGCCGCCGGCGCGAGTTATACCGCCGCTGCCCCCTCTGCGCGCGCCGCCTTCGCCCGCTCTCACGGCGATCAGCAGCGCTCGGCCACAACATCGCGCTATAGTACCGCGATGAATATCCATGCAGCGACTTATTCTAATTATAACTCGCCGAAATTTAAATGTAGTTTTTGCAAGGAATCTTCGCACGCTTTATATCGATGCGAACATTTTAATAAAATGAATTTAGTAGAAAGAAAACATTTTATTTCGCTTAACAAAATTTGTATAAATTGTTTATGTACTGGACACGATCTAAATGATTGCAAATCAAAACACAGCTGTCGTGTTTGTTCAAAGCGTCATCACACTTCTCTGCATGATGACGCCGTGTCAGATCCTAACGTATCTAAGGTGACTTTTTCGAATCAACATACATTTTGCCGCGAGGCTACCAGTTCAGTAGCGGATATCTACTCCCCTGAACATAGCGTCTTTGCTACAAAAACTGCAGAGTTAAAGCCTACTTTCGACAGAGTAGCGAACTCTTACTCCCCTAAACCAACATCGGGTTTAGCAGCGGAGTCTTTCCCTGAGCATGCAAGCTTAGTAGCGGAAGCATCTAAAGTGCCTGTTCCGCCCTCAGGGTCAGGCCACCTCAACAACTGTACGGTATTGCTCACCACCGCGCTCGTTAATATCCGTCCTACGGATTCGAATGCCTACGCTCCGCGTCCCGTGCGTTCTTTGATTGACAACGGCTCGCAGGTAACTTTAATAGCCGAATCATGTGTCCAGCGTTTAGGTCTACCACGGTTTCACGTGCGGACCAGCACAACAGTGTCGGGTATCGGAGATAGGAATGAGCAGCCGCGTGGATTTGTCATTATTGACGTTACGCCTCACGACAAGAGTGAACCGAAACTTCTGATGGAAGCACTTATCTTACCAAAGATAACATCATATGTTCCATCTATACCTACTTCTTTCGAGCAAATATCTCACTTACAAAATCTACCTCTCGCGGACCCTGAATTACGTTCGGCGCGTCCTGTGGAGCTATTGATCGGTTCTGACTACACCGATAGCATTTTACTCAATGACATCATCAAAGGCCCACTCGGGACACCAGTGGCAACTAATAGCATCTTCGGCTATTTACTAAACGGCAAAATTGCTCATTCTATTCCAATTCAAGTGCATACAAATGTGAGCACATGTCAACTTGATCTTCAGCTAATGAAATTCTGGGAACTCGAGTCAGTTCCAGAAGTCAAGTTACTAACGAAAGAAGAAGAGCTATGTGAGCAGATTTTCGTTGAAACTCACAGTCGCGATAAAACAGGAAAATACACAGTTTCACTGCCATTTAAAATAGAAGCTCCCCCGCTAGGGACTTCCCGCGATATTGCCTTGTCTCGCTTATATAAACTTGAAAAACAACTTGAGCGTGACCCTGCTTTACGAGCAGAGTACACCCAATGTCTTCAAGAGTATATAGATATGGGACACATGGAAAATGTCACAGATCGTTCGGATTGCGACAAAACGCCTTATTACATACCTCACCATTGCGTGGTGAGAAAAAACGCAGCTACTACAAAAGTTAGGGTAGTTTTCGATGCGTCATGCAAGACTACGTCTGGACGCTCCCTTAATGACAATTTATTAATTGGTCAAAAATTGCACCAAGATATTACGGAAGTTCTCCTGAAATTTCGATTGAACAAAATCGTTTTCACTGCAGACATCAAAATGATGTATCGGTTTATTAACCTACGAGTTAAAGACCGCGATTATCAACGGATACTTTGGCGAAAAAATACTACAGATGTTGTCGAAGAATACCGACTGTGTACTGTGACTTTCGGCGTTGCCAGTTCACCTTTCCTTGCATTACGTGTTCTACGACAATTAGCTTTTGATGAGGCAACTTCCTACCCACTTGCTTCTCAAGTGCTTCTGAATTCGGTGTTTGTGGATGATTGTGTTACTGGGGCACAGACCTTAGATGACGCTATTGCTCTCCAACGCGAACTCACTGCTATATGCAAAGCAGGCTCGTTCGAACTACGAAAGTGGACGAGTAACAGCACTGAATTCCTATCTGCAATACAAAATAATGAATTTCACAAAAACGACTCCCATATATTATCAGCACTTGACTCTGATTCATCAGTTAAAGTATTAGGTCTCAAATGGAGTCCTAACTCAGATTGTTTTTCATATAACGTTCAATCTACAAAACAAAATTGTACGAAACGAACAATGCTTTCCGAAATTTCCAAAATATATGATCCCTTAGGATTTCTAAGTCCGATCATATTATTAGTTAAACACTTAATTCAACTTCTATGGGTAGCTGGAACCGGTTGGGACGAAGTTCCACCTCATGGAATCTGTGAGCTTTGGAAGAAGTTCATTTCTGAGCTTCATTTATTGCAAACAATATCAATACCGCGACACGTACTTCCCATTGTTACCGAAGTGCAGATTCATGGGTACGCTGATTCCTCGGAAACCGCATTTTGTGGATGCGTGTATATCCGTGTTATTGATACAAGTGGAGCTATACAAGTACACTTACTACTTGCCAAAACAAAACTTGCTCCGTTACGACGGGTAAGTCTTCCCCGCCTGGAGTTAGCAGGCGCTCTTCTCCTATCAAAACTGATAGAAAAAATTCTGAGCACATACGGTGACATTATATCCATTAAAGACGTATACGCCTGGAGTGATTCAGCTGTCACTTTGGCCTGGCTTAGATCACCGCCCCACGAGTGGCGCACTTACGTTTCTAATCGCATAACTGAAACAACATCACGCGTTCCCGCGGCACATTGGAGACACGTGATGTCCGAGGACAACCCGGCAGACATCGCAACCCGCGGTGTCCTACCTTCACAATTGAACCAACAGCAGTGGTTCCACGGCCCTGCTTGGCTTTCTGATGACCAAGCTAATTGGCCAGTGTCAAAGGTTGACCTAAACACCGACGAAGAACGTCGTAAACACATATTTTTGTCTAAATCAGATTCTGATCCTGATTTTCTAACAGATCTTATAGAGCGATATTCGTCACTACCTAAACTACTACGAGTATTTTCGCGAATCCTACGATTATCGCAAAAATGTCGTAAGATTCCTACATCCTTAAATCCACAAATTACAGTCCACGAAACAAAATCAGCTCTTAACAAAATAATATTCCTCGTTCAACAACAAGTGTTTTCTGATGACATATCGCGTATTAAAAATGGTGATAATTGTTCTAATCGTCTTCAAAAACTTAGGCCTTTCCTTGACGAAGCCGGTCTTCTCAGGGTCGGCGGCAGAATTCAAAATTCGCAGCTTTCTTACGATGCAAAGCACCAAATCATTTTACCTCAGCGACATGCGTTAACCAAATTGTTAATTGATTATCATCACGTGATTAATTTGCATGTAGGTCCACAAACATTGCAATTTTTAATATCACAGACATACTGGATTTTATCAGCGCGCCGTGCTATACGCTCGCGCACCCGATTATGCGTGCGATGCTTTCGCACTCGGCCAACAGCACCGCAACCTGTGATGGCTCCTCTTCCAGCAGCAAGAGTACGAGCTCTTCGTCCGTTTTTGCATGTAGCAGTTGATTTCGCAGGTCATTTTTACCTCAAATCCGGCCCGCAACGTAATGCGAAAATAATTAAAGCGTACGTGTGTGTCTTTGTTTGCATGTCCACCAAAGCGATGCATTTAGAGCTTGTACCTGACTTATCCACGGAGTCATTTCTAAACGCTTTACGACGCTTCATATCCCGACGTGGATTATGTACAGACATCTATTCCGACTGCGGTCGCAATTTCGTGGGAGGCAATAGATACCTCAAGGAACTAAACACTTTTCTACGTAAAGATTCCCACCAAACCGAACTTACCAATAAATTAAGTCAGTTTTCTATTACATGGCATTGGAATCCACCATACGCCAGCCATTTTGGATCAATTTTTGAGGCTGGTGTCAAGAGTATGAAAACTCATCTTCATCGCGTCGCAGGAAACTTAACGTTAAACTATGACGAGTTCAATACGCTTCTATGTCAAATAGAATCAGTTTTAAATTCTAGACCAATAACTCTTCAAAGTAACGATCCCACTGATCCGTTACCACTAACACCCGGACACTTCCTCATCGGGGAACCATTAACTTCACTTCCAGAAATTAATTACGAATCAGAAAAAGTACCAAGTCTAGTACGCTGGCAAGTCATACAACAAGCCGTGCAGCATTTTTGGAAACGTTGGAGCATTGAATATCTTAATCAGATCTCTGCAAGGAGTAAATGGTTTCGCGACAAACCTCACACACCCCTCGCCGAGGGTTCCGTAGTAGTGCTAATGGACAACTCGCTGCCGCCCTTGCAGTGGCGTCTGGCGCGTGTACACAAGTTGCATCCCGGCGCTGACGGAGTTACTCGTGTTGTCACAGTGCGCATGGGTAATTCTTTTCTTAAGAGACCTGTCGTTAAGGCCTATCGAATAGGTAGTTTTTTATCCACTTACAGTGGACATCTAGTTATAAGTATGTAGTTCTTAGGTATAGTAATATTTCATTAAAATACGTACATATTTTAAGGTCGGCGGCATGTTCCGTATTTCTTAGCACAAGCAATATTCCCGCCTTCTTTTTTTCTTTTGTTAACTCTCGGCTCGTATGGAAATGTATGGGTCACAAACCTGAAGCATCCGCACCATCTTCAAGGCGGTAATCGCTCCTAGCAGCGACAACTACTGTCAGTTAACAATCAACCCTTCAAAGAGACGCCACGCGACCGTCTCCCGCGCACCAATTTGTACCATACGCGTGTGACATACCCCCAGTGAAAATATAATAAAATTATATAAACGTTATTGCACAATAAACAATACATGAACTGTGAACCCAGTGAACTAACAACCAGGAGTCACAGCCCGGGCCCGGTCCACAAGCAACGCCAGAAAGCGGCACTGGGTAAGTGGCCTAATACATTTTCTAAAACTGAGCTGATCGAAAGATTTCCCCTACATCATCATTTTTTTAACCTTACAACTATCAGTAAAATACTCATATCACTATATCAGTCAAACGCTTGCCTATACACGATAAAAACTGTACCCATATCGCATTGTGTAAAAATTGAACTCATCCCTGTCACTAGTACAAATGTGTCACAGATAAATTATAGTTTGTACGGACGGCACGTGCGTTATTCAATTGTTTACACGAATGCGATGAATAAGAAGCAAATAAAATAAAGGCACTAAAAAGTTCACATTTGAAAATTTGGTATATGGTTCTTAAGTCCTTGTTCTTTCTTAAGATTCTTCTCATGACAATAGCAAACACAACAAAATATAATTATTAACTGGAGATAATGGTGGTAACCATTATCTCCAGTCTTCTCGTGACTATGACCAATGCAACTTGGTCGAACCTTCTAGGTAAATAAATTACTAAATGTTTTTCACGTTTAGCGTGAAGAACTAACAAACATACACACAAACTTTCGCATTTATAATAATAAATAAATAAATGGTGAATAAAATAATAAATGGTGAAATGGTGAATGAATAATAAAAGGATAGAATACTATTATGTAAGACAAATCATAGGAGTAATATCGGTACAAAGCTTAGTTAGCTTAAACTATAGTCTAACCTTTGGCAGTGAAGATTAGGCAACGCTTCTACGGTTACATTCTGCTACATTAACTCATTTGATTACATTCATTGTATTAACCAGTCTATTATTGATTTAAATGATTAATGGATTGACGAAACAGCAGGACTTTGATTGCTCATTCTTGATCATTAAACTTAATAAATTATTTGAAGGTTCAAATCGATAAACGATAATTCGGTCTACAATAATTCGGCCGATCTTTAGTCTGATGATTCGATCTTCTTCTTAGACGTTCTGTGAACACATTAACATCGTTATCAAACCAAATTTGAGTTTTTAGGTTACTATCGGTACTGACATCTTTTAGGTTTTAAAATCAGACACAAAGCAGATAGTTTGCTCAAGCAGATGTCGCCTGCCAACTAGAGTGTTTAATATTTTTATTATTTCCCAGCGAATTACATAGTTGAAGTGGCAGTGCGATGGGCATTTTTTATATTTTATTTTATACTGCATAGATCTGGCGTTTGACCATTTCACTTGATAGAGATTTGATAGAGAAGAGACTAGGCTCACTAGAATTCTTACTAGCTCGTAAGAACTGCTGTCTGAGTAACATTTTTTCAGACAGGTTTTGAAAAGTGTCCTTTAACCACGCTGTGAAATTGATAATCGTGTCACCTTCACCGGAAGCTCAAGCCTTTGTTGGGGATGTAACCTGCGTCCTTCAGATTGTGACCCAACGTTCCTACCACTCAGCTATCATATTTTTACCCTAACAGGGTATCAATCGCTCAATAATGTCCGATAGGGGTGACTAATTGTTTGTCTTTATTTATAAGTAGCATGGTTACTTACTATATAATTATGCATAAATAAAGTAACATTGTACATGCGTAACTTGTGCGCAGATTTACTAGCGTACTACCTGCACTATTTCTAGCCGCTATCTATCTGAGGAGGTCTCTGTTATCCGAGATACAAGTTACTAACTTAGTTCGGAAACAGGACCTTCTTTTGATAGCTTGGTGGTTGGACAATTGGCTGCAGACAAATACGAATACTGACTGGCCGGTTGGCGCAGTTGGTAGCACTCTGCCTTCTGAGCCGCTGGTCCCGGGTTCGATTCCCGGACAGGTCAAACATTTGTGTGTATGAACATGTCTGTTTGACCTGTGTGTAGGAGTGTATGTATATAAGTATATATATATCAGTCATCAGGTTACCATAGTACAAGCTCTGCCTAGTTTGGGACCTGAAGATCTTGTATGAATGTTCATAAATAAAAAATACATAATGCATATATACATATATGTATATAACGGAATCAATTTAAATTCATGCATGTAGATGTAACTAACTTGGACTACATTGTTACCATTTTTTCGCAATAAAGAATATTGATTGATTGATATTTCAATTGCACCAAACAGGTTTTCAAATTACACACGTACCGGCAATGATATGATGTTTATATGGGGTAGATGTCGCACAAGCGCGCGGAAACTGAAGTAGCAAAATTAAGTCAATTGTAGTAATTTTCATTGCGACGCGTATTTCAAGCGCAAGTCTAAACATATAGCTATCCTTTTCTATACTATTTGTACCGTAATATCTGTTGCAGTAAGCATGTTTATGTCGTAAAGGAACAAAATCAGAGCACCGCGCAGTATGAATATAGCTCATCTTTAGTAAAACATCATTGCGTACCGGTATATGTGTTACAAAGTGCCTACTTAGTTAATGCAGTTAGCTCAAAAGTTTCAAACGCAAGTAGGCACTTAGTAGTTTTGTTTCGGAATACGTGTGCCTTGTTGGAATTACATTACCTCAACAAAGTCTCAAGTACACGGGTGACATTCAGAGCTTAACAATGTAGTTTCATAAAGCAGCGCGCACGACAGGTATAATCCCCGCGGCGGTACATAACATATTCAAACTACCACGAAACTTATATTATTTTCTCGGCGTCTACTTGAGTGGTTTATCCGAAGTTTTGAGTGCAAATATAACAAGAGTCCTGACATTTTGAATAATGCAAATATCCATAGTGAAGCTCAGAAGGTGAAGTTTGTTGTGCACTCAGTAACAGGGCGTGTTTGTAATTTAATGCATACCTATATTAGATAGTAAGATTATGAAGTACTTTGAAGTTTTCTTCGCGAAACTTGCACGCGGTTAACTGTGGAACTTGTTTAAAGCTTCTTTACAAATTTGAATGCTTTAACTGAGTTGGTATATGCATAATGCTTGTGTACTTGTTGGAAAATTTAGTGTGAAAACTTTACGTTGTATTTTTGAAAGTTTTCATTTACCAAAAAAAAGTAAGTCGGGGTTACTTAATTATTGGGACATAAATGTTT
This sequence comes from Apeira syringaria, assembly GCA_934044485.1. Classification (NCBI taxonomy): domain Eukaryota; kingdom Metazoa; phylum Arthropoda; class Insecta; order Lepidoptera; family Geometridae; genus Apeira; species Apeira syringaria. Next base: position 17,638,943 of record OW203662.1, on the reverse strand, counting down.
CATGTTCTGCACGCTATTGTAACCCAAACCTATAAAAATTGCATCCCATTTTGTAAGGCCATCTTCTAGATGCTCGCTAAGCGTTTATAACTAAATTAGGCAAAACTAATCACTGAAATGAGGAAGAATGCAACATGTGTTTGTTTTCATGAATTATTTTTTGACGTGATAACGTTTTATAAATTGATGAATGCCAAAATGAAAATAGTAACGTTCCGCGTAACGGTGAATGGTCAATGGTCAATGGTTAATGGTCAATGGTCAATGGTCAATGGTCAATGGTCAATGGTCAATGGTCAATGGTCAATGGTCAATGGTCAATGGTCAATGGTCAATGGTCAATGGTCAATGGTCAATGGTCAATGGTCAATGGTCAATGGTCAATGGTCAATGGTCAATGGTCAATGGTCAATGGTCAATGGTCAATGGTCAATGGTCAATGGTCAATGGTCAATGGTCAATGGTCAATGGTCAATGGTCAATGGTCAATGGTCAATGGTCAATGGTCAATGGTCAATGGTCAATGGTCAATGGTCAATGGTCAATGGTCAATGGTCAATGGTCAATGGTCAATGGTCAATGGTCAATGGTCAATGGTCAATGGTCAATGGTCAATGGTCAATGGTCAATGGTCAATGGTCAATGGTCAATGGTCAATGGTCAATGGTCAATGGTCAATGGTCAATGGTCAATGGTCAATGGTCAATGGTCAATGGTCAATGGTCAATTGTCAATGGTCAATGGTCAATGGTCAATGGTTAATGGTCAATGGTCAATGGTCAATGGTCAATGGTCAATGGTCAATGGTCAATGGTCAATGGTCAATGGTCAATGGTCAATGGTCAATGGTCAATGGTCAATGGTCAATGGTCAATGGTCAATGGTCAATGGTCAATGGTCAATGGTCAATGGTCAATGGTCAATGGGCAATGGGCAATGGTCAATGGTCAATGGTCAATGGTCAATGGTCAATGGTCAATGGTCAATGGTCAATGGTCAATGGTCAATGGTCAATGGTCAATGGTCAATGGTCAATGGTCAATGGTCAATGGTCAATGTCAATTTCAATGTCAATGTCAATGTCAAAGTAAAAGTCATACATGATTATGTCGTTATCACGTAAATCTATCGTCCGTAAACCGACTTAACAGACAACCAATTTTTTATTAAATATTCTTGAATTGGCAGTACCACGATCTAGTAGTCGCCTTCATAACAGACACACTTTTAGGCTGCCTATGACACGCACCAACCTCGGCCAACGCAGTCCTATCTATCGCATGTGCTCATTTTACAATAGTATAGACAGTGACATCGACATCTTTAATGCATCGGTTAATTCCTTCCGAAAGTTCTGTCTAGGACACAACTTTCCTACCATATATGAAATTATTTAATATTTAGCAGTTATTTAAGACGTTTTAGCATAGTGTGTGATTATTTATTAGCATGCTGTGTCTACTTCGAGTAGGTCATACATGTACTAAGTTTGTAAATGTCAATATGTTAAGATTAATAATGTAAATAATGTATGAACCAGTTTTGTAGACCTAATAAATAAATAAAAAAAAATTGTAGAAAAAATTTATAATGTTTGTATGTATCTTGCTCTTTTACGCTAAAATAGAATGAAGATAGTTGTATGACGAATACGCTACTTTTTATTTCGGGGAAAAAGTATAGTTCCCGTGGGATAGTTCAGGTAGCGGGAAAACCGTAGTTCTCGCAGGTGAAACCGCGGTGCGTAGCTAGTTAGTCATGTATTTTAGAAATAGAGTTTGTTATTTGTCCAGTCTTTATAACAGGATTTTTCATAATATGATGTGTGTATGAGTGGAGTGAGTTCGCGTCCCTTTGTAAAAATAGGTGTTAATTTTTCGCTCAACATTTTCAATGTCTATGGGTCCATTGGTAGATAGGCTAGTTAGGATATAGCAGGCTTTTTCTGTGTTCGATATAGCCCAGCGGATTAGCAAGTTGAAGTGGCAGTGGGCAGGGCACATAGCTCGAAGAATTGATGGCCGTTGGGGCCGAAAAGTTCTAAAATGGAGACCACGGACTGGCAAGCGCAGTATAGGACGACCACCGACAAGGTGGACAGACGACCTGACTAAGATCGCAGGCAAAGGCTGGATGCGGGCCGCTTCCAACAGGTCCTTGTGGAAATCAATGGGGGAGGCCTATGTCCAGCAGTGGACGTCCTATGGCTGAGATGATGATGATGAGGCTTTTTCTATGGTATCGATTGAACTATTGATCCCTGTTAGTAATTGTGCTGTGCACATATTTGTGCAAATGATAAATTGTCGTTGAAAATGATAATTTTTTTTTTCTTTTCGTTCACGAAGCGTAGGTGGGACAATAATTGATTGTATATCTAAAAGTTTTCCGCATACTGATAGTCTTTGCATAATTTAAAGTTAAATAAAATCATTATATTGGTCATGAATGCGTGAATAAGTTTTGATTGAATTACAAGATAGCACCGCATATTCATTCACACTTTAAACAACATAATTAACTCAACATGATCGCCGTTTAATTAAACATAAATATAAACGAGTTTTTTGTTTCTCATTATGACTGAACATAATGAAGTAATATAAGAATCAATTTATTATCGTTCAAATGTTTTTGTAGTAGCTATTGTAAATAGTTGTTAGTATTTTATAATATTACCTAAAAGGGCGATGGCCCTTTTAGGTGTTAAGCTATGTAGAATAACTTAGTATGACTTTATGTTTATGTTTAATATTATTATAATGTATAATGTAATAATTAGAAAAGCAGAATATTTTGAATTTACTTTAATTATTTTTTCCAACTTTGTATTCATAATTAGAATTATATAAGAAGTTTTATAATTTTTGACAAGACTAAAGACATCATCATCATCATCTCAGCCATAGGACGTCCACTGCTGGACATAGGCCTCCCCCATTGATTGACTAAAGACATGGCGAGCCTTAAATGTTGAAACAGACTTCCTTAAAATGTACCCATGTTTTGCAAAATCAATGATTTGATTTAGAAAGAAATATAATCGCTTATTTATATATTGTATGTTTGACAATTTCCGCTACAAGCAAAGTGAAAATTCTTGACCTGTCGCCGAAGAATGGAGAGAAGCATGCTTGAGGTAAAAAACTAGATAAGATCCGGCACAGAAAACTAAGAGCAATACAAAAGCCGCTAATGCTTTGAGCTACGGACAAAAGTTAAAATGGAGATGGGCCGGTCACATAGCGAGGCCATATGGAGAGGACCTCAAGGAAAGAGAAGGAGGGGAAGTGTATGTCCCGAGTCTTGGGTGGTTGTGTCCTGCAACACAGGGCATCCTAGTTCCGTGGTGGTACCGGCCTAGAATAGTACTCCCCCATCTCTTCCCGCGGGTGCCGTAAGTGTCGGCTAAGGGACCACGTACCAGAAGGTGGGCAGCAGCGCCTTCTGAGGATTGGAAATCATGCTGCGCTCGCCAACCCGCCTGCCAAGCGTGGCGAGTATTGGCAAATACCCCCTATATGGGGGAGGCATATGACCAGCAGTGGACGCATATGGCTGAGAGATTAAAATATGAGTACTCGCGTATTTTTTTATGAAAAGCATAAATCAAATGCATTACACGAGAATATTAATCAAATATAAGTAACATCGTGCAAGTTTATGAAAGCGTGGATGCCAATTGTTTTTTTTATGGACACGCATAAAATGGACTGGTGATAAAAAAAGAGAAAAAGCATAGTCTAGTCAATTTTAGTTCTCTGCGCGAGTGGCTGGCTTTATTGGCGCCATAAACATCCGTTTGCATGTTCAACTGGAAATAACAATTTGGAATCATATGAACGTAACCATATTTTATGCTAAAATTATATTTAGTATAGAGTTTGGATTGTTTTTAGATATATTTATATAAAAGTTAATTAACCCCTCTACAAAATCGTTTCTTTCGTACGACTTCGTATTTTTACTCTTTTTTACTTTACGATTGTATCACCAGCTTAATAATATGTTACTAGATGATTGCACCTATGAGACGCTAAGCCTGAATGTCTTTCAGGAATCTAGTTAAACAGCGCCGCCGCTTAATAAACAGGCTAGAATGTTAAATGTCTGCTACACAACTACATAATATGTATTTGTATAGCAGACATATAAATATTATTTATACAAATCAAAATGATTAAACGTATGGTTTTCGAAAGGTATAAATCTACGCCAGCGTTTAGTGGATGATGTAGCTAGAAGCTGTTACGTTGAATAGTTGGAGAGATTGACAATGACATGTTAGGCCGATCGCTGACGCACACACTACATATTTCTTTGGAGGCGTTTTTTTTTTTAATGAGCTGCTCTTGGTTTATATATATAGGTATTTATTAATGAAATTTTAGGAAGACTATCAACTACTATAATAAGGCTAGGATAAAGAAAACTTAAAATTAAAAAGTTATTTACAAGTCTCCACTGATAGACACGGATTATTCAAATAAGGGTCCTATTTTATATTGTACAGAATACTGCATCTGCTCAATGCCTCATGAACAAACACTTTAGTTCACATAGTAAATATGTTTAAGTATGATTCTTCTCAGCAATTGGCCATGCACTGCTGGACATAAGCCTTCCCCCATATAGGAGGGATTTGCCAATTCTCGTCACGCTTGGCAGGCGGGTTGGCGAGCGCAGTATGATTTCCGATCCTAGGTATGATTAAATATTGAATATTATTATAGAAATGTTAAGTCACTTGTGTGCATCAAAGAAAGCTTTGCCCAGCTGTCGCCGTAATGCTGATTGATTTGTTGCGAAATTTTCAATGTCAATATATAAATATAATATAGATATATTATATAAATTAGGTTCATAGGTGACGTCCTAGGTTTCAGGCATGTCTGATGCCCATTCTCAGGTGAGTTAACGCTGCCAGACCCCGGCGACTACTGCGGGTGGCAGCGCGCTCAGCTCGCCGTGACAGCTGCGGTGCGGGTGGGGGAGACGGGCGGGGCACAGAATATATTGAAGCTGAATATATCGTCAGTATAATAATGTGTCAAACTCACGAAAATTTCCAATCTAAAATGCATAGGTGACTTTGAAGAACCACGCGATGCGTCCATTTAAAGCTGACAACGTTAATGTCTGATTCAAAATGTATTCCTTATGGTACCATGGTTGTAGATATCTTGTTTACTTTTCATTAACTTTCTTAAGAAATTAGAACCATGTAAAAAAAGCGTTACCCACCTCGCTATATCGCTTAAACTATCTTGCAAAACATAATTACATTCATGGTCGCTTCTAAGGTATGATTCACACTGGAAATACGTAACATTATGTTAAATAAAGACACTTTTAAATGAATTTCAAAGAAAAACCACTCTGATAACAAGGCGTACATCCCGTGAGAACGTCTTGAGCTGATTGAGCCACTAATTTTAACATTGTTTTGCCAATATACATTTTAAATATATGCATTATTTTACACATAATACAAATTATATATATTGCTTTATTATTACCCAATTTTTCTAACCTATAAAACACTTCACAATATTAAAACGATAGTATTATTTAGGTAAAGCAAATATTTTTATAAACCTAGACTAAGGTTGAGACGAGGCTAGAATTTACATTTTGAAACTAAATTGTATTTTCACGAGTCGCCACTGCCCCTAACAAGCTTTGAGGAGCCAATTTACATACTCACAGACCATCAGCAAGTTTGTGTATACAGTAGACTGAAACAAAGGCATTTTCAGTTCATCGAGTTTGTCTTCAGCATAAACAAGAAGCAACCGTGTGAGGAGTTGTCAAACTGAGATGCGCAAGTGAATTTATATGGACTTCAATATCGCAACATAAATTAGGACGTACTTAGGCATAATTGCCGTGGGGTACCGGTTAAGAATAGTACCCTTCCCATCTCTACCTGTTGGTGTCGTAAGAATCGGCTAAAGAATGACGTATACATAAACAAACAGAGGCATAAACAAGAAGCGACTGTGTGAGGGGTTGTCAAAGTGAGATGCGCAAGTGAATGTATATGGACTTGAATATCGCAATATAAATAAGGACGTACTTAGGCATAATTGCCGTGGGGTACCGGTTAAGAATAGTACCCTTCCCATCTCTACCTGTTGGTGTCGTAAGAATCGGCTAAAGAATGACGTATACATAAACAAACAGAGGCATAAACAAGAAGCGACTGTGTGAGGGGTTGTCAAAGTGAGATGCGCAAGTGAATGTATATGGACTTGAATATCGCAATATAAATAAGGACGTACTTAGGCATAATTGCCGTGGGGTACCGGTTAAGAATAGTACCCTTCCCATCTCTACCTGTTGGTGTCGTAAGAATCGGCTAAAGAATGACGTATACATAAACAAACAGAGGCATAAACAAGAAGCGACTATGTGAGGAGTTGTCAAAGTGAGATGCGCAAGTGAATGTATATGGACTTCAATATCGCAACATAAATTAGGACGTACTTAGGCATAATTGCCGTGGGGTACCGGTTAAGAATAGTACCCTTCCCATCTCTACCTGTTGGTGTCGTAAGAATCGGCTAAAGAATGACGTATACATAAACAAACAGAGGCATAAACAAGAAGCGACTATGTGAGGAGTTGTCAAAGTGAGATGCGCAAGTGAATGTATATGGACTTCAATATCGCAACATAAATTAGGACGTACTTAGGCATAATTGCCGTGGGGTACCGGTTAAGAATAGTACCCGACTGCCAGGCGTGGCGAGTATTGGTAACGGTGGTATATCTACAATGTAGCGGTGGCGCATAACCGTACGTCTGGTTAACCGATGATATAATGGAGATGGTGAAATTAAATTGTGTTATTTCTTCAAATTGCCGAAATGTAATTGATAGAAAACCAAGAAACTCTACACCAGTTGCTTGATTTTTTATCTAAGTTGCAAGGCTCTGAAGCCTATGTTTGACTAGAGTCACATCATAAATAACTTTCAATCAAGTGATTTATTATCAATGTTTATGTGTACCTATGTTTGTTAGTTATGGTATTAAAATGTAATAATAGGTTAAAGGGTTATTTAATAACTTAATAAATACATTTTATAAGACAATACTTCCAAGTTTGATATCTTCATGATTATTTTTACATTAAGACTGGTACGCCTGAATTAATGTGGAGTTAATGAGGTCAAAAGTAGTCGTATTTTTTATATGAATTCTTAGGGTGGAGTTAACCTAAATTTAAATCTAAATTTAGATCAAAACGTCCGATTATCACTATAACCGTCGGTCAAACCGTTTTTACTAAACAGTTAAACTGTTTGACCTACGGTTAAAATGATAAACAGACGTTTAAATTTTGTTGAACTTCAAATAGAATAGAACCCCTTAACAATAGAACCCTTTACATAAATCCTATATTTAGAAAAATATGTAATTGGACAAAAAGGTTTCCTATTATTCCATTCAATAAGCAATTGAATGGTGAAACTGTAGGTATTGTCGTGGGAATAAGTGTGTTTTATATCAATCGTACGAGAATTACGTAAACTGTTTGTTATTTTAAATTGCTTTTTTTTTTTTTAAAGATTATAAGCTTGCGTTTGACCACTGTCTCACCTGATGTTAAGCGACGACGCGGTCTAAGGTGGAGCACGCAAACTTAGAAGGAACCTATTCACTCGCGACTTGAAGACCCCGGGGTTGTACATATCGGGAAACACAGACTCAGGCAGTGAGTTCCACTCTCTGGCAGTACGCATTATAAAACTGGAAGCAAAACGCTTCGTGCGTAATGGTGGTATATCTACCATGTAGCGGTGGCGCATAGTCGTACGTCTGGTTGACCGATGATAGAATGGAGAAGGTGGAATTAAATTATGTAATTCCAGTGCACATTCGCCGAAATGTAACCGATAGAAAACCGATAGGCAATTTGATGGCAAATGCATTTTGTTTGCACATTACGATGTTTTTTGAATAATAATGTTATTTCTTGAATTATTATTGATTGCTTCATATTTATTTGTAATATTTTATTCAGAAGTACAATAATGAGTAGATATTTAACTATACTGTGAGTCATAAGTCTGTAAGAAATAAAACCTAAGTAATTTTGGAGTTATTTGTTATGTCATCAATGTAAGTGCGAGACGAGAAGTTATGACGAACGCACCGCACTCAAAATCCTGATGAAGACTTCCGGATGAAGCCGAAACAATTGTGTGATCGTGATATGGACTACGCGTAAGTGCCACGTTATACCCGTAGAAAGAGTGTAAAAAAATGTAAAGTGCTAGAAATACATGCCCCCAAAAGTAAAAGTAACACAAAAGGCCGAGATACAATACACCTGCTGCCGACCTTCTATAATGATGGATGGCGACACACGAGCATGTACCAGGAACATTTCCCCACGTGATCGGAGATTTTATATTTAGATAAGAAAAATGAGTTATATTGGCGGCAAATGAATTATTATAGCAAAGGGCGGAGGCGTTACAACATGATAAAGCCCACGCGTTATATTAATGATAGGTTTAATATCATTATAATGAGGTTACTACTTTTAATCGAAAATAGGTTACTTATTTAGCCCACAGTTTGTATTATTATTAATTTTCCACGCTTACCCCCCGCACTAGCATCAAGTATCAAGTCATCTAGGACAATCAATCATCCAAGACTCTGAACTAGCATCAGCGATCACAGTCAATTGTAGCAAAGACTATCTGGGTGAATATTGCTGTTTACAATTAAAAAAAACATAGTATAGACTTTAGACTACAAACTATACGTTCCAACTTTTAGAGGAAAAAGTTAAGGTACTGTTGGGACTTGAACCCACGACGATACCATCCTGTCACTTTGCCATCTAAGGAAACTATGGACTGCAATGGATAGAATATCTACCAAAAAGTATATTTCCTAGAATTATTCATATAATAGGGGGAAACCTCCAGAAACTTTCAGAGATGTAACTTATAAGGATGAACATATGACAGTTCCGTACAAGACAATATACTTACCGTAGACTGGGAGGCACTGGAAGATTTTGTTACTGCCAATGTTTTTTCTTAATAACCTTGTTATTATGATCAACCAGTTAAGTTAAGAAATAGACTTCTGAGAATTTTTTATTCTAGCTAGAGAGCTCATAATCGGCATAACCATTTTTCTTCATATGTTTTGAGAATCGTTAGCTTTACTTTAACTTTAATTATGTAGTGGTGTACCAAGACTCGCAATAATTGAGGTTAGTATTAAAAAATGTATGTTTAGAATGACTTTTACTTAAAAACCATCTGCCCCCCCCCCCCCCCCCATATTACCCCATATACCCCCGCATGATATCCCGGTAATTAATATGTCAGTAACACAAATCCGAATGAAAGATAGTCTATGATTTTTACCTAAAGTTAAATTTAAAATTATTTTAATTTTATGTTCAATTGATCAGTGTTAAGGCGGTGGACAGACGACCTGACTAAGATCGCATGCAAGGGCTGCATGCGGGCTTCTTCCAACCGGTCCTTATGGAAATCAATGGGGGAGGATGTCCTGCAGTGGACGTCCTATGGCTGAGATGATGAAGGGGTGGAAGATTAATATGATTACTATGCTTAGTAGTGCAGTTTGAATTTTAATACATTTCAATACAAATAATTTATTCAATGAACTTGCCCAATTTACATTCAATCGGATTAGGCTTTGTTTAAAAGCTTAACTTTTTTATTTGTCTCATTATTCAGAGTCAAGGAAGTATAAGTATAATAAGAATGTAAGTTTGTTATATTCTTTTTCAATACACATTTACAATATAGAATAAAATAATAGAAATTGTCTCCATGTGACGGAGTTCTGTGGTTACAAACAAAAACGTAAAAACTTAATACTCCTATTTTGGAAATATTTGAGAACGAAGTTATTCGGCTCGCACGCAAATATATCCAAATTGTGTTTTTCGTACATTAATAATGTACCTATTACACTAATCTTTCTTTCCGAGAAAACAAAATAACCCATATCTCGTGCTCTAACTCAAATCTTTTTACATTTATTTGGCTCTGAACTTAGATAACATATTTTATTGTACCAGTAAAGTGGCTCAATTACTTTTTTAAGAGTTTCGTGCTACATTTTTATAATATACTACATAGAAAGAGTGTTAGACAAAAAAATAGGGATTTAGTAATTAGAAAAAAATAAGGTTTATGGTCAATTTTGTTATTAAAAGTGACGTAGTTATTAGGAATATTTAGGAATTACTCACGTAATAAGTCAGAGGGTTCCGATTATAGTTTCAACCACATTCGGTGGTTTATTTCAACTACTTTTTTTCATGACTCAGTCTGCATGAATTTGATAGTTCTAAACAGATTATTACAGAACTCTATATATAAGTTTAAAAAACTATGTGGAAATACTAAGTACGTACCTACATGTGTACATACAACAATATTCTAGGGTTCTCTCTTATAACAGTTCTCTAAGAGCATGTTCTTATTTTACTACTTGAGCGGTATCAATCTTAAGCCGACTTTCAAGCCTAGTTTTAACTTAAATCCTATAATTGGCGTTCATAATTGCTGACATAATTCGGTAACTTAAGTTATACAAGTATATAGTTTAAGTATTACATAGTTTGAATAATATATTAAGTCAAGAATTTTCGAAGGAAAAACTTCGGCTGCTCTAGTGTTTGAACACACGACTACAGTCGCTTTGCCATCAAAGCTATAGTGGCACTCTACTAGTCGTCCGAATTTATTCGTTCCTTATTTACATGTGAGAGGGTGTCTTAGCGCCATCTACCTTTATTTGTATGAACTATTAATAGGACTGATAGACAAACATTGCAGTTGGTTACGTATCGAGCGAAAGCACCATACCCTGATTCTAAGAGTTTTCTTAAATATAGATGAAACTAAATTTCTTTTGAATCAATGGTTTGCTGAAGCGTAAAGGTATAAGCTTAAAAAGAAACCTCCATACAACCGTGAACTTTACCATCACTTTGAGTGTCAGAATCGTAAAAAGTCTTTACGTACTGTAAGCAAAATACCCATAGAACTAATATGTACTACGTACAACTAGTACATATTAGTTCTATGAAAATACCTTAGTAGGTATGTAATAAGTTACGTCACTAGGTTTCCCACCACCCAATGGTCAGCGTGATCAATGGAATGCGTCAATGTAGAATATAAAATATGTAATACTTACCTCTCTCTCTCTCTCTATCTCTCTCTCTGTCAGGGGAAGGCTTTCCACGACCGCGAACGTAATGGCTAATTATGGCAAGTGAAGGAAATACAGTATACCTCATTCTAAAGACAAATCATAGTCAGCCAGATAAAAGTGTTTGATCCCGACGTCACATAAATAAGAGGCTTTATATTGTGGAGTTAACTACTACTCCAGGTTATCAAGAACTTTGCAAAATATCGCCTGGTGCGGAAGGTCCATAGCTTTTGTTATATCTACGTTCAATAGTTGCCCCAGTAAATTAATAACAGTAACTCAATTTACTTCAATAGTTCCTGGGAATTTAACGGGGACGGATCGGCAGGTTCTCGAGTTCATATCATAGAGCAAGCGCAGCGTAGGGCAACCATCGACAAGGTGGATAAACGACCTGGAGAGGATCGCAGGAAGAAGCTGGATCCGAGCCGCTTTAATCCGGTTCTTGTTGAGATTAATGAATATATGTATGTCCAGTAGTAGATGTCCTATTCTTAAGATGATGATGATAATTAAGATTGTATCGTGATGTTACAGAAAACTATTGATTGCGTCATTTTATAAGTTCACTTACTGTTTGTATAGTGAACTTGTGTGGTATTAGTTAGCGGAACGAAGCGGTATATATCGGAAAACGGGAAAGCAAATCCAGCTTAGTAGTTTAGTATATGGTTTCGTATTTAAAGAGTACGTGAACTATGAAGGTACATTAGTTTCTACATACTAAAGAAGTTTAGAAAATGGACAAATCGTTTCCTGTGATTGGTCTATTTGAATGTTTGAATTTCGATTATCTGGTCTCTTCGCGCATATTTACCTAAATATCAAAATATAATTAATGTAGGTTAGTGGACACGACGACTTTAGTCAACATTATTTTATTTCATATTTAAAGCATAGATCCGATTGTCTAACTAAAACATGAGTTCATCAAGCATCTATTACATTGAAAGAAAGACAGAAAGAAATAAATTCGTTTATTCACGGCATAAGACTCACTACAATAAAGAACTAAACAGTAATACAGAAAACAGATAATTACAAGCAAATAATAAAGAACACATAAATAACTATTTGATTAGTACGTATATTATATAAATACATATTGTAGTTTGGGAACGATGCCAGAAATGAGTCCCTACTCAGCATTATGCTAAGGTTGGAGAACTATCTTGCTGCGATATAGTATATATAGGTATATGTATAATTCAATTCAAGTTTTCAATTGTAATGTTTTTACAATAAATAATAGTTTGGGTTATGGGCATCGCAGTAATGAGCGATTGGGTCGAAAAGTTCTTGAGATTAGACAAACGTCTGGCAAGCGCAGCGTACAACGCTCGACGTCTATATAAAAAATATTATAATATGTATATATATGTATATTTATATAACGCCACGCTTGTTTCCCAAACGGGTAAGCAGAGCTGACCTGAATGGATTCCCATTTGCTGAAAAAGGTTTTATATCTATAAATTTGTTACTATTGAAATAATTTTGAGTTTCAAATAAAGCGATTATAACTAAGATTTATTCGACTTATTTTTACTTGAAAGCCTTTAAAAACAGCACTTTGTTTTTAAAATGATTGTGTAGAGCCAGCTCGTTCAGAGTCGAGGAAGAAATAAGTGGAATAAGTCTTAGTCACAGAAGTTTGAACAACACTCGGGCGTATATGATATATGTATAATACACGTAAAATTATCTGCAATGGCAACCGGTTACTATAACAACTTACATCCTATTTGCGCATTAATGACTAACTCATAACATGCACGCGGCATATTTACTTTGACTAATTAAATAAATTACTTGTTATTACTTTAAAATGCATTTAAGTAGATATATGCGGGTTACGTAAACGTGTCAGCCTGCGGTTACTTTCAAACCACATCCTTAGATACGAAGGCTTGATAGGTTCGGCCTTTGAACTTTATCCCAGAGCTTTGGAATATAAATCCTCTACTATGAGGTTTTGTATAATCGAGAAATTTTCGTGACAAATCGGGGGATGCGAATTTATATTCTGTGGGATAGCTTTTTTTTGTTTTTGAGAGTTTTATGATTGACTAAACGGGCATACATGCATTGGTGAAGTGAATGGTAGTATTGTAAGAGAAAGGCCTAGGCGAATAGGATGGATGAATGTTTGTTACTTAATCACGCTCAAACGGCTGGACGGATTTGGATAAAATTTGGTATGTAGATACATCAGGTTTGGAATGACACATAGGCTATCATATTCATCATCATCATCACCACGCGGGAAAAACCGCGGGGCGCTGCTTGTTGTATATAATATAGAGTATTAATAAAGAGTAATATGACAAACTTGTCAATATCTAGAAAAGATATACAACATCAGGTACCTAGTAAGATATTATGCCTTTATTAAAATAAAACACAAATAACTACGATATTATTATTGCCTAGTAGATATTTGTTAATCCATAAGTTTTTGATTGGAAATTCTCGTGAGTTTGAAACATTATTATATGTGGTATCCGGTTTGACTCATGTTCATAGTTGAAGTTTCGACCTAGGTTTCGAGCATGTCCGATGCTCATCCTCAGTTGAGTTAACGCTGCCAGATCGCGGCGACCACTGGTTGCCGCGTGAGTCAAGTCGGATACCACATATACATAACAATCCATAAATGTTCTGCAACATCAAATAAATGACATCAAACACATAAAGAAAAGCGGGACAGATGATTTTCGTGATCATCGGACAAACAACAAAGGATCCAACACCTTTATATCACAAGGCTATTCTCCACAAAAAGGCCATAGAACAATAATTCTAACCATAACACTCATGGTAAGGGCAAAGAGATCGTGACGTGCAGACAATCGGTTTCCGAACTTCCCTACCACGGTACTGAGTAAATCACTGTCTATTAACCGCTTGCGCACCGTGCAGTACCGACAGGCGCATAGATAATGCATATATTAAGGTGTTACCTTGATCGTTCGTTCACTGCTGACATGGTAATAGATGGCCTGAGAAGAAACGAAAGTTAGAAACTTAAATAAGTTTGGCTTGGATTTCGTTTCGGTTCACTTTTACAAAGAATTCACCTAAGCTACTTTTTCTTTTCCTACCTTTATTTATTTATTTTTTATAATTAAATAAAGGATTGCGCTTAACACACTAAGAGGCAAATGCCACAGCAGTTAAAGGTGTAGACAACATGCAAAATTAATTTATATTAATTGAACGAGTAACAGATGTAATGTAATATAGACATAATAAAAATAAATTTAGAAATAAATTGAATGTATATAGAAATAATTATGACAATTAATGTTGCAATGGCAAGTGGAAATTTAGAAAAAGATCATGAATAAAATATTATATAGTAAAATTGCATAGTTGAATACAGATGTACAGAAAACAATATAGAAACAAATAACTAAAAATCTAAATCTATCATAAAGAATAATCTCATACATTTTTTTTGAAATTACAAAACTTATCCGGGATTAAGTTCCGTTTACGATATTAAATAAAATTAGCACCTTTAGCAATGTATTTATAAAATTCTGCATCGCCACTTTGAATCTGTTTCCTATCCAGCTTCGCTGCCTCTTTGCAGACAGACGTCATGGTCAGCCTTTTACATCTTCGTCTAATCGAGAAAGAAGAGAGTGGCGATGACATCCCTTTCCCCCGTGGGGTCCGAGCAGTGAAGCTACCTGGAGCCACCATGGTGATGGTTCTTCTCATCCAGCCACCGCCCGTCCCATCCGCGTGCCCCTCTGCTTATAAGAGGTACCGCGGAGAGACCCACCTCGCCAGGTCATTATCTATCTAGCTGACAAGACCTGAAAACAAAAGTTGCTAACCGATACCCAGGATACTTCGGTCGCTAAACCTGTTGACAGCTTGGCCAAAGACCCAAGAGCCAAGCTGACCCGGCACTATACCGAAGACATCCCGGACATCAGCCTATACGAAATTAGGATGGCTCTGAAGCAGCTTAAAAACAACAAGGCACCGGGTGACGACGGAATCACATCAGAGCTTCTGAAAGCGGGTGGATCACCGATACTGAAAGTCCTTCAGAAGCTCTTTAATTCCGTTGTCCTCGAAGGGTCAACGCCGGAAGTATGGAACAGAAGCGTAGTGGTGTTGTTCTTTAAGAAGGGTGACAACACATTGCTTAAGAACTACAGACCCATTTCGCTTCTGAGCCATGTTTACAAGCTGTTTTCAAGAGTCATCGCGAATCGTCTCGAACGTAGGCTTGATGACTTCCAGCCTCCCGAACAAGCCGGTTTCCGAAAAGGCTACAGCACCATAGACCACATCCATACGCTGCGGCAAGTTATACAGAAGACCGAAGAGTATAACTTGCCCTTATGTTTAGCGTTTGTGGACTATGAGAAAGCCTTTGATTCGATCGAGACGTGGGCGGTGCTTGAGTCTCTCCAGCGGTGTCGTATTGACCATCGGTATATCGAAGTGTTGAAGTGTTTGTACAATAACGCCACCATGTCGGTCCGAGTACAAGAGCAAATTTCGAGGGCGATTCCATTGCAACGAGGCGTGAGACAGGGAGACGTTATTTCTCCGAAACTGTTCACTGCCGCATTGGAAGACGCCTTCAAGCTCTTGGAATGGCAAGGATTCGGCATCAACATCAACGGCGAGTACATCACTCACCTTCGGTTTGCCGACGATATTGTGGTCATGGCAGAATCCATGGAAGACCTCAGCACGATGCTCGAAGGCCTCAACAGAGTTTCCCTAAGGGTGGGCCTTAAAATGAACATGGACAAGACGAAAATTATGTCAAATGCCCATGTTGCGCCCGCCCCCATATCAATTGGGAACTCGACTCTCAAAGTTGTTGACCATTACATCTACCTAGGACATACAGTCCAATTAGGTAAGTCCAACTTTGAGAAAGAGGCCAATCGTCGAATCCAACTCGGCTGGGCAGCGTTCGGAAAGCTCCGAGACGTCTTCTCGTCCAAAATACCGCAATGCCTGAAAACGAGGGTCTTCGAACAATGTGTGTTACCAGTGATGACTTACGGAACTGAAACGTGGTCTCTGACTATAGGCCTTCTGAACAGGCTCAGAGTCGCACAACGAGCTATGGAGAGGGCTATGCTCGGGGTTTCTCTACGTGATCGAATCAGAAATGAGGAGATCCGTAGAAGAACGAAAGTCACCGACATAGCCCAGCGGATTAGCAAGTTGAAGTGGCAGTGGGCAGGGCATATAGTTCGAAGAACCGATGGCCGTTGGGGCCGAAAGGTTCTCGAATGGAGACCACGGACTGGCAAGCGCAGCATAGGACGGCTACCGACTAGGTGGACAGACGACCTGACTAAGATCGCAGGCAAGGGCTGGATGCGGGCCGCTTCCAACCGGTCCTTGTGGAAATCAATGGGGGAGGCCTTTGTCCAGCAGTGGACGTCCTATGGCTGAGATGATGATGATGATGATGATGACCCAGGATGCATCGGCCCACAACACTGCCGTTCCTCCCGAATCCCAAAGGATACCTTGGATGGCATCCCGTCACAGTTTCAACTTAACCTAACCTATC
The DNA here is from genome assembly GCA_934044485.1 of Apeira syringaria. Lineage (NCBI taxonomy): Eukaryota > Metazoa > Arthropoda > Insecta > Lepidoptera > Geometridae > Apeira > Apeira syringaria. The sequence goes on along the minus strand of OW203662.1, from coordinate 17,622,148 downwards.
TGCGTTATGACCTATTGCAATATTTTTTTAAAAAACCTTTATTCTTTATATATTATTTCTTAGCGTCCCGTAAAGTTCAGCCCAACCGATAATTGTGCTAAACCACGTTGAACTAATACTGCATTAAGACTTACTCTTTAAGCATCAAAGTAGTGCAAAGACGTGGGAAGTAGTACGTACAGACGCTTTCACCTTGCAGAGGATATTAAGAAAATTCTGCAAAATAACACCGTGTTGTAAGTTCCTTCGCGTATCCTACTATACTTTGTACTTTTCAGTTCTCAGCACTTTCAAACAAACAATCTTTTGACGCTCGAATTTTTTTTTGTCTACCGTCTTTTTATCCTGTACGCTATACGCGTCTCTTTATGGAATTCATGTTTGATACAAAGTAATATATTGCGCCTCTCGAAGCTATCATAGTTCGGCCTGTAGACAAATCGAAGTTAGTTTTAATGGCAACTTTTGGATGCAAACTTTGTGCACAGATTGTACGTGCTATGTCGAACTGATCCAGACAATTGGACCAATTAATCGGTTTTCGTAGTTTGATTTATGGGCAGATATTATCAGAATTTAAACTCGGGTTAGGTTTGACGCTCGAAGCGTTGTTTAGGTGCAGTAATGTTGAGTTTCGCTAAATGGGAAAGTCAAGACTAAATTAAATTAATTTTGGGAATGTTTTTTTTTAAGAAGGCAAGCAGCTAAAGCAGAAGCTGATCTGTTAGTGGGGAGAAAAATGGGACCAATCTATTCCATAAAAAAAATTTCAATGTATACCTACTATTTGCATGACGGTGATCCAACCTTAGCATAATGCTGAGTGGGAACTCATTCCTGGCATCGCGCAACACTACAACAAAGATTGAATTAAAGCTATATGTTATATGCTATATGTTATTACTTGTATCTATTTATATGTTCTTAGTATAACTGCGTGTTTTTATATTTTTTACTGTTGTGTTTTTATTGCTTATGTCACGAATAAACGTTTCTTTCTTTATTTTTAATTTTCAGTGTCGATTTTGGAGTTGAGATCTATCAGGTAGAGTATATAATGTATAGAAAGGTGAACATTGGCCGGAAACTTATAAAAAATTCAGTGAAGGGTTTTTAAATGAAACCAAATCATGTAATTTAAAGCGCTTGCTATCTTATGAAATGAAATATATTTATTTCAGGTAACAGTAAAACCCATATAAACATGTTTGTTAAAAAGGAGTGTGTATGTGTCCCCCTACTTGGCACTATAAGAGACATGCCTCTCACAGCAGCGCCGAATAAAAGGGCAATCCACTCGTTCTGCAATCATCATCAAGACAGCATTGGAACTGGCCCGCACCCTGCGCACCAGGGACGCACACCTTATTCCTTATTCTTCTTTTACTTTATTTTTGTAGATCGCGATAAGGTACTCACAATACACATCACAACACACAATCACAGTAATTAGATGTTAGTTCAAGGCTGATACCAAAGTGCCGGCAGCTGCTGGTAGAGCATTAAGCCAGCAACTAACAAAAATAAATTTTATCTCCGTTAAAATCTTGAATAAAGCATTGCATAAACAATTACTTATTTAGAGAAAGAAAGTAAATATATTTATATTTAATGATTACCGAATACAAATGCGTTTCATTCATTTTGATATTCAGGTATTATGCTAACATTTACTGCTTATGACTTACTTACACGATCGACATAGCAGTAGAAATAATTTAACTAATTTTCTTCAATACAACCGGGTTCGAAACCTGAACTGAGTACAAGTTCTAATATAAGAATGCAGTTTATCTTGTCACGAAAATCAATAACATGCAAAAGATGTCTATCTACGTCGGTGAAATATAAACAAATAACCTTTTAAAAAATGTATTATATAGTAAATACAGTCGTGACTATAGTAAATTATTCTATAGATTTTCATCACGTAGAAAAGAAAAATGTTTTAATATTTAGTTCATATGCTATCTATAGAATGAGAAACATCCACTTACACAACAATTTCGTTTTAGTACGTCCATTATATTCCAGTTGTAACTCGCCATACCAGTTACTGTTGTCACTCAAACTATATGCTTTGATGACTAAGAAAAAGACGCGTTAACTTTAAAGACAAATTAAGGAAATAATGGTATTAAAATTTGTATGAATAAAGCGATCATGGGAATCAACGCATGGGAATAAGAATACCTAAATTTATATAAATTATTAGATTTTTTTTGTTTTAAAAAGTGGCATCGTAATAATATGTGACATTAATTTACGTCACTCAATTCAGTCATGTACATAATCTAAAATGTTACCACAACTAGGGGGTACATTAATCATGGTGCTTTTACATTGTATCATTTATGAATAGACTTTTGTATTCAAAATATTATTATTGCAGAAATCTATGCATGGTATGAGAGTGCTATAAAATTATTTAATAATCGACTTGCAAGAAGGTGGATGTCCTCAATTCGGTTGAATTGGATCATAATGCTGCGCTACCATAAGGCAGCGCATTCAGAATGGTTGCAGCATTGCCGCGTTGCATTGCAATGCGTATTCGTTGAGCCAAATATATGCAATCATTTTGCTCTCTCTCTGTTGCATCTCTGATAAGTTTGGAAAATCTGATGCGCTCCCGGTCCCCATGGGCCCAATGTCACTATCCCACTGCTATCCAGCTTAACATACTTGCGCCGCTTCAATTTCTACGCCAAATTACTGCGGAGCCAGACATTTGTCTCGGTATGATGGGACGGCATTAGAGCATCAACGCATGTAGCGTCCCACACTGAAGGCCGCCCTAATTTCCAAAGTGTCATACCGTCACGTCATTTACCATCTACACGCAGGAGACCATTTGGTTCAAGAATAGAATATAATTATTATATATAATACATATAATATTTTATATGTAGGTACTTTAGTTGACAGTGAAGAATATCTTCTGTTCAGAGTCTGTGTAATAAGTGTTAACGTGAAACTACATTTTATTCATAAACAAATGAAAACTAGTAACATATATAAAATAATACAGTTCTTTGCCTGATGGCTTTGTAATAAAATGTAAGTTAAGTAGCTACAATCCTTTTAAATGTATTCGTTTGACCACAATGCCCTCAAAACGAAACAACATTGAACAAAGTGATAACGTATCTAGCTTTTTTTATCTATCCATGGCTGCAAAAACATAAAACGCACAACAATGTAGCCGGTTTACAAAGTGAGACATAATTTTGAACACTGTACTTTATTTGCGGTCATAAAGCTAAGATGATGTTATGAGGCCTACAAATAAGTATATAGTAGGTGTGACAATGTTGAAAAGGCGGGGATGCAGGTACTGTATTGCGCAGCACATTTTTTTAATAAAGTATATAAATATACTATAATCATCAAGTTCAAAAACATGACAATTCTTGATAAGGCTCCAATAATATGAGCGATAGCTTATTCTATTCGGAATGAGGTCTAGAAATATTCATCTCGATGTATGTCACATAAAAAAATACAATTGATATTAATAAAATAAGATGAAGAAAAATAGCTTTTGATTATTTGTTAATAACTTAAAAACTTAATATTTACGAAATTTAAAAAAAAGAAAAATAAAGAGGAGAATACTCTTGACTTTCGGAACCTTCATTATTTATAATTTCCCAACGCTGAAAATAGGACTACGCGCAGCCATTGCGCTACAGGTGCACTGCCGTTAAAGACAGTGTATACAAAGAAATATTTTTTAGAAAACTTATGTATAAAAACTTGAGTTAAATTATTACATTCCATAACCAGACACTTGAAAAATGAAATCCCCGTCGAAAATATGTTTTTTAAATAGTTATGTTATTTTAAATTAACCAATGTTTTCAATCTTCGTTTTCATAATTGACGAAACAAAAAATTAAATATTAAACCTAAAAATGTTAGGTTTCGTTGAGCCCGTCTTATATACATACTTAAAGAGATCACGCAATAAAAGTTTATTAAAATTTATTATCTTTTAGGAAAAGCTAAATTTTTAACAAAACTTAGGCAATAAGTCACATTGGAAGACCATTATATTATTTGCTAAGAAATAGGTACTTAAGATACATATTTTCTATTGGTTTTTTTTATGTTGTCTTAGCAAAATTATGATTTAAAAACATTATAATTCTTATATATTTTTTATTATCGTTTTTTCATATTACGATTGTTTAAGTAAATAGTTCAGGAATTACTTTTACTTTACAACTCATAATTGGTATTTCATTATAGGTTAAAAGAATATAAATACTTACATAGTTAACCTAAAAAAAATGTTTTAACTAATGTATTTTTCTTAGAACTAAAAAAAAGGCAAAACAGTGATTTCTTTCTTTTAAAATTTTTATTAAATATGTTTTGACATATATGGCGGTTTTTTTTTGTTTTCTATCTAACTAGTGATTTGACAAGAATGTGATATACATTATAAGATATGAATCTCCAACTCTAGTAAAGTACTATTATCTCCTCAAAGCCCCAACTACTTAGCAACTACAAAATTAATAATGCAAGTGAGATGACTATGACAATTCAATTCAATTATCTTAATTACTATTGTTATTTAGGTATCTAAGACGTTAACAAGATCATCTGAACAAGCGACAGTATTGGAATAACAATTATTATCAATCAAGACTGGTTTAGATATTATCTGTAGGCGGAAACAGGACTGCGACTCAGTACTCCGTCTAATAAGCATTTGTATGTACTGATTATGTTTTACCTTTATTTTTTTAGTCAAATATATAGTTCGCAACTTTATTTGTTTCCGTTGGTCAGTTATTGCTTTCTAAGTTGCTAGTGCTCACTAAAATTAAATGGGGCGAAAATCTCACTAGCACCAATTTTTGTATCTTATGAAAAGTTTAACTTTATGAATTACGTGAGCGATGTGTTGTGGAAAAAAATGCTTTATCTAATCAGCAGTGCGTTTGACGTTTAAATACCTAATATTATTTTTGATGAATATTTTCAACTACTTAGTCTAGTATATTTTGTTATTTAATTTGACAAATTATGAATGTACTCGTATAAAACATAGAACTAGGCAAACCATGACCGCGTCCGTGAGCGCTCCGTACTCTGCTTGTATAAGACCACCGAATGTTTTCGAAACTATAGTCAGAACCCTGTTACTTGAACGTGAGTAATTCCCGTGTTTTATACATTCATAAATAGTCTAATATAATGGTACCTAAAAAGCAGAAGGAACTAGCAACTAAGTCTATCGTTAGTTCGCCATAATAATTATAGTCAACCACATATTTTAATATCACTGCTACTAATTGTTCACACTAAAAAACAATCAAACAATTTCGGGTGAAAATTTGTCCTGTCAGTAATCAGTAATCATTTATTCACAGAAAGACAATTTTCACAAATATCACACACTTCTTTTATTATATTAAAATTACATAGGTAATTAATTTAGTTATTATGCTATTGTCAGGACAAAAACTTGTGGATTCTTATTATATTTAATTCTTATGAATAGTTTTTGGTATAGCGAGCTTGTACCTAAATGGTAGTTCCGTGCTTTGGCGCCTGTAAAACCGTCGGTCTAAGTTGTCGTCTTCAGGTAAACAGTCATTTATTTGATCTCATTGGAGGCTCTTGAGTGGCCTGAAAACTTTGACATTGGGCTGGCCTATCCGCCAACCCGCATTGGCTAGCGTGATAGATTATGGCCATCACTCCTGAGAAAAAAGCCTGTGTCCCAGCGATGGGAATGAATTGAGTTGATTATGCTTATTGGTAAGTTTGATTCTTTAATGAATGGTATTGTTATGTTACGATAGAACATGCATTTTTAAAGCATTTATGCTTCCTACTTACTAATCAAGCATCTTAAAAAAGCCTGAAATTTTCATCTTTATCATTCGTTGACGGCTACCAAGTTCATAGATTGAATAAAAAATTATAAATTATATCTTAATTCAAAAAAGGTGTACCCTACAATGGTTACTAATATATTAGGCTATTTTGGATGCACAAATTTATTCTAGAGAGTCTGTTATTGAGCCGCTATATTGTGATGGTAGCCGCTAAAAACCAAAATTTAATATTATGTAGGCTCGGTTGATGTTTTGTTTAATCTTATTATAATGAACTTTTCGCTGTCATAAACAAAAATTATTTACAAGGTTCTTTATTTGACATTTTTTTATTGTGATAGTAAATCAAATTAAACTGCTTTATTCAAATAGTTAAGAAAATGAAAGACCGTGTATGTCTGTAACAGTATGAAATTCATCGTAGTCATCATCATCATCATCTCAGCCATAGGACGTCCACTGATGGCCGGTTGGCGCAGTTGGTAGCACTCCGCCTTCTGAGCCGCTGGTCCCGGGTTCGATTCCCGGACAGGTCAAACATTTGTGTCTATGAACATGTCTGTTTGACCTGTGTCTGGGTGTGTATATGTATATAAGTATATATCAGTCATCAGGTTACCATCGTACAGGCTCTGCCTAGTTTGGGACCTGAAGACCTTGTGTGAATGTTAATAAAAAAAAAAAAAAAAACATAGGCCTCCCCCATTGATTTCCACAAGGACCTGTTGGAAGCGGCCCGTATAAGTATGAAATTAAAATTATGATAATAATTTGTAAGTTTATTACCCGTAGGTACATTTTTTTTTTATCATTAAGCTCCAAGTCACGGCTTGTGGTTAAAAACATAGTGCTTAAAAATCTCCGAAACTCTTTAGCGTGATTGCTACGAGCTAGAAAGGAAAAAGAGCGGTAAGAAATTTCTCAAAGGGTGTGTGGCAAAGCGAATATGAAATGAGAAAAATGCCGGGAAAACACAAGGCAAGACTGTCTTGACGTTATGAAAGAGGCGTCATGATGTTTGAGCTATACACATATAAGAAAAATGTGTATAAAAGCATGTATGCTTACATAAAGCTTCACTACAGAAAAAAAAATTGGTTGTCTGTAAAGTCGGTTTACGGACGATAGATTTACGTGATAACGTCATAATCATTTATGACTTTGACTTTGACTTTGATTATTTTATGTAATACCAAACTCAGGTGGAACGTTACGCGGAACGTTACTATTTTTCATGAGTGTTGCTGGTATTCATCAATTTATAAAACGTTATCACGTCAAAAAAACTCTTGGCAGGGATTTTAGTTGTAAGGGATTCTAGCCGAACATTATTTAAGGACAAATAAAGTTTGAAGAATATATACAACTAGAAGCGCACCGAGATTGCAGCACCCACGTGGTGGTGAAAAACATCGATAATGGTGGAGATGAAAGTCTATGTATTATTCCAGGGTACAAGCATTTCGGAGAATGTGCACTGGAATTACACAATCTGATTCCACCATCCCCTTTCTATCATCGGTCGACTCGACGTACGGCAATTTGCCATCGTTATATGGTAGATATACCACCTATACGCACGAAGCGTTATGCTTCCACTTTTTTAATGCGTACTGCCAAGGAATGGAACTCGTTGCCCGAGTCTGTGTTTCCCGATATGTACAATCCTGGAGTCTTTAAGTCGCGAGTGAATAGGTACCTTCTAGGTTTGCGTGCTAAATCCTAGACAACGTCATCACTTAACATCAGGTGAGACAGTTGTCAAACGCAAACTTATAATATATATATATATATAAAAAAAAAAAAAAAAGCTATTTTTATACCAAATTTCATCGAAATCGGTGTAGCCGTTTGAGCGTGAAGAGGTAACAAACATACACACATATACACATACACATCACATACACACAAACTTTCGCATTGGCGAACATCAGTTTGTCAGACAATTTCCAGGTTTGTAGGTTATAGGTAGTAAAATGGTGGTAGGTGCCGTGGTGGTACCGGCCTAGAATAGTACTCCCCCATGTCTTCCCGTGGGTGCCGTCTTCTTCTTAGTCGTGCACTCTTGGCAGAGTGGTCGTGGTTACAGTGATGGCAGGTGGGAGATCCTCGCTGTGCTCACCAACCCGCCTGCCAAGCGCGACGAGTATTGGTAAATCCCCTCTATATGGGGAGGCTTATATATCCAGCATTGGCCGTCTTATAGCTGCGATGAAAGGTAGTAAAATTAGTACCGTTACAGTGTGCTTTCAATCGTTCAACAAAGTGATAAAACGGACACCCGGAATTGTATACCCGAAGTACAATAAAAATGAACATTAAAACAAAACTAATAAATTTCAATTTAGCTTCGCTCGCGTCCTGTGGTTAGTTAACCGGGATCTAAACTAGCGGTGTGTATAACTGCCACAGCTGGTCATAACATGAAGTTTGCCAACTGCAGTTTACGGTTTTCATTTATTTTAACAAAAAACACTTGTTACAGTTAAAATTAAAAATAAAACTGTCTTCTTCTTCTCAGCAATTAAACATCCACTGCTGGACATATGCCTCCCCCATATAGGGGGGATTTGCCAATTCTCGCCACGCTTGGCAGGCGGGTTGGCGAGCGCAGTATGATTTCCGACCCTCAGAAGGCGCTGCTGCCCACCTTCTGGTACGTGATCCCTTAGCCGACTCTTACGGCACCCACGGGAAGTGATGGGGGAGTACTATTCTAAGCCGGTACCACCACGGCAGCTGTATTGGAATAAAACTGTATTGGAAAATAATCGCAAACTTTTTTTCATTTACTACAATCTGCATATCCATTATCTACATCTGTATATGTTATAGGTACTAGCGGCTCGCGTCGCCTTCGCATGGGTACAGATAGAAACACATATATAGTAAATATTTTTGAAGAACTTACACTAAGATTAATACAAAATAGCGTATGTAAGAACCATAACGACGACAGTTGGATATTTATTTTTATTTATTTATTTTTATTTATTTGCACAAAACACTTACAAATACATTATACATTACTACAATACATGGATAAAGATAGATAAATACATATGTATGTGAAAACAATATAAAAGGCCTTTAGCAGCCGTGCTAGGGTCACCTGTGTTACGGCTGCTAAGCTACTTCCTATAATCAAGGCAATACATAATAATATGTAACGAGTATCCTGAAATGACATAACTTAATAAATATATTATTAAACAACATGGTTAGAAGAAATAGAATAAAAAACCAAGATAAGTTAGACAACTAAAACTTAATAACCTAATATGTTGGTATAAGGAAATTAGGGACTAAGTAATACATTTTTAATATAATATCAGTTAATAATCAAACCTATTTTTACAAACATATTAGATATATAGTACATGTTCGATTTTTTTAGAGATATTAATACGTTCTTTAATACAGAATAGAACATTCTTTGGTACATTTTACATATTCATCTTGAACATCACAAATGATTGCAATGATCAAATATTGCGATTAAGATCTTACACATTCCAGATAGCGCGAATATACCAATTCAAATACAATCACACTATAACACTAAAATCATAAAGGTGTAGGTTTATTTGTCTGTCTGTTTGTCGTTTGTATGTTTGTTACTCCTTCACGCTAAAATGGCGAAACGAATTTGCATGAAATTTGGAATGAAGATTATAACCTGGTATAACACATAGGCTACTTTTTATGCCAAACATATTGACTGTTTCCGTGGAATGACGGAAAGAAACTAAAATCGTCAATATCACGTATCATTTCACCAAGGATAACAAAGCGGGCGCAGCTAATAACAGATAAGCCGTTAGAGTCCTATACTATAACTAGGATAGTTTTATAGTAATGCAACAGTCATATTAACCTTTCGCATTTCTAATTCACGCTAAGCTACCAAGTATAACTTGGTTCATGCTAACTGCTTTTATTCCAATCCAGGGCTGCCAACCACTAGTAACACTCGCTGTTTTTTTCTGCGGAGTCAAATTAAAATGAGAAGAGTGGTAGAAGAGGGAAAGTTACTGACTGAATAGCAAGAAATAGAGGTAAGTATGGTAGTTATTACGTATTACGTAGTAAATTGTTATGCTTACCTAAGTTACCAGTTAGCCACCTAAGTACGTAATCAGTTGATTGAGACGAACTTTTTGTTTTCTGGTCACACTCTTAATCCCCGCAGTAGGTTTCCCTGTGTCGCGGGAGGCATGCACACACAATGACATTGTAACAAACATCCTATACCCGAGAAAAACATAAAAGAAAGGCAGAAGAAAGATATAAAAAAAGATATAAATGCTTACCCCTGCCAGGATTTGAACATAGGATCCCCGGGTACCAGAAGTCTTGCCTCTGACGACTCAGCAATGGCGGCTGAATTTGAGGCCATGGGTAGCCTAGGTCGCTCACAATATAATAATTATTTATTGCACTTTCGATATGATATATGTCTATAGAGATTATTAACATATACATAATTATTCTTAAAATGAACTCGGTAACAGACAGTGCTGTCACTAATAGATAGACGCAATATCGCAGGAAGGGGCCGGATTCGTGCCGCTTCCAACCAGTTCTTGTGGAGATCAATGTGGGAGGCATATGTCCAGTACTTGACGTCTGATAGCTAACATGGTGATCTTCTTCTTCTTCTTCTCTTCTCTCAGCCATGTGCGTCCACTGCTGGACGTAGGCCTCCCCCATATAGGGGGGATTTGCCAATACTCGCCACGCTTGGCAGGCGGGTTGGCGAGCGCAGTATGATTTCCGATCATCAGAAGGCGCTGCTGCCCACCTTCTGGTAAGCGATCCCTTAGCCGACTCTTACGGCACCCACAGGACGAGATGGGGGAGTACTATTCTAGGCCGGTATCACCACGGCATATGGTGTATGCATACACCAAACAAAGTACAAGATTGACTAACAATTAAATCAAAGATATAGCTTAAAGGTAAAAACGCTTTAAAAATGAATACATAATCTTAACAGTTTCTACGTTATGTCTATATAGACCAGCAATTAAAAACTCATATTTTAAACATATATACACGTCAAGAAATATTCACATCGAAGTAAAACCCTTGCGACAGCCCTACAACAAAGTAATTAGTACAGTACAATACAATCCCATGCAAATGCAATCAGGTCTTGATTACCTGAAGCGCTGTGAATGCACAAGAAATGATTTCTATATAATTATGTGTTTTGTTGTACATGTATTATGTATACGTCATAATATGTATACGTTATAGATATATGCCGATAACATCTTTTACAGTGAGTATACAAGTAAGAATTGGATAGATCTTTCTTGGGCATTGAAAAACAATATGAGGTATGCATTTAACCCGCACATGTTACATTTTACAATTGGAATGGATCCATGATTTTGGTGTGCAAAAAATTGTTAGATACATTTTACGAGTTGCAATGCTTTAAGCAAAAACTAAGATTTATATAGTATATACATTTAAATAATTAGTAATTAACAACAACAAGTTTGTCGATATCATTTAAGATAATTAACCGGTGTTGATAAAATTTATATGGACCACCTCTGAAGTATCTATCAAAGAAAAAAACCATCGTATATCTTTTTTTTTCATTCACACAAAGTCTCCAGGTCCTAAATTAGGCAGAGCCTGTACTATGGTAACCTGATGACTGATATATATACTAATATACATATATACACCCAGACACAGGTCATACAAACATGTTCATACACACAAATGTTTCACCTGTCCGGGAATCGAACCCGGGACCAGCGGCACAGAAGGCAGAGTGCTACCAACTGCGCCAACCAGCCAGTCAATTAAATATTTCAAGTCATAGTCAAATAAATATTTGATTCGTAATTTGCGGAAGGGAACTCTTCATTTTCTGAAGTGTAAGAGTAGTAGCACTCTTTGTGAGAGTTCACCCGGGAAAGTACTGGTACCATATCTCTTTCTACCCCCAGGCAGTAGTGTTCACATTACTGTGTTCCGGTCGGAAGGCTATGGTTTCCGGTGAAATGACATGAGCACATGAGACTTACCAACTTTATGTCTCAGGGGGACGGGCGCAGTGCAGTTCTTTACGAATTGTATCTGTCTTTAGGCAGAGGCTACCACTTAACATCCGGTGGTCCTTTTGCCCACCCCACATCAAATATGATGAAACAATCCATCATTTTAGCTTATAAAAAAGTCGGTTAAAATATCACAAGCGCTGTTGAAAGCCACTAAAATGTATAAAGTCATACCAATACCTTTCCGTCAAGTATTATTTTCAAATTACCAATAATGTATTGTACATGGACGTTTATTGTTATTTATAGGTCGTTGTCAATGAATTATTGTAATGTTAAAAACTGGACACTTTTGCTTTTCAAATGTTCACACAGATTTAAAATTGGACACACCAACTGTTGTCAGTTTTTTTTTGTCCATTGAAGTATCCGCTCACTTCAACCATTTTTAGGGCATAATACTGCAAAAGCTCGACGCGATATTTACGTCATGTTTGATAAGGTCCCTGAGGCCTTAATACATAATTCATCTGTATTGAACCAAAGCGTTTTTACTAAGATTTAAAAGTATTATTACTGTCAGTAATATACATTTGTCTCAGCCGTTACACGCTTTAATAGAATTTATTTAATTAATAAAAACGAATTTGAAGCATAATTTCATAGCGTTTGATCACTAGGCCACTTGATGATCAGTGACGATGTAGTCGAACGTATAAAACTGCTAAACCTAGATGTTTCTTGGTTCTCGAGGAGTGGTGCCTGAACGCAATAAGGGTTGGCTGACAGTTTTTCAAACTTGACGGTAGGTACTCGAAAGTACCCTACCCGCCATTATATTATATTATATTTTAATATTCATAATAGTAAATGACAAGGCATCAATTTTAAAGCTGTGTAAGATACAAATACATTTATTTGTGAGCATTATTGCTTGAATTTAACAGTCTCTTAGAAATCATCATCATCTGAATCCAGAGCGGCTCGACGTCTGTCAAACTTCACTGTGCTTGTTGACTTGGGCATTTGTTGGTTGAGTGATTCAAGCATTTGAATAAGCATTCTTAAATATAAATTACAATATACTATACAAATATCTATAAACTATACATACCATCTATATTTTAATCTAACAATCCGCTTCAAGTTGATAAAATTCCCAAAATTCCCGGCGGCATTCCCACGTTGAATTGCAATGCTTATTATTGTGCAAAATAAAGACCAGCATTTTGGTCACGTATTTTATGGAGATATTACATAATTTGTTTCCTTCCGCCCTATTCCATCAAAATACGATCTGACTGACAGCAAAGTGACATCATACATGGTAAGCATTAAATATAAAAAAACCTATCTTTTTTATATAACTTTAAACTCAAACGCTTCCAAATTAATAATAATATAATATATTTTTTTTTAAAATTCTTAGGGTTTGCAGCTAACGAATGGAATCTTAATGCTTAAGTCTGTTTTAGCCTATAATTACTTTTCGTATTCAAACCAAGAGTGAATATATATCATCTTGGCAGGCGTTATCCATCAGATAAAGAAGCATCACTTAACAACAGGTGAGACATATGAGATAGTAGTCAACTATCTACCATGTCTATAATAAATATGTCTATAATATACTATCTAACATCAGATGAGATAGTGGTCAAACGCCTGCCTATTCCCAATAAAAAAAAAAATCTACCTATACTGTATAAAAAAATGTCCATGTTACCATGTTTTAATTATAATCAGTTCCCATATTGGCACTTAATAGTTTATTTACAAGTTGATAAAAAGTTGAAATGTTATGGTTTGTACCAATTTAATTAGACAGGTGTTTGCACGTACGCCGCTTAACTACTAAGGCTTGTATGTAATTTATTAGTGTGAGAATCAATAATAGCTATTTATCAATATCTATATGTAGAAGAACGTAAGTCACAGACATAGCTCAGCAGATTAGCAAATTGAAGGTGTAGTGGGCAGGGCACATAGCTTGAAGAACTGATGGCAGTTGAGGTCGAAAGGTTCTCTACATTTATAAAATGGTTAGGCGGCTTATCTAAAATCGCAGGAGGAGACTGGATGCGAGCAATCGTTAGATCTATATAGAGTATAAAAAAACTTAATGGCTACGCTCACTGTTACAGAACAAGAAAATAAATTAACTTAGATTAAAATAGATTATAAAATAGATTGACTAAGTTCTCCATGAGTGACTACAGATCAGATTTTTTTTAAATAAGTTTATTTGCATTTTAAGTACTGTATGTAGCTATACTATTTACGGTGTTATCTAAGATACTTCATTAATCATAATTACTTAATAAATAATATTTACTAATAAAAATAAGTTCAATAACGCAAGAAACATTTTCTTGGGCACATTTAAACTCCAAGTTTTGAATAAATCTGTGCTATGGAGTTAGAACGGTTCGAACACGAACTATTAAGAGAGTATCTATAAAATATCACATCAATCTAAAATAACATTATTATGAACAATTGAACAAAATCCGCTAAATTCAAAATCAACTTTTACTTAATTATCGACTCGCAATTGTAATAAATCACTCAACAATAAACTTATCAAGTAGTCGTATAATCAAAAGGCGTGACACAGTAAAGTCACCCAGATATTTATTCAACCACATAGATAACGTTTGATAAACTCTAACACTGCGTACTGCTAAAATTCATTTCAAATTCCAATATCAACGAAAATGTCATACCCATTGAACCAATCCCCGGGTGATAACCAACCAGTAGAATGAACAAGCTACTATTAAGAGGTAACATTTTAACTAGCTCTATACATTCAAAAATACTATTTCGAATATTGAAGAATGTTTTTTTTTACAATTATGTGGATATAAGTAAGTAGAATGAACAAGCTATTATTAAGAGGTAATATTTTAGCTAGCTCTACACAATAAGACATGCTATTTGGAATATTAAAGAATTATTTTTTTTACAATTATGTGGATACATGTAGCAAAAGTATTTGCACGGCCAGCGAAGCTGTAAGGAGCCACTGTCAAGCTTGACAATTTCACCTTGGTGACCTTGAGAGCCAGTAAACATTGTGAAACGTGATTCCACTTTCAAACACTTTGTATCTGAACATCAAGTGTGATAATGGTCAAACCTATAAACAATAATACTAAAAGACGTGTGGCACTCGGGGACTGCCGCGGTAAAGCTATTGCATAGCATTTTTTATCAACTTATGCAATTAATATATTAATAACTTATGCAGTAACGCCGATACAACCAATGCCACCGGTGGTAGAGGTGAGTTGCTGAACTAAACCGACAAGCGTGATATTTCAAAAAGTCCTTAAAAATTCTGCTATTCATCGATAGATGGCAAAACTAAAAAGTATCACCGCTGTGCCAGTCGGAGTGGGGGGTGTTAGGTTATTTTCGTTACGGAATTTCTGGATTCGGTCTCCACGCTCAAGGCCCACGATAGAAGCTATGCAATAACTTAAAAATACAACAGCAGTCGCAGGAGCTCACCCATGCAATCTTAAACGATCAACTGGGTTAAGCAACGTACGCTGTGGTTATACCTGTGATGGGTGACGGTAGTGTCATGTCGTGCTGAGGCAAAACCTTTTTGCCTTAAATTAAATAAGAAACATATTATTGTAATAATTATTTAAATTTGCCATTACATACTGGTACTTTTATTTTTGCGCAAATAAACGATTTCATTTAATTTCATTTCTGTACACCTGTTAAACAATGAAACTTGATTGTTTGTTTGGTATTCCGTAACTCTCGGTGATAATTATTATTAATGTTTTTTAAACTTTGTGGTTACAAAGAGTTTTATTAACTAAGTATTTTGATTAAATATTTACCTTTGGGATTAACTTTTGTACTTCTTGCAATTTAGTATTCAAATGGTTTGATACTTACGACAAACTTTCTTTGAGGACTTTAGAGTATTTTTATTTTGAGCTAAGCAAAGTAAAAATAATAAAAAAAATTTAAAAGCTCAATCTAGACTCTTGTAAACAAATCCCTTGGGTACTCTCGACATAATTCCACTATGTACCGATATTAGTAAGGGTCCTAGATTGTTCTTAATATATTATCGAACATATTAGAACAGGGACGATAGGTTTCAGCTTTTGAGGGCCTGAAACTCAGTGGTTAAATTGTATGAAAGCCCAAATGTGCCGATTTTTTTTTATCGGAAACGGATACCATTACTTTTATGTGTCTAGAGCAGATGCGAGTTACAAGTGGCTTCAGCAATAAACGCAAAAGAAAGAGGGTAGATCGATTTGTCTGTTCTTTAATATTAATTTGTATTCTACCCGCATTACGGATTTTCAATATACTCGTGATTATTGTGCTTTTAACAGTGGCGAAATATCGATAACTGATAACAGACAAACTAAACTACACGGTATATATCGCCTATAAAAATGTAGTGGTTCACGTGTAATGTTATTCACACGCATATTGATTGAGATAACTCTACTTTTAATAACTATTTTATTTATTTATTAACATTCACACAAGGTCTACAGGTCCCAAACTAGGCAGAGCCTGTACTATGGAAACCTGATGACTGATATACATACTTATATACATATACACACCCAGACACAGGTCAAACAGTCATGTTCATACACACAAATGTTTGACCTGTCCGGGAATCGAACCCGGGACCAGCGGCTCAGAAGGCAGAGTGCCACCAACTGCGCCAACCGGCCAGTCATTATTTCTTTGTTATTTTTTTTTATAGCAGGTCAAAGGTATAGAATACAATTTCCTAGTAAAGCATTTGTAAATAATTATGAACCTATCACAAAGAATATGGTTCACTTATAAAGCGTGACTTTTGATGTACACAACAAGGCCGGCCCTCCCTTAAAATTTGGTGAATGATATTTGATGAGCTGTAACTGTGCACAAGCAGACTAAAAGTCTTGAAAAAAAATGGCTTTATGTGAACATCTATTACATTCATAAAAAAAATACATTATTTTTACCAAAATAGTTTTTTAGTGAAACATGATTATCGCGATTATTTTTCTAAAAATACATACCTAAATTTACACCGGCATTGAACCAAACTTCTATTTAACTACAAGGCTAGCTTACGTAACTGATTCTGTTTGACCACTATCTCACTTGATTGTCAGTGACGATGTGGTAGAAAATCTTGCCACGCTAGACCTAGAATAGTCACTGGCTCTCAAAGACTGCTGCCTGAACACAGTTGGTGACAGTTTTTCAAACTTGAGGGTAGCAGTTAGTCATGCTCGAAAGAACCCTACAACCATGCTGGGAATTTGATAAAGGTGTTACCTTCACCGGAAACTCAAACTATTGTTGGTGATCGAATCAGTGCCTGCCAGTATAACAGGCGACGCTCCCCCCGCTGAGCTATCATCGCTTCAAAGGTAAGCCGTCTAAAGGAGATCGCATGTAAGCGATCAGACTTCCCAATGTACATAAATCTTAAGTTAGCTAATCTGTAATTGTCTTTTGTATTAGTGCAATAAAGTATTTTGTATATACATATATCTGTACATAAAGATCTTAGAGAAGATGTAACGCTCTAAGTCCAACCCAACATTGAAATGAGTCATAGTATCTCTTCAGTAGCATCTGACGTCATTCACTTCAATTTCAAACAACAGCAACGCCTGCATAAACCACAGCTCACAGTAGTTTCCATATCTACCGAGTGTAGTTTGGTGCGAAAGCACGTGCATAAATCAATTAGATCCGACAAAATGGTGAGTTGTTTAACCTACTGCCACGAGTGCTGGAGCGTTTACAGTAACTTTGGTGCTTTGGTAGGGTTGTAGATTATAATTTTCGGGAGCTAGTAGTGAGTTATTTCCAGCTTCAGCTGCATGTGTTGATGAGGAATAGTTTTGATGTAAAGGTAATTGTTTCAACTTTTTTTATAAAAATGACGTGGTGTTGAAGTAGAATGTATAAAATGGAAATTACTCACGTAATAAGTCAGAAGGTTCCGGCCATAGTTTCAACCACATTCGGTGTTGCAGACCTTTGTGTTATTTTAGGTTATACGTTGTCTTCATACCCAATTTCATTTATTTATTACTTCATACCCAATTTTATGCAAACTTGTTTAGCCGTTTTAGCTTGAAAGCAAATGACAAACAGATAAACGACAAACAACGAACAAACTTTAGCCTTTTTTTAAATTACAATCAGTCACCTGCATTCCATGTATCGCGAGAGGCATGGACACACACAATCACAGAACACAAATATCCAAGACCCGGGAAAAACATCTACCTTCATCGCACAAATGTTTGCCCCTGCCGGAATTCGAACCCAGGGTCCCGGAGACACAGAAGTCATGTCACTGACACTAACCACTGCGCCACGGCGTCGTCCTTATAATATTAGTGTGATTTATCATTTGACCTAACACAATAGTTACATAAAACACACATTATATAATATACACATAGCTCTGCTACAATTCTCGTAGGACCGGTTGAAAACGGCCCGCATCTAGCCTTTTCCTGCGATCTTAGTCAGGTCGTCGGTCCACCGTCCCTACGTCTGTAACTGGCCTAATCTAACGTACTTTAAAGAAGTTATCGCTTAACCGGTATTAGTGATTTTATACGGCGATTTATCACAGCCTTTGTACATTTCAGAGAAAGAAATTCCAAGAAAACTTTTGTTAGTTGTCGATACAGCTAGTAAACGTTTCCTTGGAATTAAGTTATACTTGGTTCTACTAGTGCATCAAGAACGGCGAAGCCAAGTATGCGCTAAATATTGTAACATTTATTTTTGAAGACTCCATTTTTCCAATACGGCGATGTGTTCCCCAAACTTGCGTGGTGAAAGATGGCGAACACTCCCTCCTGAGAGGTAGGCCCAGCAGTGGGAAGGCATTGTGCTGATTATCTTACATCTAAAAATTGTGCAAAATTTAAACAGCAAAACTTCGAGGCCCTATAGATAGCAAGATTCACATATGAAACATTTCTGGTGAATTTAATTTAATTGCTTGATATGCACATAAAGACGCCCACCCCGTTTGGAGGGTGAGTGCTAAATAAACGGTTATTTGTCCACTTACTCCAAAGTAGCTACCGCACCATTAGGCGTAGGGCGTTTGTATGAATTGCTAGAAGTTAAATTGTTATGGCCTTATTATTATTATGTTAAACCTCTTAGGTCAACCCTGTTTAGACCTACGAATATTATAAATACGAAAGTTTGTGAGTATGAATATGTTTGTTACATTTTAAGCTTAAACGGCTAGATGAATTTGAATGAAATTCGGTATTAAGACTACTTATACCCTGGATTAACACATAGGCTTATTTCGCGTAAAACCGCGGGGTGCAGCTTATCCTACTAATATTATAAATGCGAAAGTTTGTGTAGTAATAGTACAAGTATACCTACTTGTTACTTCTTCATGCTCAAACGGCTGCACCGATTTTGATGTAATTTGGTGTGGAGAGAGTTTAAGCCCTAGATAAACACTTTTATGCCAGAAAAAGTATAGTTCCCGTGGGATAATTGAGGTAGCGGGAAAACCGTAATCCATGCGGATGAAACCGCGGGGCACTACTAGTATATTATAGTTGTATTATAAAACTGCGCATACATAAATTTAAACTGCAGTTGTCGGATTTCAAATCAAACTTTGAACTTTTATTTGGGTACTGGCCCTAATTCTGTCAATCACATAAACTAGCTAAAATCACTAAAATTCTTTAAATTGAAATAACTCGTATTCTATTTACGCTAAAATTCAAATTCGTATAACTTCATACAACGCTCTCACTAATATTAGACGAGTTTTATTCAACTGTTGGCCAATTGCGGGTAGTTTTAGTAGGCACCAAATATATGGCAACTTAATTTCGCTAAAACTACCCGCAAATTTAATAAATATATTTTAATTTTAGTGACGTTATTGATAATTCTCATACAAATTTAGACTTTATCGTAACCGTTTAAGAACTAATTTAGTTTTCCAAAATTTTAGTTTAGTTCAGTTGAATAAGCGAATCACTACCAAATATCTGTATTCTTAGTAAGACATCCAATGGTTTTTAATCTCGTTTATAGACTTATGTTTATTTATAAAAAACCCGCTTCTAGCCTTTTCCCACGATCTTAAACAGGTCGTCTGTCCACCTCATCGGTGGACCATCTATGCTGCGCTTGCTAGTCCGTGGTCTGCATCGAGAACCTTTCGACCTCAATGGCCTGATGGCCAAAACTAAAGCTTTTCGTGCTATTTGTGCTGTCCATTGCCACTAAAATACTATATTTTATATATAAAACATTTTTTTACCCTCACTTTTTTTTTACAGTATGGAGTGGAGAATTTGGATCTGAGCGGACAGAAAGTTTGTCGGATTTCCCAAAACGGATAACTGCGTTTGATCGATACTATTAAATGGAGTATTCTTAGCACGTTGCTAACTGGTAAAGGGTTAGTGCAATTGAGTTGTCTATAGACCGACAACAGTTGAGCAATCCACTAGGATTGCTCAAATGTTATTGATGTTTTTTTTTTGCCAGGTAATACTGTGGCTATTTATCAAATGTTATTGTAGTAGCTGTAGTATTGTAATTCGTTATTTGTATTTTATTATAATATATAAAGACATCACCCCAGTTAACTTTTATTTACTAGGGTATGGTGCCTTCGTTTGATACGATATCAACTGTAATGTTGGGCTATCAGTCCTATTAAAAATTGTTCATACAATTAAAGGTAGATGGCGCTAAGAACAACACCCCCTCAGATGTTAAAGGAAGGTAGAAATTCGACGCTAGTGGTACAGGCTGCTATAGCTTAGTATTCTGTAGTTGTGGGTTCAAGGTCCACAAGCAGTCGAATTTATAATTTGAACGTCAGTTTACTTTTGTTTATAACTATTTTAAGCAGGTTGTGGATAAGTTCTCATATTTCAAATACAATTGTATAGCGGGGCGTGACCTAAAGTCGAGTTAAGTAATAGGTTAGCAGAACGGCCCAGCCAAAACTTGTACGATTAAAGGCTAACTGCTCCAAAAGCTCAAACCTTTGGGTGCGGGCTCCCTGCCACTAACCTCGGGTACTCCCACAGTTTGGATATTGTGTAACACAGTTAGTAAGCTTTGTACAAACGCTTTTTATATTTTATGAAATATATAAGTAATAATCAATCTTTTATGACAATGTCTTGCATATGTGTTCAGGCAGCAGTCCTTGGGAGCCAGTAAGCAGTCTAGATCTAGCGTAATAACATCTTCGACTACATCGTCGCTGACCATCACGTGAGATACTGGTCAAATGCTAAATTTATATGGTATAAAAAATATGATGCCAATAATTACATTTAGCTTTCACACACATTTCTAATATGATTTTTCACGTAAGTACGCTCCCGCTACAATCCTGAAGACCTGAGTCAGAGATGTAACTGGTTGCTACAAAACCAAGCAGCTAGAAGGTTTTAAAATCAAGAGAAAAATACAAAGTATTCAAGATAAAGAAAAAGCAAATAACATACAAACACCATGGCTTTTATTGAAAAAGAAATCAGTAATAGTGCTTATTAGCAGTGTATATAATCTTATTAACATACAACGGATTTTTTAAATATTATAAACTTACGTTTTACCATTTGTCCACCTGATGTTAAGTGTCGACACGGTCTAAGATGGAGCACGCAATCCAATGTACTCTGTATAACAGAGTGCAGATAAAATACCTTATTAGTCCCGAAGGATTTACTTTTTTTTAATTATAGATACCCATAAAATGCATTATATATTGTTATAATATTATTTAATATATAATGAAAATAATATGTATCTATTATCTACATAAATCAAATTACCATAATGATTAATTTCTTAGTCAATTTTCACACAAGCTCATGTATCTATCACGGTTATATCAAGCTGTATTCACTGAGAAAGTTGATGCGTAGCATACTTATTTTATCTAATCTCATACTGAAATATGTTCTTTAAAAAAAATGTTTTGTTATTGATTTTTTAATATTTAGATTAAAAAAGCAAAAACAGAACTTGAATGACAGTCTTTATGTAAGCAGTGTATGAAACTGTACATAATTTGGTCTCAAAACACTCGTTAGTATAGTATTTTATAGTTTTATATATTTTTTTATTTACATTCGAGTTTTAATGACTCGTATTATGATACAGCTTCCATGCACGTTAATAACGAAGTTAACGTACTGTAGGCATAACTGTATAACTGTATTTACCGCGAGCTGGTCGCTATTTCGCAACGTTATCAATATTGCAATTTGGAAAGGCGGCTAATTCGAGGACCGGTAGTATTTCCTATTACTACTAGAACACCAACCTAGGTAGATCGGATACGCTTAGAGTCAATCGGAAACAGCACGCTTCAGACATTGACAATTATTGGACCTTATCGAAACTCTACTGTGCGGTGTCAGCCTTAATTTCAGACATGTTTAAGATAAAGATATACTGCCACCTGGTGGCGACGGCGGTCGGCTTAGATTTGTAGACGTTCTGTGTTGAGGGTGATAGAGATCTTTCAATTTATTTAAATGAATGCTCCTACGATCGAGCATTATTAGCAAAATAGGATATAGATACTGTTTTTTTCCACAATCTTACTTCATGTTCAGTGACGATGTGGTCGAAGATGTTATCATGCCGGGCCTAGGACGATGGTACGACGGACAAATCCTGATGCGTGCTGACTTAAAATATTACAAATATGTTGTTTACAGATGACCTACGGGCTATAAAAATATTACTTATCACATTTATTTTACTTTTTAGTTTCCTTTCTTCTGGTATTAGATAGTTCAAGCGAATTTTGTCGTTAACGCGAGAATTTTGATAACAGAAAAGTATGGACGTTCTTTTCTTTTCATTCAATTCTTTTTTTTATTTTCTTTTCAATTTAATTTTTCAATAATGAATTAATAAAATCAAATTTTATTTAATTAGAATTAACCTTCAGGAACTATTCTCTTCTTCTTCTTCTCCTCCTCAGAAATTGGACATCCACACTGGACATATGCCTCCCCCATATAGGGGGGATTTGCTATATAACTATTCTCATTTGTGGTATTTTTTATAGTTTATGAGCCGTATAGGGATTCAAACAAAATAAGCTTTAAGATTCGAAATTGTTTATTTAGCAAATGGTCAAGCCGCAAGTATGAGTACGCTCGCATTTGAATAAATTATGTTAAGTATTCTATTTTATGCCGATATATATAAATAATAAAATTTTGGTCTTGATCAGCTCAATCTAAGTATACCACTCATGCTTTAAGTCATGTACTTTTCGTGTGTGACGTCACTTGCAGATCCCAACCATAAAACAGATAGGTACTGTTTTGTGCCCCAACGGAAGACCAGCGTTGGTTGCTAAAAAGCAAGCTGCGGCTAGCATATTATGCTGAGTTTGGGTCGGCATGTGGCAAAAAAAAAACTAGCGTTAGTTATTAACGTGTTTATAATTTGTATAGTATGTTTTTATTTTAATACAAAATAAAGTTATTTCTTTATTTTATTTATTTATCAACATTCACACAAGGTCTTCAGGTCCCAAACTAGGCAGAGCCTGTACTATGGTAACCTGATGACTGATATACATACTTATATATATATACACACCCAGACACAGGTCAAACAGACATGTTATGTCTTTGTCACATGTAATACGTAGCAATAGATATTTATATTAAATATTTAAATAAAGTTTTTATAAAAAGGTGCTATTTTAGTCTGAAACATTTATAGAAATATGAATCTAAAGCCGAGACGATGGTGATGATGATATTTGAATTATATATTACTTATATACATAATTTAACAGAGGAATGCTGACTGCTAACTGGTAGCAGTTCAGAGCATTTGAGCTATTTATAGGCTTGCAACGGCTAGTGGGTTACTCAAGTGCTATTGTTATAGCTTTGGTAATTTGTTTTAACTAACTACATTGCTACATTAGTTTTTTTTTTCTTCATTTAAAGAGCTTATTCGCTAATGCGAATATGCCTCTCTGCGAAACATAAATCTATATACAATCTATACACAATACATTGTAGCATAAATTCAACCTCTAATTTTAAGATCGTATTTAACTAATTCTAGTATCATTTTTGCCTTATCAGAATGAGGGTAAGACAAGCAGGCATTACATGCACCAATGGAACTGTCACTAAATAATCTACGTCTAGGCCCTTTGTTTCATTAGTTGTACTATTAGATATACAAATATATACTATATACATATAAACGCATAACTAAACTTCAAAATTATCTCTTATTAAATACCGCACTCAATAAATTGTGATCATTGATTGTAAACGGACGGGATAATAGGTTATAATATCGACTGGTTAGAATTATTTCGTAAAAACAATCACGCACTGATATTTAAGTTAATTGCTTCGAAGTACTTTAATAAAGCAATTTCGTTGGAGCGTTTGTGAGCGCATTTCGTGAATTCCCGCGGGCACCTGTCTCGGCGCTCACTGCACGCTGCATTGGTCCAATTGCGCAAGATAGCCAAGAGTTGCCTCGAAGCACGTGCTATTCAAACGGGTTTATATTAATTTTAATTACATCATTAATAAATCACAAACATTGAATTTAATTCTATTGTTCACTCAGACTGACTAAAGTGATTAAAATACAAAATTCCTTATTCTATACGTTCTAAAATTCTAAGCAATATAACAACTTAAGGCAGCTAATATTAAGATAGTTTTATTCAATTACTAGTAGGTTTTTTCATGTCACGAGTGAATATTTACCTTTAAGGATAGCATGCTGCATGCTACATCTTAGACCACGTCAGAGCTTAACATGAGACAGTGGTCAAGCGCAAGATTTACCATTAAATGGTAAAAAAATGTTTTGGTCTACAGAAAATTACATGATAATACTTTTGTGTAAAACTCGTTTAAAAAAAAAAACGTTTTAAGACCAAATTATGTGCAGTTTCATACACTACTCTATCTTATCTCACAACATAGATAATGAAATTTAGGTAAAATTACAGGATATGTTTGCATTAATTTGTAAACGTTTAGCGCCAGAATCCAGTTGCTAATCGCGCTTGCGTGTTGCGCCGCGTCCACAGACTATGTCAAGAAAAACTGTATTGCAACCTTCTTGGTCCAGCTGAAGTTTTATTAAGTTTTTTTACCATTTAGGTAAAACGGTTGGTACATTATGAAACATTTGTCTGGGTTTAATTTCTTTGTAAGGTATTATTTTATTTAGCATTAAACATAATTTATTTTACCGATTCGAAATAAAATTTTATCTAATATGTGGAGAGTTTTTGTGGGCTTCTCTTTATCATCTGTAAAATATGAACATATTCAAATTAAAATATGAGTAAATAAGAACTCAACTAGCGCAACAAATAATCGATTTTATTTTTATTTTATTGCTTTTTATTATTTACTGGCATACTTACAATACCATGGTATATGCTCATTACTGTAAATGCTCATGAACATGTTGCAAAAGCATGTTTCATATTATCTTTAAACTATATAATAATATTTATGAAGTCCTATGGCTAAGATGATGATGATGATATAATAATAATATAAATCACAAACACTTAAAACGTGATACAAAAACTCAGCTCTAAAATAGGCATGACAGAATACTATCACTTGCGTTAAGGGCGTAACTTCGCCAACCTAAACCGACCAGATGTTAATTGTTACACTTTATTTATTACCAAACTAACAAATTCTTACCTATTCTGGCCCCGCACTGGTTCAGGGTAAAATTCCTTTAACGCCTGTATTATTAGATCAAATATTATGACAGCGTGACACACACGCCCTAAATTGTTTGTACTTTGACTTTAGGTTAGAAAACTGGATCTGGTTGTTGCAACACAGCTATTAGGCTATTCAATAGAGCCTAGCAACCTTGGAGTGCCTGTTACTTAATTATTATGCTAGCCGAATTTAATGCCGGTATAGATACCTATTTTTGTGTCCAAGATAAAGTTTCTGCATCGGATTGGAGGGCATTAGCATTCATAAATATTGGTTGAAATTATCATTATCCTTTTATGTGTTTCATTGCAGTTTTAATTTATACCAAATGTCAGTAGGCCATTACTAAGCGACCTGTTTTCTATGCAAAGTAATTTTCTGAATGACAAATTGGCATGCAGATCGCGTGTGAAAAACGGATACATATTAAATAGTCGTAGGTGGGGACAATACTGTCCCCTTTATTCTTTTTCATGCATGGTGGCAAACAAATAGACGGGCTGATTGTTGGGAAGCGATCAATCGTCGCTTGGGGATATTCGTAACACTGGGGGAATTACGATACGTTCAATGCCCCCATGGATTGTCCTATTTCAAAACCATATAATTTTACTAAGTTCAATATTACTATTACTAATTAATTACGTTCTCTATCAGTTAATATCAAATTTATTACAGTTTGTAATAGCACAGTTGCTGCATAAATTTCAACCTAATTCCTACCTTTCAAAGTCATGCAAAAACCTTTCACATCTCGTGGTGATTTAGTCAATCAAATCGAAGTAAATAGTACAACAGATGACTAATTTGTATCAGGCATGCGTTAGAATTATAGTTCATTATTACTTGGGTCGGCTAAGGGATAACGTACCAGGAGGTGGGCAGCAGCGCCTTCTGAGGATCGGAAATCATACTGCGCTCGCCAACCCGCCTGCCAAGCGTGGCGAGTATTGGCAAATCCCCCCTATATGGGGGAGGCATACGTCCAACAGTGGACGCACATAGCTGAGAAAAGAAAAGAAAGAAATTACTTGGGTGTTGTTTTGCGCAACTGATTAACCTAAGCTGTCAAGTTGAATGTCAAGTTTGAAGGTGATATTTTGAAGTGTTATATAATTGAAGTACTTATGGAATAGCATTGTGTTTTGTATGCAAAGATTTAACTTTCTTTTTCTTTTTTTACCGGTCTCATGCTGTATTCCTCTAGGGCCTCAAGGGCACTACTAAGGTTCGGACCTCGGCTTGAGCTGTCGACTGGACAGGGAGGTATCGGATCGAAGATTTACCTTCTCATAATAGAGTGGTATGTAATAATTAACCTAACTCATAATTTTTACAGTTTTGTGTATGTTTGTGGATGACATCACAGAAGCAATAATTTAGGAAAATAAAAAAAATTTTAAGGAAATACGGAGAGAGCTGTTCCACCTAATTGAGTGATTTGGACAAGCGTAGATAGAATCATTTAGTTCCGATTTTATAAATATTTTTAACCGACCGAAGCAAAGATCACTGATAAGGGCGTAGAAAAAAGGTTTACCAAAAAATGGAACCGACTTCAACACTCAAAAGTGTAAAATTAATTGTCGAAGTCGCACAATATTTTCGCATAATAGTTAAAAAAATCATATGCCTTCTGAATTTAATACATATAATATTTATTGCAATATGCCAGTAAATATATGGAAATAGTTGAGGCCAAAGCTCCAGTTTAAGTGCAATTATATTATATGTTTATATGAGGTAGATGTCGCACAAGCGCGCGGAAACTGAGGCGGCAAAATTCAGTCAATTGTAGTAATTTTCATTACGAAGCGTATTTCAAGCGCAAGTCTAAACATATAGCTATCCTTTTCTATGTTATTTGTACCGTATTATCTGTCGCAGTAAGCATGTTTATGTCGTAAAGGAACAAAATCTGAGCACCGCGCAGTATGAATATACGTCATCTTTAGTAAAACATCATTGAGTTAAGTGTATATCTGGGGAGGAAGGACCCTCTTCCAGTCGGTAATGCTCAGAGGTGAGCGTTATTACTTCTTCTTTACCTACACATAGTTATTTTTTAATACTTTTTAATAATATAATGAACCGAAAATATTTTGGCTATCCTCGACTAAAAACTTGATTATAAATTATATATTAAACATGCGAAATGCAGTACATACGAACTAAACGGGATCTAATCTAATAATGTAACCTTCCAGACTATTCCAGACTAAGCCGTCGAAAATCCAGTGCAGGGAGACTCCCAAAGGAATGCGCCTCGAACCAATGCATTTGGTAACCAAAATATTTACGAGGAACTGTTTCCGTACAGTGTCTGTACAGATGCATTGTGAGATTGTGTTAAAATTTGTGAGAGTATTGTTGTAGGTAATCCAATAGGGAAAAATATGAAATGTAATTATTAAAACTTGCTGTCAGATACCAAAGATTCCATGAAAGTCTTCTATCTAAAATACCTAAAACCTACTACTTTAAAATAAAAATGTGTTATTGTGTGCAAAAATTAAATTTTTCTAAGTCTTTAGTGTACATTTTGGATTGAGAATGTTAAAATATTGTGTGTGATTTTTGTTAAACAGATAATCTCTATCTGTGGAGACTTATTAATGACTCTTTTCATATTCAATACTGTATACCTAAGTTAAGCTATGTGTCGATAGTCTTCTTAATAATAAATAAATAAATACTATGGGCATGGTTCTGAGTAGATGAATTAAAGACAATCTTGACCCTGTCGCTTAATGCCGATTTGTAGAAAAGAACTGCAAAGCATTTAGCTGTTTTATTAGCTTATTATCTACATGTGTGTTATATTTCTAAATTTTTGCTATAAATAAATGTAATTCTATTCTATTCATACTGTGACCGAGCGTTGATACACGCCAACAACTAACGTAAATGTTTAATCCATTTCTTTTTTTCATGTTTTTTTCATGTTTACTGCTAAAAAAATATTTATAAAACTTGAACTAAATGATTCTCTTATTTTTTTATACTGTATAGATCTAGCGTTTGATCACTATCTCACTTGATGGTCAGTGGCGATGTGGTCGAAGATGTTATCATGTTAGACCTAGAATGTTTACTGGATCACAAGGACTGCTGCCCGAACACACTAAGTGTCGGAACCCAACCAGGCTGACGGTGCTCGCAAGGTACTGACACACAGGCATTGACACACACAATCACAGCACACAAAAACCCAAGACTCTGGACAAACATTTACACTCATCGCACAAATGTTTGCCCCTGCGGGGATTCGAACCTAGGGTCCCGGAGAAACAGAAGTCACGTCACTGACAACTGCGCCACAGCGACCGTCAAAAAACTTCGCAACAGTTAGTTCCAACTGGACTATATGTGCATATTGTGGACAGGAAGGCATTATTTCTGCCCAATTACACATATATTGACTGACGTGCAGCATAACTGTCGGCCTGATTGCGAATAAATCAAATTAGGTGCAGGAACATAATATATGCGGTCCACGCCCGAGGCGCCTCATGTCTTTTTTGTATATCATTGAGTTATTAGTTTTTCCACAAGTATACTGCTTTCATTTTATTTAAGTTATTAATTTGCTGTAAATTTGTAGGGCAATAATAAGCAAGAAGCCATTATCGTAAACACAAAAGCGGCTGCTGGTTATTTAGTTATCAGTATCCAGTTACTAATATTTCTTATGGGCAAATTTTCCACGAGCTCAGATTTCAACTAGTTCTATGCATCATATGCAATGAATTGCCAGCATACCTCCAGATATAAATTCGCCAGCCGGTGTTGCACTCAAGCGATATGGTGAACGGTGACAGCTGTCATTTTGCGCCGTTCGTTCCTCATGAATATTTGAGCGCTCATCAATGTTCTGCTTGAGATATCGGATTTTCCACCCGACTAGTTATATTAAGAACGGAACGTTGTATGTTTTATGTAGTGATGCTTAAACGGAAAAGCGAGCGTAAAGGTGTGCTTTCGAGCAGAGCGTCACAGACGCAGCGTCTATAGCGTCACCGACGCCGCGTCACTAACGCCGCGACAGTGACACTTTGGTGACTTTCGATAGCCACGACAGACGCACAGTCTCATCATTTTAACCGCGCGACGCGACCGGATTGATCTATAAAGCAGTCATCATAAAACATTATGGATTTGCAACTTGTTTTGCTAGAAGAGGAAGAAGACGATGATTTGTTACTTCGATACTATCTCAGTTTGGAAAGAGCCTCTACCAATCTGATTTTCCAATTCCGCGCTTAAATCATAAGGCAATGGGTGCTGAGAAACCAATGTAATTAAGAATTCGTTTTTTCGTCGGTTAAAATCTCAACAGATGCCATTTTGTAAAAAGTAACCTCAAAATACAGCGACAGAGCAAGCGCGGCCGAGTGACAAACGCGGGCGTCTGACACGCTGTCACGGCGGCACTGACGCTGCGTTAGTATCGCTGCGCTCGAATGATGTTCCCCAGAACTTCATACATATTTTGTATAGAGCATCGATATATCGCTCAGTCGCGGCGCCACTGACGCTATAGACGCTCGCTTCGAAAGTCTACCTTTACGGTTGAATACACGCGTGGATTGGTTAAATACACAAAACGGTCCATGGCTGCGAGCTTGGATCGTCGACTCGATAAAATTCGACAATTTTATCGTGTTGACGATCCATGCTCGCAGTCCATAATCGGCACGCCTACTGTACTTCACTTGAATCGATATTTTAAAACGATGACAGCTCAGATGTGGGAGCATCGTCTTTTGTTATGATGTATATTTTCAGATGTTAGCTGGTTCGATTCCTGAGTAGCTAGCGAGTTTTATTTTATTGATATTTTACGTACATTTCATTATCCATTTTATGAGATTATATAAAGTAGTGTATGAAACTGCACATTATTTGGTCTTAAAACACTCGTGTAATGCTATAAAAAGTCGCCTACAGCTCGTATAACTTACATTATCTTACACTCGTGTTTTAAGAACCCTTATTATGATACAGTTTCAACAACTACTATTTTTAAATATAGTGTAGGTAGTAGTATTCATCGCAATTGCCCATTTGATTAAAACACAATGAGCTCACAGTAAAGTATTTGATACTCGGGAAACAGATTTCGTTGTCCCGAGTATCACGACGCTATAATATAATACCTTCATGTATGGATAATTATGTTCGATATGTACCTAGTCAATTCAATTAGTTAAAACCTAGTTAAAACAGCGTTCGCTACAAAATTCATCAACTTCCTTGGACCATACTTATATAATAAAATGAACAAAAATTTAGGAATGTACTCTCTGACTGCTTTTGAAACAAAGAAGAAAGTGATAAATAAACTCATGACCATGAACTACGATGAAACCGATAACATGATCACCGATGTAAATAATTCTACTATACTCTCACACACACTCACAAACTCTCCCACACATTACACTAACACAAATACAACACACACAACCACACACACACCCTCACAAACGCATGAATGAATTAAATTATTTTTAATATTTAATTATTTTTATAAATTATACAAATTTTAACTTGGCATGTGAATATGATTATGAGATATGATAGAATAAGCTTGTTAATAATGAATTACTTTTATTTAAATTGTTTTCCTAATTGTTATTTTAATTTTATTATTAGATTAATATTTTATTGTTTAATCTTTCTATAAAATGTTGCTTCATGTAACTATTGACGACGTTAGAGTCCAGAGACTTATACCACGGGTCCTAAACCTAGTTTAAGTTTCAGGTGCACCATTTATGTGAAAAATGTCATGTATCTATGAACAATAATGATTTTTTTTTAAAATTTATTGTTACAAATTTATGACTATCTTAATACAAAATATAGTTTATTTGCAAGTTACTTATATTTATACGTACTTATAAGATTAATGTTATTCCTTAAGCTTGATTTATCTGTATATCCATGTATTTTTGTACACTAATAAAAAAACACACCTAAAAGTACTCCTTACAGAGGTCGGTTAATAGGAAAGACAGGCAGACAGTTATCAGGATACAAAATAAATTGTACCCTGTGTAAATTTTATTAACGCAGAGAATTTCGAACAAACGATTTGTGCAAAAAAGATTATCTGATTGTAATTATATATATTTCAACTCGAACTAATAATAGTGCTAGCGGATGACAATCAAGTGAGGCTAGCACGTATAGCTGCACGCTAATGTGTACCTTATAATACACGAATTACCGCTTTCATTTCATTGATTGCATATTGAGTTGTTCCGAGTGACCTAGGGTAAACAAAGAGTGCTTGAAACGCGCGAGTCATCATAAATAATCGATTAATCTAAACACATAGCCCCTACCAAACATTAAGCATTTCAAAGCGCGCATAGCTTGTTTAGTTCGGTATGCTAACCGCAGTAAATTATTTTGCATAATGCCAGTACTTAACCAGTAATTTGGTAATCTGTGTTCAGCCGGCTGCGGTAATTAAATGCTGGCGGGAGAAATCACTTGCGAACCCTACTTTATCGCTTAATTACGAGTTTGCAGGCACGCTACTGTTTCATAAAGACCACTGACTCATACGATATGGGTCCTTCGTTGAACTAGTCTGACGTGTTGTGGAGGTCATCTTGTATAAATATATAAATATATTGTGATTTTGATGTACGCAATACAACAATTTAAAAAAAACTTTAAATAATAATTTAAAAACAGTGAAAATCTTTACTTTTTTACACTGTATAGATCTAGCGTCAGACCACTATCTCACTTGATGGTCAGTGACAATGTGGTCAAAGATGGTATCGCACTAGACCTCAATAAATCAAAATACCGACCCTTATTGAGATAAGGGCCGGTGTTTTGATTTATTGAGTACTATATACTGTAATCAGCCAAGCAAGCAAGCATGTGTTGTTTTTCTGAAACAAGAGAAAAACAAAATAATCTACTAATTACTTCAGCTAGACAGCTGAGAAAAATAACGTTATGACTGTTAATGTTTATTTAAATGAATATTACCCCTACAAAGTACGCGTGATAAAACTGGAAGTCTAGCAGAGAGTTATGGTATTATATATAGGGCTGAACGGTGTAAAGTTTAGCCATGAGATGTGAATAATAGTAACTATCTAACTGTATAAAAGATTGACTTATCACTGTCTAACTGTAATGTTTCAAACAATTATGAACATTTTTTTATACTGTATAGATCTAGCGTTTGACCACTATCTCACTTGATGGTCACCGGCCGTTATGGAAATAAGGGCCGGTGTTTTGATTTATTGAGTATTGTACGGAATCAAATGTAAGGCGATAAATTATGCCATATTTTATACTGTTACTATATTTAATTTTTATATTAAAATCTGCAATCGGCCCAGCACCAGCATTAGATAGTAAAAACAACATCAATAAATCATATAAACACCATAAACTCTTTACAACTTAACGTTATTATGGATTGATACGCAGAACTTACCCCAGCTAACAATCTTAAATCGTAAAGTATCGATCAAGTCATAAAATTAAATTACCGTCTTTAAACTTCCTATAAAAGTCCTCATGATATACAATAATAGAGTTTCTTCCCACAACTAGGAAAATGGCCACGATAATCAACTGACAATAATTAAGGGCAGTCAAACTTTCCCGACCATTTTCTTCCGTGTCGGTGGAAAGTTTAAAATTGCTTTACCTTGGTTAACGCCGGGTTCCGTTAACGTAGAAAAGATTCGAAGTGCGCTTCATTAAAACAGAGTCGGGCTACCGACAATAGGCGGATTGCAGGCCTCGGAAGCAATTAGTGAGGAAGAAACCAGACCTCACCACGAGCGCATTATTCCGTATCTACCTGCTTTTCATACGGATAGCAGTCACGGTAAATTCAATGAATTGACCGCGCTTACTCATTCTCTGCACCTCATTTGTTTTCCACGTCAAGATGTCAAATGAGATTAGAGATAGATTAGATTATCATCCGTAAGGGAAGATAATCCATAACAATTATTTTTTTGTATTTGTAGATCGTTTGACCACTATCTCACTTGATGGTCAGTGACGAAGATGTTATCACGCTAGACCTAAAATGCTCACTGGCTCTCAAGGACTGCTGCCTAAACACACTTGGTTTTTCAAACTTGAGGGTGGTAGCTAGACAGGCGGGTATTCGAAAGTACCGTACCATCATGCTGGGAATTTGATAACGGTGTTACCTTCACCGGAAGCTCAAGCTGTTGTTGGGGATCTAATCAGTGTCCGTCAGATTGACAGGCGGCGCTCTCCCCGCTGAGCTATCATCGCTTCAATATATATAAAATAGTAATATTTATACTTGAAACATATAACATTTGTTCAATAGTGTTATTTGCACTTGACGTTTGCCCACAGGTGATCTTAGGATAGAAACTTAAAGCAGAGTTTGGTGGTATAGTAATCTTATCTCATTGTAATGAAATTTACCGCTTCCAGCCGGTCCTTGTGAAAATCAATGGGGGAGGCCTATGTCCAGCAGTGAAGAGATGGCTGAGATGATGATGATGAATGAAATTTATATAGAATCTATCTAAAAAAAATCAAAGGTATATTCATATGTTTTAAATGTACAAAGTTATTTAATTTGGTTCATAAATGTCGAAATAGATTCGAAAAATATTTAAATAAAATTGAAATCCTTCTTCTGTTTTTAGTAACTGAAAATCTGCAAGGATTTAAATTAAGTAAAATAAATCTAGACACAAATATCCTGTTTGTGTCCCATTTAACCAAACTTAAGCACAGGAATACTTTTTCAATGCTGTTTGCAGATATTTTTAGATTGGAACTGGTTTATCTAGTTTACCCTTGAGTCACAGACCAAGTAGGATCAATACACCTAACACCAGATTGGCAGTTTAATCTACCCATAGACTATAATCACCAAAATATAATCAATGTGCACAGACATAAGAGTTAATTTTAAACAATTTGTATAGTAAACAGTTTCTAATTAAATAAACAAATGAATAACACGCTACTCAATAAACCAGATTGATTCAGTTTTAAACAAATTTCGCAACTGCTTAGAAATTAACCTGTCGAATACATTCACAATCTAAATTGATCTCAATAGTGATTGGGCCTACTGTAGCAATAATTTGTTTGTAAACAAACACAGAAATTGCTTCGACAATTCCAATGATTAACATGAAAAAACATGATTGAATAAAACTCTGGTTTTAACGATCGCTGAGCTTCGATCAAGCCGAAATCATTTTCGATTTAACCAGTGTACCGTTGATCCAGATTTGCAGATAACGAGTGTATGATTAATATTGAAGGCACCAACTGCGCCAGTTGTGATTAATGATGCCCAATTAACTGCATCGAATAATAATACCAACTTTATTTCACCGAGGCTTTTTTACGTTTAAATTTCATAGTACAGTCATTCTGTGCATAAGTTACTTGGGAAAGATAGGTTTTAATATGACTATCGCTTCTAAACGCGCACTTTTAAATACTTCTTAAATTATAATTACCTCTGTACCTCAATGGTTCACATATGAAGCTTTACATTGATCGTGGTCACGAGACGTGGTCACGAGCCTGGTCGTGACCACATTTACTAAAATATGAATTCAATTCGCGAGAGTTTGTGAAATCATTATGTTGTGAAAGTTATCCGAGAGTTAAGGAAATAAAACGATTTAGACGTATTTTTCCGTGTTTATATTTTAATTGTAACGTTACTTTTGTCACAAATGACGCTTTTTTAAAAACAATTAAATACAGCTAAATACAGGTTTTTGAGAATCAAACCTCACTTGCAAGCAATAGGAATCATTCAAATGGGATAAGATTATGGAAAAAATCAAAATAGGCACACAGGAAGTGGAAACATCTATCTATAGACAGATAGCATTGGTAAAGGACAGCACTGCGCCCGCCACCTTGAGAAATAAAGTTGGTTACTCTGCTGTGCCTGTAATTTCACTAGAAACAATACCCTTCAAATCGGAACACAATATGCGAACACATGGCGGTAGAAATAGATATGGTGGCAGTAATTCCCCAGGCAAACTCTCATACAGAGTGCCACTAGTCTAAAAATTACTCATCATTACAGCATTCATACTCACAACCCGCACTAACATACCCTGCGTCGCGGGAGGCATAGTCACACACAATGCACATTACACAAACATACAATAACCGACTGAGCTACGATGACCGTCAAAGACAGAACAATAAATGTATTAACATGGTTTTGAGTCCATGGGCATGCATGTGAATAAATAAATAATTGACTAATTTTTATATTGACCTTAATTCTGTTAATCACTCGAACTAGCTAAAATTCACTAGAATTCTTCAAATAGCTCGTATTTTATTTACGCTAAAATTCAAATTCGTATTCCATTTAGAATTCCATTCCAAATATTTCCATTTTGCTACCTTTAATATTAGACGAGTTCTATCCAATTGCTGGTCAATTGGTGGTTAAAATGGGCACCAAATAAGAGGCGCGACTTATTTTACGTAAAACTACCCGCAATATTAATAAATACATCTAATTTTAGTGCTGTATATATATGACACTCATAAAATAAGTGTCACACTGATTTGGACTTTATCGTAACCGTGTTAAGTACTTACCTATCATACATATCATATTTTACAGAATTTTAATTTAGTTCACTTGAAGAAGAGAATCACTACCTCTCAGTCATTTCGGTGCAAGATCCCTTAGCTGACTCTTACGATAACCACGGGATCCCGTGGCTGCCGTACCCACTCTTACCCAACCCTTCGATCAAGACACATATTCGATTAAAGCCGATTCCTCGCGACACGTATAAAACAAATAGTGCTTAAATTAATCATTAATTTATTATGCTAATGTACCATTTAACCGGTATAATCCACAATTCGGCTCCATTTCTATTCGGCTTTCAAAGTGCACGAAATGCATGCTCGTTACAGCAACAGTTACATTCAGAACTTGTGGCGAGGAGAAGCGAGCGGTTCAGTCAAGCTCAAGGGCCCTGCAAGTAGCGCGCAGTAAAAAACTCCACCTCTAATTGGATTGCTTTTTATTAGCGTAATAAAATGGGATTTACTCAGACTGGACGCGTTTTGGTGCTTGTTTTTCTATTCGCGGCTGGAATATTTGGATGTGTCTTTTTCATATATTCATCTGTTTGGTTTAAAGCTTGTTTCCGATATTTATCGTTGATTATCGTTTTGATTTGAATTTTCTGCATTTTGTTTTAATCGGCGAACCATGGTTAATATGAAGGCGCGCAATTACCATGAAAATAATCTTTAAAATAATATTCACACACTCTTGAACGAAAGCACGTACAACGAGCGATATTATCGCTTATAGCAATTTCTTCCTGACAACCTTTGGATGGACAGTAACATAATCGTTATTAGTCGGTGGCGCAATATAATTAGACTAAATTTATATTATAATAATAATCCTAATACATAAATATCAATATTAATAAATAAAAAAAAGTTTTTATGGTATAAATATAATAAGAAATACGATAAGTAATTAAATTCAGAGTTATGTAAACGACAAATAGTGATTCTGTACCATTATTTTTTAAATCTCCAGAGATTCGGCTCGTCTAATATCAAGGGGCAAGGCATTCCATAGCCGGTACGGCTTGAACGGTAAACGACCTCTCATAATAATGGGAAGTGTGAACAGGTGGTATTGCGAGGAAAATAATAATAATAATAATAATGGGAAGTGTGGACAGGTGGTATTGGAAGAACGTCGGGGATGTGGAAATTGTAAAAGCTTGAAGCGCTCTTTCAAATAACAAAGTTAAAGTAGTTATTCAGTTAGTCATCAACCAAACAAAAAAATAGAGAAACAATATAGGAACTTCTGATATAGTTACGACAAATATCGAACTTTAACAAAAAAAAAAAAAAGAATGAGAATCGTAAGCTTAAATGTTGTTTTTATTTATTTTTTACTGTATAGATGACCACTATCGCAATTAATAGTCAGTGGCGATGTGGTCGCAACGACTGCTGCCTGAACACACTATGTGTTTGGTGACAGCTTTTCAAACTTGAGGGTTTTAGCCAGCCAGATATGGTGAGATGCAAAACCTATGTCTAAAGAATTGCGGGTAAAATAATACGACATATAATTGTTAAAGAAAGAAATGTATATTTAATGGGGCGACAATGGAGGGCCAGTTTTTAAAAAAAAAGGTAACTCTTGGTTTAGTAGCTAGGTGTCATAGCGGTCCCTTCCTCTTTCTTAATGGTAATGGCGAATACGTTTACTTACTGTAAAAATATAATCTTTTCAAATATATTGTTATATTACATAGAATTCTCGTTTATTTGTGTGAATGTATGTGTAATTTGGTGCTGACGAAGAACTATTCAAAATCAAATAAGCAGAGCATAAATAGAGACAAACTTATTTAATTTGAAAAGAAGAAAAAAACAGACAAACTCGTTAACGATATAAAAGCTTTCCTATATTTGCGAGAATTTTATTTGGTTCGGATAAATAACAAAATAACGATGTATATTTTGTTTCCGAGAATCGACAGCGGATAGGAGAGCGTATATTTTATAAAAGTGTAATCCTTTTTTTTTAATTAAGCAGCTTATAATTAAACTAATCTTATACTAAAATTAAGTACGCACTGTCTTGTGAGTCTAAATGATTAATTTTAAAATATGTAACAATATTTTTTAATCGTCAAAACAAGTGATAGCTAAGAATATACCTACATGAACGATTAAATCAACTTCCTCTTATCTCATCATCGCCATCATTTCAGCTAGAACCGTCACTTTACACTGTGTTTTTCGGGTCTAACGTGGTACTTACGCGTAGTCGATATCACGATCGGCAATTGTTTCGGCTTCCGTTCCCGTCTCGCACTGTCGCGACGATACGACTAACGCACCGCACTCAAAATTCTGATGAAGACTTCCGGAAGAAGCCGAAACAATTGCCGATCGTGATATCGACTACGCGTAAGTACCACGTTAGACCCGTAAAACACAGTGTAAAGTAATTATGAACGTGAGTTTTAACATTACGACGGTTCTAATGAACCGTCACTGATGGACAAATATACACCATGTATATGTACCCTCTTTTTGACTGTTTCAAAAACGTGTTCGATTAGTATTAGTTCAAAGAAGTTTGAGTATCTAGGCAACTGAATTACAATCGGGGGCTTTAAAGAGAAGACACTTACAAGCTCAATAAAGGATATGTTATCCTTATACAAACTTTATTCCAAATCGTTAAAGCCATTACCAAAATTCCTTGAAGATGTATGCCAGAATTGCTCGTTAAAAAGATCTATTTTCCGTTCATGGTATGTTAAAAATGGCAGAATACGGTTTTTTATTGATAAAGCAATTTTAATGTGGCTTCTTTGAAGGAGGCGAGGTTAAGAATGCTGAGCGAATAGTTTACCCCAAGAACGAGATTCCGACGGCTTTGGCCTCACAGAGACAATGGAATCAACCGCTTTCCAAGTTATCACAGCCTATGTTTTTTCAGAATCGCTGGTCGAAATTTCCGCCATACTAGAATTAATGATATTAACCAGGCAGGCGCCGAATGTAACGGTCGTTGTTAAGCCTGAAAGACCTCATGCGTGATGATAGTAAAAGATATTCATTCCTTGGAAAGGCAGCCTTTGGTATAGTATAACTAATCAAAGCGTCTAGTCAAAGCGATGCGTTTATAGAATGCTGGCACATATTTGGCTCAAGAAATCAGCATTCCAATTGAACAGGGTCACGCAACTAGCAATCTGTGTACGCTGCTAACTGGCGAGATTTAGCAATGCTTTCTATTTTTGGTAATGGTTTCTTCCTAACCTAAATAAAACCCCCCTTTATAATTAAATAAACTAGTTGATCTGGCAAACGTTATTATGCTATATTATGTTATCGAAATATCAAAGTGACACAACACTTCATTTTAATTACTTCACGTCAATATGCGACGGTTAAATTTTTTTTTTTTCTTACTTAATATAAGTTTGCGTTTGACAACTGTCTCACCTCATGTTAAGTGATGACGTTGTCTAGGATTCAGCACGCAAACCTAGAAGGTACCTATTCACTCGCGAATTGAAGACTCCAGGATTGTACATATAGGGAAACACAGACTCGGGCAACGAGTTCCATTCCTTGGCAGTACGCATTAAGGATATATGTCAATACAAAAAAAAATCACGATTAGCATATTTAATAGGAGTTTTGGGGTAGGAGGGTGAAACACTATTTACGACCTATTCTCAGAACTACCTAAAATACGCAAAAAAATCTATAAAATGATTCCGTTTCGGAGGAGTTTGTTAAGAAACACGGAGACAGGAGATTTTTATACATTAAAATATATAATCTTCAGTTGAACAAGCCCTAAACGCCACCAACATTTCATATATAGTTCAAATATAGAACACTTAATAAAACTAAGCAACAATTACTACATACGGAAAAAAAGATAGCAGGAAACCAACCGTGGCTAATCTCGACCACATCGTGAGTTACAGAACCAGAATGCAAGCAAGACGTTTTTGTACCATTATGTGTATTAAACCGGAAAAAGGATATTGTAACCTTATACGGTTGTCGAGGAACACTTATGGTAGATTTTCGAGGTCAGTTTTATTGTTGTGAATGTCTTAAATTGGTGTATCATGTGATTAATGCGACTCGGGAAGGAATGTAGTTAATTTGTTTCACTTGTTTGTTCTAAACTGAACGATGACACATGTATCTGCTTCATAGCTAGCTTAATTTTCTTTTTAAAGTAATAGATGGCAAGCAAGCAGACAGCCACCTAATTGTAAGCGGTCACAGATGCCTTAGATATATGTAGCTCCGAGGGCGATACATTACCATTGCCAATCCTTTTTAAGGATCTGTTAATTCTCCTTTTGAAGAATACCATATTGTAGCTACTCGCATCACGGTGAGAAAGTACTGTCACCATCAAGTAAAATTGTGTACTTTACAGATGACCTTCGACCTCAAATATGACCACGACTCATCATATTTTTAAACTTTTAATTTTTTGACGTAATAACGTTTTATAAATTGATGAATACCAGCAACACTCATGAAAAATAGTAACGTTCCGCGTAACGTTCCACCTGAGTTTTGTATTACATAAAAAAATCAAAGTCAGTCAAAGTCAAAGTCAAAGTCAAAGTCAAAGTCAAAGT
Source organism: Apeira syringaria (assembly GCA_934044485.1). Lineage (NCBI taxonomy): Eukaryota > Metazoa > Arthropoda > Insecta > Lepidoptera > Geometridae > Apeira > Apeira syringaria. Next base: position 17,581,262 of record OW203662.1, on the reverse strand, counting down.
CAAAGTCAAAGTCAAAGTCAAAGTCAAAGTCAAAGTCAAAGTCAAAGTCAAAGTCAAAGTCAAAGTCAAAGTCAAAGTCAAAGTCAAAGTCAAAGTCAAAGTCAAAGTCAAAGTCAAAGTCAAAGTCAAAGTCAAAGTCAAAGTCAAAGTCAAAGTCAAAGTCAAAGTCAAAGTCAAAGTCAAAGTCAAAGTCAAAGTCAAAGTCAAAGTCAAAGTCAAAGTCAAAGTCAAAGTCAAAGTCAAAGTCAAAGTCAAAGTCAAAGTCAAAGTCAAAGTCAAAGTCAAAGTCAAAGTCAAAGTCAAAGTCAAAGTCAAAGTCAAAGTCAAAGTCAAAGTCAAAGTCAAAGTCAAAGTCAAAGTCAAAGTCAAAGTCAAAGTCAAAGTCAAAGTCAAAGTCAAAGTCAAAGTCAAAGTCAAAGTCAAAGTCAAAGTCAAAGTCAAAGTCAAAGTCAAAGTCAAAGTCAAAGTCAAAGTCAAAGTCAAAGTCAAAGTCAAAGTCAAAGTCAAAGTCAAAGTCAAAGTCAAAGTCAAAGTCAAAGTCAAAGTCAAAGTCAAAGTCAAAGTCAAAGGATTATGACGTTATCACGTAAATCTATCGTCCGTAAACCGACTTTACAGACAACCAATTTTTTTCTTTCTTCTGGTCAAGACACAGTTCAAGCGTATTTGTCCTTATCGCGAAAATTTTTAATATACGAAAAATATGTACGCTTAAGAATATTTTTCACCTGATTATTTGATCATCAGCTAATGAAATAAGGCTTTAACGCATTATCCGAACCTATAATATAATTATATGAATTAATATAGCGCAAATAAATAATCGTTTTCAAAAGTATTTAGCTAAATACCAACCAAGTCTCCATCAGTAGTTATTACACTAATATTATAACGTCAAAGTTGGATAGATGCTTGTTACTCAATCACGCCAGAACGGCTGAATAGATCTGGATGAAATTTAACATAGAGATAGATTATAGTCTAGAATAGCACATAGGCTACTCTTTATCCCGGTAAAATGTACGATTCTCGTGGAATAATTGATCTAGTGGGAAAACCGTAATCCAAGCGTATGAAACCGCAGGGCGCTACTAGTATTATTAATGCGAAAGTGTGTGTGTATGTTTGTTACTTCTTCACACTCAAACGGCTAAACCGATTTCGATGAAATTTGGTCTGGAGATAGTTTAAACTCTGGATTATCACATAGGCTACTGTTAACACGGAAAAAGTATAGTTCACCATTATCCACGCGGGTGAAACCATGTGGCGCTACTAGTATATTATATAACTATAAACATATTATACAAACACAACTAGCTGCTAACAATTTGCGTCAGAGTACGCGTATTGTGTCCCATAAAAATCGGATAAAATCAGCGAAGCGTCGCTGGACATTCGAAACGAAAATATATACTTCCATGTTCGAACGCGATGTGTCTATTTGGCAAAAAAATATAATTGGGTCGGCCCCTGACGAGATAAATTGCAAGCTCGCTACAGCATCGTGTGTCGGCCTTTTATTGCCATAGTAAAATATGGTTTCAATAGACATGGAAATGTTTAAAAGGATTCTGAACCATCCGTGCTCTTAACAAGACCTTTGTAGATAGGAGCATAACCATTTTTTTAAAGGCTATAAGGTTAAGTTTGACTGCTGTCTCATCTGATGTTAAGTAACGACGAAGAACGAAAAGACGACGCGGTCTAAGGTGTAGCACGCAAACTTAGAAGATACCTATTCACTCGCGACTTGAAATTTCCGGGGTTGTACCTATTATTTATATGTATGTATTTCACTATCAGATTTCGGTCTCCTGGACCCTCTGGACTAAACACTGCAAGTGATATTTGGCGCGATACAAAGCGTGAGTGTACTTTGGACAATGTAAATAAAACTTCAAAATTTACATCCAAGACTTCCGCTTTAATCTCATCAAGAAATTTGTATTGAATAATACAATCCTACTTATACTATTGTATTTGAAAGTTTGTATGTTTGGATGATCGTTACCAGATTTGGCACAAAGATGGATAAATGGACTGGAATAGTACATAGGCTACTTTTATCCGTAAATGTACTATAACGTGAAAACCGTATTACGCCAACGAAACCACGGGGCGCAGCTAGTTTGGTAGTAATTACTTATTACTTTATGAAATCCCTGAAATAACTTTAAAGAACTTTGTGGCTCTAGTTTTTCAATATCACAGAAGAAGAAGAATTTAAGGGTTGTACTGAACACACTATGTGTTTGTTGTATGCAGATTATCCATCAATCAATCAATCAAACGATATTTATTGTGTCACAACTACAGTACAACACAGGACCTGAAGTATATACATACCAAAATTCATCCAAATCTGTCCGGTCGTTCTGGCGTGATTGAGTGACAAACATTCATCCATCCATCCAAACTTTCACATTTTTAATATTAGTGGGAAGTAGGATGCTATTTTGTATTTGTTAAGCTTATTGAAATCCGTGAACAAAATGGTATACTTATCGTATTTACCAGTTTTGAGAGTACCTATACGAGCTTAGTCTATCGATCCCACCCACATTATTTTGAGTTTCTACCATAATTTCGCAGAACGTCAACACATTTACCCCCGAAAACGGCTAAAGAATTACTTTCCTGGCTTTATTTTCTTCGAATCTGCGATATAACATTGTTGTTTTTCTATAGGAAGTCTTGGGAACATTATCTTTAGCGCGGCTTCCACAAGATTAATGGTAATGGGCTCACAAGCCGCAGAGGTGACGCTCAGCCTTACCGACACGGAGAAAAATGAAAATATTTATGTTTGCTTACATTGCTCTGGGAATATCTTGAGCACTTTACAATATTGTGCTGTGCTTTGACGTCATAATGGAAGTGTTGAGTAATCGAAGCCATAAGGTGTACGAAATCCTACTTCCTACTAATATTATAAATGTCAAAGTTTGGATGGATTGATGTTTGTTACTCAATCACTCCGTGCCGTGGTGGTACCGGCCTAGAATAGTACTCCCCCATCTCTTCCCGCGGGTGTCGTAAGAGTCGGCTTAGGAAACACGTACCAGAAGGTGGGCAGCAGCGCCTTCTGAGGATCGGAAATCATACTGCGCTCGCCAACCAGTCTGCCAAGCGTGGCGAGTATTGGCAAATCCTCCCTATATGGGGGAGGCATCTGTCCAGCAGTGGACATCCTATGGTTGAGATGGTGATGACTCAATCACGCCAGAACGGATAAACGGATCTAGATGAGTTTTGGCACAAAGATAGATTATAGTATGGAACAGCACATATGCTACTTTTTATTCCGGTAAAATGTCTGATTCCCGTGGAATAATTGCTGTAGCGGTAAAACCGTAAACCACGCGGGTGAAACCGTGGGTTGCTACTAGTATTATTATAAATGCGAAAAATTGTGTGTATGTGTGTATGTTTGTTACTTGTCAAACGGCTACACCAATTTCGACGAAATTCGGTATGGAGATAGTTTAAACTCTGGATTAAGTCATAGGCTACTTTTATCGCTAAAAAAGTATCGTTCCTGTGAGATAGTTAAAGTAGCGGAAACACTGTAATCCACGCGGGTGAAACCACGGGGCGCTACTAGTTGTAAATAAAACATTATACGTATTTTGTAAGTAACTATTCAAATGTGTAGTTTAATCGTTTTTATTTCCATAAAAGGAACCGTGTATAGTGTTTTTAGTTTTAATAAATAGTGGAGGAGGCATATGTCCAGCAGTTGACGATGATGATGATAAAGATGAATGAATAGTAATTGCGAATATCTCAGAAATAATTATTTATTATTTAAATTAACTTTATCATAATCGGTACGATACGCATTCACATTGTAGGTAATCACGAAGAAACTTATTTTTTTTCTGCACGATATCCTAAAAAACACGAAGGTCATTTTTTTTTTTTTTTTTTCTCACACTCAGACCCCCGCACTAGGATTCCCTGTATCGCGGGAGGCATGGACACACACAAACATCCAAGACCCGAGACAAACATCTACAGTCATCGCACAAATGTTTGCCCCTGCCGGGATTCGAACCCAGGGTCCGGGGACACAGAAATCATGTCAATGACACTAACCACTGCGCCACGGCGACCATCAAACCGTCATTACTTTAGGTAACTTAATTATAGTGCTATATTAATTTTATTATTAATTTACCACGTGAGTCCTAGTCGGTTTGTTACATTACAATTATGGAAGAAACTCGCGATAGTTTTCAGACTCAAATAGTGCTATATTTTTTAAGTTCCCTAACGCCCTCAATATATACCTGAGACGGCTGCGCTGCATCAGTCAAATTATCACGGTGCGCACTGTCACTTGAGTCTTGTTATTAAAACTGACGTGGTTTTGACACATTATGAATGTATAATACACGGGAGCTACTCACGTAATAAGTCTAGTAAGTCTAGTCTAAGTACTAGGCCAATCGCAACCGCGTCCGCGAGCGCCCCGTATTCTCCTTGAAAAAGACTACCGAATGTGGTTGAAACTATAGTCGGAACCCTCTGACTTATTACGTGAGTAGCTCCCGTGTATTATACATTCTGTCACTTGAGTCATTATCACTGTGAGTGTCACTGACACTCGCAAGACTCCCGATAGTTTTAAAACTCAAAAATTAATCTTTATAACGATTTCTAACGTATTAAATACTCTTTAAATTCTAATTCCATACTCACTGAGCGCTCTTACCTGTGTTGGGGACATGCTCTGGGAAATTTTCAGCTCTTATAAAATAACGAAGGTCTGACGATCATGGGTTCTTGGTGTATTAGGGAATCAAAGAGTTAACAAAACTTAGCATTAACTGACTCGTAGACATTCGGTGAAAATAGGCGTCTAAAATAAATAGCGAATGATACCTTTGTTCACAAATATATGAAAATTTAGATGTTTTGAACATCTAGATATTAATATAATTACAGTATGCACGACGTCAGTTTGTATGTCTGAAGTTATTAATCAGTAGTATTCTTTTTATAAATGCTCGTTGGCTCCATTTTTCACGTTAAGCTTTTAGCATCTTTCTGTCTTGCTCACTCTGCTCGATAACAAACTGTTTTACCGACACACGCGCATAAGTTCCGATTCTCACGTCAGAACCACAAATATAGGCTACGAATAAGTTAAATGAGTATTTATTTAAACATTTTTTTTTTATTAAGAGCGCCCCGCGGTTCCACGCGCGTGGATTCCGGTTTTCCCGCTACATCAGTTAATCCACGGGAATATGTATTTCTATAGCGTTCGCATTACTGTGTTCCCGTTTGATGGATATATGGTTTCCGTTGAAATTACAGGCTCATGAGGCTTACCAACTTCAAGGGTCAAGGTGACGTGCGCAGTGCAGTTCTCTACGAATACAATTCGTAATGAACTGCACTGCGCCTGTATAGTCAGCGTCCATATAATATCCTGTGGGGGCAGTGTAGCAGTGCCGCGGTGTAGCATCAACGGGCCTTGTTTGTCCTGTCACCATATCATATAAAAGAAATCGCGGGTAAATTAGTAGAAGTTAGTTTATGTAGTATGATCTCGTAGTAACTATAAAATTAATGAAAAAGCAATAGAGTTCCATTCTAGATGTTGCATAGTTCTATGCGAAACCTAAGCTTCCGGGAGGGTAACGTCGATAGGTAAACATCACATAACTTTGCAGTCTCTATAGCAAATATCCTTGTGATATCTGGTTTTAATACGGAAAATGTGGCGGTGAAAGAAAGAGTCTATACGAGGTGAACAGGATGCGACGTGAGGACAACCGACAGACACGTTGATTTGCGTAATTAATCACAATTTGTTTAATAACTGCATTCAAAAGTCGTTTATAGTAATATTATTTATATTAAAAAGTACCCCGTGACATATAGTTCAAACGGCATGTTCTGTTTTTTTTTAAATAGATGTAGTGTCAGACCGCTGTCTCACTCGAGGGTTAGTGACGATGTCGTTGAAGGTGAAATCATGCAAGAGCTATTTCATACAGTGGCGGAATTATCATCAGATTGAGTAGGCTGGAGCCCAGGGCTACAAAATTTGGGGGTGGAAAAAAATGCATTACAAACAAGAAAAAAGCTGATGTTATTCAAATTCAAATAATAATAATTCAAATAATGTATTCATCAAAAAATATTACTAATAGATATTATCCTAAGTTACAAAGTTTAGTAATAGTAAGTTATCCATATGCCTTCTGAGCCGCTGGACCCGGGTTCGATTCCCGGACAGGTCAAACATTTGTGTGTATAAACATTTCTGTTTGACCTGTGTTTGGGTGTGTATATGTATATAACTATATATATAAGTATTTATCAGTCATCAGGTTACCATAGTACAGGCACTGCCGAGTTTGGGAACTGAAGACCTTGTGTGAATGTTGTCCCATATATATATATATATGTATACCTAGGATGGTCGTTGGCTGTACTAGGATTCCCTGTGTTACAGCTAGTATAAGTGTGCTAGCTAGTGTAATGAGGATGGTAGTGTTGTGCAGTAACAATAAAGTCGAAATTTCATTAACAAAAAATGTTTATGAACTAGAGTATAATATATTATTGCAGAGATGATTAGGTTGGGAGGGTAAAATTTTAATAGCGTCCCTGTGGCAGATTTTTAAAGATGAAAGAAATGTATGATTTTATGCTCAGCGGTGGCTGTCAAGCTGATGGATGCTGGTTCGATCCCCAACAACGCCTTAAGTTTCCGGTATAGGTAACACCGTTATAAAATTTTTAGCATAGTGGTAGAGTATTTTCGAGTACCCGCCTGGCTAACTACCACCCTCAAGTTTAAAAAACTGTCACCAAACACATAAGTAGTGTGTTCAGGCAACAAGTCCTTGGAAGCTAGTAAGCGTTCTAGGTCTAGCGTGATAACATTTAAGACCACATCGTCCCTGACCATTAAGTGAGATAGTGGTCAAACGCCAAACTTCACGGTTTAAAAAAAAATCTGCCCCTGACTACTTGGGCTAAAGAAGCGACTGAAGAGCGACAGTAGCGAAAAAGAATCTGGGCGCAGGTACACAGCCGGCGAAAGCATCGCGGCGGTATCTATACACACGCGCGACTGCAGCGCTACTTCAGCGCTACAAAAAGTCGCCGTGGGCGGGGGGCCTTATGGAAATCAATGGGGGGGGGGGCTATGTCCATCAGTTGACGTCTAATGGCTGAGATGATGATGACTTCAGACAAAATGAACGGAATCTTTTGATGTACTAACTAACTATAACTATACTATATAACTAATCACGTAAAAAGATTATACTTTATTATGATTATTATTTAAAATCATTAATCCTGTTTATAACAAGGAGATTAAAATGCTTCCGTTACTATAAAAATTCACGTCAATCATAAAAGTCCTTAATTGCTGCGTTTCAAACTATGTTGATCAAATTAAACCTAGTAATTTGTAGGAATGAATTATTAATACAGTAACACCTGGTTAAGGTTTTAGATTAAATTACGGTGCGTAACCTTAAAATGCTTATTCTTAATTACACAACAAATAATTGCAGCTTAACGTGACACGGTCATACTGTAGAAGTTTTGAATGAAAAATTAGGAGTTTATGAAACTGTATCTTAATAAGGGTTCTTAAAACACGAGGGTCAATTAAAAAAACGAGCCGCAGGCGAGGTTTATAGCATTACACGAGTGTTTTAAGACCAAATTATGTGTTGAAACTACACATAATTTGGTCTTAAAACACACTACACTACTTATTCTAATCTCATAAAATAGATAATGAAATTTACGTAAAATCACATCACACATATTTGCAAACGTTTAGCGCCAAAATCTATTGGCTGATCGCGCATGCGTGTTGGGACTTGCGCCACAGACTATATATAGAAAAACTGCATTGCAACCTCCTTGGTCCAGCTGAAGCTATATCTTAATGGAAAAAAGTTAACATTTGTCAATTTTTTAATCTTTATATTTCGGTATGAGTTTCGATAAAATATTTTTCATGTCGTTTCGTAACCGATGGATATAGAGGTAGAGAAATGAAAAAGGTATGGTTGGACTGCGTGAAGATTAACGTGTTTATGAAAAGTGTGAGCACTGAGATGACTATAGGGGTAGAACGGAGTAGCAGAGCAAAACATGTTGAGCCAACCCTACTTAGCATAGGATAAGGACAAAAAGAAGAATAAGTTTCGTAACCAGCGTGGTATATGAGGTAACAAACATAACTTTTTTTTTTTTTTTTTTTTTTTTTTTTTTTTTTACACTTAAACCCTCTAGCTAACTAGCATAAGATCAAACAATAACATAAAACACCTTATATTTTAAAGGAAAATTTGGACAAACTATATACTACAGAATATCGTCCTGTCGCTTTGACGTCTAAGCTATAGAAGCACTCCTATTAATTCCCCTTATATATAATATTCCCCTTATAGTTTTTAGTCAACATCTGAGGCGATAGTTTATTAGTAGGTACATATGGATTCCTTTCGTTTAAAAAATAGCAAAAGGGCATTTTTTGGGGACTGCCTATCGAGGTGAAAACTAAATGGCTTCTAAGCTTTTTGTTCACCCAAAAAGTATACATATATACATATATCACACAGAAAGCGTTAGGTGACGACGATGCGAGATCCATCGAAAAAGTGCTTCAAAAATGAATATAAGTTCCGCTTAGCATGATATTATTGCAATGAACCTTAAAACTTCATAAAACACCAATATTGTAACCTCGTTTTAAGTACTCCATTCGAATATTAATGTTTTCTAGTTAATAATATATTGTCAAGATGACAAGGATATACCTACTCCATTTAATTTTTCCACTACAGACAATGGTCATAGTATGTAGACCAAAACATCTTTTTTCCAGAATATCTATATGCTGTATAAAATACAGACCGGGAATGAGCATTTCCATTATCGTGTTCGTAATAATCAAAGCCTAGAACAGTTGCCTAGCAACAGTGATATTATCTGTGGCAAAGGTGATTTGTCTTCATTTTATTTGGGTAGGTATGCAGTGCCGGCGAAATACGTTCACTTGTTACAATATAATTTACAATGTTATTTATTGCAGCTGCACAATACTTGTACGTGATTTGTTCGTTTACAATTAACCAATTTGCTCTTGCATATATCAATCGGTTGTGTAACTAATTAGTTAAAACTTTGATTAGTTTTCGAAGCATATGTGAGGTATTAATAATAATAATAATAATATGGGATGACATTCACACAAGGTCTTCAGATCCCAAACTAGGCAGAGCCTGTACTATGGTAACCTGATGACTAATATATATACTTTTAGACATACTTACATACATATATACACACCCAGACACAGATCAAACAGACATGTTCATACACACAAATGTTTGACTTGTCCGGGAATCGAACCCGGGACTAGCGGCTCAGAAAGCAGAGTGCTACCAACTGCGCCAACCGGCCAGTCAAAGGTATTGAATTCATATTTTTCTTACACCTAAATTGAGAGTATTATATTTTTATATGGTATCAGTTTTAGTTATAGTCTAAGATACGGCTTAAGAAATATATCTATTATTTAATCATCTGTCATCATTGTCATTGTTACAATGACAATTGTGTATTTTCACTGATTTTGTTCAACCGCAACTATAATATCGTCCACGTATGCGTAGCACTTTTCAGTTATTAGACTGTAACGGAAAATCGGCTTTAACAATTTTGATAAAATTAAAATGGAATCACACGGGAAACACCAGCTAACTAACATAAAAAATAAAAATAAAAACGTGCGAGTCATATTGATAACCTCCTCCTTTTTTTGAAGTCAGTTAAAAATAAATTAAAGAGACTTAAATTAGTCTATTTAGCAAATTCCTTAAAGGTATGCGACATTGACGCGAGTTTCGAGTAGCAATATATTACCTCAAAAGTTCAACCTTCCCTTGAACGTACCGAAAAATAAATAATGGGTCTCGCGCTGGTAATTTTCGGGTACGTATATATCGTCAGCAAGTCAATAATAAATAAAAATAACTTATTGGCACGGCTCGTAACTTATTGGATGATATTAAAATGAAAAATTGTTCATTTCGTCTCGTGATTTTAAATTGTATTGAATGCAAATAATTTATTACAAGTTATCAACCGATCAGGTTTATATTTATTATGTTATTTTTCACATTACTGTGATAAATCAAACTCGGCTTGTACTATTATTCGCTATAATTTGCAGTCCACAATACTTAGTGGCGATATTATACTGTATCTAATAACAATTACTTTATTAGCTTACACTTCACATCTCTGTTTGAGTTTATTGGCTGACGATCCGGGCTAGAATACCTCAAAAATGATTACAATACTGCTCAACTAACTTTTTTAGCTCCGATCGTAAACCTTCAATCCACCAGTATTCTGATTGGTCAAACGTTCACATTGGTAATGCCATCCAATGCTACCACATTTCACAAAATGAAATCACCTTACAGTACAACCACCTTACAAAAACATATCACTACAATGTTGCTATTTCAGAATATTGGTATAGTTATTTAATTGCCAGAGCAAAATATTTAAAAATCATGACTTTACTTTGTAAGAAGCAAGAAAATATAGTTCCTGATGTAACGAGGCGCATTCGTCAGGTCTGGACACTCCCATATGACAGATGTAATGCAGTTTATATTTTAGTTTAATGTTATTTTTTTGTATCGCATTTCTCTGCACAGCAATTCTAAACGTTTTCAGACATTGTATACTATGTATAAAATATTTAAAGTTTGAGCTATATCACAATTGATGGTCAGTGAAATGTGGCCGAAGTTGTTATCACACTAGATCTAGAACGCTCACTAGCTCTCAATGACAGCTAATATTCTGATGAAGGTCTTCAAAAGAAATTGAAACCATTAGAATTCTACATTATCCCCGACAGGCTATAGCCGTAACAGGCTATATTTTTTTTACGTGATAACGTTTTATAAATTGATGAATACCAGCAACACTCATGAAAAATAGTAACGTTCCGCGTAACGTTCCACCTGAGTTTTGTATTACATAAAATAATCAAAGTCAAAGTCAGTCAAAGTCAAAGTCAGTCAAAGTCAAAGTCAGTCAAAGTCAAAGTCAGTCAGTCAAAGTCAAAGTCAAAGTTAGTCAAAGTCAAAGTCAAAATCAAAGTCAAAGTCAAAGTCAAAGTCAGTCAAAGTCAAAGTCAAAGTCAAAGTCAGTCAAAGTCAGTCAAAGTCATAAATGATTATGACGTTATCACGTAAATCTATCGTCCGTAAACCGACTATACAGACAACCAATTTTTTTTAAGCAAGGAAAATATAGGGGTCATTACTAAACCTTCAATTATGTAACCATGCGAAGTCGGGACGGACGGCTAGTTTAAAAAAAAAACAGTGTGAAAGTAATAAAAATGTGGTTTTAAAATGTGGTTGTGGCAACAAGTTAAGCCTCACTCTAGTTCTATGTTGAAATTAAGCAACCTTCGCATAGCCAGCGCTGCAGGCAGATTAAAACCAACTAAATTTCGTAAATATAGTCGGAAACGCGCAAATGTGAAATGTAAAGCACGATGTTCGCTTAGTCTAAAGGATTTCCGACCCGCTAATGAGGAAGCGAAAGTGATTTTTTTCCCTCTTGAAAAAAGAATTTCAGTTTAAATATCTCTCAACTAAGCGCGCAACATTTCAAATGGGGCCATATGGAGTTTTTTTAAGCCACGTCAGATGTTTTAATTTCGTATAGTACCGATATTTTTTTTACAGAAATTACGTAATATGTCGCTTTCAAACGTGGACAAGGAAGATTTTTTGTACCAAATAGGTATTACTGAACCGGTACCTGTGGGCCTAGACAAGATGCATCGATTCTCTTTTTTTTATTTTTTCTAACGGACTAATGCTGTTTGCCTCTACCGGCATTTACAGCTTCACCGGAGGGGGGGCGAGCACAGATGGTGCTCAGCCCGGTATTTGTGCGGGCGCAAATGGCGCACCGCCTAGTGAGGCTAGCGCTGACGGCGCTGTGCCACTAGGAGAGGACGAGGCGACTAGCTCAAGGGCACCACTGAGGTTCGGACCTCGGCTTGAGCTGTCGCCAGGACAGGGAGTTATCGGATCGACTTGCCCCGGTACCAAAGTGGTCCGTAAGTGGGCCCTAAGGATGTTTGCTCTTTGACTATTTGGAGAGAATCTAACCAGGATGTTTTTGCCTCGAGCTCGCCGTCGAGCTCGGTGTCTGACTGTAGGACCCGATTCTCTTTCTCTGACCGCTAGCGCTTTATATTCGTTCTCGTTGATTAGTTAACGCAAACGCGACGTAAACGCTTGTAGAATGTTACTTTGTCTAAGACCACTCCTATCGTTATTAAGCTGACGTTGTTTTGACATTTGACGATTGTATAAACTACTGTAATGCTTAGACATAAACCATTATATTCTCGATCAGATAAAGAAAGCATCATAATATTAAGTTTATTAAATTACTAACATTCCAAAAACAACGGAGCCATCTTTTTAGTGTCACTAGCCAGTAGACAATGTCTGCGATTTAATTTTAGTATTGATAGTTTATTGATAGGTATCACACTAATTTGGACTTTAACATAACCCTCATAATAACGTATCTTACTGATCATATTTTCTAGACTTTACTTATAGTTATATTTTAATTTAGTTAATTTAGTGTCTATTGTCGACGACTTGTAGACACTAGCGGTAGTGATCTTGTACTAAACTAAAACTAAATTCTGGAAAATATGATATGTAAAAAAATACTAATATGGTTACGATAAAGTCCAAATCAGTATGACACTTATCCGGACCATACATTTCTTTCGTTTTTAACCGACTTAAAAAAAAGGGGGTTACTCAATTCGACCGTATATATGATTTTTTTATGTGTGTTCGCGGATAACTTTGTCGTTTATGAACCGATTTTGATGATTCTTTTTGTTAGATAGAGTATACTTCCGTGGTGGTCCCATTCAAATTTCATCAAAATCGGACAAGCGGTTATTGAGTTATACTCCAATAACTGAAAAGTGCTACGCGTAAACTTCAACAAGTTATTTCACACTTTGGGGTGTTGAAGTCGGTTGCATTTTTTGGAACAAAAATTTTATCATTGAAAAAAAAATTTTTTACCAAAAAATGCAACCGACTTTTTTTCCGTTTCAACTATTAACTCACTCACTCTATTGGTTAAGGGCTTAACACGTATCGATGACATTATAAAGGCACTATGGTGTTTACAGGCAGAAGAACCGAGACACATCCAGATGTGTGTTCATTCAAAATATTACAAAGGAAAAAATGGTCACTCGTAAACATTTTTCATTAATAAATATAGCAACAAAATCAAACTTAGTTTAATAAGAGTTAACCTTCATGAAACCTTCTCATAGGTGGTATATTTTAAGTTTATAAGACACTAGTGGTCTGTCCCGGCTCCCCCAAGAAAAAAAAATTTATAAGGCATACATTTTTTTTTAATATAGCCTGTTTTATATAGTTGGTTAGCTACCCATAGATAATGTAGCTAACCAACACTGAAATAATGTTTAAATCAGTTCAGTAGTTTCGGAGCGTATTCAATGCAAACAAACAAACAATATGAAATCTTACCTCTTTTTAATATTATTATATATGATATAGATGGAGGATATGTAGGGGTTGTGATTATCGACTGTCACAATTGCATCTATTCGTTTGAGTCCAGAACTTCGCCACTGACATATTAAGATAATAATCAAAATTTGGTATTAAAAATATAAATAGTCGTGAAAATAAACCACTTTATTTACCCACATTGATATTGTGTAATACGTCAGGACTACTGTCTATTGTACAATACTTGTTTGCTTTTTTTTTGCAACTGTATCAATAGGTGAAATCGTACTACGAAGCAAGTTTAAAAAGAAAAATTCAAAATGACAAATTTTATAAGCACTTGTTAAATTGTTTTAAAATTGAGCTTTATTTTGTGATTTCTATTGGTTATATAATATGTAAGTACACAATTCATTATGGATACATGGATTCATAAATACATGGATGTGCTGTAAAATATTTTAAAAATTAAGTCTTTCTCTTCAATATAAGATCGATGTTATTTATAACTAGCTGCAACCTGCGGTTTTACACCCTATATTTCTCTGTTATACCCATTTAGAAGCGTCATTAACAATAAATCAATTCTTAGAGTATGCCTACGTCATGGCTGTCTGTATGACAAGTTTCAGCCCATTCTGTTGGGCTATTTAATAATAATAATATAATAATAATATGGGAGAACATTCACGCAAGGTCTTCAGGTCCCAAACTAGGCAGAGCCTGTACTATGAGAACCTGATGACTGATATATATACTTATATATATACTTTTTTATACATATACACACCCAGGCACAGATCAAACAGACATGTTCATACACACAAATGTTTGACTTGTCCGGGAATCGAACCCGAGACCAGCGGCTCAGAAGGCAGAGTGCTACCAACTGCGCCAACCGGCCAGTCAGTGTGCCAACCGGCCAGTCAAGTATTAATATTTTTTATAAGTATTTAAGCGGTGTCTCGATGAATCTGTCAATCACGGTTTCTTTTTTTTACAGATACAGATGAACAAATTCAATGAAAATAAATAAATTTCCATTAACAATTTGCTCTTTAACTAATAATTAAAACCGTGGTAAATATATTCGTTAGCAAATAAATAGACTTCTAACGACCAAGAGACTACAACAACTATCAGATACCGGCTCCAACATAATTTTTATTGCCGGGCTAAAGAATATCGTTGAAGGCAACAAAGCTAGTTTAAGACATGTCGTAACCTCCTCCATGCCTTGATCGCTTTATTGTTACATACAAGACTATCTATTTGGTCAGTATAAAACATGTAAGTAAAGCAAAGAAAACCTTATTCTATACACAATAAAGTCAATGTGTCTTGCTAAGGACTGTACAATAACTGCTGCTGTAAACCTTTATCGGCTCCTTAGTAATTTAAGGCTTTATATATCAGGAGGAAGAAAGCCTGGGTAAAGGGGCCCTTAGTTTGCCTTAGGAACGTCAAACTCGTAAAACTGTAGCCGGGTTTAAATGATTAATTTCTGTCCCAGAGTATCCTTAGTACGGAATTGCTAGCGTTTATGAAACCCATGCCCGCTCGTTACTGGAGTCAAGACTTCAAATTGTATATGGACACAATTATTACATTGCAGAGTGATAGTATTGAACTTACTGGAATGTGTAAATAAGATTGTAATTATTTTTTCGTCGAATCGAAGGTCGACCCCTTTCCCTATTCATAATTAACCCTTTTCATAATTTTGTAAATCATTTATTAATATAAAAATACGTCATCCGTACGTTAGTGGTCGCAAAATTTGAAATTCTAATCAACTTATTATATTTTTATTAATTTTCAAATTGGAAGAC
Source organism: Apeira syringaria (assembly GCA_934044485.1). NCBI lineage: Eukaryota > Metazoa > Arthropoda > Insecta > Lepidoptera > Geometridae > Apeira > Apeira syringaria. The sequence goes on along the minus strand of OW203662.1, from coordinate 17,565,814 downwards.
CTACAACCATTTTGTATAAAATGCATGTTACTTTAACGTAAGCAGTATATTTTTGCTTCTCTATATATAATATGTATATATAGATCTATCTTATAAATTAATAATATGTATTGTTACGCACTTATTTTGTTCCTACCATAAAAAATATTTTGCCATTAATTTTATCTTAAGACTTATTCATTTACTAAATAGACAATTTTGAGTCTTTTCAGGTTATTTTGTTGAAAGTGTCTACATGTCTAATAAAGCAATATACTTTAATAAAATACCATTTATGAGACAATAGTTTTTGAAGGTTTACTGTGATTGAACAAAATTTGATTTAATTTACTGATTTTTTGTTTAAAGATTGTTTTTGTATTTTTAGAGCAACTAAATGCAATAATTATCAAAAATGTATATTGCATAAATTTTTGATAATTATTGCATTTGGTTGCTCTAAAAATAATATTAATATATAAAAATAATAATATAAATACGACAATAGCGCTTGAGCTGTCTTATACACCAGAAGAATGGAAATTAAAACGCTTAAAAATGTGACTAGTATTTTTTTCTTTGAGCCCGTAGTTCAACCGTAAAGTACATACAATTTGTATTATTTTAAATCCAGACGTATTAAAATTTTCTCCGCCCTCTCTGCCTGTAAACACCCCCGAACCTGTAATGTCATCAGCACCACTGTAGCCCTTAAAATGTAGTCAATTCCATTAATTTGATTGACATTTTGACAGATCGTTGACACTGATGTTTTTTGTCTTTGTAACCCGAAATTTCTACTAGAATAGCAACTGATTAATTACAAATATTAGTAATCAATAATAGCAACTGATACTACACTCAGATTAAAAAAAATGTTATGGTTTAATTAGCTTTAGGTTTTTGCGTTATTTTACATATAAATCATGCAAATTATTACGACATAGCTTCTAACAAGGTCTTCCTCATAATACAATGAAGTCCGTCACAGGATGCAAGTCAAAGTGATACCCCCAACGACTGATTACAAAACCGCCAGCACAGTAATTCAATAACCTTTACACAGAGCTTCGTGGCATTTTCCAGAAATATGGGCTGTATTAGAACGATGAACATTTCTGGAAAATTCAGTATAATTTCAGCGCTCGATATGCACGCCCGTATGTACTCGTTAGTGTTATTTGCTTATTGAATTTGAAAAGTTTTACCATAATTCTAAAATATTTTAGTGTCTAGCATATCATACAGAATTTCTCATTTTTTTCGGTAAAAAATATACGAATAATGAATACAAATGCAAGCGGAACTTGGTACCAAATTTAGTCATTTGATATTTTTTCCGTATATAGTTCTAACTAGCTGCGCCCTGCGGTTTCACCCGCGGGCACTACGGGTTTTTCGCTAGCTCAGTTACCCCACGGGTATCACGGTATTTTTTCAAGGAGACAAAGTAGCCTATAGCTTTCTCAAAGGTCTCAAAAAATCTTCATCAAAATTCATAAAAATTTGTTGAGTGGTTTAGGCGTGAAAACTTAGCAGAGAAATAGAGATGTATATACCAGTATATAACTCATACGTCTGTAAACACATATAGACCTTAACTTTTTATAATATTTTTTGTTTATGTCGTATCCACAACGAACCATTTTTAAAAAAATTAAAAGTACCCTGTGTGCTAATGCAGGTTGTAATGTACTTATATTCTAAATTTTATTTAAATCCATTAAGCCGTTAAGACGTGAAAAGTTGTAAAACAAATACACAAAAATGTAATGTAACAAACTGACTAGGACTCACGTGGATAACTCGCGATAGTTTTCAGACTCAAATTACACAAAAATGTTTGCTTTTATAATATTTAAATGTGATCATAATGAATCCGTATACCAATTTTAGATATGTTACCTAGTGACTATTTGACCTTATAGTACAAAGTAAAATACAAAACCATGAATTTGATTCACAAAGCTTAAAACATTTACATTGTTAAAACTGTCACAAGCATAATATACACAATAATCTACATTATACGGATCCTTGCTTTGTTTGATTTTCAGTAGAATTAAAATATAGAATTTTTGGTAAATACTAAATACCAATACGCCGAAATATGTAAAATAGACGGTTATTCTACCTGGTAACACCCAAGCGAATATCTGTTTGTTTCCCAGGGTTTCGCAGATTATTAACGTTTTCTTGGTATTGTCGGACCAAATTTATTATTTTATGTAATTGTTATTTTTTATAACCTACAAAGAGGGCAGATTCCTCTATTAAAATGGAATACTAATAACAGATATCAATATTATAGCTATGACAATAACATATGAGCGTGCCCAAAATGCTAACAGCATTGCCATGTGGATTTGCAATGCTGATTCGTTGAACCAAATAAATATGTGCCAGCGTTTTGGTCACACGTCCGTGTCGGATCGATCAAACTCTGATAAGTCAAGTTAAAAAACATCAGTTTTTACTACATAGGTTAATAATTTTAAATTTGCGGCTATTTATGATTTTGTCATTGACCTACAATAGTAGAATTAATAAAGTCGAACACATAAATTAATTATCAACTTAAGAATACTAGGTACTCGTAATAAATTGATTTGATAGATTTTATCAAAATTTAATTAATTTAATTATTTATATTTATTTATCATCTTTCTTTTTTTAGAAAAGGAAGTGTTTTTTAGAAAGAAGGAAAAACTTTTAGAAAATTTAGTTAAAAAGGAATTAGCTCCCGGTCCCTACGGGCCTTTGATAGCAGCCAAAGTAAATTTATATATTTTCTTTATAAACAATATAGTATTTACTACATAGGATAATAATTTTAAGTTTGCGGCTATTTATGATTTTGTCATTGGCCTACAATAGTGGAATTAATAAAGTCGAACACATAAATTAATTATCAACTTAAGAATACTAGGTAATAAATTGATTTGATAGATTTTATCAATATTTAATTAATTTAATTATTTATATTTATTTATTATGTTACCTTTTGCATATCCTGTACGTCTAATGTTTTACCCGTCAAATTGAATTCAAACACGTCCGTTCAGAAAATTGGTGTTGTTGAAAACACACACACCTCACGTGCACGTATGCATGTGTAATCGTGTATGAATCCATCCAATTTGAACAGATTATGTAAAACAAGTCAAATTGTTCGTTTCATTATATTACAACGGAGGAGTTATGAGCGAGTCGTAAAATTTTTCATCACAACAGTAATTGGGTAAGCGGCGAGATAAAATTTCGATGATTTAGATATAAAGAATAACGTATTACCTGTTTACGTACGTATTTATTACGTATTTAACTTTGAATGCATTGCAATGCATTTCTGAGATTTATGCCATATTCGTCCCGAGAAATTTCGGCCCACATAAAAAAATCTGTTTCGTCCCGCATTAAATGCCATATTCGGCCTATAATATATTTTAACTTAATAAATATTATTTCGTCCTACTTTTTAGGTCCATATTCGGTCCTATTTTTTTTCTATCTAATTTTATTTATTCAGTACAGTTGAAGCAATAAGCAATAAGCCTATAAGACTTTTATATTTTGATATGAACAAGGCTCAGGTAGGTTAATCCAATTTAAACCGCACGTTTATTTTTGCGGTATTCGCTGTAAAAGACAACTGCGGCAAATGATAATCTATTGAAACTCATTTCAATGGTCATCGCATTCAAACTAAAAGAGCGTCTGTCAATGGGAATAGTGATATTTAGCTTAAAACCACATTCACAAGAGAGTAAAAAGATTTTAAAATTCGAGCGCGTCTAAAAAGAAAATATGCACACAATAACGTTCTGAAACGTGACTTGACATTTGAATATGAGTTTAGTTTATTTTATTCATATTCTTATCACTGCCTATTAAATAAATAATAATAATGTATTCTCAGGTTTATTAATAAATATGTGTTCTTGATCGAAGATCGAATATTATAAATGATCAAATCGTTTACTTACTGTGAGAGGCAATATATATTTTTTTAAATTATGAAGGTGTAAGGTTCATTATATATGTATGGTGTGTGTGAAGAACGCACCTGACAAAGGTAATGTCAACTCGCCCACCAATCAGAGAAGAGTGCACCTGAAAGAAGTTTGTGAAGGAATCCTTCCCGCCGCGCACCTTGTAAGTTGCTCGTTAGCTGGTGCTAGTACGGTGAAAATTGTTGTTTCACTCATGTGTAACTTTTTAGCATATTAGAAACCTGAGCTACGCTCAGGGTTTTTTTAAAACCACTCTCTTCTCTCGTGGTTGAATCTCAGAACCCTTCGCTTTCTCAGGGTTCCATCCAAGCACCCACGACAAAAACCAACTTTACCCACAGGTATAACAAATAAATGTTTTACTTTCTATATTGCTATACTGAGCATTTAAGAGTTAACTTAGTAGAATCAAGTTTATTGAGCACAACGGGAGCTTGCTTAAGTTATTCGGCAACCTGAAGTTAAGTTTTTAACTACACGCAATTGTGAGAAAAACTATTTCGGAACTATCAAAGTTAACCGGGAACTGCTTGCAAATTACCGGTAATTTTGAATGAACTTTCGCATTTCATGTGGAGTTTAGTTAAAGCTATAATGCTATGAAAATTGCTGGCGTGCGACCGGCTAAATCTCATTTAACTTGTCAAAATTACTATCACGAAATTTAACATGCATGCATATAAATAAAAACTTATTTATTAATCTATTATAATTAGAAATACTTTCTGACTTAATTCTCAGACCTACCAAATATAGGCAGAAAAATTCATGAAAACGAGGCAAGCTATTTCGGAAGAGTTCGATAACAAATACCGTGATGTGAGATATTTATATAAGATAATGTAGACTCAGCTATTTATAATTAAATATTCATTATATTATATATAATTATATATTATATATCTTATATAACTTATCATTAAATTAATGATAAGTTCTCGCCACGTTTCAGTGTAATAACCCACAATGATAATAACCAAATACATTCTTCACTTCAGAGACAGTTAGACTGACATTATCCTAGCCACACAGCATGTCGTTTTTCTTCTAAAAAGAATAATAAATTATAGAATATTTAGCAGCCACTCTGAGTGTTTTAAATCATAATAAACGAATTAAAAGAAAAAATATGCTGATGTTGGAGTAACTTGACTTTTGAATCTTATCATAGCTAAGAAATAAGAGCCATTCGATGATAAGACGGTCATAAATTTGAATTTCACTTTGAAAATGGTGATAATAACACCGTGGCGAATTATTCAGCATACTAACAGGGTTAGTTTCCAGCTTCCATAACTAAAAAGCTAGTGCACTGCCACTTTTAAACACATCGTCACGAACCATCCAATATGGCAGTGATCAAGATTACAATGAGGTGTTTAAAAAAATGACGGGACCAGTGACCCCTTATACGTCATAGCAAGCAATACGTTTGCGCTGGAGAGTTGCGATGACAGCTAAAGAAAACAGACAAGACTAGCCTTTAAATTGCTTTTAACCCATATACGTGGAGGTGCAAGGCTTCATACGCTCAAAAGTATGATTATCTAAATATTAAGCAGAACGCGTCGTTGAGAGGCTATTGGTTGAGGGTGTACTTTACGGAACGCTAAAAAAATAGAAAAGAGTTTTTTAAGTTTTATTGAAATTGGTCATAACGCATATCACTAGGAGATGGATGGTTCGATTTCCACAAAAACGTATCTTACCATCTCTGTGAAAAGAGAGTATATTTTTAAACTTGTTAAACTGTGGATGGTTATATTGGTATATATATTTGCGGCAAATCACATTTCATTGAAGAAACTAGCAGAATAATAGAAAAAATAACACCGAATTTTCAATTCATTGTTGTAAACCAAATCAGTCTCAAAACTAACCACAGTTTAACCAGAGTGAATCTTATTATATAAATGGAAAAATATGTTTGTATGGAAATCGAACCACCTTAGGTTGAAACTGCGACAACACTTCGCTCGAGCCGAGCGAGCAAAGCGAGCGTGCCGCGGCAGTTCCGGCAAAGTATTAAAATTATGTAACACCGATCACTAGGTTCATCAACACGTCCCTTACACGATTCATCAATCATGGTAGTTAGTGCCAGCAAAAGTGAGGTTACAACAAAAATAATTAGTCTTTTTTCCCTTAGCATCCCGTAAAGTACCCACTAACCGGCATATTATTTAGTAATATGATTTTATAAATAATGCTTTTTACACATAAAAAACATATCTGAAAATGCAATAACGCCCACGCCACCCCAGTACAACACACGTGAGCTTACTGAAGATGTGTGAGTATGTATATGGCTGCTTGAGCATGTGTGAGTTTCTCCTAAGATATGGCTGCTTGAGCATGTGTGGGTTTCTCCTAAGATATGGCTGCTTGAGCATGTGTGTCACGTGCCGGATTATAAAAGCTTTTTCCAATTCTCCATTGTAGGAACTCTGGGATCTCACGGCGACCACGTAGGCGCCATATCTTACGCTCTCTGTACGCTTTTATTTTAACGAAATTTAGCCCCTCCCTTGTCACTGTCGATTACTTTCCATTGTCTCGCCGAGAGGGGTAATGCCGTACCAAATTGGGAAATATTGAAAGGAAACGTGGTAAGCGATCTGGTTATTGTGGGGTTCCGGGCGTCGTTGGTCCGTTCTGCGTATATTTGGAATTGGTGGTTGTGCCGTTTTCTTCGGTACGGTCAAGTGATTTCTAGGACAATACATCAAACATCACTATAGACATAGAACTGCAGTACTTGTGTCTTTTACATATTGTGTATTTGGTAAGGTTAAAATTATGCCACCAAATATAAATATGAAAATGGGAGCCAAGTTGATAATTATGGTGTAGTAGTCGAGGTTGTCGAGGTCTATGGGTGCCTAGTTCTGTAAAAAAACCTGAACAATTTACTTATAACAATACCATGGGCCTTGTAAAGGTTCAAAGTCGCACTAAAAGCTATAGAGAGGGCTATGCTCGCTTTTAGGATTTTTCCTTTTCCTACCCTACTAAATGTATAATTAATTTCGACATGGCTTTTCAATTTTTTTTTTATTTTTTATTATCACACTCAGACCCCCGCAATAGGATTCATTGTGTCGCGGGAGGCATGGACACACACAATCACAACACACAAACACCCAAGACCCGGGACAAACACCTATACTCAACGCACAAATGTTTTCCCCTGCTGGGATTCGAACCCAGGGTCCCGGAGACACAGAAGTCAAGTCACTGACATTGACCACTGCGCCACGGCGACCGTCTAAAATTCGTATAAATTCGTATGTTTAAGGCATCATGAAATCCTATCACTATATAAAATTTGCTTTAAATACCAAGACTATAGTTATGGGCACTAGGATTCCCTGGCACTCTGAGTCTTCTCCGTAGGTTAGTAACCCAAAGATTGCAGATTAAAATTATGTTCAGATCAGTTTAACTTATCTATGTAGCTTATAGAAGTATGGATAAACTAAACAGGATTTTCGTTAAAGATTTTAATGTTTTCATGATAGTCGTACTGACTAAGTGGTCAGTCCACTATACCCAGATAACTTGACTTCTGATCTCTAGACGGGTTTCAACCCTGGCCAGGACAATCATTTATGTGTTCACGATAATTATATGTGTATCCCGGATTTAAATCCGGGATACACATATAATTATCGTGAACGTATAATGCGATTGTGTGAGTCCATGCCCTCCGCGATGAAGGGAATACCAATGTCGGGATAGTCGTACTGACTAAGTGGTCAGTCCACTATACCCAGATCACTTGACTTCTGATCTCTAGACGGGTTTCAACCCTGGCCAGGACAATCATTTATGTGTTCACAATAATTATAGCTGTATCCTGGATTCAAATCCGGGATACACATATAATTATCGTGAACTTACTTCTTACTTACTTATCATGCCCTCCGCGATGAAGGGAATACCAATGTCGGGATAGTCGTACTGACTAAGTGGTCAGTCCACTATACCCAGATCACTTGACTTCTGATCTCTAGACGGGTTTCAACCCTGGCCAGGACAATCATTTATGTGTTCACAATAATTATATCTGTATCCCGGATTCAAATCCGGGATACACATATAATTATCGTGAACTTACTTCTTACTTACTTATCATGCCCTCCGCGATGAAGGGAATACTAATGTCGGGATAGTCGTTTTTTTTTTAAAGATTATAAGCTTGCGTTTGACCACTGTCTCACCTGATGTTAAGCGACGACGCGGTCTAAGGTGGAGCACGCAAACTTAGAAGGAACCTATTCACTCGCGATTTGAAGACTCCGGGGTTGTACATATCGGGAAACACAGACTCAGGCAGTGAGTTCCACTCTCTGGCAGTACGCATTATAAAAGTGGAAGCAAAACGCTTCGTGCGTAACGGTTCGTACTAAGTGGTCAGTCCACTATACCCAGATCACTTGACTTCTGATCTCTAGACGGGTTTCAACCCTGGCCAGGACAATCATTTATGTGTTCACAATAATTATAGCTGTATCCTGGATTCAAATCCGGGATACACATATAATTATCGTGAACTTACTTCTTACTTACTTATCATGCCCTCCGCGATGAAGGGAATACCAATGTCGGGACATGAAGATGTTTTTTTGCGCCTGACACGCGTACCTATTGGTACATTTCTTAGAAACATAGCTCTAAGTATTAGATCTCTGCTGTTGGTTGTAATGAAATGGGAAAAATATAAATCCTATCGTATACTAATCAGCGCTGAAACACATACCTAACTCACCTACATGATTACTCATTTGTATAATATTACATTAATATTACAAGTACAATAAATTTAAAGTAAAATACCCGAAGTTTTGGTATACACGGCTCAGCATAAAATGGATACAATTTATACCCAAGCTATCAAAATAATAAAACTCAGCACAATGAAAAATCTTCGAAGCATTTCAAATCTATCTATTCAGTACAAAATTATTCTAAGTGCTCCGAATTTACTGCGCACCTAACCTCGCCGCCGTATCCTGCCAAAATGTAATAGCTGAATAACGTTGCCAAATAAAGCCATAAAATTACTCACCAAAAATAATATTATTGGGTGAGAACGTGTTTTTTTCGTGTCGCGTCCCGACAATAGAGGGAACGCTGTTTGTTGTCCGCGCTCATACAAATCCGGAAAAAATAAAACAGATATTAAGGGCGCCCTCACCGGCCCGGCTTCCCGCCCCGCACATTAGTGTCCCCAAAAATGTACCATTATTATTCAAATATTTCCGGCAATTTGTTTGTCCTATCGTTCAGAACGGTACACAATAGTCACAGAAACAGAATGAACTTTTCCGTAGTATGCATTTATATGAATCTCTTTTGCCGTGTCCATCATATTCCAAGTAATATGGATTGCGGCCCGTGTTATAATTTTATCAAATGCCTTACTTTTTTCTGTTTTTTTGACGTAATAACGTTTTATAAATTGATGAATACCAAAATGAAAAATAGTAACGTTCCGTGTAGCGTTCCGTTTCCGTTTCCGTCAAAATTCAAAAGTCAAAAGTCAAAAGTAAAAAGTCAAAAGTCAGAAGTCAGTAGTCAGAAGTCAGAAGTCAGAAGTCAGAAGTCAGAAGTCAGAAGTCAGAAGTCAGAAGTCAGAAGTCGAAGTCGAAGTCATAAATGATTATGACGTTATCACGTAAATCTATCGTCCGTAAACCGACTTTACAGACAACCAATTTTTTTTTTTACAAAAGGACAAATAGGACAGCATTTTTTTTTATAAAAAAGGCGCTTTATAACGAGGAGAAAAAAGGAAGGCGGAAGAAGGTACGTATTTTATGGAATGTGTGGATAATGAAAATGTGTATGTCACAGGTGTGAACACAGAGATGATTGGTGATATAACGGAGTAGAAGAAGAAAACATATCCTGGCAGCCCCACACTATGTGAAGATTGTGGAATAAAGAAATAAATTGTGTGTCGCAGAGAAGAGGATGTGTCGTAAAAGTGTCAGATCGGAGCGAAAATATACAAAGTTCTATGTTTGGTACAGAGTCTACAAAATTTCAGTCAAATATTAGATACTTTTTACTGAATCGATGAAATAAGATGACACATTTTTGATTATATTATTGTTGCTTATGCCCTCATATCTGAGGCCATAACACTTTTAGATTATTTTACCAGCCACATGCAAATACCGTGTCATATGAGAATGGGAAATAATAGTTATGTAGTATCCATCAATGACACTTATGCCGTGACACTGTCATATGCCCGATGACGTTAGAAATATGAGACGTTAGCAAATAGTTAATTAAATAAGGGGTTTCACTAATGTACGTTTATGCCGTACCGGACAGCCGCTGAGGAAACGAGAGTTCTAAGCTGCCAGGCGAGCTTGTAGCAATAGTAGTACATCCTCGAGCACCGCGTGGTATCCACAAAACTTAGGTTAGCGCAAATGTTTACACCAACCTAAGTTTCGTGTTTCTAAGAAACATAAAATTACTTTATATTTTCTTAAAAAGTGTGTTATACTTTAGTTCGGATATATTAATAGTGCACTTCGCACATTTAATGCACACGATTTCGCAATTCTAACAAATTAATTTGTTAACGGTAGATAGGATGTTGAGAGCTCAGTTCAAATTACAACCAAATGACTCCTGGAAACTACAATACAGTAATAATATTAAAACTCACGTTCATAATTTACATTTTAATTACAATTTACTTTACACTGTTTTTTACGGGTATAACGTGGTACTTACGCGTAGTCGATATCACGATCGACAATTGTTTCGGCTTCTTCCGGAAGCCTTCATCAGGATCTTGAGTGCGGTGCGTTAGTCGTAACGTCCCGTCTTGCACTGACGGACACTGCGAGACGGAAGAAGCCGAAACAATTGTCGATCGTGATATTGACTACGCGTAAGTACCACGTTATACCCGTAAAAAACAGTGCAATACAATACAGTAGTTAAGTTACTGAGTGAAGACATCTCTCTTTTACCTATTGGAGATAATAATACTGCTTTCGCCCGTCAAAACTATATATATTACTTTATCACACTGCAAAGCTTCAGCGACAGAAGAATTATTCTCCAAACTAATAGTTATATAGTTAATTGGACAATGCTATACAGAACCCGTATTTCTACAATGCAATGTTTCACATCATAAACGTACCGTAAAGGTCACATTTGAGACGTTTGCATTCATTTTGTGTTCGAATTTAAGTTGTTTTCTAACAAATGCGTTTAATGGACCGCGGTGAGCCGAGTCGAACTAGAGCATTAACTTACTAACAAACAAGTTTCTTGCCAAAAAACTTAGCAATGTTTATTAATGCAGTCAAGCTGCATTAGTTACGGGGAACCGAGTCCTTTGTTCTGTTCGCTTTTAGGAAACAAGTAAATCTTATGATGAAATTTCGTTGAGGAAAGTAGTAGTCGGTTGCCATGGAAATCTATGAATCTATGGAAGTCCCCTTTGAGTAAATAAAGTAGTGAAGTATAAACTCTGCCATGTTATCCTTTGTAGATTGTTTCTTTGATATTATGTTATGTTGTAAGGTTAATAGTGGCAGGTTTTCTATACGAATATAGACTGGAGTATGAACGTTGTAAATTTACTAAAGCTATTATTGACTAGTAGCGCCCCGCGGTTTTACCCGCGTGGTGATGATTGATGATGAAAAGTAGCCTATATGTTAATCCAGGGTTTAAACTAGCTGCACACCAAATTTCATCAAAATTGGAGTAGCCGTTTGAGCGTGAAGAGGTAACAAACATATATACAGACAATAGCTGCGCCCCGCGGTTTTACCTGCGTGGTTATGAAAAACGGTGATGATGGTGATGATGAAAATAAGCATATGTGTTAATCCAGGGTTAATGCTATCTCCATACCAAATTTCATCCAAATCCTTTCAAACCGTTTGAGCATGAAGAGGTAACAAACATACACACATAAACACACACTTTTGTATTTATAATATTAGTCGGATTTAAATTCAACGCCGAAAATAAGACTACGCGCACTAATTACGTCACGGGTGCACTGCCGCGAACGACAGTGTAACACATACACTTTATTTTCAATTTAGAATCTTCAATAAATTATGGTCAAATAGAATATCACGTGTTTCCTACCTCCACTTAATTGATCAATCGAGTACTAATAAAAACCCTTTAGTCAAATCCACACTTTACATTGCACGCGATTTACAAAACTTGTAGAGAATTGGTATTTTTATTTATAACATTTTTCTATTTGAGTTCCGGGGCGACCGAAAATTGTCAATGTGAGTGTTATTTATAAATTGCAACGCTGGCGACTTTTATATTTCATTTTGCTATCAAAATTAACTAACCATTTATTTTTAAACTAAACTATGAACTGCCTGCACTACGCTATTTGGGTTGATTTTAAAGGATTGAGTACTGCAAAAACAGTTACAAAGCTTTTCCACTTTTATTCAAATCTTTTTTTTATTTTGTTTACTGACACATGACAGTGGCAGACGTTAAAACAAGCAGGCATCTTCCCAACATCGGCACATATATATAGTATAGTATATTACCTGTATGATGTTAATATAGAGATGTGATAAATCAAACTCAGCTTGAACAATTATTCGTTATAATTTGCAGTCCACAATACTTAGTGACAATATTATACTATCTAATAACAATTACTTTATTAGCTTACACTCCACATCTCTGTTTGAGTTTACTGGCTGACGATCCGGCCTAGAATGCCTCAAAAATGATTACAATACTGCTCAAGTAACTTTTTTAGCTCCGGTCGTAAACCTTCACTCTACCAGTATTCTGATTGGTTAAACGTTCACATTGGTAATGCCATCCAATGCTACCACATTTCACTAAATGAAATCACCATACAGTACAACCACCTTACAAAAACAAATCACTACAATGTTGCTATTTCAGAATATTGGTATAGTTATTTGATTGCCATAGCAAAATATTCAAAAATCATGACAGATATAAAATAGACCTGATTTATAGTACCTGTATAAAATTTAAAGGTTTGAACCGGACTTTGATATTGACATTGACATTAATGTTAACATTTATATGACACTTTTACTGATTTACATACAAAAATCAGCTGAATTAACGATGGTTATTAGTTTAATCGGCAGAAGTTACTGAAACGTCCATGATGATTATCATTTTATTGTAAACAGGTACTTAGTGTAATATAGGCTAGGCTAGGTTTTGGAAAATAAAATATTTGTATTTTGTATTTGAACGTTGAAAATAAACACTATTACGATAGCGAGTCTCTTATTTAAATATCTAAATTGGTCCTACACCCTTTTAGCTTTCAGGATAATGAGACATAACAATAGAGAAAATAATGCGATTAAATTCAACACCGCACAAGCCCATACGAGCTCGTTATAGATTTTAATTATTAATCTCATCCGCGCGCTCTCCCCAAACTAATTAAGCATACGAGCGTTGCTTTAAATAGGTAGCTCGTCAGGAAGCTGATAGAAATATGTGTTAAATTTAAATAATATATCACACTAATATTATTGCATTTGGTTTACTAGATACCAGTTGGAAAATAATTGTAACTAGTTTTTACAAATTGAACTTAAATGTAACTTTGGCCTAATAAAATATTATTATCATATTATTATTATAAATGGGAAAGTTTGTGTGTTTCTCACCTCTTCAAGCCTTAACGGTTTCATAGATTTGAATGAAATTCGGAATTTAATTTCTTAACTTATAACCTGGATTAAAAAATAGGCTACATTTTATCCCAAGAAAATTTGGCTTCCCCTAGCATACAACATAAACCTAATATAAATATTATTAATGTTAGTAACTCTGCCTGTCTGATACGTTTTTACCCCTAAATCGCTAAACCAATTCTGATGAATTTTAGTACAAATATAGATGGGACCTTGGAGAAGGACATTGACTACTTTTTGTCCTGGAATAAGTAAAGTTTGTGTGAGACAACAGAGGTAGCAGACAATCCGTAGTCCGCGAGGGTGAAAATGCAGGGTTAATGGCCTATAATAGATGGTATAAGTTGCCATCATGTTGAGTATATTTTTTTTGTAATCACTATATATTTTGGGGCTTTTCCCAACATGGTATGCCAGCCCCATCGTACCCTAAACCTATACACAATTAAAAAGTTAGTTATTTCTTAAATATGTTAAATAAAGCCTTTGCCGCATCGCACGCAGGCGAAGCTAAAACATTAATAAATAAACCTAAGTCTAATCTATTTATTTTAAAACTATTCAACAAATTTTCTCTTTCTCGGGCATGTTTAGAACATTCCACGGGAATATGGTAAACATCCTCAAGAGTGCCACACAATTCACAATTTGGTGTACTGGATTTTTTCATAAACAAAGCAAACCTGTTACACGGGTAATGCCCAGCTCTTAGCCTAAGCGCAAGAACAACATCGTTTCTCAACAACTCGCTTCTAACAAACCATGGTATACGAGGAGGCCGAGATTGTATTGTTTTATACCAAATACCTTTTTCTCTGCTTCTTTCATCGAAACGTTCTTTAAATGTATCATAACAAATATCTTTACACCTGAACAAAAGCTCGGTGTAGTATATTTTGTGGACTATGCATATGATGCGACGAGAGTGGTGCAAGAACGTCTTTAGCGGTGCCGCCGTATAGATTATAGATATTTACTTGTGCAGTAGCGCCACCTTGTCGATCCAAGTACAGACAGTTTGGAAGACGATTCAATTTTTTATTTTTTTTCACACACTTCTTAACCACGGAAAAACAGTTTTTATATGTCTTAAATATAGTGATGTCCAGCGAGTTCCAAACTAAGCGAAGCAAACTAATTGCAAAAAGACCTGGAACACAGAGATGTTATCTCAAAGAAACTGTTTACTGCTGTATTGGAATACGCTATGAAGTAATCGAAAACACCTACGTTCCAGCATTGCATCTTTTATGGTATAGACGATCATAATGGTACTATCTATTGCGAGCAGGTCTTACGTGTATATAATATATATTATATAATACGGTATATATTATGTATGTAAGTATATATATACAGATCATATATATACACTTCAAGCGATGATAGCTCAGCTGTGGGAGCGTGGGCTTATAAACTGAGGAGACGTTGCTTCGATCCCCATAAACAGCTTGAGCTTCCAAAGAAACCAACACTCATAATATTTTCAGCATGATGGTACTTTCATATACCTTTTTGACAGTTGTGACATTATTTAATATTGAATATTATATAAATATATATTTTTAACACATAAAAAAAACAAATTAAAATGTAATCGGTAGGATGGTTTTAAGCTCGCTATATCTTGGAACTCAGTGACTAGTAAATATGTGATTTTTACTGACAGTTCCATCGGTGCATTTAATGTCTACTTGTCTTACCCTCATTCTGTTAAGGCAAAAACGATGTTATAATTAGTTAAGTACGACATTAAAGTTAGATATAGACTGTGTTCCTCAGTCAGTTTTTTATCATCGTACTTAGTAGTAAAAGAAAACAGATTGTATTTAGAAGAGCGGCATATTAGCATTAGCGACAAAGCTCTATATATAAAAAAAAGGAAAAATAATGTTCGACTTGCGCCTTTGTTCTTTTGCGGGTATGTGACAGCCCTAAATAGAGAGCTGATAGTTTCTAATTTGACAGCATTCGCAAAATAACGCCAAACTGCGCGCTCGGCTCACGGTCATAACTTTAAAGCCAAGCATAACTTTTCGTTTACTAGGAGCAAGCTTATTCTGATTCAAAACTATTATTAGTACAGCAAGAGCTAGTTGCATGCAAATGCTTTAATTCACAGCTTAAACGTAGGATTTATCCACGAAGTCTAAAAATTATGCTTGCCCAACATATGATTTAGGATATCTCTTGCTTCTGCCGGCTCATGTATTTTAGTAAAAAATAATCTATTTTGTGAACCATTGAAGAATTTAATTGAACCAATAAAACGCCATTTTGAATATTGTGCTATTAAAATACCTCTGTACAATGTATTTGTAGTGTGCATATATAGGACTCCAAAATCTGATGTCCAAATTTTTTTTTTTTTTTTTGAATCACTTACAAAATTTCATTGTACAATAATTAAGCCACCTTTATGTACCAACATTTTATGCAAATAAAACATTCTATTCTATTCTATTCTTTTTAACTGACTTAAAAAAAAGAGGAGGGTGGTACGGTCAATTTGACCGTATGTACCGTATATATATTTTGTGTGTACATATGTATTGTGTGTTCGCGGATAAGTTCGTCGTTTATTAACTGATATTGTTAACTCTTTTTTTGTTTGATAGAGTATATTTAACAATATGTATGTAGCTTAAAAATCTGTCATCTTCAAGTTCTTATGGCATGCGATGCAAAAACTGTAAGTGCTACAAGAAATATATTGTATGGTGGAATTGTTTCTACTAAATATCGATGTTACGTTCAGGTTTCATCAAAAATATAAAAAATCTACATTTTTGAGCCACTTCATCTTTCAAATCTGTCCATATTGTATTTTTTGAGTTATGTATAATAAATAAGTACTGAATAGAACCTTTAATTAAGAAAAGAAACAAGCAAGGTCTCATCTAACAAACTTATTTACAATAAACTAAAGAAAACTACAAACTAAACACTAACAAACACTAAACACTACTAACAAACTTATTTACAATAAACTAAATAAAACTACAAACTAAATTATTCATAATTATTCTCAGTAACAGAGAAGATCCGCGAAGGAGAGTTCTACGCTATTGTCGCCGCCCGGACCTGAACCACTGAAGATGTCGACCGCAGTGATCGACGAAACGTCTGGAACACAAGTTTCATCTAGACCACGGCCAAACAAAAAAAGCTACCAACTGCGCCAAACGGCCAACTGGCCGGTTGGCGCAGTTGGTAGCACTCCGCCTTCTGAGCCGCTGGTCCCGGGTTCGATTCCCGGACAGGTCAAACATTTGTGTGTATGAACACGTCTGTTTGACCTGTGTCTGGGTGTGTATATGTATATAAGTATATATATAAGTCATCAGGTTAACATAGTACAGGCTCTGCCTAGTTTGGGACCTGAAGACCTTGTATGAATGTTAATACAAAAAAAAAAAAAAAAAAACAGCCCGGAAGCAATACATACAACAAATTAAATTATTGACTATAAATTAAAAATACACTGAAATATTAAAAAAAAAATACTAAAGAGGATTGTGTAAACCATCCATAGAGATAAAGTAGTCTATTGACAGTTTAAACGATACTTTATGACTGACAACATGCCCACATTGCTCCACTGGATAGCTAGACGGTTATACAAAATATAGGCCAGCATTTTGGTCACTTATCGAGTCCTTAAGCTTAACTGATAAATCTTTAAAAATTTGCAAGGCTCCCGATTCCCAAGGCCCCAGAGTTTCCACTGCAAAGGGCACAAACATGTAACCCCTGTCAAGGTTGAATAAGTAAGTATCGTCTCGTCTCAGCCATAGAAGGTCCACTGCTGGACATAGACTTAGACATAGATCTCCCCCATTGGTTTCCACAAAGATATGGGGGGGAGAGGGTTACCAAAATACGTTAGAGTTACCGGCTCACAGACACCGTCAAGGAAATGATGCTTATACGAGATAAGTACCATTGCCAATATAAAATATCTAAGTCTGATGTACATAAGCAGAGTTACAAGGACATGAAACACATTGTAATACAGGCTATTTATCATGAAAAAAAGGCTTATTTTAATAGTAACATCAATCATAACATAAAAAATCCCAAAAAACTTTGGAAGAACCTTAAATCTACCATAATACCAAATCACAAAAAACTTTTGGAATTGCCACCGTGCTGTGATAATCCCGACTCTATCAATTCACATTTTATTGACGTTCCTGGTAATGATTTTGTTCAATTATCTCACCTTACATTTTTCGAGTTCAATAGATTCAACGACTCAGTTTTCAAACTGGAAATAGTTACCGAGAATATGGTGGCCAGAGTTATGAGTGGATTATCCTCAAATGCAGAAGGTGTGGATCATCTAACATTACAAATGATACTCTTGACTATGCCTAACACTCTGCAGACTATAACTAAAATTATAAATAAGTCTATTACTACTTGTACATTTCCTGATATTTGGAAAGTTTCTATTATCAAGCCTATTCCAAAAAAACATGATGTATCTTCAGTAAATGATTTAAGACCAATCAGTATATTACCATGCATGTCTAAGATACTCGAAAAAATTGTATGCCAACAAATGACAAAATACCTTGAGGCAGAAGACATATTGCCTGCAACCCAGTCTGGCTTTCGCAGGCAGCGCAGTACTGCTACTGCTTTGCTGGATGTGGTAGATAATGTACTCTGTGCTCAGGATCAGGGTATGAGTTCCATTTTAGTATTACTTGATTTTTCTCGAGCTTTTGAATCTATTAATATTACACTGCTGTTATCAAAGTTATCTTATTATGGATTTAACACTGACACTGTAAAATGGTTTCATAGCTATCTATCTTTCAGGTCTCAGTTAGTACATATCACTGGTTTGGATGGGAAGACAAAATCTTCTTCCTGTATTTATAATCACAGAGGAGTCCCTCAGGGTTCTATTCTTGGGCCCGTACTCTTCATTCTATATAGTGCAGATATTGTCAATTGTATAAAGCACTGTCAGTATCATATTTACGCTGATGACTTGCAAGTATATCTGAGTTTTCATCCGAACAACCTTCACGAATCTATAAATAAAATAAACGAAGACTTAGATAGATTATCCAAATGGTCCTTAGAAAACTGTATGGTATTGAATCCCATTAAGTCAAAGTATTTGGTTCTGGGAACTAAGAAGCAGATAGCAGAAATAACAAATCACGACCCACAGGTATCTATTCTAAACATGCCCATTGCTCGTGTTTCTGAAGCCCGTAACCTAGGTTTAGTAATGGACAGCCATTTGCATTTTGAGAAGCACATTCAAGAATCTGTTCGCAATTGCTTCTATAGATTGAAAGTGCTATATAATGTGAGACCGCACCTCAGTACTGACCTGAGGATAGCTTTGTGCGAATCACTGATTCTATCAAAACTGAATTATGCTGATGTTGTGTATGGATCTTGTCTTCTTAAGAGGTCAGAGGTACTTTTGCAAAGGGTGCAGAATGCATGCGCAAGATTTTGCTTCAATGTGCCAAAGCGTGGACATGTAACACCTTTTTTAAATATTGCTGATCTCATGAAAATGAAAGTCCGAAGACAGCTTCACTTTGCTACCCTACTCTTCGGGGTAATCAAGAGTAAAAAGCCAGATTACCTGTTGAAGAAATTATCTTGGGCCCATGAAAAAAGCTCACACATTACAAGGGCAACATCTTATTTGATCTTGACTCCACTGCATAAGACGCAAGCGTTCCGTGGCAGTTTTAAATTTGCCGCATCCAAATGCTGGAATGACCTTCCACCACCATTGAGAGACCTAAAAACGTCCAAAACTTTTAGCAAACATTTTAAAGCTCATTTATTAAAACTTCAAAAGGCATAGATATTGACTTACTTTTATTATTTTATACTTACTTAACTTACTTACTTAATTACACTTACTTTGGGTTTTCCTCATCACATGAGTGGTGCGATGATGATGTAAAGTAGATTACTTGAACTTTTGTTTCTTAAACAATGCTATATACACGGTCTGGCTTTCGAAGGAAGCGGCGTGATTTCTAAACGTTTCACGTCCCATCTTATCTAATATCTTGTCTTCAATTCTGTTCTCTGCGAAATTATTCTTTGCCAGCGAACACATATCCAGCTGCCACGTTGACACTTATTCTGTGTTTTATATGTTCATTGCTTATTCTCAGAGCCAGCCAATCGCACGGATTGACACATGATGCATACGTATCCGATTTATTATAATTATTGCAAACATCAGTGTATAATAAATAAAAATTACAATGCGTACAAACATTTAACTATAATGAGACACAAAAAAGATGAAAGAGGAGTAGAGGTTATACACATGAGTCGACGTGTCCTAACTAATAAGTAACCATAGATATTATAGCAGCAATGCTGCGTTCGAGCAAGCCCTTATTAAGTTTTTATATTTAATATCTGATGTTTTTTATTTGTTGTTCATTTTGTAATTTTTTTTATTTTTTATTTTTATTCTCATGTTTCACAAATATTATCTCCTAATGGTACATAAACTACTAGTTACATGTACGTTCGTGATGCCAGTCTGAGTTCCTACTGAAAATCAGTGCGACGGTTATCCAACCTTAGCATTATGCTGAGTGGGAACTCATTCCTGGCATCGCGCAGCACCACAACAAGCATTTAGATAAAGCTATATGTTATTACTTGTATGTATTTATATATTCTTAATATTGTATATTTTTATTATTTACTGTGTGTTCTTATATATATGTTTTTTACTGTTGTGGTGTTGCCTATGTCAAGAATAAATGTATTTCTTTCTTTCTTTTCTTTCTTTCTTTCAAAATTCGCGACGCTTGGCAGGCGGGTTGGCGAGTGCAGTATGTTTTGTGACCATCAGAAGGCACTGCTGCCCACCTTCTGGTACGTGATCCCTTAGCCGACTCTTACGGGACCCACGGGAAGAGATGGGGAAGTACTTTTCTAGGCCGGTACTACCACGGCCCCGCGGTTTCACCCGCGTGGATTACAGTGATGAAGGGATGCCTACGTCATAGTAGCTTTATGCATGCAAAGTCTCAGCCCGATAAGTTTAAAATTGACAAAGTTTCATACAAACTTTCATCCCCTATTTTATCCCTTTGGGGGTAGAATTAATCAAAATCCTTTCTTAGCGGATGCCTACGTCATAACATCTACCTGCATGCCAAATTGTATTCAGCCCTATCCATCCAGTGGTTTGGGCTGTGCGTTGATAGATCACTATGTCAGTCAGTCAGTCACCTTTCAGTTATATATATTTGGATATAAATACTTTAAAACTACGAAAACAAAATAAACACTTTTTGCTCTGATCTTTCGCCATACACTCGCTCGTAGCAGAACAAGATTTGAATTCCTAATTTAAATATACCAATTAGTTTTCGCATAGCTTAGTATGTCGAGTTTCGAAAGATTTTGTCTAACAGCTATATTTTCAAACGTTTTGGCGAACCAGTTATTAGTGTTTTACCTATCTTTAATAGGTAAGGAATACACAAAATACAGCGACAAGATTAAGTCAATATTAGTGGGTAATACATGTAATTTGTCACCATTAGCCTACGTAAATTTCCAAATCAGTTTTTCATAATGATAATGAATACTTAGCCGAGGCCGCATACCTATTAATAATAATAATAAGCAATATAATAAGCAGGTACCTAAGTAAGAGACGGCGCCGCGGCGCGGCGTCAAATTCTCTACATTTATTTTATTGATGTATAAAGTGTGAATTCTCTATGCCTTATACTTACTATTACATATATATAACTAGTAGCGGCCCGCGGTTTCACCCGCGTGAATTACGGTTTTCCCACTACCCTAATTGCCCCACGGGATCTATACTTTTCCGGGATAAAAGTAGCCTATTCGTTTTTCAGGGTCTAGTCTATCTCCGTACCAAAATTCATCGAAATCAGCTCAGTTGTTTGAGAATGAAGGAGTAACAGATGTTTTTGAATTATTTACTTATCTCACGTGGACAGCAATTATTTTCGGGATGAAAAGTAGTCTATGTGTTAATCTAGGGCCTAAACTATCTCCACACCAAATATCATCGAAACCGTTGCAGCCGTTTGAGCGTGAAAAAGTTATAAACACCTAAATACTTACGCACATAAAACTTTGCCTTTATATTATTAGTGGGATGGGATATTATGCGACTTTACTCACGTTTAAGGTCGAGTGTTGCGGCTACAAACGTGAGTATAGCCACGTGTTTCAGAATTCGAGGACCACCGATCGCTCGCGAGGGTTTTTATTACAAACTTTTTTTTATTTACTTTCACCAGTATGATGTCATCAAATTAAATTGTAACCGATTGAGCTAAAATTTTGCATACATGTGTAAATCGCGTGACAGTGGAATATTATGATGACATGGTTCTGATCTAATGATGGAGCTGGAAAGTGGCCAAAAGAACTTCACAATGAAACGACACAACCTCATCGAGTTTGGACTCATTTGAATCGTATAGACGAGTAATTTGTCTTTCAATGGTAACCAGGGTCTGATGATGGAACTGGAAGGTGGCCGTAGAAACTCCTAAGCTAAAACAGATAAACCCATCGAGTTTGTGCTCATCTAAAAGGGTTTGCTGAAACAATGATGGTGGCCATATTTAATTTTACTTATAACAGTTTGTTTTAAAAAATACTATTTATAAATAAAAACTTTTTTTCTTAAGCTTTTTACTATGTCCGTGTAGTCAAGGAGCTGAAAATTTTGATTTTAATTTGATTTTTAATTTGATTTATTAATATATAATAAATCGTCGACATTCACATGGTTATGACGTTTTTTTTCATGAACTCCGGAATACTTTTTGATTAGTTCGACAATACTGAATTGGATGAAAAATGATCATTATTCGACAGATACTGATTACATCATTATTTTTTTAAATTGTAACTTTTGTACAAACTGCTCTTTAGTCGCGAACTTTAAATAAGCACTTTAACTTAGGTATTTCATTTTATCTATAAATGTTTTTACCACAATACGATGCACATTCTCCTTTATGTGC
The DNA here is from genome assembly GCA_934044485.1 of Apeira syringaria. Lineage (NCBI taxonomy): Eukaryota > Metazoa > Arthropoda > Insecta > Lepidoptera > Geometridae > Apeira > Apeira syringaria. The sequence goes on along the minus strand of OW203662.1, from coordinate 17,543,068 downwards.
AAAGAGGTGCAAATTGATACAAATTGTGTATCCGTAGCGACGTGCACTGTTTGTTGAGTAGTCGCCACGTCACGTTCCACTATTTTGTTGATCGTGTGAAGAAGCCTTTACTTAGATTGGTTCAGCTTTTAAATTATTCATTCTGGTTCGTAATAACAATGGTGTATAAATGTTGGAGGTATAAAAATACCTTACCATTGAACTATTTCACCATCATTATTAGCATCTCAGCCATGGGACTTCCACAGCTGGACATATGCCTCCCCTGTTGATTTCAACAAGGACCGGATGAAATCGGCCTGCATCCAGCCCTTACCTGCGATTTTAGGTCGTCTGTCCATCTTGTCGGTGGTCGTCCTATGCTGCGCTTGGTATTCCGTGGTCTCCATTCGAGAACCTTTCGACCCCAACAGCCATTAGTTCTTCAAGCTATATGGCCTGCTCACTGCATCTTCAACTTACCGCTGGGCTATGTCAGTGACTTTCGATCTTCTATAGATCTCGTCAACCCCGTCGCGTCTTCACATTATTCGCTCACTGAGATATTTTTGGAAAAAATATTCTTTTTGTGTCAGATAAGACCGAGGCCGTGATAAATAATGTAGTGAAGTGACAGCCGGGATAATGACAACGTGAAAGCGCACAGCTGTGATACGCTGACAGATTGACAATGACAACTCCTCATTATTTTCTTCGGGAATAAGTATTTACGCAAAACAAACATTTTTACCGAAAAAATGGAACCAACTTCAACACTCAAAAGTATGAAATAACTTGTTGAAGTAGAAGAAACATTGTTTTTTCTTCCTTTTCAGTGACATTTGAAAGTACCGAAAGTGAAGTGACGAAGTATGAAGTTAGCTAAAAAAAAGTTAAATAAAATTTTGGATATCTGCGCCCCGCGGTTATACCCGCGTTGACTACAGTTTTCCTGCTTCCATAATTATCCCATGGGAATTATTCTTTATCCGAAATTAAAAGTAGTATATGTGTGTTATTGCAGGGTACGAGCTATCTTCATTCCAAATTTCATGCAAATCCGTTCTGCCGTTTCAACGTAAAGAGTAACAAACATGCAGACGACATTCATCTGACAGACTTTCGCCTTAATAATATTAGTGTGATTACTAATTAACTTTTCGAGCTGTTACAAAAGCTTTCAAGTTCTTTTTAAACATTATTTTACTTTTCTTTTGTTTGAGCTAAGGAGCTTAGGTGAATTTAGTTTTTATGTAAGCACTCATGCATGCATCATTAAATGTTTATTTTCAATACCATTAAACTTTAAATTTTATTGTCAATTTAGTTTTATTTTATTTGATTTAATTCTGCTTAAAAGTATCCCGATTATGTTTATTATTTGTAAGAGCACTTGTGATAAAAAGAAACATTTGAAGATTGGATTGCTTAAAGCAATCAAAAAATACATATTTCCTTATTTTAAAATTATTTTTTGTGTCCTTCAAAGTATCTACGCCTTACGGCATAATCTATTTACCCCAAAATCAGCAAAATCTCACTTAAGTCTGCGAGCGCCAAACTAACAGTAAAGTCATGTAAAGTACTGTACACACAGCAGATAAATTAGTTGTCTTCCCAGTCACCAGTGACAGATGAATCGGCTGAATCGCGAGACTTGCCCGATTTATGTCGCCAAACAAGCGTGTACGCTACACTTATTAGGGTTACCACGAGTCCAAAGTTTCCAGGATATTTTTTTTGTGAAATCAAGCAAAGCTTTGAATATGTCGTTATACTGTAAAAGTCTTTTTTAAATTAAGAAAGAATTTTACATTTTTATCCTAATAAAAAGGCAACAATATATTTTGTCCTAAAGTAGTTTCATTTAGAAAGAGTACTTTGAATGTGGATGGCTATACAGGTAGAGGAAGGCCGAAGAAGGTATGGACTGTGTGAGGAATTATGTTATGTTTATGAAAGGTGTTAGCACTGATACGGCTAATAACAGAAGAGAATGGAAGAGGCAAAGATGTTGTTTCAACCCCAACTAGTATGGGATAAGGACAAGATGAAGAAGAATCATAGAAAACCTAGAAAACCTTCTTAAACTTTATTTAATGCATTTTTTAAATTTCTATTCCAGGTAATTTTCTAGTACTTATTTACAAAGTATTGATAAAGTTTCTTAGTTCCAACTAGGTGATGGTTAACCTATAGATCTGAAGTAGCGCCAAGTAGCGGTTTGAATGCTGATATTGGCAAATAATATTTCGGAGCATAGAGTAGACAGTTACTTAGTACGATGATATTTAGGACAGGCGGCCTCACTAAGATCGCAGGTAAGAGCTGGATGCGGGCCGCTGGGTCCTGTCCTCAACGGGGAACGCATGTGTTGTGCTGTGGTCAACCTATGGCTGAGATGGTGATGAATGTGTATCAGCACAGTATGTTTTGAATCAAAGAAAAAAAAATCAAGCAAATCTCTAACAGAACATAAGCTCTCGCTAACTAAGTATTGCTTCAACTTTGTGCCTAATATGAGATTCGGTAATTCTATGAAACGTTTTGATATATATATATATATATATATATATATATATATTTTCGCAATAAAGAATATTGATTGATTGATTGATAATTATGGAGTTATAAATGAGTGAATCGGCAAATTGAGCAGCCCCAAAGGAAAGGTTAAGAAGACCAAATTTAAAGAAACTGATATTTTATAGTATATCTAATGTTAGTATTTTCGTTCATAAATGATATAGATTTTAATGTAAATATAATACAAACTTTTTTAAAAATAAAACTTTAAAATAAACAACAATATTACTACCAACAATCACCTAGCCAATTTAAAATTTGGGAATACATCACATGTCCCCCAAAGATATTTTTGAAGTCAATGATGTTTTACTAAAGATGACGTATATTCATACTGCGCGGTGCTCAGATTTTGTTCCTTTACGACATAAACATGCTTATTGCGACAGACAATACGGTACAAATAATATAGAAAAGGATAGCTATATGTTTAGACTTGCGCTTGAAATACGCGTCGTAATCAAAACTATTACAATTGACTTAATTTTACCGCCTCAGTTTCCGCGCGCTTGTGCGACATCTATTTCATATAAACATATAATATCATTGTTTGAAGTAAGTCTTAATGCCAACGTCATTCGATAGCTACCGCCAAGCTTCTTGATACTTGAACCAAACATTAAAGTACAGTTCGGTTGGAACAAAGAAACTTTAAAACGTCAAGACCAGCTTACAATAGAGTTAAGTGTTGCAGAGAGTCTGTGTGTTCAACACAAAAGCTTAACTTGGAAACTGGGAGTGTAGGCCGACTTTCATATTGGCAGAAGTGTTTTGTGAATACAATCAGATGTATAAGTAGACTGTGATTTTGAATGTGACTTATGGCTGTTTATTAGTTATTACTAATAGTTCCTCAGTCAGACTTCTCTTGGCGTTTTCACAAAAATTATACTTATATATTATTATTCTTATGTGCCTTTATTAAAATATTATACCTAAGTTATAAATTATTATAAAGATTCTTATAAAGCATATCGTTGTGGCATGTACACATTTTCATGTAACTCTTTAGAGCCGTTTTCGACATAATGTTTGTTACTTAATTGAAAAAATAATGAATGAAAGAAAGATTAAGTTACAGTTTTTTTCTAGAAGCGAGAAGTCTTTAAGAGCAATTTAGTTGTAGAGTAGAGTTGAGAAAGAGAGAATTTGGAAACTGCAGTTTTTATTTTTTGGCCACATTGTCACTGACCATCAAGTGAGATAGTCGCCAAACGCTAGATCTATACAGTATAAAAGAAAAAAATTATAGCCACGGTTAGTGCTAGTAGTACAATATCATAGGCACCTCCTAAGCCTGCGTGCTACATCACGAACCGCACCATTATTTACATCAAGTGATATAGTGGTCAAATGATCTCTATCATATACCTATATACCTCCAGATATATATAAATAAATATTCACTTTATTGATTTGTGAGGGTCTCCAATTTTTCACATATATTATTTAGTTTGCTTTTTATTTCTAGGTCTCCAATGAATATAAGAATATATACTTAAATTCACAGTACAATACCTTCCTGTGTCTTCATACATATAGAGCAAATAAAATATTTTCAAATGCAAATCATTTTAGGTAATCCTAAAGCAAAAGCACTTTGCAAACTAAAAACAAAGCTTTCAGGGGATTATGCAAAAAGCATTTGTCTTTTTAGTGTATGTTGGTATGCAAAATCGTGGGCCATTAGTGAAATTTAAGTGGCACGGAGAGGAGACTCGTATCATATGGGAGTGCTTTGAGATTGACAGACTCATGTCCATTTTCATCAGCCACTCTTAAATTTTGTTAAAAGCAATTTTTTAAAAGACACCTACAAAGAAAATAGCCTCTTTGTAGGTATCTTTAATGCATGCATAACATAATACAATACAAATACTTATTGAATACAATACAAATACTGTAATATTTATTGAAAACTGTGAATATGTCCACTTATCTTACGTACACTGCCTTTTGTGTTAGTTAAAAACTGTGGTACAAAAGGCAGGCTCTTCCTTGATGCGCACAGTTTTACAATATGTGAAGAGGCTACATTAGTAAAGGAATTTAAAAACAACAATAGTTTGCACTAGACTATTAGTATTACTTGTTATATATCAATAATATATTAAAATTACTACTTCTATGAGGTGTGTGTGTGGTGTGGTGTGGTGTGGAGTGGTGTGGTGTGGTTTGGTGTGGTGTGGTGTGGTGTGTGTGTGTGTGTGTGTGTGTATGTGTGTGTGTGTGTGTGTGTGTGTGTGTGTGTGTGTGTGCGTGTGTGTGTGTAACCCTAACTTAAACTCATTACTACCATAACTAGTCATACTTTGAAGGTTGCCAGTGACAACGACCCTCTCGACTTAGTCGGCTTGCTTCCGAGCCAATCAAAATACTCAAGGATTCGTTCGCGGCAGATTGATGACAGCCTTGTAGTCGCTTTGAGTTCCTCGAGGATACATTCGTTCATTTAGCTATCCAGGAGATGATATACGGCTGAAATTGTGATGTTGATGATGAATATCAAACACAACTAATTTTATCTATATATACCAACCTAGTACTAGTTATGAAACTATATAGTTCAATTTGTACTATAATCTAACAATTACGGTTACGAAAAAGAAATAAAAAAAGAAAAAATTGTTAACGCATTTTCCATAATCTGATAAATCTTGGATGCTCCACAATCCTTAATTTTACGATTTTACATGTAAGTAATGTACTTAATTATGTAAAAAAAAACAAAGAAATAAACAGTTCTAAACTTATTAAGCTATTGCCAATTTTTTTTTATGAGTACTCTTTTTGTTATTTTTTCTTCATCCTTCCTCATGACATGCCCATACCAAGCCAATCTATTCTCTTTCAACTTATCAACACGCGAGATGCAAGAGTTAAATCATTTTATTATTATCTGAGCTTTTCTCTGCGTCACAGACCACAGTTCTGTGCATAGTCACAACACATAGAAAAACAAATAGATGGTAAATCATGAGAATCACGATTGTAGGCTCGTAAGAACAATCACTATTGACAGTAACCTTGGAGCATGTATCGAGAAGAGACAATCACTGCATAGCTGTTAGACGCACCCAGTGCAACGTGAATTATAGCAGGAGCTGGTGGAAGGTCGACTCGTCACGTCTTGGGTTAAGGACAAAGGGCTCTTAGGAAGGTGGTGCAGTTGAAGATTTGCGATACGGCTTTTACATTTACTTTGAAGTAACTCTTTGTGTGATGAGCTACTTCAAACATGTTAAATTAATACATTTTTTTTTTTTTTAAAGTCTCTCCGTGATCATGGTGCGTGGAACCGCGCCGAAATATCGGGAACTCAATCAAAGTCATGGTGCCTATCTCGTGCTAAACAATATTTTATAATGAAAAGCCATGAAAGTTTAAACCAATACTTGAATTATTATAAAGAGGAACGATTTGATTGTTTGTATTGAATAGAGAAACTAATGAACTGATTTGAAAAATTCTTTCACTGTTGGGAAGCTACAATATTCTTGGGTGACGTAGGTTAAGTTATATTTTTTTTAAATTAGGGATTGTGTTTTCTTTTTTTAATTTGGCTAATTACTAATCCTGGCATCGTAGCTGTAGTCTTCGATCAATTTTTTTTTTACTTCGATCAATTTTTTATTGTAAAGGTAATCAATAGTAAAAAAATAGATCATTTTTTTCCGTTATTTGATCCGTAATCTGACAACCAATTCTCAAAATATGCAACCATTCGTTAAAATGTTGCCACGATTGACAAAAAAATAGGTAGGTACTGTGGTACAATGGTTAAAAAAGTTAACAATTCTGCAAATTATTCACTTTTTTAACCATTAGGTGCCTTGGAATAATTGACAATGGATAAAGAATATCGGCCCTTTATGCCTTTATGTAGTCTATATGAAATAATATATTTGCCAGAAATTTATTGGTTTTGGAATGTGGGACCGCAGCTCTTAAACGGGCTAACTAGATTGGATGCAAACGCATCCAAATTGTATTTTTTTCGATTAATTTACATTTCGGCGAATGTGAATGTGCACTGGAATTACACAATTTAATTCCACCTTCTCCATTCTATCATCGGTCAACCAGACGTACGACTATGCGCCAGCGCTACATGGTAGATTGGTAGATATACCACCGTTACGCATGAAGCGTTTTGCTTCCACTTTTATAATGCGTACTGCCAGAGAGTGGAACTCACTGCCTGAGTCTGTGTTTCTCGATATGTACAATCCCGGAGTCTTCAAGTCGCGAGTGAATAGGTTCCTAAGTTTGCGTGCTCCACCTTAGACCGCGTCGTCGCTTAACATCAGGTGAGACAGTGGTCAAACGCAAGCTTATAATCTTTAAAAAAAAAAAGAAAAAAAATTAAAATCAGGTTTTCTAGCGGCGGTCCTTATCCATGTTTTATCAACAGCGGCCATTTATACACATTTGTGCACTTGGTTTAAAAAATCCGATAATCAACCGAATGAGAAGTCCAGATGAGTTTGAAGCTTCTTATATAAAATGCAATATTTTAAGTTGGGCCTCTAGATATAAGTAGCAGCACAATTCGAAAAAAAAAATTGCGGAATCGTCAAAAAAATGCTAACTATAATTAAATTCAGGTATTTTTTTAAAATATAAAGCTTGCGTTTGACCACTGTTTCACCTGATGCTAAGTGATAACGTAGTCTAAGATATAGCATGGAAGCCTAAGTCTAAGATATAGCATGGAAGCCTAAAAGGTATTCACTCGTGACTTAAAGACTTATAGCATAAGTATACATAAAATTCCATAGCAATACTTTTTCAAAAAATATTTTGTCCATGCGGTTTCACCTGCATGCATTACAGTTCTACCGCTACCTGAGTTATTCCACAGGAAACATTTTTTTCCGGGATAAAAGTAGTATATATGTCACTCCAAGAAATAACCTATCTCCATACAAAATTTCATCCAAATCGGTACAGCCGTTTGAGCGTGAAGTTTTTTTTAACTTTTTCCTTATCCCACGGGCACAAACCACAAACAAATCTGAAAGATTCCGTGTATGAATAAAATATACATAAAGATGGAATCCTAGAAATCAACTTTCTTCTCTTCAAATCTCAATTCTTAAAAACCTAACTTAAAAACCATCTTTGAATCTTAAAAACCAAGGGAATTCTTACTTATATTTTGATAGTGTTTGCTGAATGTTGAAATGAATGATTGAAAGTGGTTGTATATAATTTTAAGCTTATACCAAAACAAAACATTTGATTTCGTTAAGCCCTTAAGAAGCAGAGTAAAAAAGTGTATTTTTTATCCTATACTACTAATACTATACAGGCCAAAGTTTGTATGCATGTGTGTATGCTTATTACACCTTCATGCTACACGACACACACAACGGCTACACCGATCTCGATGAAATTTGGTATAAAGATGGTTCAGACAAATCTTAATCCTTAATCTTTGAATCTTATTTTTAAGATTCAAAGATTAAGTATTAAGATTATTAAAATGGAATATAATGGTTACTCTTCCCAAGTCTTATCTACATTATATAGCGGTATTAATTTAACACTTCCGTACCTACTTATATCATTTCGACCCCACCATAAAGCCCAAAACACACGTATTTAATATTCACTGTAATTAAGATCTCGAGTGGAGGTAATTATAATTTAATAGCATCATATTAGAGGGGCGCAGTCTTTATGAGAGTAATCAGCCAAGTATTTATAATAATGAGCAATGGTGAAGTAGAGGCGTTGTCGAAGAAAATGAGTGGATTCAATGATTCGGAAAGGTATTTGGGCGGGAATACTTCACTGCCTTTTTTGATTGTTTGCTAAGAAGGAGCATTAAAAGTTGAGTGGATTTGGAGAATGGTCTTGACTACAAATTGTTTGTTTTGTGAGAAAATGTATGGATTAAAAAATTACTCAATGATCAATACATTTCTCGATCATAAATGGTTTATAATCGAAAAAAATTATGACGCATTTATTGCTAATTGTTTTGTCACTTACAAGGTTTTATAAATTATAAGTTATCAATGCGACTATAGTTTTCAGAGCGACATCAGTTATCCCAAGGGAACCATGCTTTTTTCGGGATAAAAAGTAGCATGTATCCTTCTTCAATTCGTCAATCTACCTCTAGACCAACTTTGGATTTCACCGGAAGCTCAATCCGTTGGCGGGGATCGAACCATTAGTCCATTAGTTTGACAGCCGACGCTCCCACCGCTGAGTTATCATCGCTTCCAAATTGCCCCATCGGTCAGGGATAGTGTAGGATTCTAATGGTGAAAGATCTTTTTACAAATATACAAAAGTACAAATCTTTCCTCTTTATAACATTAGTGTCATCATATACGCATGAGAATTGCCAATTAAGATACACTTAGTCTCGACTTGATAAGGGATGGCAAAAAAGAAAAAACTGAGCAGTAACTACGTTAACTTAATTAAGTAACGCCTCTTAAGCTAATACTTAATTAGTTCGATTATAATCTTATTTTAACGCAAAAAAATACTTATAGTTGGCAGAAAAATAAAAACACTTCGTCGGTAAAATTATCAATTGATTTTTTTATAAACTGTACAATTTGTAAATAGTATCTGTAGTGTTCGCCTTCGGATCGTTACACTGATTTTATCTATATGTATTTAACAGCGGACATTCTACGACTGAGTCTTTGTTATTACTTACCATCACTGCAAAATAATACTCCGTAAACCAAAATTGAAAACAAAACTCGTTTGAAACTATCACACAGTTCTAAAACTCACCTATGACACAGTACCACATTTCCAACTACTACTATTGTTCACACCAAATAGAAAACGAAATTGGATATTCTGTCTCGCTAAACTATGCGTTAGCAATTGAAACCCATCGCGTATGTAAACAGGACATGAATGATTTCACACGCAATATCACGAGGGATGACGTACTCTACGTGACTACTCATGGTAGGACCCCTTTCCAGTATACGTTACCCCTCCGTTACCTCTATATGTTATAGTAATGACGACAAATTTGTCGTGGCCCTACGAGGCTCGACGACGCGATGACTTATGGCGCAACTCTGCCATGTTGTTTGTGCCGTGCTTTGACATATCGTTGTATTACCGTGTGATTCGAAATATGCTAACAGTGCTTACATGGCTCACGACACCAGTTCTCATTTGCGTCACCGGCTATGACACGTTTGAAATGAAGTTTCTTTTACGTTTTTAGGGAGTTAGCACTTTCAATGACCATAGCTTTGTAGCATTAAGCATCAGTAAAAGACCCGAGCATAAATCTCACAATTGGCATTTCCATCATCATTTTCATCATCCCAGCCTTAAGTTGTCTAGAATTGAGCCTGGGACATCCCCGTTGATTTCTATAAAAACATATAGGAAACGTCTCGCATCAAGCCTCCTTATTGGTGAACGTCACCTTATTGGTGGACGTCTAAACGGCTGGATGGATTTGGATGAAATATGGTATAGAGGTAGCTAATACCAATGATATTATATGTTTATATGAGTTAGATGTTGCTCAAGCGCGCGGAAACTGAGGCGGCAAAATTAAGTCAATTGTAGTAATTTTCTTTGCGACGTGTATTTCAAGCGCAAGTCTAAACATATAGCTATCCTTTTCTATATTATTTGTACCGCATTATCTGTCGCGGTAAGCATGTTTATGTCGTAAAGGAACAAAATCTGAGCACCGCGCAGTATGAATATACGTCATCTTTAGTAAAACATCATTGGCTTATACCCTGGATTAACACATAGACTTATTTTAATCATCACTTATATCAATGTTTTTCATCACCACGCGGGTAAAAGCGCGGGGCGCAGCCAGTAAGCTTATAATTCTACATGCATTGGCAATAGTAACCGCTGACCGCACTGTGGCGCGCATACTAAAGCAGCCACACGTATATTATGTGGCATATTATATATAACATGTGCATTGAGACGGAATAGAATCAGATAAACACTGTTAGCAGGGAAACCTTGAATCTGTTTAGGTGTCTTCATTAATACTAAACATAAAATGGATTTTAATCGATTTGTAAAAAAAAGGTGTAGTATCTGACACGAATTTGATTAACCACAGATTAAAGACGCCTAACTTAAGGCTTTACCATTTGCTAAATAGACACCTTTGAGTCTTTTCAGCTTATTATTATGAGAGTCCTAGTGTTATAAACCTAAAAAAATACCACTTGAGATCACAGACCATGAAGGTTTAATTGTGATTAAACAAAAGTTGATTTTATTTTTATTAATTTAACCAACTAGCTGCGCGCCGGTTTTAGCCTTGTGGTGATGGTCGATGATGATGAAAAGTAGCCTATGTTTTATTCCAGGACCTGAAGTATCCACATACCAAATTTCATTAAAATTGGTTCAGCCGTTTGAGCGTGAAAAATTAACAAACATACAACACACAACAACAACATACAATACAATACATAACAAAATTAACAACACACAAACTTTCACCTGTATAGTTAGTATGTAGTACTTAAGATTTATTGGTAAAAAAGAAAGTTCTAACGACGATTTTTCATTTATGAAAACTTTGCGGTAACGACAAATGCACTTGAACTCTGTCTTACACCAGAAGAAAGGAAATTAAAAAGTCTAATTATGAGTTCGGGATAGAATTTGATTGAATCAGAAATGAGGAGGTCCGTGTAAGAACGAAAGTCACCGATATAGCCCAGCGGATTAGCAAGTTGAAGTGGCAGTGGGCAGGGCATATAGTTCGAAGAACCGATGGCCGTTGGTGCGAAAGGTTCTCGAGTAGAGACCACGGACTGGAAAGCGCAGCATAGGACGGCCACCGACCAGGTGGGCAGACGACCTGACTAAGATCGCAGGCAAGGGCTGGATGAGGGCCACTTCCAACCGATCCTTGTGGAAATCAATGGGGGAGGCCTATGTCCAGCAGTGGACGTCTTATGGCTGAGATGATAACGATGAATTATGGGATGTCTTGTTTGAGCCCATAGGTCAACATAGCATAGTATTTTCGCATCATTAAAAGTCAATACGCATCAGAAATTGTCTTCCTTTTAAATAGCCGCGAGCCTATGTTATGTCATCGATACGTGTGGAACCCTGTTGATAAAAAATGAAGATAAATGTCAACAAAACACCTATATTTAATCGGTGGTGTAACAGTTTGTTTTGTCAAAAACCATGGTCAATCTCAAAACTTTTTACACCAGGCGTTTGGCAAAAGGGCGACCACTGAGCGGGCCGCGGTGTGCATCATCAACGCACATACTTGGCAGCAAAGAAGAGCTCTAAGTTAATAATTATTTATACAAAAACAATGTACCTACTTTTACTACCTTTTTACAATATAATTTAAAATGTTACTTTTTTCTGAGGAAACATATTCTTCACACTTTTGGAAGCGCAAATATTGTGTACTGTCTTACCGACACAAATTGATCCGACACCGAATATAATTCATTTAAAACTTACTGTGAAATTTTTATTACATTTTATAGGTTGTCTCTTTTCTTGTCTTTTCCGGGACATGAAATATAATTAATTTTTATATTGTGTGCTTTCTGACACTTTTGCCATATAGGTATTGACAGAAGACTGAACAAGATGGAAAGTACTAAGGGTGACTTTTCATAACAGTCTTTCCTGGCCAATACCAAAAATAAAAATCGGTTCATAAACGACGAAGACATCCGCGAACACACACAAAAAAAAAGAAAAAGGTCAATTGGTTAACCTTCTTTTTTGAAGTCGGTTAAAAAAACTTAAGGAACACACTGTCACCAAACACATAGTGTGTTCAGGTAGCAGCCCTTGAGAGCCAGTGAAAATTATAGACCTAAATTATTGACCTATGGTGATCACATCTGTCACGACATTGTCACTGACCATGAAGTGAGATAGTGGTCAAACGCTAGATTGCTGCTAGACGACAAAAAAAAAACCTTACATCGAAATACGACTTGCGCTGTCGTACATTTGGCAACAATGAAGACTCCGACCACACCGCAGTGTGCAAACTCAAGCAGCCATGTGTTTGTAGCAAACATGTGCACTGACCCGGACAAGTATTTCAACTGAAACAGTAAGTAAATCCACAATCGGGCTAGATATTGTTGCGTTTGTGCTGTTGCATGTCATTCTACAGATACGATGGATTCGGATGGGACGAGCCTGGTAAAGAACACAACTTGCAAGTCTATCGTAGGACGATCTCTAGAGCTTCTGTTGATCAAAATTAGACTTCAAGAATGATCTTAGACTTCAGTTATGTTTATGTTAAATTTTTTTCATCCTTTTCAATGATACTCACGGGATCAAAGTTGTCATTGTGTATGTTTGCCGATTTTTTCACTCAAAATTAGGAAGTTGTCCAAGTAAACGTAACACTTTTCAGGTATTGGAGTGTCACTCAAAAGCCGCTTCTCCGATTTGTATGAAATTTTAATGGGACCACCTCGGAGGTACATTCTATCAAACAAAAAAAATATATTTGAGAATCGGTTCAAACATGGGGAAGAAATCGGTGGACCTACATAAAATACATACTGTCGAACATAGAACCTCCACCGATATGAAGTCGGTTAAAAATCTTGTTAAAATACAGCCTAAGCACTTAAGGTCAAGTTTTCGCCTTTGGTTGAATATTTCATCCCTGAACCTTCAGTGACATGGTCATACTAATCCTACTTTTACTCAAACAGAATATACAATACTATGTGTATAAATAAATAAAAATAAAATAATAAATAAATGTCCTTAGCTGTAGTTATCAATCCAAATAATATACTATTAATTCTATTGCTCCGATAATGCCCGATATTTCAAGAACGATAAACCTTATTTCGACTATAGATCTAGCGTTTGACCGCTATCTCACTTGATATTCAGTGACGATGTGGCCGAAGATGTTATCACGCTAGACCTAGAATGCTTACTGACTCTCAAGGACTGCTGCCTTAATACACTATGTGTTTGGTGACAGTTTTTCAAACTTGAGGGTATCCAGGCGGGTACTCGAAGGTCTCCTACCACCATGCTGTGAATTTGATAACGGAACCTTCACCGAAAGCTCAAGCAAATGGTGGGGATGAACCAACGCCCGTCAGTTTGACAGCCGACGCTCCCACCGCTAAACTATGATCGTCTCAGAAATTGCTTTCAATTAGTTTATATGGTTTGTGTATTTTTAGTGTAAAACAGAAATCTCTATTTTTATTTAAGAGTATATAAACGAATTAAGCAACTATTAAAACCAATTTCACTGCTAATAAAGTAACAAGCCACCATTCCACCTTTTTTATAACGTTGCAATTAGAGCTTCAACTAACGATGTAGCTAATGAAAAGATAGTCCAATCATTTGAATACCCCGAAGTAATAACTCCAGGGTAACAGCCGCAGAAAAAGTCTAAAAAGTTCTATCGCTCGAATGCGCCGCACGGAATTTTTACCAACGGCTTACATTTTAACTGGTGTGCTTAACAGCAATGGATGACAGTACTAAAGATTTATTATTGAGTGTGAAGATGCATTTTTATCCTTTCATGTTACGGTCAGATTTGAAATGTCTGTGATATTTTCCAGAATATCTGTCTTAAAGAAGTATGGTAGGTTCCCATACATTTGTAGCCTAGAAGAAAAAAGCTGCGTTCACGAATGAAACTTATACGTATCGATAGAGCAATAAATACATTGTATATTGTTATTATCACTCATTTTCCTCGAAGTTGGGAGTAAAAAGTTATCATGTAAAATCATCTGTAATCAGTATGATAACTACACGTCCATAATATGCGAACCATTCAATGTATCGCCATCCATGTATGGCATCGTAGACAGAGAAAAGAAGCATAAATAAGCATAAATAAGCATGGATCGTGCTACAGATACAGATTACATATTATATTCTGGAATAAACTAGGCATGGGTGTGTTTATGAACGCAGTCCGGGTCTACAGAACAGCTGACTACAGATTATAGAGTAACAATAACAATTAATTTCAGAGAGTAAGTATTCGTACGCAACAAACATATGAGAACTATAGGGTGCGTTCGAAAACTACAAACACCACATCTAATATTTTCAATAAAATAAAATAAAAGTATAAGTATTCCCAACTTTATAAGTAATGAAAAATTATTCACGGAATCCACAAAAATATAATCTAAATTTTCATATATAAAGAATACATGAACGGGTTGTCATTTCGTTTTTCGGGAGCAAGGCTGATTCTGCCATCCTCCTTTCGAAATTATTTAGCTGTTGGATTCGTTGAGACGCCATTTATTTTGCCTATAATATTATTTATTATATAATTTGCATATATTTATTGCCTATTGACACTACTACATAGAGAAATTACAAGCACTGGCGTTAACAGGGCGCCATTTTATGAGATTAGATAACGTCTTATACTCGTGTTTTAAGAACCCTTATTATGATACAGTTTCATAAACTACTAATATTCTACACCTTAAAAAAACGTATGATAGCATTCTGTATGCAGAAATATAAAGCGGCTTAAGCGCTATCGGCGTGGTGCATAAAATCCACCATTAAATCCCTAACAATTGGACTGGATGGTGCTGAAGCGATTTGCAGCCACTTATGGTTGCCGGACGGTTTCGGTAGCCATTTACATTTTTCATATAGCCTTTGGACTCTGTTCAATTTGTAATTGAAATGTATGGGTGTCCAATTTGCGTGTTATCTCGAGTGTGGGAATGGATATGTTAACTGGTCTAGCCGATTTCTCTATTTAAGGATATGCTTGTAGAAAAGGATGAAGCTAAAAGCAACAGTGCTTCAATAAAAATACAATCTAAATAGGAGGTGTATTTATTTTTGACTTAACCCTACTAGTTAATTATGGCGGTCGCCGTGGCGCAGTGGCCAGTGACATTGACTTCTGTGTCGTCGGGACCCTGGGTTCGAATCCCGGCAGGGGCAAACATTTGTGCGATAAGTGTAGATGTTTGTCCGGGGTCTTGGGTGCTTGTGTGCTATGATTGTGTGTGTCCATGCCTCCCGCGATACAGAGAACCCTAGTGCGGGGTCTGAGTGTAATATAAAAAAAATGTAGTGTTTAGTGATGAAACAAGGAAACTATTCACGTCTAAACTTTCTGAGCGGAGCTGGATTTCACTTGTTGCCCGAAGAGATGTTTATAATGCGATAGCGACTTTTGGCCACTATCTCAATTAACAGTCAGTGACGATGTGATTGAAGGCGAGATCACACTAGACATTAAATGGTAATTCGTTCTCAAAGAATGGCTTGAACACGCTGTGCGTTTGGTGTCTATTTTAAACTTGATGGTGGTAGCTAAATTCGCATCTTTAATACAATTTGTTATCAAAAATGTAATGGAAGTTTGCCACTTACAGGTTTTAGAAACTTTGATTTTTATCTATTACATATTTAACAGCAACTACAAAACACCCGAATGCAAATTGTTAATCGCATTCTCAGGCGGGCTAGAACTGACATGATTATATATAAAAAAAACGATGAAATGGAACCGACTTCAACACTCAAAAATGTGAAATAACTTGTTGAAGTTGATGAGTTGTACCGACTTCAACAAGTTATTTTACACTTTTGAGTGTTGAAGTCGGTTCCATTTTTTGGTAAAAGTTTTTTTCTCACCCTTTTCAGTGATCTCTGCTACTCACGGCATCAATTGTCTTTGTGTATGATCACCGATGTCTTCACCCGCAATTATAATGTCGTCCAAGTATACGTAATACTTTTCAGTTATTGGAATTTAAATCAAAAACCGCTTGTTCGATTTTGATGAAATTTAAATTAGCACATCTAGGAAGGTTACTCTATCGAACAAAAAAAGGATTTTGAGAATCGGTCTAAAAATGAGAGAGAAATCGGTGAACATACATACCTAAATAAATGCAGTGTAACATATTATAACCTTCTCCTTTTTTAAAGTCGGTTAAACATATTATATAATCATGTCAGAATGAATCATTTTATCTAGAGACTGCTATCGATTTTAATGGAAGATAAGGCGGTCACCGCATAATATTACATACTTTGGATATATACATTTTCTTATATTTTTATTTATTTTATTTTATTTTTATTTATTTTATTTTATTTATTTAAGGTCAACCAACAGTTATAACATTTATACATACAATGTTTACCTTACACTATAATACAATGGCTTAATGCATAACCAATTATAGGCTAACACCTCATGCATTGTAAAACATAATACTAGATTTAAAATATAAGTAGTGAGCAGTTGTAAAAGGTAATTAACTAATTAAAAATCTGTGGAGTGCTTCTATTTATTTGATTTACTTAGTGTCTTGATTGTATAATCCGATGTTTTTTTGCGAAATCGACGTAAAACCAATATTTAAATAATCCGATGGCCGTGGGTAAAACATCCAGTCAAACGTTTGCCTAGTTTCTATTTAGTTTTCAGTATATAAAAACTTTTACTGTTGTTTATTGCTTAACTTGCTATATCTAAAGATGCTGTTCACCAAAATTAAAATCGTCCGATTATCAATTTAACCGTCCGCCGAACAGTTTTTACCACACACCGACGGTTAACTGATAATCAGACGTTTAAATTTTTGTAAACTCTACCCTAAGTAGTGACAATTCCGTGTCAGTGCACATGTTTGCCACAACGCTGCTTGAGTATGCACACCACGGTGAGATCAGCGGTCACTGTTGCCAAATGCATACGGGGCGTGTAGAACTAGTACTAACTACTAGTTTCAGACTAACCTTGTTTTCTTAGCAAGTTGAAGCGCTTCTAAGCTAAGTTAAAGTTTTACAAGTTTATTAAATTAAATTAAATTTAAGTTTTATTAATTGATTTTACAAAGTTTTTTTTTTCTTCAAGTTTACCGATCAACTGAAACTTTTCAGTCTACCTTGGACGAGTGAAGATTCTAACAGCAGCCCTTTCTTTTCTTTGGAGGGTTATATATAGACAGCATTGTAAAAGCCTTGTTTAAGGGTGCGCCCAATGCCAAAATTACGCAAAATGAGTATTTTCAAATGCACACTATGATAGTAATGAACGTATGCAATTACATAAATATTGGAAACAGGGAAAAATCTTGTAAAAGTATAGTAATTGAAAAGAATTTAGAAAAAAAGATTGAGGTGTTAATAAAAAATTAACAGTTACCGCTCTATAACACCGTTTTTCTTCAAATGCTCTGAATTCTCAGCGACGACCCCACTTTATTATTTATGAATAAAATAGCTAGACTAATGTGTCAGTCCAATAATCGGCTAGATTATTGATTTCTAGTTTGTATTTTGAATTATTAATCCAAACGTGGCGCGTCTGTCTGTCCGTGTTTGCTTTCCGTACTACAGTGGGCGACAAGACGTACTCGTACGAGTGAAATCTGATTTTTTCCTAGCATTGGGTGTACTAGTGTACAGCCTATTTTCAGATTTTTCATTACAGCCGGCTGTAATGGAAAATCTGAAAATAGGCTAGCAAGCCATATTGGTCAGCGTGGTGAATTATGGCCAACACTCCATTCTGAGAGTAAGGCACTTGTCACAGCAGTGGGAAACATATGGGGGCTTTTTCTAACAAGGAAAGCATAATGCTTTGCTTGTTTTCCTCACATTTTAAAGCATAAGCAAAATTCAGCATTTCCGATATGAATAAAATACAAAACTCTGACCCCTCATCAAAATCATACTTCAAACAACATTTAATACACAAATGTTTAAGAAATACTGTTTTTTAACGAATAGATGTAAGATAACACACCGCCGAGACACGTGCCAATGGAATCCGTACCACTTGGATCGTAGCCATACAAGTTAAAGTTGATTGCGGAGTTTAGCATAACATTATCCATAGTACCTACTGTCGTCTATTCTGCCCTAATGTCTAGTTTATCTTCAGCAAACGACAACCATTTTAAGGGTTAAAATGGGCTAGGATATCATAATCAGCAGCAGTCAATGATGTGACTGTTCATATTTTTAAATCTTCTACTTCTAGTATTCCATTTTTTTTTTAAATTTTTTTTTACTGATTATAAGTTTGACAACTGTCTCACCTGATGTTAAGTGATGACGTTTTCTAGGATTTAGCACGCAACAATGATATTGTATGTTTATATGAGGTAGATGTCGCACAAGCGCGCGGAAACTAAGGCGGCAAAATTAAGTCAATTGTAGTAATTTTCATTATGACGCGTATTTCAAGCGCAAGTCTAAACATTAGCTATCCTTTTCTATATTATTTGGACCGTCTTATCTGTCGCAGTAAGCATGTTTATATCGTATAGGAAGAAAATCTGCACCGCGCAGAATGAATACTAGTATACGTCATCTTTAGTAAAACATCATTGGAAGATCTTAGAAGGCCTAGAATAAGTGCCAGGTAGAGAAGAATAGGTGCCTAGAAGGTACTATTCACTCGCGACTTGAAGACTCCAGGATACATATCGGGAAACACAAACTTGGGCAACGAGTTCCATTCCTTGGCAGTAAGCATTAGGAAGATAAACGCTTAGTACACATAGGTGGTATGTCTATCATATAGCGATAGTGCGTTGCTGTACATCTGGTTGATCAATGATAAAATGGGGATGATGGAATTAAATTATGTAATTCCAACGCACATTCGCCGAAATTAATCCGATAGTACACCGATAGACAAGCAACTCTACGCCAGTGTTCAATGCTCTGAAGCCTACGTTCTACCGCATCTAGTCGCCGCATATGATCTTTTTCGCTCGTCTTTCGATTGACTCCAAAGCTTCAAGTTGGTACTTGGCTGACCCATCCCGAGGATGAGAACCTTACTCCTTGCAAGGCAAGAAGGCCTAAATTAGTAGCTATTCACTTGTGGCTTGAAGATTCATTGTTTGTACCCAGCGGGAAATACAAACCCTACCAACGAATACAATTTCTAGGAAATACGCTCTTTTACTTATATATTCTCGAATTTAAAAGGTAAATCTAGTTTGTTGTTCGCGCCGCCCGCGCTCCTTAAACCATTCATTCGCGCATCGGCCGTACTTCAGACACATTCGGTTAAAGACGCACTTCACTTCAATTAACCTACCTAATTGTAACCAAACCAACGAAATAAAAATGTTCATAAAACTTCCTACATAGTTTTGTTTGTGCGCGAACAGTACTGTTTGCCGTTACTCCATAAACACAATCTCATTTTATTTCCCAAATAAATTAATATCAATTCAGATCATAAATATATCAAATAACGAAACGGTAAAAAAGTTGGCAAAGTCTCGTGTATTCTCCACTTAATCTTCGATGAAGGAAATAAATAAATCAGGTAACAAATACGTTATCCGTATCAGTTAAGTTAGATACACACGATGGAGTAATAAGGAAAGTTCGCTGAACCCTGGCTTCGTTTCATTACGATTGTTTTTCTGAACGACTTCATTAATTGATACAGAAGTTTGGGATTTCCGACGGATTATTGGAGATAAGGGTTTTGCGTCAAAATAGTTTATTTTCATAATTATATAATGTATTTTGATATAATTATGATATGCAAGTAGCCAACACTTGAAAGTGTTTACTGAATGTAGCTTGTCTTAAATGAATCCTTAATAAGTATCTCTTTTGTTTGTAAATAATAAAATAATTGTAACGTTCATATCGGCCTGTTACGTCAGTCGATAGGTAACTTTAATAATAATAATATAATAATATGGAACAACATTCACACAAGGTCTTCAGGTCCCAAACTAGGCAGAGCCTGTACTATGGTAACCTGATGACTGATATATACTAATATACGTACTTATATTTTTACTTATATACATAAACACACCCAGACACAGGTCAAACAGACATGTTCATACACACAAATGTTTAACCGGTCCGGGAATCGAACCCGAAGTTGATTTGGAGTTTGAACCATTTACCTATGGAATCTTGTGAGGAAGGTCACAGTCACAACAATCGATGGAGAGGGCTATGCTTGGGATTTCTCTACATGTTTAAATCGGTAGTGAGGAGATCCGTAGAAGAAAGAAAGTCACACTTAGCCCGGATATTTTATGGAATATTTGATTTTAAAATATGTTTTCCATGCTCAACGAAATTGTTCACAATTTCGAAATGTGAACAAAATAACGAAATAGAAAATGCATTATTCACATATGTACTTAATTACATAATGAAAGCCTGTGATAGACATTTGTCTTACACTAGTGATTTACTGAATTATTTGAATTTGAGCGTGGCATTAAATGTTTTCAAAATATCCCGTTTTTTCTATCATCAGTAGACGTCCACGTCCACTGCAGAACATAGACCTCCTAGTTGTTTCTATAAATGTAGGTATATCCAAATAGGCATCTTGTGGTTGTTTTGCGTGATATGCTTTGGTTTGTATGAAAATAATATCGCAAGTTTCCAGCCTGGATTGAAATAAACAAGTAAATTAGAAAATTAACCATATTCAGAGAAATATACGATAGAATTGTATGAATCTTATGTACGTACTTTTGAAACAAGGTCTTATATATTGAATATCAACCTTATTTTAATGTTTGCCAATCTGACCAAATGTCTAGTCTGTCAAAATAGTTTGTCAAAACGAATTATCATAAATAATGGATAAAAAAACTAAATTTTCTGTGATCCGTAGAATAACGTGAAAAAATTAACCAAAATGCTTGTAAAAAAGGGAATTGACGACTTCTACGCCCAGTCTGTAGTCTTCTATGGAAGCCTTCTACTACTATTAGTCTGGGTGCTGAGGTTTACGAGAAACAGGTTCAATAGACCTGCTTCCCGGCCATCTGAACCACCATGCCCATCGGCTGAATCACAAGAATGCTCCCCATCAGGTGTGCGGCCATGTCCTATATGCAACGATGAGAAAAAGAACCGGAAAAGACGCCGACGCCACCACAAATGTGCTTCAGAACATTGGCAGCCAATCCGAAAACCATGTCATGATGAGGAAGAAAATTATGACTAAATTCTAAAAGAACTATAGAATATTCAATGTGTATTAGAGTTGTAAGTGTATAGAACTGGATGTGCTTGTCTTATTGTTTTGAAAAAGATTTTAACATAATGCATTTAAACCCAACATTGTGATGTGTAAGTTATCTTTAAGCTATTAAAAGTTATATTTGAATGTTAAATATGGGTGTCTTAATTATTTTGTATGTTTGAAATCGTTGTCCTGAAGAAATACAACGGAGTTTTATCCTACTGGATGGGTTGCGGTTATTTTTTTCTTATCAATACAGCAGTGCGAGTATGGATCATCGACGCGATAAAATTCGACAGTAAGTGACTAACAAAACTATAGAATATTCAATTTGTATTAGAATTGTAAGTGTATAGAACTTGATGTGCTTGTCTTATTGTTTTGAAAAAGATTTTACCATATGCATATAAACCAAACATTGTGACGTGTAAGTTATCTTTAAGCTATTAAAAGTTATATTTGAATGTTAAATATGGGTGTCTTAATTATTTTGTATGTTTGAAATCGTTGTCCTGAAGAAATACAACATAGTCTTATCCTACTGGATGGGTTGTGGTTATTTTTTTTTATCAAAACAGCAGTGTGAGTATGGATCGCCAACTCGATAAAATTCGACAGTAAGTGACTAAAAAAACTATAGCATATTCAATTTGTATTAGAGTTGTAAGTGTATAGAACTTGATGTGCTTATCTTATTCTTTTGAAAAAGATTTTACCATAACACATTTAAACCAAACATTGTGATGTGTAAGTTATCTTTAAGCTATCAAAAGTTATATTTGAATGTTAAATATGGGTGTCTTAATTATTTTGTATGTTTGAAATCGTTGTCGTTGAAGAAATACAACGGAGTCTTATCCTACTGGATGGGTTGTGGTTATTTTTTTCTTATCAAAAAGCAGTGCAAGTATGGATCGTTGACTCGATAAAGTTCGACAGTAAGTGCTTGTTCAGACACGGCGATATCCGCGCGGTTTGGAGATCTCCATCGTAATAGAACCGCGCGGGTGCCGCACAATTCGCGTGTACGCCATATCTGAACAAGCTCTTACTGTCGAATTTTATCGAGTCAATGACCAATGCTCGCACTGCATGTTAAATAATTGGTGAGGCTAATTTTATTATAAAGGGTTGTTTGTCGTGTATGGCAATAAGTGTGTATAACAAATATACCGGCTTATATAGATTTACTACAGTTACAATAAGCTGATAAATAATTTTCAATAAATTTTTTTATAATACATTTAGCCTTAGCTATTTCCTATTTTTCGACAAATTACTGTACTTAAGTTTAACATTTTTATATTATTATTTATTATTTTTTTAATTATTATATTTTTTAGTTTATATTGTGCGCAGTCGCATTCATAAAACATTTATGGTCGTAGTGGCTCAGTGATCATGACACTGACTCTAGAACCACGACCCTGGGTTCGAATCTCGGCAGGACCAAACATTTATGTGATACGCATAGGTGTTTGTTCTCGGGTCTTAGATGTTTCTGTTAATGTGTGTGCCTATACTACCGCGACACAGGGTATCATAGTGCGGGAGTGTGATTGAACGAATGAGTTTTTTTTGTTTTTTTTTTCGGAAATAGACATCACTTATTTAACTTATACAATAGTTATCCCGAAACTTATTGAAAGCTTTGTATGAAAGTATGTGATTTATTATTATTTTTTAATTATTTCTACTCTGGTTGTTGGTAGTTTTTGAGTAAGATTCTCAGCAACAGATGGCACGGCACATATAATTAACGTCAGCGAAGAAAAATCACATCCAGTAAAAAATAAAACATTATCGATATATATATATATTTACACAGCGAGAATTATTCGGGCACCACCCAAGTACTTAAAAATCTATATTGGCTACAGTCACTAACTACTAGCTAACATTCGCCAAAATTCTTCTCAATGAAATAGCGTGTTGTAGTTACGCTAAAATTCAAATTTGTATAAATCCACACAACGCCATCTCTAATTATTAGACGAGTTTGAATCAATTGCTCCACAGTTGCGGGTAGTTTTAGTTGGCATCAAATAATTGACAACTTATTTTACCTAAAACTACCCGTACCTCACCATAATATAATGAAAATAAATTTATACAATATAATTTATAGAACTTTATTATCAGAACTTAATTTACTTTTCTTATTTTCTAGAATTTTAATTTAGTTTTGTTGAACAGGAGGACCACTACCATTATTTTATAGTGTGGAAAATATATCATTATTAAACGCGTCGTATTGTGTTTTGTGTTAAAAGTAAAAATGACTTTTACAATATACATCGCTGCAGTTTCTTTCACATTGTGACATCAAAAGTTTTGCGATTACACAACAAGTTGGAAAATGGTTTGTGAGAGGTGCCAACGCTGTTTGTGACTGTACGAGTACAATTTATCGCTAATATCATCAAAGATGGAGTTAAGTTGCACAACCACACAATAAAAATGGAAGATGAAATCTGCCAACTCAATAATAAAAAGCCAAATTATAAAAAAAATATATCGCTAATAAAAGTGGAAGATAAAATCTGCCAACTTAATAATAAAAAGCCAAATTATAAAAAAAAATATATCGCTAATAAAAGTGGAACATGAAATCTGCCAACTTAATAATAAAAAGCCAAATTATAAAAAAAATATATCGCTAATAAACGTGGAAGATAAAATCTGCCAACTTAACTCCATCTTTGATGATATTAGCGATATATTTATCATAAATGTCAAATTGTGCTTATCATAAACAAATCGGGCTCTGAATCAGACAGTTTTTAGAATTGTCAGAATTATTTATAAGGTTGAAGGTCAAATCCCAAAAATTAATGAGGTACTTATTGTATTTCAATGGTGTATCTATATACGTTTGCTAAAACTATCTTACTTTAGGAATAGTTACTTGTTAATCAGTAATCTTGTAGCTTTTAAGAGGCATAGAATAACACAACAAGATAGACCACAGCAAACATGAAATAGAGATAAAAATATATAACATTTGTATAAAATGTTTTAGACAACTGGCATGTCACTACTATCAGTCTATCTGTCTTGACGGTCGCCGTGGCGCAGTGGTCAGTGTCAGTGACTTGACTTCTGTGTCTCCGGGACCTTGGGTTCGAATCCCGGCAGGGGCAAACATTTGTGCGATGAGTATAGGTGTTAGTCCCGGGTCTTGGGTGTTTGTGTGTTATGATTGTGTGTGTCCATGCTTCCCGCAACACAGGGAATCCTAGTGCGGGGGTCTGAAGGTGATAAAAAAAAAAAGAAAAAAAAAAACTTTAATAATCTGTGACATTACGTGACATTTTTTTTGCATAAAATATATAAGATTATGATACAGGGTGTAGCTACGAAACCAAAGTACATCATCTATCTATGAAACCAAACGTATTACTTCAGCAACAAAACGTCATTATGCTATTAAAACCATCGAAATAATAAGTACTTACGGACAACATTACTTATTATTTCGATGAATAAAACGGCTAAAACTTTACCAGAGTGAGGTTTAAACTTCATTATTTCCTGCGCATAGACGAAGAAAACTGGCTTCTAATTAGACCGCACAATTTTGTGACGCGAAGCTACAGTATAAACCTTGAAAACAGTAGGACATCTGCGTTGTTATTACAATTCCTAGATAATGCAGCGCCGCACAATCAATTGATTCTCGAAATACTCAACACAGCTATGTAAGCTATGTTGTGCTATGATACGTATAAGTTAGTTACTCAACGAATCGGCATTGCAATTCAACGTGGCAATGCTGCTAGCATTCTGGGCACGCTGCCAGCCGGTAGCGGGTTAGAGCATTTGAGTTATCTATAGGCTGCCAATAGCTAGTGGATTGCTCAAATGTTATTGTAGTAGCTGCAGTATTGTAATTAGTTATTAGTATTTTATTTTAATAAAGTGTCACATTGGTAGAACCAGAAATCTTCCTACATTTCGTCTTCTTCTATTATGCCTCCTATGAGCATTGGACTCTGTCAAAGAAATATTCAAGAATTGTTGAATTGTCTGTCATTTTTTAACCGACTACAAAACAAGGAGGAAGTCGTCTGTATGTTTTTTGTTACTCTTATACCTCCGTATTCTGCACTACCGCTTTCCATGTAGAAAATTTGTCCCAAATTATTAGAGTTATTATTTCAGGCTTTACCATATGCTAAATAAACAATTTTGTTTTTTTTTTCAGCTTATTTTGTTGTAAGGTTTACGTGTCTCGTAAACTTAAAAAAATTCACTTGTGAGAACAGTTTACAAAGGTTAATTCTGATTGAACAAATTTTTTTCTATTTGCTAATTTAATAGTAAAAAAATATTTTAAAACGTCCAAGTATTTCCTTTATAAAAAAATGCGGTAATGCAAATGCGCTTGAACTAAGTCTTACACTAGAAGAAAGGATATGAAAAAGTCTAAAAATGTGATTCGTAGTGTTTTTTTTTTAGTCCGTAGGTCATCTGTGAAGTACATATTTGTAATATTTTAAATCATCACACATATATATACAGTATTTATCCCGTCCTCTTTGTCTGTAAACATTCGCGAGTCTCTGTGAAGTCATCGAAAACACCCTTATAAAAAAAATATTTATATTATAAATACATACATGTCAACTTTTTCACAGAAAACATGAAGACGTGCGCGCGACTATAAGCAATACTTTTAACCGACTTCAAAAAAAGGAGGCATTTATTAAATTTTTTTTCAGTTACAAAACAATAGCGTGCTTGCAGGAAAACTAGTAATATGTAACACGGTCGTACCATTGCACAGTGAGCCACAAGTGTACAAGAATCACAGTCGTAGACTAAGTTTTTCTCACGAACAGGCCCTAGTATTACTGAAGCAGCTGTACCAGGGACCCAGGGCGATTCTCTCAGGATCCTAACTCATGAGTATCAACTCATGAGTTAGGATCCTTTACGTAGAACTGGTGGGAGAAACGGACAAACAACAAAAAATACTTATTTTGGTATTTTTTTATGTGTGTTCGCGTATAACTTCTTTGTTTATGAACTGATTTTGATGTTTTTTTTTTGTTTGATAGAGTATACTTTCGTGGTAGTCTCATTATAATTTCATCAAAATCGGACAAATGGTTTATGAGTTACATTCCAAAAACTGTAAAGTGCTACGCATACCTAGACGATATTACAGTATTGGTTCAAGACATCGGAGGACATACACAATGACAATTGATCCCGTGAGTAGCAAAGGTCACTGAAAAGGGTAAACAAATTTTTTAACAAAAAATGGTATTTCACACTTTTGAGTATTGAAGCTGGTTCCATTTTTTGTTAAAAAATTTTCGAATAATTATTTCATAGTCATAAAACTTACTGCTTTCCGTTATTTCCAGCTCTATGTCGTTACTTACGCTAATTAACCTAGACTAGGGCAAGGGAATGAGAACATGCAACACGTAATACTTCGAAGGAAGTTTATTTTTCTTTTAAACAGTGGTTTTACTTTGACGTACACACTTAGTTTGGGTTTGTGCATGAAAGTCGAGTTCTTTACCATTAGTAAACCACCCTCAAAACATTGAAAGTACAATCAGCGACAGCGAATTTTCAACATAATATTTTGCAATTTTAAGTTTTATAACTTGAAAACTTTAAATTGAGTAAACAAATACACAATCTTCTTTTTTATAGATTTATCGTTTGACAAACATCTTACTTTATTTTATTTTATTTTATTTATTTACATAATCCAACAGCGTCACGTTAAACACGTATGTAGTAAATCTAAGCTTAAGTATGGCCAAAATAGGATTACACATATTACTAAAATTATATGACAAACGTTGTGTTTACAGTGCTCGTAAGTATAAAAACAAATAACCGTGTATGTTTTTATGTCAGGAGGCTGGTAGTGGTTCAAAGGTGTAATAACGCTAATTCTAGAATGTTTACTAGCTCTGGAGGCACACTGTGTGTTTAATGACAGTTTCTCAAGCTTGAGGATGGAACCTATCCAGGCGGGTAGGTACTCGAAAGTAGTACCCTACCACCATGCGGAAATTTTATATCGGTGTTACCTTCACCGGAAGCTCAAGGCGTTGTTGGGGAACAAACCAGTGTCCGTTAGTTTGACAGCCGACGCTCCTCCCGCTGAGCCATCATCGCTTTATCAACAT
Organism: Apeira syringaria; assembly: GCA_934044485.1. Classification (NCBI taxonomy): domain Eukaryota; kingdom Metazoa; phylum Arthropoda; class Insecta; order Lepidoptera; family Geometridae; genus Apeira; species Apeira syringaria. The sequence goes on along the minus strand of OW203662.1, from coordinate 17,515,345 downwards.
CAGTTGAGATAGAGGTCAAACGCGTGCAAATTTTATTTTTATACTGTATAAATCTAGCATTTGACCACTATCTCACTTGATGGTCACTGATGATGTGGTCGAAGATGCTAGACGCTAGACCTAGAATGCTCACTGGCTCGCAAGGACTGCTGCCTGAACACACTATATGTTTGGTGACAGATTTTCAAGCTTGAGGGTGGTAGCTAGCCAGGCGGGTATTCGAAAGTACCCTACCACCATGCTGGGAAATTGATAACGGTGTTACCTTCACCGGAAGCTCAAGCTGTTGTTGGGGATCGAACCAGTGTCTGTCAGTTTGACAGGCGACGCTTCTTAAATAATCCCCTTGTTCATAAATAAAACACAGTAACAAAATAAATGTCAGGAAAAATCATTTTTATTTATCATTACAACCATATCTCTGGAACTCTCACGTAATAATATGTTCTAGACTTCTGAAGTGCCACCCACACCAATCTGGCGCTAGGTTATGTTGTGACTCATGAATTCCTCTCACGTCTACCTCTCAGCTTGTTGTGAAGCCTTATAATAACGAGTTTTACAATAAAATGGTCTTACAATCGTTTTCTGCCAGTTTCATCGCACTGGAGTAGAAAATGGACATAAAAGTTCACGGTTACTTTGTATCGAGTTTTAAAAGAGCGTTTGACCACTATCTCACTTAATGGTCAATGACGATATGGTCAAATCATGGTGCATCTAAACCTAGAATGTAACTATCAAGGACAGCTTTCAATAATAGCAACTTTGTTATCGAACCCACAGCATAGTGAGTACAAAGGTACTAGACCTTTGTTACTCTTGGGATCAATTGTAATTGTGGTATAGGTGTGTTCACCGATGTCTTCAACCGCTACTATAATATCGTCTAGGTGTAAGCACGGAATTTTCAGTTATTGGAGTGTAACTTTAAAACCACTGGTTCGATTTTTATAAAATTTTAATAGGACCACACGGGAACACACGCCAGCTTTCAAATAAAAAAATTGGTTGTCTGTAAAATCGGTTTACGGACGATAGATTTACGTGATAATGTCATAATCATTTATGACTTCGACTTCGACTTCTGACTTCTGACTTCTGACTTCTGACTTCTGACTTCTGACTTCTGACTTTTGACTTTTGACTTGACTTTTGACTTTTGACTTTTGATTTGACTCTTGACTTTTGACTTTTGACTTTTGACTTTTGACTTTTGACTTTTGACTTTTGACTTTTGACTTTTGACTTTTGACTTTTGACTTTTGACGGAAACGGAACGCTACACGGAACGTTACTATTTTTCATTTTGGCATTCATCAATTTATAAAACGTTATCACGTCAAAAAGAACGATCAAAATCGGTTCTTCCTGTCGGAAATTATGCGGTAATAAACGTAAAAAAAATCAACATACGGGTTGAATTGAGAACCTCCTTTTTTGAAGTCGGTTAAAAATAACCCTTCCACACAAATACAAATAACAAGCAATGAAAACCATCAAACCCTGTCAACCATCAAGCACACACTATCTAATTTTATATCTATGTCCCACTTGCAAAGTAGGTACTATACTGCCCTGCGTTCTTGTCAAACGTCAAATGCAAGAAGTTGTGGCTTGGAGCTACCGCATGATTATTGTTCATGACAGTGGATGCTTAGACCGCTGGCGTGATATAGAGTGTTCAGTGAGGCTTATACAATACTAGCTGCACCCCGCGTTTTTACCCGCGTGGTGATGATTCATGATGATAATAATAAAAAGTAACACTTGTGTTGTCCAGGACCTGCAGTATCTACATACCAAATTTCATTCAAATCCGTTCAGCCGTTTTGGCGTGATTGAGTAATAAACATCCATTCATCCATCCAAACTTTGACATTTATAATATTATTGGGATTCAGATGTGGAAACATTTCCATTATTGAGGCTAGTGAATACACAATTTGATTTGATAGCCCTAAATAGATTCCTGTTATGTGTGACCATTTTTGTCAAAAAGGCGTTATATAATCAATTAGGTCACCGATCGCTTTAGCGCCAAAATAAATATTCATGTTGGGAGCACAATGATAATTAGCTAACCTTTTTTTGTTACTTTGTCGCGAAAGTTTGTCTGTCGTTTCACGTTTGTATTTTTGTTACTTCTTTATGCTCAAACGGCTGAACGGATTTGGATGAAATCCCGAGTGGAGACAGATTATACCCTGAAATAACACATAGACTACTTTTCATCCCGGATAAAGTATAGTTCCCAACGCACAATTTGATTATTGTTAAATGGGTTATGATTATTGTCATTGCTATGGGGATTTAACTGAATTAAAATTACTAATTTAGATTATTCATCACAACTTCCTTTGAAAAACATTTCACCACCTTTAACTTACATTACTTTTTTATAATAAGGGATTTTAAATGTGAGTATGTTAAAAAAAAACGAGGTGTAGGCGGCTTTTTTTGCATTAAACGATTGTTTTAAGAGTAAATTATGTGCAGTTTCAGTCACACTACTTTATATAATCTCATAAAATAGTAAATGAAATTTGCGTAAAATCACAGCAATGTTTGCATTTATTTGTACACCTTTAGCGCCAAAATCTATTTGCTGATCGCGCATGCGTGTTGCGCAGCGTTCACAGATTATGTAAAAAAACTGCATTGCAACCTCGTTGGTCCAGCTGAAGTTGTATCTTAATAGTAAAAACAGATTACAGATTAATTGCGTTACAGATACAGTTGTCCATAGAACAGCTGTATCATAATGTAATTTCTTAAATTTGTTTCGATGGCTTGTCTGTAAAGACTGTCATTCAAGTTTTGTTTTTTATTTTATAATCTTTATATTTAAATATAATATAAATGTAATATTATATTAAATTTAATATAATGATGATTATGATGATAATATAAAGTATAAGATAAAACTATTAGATAAAGTACATTAAAAGTGTTGGCACATATTGCCACAATCACATAACCCAATACCGTAGTACCAAATCAGACTTACTTATGTTTACTCGCTGTTAATTCAAAAATACAACATATTTTAATTACTTACTCGGTGAAAATGATGAAGCTCGAGTATGATATAAATTAAATACCTTCATAAACCAATACTAGAAGTACCAGAACCCACAAGTTCACACGCGCATCTCCCAAAGGGAACATCAATAAGTTAATAACTAACACCGCCTTGACCCTCAATTCACGGAACGAGACAACTTCCCGGATAGGATTAAGGCAGGATTACTTGCAACTAAGTTAGTTTGGCTTCGGTCGTTCCGATAAGGAATTATCCGGAAAATTCCGGTAAAAACCGGACAGATATCGACTGTTTACATATAAATGTCCCTCGAGTTGTCTATATTCTTAGAATTTGAAGGCCTGAAAGTAGATTTAAAACGAAATAAGTATTAATTTTTAATTTGCTTACTTGTAATAATGCATACACAGCATGGAGTGAAGTAAGCTCAACCGGAAGTTAAAAGATAACGGTGTCTTGTAATTGGTACGATTAGGTTTAATATTATATTTTTTAGGTATGTAAGATTGTTAAATATAGGACACTTATACTAATAGTGCACACAATTTAAATAATTAATAAGAACTCGGGCAAATGCCTTTATTACAATAAAACACTAATAACTAATTACAATACTGCAGCTACTACAATAACATTTGAGCAATCCACTAGCTATTGGTAGCCTATAGATAACTCAAATGTTCTAACCCGCTACCGGCTGGCAGCGTGCCCAGAATGCTAGCAGCATTGCCAGGTTGAATTGCAATGCTGATTCGTTGAGCCAAATATGTGCCAGCATTTTGGTAATTAGGGCCAATGTATAAATGTATCCTTTTTTGTGCAAAATTGAAACCATCCAAGCATCTTGTCTAGACCCGATGTACGACCGTCACTCTCCCTACGTACGCGGCCGAAGAGGCCCTCCGTACGTTTGTTCGTTTGTTTGCTGTAGATCTTTATTACAATTATAATGACATGAAAAACACAATAATTACATAAACTGTCAAGTACTTATATAAATAACATATAAATGCCTCGTCAGGCTAATAGCGCCTTTATAAAGCCTTCAAAATAACCCGTCTGTTCAGTATGGGAGCTAAGCGCAGCTGGATGCTGGGAACAGTTTGATGCCTTATTTAACTCTGAGGGGTTGACGACACAGCACATAACACTTGTAAATAATACAAATATAAGAATTACAAGTGCCTCCATCAAAGGTCGAAAAAGGAGTTATAGGTAAGAATAATAATAATAACAATAGAATAACATGTGGTACCTTGTTTATTAATAACAAAATATGAAACTGTCCATATTAGAATTTTTCATTCAGGGTCACAAAAATTTGCAGTTTAATGTGTGGTTTCAGTTTCATTAAAAACATGATTGGATTTTTGGAAATAGAATTAAATTATATTTACAATAAGTTTTAACGTGCTCATCGTACCTATGCCATAATAATCATTTTATGTGACGTGACACGCAGTCAGATCTCTGGAGTGAGCAGTTACCTGAGTAACATTAGTTTCGTCCCAGTGGCCCTCTAACCTCCCTGTCACATGTAATTAGACAAGCTAATTAACAAGAAACAATTCGATTTAGTTCGTATTCAATCCAAGGTAAGGTTGTCATGCGTTCGTACCTGTGTTATGGGAGTAGTTTTACCATCAAGAGTGGAGACACAGGATACAACGCTGACATATTTTTTAATGTAAAACAATACTACATGTTACGTTATTGGACCGTTATGTTCAATTAATTAAATCGTTATATTACATAAAAAACTCGTAATTTTACTTTGACAATCCACATAAATACAACTGTGGTTCATAACATAAGTGTATCCCGATGCCTAAAGTGAATAAATATTTTTATTTAAATTTTTCACTCTAGCATTATAAGGTCCTATTTTGAATGCTGTGATTGTGAAACAAAAATTGCAAACAATGTGCTTCTTTTAAAAGATTACTGGCTCAGATGCCACTGACGATAGTATTCCTTAAAAAAAAATTGTTATCAAAAAATGAAAAAAAAAATCCCTTTTTTTAGTTTTTGTTACTCATAGGAACAATTATCATTGTGGTGTAGGTATGTTCACCGATGTCTTCACCCGCTACTATAATATCGTGTATGTTTTATATGTTTTTTGAAGTCGGTTAAAAAGATATTCTTTGAATTGTACTATGATTACTATTACGACTAAAATTTAAGAAAATAACGAACAGATTTTTTTGGATTTTTTTATTTGCTACCAGTTATTAGGCAGCGTACTCAGAATATTGGCAGTGCTACAGCTGCTCCGTTAAATTGTAATGCTATTAAT